>OX596233.1:2407500-4807500 GCA_951394345.1 Salicornia ramosissima
TTTTTAATGTATTTTTTTTACTGGTAAGGTGTACTGGGAGCCCCATCCTATCTTGGGAGGAAATATGCCTAAAATTTTAATTTGGATGTTAAAGAAACATCTTAAATGACAATTTTATAAATAAATCAAACTTTTTAGTGGCATTATTGTAAATAAATCAAACAAAAGTTTGACTTATCTACGATAATGCCACTTAAAAGTTTGATGTATTTACAAATTTAAGATGTTTATAAATATCAAATTGAAATATTAGGCATCCCTCATCTCGAGAGAGGGATGGGGAGTCGAACCCAGCTCTCCCCGCCCTGAGCAATTCATAAACAAATAACTCCAATACGAGGACAAGGTCCTACTTTTTTCCTCCTATGCCACACACTAGCTATATCTAGTAATTTACCCAATTCTTCTTCTTCCGTTTTTTTTTTTGACGTCTTTATTAATTCCCTCAATATAACTCTTAAAATTTTAACAAAACCCTTATGTAACAATGTTTTAGAGACTGAGGAATTGCTTTTCTAGAAGTACATTAACATAGTTAGATTGGTCATTTTTTTCATTAGTCTAGTTGAATTAGCCACATTATTTATAACTGTATTACAACGTTTTTTAAAATATGATAAGGAATTTATCAGCTAATTGTCTGATGGTGAGTTACAAATCATAATAAGCATTTAACCAACTCTTACACTTGAGGTAGAATATAAAGAGAGAATCCTCAAGTGATAAGGAATTTGAGCTTTCAATTTTATTTTAGTTATCCTATTTCAATTTTTTAATAAAATATTTTTGTAATCTAGTTTTCACATTATATAACATATATGTGTCTACATATATAATTTTATTTCTTTTGCTTTTTTTGATTTGATTTTCATCATTTTATTCTTCAAAACATTTTTACTATATGAAAGTTGAAAGATTACTTTTTTGTCCAAATGCTTATAGTAGTGACTACTCCCCTCACTAGCTAGATAGTGTTCCATTCAACGATAAAGGACTAGCCTTTTAGCCAATAGCTTGTTGTACGTCATTTCTAAGGTTCGGATAATCTGAATCTCCCACTAGCTAGTTGGTTCAACGGCATAAAGTGAGTCAATATTGTACCAAAACGAACTTATATGAACTAGGATAAATTAATTGGTGCTTGTTTGGTTGAGTGTAAAAGAACCGTTCGTAGAAAACTTATCTTTTCTCACATTGTTAATTGTGTTTGGTTGAACATGAGAAGTAAAAATTATTATAGAAAGTTTTGCTTAGTATTTACCTATCTAGGGCTCCCTAGCTAGCTAAATAACTTCTTCAATTTTGTAAAATCCAATAGCTTTCTAGTAATTTTTACTTCAATTATTTTTCTTTACCAAATAACATTACATTCGTCTAATTCATAAAAATTACATTTTTTTGTCCAAACAACAGTATTAATTTTTTTTTTAATCAACCAAGCAACTTATTTGGGACCAAATTAAAGTATGTAATTGAATTACTCCATGTATTGCAAAATCTACTAACTTCTGCAAGCAGTGGCGGATGCACATAGAGGGAAGTGGGGTCACATGACCCCACTTGGCAATTAAAAACAATTAGTCTAGCTACTTATGATTAAATAAAATTGGTTAAAAATTATTTTATACAGTAAAAATGACCCCGTTTGACAGTGAAAAATGACCCTTTAATCTCTTTTACACTCTTATTTCTTCTTTATAAATGTAAAAAAATATTGTCTAGTTTAATAAAATAAGGTCTAATCATTTAACAAAATAAGATTTGACCCTTTAATAAAAGTGACCCCACTGCGTAATATTTCTGGATCCGCCACTGTCTGCAAGGCACTTTGATAAAAAAAAAATTAAAAAAAATCATATCATGTTTACTGCAACGTAAACACAAGGCAAAGGCCATTCTCTATGCTCATATCATAGGGGGACCAGTTGTTGTGTTACAAGAGAGTATCAAACTATCAACTATCAAGTTACCCTTTGATTTCAACTACGCTTGTTTTTCAAGTTTTTCTAATTAACTCATACCTTATTAGTCAATCCAATTGCTTGTCCAAAACTTTTTTTTTTCACATCATTATATATGTATATTTTGATGTATTTTCGCCGATCTGTTTTAATTACAACAAACAGGTTTTTTTTAGATATATATATTCATTTGTTACAATTAAAAGGAATCAGAGGAAGTAGTAATTTCAATATCCAACCCAATTACTCAGAAGTAAAAAGATAAATTTTAGGCGGTGTTTTCTGAAATTGACATTCTACAATTCAAATTTCATTTTTCTTGGGTGTCATGAGAATTTGAAATATAGATTTTCAAATTCTATTTATATTAGGATTCAGCTTAATAAAAAAATGATTCATGGAACTGTTTTTGATTTGGGGGTCCAAATTTGACCTACAATCGACAATAGTTGCGACATGACCTAAAATGTAGTACGTACTTTAATTTGTAATTCAATATCAAACTTAACACTAAAGGAGAAAAAAAAATCTATAAATCTATAACTCTTAACTAAAACAAAAACCATCGATCAACATGCATGCATCACCGATTCATTTTACTGATTGGTAAATATGTCAACTTATTTTTGTTTGAATCTTTCTATATATATATTTCTCCATTATTACATAAAGTATAACTATTATTTCATTTATCCTTAATTTATATTTTACTACTTATTATTAGTTTTTACAATCAAATTATTTAGAAATAAAATTGCTTTTTTCAGATACGTTTTTTTTTTAATTATAAAAATCAAAATCATGCATCGCAAGAAAAGATCACCGTAAAAGATGGATGATTCTAGTGTAATCTTATGACTACCGACTATCGTAGTGGATGATTAGGATCGCACGATTTTTTATTTATTTTTAATTCCTAAATCTAATTTAAAATCCTTTTAAAAATATTTTAATTGGATTTCTTATCTAAGGAAATGAATTTCTGATTTTTCAAGAATAAAAACTGGTTTTAGGAAAAATCAGAAAATATTTTTCTAAAATAAAAATAAATCTAATTAAAGTATTTTACAAAAGATTTATAATTAGATTTAGGAATTAAAAATAATAAAAAATCGTGCAATCCTAACCATGCACTACGGTAATCGGTAGTCATAAAACTACCCTAGAATTTTCAGTAAAAGATAGTGCAAACAGAATCACTATGGTGAAGTCATGGCCTCATGGACTTAGCCCAAGGATGAAGGATATACATCATATACTATATATATGTTCCTCTTTTGTTTAACATAATAAAATGATTGATGCATTTTAATTTAATGGGGGAAAACAATGCAATTATTCTAATTATAAACATACTACATAATCCTAGCTTAGGATACTAGCTAGCTATGTACATATATAGCTTAGTGTCACTCCATAATATAATGCACTTATGACTTACCTAGCTAGATGCTATTATATTATGTATGTAGTGAATTAGTGATCGATTTTCATTACATTATACTACTGTTTGGTAACTGTTTCTTTCTATTTTAAATGTTTTTTTTTTTAAAAAAATAAAATTTATGGTCATATACTGCTTAAAAAATAAACTAGGAAATAAAAGGATAAAAGTTATGCATGTTTTCCTAGATCAACTTATTTAAGCACTATTGTTTTTGCTTATTGAAAAAAAAAAAAATAGAACAAATGATCTTCTAATTTTATTTATTACTAAAATAATTATGCACGCAGATATAGTTGAAAACTACACATTTATATGAATATAATGATACCTTATTTGATTTTTTTTTTCTTATAAATTATTATATAACGAAGGAAAAAATTAGTCAACCGGATAATATATCGAACCAATTAAATTAGAGAAATTCTGATCAAATATAGAGCAGCGCAAGTGGTACGGTGTCTACACCCATTTTGCATCCTAGAGGTGGAGGGTTCGATTCTAATCCCTTGAGTGGAGATTATCCTTCATCTTCCCCCTTCAAGTGCAAGGGTTAATGTATGAACATATGGGTTAGTTAGTTAGTAACCCAATATTAGCAAATGGAGCTGATGGATTTCTTATCTTATTAAAAAAAAATGATTTATAGTTGATTGTAAGTCATTAACAAAGTTTTGGGTATTGGAGTAAAAATGCAAGAAAATAAAATGTGTGCCATCTAGGAGAAATGAGTGAGGATAGAAGTAGAATCCGTCTCATTCACTAGCTATTTTACTCATAACTTTAGATATACAAGTAGGATTGATGTCATTCGATTTTAATTGTTTTGAAAGCTAGACTACAAGAGCTTGCCTTTCTATCAAGTGATCTGATAGATTATACACTAATTCCGACAAGTAACGAGAAAGTTAATTATGACATTTCAAAGTTGGATTATCTGCGTAGGCAAGCAAGCAGAAACTCGATTGAGTATTTTAAGAAATCGGCCAAGTATATTGGAAACTCGGTCAATTTTATTGAGAACTCGATCGAGTATCATAGTCGGAGATCATGCTGACTTTTCTTGCATAAAGACACAACTGAGTATGTCTGATACTCTCCCGAATATATGTTACCTCTTAGTTTCGTTAGGAGAATTTCCTACTTGTAAGTCCCAACTTTAATGCTTTGATTATTATGTTGATTACTGACGTTGTTAGCTGATTAATTGGCTTTAACTATACACTCGATCTCCTCATATGCCTATAAAACTGACTTGGTTCATCTTCTTATTTTAAGAATGATTATTATGATTTTCTTTTATTATTCTCAATTCTAAAAACACTAAATATATTTCTTGCTTCATTATCTATCTTGGTCACACTGCACGTACATATAGATTTGAACTCGATCTCACCAACAGTTCACTTATATGGAAGTGTCATGTTAACATTTTTAACGTATTGACGAATAAGATTTGTATCCCTGTTGGGCGGAATGTCATTTTCAATTCAATGTTATTTTGAACCACACCACGACAATCTCAAATCTATTCTTGTTAAACAAAATTCCTAGTTCAACAATTATTTTTAGTTCTTCCCATGATCATGTTGTCTATTATAGCCATTGGAAATGCCCCTTTATTCCAATACTGTGTGCGCTTTATATAAGGTACCCAAGAATGTGGAAAATAGATTTTACTATCTAAATCTGACCCCGAAAGCAGGTCAAATTTGTGAATACCCAATATTTTTCCAAACCATTTAAATAGTAATACATTGAACAATTATATATACAATAACTATCTATAATCTATAACTAATTACTAAAACAGGAAGTCATCAATGCCACATGTCATACTTTCAATATTTTTTTCCCGTCAAAAACTACAAGTGACATTATCTTTATTATTTTGGAAAATTTTGACTATTTTATATTAATACAAGTCTTGAAAATAGTATTGATTATTAATTAGTGTTATTATTATTTCTTCACTACACTTTATTATTTATTTGACTTATTCTTTATCTTATTTTTTCATATATATTCAAACAATCATTTCTAATTAAATAATTTTACTATATTACCATTAATATTTTTTGTTATTCATACATTTTCATTCAATAGGAGCAAAAAGAATTTTATTACAAAAATTATTAAAAATCTCAATCTACAATATTTTTCACTATATAAAACATAGGTTGCACGAGAGGCTAATCTAGTTATTTATATACACATCAAGTAAGCTGTCAGTTGTAGGAGTATTAGTTAGCAAATATGGAAGTTAATAAATTTATTACATGTTTGTCAATGTATTTCTTTACCTATAAATAATTTTAATAGCATAATACTAAAAACTTCAGCAATTGAATATTAATAAATTAAATGCCTATTGAGATGAGCCAAAGTAGATTTCATATGACTTATAATTGTTATATGATGGTGTCAAGATTTGAATATATTGAAATATGGAAAATAATTCGATAAGGAATGAAAAAAAGTAATAAAAACGTTGCAATATTATTAGAGATATATCTAGAATGATCAAATGTCTAGTAATTTGAGATTAAAAAAATAAGTAAAATAAAAAGAGACGAGGAAGTAAGTGTTAGCAAAAGATATACTCTGTACTCCATTTGTTCCATAATGATGTATATACAATATATTTTACAAATTTTTACCTTTGCACGCTTGTCATTGCAAATTTTGAACAAGATTTATCTCTAACTATATGATTTTGTAAAAATTATAAAAATATAGTTGATATTCTAAAAATAGTTTTCAATACGAATCCAACAAGACAACATATAAATATAAAATTTTCTTTTATATATACATTACAAAATAATTAAAAAGCCAAAGCATAATTACAAATAAGATGAACTGGGACCAGCATAAAACTCCTATCTCAGGATAATTAAGCTGACAACGTCCGAGGATTGGGGGGTGTGAATCAACCGAACCAAGCTCAGTCGGCATCAAAACCATCGTTACGAAACAAATTAGAGGAGTATTTTCTTACAGGGTATATAATTGAAATGCTCAAATTAGTTTATACGCACAAATGCACAATAATGTCATTAATCACGTGAATAGGCTTAGGGGAACATGATGTCTACGAAGCATTATTCAGAAATTGAGGGATAATATATATACTCCCTCCGTAACATGCATATTAATGGCAACGATTTGGCATTTTTTCTCTCTAATTTATGTCAAATCGTTGCCATTAATATGTTACAGAGGGAGTATATAGAATTTAGGTAATTTCTTGGTTAATGTGGAGATAGGATCTACATTTACTCATTGGGAAGAAGAAAATGGATCTTTTCCTTTTTCCAAAGTAGATTTAATTAAGTTGACATGCATGCATGATGGATTGTATATAGAATAATATCAACCTTGATCCTCTAATTAATTATTATTCCTTGCCCTTAATTTTTGTCAGAATTTCTTGTGTTAAACTAAAATAAGATTCAAATCTTATTTATTAAACTTGAACAAACAAATAGTCCCTTATAATACATTTGTCATTGCATGAGAGGTTAGTTGGGGTTTGCAATACAAGTCTCATATGGAAGAATGAAGAAATTGAAAGGTCGTGATGCATATTATAAGTGTGCACCATTAACTAACTAATGTAACTAACTAGAAACTAAACTAACTATCTTGAATATACTCCATTAATTAGTATGAGGATTTTTAATCTAGAGGCGTTTAAAAAAGCATGGACACACCTTAGAAACTTAAAAAAGCATGACACACCTTAGAAACTCGAATACCATAGGATATAGCTTAGAAAATCCCAAAAAAATTATTAGGGCTAAGCCCAAAGTGGATAATATTATACTAATTTAATATCGGAGACGTGTGATGTTGTGGGGGCCAACAAGTGACCGGGATCGAAATGTCTCAGACTCATCACGACACCTACAATGTCGCACAATCAATACTAATTACACAAATCAATCAACCCAAATAATCACACAACCAGAATAGTAATATTGCAGTAACCAAAAAAAAAATAATAAACAGAAATAAATCACAAAAAAACACACAATTTAAGTGTGAAAAAATTCTTTCGATCCCTAAAAGCCCCCTGCCCTAGCTTGCTACTCCCTTCACTGGGGGGATCTAACCCATATTATCAAAATGAAATAAATTATATAATTCATAAATATCAATATATTAAAAAAAATAGTTTTCCATTTTTCGAACCACCTTTAAATACTATTCTCACCCTCTTAAAATTGAATTTCACATCTTTCTATTGAGTAATTGATTTACTTTTTAATGGATTAACACCAAAATCAATTGAATTAAACCTTGATCAATCTCACTCGTTTATCATGAGATAACACTTTTCTTTTTTGTTAGTCACAACATATATAATATGAACATATAATCTACATTATTAATTATATACTAGTATATTGTTTTTATATTCTAGCTACTTTGAGGTTTTTGTTTAGATCCATAGATTATTCATTTTTCCTTCTGTTCCGGGCCCACCCAGGTGGTCAAACCCGTGTTAGTGGGCCCAAATCCTAGGCCCAGTTCTGGTAGGGCTAGGTACATATCAGATATTTTATGGCGAATGAAGAGTTGCCACGTGTCAATCATCTTGGTAAAGCTTTGACCAGGTTTCCATGGGCCCGGCCCATACGCCAGCCTAACCGGCCCAGCAAGAACCCTAACCAGGGATCTAATGTCTATATAAGGATCAGTCCAATCATTCCAAAGGTATGCAATTCACACTCCACAAACTCACAAAATACTCTGAATCCTTATTTTCGATATCTGACTTAAGCATCGGAGGGGCGTTCCCGGGTTCCACCCCCCGGGTTAGCAATCTCTGACTATTTTGCAGGTCACAGCATTAACCGAGGATCATCCAGAGTACACGTCATACACCAAAAGATCGTTGACTATTCACGAGAAGTTCCAGAACAGGAACAGATTGGCGCCGTCTGTGGGGACAGTAACAAAAACATGGCTAACACCCGAGCAAAGACGACTCGATCTAATCAGCCAGAAGAAAATCCCCGTGAATCGCCTAACCGGCAAGAAGCACATGTCATTGACGACAATTCGTCCAATAGGGCGAGCGACCATCGCCGTCGCGAAGAACAGATGGTCTCACGTAAGGACTTCGAAGACATCGTGACAGCGATGAACACCAAGTTCCAAAAGAGCTTATAGGAGCTGAGAGATAGCATGTCCGCTATGATTGGACAACAAAGGCCTCCATCCCAGGCCGCAGGCCCATCCAGGGGCCCCAACCCTAGGCGGGCAACAGGGGCACGTTCACAGAGAGGCTCTCAGCCTGAGGACGCTCGAGGAATCATCAATTCCACACGCGATGACGCTCGAAATATCATCGAGTCGCATCGGGCACGAACGACCTCAAATGTCAGGGAGGTCACAAGGCAAGAGACTCGAGGCCAGCCAAGGAGATCACAAGAGAGATCTCACCATACTACGGCTAGGAATCAAAGATCAACTGCCATCCCAAACCCGGGGGAAGGCGTACGTCGTTCCCCAGTGGCTGTCCCTAACCGGGATGACAACAGAAGACGCTCTCCAGTGGTCGAGCCAGAGCAACCAGCAGGGGAAGTCCTCTTTCAAACTCCATTCAGCCAAAGGCTTCTGTACACCACTGACACAAGGAAAGTAAAGGCTCCCACTATCGAACCCTTCTCTGGGGCAACTGATCCCGCTGAGCATATGGCTGCCTACAAACCCCAAATGGCAGTGCAGACAAGCTGTGAGGCAAGCTGGTGTAGGTATTTCCCTACCACTCTCAAGGGCCTGGCCCTCACCTGGTTTACAGATCTCCCATCCGGGTCGGTCGTTAGTTTTGCAACTTTGGAAGTAATGTTCCTTAGCCACTTCGTGGCTGGGAAGAAACAGCGTAAGACAAGCATTCATCTCATGGCTTGTCAGTAGGGGGAACATGAGCTCTTGGGAGATTATCTCAAGCGTTTCAACGCTGAGCTACTGCAAATACCTAATGTGGAAGACTCAGTAGCTTATGCTGCGTTCATGTCAGGACTAAAGAGGGGCAAATTCAAATTCTCCTTGCTGGAAAACGAGGTGTCCTCATACACCGACGTGATGGAAAAGGCTCGAAAGTACGTCTAGGCCTCGGATATCAATAACCCCGTCGAAAAGTCTGACAAAAAGAAAAACAATAAGAGGAAGGAATCTCAACGAGGTGGTCCTAGCCGGACATCCACTTCTAAGAAAGACACTCGAGATGGGGGAGAAGACCCCAGGTTCAATGTTAACAGGCGGGAGATATTCTTGGACATCAAAGGCCAAGAAATCCTTCCAAAACTAACCCCTGTTCGCACATCGATCAGCAGAAGGAATCCCAAACTCTGGTGTGAATACCACCACGAGTGCGGGCATACCACGAAAGACTGCAGGGAATTGAAAAAGGCGCTTGATAAGCTGGTTGATCAAGGCAAGCTCAACCCTTATCTGTCAAAAGAGAATGGGGCTAAGAAGCAGAAACGCAGTACCAGCAACGAGACTGATGCTCTGATCAATGTCATCGCTGGAGGATACTCAATAGAAGCACCATCAAACAAAGCACTGAAGAGGGATCTCAGGAACTTAACTTTTCAGATTGCTGAAGGGACCATCGAACCACCCCCATCAAGTCCGACGATGGTATTCAATACATCTCCTCTTCGACCTACCTTCTTCCCTCACAACGACCCCCTCGTGGTCGAGGTAAAAGTAGCAAACTCTAGGGTCAAGAGGGTACTCGTGGACAGTGGGAGTTCAGCTGATGTAATGACCCTGGAATGCCTACGACAATTGAAGTATGGCGAGGCTGATCTAACCCCGTTGGAGAAACCTTTATTTGGCTTTGGGGGACGACCTGTCTTCCCCTTGGGGATCATTAAGCTTCCTGTTCGACTCGGAGAAAAGGGGGAAGGACGCAACTTACCGGTCACGTTCATCGTCGTAGACATTAAACTCCCCTACAACATCATCCTGGGAAGACCTTTGTTGAACAAAATAAAGGCTTCCATCTCTACATACCAGCTCTTATTGCAATATGACACAGATAAAGGGGTGGTTGGAAAGTTGTATGGTGATCAGAGAACCGCCAAGCAGTGCTACATCAATAGCATCAAAACAGCCTCACCATCGATTGAGGTAGGTGACAAGAGGAAGGAGCCGGTCGAGTCTTCTGAAGCTGTGTTTTTAGCTGAGGATGCCAAGCATTACGCTCGACCAAGACCCATTGAAGGTCACGAGGAGGTCCTCATCGATGACAATCCTGAGCACACAGTCAAAATTGGCATTGACATGGATCCCACCCTCAGCGAGTCAATCACTCAGCTACTCAAAACATTTCGAGATGTCTTTGCCTTCGACGTTTCAGAGATGCCAGGCATCGATCCTTCGGTTATGTGTCACGAACTCAACGTTCGTGAAGGATTCAAAGGCGTAAAGCAAAAGTTGCAAAGACAGAGTGAGGAAATAAACAAGGCAGCTGCGGCTGAGGTAAAAAAGCTGCTAGAGCATGGGTTTATCAAGGAGTGCCAATACTCTGATTGGCTGGCTAACGTGGTTTTGGTCAAAAAGCCTAAAGGTACATGGAGAATGTGTGTAGATTTTACTGATCTGAATAAGGCCTGCCCTAAGGATGACTATCCTCTCCCAAACATAGATAGTTTGGTTGATTCTACTGCCGGACATGCAATGTTCAGCTTCATGGATGCCAATGCTGGCTACCATCAGATACCAATGGCTGAAAAAGATCAGACACATACTGCTTTCATCACCAACCAAGGGGTCTACTGCTATCGAGTCATGCCTTTTGGACTCAAGAACGCTGGGGCTACCTATCAAAAGCTAGTGAACACAATCTTTGCCGAGCAGATTGGTCGCAATGTTGAGGTTTATGTTGATGACATGATAATCAAAAGCAAACAAGCAAATGATCATCCCAAGGATTTAAGGGAGACACTATCAACACTGAGGAAGTTTGGTATGAAACTCAACCCCAAGAAGTGTGTTTTTGGGGTTAAGGGGGGCAAGTGTCTTGGTTTTTTGATCGATGAGAGGGGCATTGAGGCAAACCCTAATAAAATTCAAGCCGTCATCAACATGCAATCTCCAAGGACGGTTGAGGAGGTACAACGACTAACAGGGTGCATGGTTGCCTTGGGCCGTTTCTTATCGCGATCAGCAGACAAGAGCCTCGCCTTCTTTCAGGTGTTGAAGCGACCCACATTCAAGTGGGACAAGGAAGCTGAAAAGGCATTCACCCAGTTAAAGGTGTAACGACCCGACTCGCTTAAATCGGCGCGGAAGAAACCGACGAGTCGAATAGTTAAAAACTACAACTCAAAATACTTAAGAAATAAAACTAAAACCTCAAAGTATTATTATTACAAACCAAAATGTACGAGTGCCCACAAGTTTGTACAGTCTAAATCCAAAAGTCAAACTATAACTACTAAAAATACGAGTCAACTCCAACTACATGTCAGAGTCTTAAACTTCACATATAGAAGTCCAAAAATAAATGTATTAACATCTATACAATACTATCGCTAACTAATGCTAAGAAAACAGTAAATATATCAGACAACACAAGAAACAACGTCGCTCGCCCAACCCAAAGCTAAGCAAGAGCATCGTCATCTGAAGTACCTGAAAAGTACAACAACAGTCCACCATCAGTGGCGAGTAACATAACTGACTCACCCTAATGGGAACACACATGTACATAGCATAAATCAAACATCAATAATCACAATTAAATCCCAAAAAGACACGAGAACATCCTCAAACTCGTAATCTCGACTCGACTCAACTCGACATCCAACCTAACTCTATCTTTGGCGCAATCATTCAATTTCTAGACCGGACTGTGCTCGTACGAACGCATCTTACGCATTCGAACTTTCTACTATGCTCGGGTTTGAGAATCTTACTCCCAAACCCCATGAAACCAATCTTACTGGAAATCCATGTCCCGTGAAACCAATCTTACTGGAAATTCACTAAGATCACATAGTATGACTCCAACTATCCCAATACCGCGGATGGAATAGGGGCAACGTCTTAACCCAAATACAATGAATCTTGCTCAAAGTATCAGGCGTCTAAAAATGAAATCAAGCTAAACTTTAATTAATTCATTTAATCATTTTATTCACATTATTCATTATTATTACCCAACATAACTAAATTAAGTTCAAGAATTGCCTCTAGCCTTGATTCTCGAAATTAACTAGTTAAATCATCGAAGTTATTCTCAAGAACTGCCTCTAGCCTTAATCTTGAGTCTAACCAATCATAAATCATCAATCTATAATCATTCTTTAATCGAATTAAACATATTCTTCAACTTTCTTTATTCTTTAAATCAATTTCTTTAACTTTCAAGATTCAATCAAGAACTCAAAGAACTCATCAAAGATTTATAAAGAACTCATTCAAGATTCAAGATCTTCAACCAAGAACTCAATCAAGATTCAAGATCTTCAACCAAGAACTCATCCAAACTCATACATAATCACACGCATGATCAATCATCAAACCACACGAAAATACTACTTCCAATAATCCAAAATTCATCAAACTTTAACCCAATCTTCATGATTTCTAAACAACATAAATTCAATCTTAAAATCATAAAAACCACCATTAAAACATCATGAAATCCATTTAAAAATCAGATTACAAACCATATACAAAATCATGAATAAACATCATCAAACAACCCAAACATGCATTTAATTCATACTATAAACATAGTATACCAATTAAGTTGAGTTAGTATGTTACCTTATTGAAGATTACACACAAATCAACACAAATATTGCTGCCCGGAACACAAAGAACACGGCACAATCAACACGAGCAACACGCGGCCTTCAGCACGGCACCACGAACCACGCACGGCTGTCCAGCCCACTGCCACGCACCACGCTGCCCAGTCACGGCACACACCACCACCACGGTCCTCAGCCCAGTCAGCACGGCTGCCACCACGACCCACTCTTGCACGGCCACTGCACGGCCCTCACGAACCGCACCTCCACTCGGGCACCACACGACCCAAACCCACTTGATCAAAGCACACGAACAAGCCCGGAATCAACCCAAACTAGCGATCTTGAATAAAATAAATGTATTTAGGATTGTGTTTGGTCACCTAAAGATCAATGAACTTTGAATCTTTAAGTTTTGGGCTAAGAAAATTGATGAACAATTGATGGGTATCAATCATCAAAAATGGCGTGAAGTATAGGCAAATGGGAGGGAGTTTGTGTTTTGAATTTTGATGGCTAATTGTGTTTAAAAGCAAGGATGACAAAAATGAGCCAAAGCCTTACTAACTCTCCTATTTATAGAGTTAGTTAAGGTGTGAACACAAGGCAAGTGGCAAATCCTTGCCATGCCACTATGAGAACCGGCCAAAGGGTCACTTGGGCCTAAATATGGGCTCTCGTGATCCATCGGGCTAATTTACGAAAACCGCATGATAGATCATGCCTAAATCGATTTAACCCAAAATATTAAATAATTAACCAGAAAATTAAATAAATAAAATTCTAATTAATTAAATAATAAATAACGTAAATAATAAAAATTAAAAATAAATATTTCGAATTAAATCGAAATTATTCACATAAAATAAAACAAATATTTCAAAAATAAATTTGAACTAACACAACACTACACATAACTTATCGGCAAAAATACCAATAAAATCTGGGTCATTACAAAAGGAGTACCTTGCCGGTATCCCAAAGCTCGTTTCACCTTTACCAGGGGAGACATTGTATATCTACTTAGCCATATCTGAATATGCTTTAAGTGCAGTGCTAGTAGTTGAGAGAGATAAGCAGCAACACCGGGTTTACTTCATCAGTCATGCGTTTCGAGGGGCAGAATCCAGATATATAGAGGCTGAGAAGATGATCTTTGCCTTAGTCATGGCTAGTCGAAAATTGAGGCCATATTTTCAAGCTGAGAAGAAGGAGACTATATTCTGAAGGAAATTCATGAGGGATGTTGTAGCAATCATCAAGGGGCAAGAACGATCGCGGGCAAGGCCCTTCGAGCTGGGTATTATTGGCCTACACTCAAGGAGGATGCCATCGAGCTTGTAAAGAAGTGTGTGCAATGCCAAACTCATGCTGCCATCCCTAGGCAGCCTTCTAGTACTCTAACAGCAGTTCAGGCAGTCCTACCCTTTGATAGGTGGGGAATGGACCTACTTGGGCCCTTTCCCCCAAATGTGGGGCAGAATAAATTTCTTATTGTTGGGATTGACTACTTCACCAAATGGGTCGAGGCTGAACCCCTATCGAGGATCTCTGATAAGCAGATACAAGAGTTCATTTGGAAGAATATCATCACCAGATTTGGCATTCCAAGAATGTTAATTTCAGATAATGGCAGGCAATTTGAGAGTGGCCCTACAAAGGCATATTTTGCTCAATTTGACATACAAACAAGGTTCACATCTGTGGCAAGGCCTCAATCAAATGGACAAGCTGAAGCAGCCAACAAGGTCATACATCAAGGCATCAAGAAGAAGATAGAAGCAGTCAAGGGATCTTGGGTAGATGAGCTTCCAGGAATCTTATGGTCAACTAGAACCACGGTCAAGGAGGCAACTGGGCATACTCCATTCTCACTTGTTTATGGAAGTGAAGCTGTATTACCTGTCGAGGTAGGAATACCCTCGCCAAGAATCACCTTCTATGACTACAATCAGAACGAGGAAGAAAAAGGTGTCAACCTGGACCTATTGCCAGAAACAAGGGGAAATGCATTGCTCAAATCCATTGCCTACAAGCAAAAGATGACAAGGTACTTCAATCGCAAAGTGTCACCTCGAACGATAAATTGAAAACTGGGTACTGAGGAAGGTCGAGGCTACTGGAAAGACTGCTCTTCGAGGTAAATTGGGTCCCAACTGGGAAGGACCCTATCGAGTCAAAGAGATGGTAAGGCCAGGAACTTATAGACTTGTCAATCAAGAAGGAAAGCCCTTGCCTCGACCATGGCATGATGATCATCTGAAGAAGTTTTATGCTTAGTTTTCATCCCTACTGGGTTAGTTAGGCTTTAATAAAGCCCCTAACAGGGCATTGTTCTGGTTGAACTTTTGTGTTTTTACCAGCCCTTGCCGGGTCAAATTATTAAGTTTGGATACTTTTGTTTCAATAAAGCCCTAACAGGGTCAAATTTTTCACTTACTTTTAAAGCCCTAACAGGGTCAAATTTAGTGTTCATTATCATTCTTTGCAGTATGAGATAAATGCCCTAACAGGGTCGAGTTCTACTAACTTATAGAAACCCTAACAGGGTCGAGTTCAAGGTTGATTATTTGTCCTTTGCATAATAACATAAAGCCCTTACCAGGCCAAGTTTTTTCATTATTTCTTCTTTTGCTTATAGACATGAGCATATATGATTGAGCAATAAAATTAATGAAAGCAATGAATGAAAGCAATAAATGAGGCAAAGATAGTCAAAAAAGGTTGTTTCTCATTAATATTGATAGAGTTGTTACAACCTATGCTAAGTACAATGAAGAAAAAGAGAAAGAAAAGAAAAATCTAAGTACAAAAACCTAATCTATACAAATGTTAAGCTCATCTAAGAGCTGATCAGGATCCCCCTGCTGCTGCTGCTGCTGGCTGCCTTGCCCACCACTCTTGCCCACCACTCCATCAAGGTCACCTCCCTCACTCGAGCTCGAAGAGAGGAGGTTGGCCTCTTGGTCACCCTGGAGAGGGGCAGCCTTTTCTTTGGGCTCCTTTTCCTCAGGAGCAACCTCTTGCCCCTGAGCCTCTTCCTCCTGTTCTAGTGCTTGGTACCTGGATTCGAAGGAAGCCCATTGCCCTGGGTACAACTCCTCCATCACCTTCCTGGCCCTGCCAAGGGTATCAGCAATGAGAATGCCAGCACCCTCAGCAGCACCATTTAGGCGAAGGCCTGACTTGTACCTCTCCCCAGCCCTGAATCAAGCCACCTGTTGACGATGGCTTCCTCCTCCTTCTTCATCGCATCGAGGGCTTGGTCCCTGGCCTTTTGAGCTTTTTTCAAGCTCTTCTTGGCCTTCGACAAGTCCTCGAGGGCTTTGTTTTTGGCGCGGTTCACTGAGTCGCGCTGGGAGATGGCATTGGCCAGTTTTTTCTCCAGGTCAGTGATGGAGGTGTTGGCCGTGGCAATGTCAACTCTTGCAGTCTCTAACTGCCCTTCCAAGGAGGTCACGGTCTTCTTCGTGGTGGCATGGTCCACCTTCTCATGGGCCAAGTCAGCCTTGACCTTTTCAGCATCAGCAAGGGACAAGCCCTTACCCTTGTTGGTCAGCATGTACTTCGATGCAGCATGCATTCGGATAGACATCTGCACAAATAACAAGTTAGTAATAAAGAGATACAAAAGGGAAGAATTTGAACAAGTGCATAGGTACTCACATCCAGCCAGGAGTTGTGGATCTCATTGAAGACCTCCTCTCCATCGCCTCCCATGATGTACTCTTCATCAGAGGGTGAGTACATGACGATGAAAGCTCCATGGAGGCGACGGTTGCGCTCCTTTTGGGTCAGCGCTTTGAAGTGTCTATCACTGCCAGCAGGAACCTCCTTCGAAGAGGAAGACCTAATGAACTTCCCAGCAGCAACAAGGGCAACCTCTGTGTCTGCATCCTTTTGAAAAATGCCTTCTTCAGGCAATGATGGCTGATCCCCCTCAACCAATTTTTGTTTTTTCTTTTTGTCCTTTTGCTCTTCAGCAAAAGGATTGGAATCCCTCGTCCTCTTGATTTGAGGCACCCCGCTGGTCGAGGTTTTCTTTTTGTGCTTGGGGTCCTATCGAGGTAATAAGCATGTTAGCAACATCGAGTCAAATGAAGGGGGCAATATAAACATCATCGAGGACAATAATTACCTCAGGAGGATTGGGAATTGTTTCTTCCTTCGAATCGATCTTGCCTTTTACAGCAAGAGCTTTTATGGCAGCTGCAGTCATGAGGGAGGCCATTTTTGGATCTAGTTTATCTCTTGCTACCCCTGCAATAAAAAGAGCAAATAAGTTAGAATATCAGGAAGGGTCAAAATTAAGTGAACCACTTAATAGGTAAGAGTCCCTACCCTCAGGATATGCTGGGTTTAGCCCCATAGCAGACAAGAAAAAGTCGCCCGTGCTGGGAAGCCAGTTAAAGGGGACCATCACTGTTTTTCCCTTTTCCTCTTTCGCTTCGAGCTCGCAGTAGATGGCCACCACTGCTTTCTCAGCAAACATCTTGGGCACTTGGCGATTAAGGTGGAAGTTTGGTTCATCTTCAACCACCCTAGGGATTTTCCACCCCTCGCTATTGAAAACAAAGAAGAATTCGTGCCTAAATCCTTCCTGGTTGGTGGGCACATTATTTACAAACCTATAACCTTTTCTAACCTGAAAGCTATACCAACCCTTCCCATGATCAACACTACGGCTTTCTACTAATTTAGCCAAATTCCGCCAGAGGCGAAGGGTTGGGGTAATCCTAAGCATTGTACATATGCCAATAAAAGAATTGATTGAGGCCCAAGAGTTAGGCACTAATGAAGCTAGGGATAAGTTATATTCACAAAGAAGTTGTACAATAAAATTGTGTAATGGAAATCTAAGCCCCCTGACCATGGCTAGTTTATACACAACTGCACATCCGTCAAGGGGGGAACGGATGGTCTGAAGGTTAATGGGTCGAACCACTACGTATGGCTCTGAAAATTGGAATTGGGCAGCAAAGGAACGAATGTCTCGTTTGAGACGATGGTTGAAAGTTGGGGCTAGGAAGAAATATTTAGGACCCTTCTCAGGGGGAATTTTTGGGTACACGATGTTCTCTGTCTCCTCTTGACCAGAGGTGGATGGACCATCGAGGTTCATGTTTAGTATACCTACAAGTTTTTCATATGTGGAATGGTAAATGTTAGGATGTGCTACAGATGGCTCCCAGGAGTAGGGGGTTTCTACCTCTTCTCCCCCAGACACTGACCCATCAGAGTCAGAGAGTAGAGGGATGGCCTCAGGGATGTTTTGGGATTCAATCCCTTCATCACCCTCTGTAACGACCCGACTCGCTTAAATCGGCGCGGAAGAAACCGACGAGTCAAGTAGTTATTAATCTACAACTCAACGCTTAGAAAATAAACTAATACCTCGAATTACTATTATTAAACCATAAATGTACAATAACCCACAATCTTGTACAAACTAGATCCAAAAGTCAAATGCAACCAACGAAAAGTAAAATGCAACTCTAACCACATGCTAGAGTCTTATACAACAAATGTAAAACCATGAGTCCAAAACAACAACTAAAGAATCTAATACTAAGAAACAACTGTAAATAACAAGAATACAACACGCAAAGCGCCGCTCGCCCGACCCCAAAGCTAAGCAAGAGCATCATCGTCAGATGTACCTGGAAAACACAACATAATCCACCATCAGTGGCGAGTAACATAACTGACTCACCCTAACGGGAACACAAGCACATAGCATCAATCAAATACATCACACGTAAAACCTCAAAGACACGAGACATCCTCAACCTCGTAATCCAAACCCTACAATACACTCGACATCATTATACTACATCCCATCCCAAATTCTAACTTTGGCGCAATCATTCTAATTCTAGACCGGACTATGCTCGTACGGAAGCATCTTACGCAACCGAACTTCTACTATGTCAGGATCGGGAATAAGCCATACGCCCAAATCCCACGAACCCAATCCTTACTGGAAATCCGTGTCCCTAATCCCCAGAAACTTTCTGGACGTACTAGGAATAACATAGTGAGACTCCGAACTATCCCAATACCGCGGATGGAATAGGGGCAACGTCTTAACCCAAAACTAAGCATAAGCCATACACAAAGTCAAGGGCGTCTAGAAAAGAAATCAAGCTAATCATCATATCATTATCATCCTTTCATCCTAGTTAAATTAAAGACAAGAATAAGCCATACTCTTGAATTCAATCAACTAAATCATCGAAGTTAACCCAAGAATTGCCTATAGCCATACTCTTGAGACTAACCAACACCATTTCATTATTCTTAATTCATTCTTTAATCAATACACCCCAAATCTTTAACTTTCAAGACTCATTCAACCCTTTTCTTTAACTTTCAAGACTCAATCAAGAAACCTAAAGAACTCGATTAAACCTCAACAAGATCCTCAAAGAACTCATCTAAACTTTAAAGAACTCAAAAAGAAACCATTCAAGATTCAAGAACTTCAATCAAGAACTCAATCAAGATTCAAGAACTTCAATCAAGAACTCATATAACAACAATCTACACGCATGAATACCAACAACATCACACGGCAATTCAATCATTATTTTATCAAAATTCAACAACATTTTATCCAAAATTCATCAAACTAAAACCCAATCACCATGATTTCAAAATATCATAAAAACAATCTTAAAATATGAAAAAAACCACCATTAAAACATCATTATAATACTTCAAAATCAGATTATAAAAATACATTCAAAATCATGAACAATCATCAACAATCAACCCAAACATGCATTTAATCGACACTATAAACCTAGTATACCAATTAAGTTGAGTTAGTATGTTACCTTATTGAAGATTACACACGAAATCAACACACAAATGCAGTCCAAGAACTCGACAAACACGAGCACCACACACGGCCTGCTGCACGGCTTGGCTCGACCACTCGAACACGAACACACACACGAGCACCACCCACACGGCTGCAGCACACGGCTCACCTGCACGAGCACGGCTCGACACGGCCTACACTACCACCACGAGCACCACACGAACACCCACACACGAACAAAACCCACGAACAAACCCGGAACAACCCAACTAATGATCTTGGTTGAAACAATGTGTTTAGGATTGTGTTTAGGATGCTTGAAGATCAATGGTGTTTGAATCTTTAAGTTTTGGGCAAAGGAAGATGATGAACAATTGAAGGCTTCAATAGTTCAAAAATGGCGTGTGAAAATGGAGTGTGAGAGAGAGTTTAAGTGCTATCAAATGATGGCAAGGTTTAGAATGGCAAAAATGAGCTTAAGCCTTACTAACTCTCCTATATATAGAGTTAGCTAAGGTGTGAACACTAGGCAAGTGGCAAGCCACTCCTTGCTCATGAAAAACCGGCCCCCATGAGGCTTATGGGCCATGCTTGGGCTCTAAGTGGCTCTCGTGATCCATTGGGCCAATTATTGAATTTACATGAATAATCATGCAATAATCGATTTAGCCCAAAAATTATATTAAATAATTAATTAGAAAATTAAATAATCAAAATTCTAATTAATTAAATAATAATTAAAATAAATAATAAAACTAAGAAATAAACATTTCGATTAAATCGAAATTATTCACATAAAATTAAAATAAATAGTTCAAAAAAAAAAAAATAAATAAATAAATTTGAACTAGCAAATAAGCACATAAATATACACATAAATACCGGCAAAAATACCGATAAAATCTGGGTCATTACACCCTCAACCCGAAGGACCCCAGTGCACTCTAGGGGAAGAAGGGGTAAAGTACTTGACATGTCCAATACCTAAGTTATTGAAAATAAACTAAGGAAAAGAAAGGTACTCGACAGGACAAGGACTCACTTATTCAAATAAATACAAAGAAGGGGAAGACGATTACCTTAACAAAGAAACTACTCCGAGGCTGCCTAAACACAAGCTGAGAGAAGACCTTCGAGGAGATTAGAGAACTCTAGAGAGAGAAAATTTGAAGAGTGAGAGAATGATTTTGAGGAAATGATTAAGGGGTTGAATATATAGGAGGTAAAGAATCTGAAACGTTTTTTACCTCATTATGGTAAAAATCAGCTAAAACGACATCAAATTATGAGTTTAGAAGGTGAACAGTGTTCACTAATTCGTTGACTTTTGGTCAAACCCTCCACGTCATCAAGTGACAAAAGGCCCTATTCTACATAGGCATCCATTGAGGAGAATGGAATGGCTGGACAGGCATTCAGAGTCACTGGGGCTCATTAGCCCCTTGGCTTTGAAAAGAGCTCCTTAGGCCAATGATTAAGCCCTGCACAAGGTAGGCACCCATCAAAGAAGATGGGAGGTTGGATAGGTATCACACTTATCTTGGGGCTCATTAGCCCATAAGGATTAGTTGATCACCTTAGGCCAAGGTCCCACTCAATGTGGGCACCCATCGAGGCTGGTGGGTAGCTAAGACGTCTTCCCCTAACACTCGAGGTACAGGGGGACCCTTGAGGTCATCAGGGTCTTTCCATCTTCTACCTCTATCATGGTCGAGGTAATGGACACCCTCGAGGTCATTATGGAGGGTAGTTTGACACTTAGTCACTGGGGCTCATTAGCCCCTTGGCTTTGAAGAAAGCTCCTAAGACTTACAACAAGCCCTACTCAAGATAGGCACCCATCAAGGGAGATGGGAGGCTGGATAGGTGTCAACCATGTCTTGGGGGCTCATTAGCCCCTAAAGGGATAGTTGGCCACCTTAGGCCAAAGCCCCACTCAAGGTGGGTACAACAAAGGTGTATTAACAAAAAAAAAACATCTCTTAGACTGACCTATCACACTCGAGGTAATAGGAGGACCCTCGAGGTTACTAGGGTAAACCTTACCTTGCACCTCTATCACGGTCGAGGTAGGTAGGACCCTCGAGGTCATTGGGAAGGCTTTGTCCAAGGATGTGTCATTTCTAACTCCCATCGAGGTAAAGGAAGACCCTCGAGGTGGAAAAGGGGTCTAGGAAACATCAAAACTTAGAAAAATTATAAGGGTTTCAAGGAGTGAAGTTCAGGGGAAGAGGCCCTTCACTCAGTCGAGGTAATCACCTACAAGTCACCACCATCGCGACACGTTGAACACGTGGATCGAGGGAGACACTCTCGAGGTGGAGAAGGAGGAGGACCTAGCCAGACATACGGGTCGAGGTCACCTCGATACACGATCAAAAGGGGGAAAGCCTTGCAGGCATTTCTACCTCGATCGAGGGTTCTTCCTCACACGATCGAGGTTCCCTCGATCGAGGAGACCATCCCCGTTGGGGACACACCCTCGAAGTTATATGGGAGAGGGAGGCCTTACAAGCCTATGTATCAAGATCACCTCAATCAACGTTTTTTCCTCACGATTGAGGTTCCCTCGATCGAGGGTTGACTCGATCGAGGCGGGCATCTTCAAGTCATCCTCAACGAACCACACCAAAGATCATGTTCTTCCTTGCATTCTGGAAGACCCTCGAGGCAAATATGTGGGATTATGGCTAGGGCCACCTCAATCGAGGGACTCTTCCCTCACGATCGAGGCTACCTCGATCGAGGCCCCCTCCTAAGAGACCCCATCGAGGCTTTTCTTGAGCCTCCATGGGGCTCAGGTGATTGAGGTTATAAGGAGCCTCTGAGAACCCTAGGGTCGAGGATACCTCGATCGAGGTTCCACACGATCGAGGTTGCCTCGATCGAGGCATCCTCCTTATTGGAGACCCCATCGAGGCTTTTCTTAGGCCTCCATGGGGCTCAGGTTACCTCGATCGAGGTTCCACACGATCGAGGTTGCCTCGATCGAGGCCTCCCCCTTATTGGAGACCCCATCGAGGCTTTTCTTAGGCCTCCATGGGGCTCAGGTTACCTCGATCGAGGTTCCACACGATCGAGGTTGCCTCGATCGAGGCCTCCCCATTATTGGAGACCCCATCGAGGCTTTTCTTAGGCCTCCATGGGGCTCAGGTTACCTCGATCGAGGTTCCACACGATCGAGGTTGCCTCGATCGAGGCCTCCCCCTTATTGGAGACCCCATCGAGGCTTTTCTTAGGCCTCCATGGGGCTCAGGTTACCTCGATCGAGGTTCCACACGATCGAGGTTGCCTCGATCGAGGCCTCCCCATTATTGGAGACCCCATCGAGGCTTTTCTTAGGCCTCCATGGGGCTCAGGTTACCTCGATCGAGGTTCCAAACGATCGAGGTTGCCTCGATCGAGGTCTCCCCCTTATTGGAGACCCTATCGAGGCTTTTTCCACATTTTCCCTATGAGCCTCACAGTCGAGGTAACCTCGATCGAGGGTCTCCCCCTCACGGTCGAGATAACCTCGATCAAGGTGCCTTCTTTGGGGCATCCTCATGAGGTCTGAAGATTTGTCTTTTCCGGAGTATTCCGCTCGGCATCCAACGTCCATGGATTCCCGTTCCACGCTGAGCGTGGGGCTAATTGTTCCGGGCCCACCCAGGTGGTCAAACCCGTGTCAGTGGGCCCAAATCCTAGGTCCAGTTCTGGTAGGGCTAGGTACATATCAGATATTCTATGGCGAATGGAGAGTTGCCACATGTCAATCATCTTGGTAAAGCTTTGACCAGGTTTCCATGAGCCCGACCCATACGCCAGCCTAACCGGCCCAGCAAGAACCCTAACCAGGGATCTAATGCCTATATAAGGATCAGTCCAATCATTCCAAAGGTACGCAATTTACAGTCCACAAACTCACAAAATACTCTGAATCCTTATTTCCGATATCTGACTTAAGCATCGGAGGGGCGTTCCCGGGTTCCACCCCCCGGGTTAGCAATCTCTGACTGTTTTGCAGGTCACAGCATTAACCGAGGATCATCCAGAGTACACGTCATACACCAAAAGATCATTGACTATTCACGAGAAGTTCCAGAACAGGAACACCTTCTAATCTTCTATATTTGGGCATCTACTCTATATTTTAATTTGTCACTTGCTACAACATATTTAAAAAAAAATCTTCACATGTGAGGGGAGTGTTGAGCCCAAGATAAATCTACATGTGAGTATGAATATGAACTAAAGGCCGGGGAGTATTGGGATGTGTATGTATTCTACATTTTTGAAGAAATATATATATGAGTTGAATCCACGTTATAAGATTAAGAAGTTACTCTCTTTATTGCCATAGATATATATATATGAGTTGAGCCTCCGAGATTTTATAAAGTGGATTGCTACTCCCCCGTGGTAGGCGCAACTTAGACCCTTTTATCATGGTATCAAGGGAAAGAAAATAAGAAAGTTTAGTATCCATAAATTCGACCACCATTCCTGAAAAAATCTGGGCTGTGATTACTCGACAATCCGACTTCAGCCAAGCCCAATGTCAATATCAACTAAAATAAAATTGAATTTGTATTTATTTTGAATATACACTAGTATTTTGGTCTAGACAATGTCCCGAGTCAGGTATAATTATCAAATTTATTTCGCATTATTCTTCATAAACTTTGTAATTGATTTAATTATTATTCTAAGTTTTTTTGTCTAATGTGAATTGATATAGAGACGACCAAGATGTGATAATCATTTACTTATTACTATTAAATTAATAACCAGGAGTTACACTTGTTGACCTCTCATTATTTCTAAGGTTTTTTTAATTGAAAAAGACCCATATGTTCCTTAAAAAAACACCAACAAAAACCACCTCCTAAAATAAGGGGTACACGGATGAGTAATTAGAGTTATTAAAAAAAGGATTCCTATTTGTTTTGTTTTAATAAATAATAAATAAAAAATCTACTTACTAGTTACTACTAAAGTAGTAACCGAAAATTACATATGTCAAGCCTCTCGTGATGGGATCTAAGGATCAGATCAAACCCCTTATCTCTGAGGCTAAGAGGGGGAGTGTTATCTATTGAGCTACTCTCCTATTCTTAAAATTTGTATTGAGAAACAGGTACGCCGTACAATTGAAAGGGAATAACTTTTAGAAACAGATGTATTTACGTAAGCAGTAATTAAAACACAAAAAAGAAAGACACAAATGGAGTAGTTATTTTTAAGGAGCTTAATTGCATAGTTTCATGGATGGATTCATGCATGCTTGACTAACTTATAGTATAAAAATGGGCCCTAACCCTAATGGTCTCAACTTGGATGAAAGTTGTCGCATATGTAGTACAACACATATAATCTTCATTAATCAGTCAATCATAACGTATGGTATCACCAAAAATATGAAACCTAAAAATAAAATAAAAAATAAAGAAAAGATTACAAATTGGACATCGATCCTCTTAGCTTGTTTGTTTAGCTTATGCTTAGGAACTGGCTGACACCATCATTTCATTATTACTGCTTGTTGGAATTTTCCCACTACATACTCTTCCTTTTTAGTTCAAATGCATCTGTATTTTTGGATTAAGCATGATGTAGTACACATTATTTACTTAAAAGTTCATGACATTACATTTTTATTATTGTCATTGTCAATGACACGTCAATCGGCAACATTTCTAATTAATCATGCTTGGTCAACTTAATTATCTATCTAATATAAGCCATATTGATTTAGAAAATGGACCGTCTATTTATTTTAAAAAATGGAGAGGATCTTGACTTAATTGTATATAAATCGTGTTAATTGGGAGCTGAGGCTTGATAAAACCACATACAAGATGTGGATTGAATACTCCACAAACACATATTTTTTAATTTGGATATACTTGATAAACTTAAGTTTGTACTTAGTAAACTCAAATCTATACATCGTAAATTAAAGTCTCGGCATGGTAATGCACAACTACATCACTAAGCTCCATCGGTATGGGAACATTAATTTTCCTTTTAATTTGTCTCATGCGACAAAATCACCTTTATTTACCCCTTAATTGTTACTGATTTATCACTCCTCAGATCATTAATTATTGACGCCTTTGGATTATAAATAAGCGCATCATGCCAATATCAAGCATTGATCAATGCAATTAGTGTTCATTTATATATAATATTTTTACTTTTACCTTGTTTATATTAACGCTCTGAAGATGATGGTTAGTCGTCTTTCCCTTTATATACTTAATTACTTCAAATTTAAAGCTAACTTAGTTAACTCGAAGATTTACTTGTTGTAATTTATATTAAGAAGATGATTACTTGATAATTAACTAACTTGTGATGCAAATATCAACTGTTTTAAAAGTTAAAATAACTAAATTCATTGACTTTTCATGGTTTCTAAAAAAGAATTATGAAATACCAATATTTTTATTAGTATTTAAAAGTATAATTTTATAAAGGCAAATTTGTAAAAGTGTCTTGCAAAAAAAAAAAGTCATATATTGGTACGGATTTATGCACTCCTTTTTTACTCAAGGCACTCCACTTTTTTCAAGTAGAACGAAGGAGAATTTCCTGTCTCAAGCAGGCCGTGGGATCCTTATCAAATCAGTCGCACAAGCTATCCAATTCCTACCTATGCAATGCAAAGATTTTTTATTCCATGGAGTGTTCTACGTGAAGTGGCAAAGTTGTGTCGCTTTGAGTGAAAAAAGGAGTTCTTAAATCCATAGTCGCTTTGAGTGAAAAAAGGAGTTCTTAAATCCATACCCTAAATATATTTCAATGACAAAAAAATAATTAGGAAGTGCAAGTATAATTTACTTTGAATCCATTCATTCTTTTGTTTTTTTTTATCTCCAATAAAAAAGTCGCATATATAAAATCAACAGTGTTGATCGAGTCAACAAATTATAAATCCATTGTCTTTATACGACTTTCAAGCTAAGATTACTTTTGCAAATTAAAGCAGCGCAATCAGACGGATTCAGCCTCTTTAATTCGTTACAAATAATAAATTGGACGGGAGGTAGTATATTTCATGTCAATTTATAAATTAGTGTAGTAGTATAAAAAAAACTAAAAAACATGATGGAGCATGATGATTATGGGAAAAAAAACAAACTATTAAGAACAAGTAGTTCCTTAATGATTTCTTAGAGTCATCATGCCAACAACACAACGCATTGATCAAAGAATGAAATTGCAAAATAGACAAGAATGAATGAATTGAACCAAGCTAGCTAGGGATATACATGGACTGACTTAGAAAAATAATCAAATTTCACGCTTAACAAACTATGAGTTCCATGCCTAATGATTTTTCCATGTAAATATCACCCAACAATTCCCCTTTGTGGGCCATTGCATCGGTCGGGTTGGCACCAAACACACATTTTAGATCTTACCCACATTCTAATTATCATATGCTTTAGGGATCGAATGTTCTTGTTCTATTCAATTCAAAATCCTATATCTATCAAATCTTGAGTTTTTTTTTTTTTTTTTTTTTTTTTAATATTATGGATTCTAGAAAAAAAAAAAGTTGTCCATCATATCGATCTCTCACTCGCGCATGGGTTCAATCTGCTTCTTTAGCTTCGCTCTAAATCTTTGCTTCATGAGGGGAATGCACATAAAATCACCTCGGCAAGGAAATAAAAAAGCAGAGAGAAAAATGTAAAAGAGTTGGTGTAAGCTGCCCCACCATGTGTTAAAAAAAAGAGATAAAAAAAATTAACTTATAAGAATTTCATACAATAATGGTTAGATAATTAGAATTTCATGGATCAGATAATGACAACGCCCCTATCAGTTTGAGCATTTAGGATCTTTTTATACGTTCTTTTCCTCTGTTTCGTTCGTTTCCATAAAGGAAGGCAAGGGAAGAGAATGGGTTTTTTTTTAAAAATTTCTCATATGGTATTTGTTTTACTTTTCTCTTTCCTCCCATTTTCTAAATCTTTTCGGCCTTTTAATTCCTTCCAAGTGCTCATGTTTAATTTCTCTTCCGTTCTTTTCCTTTTGAACCCTATCTACCAAATACGTTGTTTATTTCATTTTTTGCTCGTATTAAGAAAAAATCCTGATATGTTGTAATAAATTTAAATACTTCAAGATAAACTCAAATTAGCTAAGGCAAACAAAAATATACTTCGTGTCTTTGCCCCTATCATCATGACACAATATCAATAATAAGTTCAGATAATAAATTAGAGATCAAATAAATAGGTTTAGATAAGTTAAGATAGATTCAAACGAATAAGGGTTAATTAAAGAATTACACTAGTAATTAGTCCATATAATAACAAACACACGCATTCTATTTACTGGTAGGTACCATTATTATTAGTCTAACGTAACACTAATATTATTACATTGTGGATCTTAGGGGTGATAAAGATGTTTGCTCTTTTAAGGCAAGTGAAATTAATGAACTACTTTTCAAAAAATAGTATAGGCTGATGATTCTTATGTATTGAATTGAAGTCTAGGTACAATATACTCTCCAAACTAATGACAATAGACATATATAGTGATGATGATGAGTAAACTGTGAAAAAAGTGGAAGCAATCTTATCTATCATCTCAATGAAACTAACATGAAAGAATAATAGTATCTCTTAATGCGGACTAATTTAAGCAATGAGTAACCAAGATAACATGTCATATCATTAGAAATTCTAAGTCCCCGTTTTTTTCCGGAATAAATTAATTTGAACTGAACTAAATCCTCTATTTAATAGGAACAAAACTAAGAGGAACAAAATTGAATTTGTCTAAATAGAACTGAAATTTCAGAATTTAAGTCCAGAAGAACAAGACCCAATACGATAAAGTATGAGTTTCACACTTTTGAATTCCAATTAATCGATTACAAGTTTCACACTTTCAATATTTTTATTCGAAAATGGTATATAGGTTCAATACATACTTTCTTTCTATCAGTTATGTTACAATACATACTAAATGGTATGTAGGTTCAATACCTGAGGTTGAAGGTTAGTGCAGGTGGCACTGCCTTCCTTCTCTCGGGGTTTGGAACCAGGGTTGTTTTCCATGCACCTTACTTATTACTCCCTCCATAACATAAAACTTTCAACAATTGGTTTTGCACGCATTTTAAGGAAGCGGTTTAAGGGTGTAAATGAAAGAATTAGTTAATATAATTTTAATATTAGGAACTTATAATCACATTCTTGCTTGTATTAAAACCATTTTGCTAATTCATTCGTTTACACCCTTAAATCGCTTCCTCAAAATGCGTGCAAAACCAATTGTTGAAAGTTTTATGTTACTGAGGAAGTAATAAGATATATAGGTTCAATACCTAAATACTTAATTGTGAAACTCCATTTATATATAACCAATTTCAAATTTAAGTTCAGGTTTAATGCATACTATCTGATCCAATATACTGATTCACACATTATTTGAATTCCAATCCATATTTGAACGAGTTTTTATCGGATAAGTTACTTCTATTAAGTTCTTTAGCTTCGTGTTTAGTTGAGTCTTTTGTTAAAAAGAGCTTAATTGTTGCCACCACGTTTACTTTTATCATATTGTAGTATTTTCCTAGGTCTTATATAAGTGTAGTCCTCTTTCTCATAATAAAACATTTATCCTTTCCGTTTTAATTAAAATATTAAAAAAATCTCCAGTCACGTACTTAGGCTCTGTTCCCATATCAAAATAATGTTACTCCGTTTTAGTTTGGGTAGGATTCCGGTGAATCTGTTGCGAATCCATCAAGACATGCATCACGGTTGTCGTTCCAACTAGATTTTGAATTGTAAATCACAGTAACTTAAGATGTGCGTAGTTTCGGACCAATATCAGATGATCTCAGATCGGACAATCGGATATGTGTCTTGTGATTAGGGGAACAACAATAATTACATCAAAGTGGAGGTTATGAAGAAGTGAATGTAAGGCTACAATGCGACAAAATATAATCTCCAAGTGCAGCTACGCAGTCCTTTTTACAAGATTATACTCAAATATATCGTACCGTACAAAAAGACCTATGCATACATCCATCCATCCAAATCTAGAGTAGATTATAACCTAACTTGACAAGTATCATAAATACAAGTAAAAACATTAAAAAAAAAAAAAAAAGTTTAAAACCATAAAGTTAAACAGTAACAAATAAGTTTTGTTTTAGTATGTATTGTATAGAATGTATGGGCAAATGAAATGAAAAGAAGTGGGCTTGATCTCATGATCTTCCCAGCAAACCAGGAGACCACATCTTAGGCACGCCATATGGTAAAATATAGCATGCAAATCATTCTTTTTTCCTCACATGAAACACTTATTGACATCATTGCTTCTCTTCAAGCATGACATCCCTCTCTCTATCCATTTCCCTAATTCTGTAACCTGACCGTCTGACATGATATTTTTTTTGCTGAAAATTTGTACTACGTACCTTCGATTTCAATTAATTACTAACATTTGTAAAATAAAAAAGGAAGGTTCACATTACTTACATGCAGCGCTTTTATTTTTTCTCAATCGCACTCTTATTTTTCTCCGTCACTTCTAATTATTCACTAAGAAATTTAGTCTTGAAAAACGTGCAATCAAAATTGTTGCAACTAATTGAGACCGCCGGTGGTAGTAATTTTTAGTATAATATCATAACTTTTTGCTGAACGTTAACTAGTTATAGATTTGGGGTGCGTTTTCTTTAACTTATTAGATCTGAACTTATCTGAACTTATTGGAACTTATTACACCTAAATTGAACTTATTAAACCCTGAAACTTATTTTTGTTAAGTTACATTTTTGTTAAGTTATGTCGGATCGAAGCGTGAGACGGTCTGTCATGAGATTTTGTATTCTACTTTCATTATATTATATCATATCATTGGTCATCCTCTAAATTGCATTATATATAAATACTAGGACATATACTCATTTACATAAACCACCAAATTCTGTTAGTTGGAGTTTGTATTGCTCAATAGCAACTTAATTATACACTCTCCAACATACACTCACTCACTCACTCCTCTAAATAATTAAACACATTCACAAACACTTCTTCTTCTTCCTCATTTGCCATTTAATCTTTAGCCATGGCAGTTTCTTCTAATCACAATAACTCCGAAACGGGCCAACAACCCGTTTCCGCTATCGGGTTCGAGGGTTTCGAGAAGCGCCTCGAGATCGCATTCTTTGACCCGCCCGTATTCTCCGACCCGTCCAGGTCGGGCCTACGGGCCTTGTCCCGGGCTCAAATTGACTCCATACTTGACGCGGCTTCCTGCACGATCGTGTCCGAGTTGAGCAACTCGGTGTTCGACTCGTACGTGCTTTCCGAGTCGAGCTTGTTTGTTTACGTAAACAAGATCATCCTCAAGACTTGTGGGACCACCAAGCTCCTACTCTCAATTGACCCGATTCTGAAACTCGGTGACTCACTTGGACTCACTGTGTCAAGTGTTATGTACTCGAGGGGTACTTTTAATTTCCCAAATGCCCAACTTGCCCCTCATAGAACCTTCTCTGAGGAGGTTAGTTACTTAAATGGGTATTTTGGTAATTTAGCGTCCGGGTCTCGGGCCTACGTTATGGGGGACCCGGCGTCTGAGAATCGAGCCTGGCACGTCTACTCGGCATCCGATGTTGAGAATCGGACGGCCGAGGTGACTCTGGAGTTGTGCATGACTGGGCTAAATCGTGAAAAGGCTGACGTGTTTTACAAAAAAGATGGCCACCTGGCTAAGGAAATGACTAAAGTGTCAGGAATTAATGACATCATATCAAGTCACGTGATTTGCGACGTTGACTTTGACCCTTGTGGGTACTCTATGAATGGGATTGACGGTGGGGCCTACTCTACAGTCCACGTAACCCCAGAAGACGGGTTTAGCTATGCTAGCTACGAGGTCATGGGGTTCGAGCCGAGTTCACTCCGGCTCGAATCATTGGTCGATCGAGTACTAAAGTGCTTCGAGCCGACCGAGTTCACGATTGCAGTCACGTGTTTCGCAGGGTGCGCGGCACGTGACTGGATTAATGAAAAAAGGTCAAGTATAAAGGGGTTTATATGTAAAAGTGCGGTAAAACAAGAGTTGCCTAGTGGTGGATTTGTAATATACAAGACCTACATGGCCCACAAAAAAACCAACGTAATGCAATTGCCTAAATCAATTACAATGAATAATTTAGAGTGTTGGAAAGTGGCTTACGGTGGGATTATAAGTGGCGGAGGGTTTTTAGGTTGGGAAAATGCAATAATCATGAGAACGGCTTCATGTGCAAATGTTATTGATAGTCGTCAAATTAGCTTAATTGAGTTTTTTTATTCCTTTTTCTTCTTTTTGGGATTTAGAATTACTAGAGCTCATTAGAAAAAAAAAAAAATTTAAAAATAATCAAGATTAGTGGTTCTTGTATGTGTAATCGTATGTCGCATGTAAAATGAAGAACGATTGTACAATTACAACTAGCGCACTTTTGGGTTATGCTTGTGTAATCAACTTAATTAGGTCTTGTCATAATCAATGACATTATTTTATAAGTAAATTAGGAAGGATTCTTCCATTATTTGTTTATTTATTATTCTACTTAATTAATTATCCCGCCTTAATTAAACTCTATATATGTACTTTCTTCTTAAATATTATAGGGATGAAGCATAGCATGCATGCATACTAATTACTCAAATACAATATACTTCTTCCGTTTCATATTACTTGCAACGTTAAGAATTTTCGCGTTTATCAATGCACAATTTAGAATGTCAATATCTTTAATATGTCCATATTTTTTATAGCATATGAATTAAAAATTCCCAAGATTTTAAATAGTGTAAAAAACTCTAACTTTGGGATGATTCTAGTGTAGTCTTATGACTATCGATTACCGTAATGGATGGCTAAGATCGCTTGATTTTTGATTTATTTTTAATTTCTAAATCTAATTTAAAATACTTTAATTAGATTTATTATATTTTAGGAAAATAATTTAATTTTTCAAGAATAAAAATTTATTTTAGGAAAAAATAGAATTTATTTTCCTTAAATAAAAAATCTAATTAAAGTATTTAAAAAAAAGATTTTCAATAAATTTAGGACTTAAAAATAAATCATAAATCGTGCAATCTTAACCATCCACTACGGTAGTCGGTAGTCATAAGACTACACTAGAATTCTCAGTAACTTTGGGAGTAGATCAGAACAAAGGAAGTATATCTTAATGGGCATCTACAAAGTTTCAAAGTAAAGGACTTGATTGACTAATGTATTGATAGATATTGGTATTGTTATTTACTTAATGATACTTCTTTGTCCTAGCATTATTATGATTGAGTATTTAATTTGAATCTGAGCACATTAACCAATTGCACATCATATTCTCCTTCAATTCACTTTGCTCAAAATTAAATTAAAGGAACTTTCAAATGTGGCAACTAAGAATATACTATACAATAGAGTATATAATTAACATAATTGTTGGTCACAATCATTAGCTTAATCTTTTAATGAAAATGTTCATTTGATACAACATGATGAAGCATATAATTTTTTTAAAATTAAAAAAATCCAATAAAGCTGAGTTGAATAATCTTATATATTTACATTTCTGGGTTTAATTACATATTACTTTATTAAGATTCCATTTTAAAATGGATCATATACTTTTTCTATCATTATTATTATTATCATATTCACATTAAGACAAATATTAAGTATTTCATCTCTATTTTATTATTATTTTTTTTTTGCTTTGAAACGGTCGATTTTTCCTTTTTTCATCTTTGATTTAAGATAATTTTATATTTATTTCAAAATCTATCACTAATAAGGCTTAACCCTTTTAGATAAAGACTGGATTAGGGCTGCTAATAGGTGCCTAGCCCATTGAACAGGTCTACTAATAGCACTATAAATTTGCATTGCGTTATATAATTAAATATCGGCCACTTTCAAAAATTCCACCTTACATATTATAAGACTAGCCTTATATGCACGTTTTACGTGTGATAATATTTTAAATGTATCTTTTAATTTGTCTAAACAAACAAAAAAAACGAAGGTTGTTTGTTTGAAATAATTGAAATGTTTTTCAAATTCACAATCATTCGCATAATAAAAAAAATCCCTTTTAATCAGCCCATCCCACACAATGAACAAAAAAAATGAATTTTTTTACTATATTCTATCAGCTATCAAATTTCTACGATAATCGAAAGATAAAATTTTTATGTGACAAAGTATATCAATATAGGTATCTATTTATAGAGAATTCAAAAATATGAATTTTGATATTTTTATTTTATTTTTACGAATTATATATTTTTTTATAATTTTCATTTTAAAATTTTGAAAAATTATAACTTTCCATAATAGGTTGGAGTAATGAAAATTAAATTTTTGGAGGGTAATCCAGACTTTTCCAGGGGGACACCATTGCTCCATCTTTGGCTTATATAATAGAGATTAGCGTGATTGGTCCAGGTGAATATCTAGCTGTACAAATTATATATATATACTCCATAGCTGGCAAAGTGGCAATTAATTTAATTTATGCATCGAATCCGTATCTCTAAAAATACTATCCTAAGTTCCTAACACTTAAATCAAATATCATCCGCAACAATGTGGACCTGTGGCATCGTTTAGTTTTAATTTGTTTGATCTAGAGCACCATCTTTATGGAGAATAACGGTCCCATAATATGCATAACCTAAAGAGGTCAATAGCATGTTTAGTTTGACCTTTAGTAACGGAAGAAATAAATTCATATTCTTGATCCTTGAAATTCAGAATATAATCTTTAATTTAATCATATATATTCTTTTAATTTTATGCCCATTACAAATTGAAAATTTCATAATATATCTTTTTCGAAAGTTTCGTCATAGGCATAAATTGTGATATATAATACATGTATTATATATGGTGCAAGAAGAGCGGGGTTGGAGAGCAATGACTCCCTATCCCGGCTGTTAAGGTTGAGAATTGAGGGTTAATTCCTTATAAGGTCATTACAAATTTAAAAAAAATTATGATAGGATACGACCGTTGTTCACCTTATCAAACGAAAAAATAAAATAAAATGATCTCATGCATGCAACTAATTAACAATTTCATTTACAGACAACTAATGTTGTGCTATGTTCTATCTCGTGCCGAACCTGTATGTTTTGAGGCTAATTAAGTGCAATCCACTAATTATTACGTGTTGTGACATGTTTCTTCAAGATTAATATTTATAAGGAGGTCCATGCGCGATTCAAACCCACACATTCGTTAGTCCGTTCATGCCATGTCGTGTTTGTGTTCCTTCACTAAATTCCACAAATTTTAGTGATGAGCTTGATTATACAATCTCCCATCGTGCTTTTTTCGGCGGGGGGGGGGGGGGGGGGAAGATCGACCTAGGTCTAACATGCAGTCTGACTGGGCTACATTACCAACAGCGTGCCTATGAGTTGTGTCGTGCTTGTGTCATGCCGTGGCAAATGTTATCTTAAATTCTATATAAATATATTTTTAAATAAAAAATATATGGTATATGTACTACTAGTCTACTAGCGCATATATATTATTTTGAGACAATAATCTTTAAAAAAATGTTAGATTCCACTTTGATGGCCGCATGCAATGCATGCGTCGCCTTATATTGCATGGTTATAATGTAATTGGTGAAACGTGGATACCTACTTCTATGACATGAACCCAAAAATAGAATAAAGCTTGCAAGATAATAGGATTAACAAGTTTTATAGAGTACTTTTTTTAATTTATTTTTTCAGAAAGAAAAAAAAAATATTATTTGCATATTAATCATTTCTTGACATCTTTATTTATGCTCTTACCAGTTTATAGCATCATCTTAGGCACGCCATTGATTAATTTATAATGATTCTGTTTGCATTCCACCAAAACTAAATATTTATTTTTAAATGATTTTGTTTGCAACAGCTTCTCAATGGTTTTATCCCCCATTAGCATTAATAGGATATTTCAATTCATGCCTTTTTGTGGTCTTTCATTTTTTTCTAGTGTCAGTAATGTTAGGTGGTACTAAGTTTTGAGTCGAGTACTCTAATTCAATTTGACAAACATATGCACCTAAGCTAAAAGAAGATGATGAAGAATAATATTAGATACAGGTGAGGTTCGAATCCATGATATGATTGATATCACCCTTGTGCTATTGTAATTTTAGTTATTTGTCTGATCTTTGTGACTTGTGAATTTTTGTCCTCTTTTAAATTAAACGCAAATGATAATGATTAAGAAAGCCACAAACAAATTAAACAATGTGCTAATTCCTATTTTTTATAGTGAAATTCTATATATGAAATCTTTTAAATTATTCCTGAATTATATGAAAGAAAAGGCTTTAATCAGAGCACTTCTGGTCGTTGGGTTTTGATTAACTCATCTTGAGTGCACACACATTTGTGATATTGATTCAACATTCCTCTACACTTCTGGTCGTCTATTGAATCAGAGCCAACTGAAAATTAAAATAAATAAATCCTCGATCTTAGGGTTCGGACTACTTATAAATCCAATTACAAAATAGAGGTTTTATCCCGTAGTAAATCAACAATGGATATTGTAACTGTTATCTTATAAAGTAAATTATTCTCTCAATCATCTTTCTCTTATGATATGAGGTTGTTCACAAATACACGCATAAGAGGTATCGTACTTGCATGAGTGGTAGCCTGGATAACGTAACCCTTGTCAACCCCAGTATCTAGTTGGTTAAGGAAATTAAATGGACCTGCTAAGACTGCTAATACATTATTATAGATATTGATGCCTCGGTCCCAATAAAAAATCACCTTATTTTGATTTAATTAAGAACTAGTCTAATTTCAGGTCATAAGTAGTACACTCTATATATGTTGAAAAATAACTAAATAATTAGTAAGCTAATTCATATCATTTCTTTTTTTACAAAAAAGATTGAAGTTTAATTAATTAATTGATTAGTAACTTTTTGTTCCGGAAATTGAGACTTGCAAGAGCTTATGTTCATTGGCTGGCATCTTGAACGACATCGATTTGTTAAATGAAGGTGGTGATCTGAGCCGACCCCAGCTGTTTCTAGCTAGGGAAAGGTCCTCCAAAACTTAAGTCAGTATTATGAGGAGGGAAATAGTGTAAGAATACATAGTACGTATCTACCTTGAGAAACAAGTCAAGCCTCCTATTTATAGGTTGTTGATTGTCTAGGAGACCGTGGATAGCTACCAATGTACTGCACGTGTACGAACCATGTTGCATGATAGTTGGGTGGCGGCATCTATTCTATTAACGGGACAAGGTACTTGAGTGGTGGCCTGGATGGCTACCACTTGGATGGCTTGGATGATCCTTGTCAACCCCACACGGTATCTAGTTGGTTAAGGAGAGTGGATCCGCTACAACTGCTAGTATGATAGATGTCACGTGGGTGGTTGGGACCACCTTGGTAATTGATAATGATATGCCTAAGGTCCTTGCCTTGTAATTCAGTTGCCACTTGTCCTATTGTGCCTGCCAGAGCTTGGCCTGACGCCTTTCAGTGTGTCAGCGTGCCGGTAGGCTCCCATATATTTTGTTTAATTTGTATTAGATTAGTGTAAGTAACATCTATCTATAGATTAGATGGTAAACGAAGTAATCTAAAAACGTAGAAATAAAGCCTAAAAGATGAAAACAAGGAGTGAGGTAAATCTGCTTCACCAAACGGTCCCCCTATACAACAAGCTAGGAATTGAAGGGATGTGTTAGTGTTAGCCTTAGCTTGAGTAATGTTCTTGAAAAAATGATTTCGATCAAGCAAGTAAGTAATTATTCATGCACTAAGGTGTATAATTCATTCATTCATTCATTTATTCAAGTGCATTATTGTAGTGTCTTGCAGAATTTACTAAATTTATCATATAAAATAAGCACTCATTCTATCCATTATATTACACATACATACACTTGTAAGTTTTATACTTCATCTCAATTAGAATTCATCAGCTTTTTGGTGCACAAGCATAACCATATAATGCATGCATATGTTGTTTACACGCACTTTTGTGCAACTAATAACATGTAGTTGGTGTAAACGTCCGTTTGGCATGGTGTAAAACCGCCCGAAACCGTTTTCGTTTTTTACGTTGTTTGGTTTGGAGTAAAATATTAAAATGTAGAACTTAGGAAGGGGAAATCATTTTCCACCTTATTGAAAACATTTACATCACGATTGGAAGGAAAATATTTTCCCTCACAATTGAAGCAATTGATTTTTAGTTCAACCAGACATTGAAAAATGCTTGAAAAGGAAAATCATTGTACATGCAACTAAACAACGAAAACTTTCATGAAAATAAATTTTCCAATGTAAAGGTTTTCCATGAAAAATCATTTTCATGGGTGTATGGTGGTTGGGGTGGGGTGTGTCGAGGGCCAAAATAGGTGTGTGGTGGTGGCTGGGTGATTGTGTAGGGTGGCTGGGTAGGTGAGTGACGTTAATGGTTTTCAGTTTCTATTTTATAATATATTTTTTTTATTCTTTATTATTTTCAAATTTCCTTAACCATAGTTTTTAATTAACTTAATCTAACCGGAAATTTCTTTTTAAACGAAATATTCCCAATAAATGTTACGGTTGGAAAATTAAGGTAAATCTAGGTATGCCAGTTAGATTTTAAAAAATTGGGGCATACCATCGGAAATTTCCCAACAAAAAAAATGCAGTTAGTGTTTGTAGAGGGTAAATTAGGTGTATGAAAAAAGGGGGAAAAAAAAAAGGTTTAACACTTCAAAAATTAATTGAAGACTTGGAAAATTTTGGGCTCAAACCAATATTTTGAAACAGGTTTGGTTCATGGGCTTGATAGTACTCAAGTTCTTGGGTTATGTATATGATGGGCTTTTGTTGGAAATTGCATGCGGCAAGCTTGAGGTAGAATGAAGTTTCTTATATGGGCTACGTTGTTGATGACTTGATGGTATGATTTTGTGAGTTTGCTTCGTTAGGAAACGGGCTTGTTACTCATAAATTGAATTATTTGCAATCTTTATAATTGTATCTTAATCAAATAGTCCCTACATGATATTTATTAATTTACGCAGTTTGACTTTTAAAAATTTTACAATTTTTTTGAGGGGGAAGTTTACTTTGAGTCTTTGACTCTCGTTTGTAATTTTTTAAAACTATTTAGTCTTAACTGTCAACGCGTTCAAATCTAAGCCGGGGTCTCCCAAGGACGTTCTAACAAAAAAGACCAACTCGTGAATCATAAGTGTGAACAGTTACGAAATATAAAAAGATCAGGCCTTGTAATATTGTAGCAAAATTAGAGATGTCATTATATTTTTAATCTATTTCGAAACCCAATTAGCCTTTCCCTTCTAACTCGGATCACTACATTATGGCCTGACTCTATAAGAGCTCTGTTAGTAAAAATAATTGAACAACGGATGCAATGGCGGAGCCACACTACATTCAAGTGGGGTCCCTAAACTTGGACTTAAAAAAATTTCTCGGATTAAATTAGAATTTTCTAATTTTTTTTCCTATAATTTATATTATTTAATCTCAATAAAACTTATCAAATACATTTTGACTTTACTAAATATTTTTTTATAACTCTGCCACTAAGGGTGTGTTCTCTTCAACGTAATTGACCTGGCCTGATCTGATTAAATCTGACTTGATTGTAATTTATTAAATCTGACTTGATTATAATTTATTAAATCTAACTTGATTATAACTTATTAAGGGTGTGTTTGGTTATCAAAGGGGAAAGAGAATCACTTTAAGAATGGGAATGGGGGGGAATGGAAAGCAAAAGTGTTAGATTTAAAAGGTTGTTTGTTAAAAAAAAATACACCTCCACCACCCCAAACCCACCTCCACCACCCAAGTTCAAAAACAACCCCCACTTCCTCCACCCCCAGCGAAACCACCCCCCCTCCCCCACCCCTTGCCGGCGCCACCCCTTCCTCCACCATGGCAGCCTCCTCCCCTCCCCCACCCCTCAAAACCCTAACCCTAACCCTAACCACCCAAATACCCAAATTAAAAAAAAACTCCCAACCACCTCCACCATCTCCAGCACCACCCCCAGCCGAACCGCCTCCCCCCGCCGCCCCTTCGCCACCCCCTCCCCACTACCCTACAGCCCCCAACCACCCCCCCACGAACCAAAAATCCCCAAATTCGAAAACCCTAGGTTTTTTAGGCCCGAATTAGGCCCGAATTTGGGCCCGGCCTGGCCCGATTTTTTATTTTTTCGTTCGGACCTTGGACATTTAAAATTAGACTTTTTGGTTACTTTTTTTGACCCGGCCCGAAAAAGCCCATCAAGCCCGCACTAAATTTTCGGACTTTGGCTAAGAAATTTGGGTCCAAACCCAGCCCACTTTATGGGCTTAATTTTTATGCATCGGCCCGGCCCACGATCACCTCTAAAAAAATGGTTAGCAAAATTCCAATTAGACTGCAAAGGCAGCAAAGCTCCATCCCACAAACTGCACAAATTTCAAGAATTTAGTTATCGTTACACGTAAAAGATAAACCCAATTACAATTTACACTTTAAAAAAAAATCACAAAAGACATGGAAAAATAATTATAATACAATGCTCCATGATTCAATAAATGGGGCGGGTTTCATAATTGTATAGGATAAGGAAAATGATAAAGCTTCCACCTTTTTTTTTTATCACATATATCATCTGGTTAAGAGGGTGAGATTGAATTTTAATTTTAATCAAATTTTATCTTCTCCTACTTTATGGAGTGCCATGCCCATGCTATTATTGTGATATTGTTTTCAAAAATGGATATAAAATATTATTAAAGGTTACATGTTAGATACGATATATCTCATATAGACCTTCTATCGTGGTACAAAAAATTAAAAGTTATACGTGTTCTTTATTATTCATACACAAATCAAGAAAAACTATATATAAGAAGATGCAGCGCTTGTGATGAAAATCAACATTATTTTTTAATTTATGAGAGAATATTATGTAGTTGTGTGAGCGTGTGGGTTGAATGTTGGTGGATTCAACAACGTAGTACAGTATATATAAACTTTTGTTATTTAGATAAGATATAAAGTAAATTGTATAAGAGGATACAATTGCGGGTTTGTGACAATCTAGGTGACTATGTATCATGACATGTTTTGGTAAGATCAGATATTTCAAAAATATAAACATAATACTCCAATCTAAAAACTCAATTAAAATAAGCATTTTCTAAAATACTATAAAAAAGAGTAAAAAAAAAAAATGGTATAAGAGAATTGGATGAGTGCAAGAGCAAAATATGTCGGGGAAAAAATTAAACAAATCAATGTATAAAAAATTAAACAAATGTGAGTGAAGAACTAAGTATTCATAATGTCAAAAGATCATTTCAACCAAAAGTTTAAGTCGATTGTTGAGGCAAAGGATTATGCTATATATTTTGTTTACCCTCCCCCCCCCCCCCCCCATGAAAAGCCCTTTTTAAGCTTCAAATGTGGATGCAACACAGGTTAATCATACTTGACATTAATAAATTTCATTTTGTAATTTAAATGATGAAGGGTGATGAGATTCAAACTGGTAGTCTTTGTGTTATGTTGGCTCGGATACCATGTTAAAGGATCATCTCAGCCAAAAGGCTTAAATTGATAGTTGAGTCCCAAGATTATATTGTATACTCTATCACATAGAATACTCTTATTTGGTAAGAATTGAACCTGTCTATCGAAATTAAATAATAAAAATATGCTATATTGATGTTAAATTATTAATATTGATATCACCATCATCATTAGCAGCACCATCATCGTCTTTGTTATCATCATTATCATCAACATCCTCATCATCGTTGTTGTCATCATCATCGATCTAAACCCATTGAAATCCTCATCACATTCATCATCCATCCTCATCATCATCATTGTCATCATCATCGTCGTCGTCATCATCATCATGTCGTCCTCATCATCATCCTCTTCATCATCATCATCATCATGTCATCATCATCATCATACCATCCTCATCTTCGCCATTGTCATCCTCATCATATGTATCATCCTCAATCCTCATCATCATCATCACTGTCTCGTCGCCGACTCGCCGTCATCATCATCACCATCACCCCTAACACCACCAAATAGATTTCATTCTCTCCACGGGATTAGACAGGATTGAATTATTTAGATTGGATTGCACATATATTTATATCCTGAGGTATGTATAACAAAAAAATTATATTTTCGAAAATTACACATCGAGACAAACCAAACGAGATCTCACATATATTGCATGAGAATGAATTGGAATGAATTGGAATGGATTAGAATTATAAACCTATGAAAAAAAACAAGTGCTTACTGCTCGTTTGGTTGTTGGCAAAGGTGGGCACGGGCCCGAGACGGCCCACGTGCCAAGCCCGTGTGCCTCGTGCCATAGCGTGCCGTGCCTATACGGGCCAAGAAAAGTTCGTGTCGTGCCAAGTTATAAAATATAAGGCCCATGCATGGCCCAGCCCAAGTGCCGTGCCATCGTGCCTTATACTAATTTTTATAAATTTTGAAATTTTAATCAAAATGAGTGTGCCAACCTGCGGGCCGGCCCATCGTGCTCGTGCTGGGTTCATGCCAAAATTTTAAAATGTTGTTCGTGGGTGGCCCACAACCCACCATTCGTGCCGTGTTGTGCTTCTAACGGGCCCGTGCTGGGCCGGGCCCAAATCGTGCCGTGCCGAGTTGGCCCTCGTGCCGGTCCGACCCATGCCCAACTCTAGTTGTTGGTAATGAAATGTGGTAATGGATTTAAAGTGTAATTTGTTATGGAAAATCTTCAAAATCCCCATGAAAAACATATTTTTCATTCCCAAACTTGAAATTTTTTCTTATTTTCCATTATCATACATTACCATGTGGAAGGGTGGTATTAGATGGGAATGAATATTTGTGAAGAAAATTAGATAAATTGGAGTTAAGGCACTACAAAAAAAAGAGCTTTTAGCTACGGAAAAATTAGAGACGGATTCTGTCCGTCTAAAAATTAGAGATGGAAATTTCAAATCCGTAGCTAAATTTATAGAGTAAAAATTTAGAGACGGATTTTTAAAATCCGTCTCTAAATTAGCTACGGATTTACAAATCCGTCTCTAAATTTAGCTACGGATTTAAAAATCCGTCTCTAATTTTTTAGAGTAAAACATTTAGAGACGGATTTTTAAAGTCCGTCTCTAAATTTAGCTACGGATTTTAAAATCCGTAGCTAAATTTAGCTACAGATTTAAAAATCAGTCTCTAAATTTTTAGAGTAAAAAAATTAGCTATGGATTTTAAAATCCGTCTCTAAATTTAGCTACGGATTTAAAAATCCGTAGCTAAATTTTTAGAGCAAAAAATTTAGAGATGGATTTTTAAAATCCGTCTCTAAATTTAGCTACGGATTTTAGATTCCGTCTCTAATATTTCGTTCATTTATTAACAATTTTATGCATATAAGATTGACAAATAAAACTTGGTACAGTTGGTAAGAGTGTCATCCCGTGACTTTGAGGTCACAGTTTCGATTCCCAATAACTATGATTCGTGAGTCTTATAGAAATTTAATAGAATGGTCAAGGGTTCAATTCCTCCTAAGTGATGTATCACAACATGTCGGTTTTTTTTACCCATTTCTAAATTTAGAGACGGAAAAATCCGTCTCTAATTTAGAGACGGAAAAAATCCGTCACTAAATCCGTTGCTAAATACAAATAGCGACGGATTTAGTCGATTTAGAGACGGATTTGGTCCGTCGCTAAAAGCTCTTTTTTTTTGTTGTGAGGTAACACCACCATAGGAATGAATTTTGATTTTCCTTCCAAATCTAGTTATAACTTCATTCTCATTACCTCTATTTATCACCGGCTGCCAAACGGGCCGTTGGAGTTTTAGGCTCTTGGCCTAAATTGAAGAGTTTTAGACTTTTTTTCTCATATTGAGGCCAGAATGAACCATTTACTTGCTACATTTTCTAATTCTAAATTATTTATTAGTTTTTGCTGATTTTCTTAACAAATATCTGACTGGTTTTTTTTAATTTGACAAGTATGCAAATAAAATGTATATGAAATTCCATCTAATTATATATTGTTAATCTGATTTATCTATGTATAAATTATTAACATTAAATTTTTATTTTTTTTTAAGAAACATAGCTAAAAATATATGGAGTAAAATTTTTTTTTAAAAAAAATGAAAAATCCGCACAAAGAAATATAGCAAGTAAAAAATAGAGGACATATAGTATTTCTTATTAATTCATTAACTAGGTTTTTGGCCCGTGCATAATGCACGGGCGTTGTACCTATTAGGTTCATAATTTTATGTTTTAATTTTTTATAATTCTAATGATTTTATAAGATTGAAACTAACTAAGACTTGATAATAATTCATAAAAAAAATGAAAATATATCAAATTTTTTATTATTTTTAAGATTATAACATATATTTTCCTTGAAAAAAAACATATACGAGTACATATTTTGAAGAATATTCATTTGCATAATTATAAAATAATGGAAAATAATTTTGTAAATATAAAGTGTAAGCATATTTAGAAGAATTCAAAATGGAATAAAAGTAAATTTAAAATGAATAACTTAAAAAGAAAGTGATGTAAGAAAGCAAATCTCATAATTTGAAAGTAATTGGAAAGTTTTATTAAATGTAAATAAATTATAATATTAATTGTAATTAGAAAATAAAAGCAATTTTTTATTTCAAAAAAAAAAAAGGAAAATGAAACATTTAGGATGACACATGGCATAATTTTAGAGATTAGATATCCTATGTGTCAAAATTATGTTTTAGGGTGTGCTTTAATATATTAGGTATAGATTTGTCATAGCTAGAGCTGACAATTATGTCATGTCGAGTTGTGTTCTTACCAACCCGCATACATAAATGGGTTGAACCATGACCCAAACTCAGTCCGTTTAATAAATGTATCATGTCGTGTCAACTCGTTGAACATCTTCGATTCGGACTTCCTTAGTATTAAACGTGTCAAAGATCCGACCCAAACCCATTAATCTCATGTCGTGTTCATGTCATGTCAATAGGTTGAGATCCCTTGATCCAAACCTAATCCGTTTAATAAGCGTATTATATATGTTTTGTCAGCCCGCTTACTTAAATATGTCAAAATTCTTAACACTAATCCACTAAATTTATGTCGTATTCAAAACGTGCTATTGTGTCGTGACAGTTTTGCCGGCTCTATCATATTGCGGCATTGTGCCATGTTCAAAGTTACTCAATTTTGGGGTTATCCTCAGATTCACGAATCCCTAGGAGGGTGAAAGAAGGGTATTAATTGGAATTTTAATTTGTTGCTATGTGGAAAGAAGAAATTCAGGGTTTTGCCATGCTGTTGTCAAATAATGGCATCAATCTTCTATAAATTGAGACATTGTGAATAAGCCATTGCATAAATTCATATTTCTATCTCTTTTAATTTCTTCTCAACTGGTTCTTATTTGCATGTCCTTTTTCTTCCATCATTTGGTAGGCAATTAATTTGTAGCAATGGCTTCATCTTTTAATGTGCCTTCAATGGTAATCACCACATTTTCTTTTGTAATTGTTCTTACATTTTGTTTATTTAAGAATATTTCTATGCAAGTATTAGTTGAACTTCTATCATGCCTGTAACGAAAATGTTTGAACAACTTTGAGGGTTGTTAAACCTATTAGATACATAACATTAAATTAAATATTATACATTTTCAATTAAATTAACGAGAAAATTGATTAGTTTAATCTTTTAATATAAATTTAAACAATAAAAAAGATATATAAGAGGATAATTAATTGGTATCGTTAGGGTTTATCAAACACTTCAATCCTCTCTATGAAATTCCAAGCTCATTAATTTGTTTTTTTCTAATCACAATAATCTTCACTTGCTTTGGGACTATTGATTTTTTTTCAATCCTCTCTATGAAATAAAATACAGATCGATTAACTAATTCAAATAAGTAAAAAAAATAAAAAGATATACTGCAAAGTACAGACTAATATGTTCAAATAAGCTTTCTATCCAAAAGAAATTTAATCTAAGTTAAATTTTAAATAAGTAAAAATAAGTTGAAAAGAACCGATTTCTAGTCTCTTAAGGGTTGGATTGAAAGGTAAGATTTCAAATATATTTTCACACACTATATATATAGCTAGATCCAAAAATTAAGGAAAAGGGAGAAATAATGAACTAGTTGATGCTTTATCATTTGTCATACAATTAACTTCTAGCAATGACTTCATCGTGCCTTCAACTGTAATTACCACTTTATTTTTGTTTGTAATTAATCTTACATATTGTGTGTATTATAGAATTTTGATGCAAATGCTAGTTGATCATCTTGCATGCATGTAGTTTCAATCTCATTAATTTGTTAGCAACATCAAATTCATATCCCGTATATTTGACACAAATAAAATAATTAAATTAGAAAAAAAGAGCATATGTGCAAATATTTTTATGAAATGATCCCTAATTTTTTTATTAAAAAAACCCACTATAAATAATAAAAGGTTGAACATTTAATCTTTATGATGAGTTTAATATCGTCACGTAATTTTATTTATTTAAATAAACTTGATATTATTATCACGTAATTTAATTTATTTAAATAATGATTTTTGTGTGTGGAATGTAGATAATGGAGGAAGAAGGTCGATTTGAGTCAGAGGTAGCAGAGGTGCAAGCATGGTGGAATACTGAGCGGTTCAAGCTAACTCATCGCCCATACTCAGCACGAGACATAGTGTCACTTCGTGGCACCTTAAGACAAAACTATGCCTCAAATGAGTTATCCAATAAGTTGTGGCGCACCCTTAAGAGTCACCAAGCCAATGGTACGGCCTCTCGTACCTTTGGTGCCTTGGACCCTGTCCAAGTCACCATGATGGCTAAGCACCTCGACACCATCTATGTGTCGGGGTGGCAATGCTCCTCCACCCATACTTCCACTAATGAGCCCGGGCCCGACCTCGCTGACTACCCCTATGACACTGTCCCAAACAAGGTACGTCGCTTTTTATTGCTAAATTATATACATGTGAAAATAGGGAAGATAGCATTTGGTACATCGTCTGTCTATTAACATATCCTTTAACTCAAAAACTGTAGCTTTTTTCTATCATGTATTTTTTACTTTTTACATTACTAGTTAAGTTTTGTACAAAAAGTTTCAATTTTTTGCTAAAAAATTACAATTCTCAAACAAAATGATGACGGTCTGACAAGATACTTGCTTGTAATTATAAGTTACAATTAAACTCATTAATTACCATGACTAATACATAATATATATAGGTGGAGCACCTGTTCTTTGCTCAGCAATACCATGATCGAAAGCAAAGGGAGGCTCGTATGAGCATGAGCCGCGAGGAGCGGGCTCGAACGCCCTACATCGATTACTTGAAGCCAATTATAGCCGACGGAGACACTGGTTTTGGTGGTGCAACCGCCACGGTTAAGCTGTGTAAGCTGTTTGTGGAGCGTGGCGCTGCTGGGGTCCACATCGAAGACCAATCTTCGGTCACCAAAAAGTGCGGCCACATGGCCGGTAAGGTGTTGGTTCCGGTTAGTGAACACATTAACCGGCTCGTGGCCGCTAGGCTACAATTCGATGTCATGGGGACCGAAACTGTCTTGGTGGCTAGGACCGATGCCGTGGCCGCCACCCTTATTCAGTCGAATATCGACACTCGTGACCACCAGTTTATACTTGGGGTCACCAACCCCGCACTTCGTGGCAAGGGCCTCGCTACTACCCTCTTCGAGGCCACCAATGCAGGTAATCTTTAATTATATATTAGTAAAAATTATAACAATTTGATATTTATGCACGCAGTAAGATGAATTAAACAAGACCCCAACCCATGTATGACTAAGGTTTTTTTTTTTTGGATTGAGAATAATTTAGAGAATTTCGTGAAGTTTAAAATGTTGCAAAATTAGAAATAGGAATGAAAAAGTGAAAACATAAGGAGTAGTAATGAAATAAATAGGGTTGTTCATTTCGGATATTTAATCTGCAGATTTTGGGCCGGTAAAATCCGATCAAAAAGACTGAATATTTGAATTTTGGGACTGGATATTATATATTCGGTTTGATTTTAAAAAAAAATTTAAAAAAGGATCGATACCTGATCTGAAATATTCATATACCCGATCCGAATCCAAAATTTCATAATTCTGAAAAATCGAAATCCGCGCAATCTTAATTCAATCGAAATATCCCAGTTTTAAAAAACTAGATCAGATAACTGAATTTTCAGATCAGGTCTAATGTGCTGAATCATGGATCAAATCAAGTTAAACAACCCAAGTGATGATCAAATTTTCGCTAGTAATAATAACATATTGTTTGGTGTCCCAATTTTATTTTTGTTATTTTAAAAAATAATAAAATTGAATGCATGTGTATGTATGTTTGTATGGACAGGCAAGTCAGGGGCTGGTTTGCAAGCAGTGGAGGACCAATGGTTAGCAGCAGCCCAGCTGAAGACATTCTCGGAATGCGTAACTGACGCGATCAAGGGGATGAGAAACATAGGAGAGGGAGAGAAGGCAAGAAAATTGGACGAGTGGAGGAACCACTCGTCCTTCGACAAGTGTCTATCGAACGAGCAAGCAAGAGAATTAGCCTCAAAACTAGGAGTGACAAACCTATTTTGGGATTGGGACATAGCAAGGACTAGGGAAGGGTTTTATAGGTTTAAGGGGTCAGTAGAGGCAGCCATAATTCGGGGATGGGCGTTCGGGCCCCACACAGACATAATATGGATGGAAACGTCGAGCCCAGACCTAATAGAGTGCACGAAATTTGCGAATGGGGTGAAATCGAAGCAACCGGAGATGATGTTGGCTTATAATTTGTCACCCTCATTCAATTGGGATGCATCAGGAATGAGTGATCAAGAAATGATGGAGTTTATACCAAGGATAGCTAAGCTTGGATTTTGTTGGCAATTCATAACCCTAGCTGGATTTCATGCTGATGCATTGGTTATTGATACATTTGCTAAGGACTATGCTAAGAGAGGTATGCTTGCCTATGTTGAAAGGATTCAAAGAGAGGAAAGAAGTAATGGTGTTGATACATTAGCACATCAGAAATGGTCCGGTGCCAATTACTATGACCGCGTCCTTAGAACCGTTCAGGGTGGCATCACCTCCACCGCTGCCATGGGCACTGGTAACGTCCTTACACTACTTACACATTACGTCTTTTTTTACCTGCTACATTTTCCTTATATGGATAGATGCATGTTTTGTTACTTGTTGCATTTTCTTTTTGGATGTGGGTCCCGATCCTACATAAATGCTACCTAGCCCTTTTCTTTTTTAGTGAATTAATCTAAACTGAATTAAATTGAACTGAGCTAAATCATAGACTCATTGGAAACTGAACTGAAATTTCATAAATTAAGTCCAAAAGAGCAGGGGCCTAGTATGTGATCACTTTATCGTTTACTCATTTTTGTCTACCTATTTTTCCTTGGTATTTTCATCTTTCTTAATAAATACTCCTAATTTTTAATGGTCTGCACTTCTACTAGCACTTTCTTGATTTTTTTTCTAAAAACTTGTGCATAAGATAATATAGCAACTACAGAAAGACAGAGAGGGTGTATACTTTCTTATTTTATTGTTTTTTGCATCTTTCGTGAAATTATTCATTTCAAAATTATTATGAAACTGAATTTGAAAAGTAGCGTTGTATTGTTCGACTTTAGAGCTTCGGCTTTTCGGGCTGTCTAGACTTTGCATCTAAAAATGCAATTTTTAGCACACCATAACCTTTTTTGGGCGGGCAAGACTCGATTAGCGGGCCGGGCTGGGCCTTAGATGATCACCTATAATTATATAGTTTCACAATGAGTAATATATATTTATTTATGATATATATATATATATATATATATATATATATATATATATATATATATATATATATACATGTCACACAATTGCAGGGGTTACAGAGGATCAATTCAAAGAGACATGGACAAGGTCAGGAGCAAGTGCAGAAATGGGTAATGGAAATATGGTGCTTGCTAGGCCACGGATGTAATCAGCTGAATGCAATTGATATCATCTCTAAGCTGCTAGTATGGACAATAATAAATGCCTATAATTTAATTCAGAAGAAACAAACCCAAAAAAAAATAAAAAAATCAAACAATGTAAAAGTTGTTAAAGTTGTTTTTCAATTATATATATTATCTATCATTGGCTATATACTTCAAGCCCATACTGATCGATCAAAAAGGAAGATAATGTTCCTAGATTGATTAATTTCAAATGTTTGGTTCTATTTTCAAGTATAATTGAAGGATATGCAAGTTAAGGTCATGTATCATTTTTTATTATATATTATATATATGCAATGGCTTGGAGTAAAAATAGTTTATTGGAGTAAAAATGATCCATAGAGGATCCCTTATTTCAACAAAATTACTAAGGTTGTGTTTTTTTTTTGTGGGATTAGAATGAATTGGATGTATTGGATTGGATTGAAATAGATAAGTTTGGATTGGATTGGAATTAATGAAGGATGAGAATGGATCGGATTGGAATGAAATTGATTGAATTGGATTGAAATGAATTAGATAAAGTGTGTTATCTTCAACTTATATCAAATCAGATCAGATCTCATAATATAAGTTCAAATTTTTATATATTTTCAAATCTTATCTTATCAGATCAGAAAAATAAAACAAAGAGAACGCACCATATATTTATGTGACAGTTGATATCATGTTAGATTCGTCGTAATAAGTACTATATACAAGAATATCATATCCATTAGTCTCTATCTTTAACATAATCTATGAACATTTGCCTTTACTTAACAACAGGAACCCTTTATCTCTATTCTATCTCAAAAGGACAAAAAAAATTTCCTTCCTCCATTGTTTTGGGACTACCAACAATCTTCTCACTTCATTTTTAAATTTTTTTTATTGTTTAGATTAAGTCATATTCTATTTTCTTGATGAAACGCATTATTCTATTCATGAGATATATTATTCCGTTCTATTGGATTTATCATTCTCATTCGTCAGATCTTTTTCGGCTTTGTGTACTTGTTTTTCTCCGAAAATTGATTTGTTGATGGAGATTAGCACGAAATCACATCATATTTTTCTACTTCTACTACATTCAAAAGAATCAAATCAAAAATCTGCTTCAATACTATTACCGATCGATAGAACCCTTTTCTACTATTTTCTACTATAGATGTCGTATGACTTTCAATTAATAAATTAACTTTCTTGTTGTTCCAAAAAATATAAATAATAAATAATAAACTACAACAAGGAAGTTGATATCCACAAGGAAGTTGATCTCATGCAAATTGAGCTTAGAGAAACATAGTATTGTATTGTGTATACATGGGCTCAGTCTCAAAAGGATTGGGTATCGTAGTCTTACATGGCTAATTGTTGGACTAGTTACATTTTGGGCCTAGTAATATATATACTTCTGGCACAATTGATGCATGGCATCCAAAAATCTTTTGCTACCAATTAATTTCACCCTTTGTTTTCCATGCATTTTGAGGAAGCGATTTAAGGGTGTAAACGGAGAAATTAATCAAAATGATTTTAGTACAAGCAAAAATGTAATCATAAGTTATTAATATCAAAATTCTTTTGATTAATTTGGTCGTTTATACCCTTAAGCCGCTTTCTCAAAATGCGTGAAAAAACAAAACGTGAAATTAATTCGTTACAGAGGGAGTACTAGAAACCCCGTATGAGAACAATTACCTTTAGGTTCAACACATGTCCAATTTCTCTAATTGAACCAAAATTAACGATGACCATAAAAAAAATAAAAAAAAAATTTCTCACGGTCACTCCATCAAAACTATCACTTAAAGCGCGAAGTAATAACACTCTCTGTCTCCCTCAATATTTAGATGTCACGTGTCATGGTATTTTTGTAAAGGAGTATCATGCTCTCTTTCTCTCCTTCATCTACTACGTCTATGAGGGGTAGCAATTTGGGTCATCAGGTTAGCCTCAATATTTAAATATCATGTGTCATGCTATTTTTCTAAAGAAGTATCATGCTCTTTATCTCCTTCATCTACTACATCTATGGGGAGGGGATGGCATTTCGGATCATCAGGTCGAGTTCAGACAATATTTCAGGTCAATTTTGAATTGTGCTTAAATTTTATGTAAGATAGTGTAAAACATAATAATATTACAATGCCAAGAAAGTGATGGCATAACTTTGCTTCAACGTTTTCCATAACAAGAACGTTGTAGTGGCTCACTACATCATATGATTTCACATATGGAATTCAAAAGGACAAAAATTGGAATCTATAACCCCTATAACCTCTTTATTGCTCAAATTGTCTAGTTCGTCCGCAACCACCAAATTCCACCAAAATATAAAAGATGTGAATAGAATTCAGAAATAACTAGCGTCAATAATGTATAACTCTACATATACTATACTCAATATACATTTATAGGACGGGCACTTAAATGGTTTCTTTGTATGTTTAGCTTCGATCAACACAAATCGGACACTTGGAAATATTCTCGCTTTTAGTGAAAGTAATCATATTTTTTTTTAAAGAAACATTCAAGTTTTCCAAACGACAATGCCAAACATCCATAGACTCAACTAAGTAAGCAAAAAAAGTACTCCCTTCGTAACATATTAAAGGCAACGATTTGACATAAAGTAAAGAGGAAAAATGTCAAATCATTGTCATTAATATGTTACGGAGGGAGTACTATTATTATTCATTATGTTTAGCATAAACAACCCGACCATTGTTAAGGTAACCCGTTCCAACAAAGTCATAATTCCTAGACATAACTATCTTGTTGGCCACTATAACAAGCTTAAGACCGGTTTTGTTGAGAAGGACTCTCAAAACTAAATTCCTTCTAATTGAAGGTAGATATAAAACATTGTTAAAAAATAATAGGGGTTATCTCAGTTATACCCATGAAGTATTGGGATTTCCCACCTGTAGCCAGAATTTTGAAAATTCTCTGTTATACCCATAAGGTTTGTAAAAAAAATTAACTATAGCCAAAAAAAAATTACAGGTCACAAACGTCAGCACCATTTACTTTGGAAAAAAGGTGGGGGCGTGGTGGACTTGGTTGATTTGGTAGTTGTGGTGGTGAAAATTAATGTTAGTTTATTGTTATTGAGTTAATCATGTAAGCTATTATTATGTTTGTTGTCTACCGTTAAGAATTTTTAAAAACGTCAGGGTATAACAGAAAATTTTCAAAATTCATAGCTACAGCTAGGAAATCCAAACACCTCATGGGTATAATTGAGAAAAATCCAAAATAATAAAAACTTACCCGAAGTAAGTCCAGGTTGTATATATTTCCCTTGCCAAGGACTCCTACAGTGTCCTTATTTCCCAGGTATACATGGTCTCCAATATTAGAGGTGGCAATTGGATCGTTTAGGCCGGGTATGGGTCGGGTCGGGTCAATTCGGATTTGAGTGTTTTGGTTTCGAGCCGGGTTGGATCCGAATTTTTACCAAATAAATTTAAGAGACTTAAGAATCAAGATTATGCACTTTAATGTTCGGGTAGTTCGAGTCGGATCGGATCAACTTCGGGTCGATAAAATCATATGAGTGCAAGTAAATTTCAAGTCTCGAATTGGGTCGATAAAATTTATAATCAATTTAGTAGACAAGGACTTTTTTCCCCACTTTTATACCAACAATATTCCCTTGTGTGCGTAGGTAGCCCGAATAGGAACGATATAATAAAACTGAATCAAATTTGGTCGTCATTATTCATAAATTTACTAGAGGGTAATTATTTGAGTGAACCAATGGAAATAAATAAAACAAGTATCAAATCAAAACCTAAGAAATTAACAATATAAATATGTGATTTTTTTTAGGGATATAATAAGTAATCCCTCCGTAACATAAAGATTTCAACACATGTTTTTTCACGCATTTTGAGGAAGCGATTTGAGGGTGTAAACTACCAAATTGATCAAAATAATTTTGATATTAGTAACTTATAATCACATTCATGCTTGTATTAAAACTATTTTGATTAATTTTTTCATTTAGACCCTTAAATCGCCTCTTCAAAATGCGTGAAAAAATAAATTTTGAAATCTTTACACTACGGAGTGACGTGATTAATGTACCAGAATCGACTAGTTGAAAGCAAAGTTTACAATATTTATTCACCTAAAAAAAAAGTAGTTTGTCGTGTAATACGAAGGTCAAATCTAGTTTTTTTTTTTTTTTCCTTTTAAATTATTATTCTTGCTTATAAGTGGAAGGAATCAATTCATTTATCTACTTTACAAGTGAAAGGAACTAATTCAACGAAAAAGACCAAATCTATGCCAAAACCCTAATTGGTAATATATAACCGCCGTAGCTTCCATTAGATATAGGAATCTACCCACTCATACAAACATCTCTATTCTCATTTGTTTGTCCTGCTTTGACTTTGCACATATGTCAATGTATTTGTTTTACTCCCTTCGTAACATAATTCTGGCAACAAGTTTTTTTCCACGTATTTCAAGGAAGCGATTTAAAGGTGTAAACGAATAAATTGATCAAAAAATTAAGATTAGTAATTTATGATCTCAATCTTACTTGTGTTAAAACCATTTGATTAATTTGTTCGTTTACACACTTAAATTGTTTCCTTGAAATGCGTGAAAAATAACTTGTTGCCAGAATTATGTTACGGAGGGAGTACCTTAAATATCTCTTATTGTATATGTATAAAAATTAGTGAAAGTTTTGTGTCGGACGGTCCGACCGTCGGACCGTCCAACACTTGTATTTTTTTTTATGTCCAGGCTCAGCAAAACGTGTCCATGTTCAATAATATGTGTCCAGGTTTAACAATATATGTCCAGATTTAACAAAATGTGTCCAGGTTCAACAATATGTGTCCAGGTTCAGTACTATGTGTCCAGATTTAATACTATGTGTCCAGGTTCAACAACATGTGTCCAGGTTTACAAATATATTTTCAGGTTTACAAATTTGTGTTCAGGTTTACAAATATGTGTCCAAGGCTAACAACACTTGTCTAGGTTTAACAACATGTGTCTGGGTTCAACAAAATTTGTCCAGGTTCGACAATATGTGTCCAGGTCCAGTTGAACCGGTCTGACAGTAATCTTATGTCGGACTGGTCTGACACAATACCTTCTCTAAAAATTATAATAATTAGATATTAATATCGTACTCATGGAGACGAATCAAACAAGACCATATATGACTATATTATGTTTTATATGTTTAGGGTAATTTGAAAGAGTCTCTTCTTAATTAGCTTATGAATAGTGTCAAGATTATAAACAGGACAAACAAATGAGAACGAAGGGAGTAATATTAAAAAATTAAAATCACATCATATCAATATCGATCTTTCTGAAAGAAATATTATCTCAATATATAAAACACTTATGAAATATTACAGAATTCAATATGAAGTATATTTTATGCAGCTCACTTGAGAAAATAGGTTTTGATTTAGAAGAGTTGAAATCAAGTCTAGTAAAATATAATAAGTTCAATAAATTTTGATCAGGTCCAATCAATTATAATAGCATGTCAAATTAGTTCTTATAATAAATAGGGTCAATAAGTTTGATAAATTGTTCTTATAATAAATTTTGATAAATTTAGTTCTTATATTAAATAAATTCAATTCTAATTATTTGAAGCAAATTCATCTTACCTGAATTGTTGACTTGCATGTTAATGCATGTGATATTCAACAATACACGTTGTGGACCGTGTTCTAAACCCACATTAATTAGTCTTACATAAAAAATTTACAACTATACAAGACTAATGTGAAAGAACCATATACCTAACAATCAATATCAAAGTGGATAACACTAAATCATTAATTCAACTTATCTAGCACTTCTTCTTCTTCTTCTTCTTTTTTTTTTTTTGAGAAACAACTTATCTAAGCTAGGACTTTGCAGGTGATAATATGATTTTATACATGTTTTTTCCCCTTATTTTGTATGGTTTTATTGTGCTAATCGTGTTCTTAGGAGCCGTTTTATCGCTAATAAGTTGGTTTGGAGTGTTTTGTGTCTTTTTCATGTTTTTGACAGGATTTTGATAAAAGATGCTCTAAATGGGACAAAAACCATCAAATTAGGTCACGCTATGCACTAGAGAAGCATTGGGATGTCACGGTGAGTGTCGGAAGAATTGGCTTGAAGTTGTTTGATTCGGTTCAAATGATTTTGACTAGCTCTCACTATTTTGGACATAACTCGAGCTATGAATATAGTATTGAAGTGATTCTAGTAGCGTTGGAAATTAGATTCAAAGAGCTTTAAAACGGTAGTTCACACGCCTGATTTCGACTTGAAACGAAGAAGTTATGGTCATTTGAAGTTGCTGGTCAGATTTGGGCCGAGAAACCGTTTGGCCCAATTGGAAAACGTGTGTTTCCCATATTTTTCCCTATAAATATCCCTTTGCAATCCCATGTAAACTTGTCTTTAGACCCTTCTTTGTTTCTTTGTTTTAGTTTCACGATTTAAGCTTTATTTTCTTGTTAATTAATTTCTTTAATCTTTAATGCAATATTCAATCTTTCCATATTCAATTCGATAATTTCTTCTCCCTTTTTCTTTTGTTCATGTTTGATTTAATATTTATGCATTTTGATTTATTCTTTATTATTTCCTTTGCTTAGATCTCCTTCCCTCTAGGATTTAGGGGACTATGATTGATTGAATGTGTTGATTAATTTCCTTTGTTCTTTAATCCATAATTTGCCTTTAATTTCCTAAAATCTAATCTTTATCATATAAATTTGAGTAGTATATATCGAGTCGGTAGCCGAGAGGTTAAAATTCTATATAGACTTAAGATTTTAGGTGGAATTATTCTAGTAAATTACGTGAGCCTGTTAGATTAATTCTATAGATCTAATAAATTGCGTGAGCCTGTTAGATCTTGGTTAAACTTATCTGTGAATTATTGAACACTGATTTTTTAATTAATTCAGGATGTTAATCATAGTGAACCTAAACGCTAGTGCTAATAAAGTTTTGATTTTTATTATTTTTCCTATTTTGTTTTCTTTAATTTAGTTTCCTTTCCCTCTAAAGTCTTTTTACGTAGTTTGAACTTTTTAGGATTAAGAGAAAATATGTATCTCCCTGTGGATTTGACCCTACTTATCACTACTACATTAGTTTTGATATTTAGATTATTTTTGATAGGTTAGCGACAACCTCGATCATCAGTAGGGAGAATATATAATATATAATATATAATATAATAAATTAATAATGCATACAATACAAAAAAACCATTAACGACGGGAACACATTAATGATGAGCTTAAATTCCGTCGCAAATGTACATTTTTTATGACATTTTTTGAGCTTGTCGCTAAAATTCACCTAATACCTAACCCAAACTCTATTAATTAAAATTGACTTATTTGCAACGGAAAAATCATCTGCAACCCCCATTTTCTACGACAATGTCATATTTTTACGATGGGAAAAATCATTTGTGACCTAACTTTTCTACGATGGGATCACATTTTTGCGACGAAAAATCATGTCACAAATAGCATATTCTCTGGCAGTGATATATATTATATATTTATTTATATGTCAACTGTTAGAGAATGTTCGTTCCTTTAATATATATACATGCAGAATTCAATTCAATTGTAGTGTTCTATTTTCGTGGTCAGCTTCTCAGTTCGCATCCATGCATATAATAATAATAATAATAATAATAATAATAATAATAATAATAATAATAATAATAATAATAATAATAATAATGTGCACTAAATTAAAGCCACTTTCATTTAAAAGTTGCTTGGGATACTTGTACTAAATTAGTGCGTGCATTGTAGCACAATAAATAATTTTGATTCTTTTTTCTTGTATAGTTCTATTATGCTTATGAAGTATCCCTTGAGTGACAATCTTAGTAATTATTCTCATTAATATATGTGCTAACCTAAAAAAAGTGAGTCCATTAAACATAGACTTTCACTTGCTAGCTAGGTGATTGATGGATAGAATGATATATAGTGTTTGGAAATATGTTAGTGGGAAACCCGATATGAATCTTCAAGGCACGAAATCTACGCTTTCCTATTAGTTTAATTTCACCTCATTATGGATCATCGCATTACCACGAAATAACTAATAATGACATACAATGGAGATTATTTACTTTATATAATCCTAAGAGTGAATCCTAAAAGCTTTGTGTTTATACACACTTAGAATAGTTAATTTGCAACAATTTCCTAAGTGTTAGCAAGTTGTAAGAGAATGGAGATAATCTCTGATTTTTCCACACACCAAACAAGTGAACCAACGTGCCTATTTAAGTATTTATAGGAATAAACACAAGAAGATGAGTGGAGATTGAGCCACCATTAAAGCATCATAAATCAGAATTCATGATGGTTTGATTGTGTAATAACCATCTAAGAGATGTCATACACAATGTAACTCACTTGCATGCATACTGATTTTAACTCATTTTAATATCATCTTAATGTCCTATATATTGAAGCTTCATAACTTGCCTCAATAGTCCAAAGAATATAATCCTCAAGAAAGAATAATCCAAGAAAACGAACAAATCGGACCACGATCCAATGAGAAATCGCGAGGTGCGACTTGAGGTCACGAGGCCTCATAATAGTCCAAGGAATATAATCCCCAGGAAAGAATAATCCAAGGAAACGAACAAACCGGGCCACGATCCAGTGAGAAATCGCGAGGTGCAACCAGGCTCACAAGTCGCTTTGTGAGCCTGGTCCTACCTCGGTTCCCCTCTTTTCCTTAACTCTTATCCATTTGTTCACATGTACAAGCTCATTTATGCATAAATGTTTCAACTTATACTGCTAGCTACCGATCGAGTACTATTCCATATATACTTCTTCTGATCTATTTGACTGCTTTCGTTCATGATAATACACTATTTTAACAAATAAGTAGAACTTTTTTCGATATAAATATATAATAATATATACCATATAAGTTTTTTCTCTAATCAAATCATCATATACATTAGTTTTTTAAAAATATATTCAAATCAATACCAACTAATAGTTTAAAATCGCACATTGCGTGTATAATAAATAGTTTAATTTGCAGTACTATTAATTCCTTCATAATTTTTTTTTTTGAGAAGATTCCTTCATAAACTGACTGAAACCCTAGTATTTTTTTATCATTGGATGGTCGTTGGAGGATGAAATGTGATAATGTTCAGTACTTTCAGCCGTGGAAATAAATTAAAAAATGGTCAAACACACGACCCTTACCTTTGGAAAAAACATAATTGTATGGAGAGTTGCCCTTTTTCTTTTGGTGATTCTTTTAGTTTTTTGAGTTTCTTTTCTCACATTTGAGTTTAACTTTATACTTTAGATCACATATTACATTTTTTAGCACTTTGTACTCGTTTAGTTATTGGTAATAAATTAAATCATGATAATTAATGGAAATGAATTTAAAGGATAATTTAACAATGAAAACAACGTTACAATCACTGTAGTTCCTAAGTTTAAATTTTCTTCATATTTTTCATTATCATCCATTACTATTGAAAAAGGTAGCATTTGATATGAATGGATATTATTTGTGAAGAAAATAAAATAAATTGGAGGCAAGGTAGCATAACCATGGGAAATGGAGATATTGGTTTTCCTGCCAAATTTACGTATAAATTCATTTCCATTACAGTCATTTATAATCTGTTACCAAACAGGCCGTTTGAGTTTAATACTATTAAATTATGGAAAAAACTTAGTCTACTCATCCGATTGACTAACCACTACTAATAAAGAGTTGTTGATCTGAGTGCATTAATAACATAAGTTATTTTTTGGGGGTGCAAATAACATAAGTAATATTGTTTTAATGCTTTATTATATTAGTAGTCGGTAGGTGTAGCAATGTCGTTCATTGGATTCGCTTGATGTGTATGTAGTATATTTAATAATTTTAATAATTTTTACAAATGCATAATTAATGTTACAAGTAGATAAAAATGCATTTCGAAAAAAAAAAATAATTAATTTATTACAGTTTAAAAGAAAAGAAATCTGAAGGCACTGAAATGTGAGTGCCTGGAAGTGATAAAGAAGAACAGAATCAAATTCTTATGTGTTCTTGGAAGAAAATAAACGCAGTCCAAGACCAACCCCACCCCAAAATATTGCTAGATTTGGACGGTCGAACTTTGGATTAAAATGAAACACCCTTTACACTAGGGGTGATAGTGAGTCTGGTCCGATCCGTTCATGAACAATTGAAGTTCGACTCGGTTAAAGCTTGGCTTTTTATGGCTTGGTTTGAGTTCAAACTCGGCTCAAACTCTTATTAATGAGCTGAGCTGAGTTATGCCAAGTTTGACTTAAAAAGCTCGTGAACAAGCTCGATTGTTGTTTTTTTTATTAAAATTAATATTTTTTTTTGTAAATACATAATAATTTTTTTACATATTACCTAATAGAAAATTCGTTAGCAAATTCATTGTATAAGAAAATTGAACAAAACCAACAAAAATTAAAGAAAAAAAAAGTAAAGAAGACAATAAACTAAGGGTAATATTTAGTATAACTTGTTCGTGAATAGTTTGATAAAGGTTCGGTCACAGCTCGACTCGATTTAGGCTTGGCTCGACCATTTTCAAGTTCAGTTCAAGCTTGAAAATTTAGATGAGTTTGGTAATTAATTAGAAACTCCTTCCATTGTTCTATTATTGCAACGTTTGCACTTTTATATTGGTTTGTGTATAATTTTCTCTATTATATGTATTTAGTGCTAGAATCAGAGTTTATTTAAGGATTCTTTTTAATGTGTGTGATAGTAGGGTTTGAATTGAGCCCTATTACAGGTTATTCTCAATTTATTCGACATAGGCATTTGAAATAGAGAAAATAAAGAATACTCGTAAAAACGTGCGATAATGTTCAAACTCAAGATCTCATACTTGACGTTCGAAAAATTTAACTAATAGGTCAAGGACATGTGACTTAATTTAACTTGAAAAATAGCTCGAGTAATTGAAGTAGACTTAAGAAGGAAGACTACTCCTCATCTTCCTACAAAAAGAAAAAGAAAAAAAATTAAAGTAATTGAATTGGCTTTCAAAAAAAAAAAAACTTTGAGTGTGTGCCCATTTTGCAATCTATTGGACTCCGTACTAAAAATATTAAAAAGTCTATGTGGATTTGTATTTATTGGATTATTATGAATTGGGGCGTGTTTGATTAGTCTGAAATTTTCTGATTTGATCTTATTTTTGTTATCTAATATAATATGATCTTAACTAACCCGACATTTTCTGATATGATCTGAATTTTTATGATTGTTGTTATTTTTATAGTTATAATTTATCTTATTTGATTTGAACTTTTCTTAATTGATGTGAAATTTTTTGAAATGATGATCTGACCTTATCTGAATTGAACTTTTCTGAAATAAACATTATAGTGCTTATATTCTTATATAAATTAAATTAAATGCACCCCTGGTTGATTGGAATGGTGAGATTAGAAAGGATTGGATTAGATTAGAATAAATTGATTAATTGGATTGGTGAGATTGGAGTGGATTGGATTGTAATATCAAGAAAAGAACAAAACCCTAATGTATACATGGCAAAATCAAACACGACCCAATACCGACCTGGAAAAATTGGGTCATGAATATAAAGATAGAACTCAAAACCCGTGTTTGACCGAACCCAAAGAACTGTTTTTAAATAGTGACAGACCTGTTACCGATCTGACCGGCCGATTTTCCAAGTATAGTCCTGTACAATTGCAAATAATATTAGGTGACAAGACATATCCAACAGGTTCTCACTTGAATATATTTTTCATTATGTACAAATCACAATTATTAGTTAAAGTTATAAATATAATTATTAGTTAGCCTATCTTTTGCGAAACGTCGAAGGAAAAAAATTAATTTAAAAAAAAGTAAACCGACCGACTTGTTACCAAAAAATTTGGGTCATGAACAAAGAAATTCGACCCGCTACTGAAAAAATGGCCCATCGAAAATGACCGAAACCTGATAATGAGCGACCAATGTCGACCTAACCAACTGATTTGCCATGTATACCATAATGTAAGTAATGAGTTATTAATCTTGATGCTAAGTTGTAGTAAATACAAGTTAGATAATTTTCAATTTATGTATAACTATTACTAAAACAAAAGTCGCTGACATCATCAGCTGTCACATGTCAGTTTCTCATTAAAAAAAAATCCTTCCAAACTTTTATTTGATTTTTTTTCCTTTTTATAAACTCTCTCTATATCTATTAAAATTCAATTTTAACTATTTTCCAAAGATTCTGAATAACTAAAGATTAAAATATGAATATTTACAGCTCAATAACTTTTTCCAAAGATGTTGAATAAGTAAAGAATAAAATATAAATATTTACAACTCAATTACTACTTCATAATATTAGGACTAATCACAAAAACTTTATGCTAAATTAAAATTTTACATCTCTTTATTATAGTCTACAAAAATACCATTGGTGTGCCCTATTCATCTTATTTTATCAGTGATCAGGGTTTATCATGTCAGTCCAATTTACGGCTAAAAAGTTCCAATCAATTCTTATAAGTCTAAATAAGTTCCAATGTAGTGTATCTTCAACTTATTTTATTAGTGATCAAGTTTTATGCGGTCGGGGTCAAAAATGGGTTAATAAGTTCCAATTATGACTAATATGATCCAATAAGTAATAAGTTTCATTCAAGTTTTATTAGGACTTATAAAGTCTTATCAAGCTAAGGTCAATTAGTTCATTTCTAATAAGTTCTTAGTAGGGTTAATTAGGATAAATTATGACTGTGTTGGGCCATGAGCCCAATAAATTCATGATTACCAAAATACCTCTGGAATTCCCATAGATTCCTCTAAATACCCTTTGGACAGATGTCACCATCGAGCCGCCAAATAACAGGTGGCATGATCCAATTATGTTACTTGATTGACAACCTCCTTAATTCGCATCTGTCAGTTAGCCCCCAAATCCTCGACTATAAATGTACCTTATTTATTCCATTTGAGGTAACTTCTCCAATTCAATTAACTTTTCACCAACTCCTATGAGCTAATCGTTTCATTGATTACAAACACAATTCCCAAGAGCTTCTCTCTCTAAGCTTATCTATCTCTCTCTCCATTTTAATTATCTCTTTGCTGACTTAAGCATTGGAGGAGAATTCCCGGGTACACCCCGGGTTAGTCACCCTTATTCATATTGCAGGGTTCACTCAACTTGAGCCAGGCTCACTCAGAGAGGTCCAGTCAGTATCAAGTATCAGCTCAAACCATCTATTGCCAAGTCATCATCATGGATTCTAGTCAGCATATACATGGAGGCATTCCCCAGCTCATTATCTCACCTCTTTGTATCTAAGTTTCTTAAGACAAAAACAATGACTTGTTATCAGGCAATCAAACCAAGGTTTATAAGTTCTAGAACATGTTAGGGTATACTTTATGAAATCAGATTTTGTAACTTGAAAGTTGAAAAGAATGCATTTAACCTTCAAATTTTAAGCAATTTAAATTCTCAATTCATATACTTCCTCCGTTTCGAAATAAACGCAACAATTTCTATTTTAGGAAGTTTCAAAATAAATGCAACAATTTTAATCATTCTATTTTTGTAAGTCTTTTCTTTCTATCTCTCTCATCATCACATACCCTATTTTCTCTCTCTATCCCTTTTTACTCTCACAGAAAAAAATGGACTAGGAGTCCGTGCCATCCAATTTGTTGCGTTTTTTTCGAAACGGAGGTAGTAATATAATCTTGAATCATCAAATACACTAGTCAATTTCATAAAATATGCACAATGCTACATACACATTAGGTCTATAAAATAGCAACAAAGCTTTGCTCTTGCGATATAGTGTGTTGCATTTTACAGTTCGTTTGGTAGCTGGTTATAAATGGTGGTAATTTGAATGGATTTATAATTATATCTGAAAGGAAAATCAAAATTCATTCTCATGTTGGTGCTAGTTTAACTCCCATTTATCTAATTTTCTTCACAAATATCCATTTTCATCTAATATCACTCTCACCCATGGTAATGGATGATAATGAAAAATAAGAAGAAATTTCAAATTTGGGAATGAAAAATATGTATTCCATGAAAATTATGAAGTTCTTCCTTAAGAAATTACACTTAAAATTTAGGGAAATTCCATATGGTACCATCATACTTTTGGCTTTTCTCTATGGTACCACTATTTTTTGAGAATTTTATATGGTACCACTGTACTTTAGTCTTATTCTCCCTCGTAACATTCAATTAATTAAAATTTTGATTAGGGGTTAAGTAGGGATAGGATTTTGTCTCGAGTAGTATTTTTTGATATGGGTACAAGAAAATTAGCTGGATAAAAGTTTTTAAGGGTCATTTTGGTCTAATTAGTGGTTAAAATTATCAAACACCACTATTGTCAATTTTGACCATGAATTTGATCCTTAAGGGTCAAAGTAACCCTCAAGACCTGATTCAAACATCTTTTTCAGAGTAAGAAAACCAGAACAGGTAAAAGGAGGCAAACTTGTAACCTTAATTGACTTATAGATTAATGTTTTACTTATAGGAATGTTATGATATGAAATAAGATCAAATTACAATGGTACCATGTAGAATTCTGAAAAAATAATGGTACCACATAGAAAAGCCAAAAGTACAATGGTACCATATAGAATATCCCTAAAATTTATTAACATTACCATAATTTAATATTAACGACCAAACGGGCGGTTAGAGTATTTAACCGAGTTCGAAATATGAGAGTAACATGCATAGAGTTGGGCCTTTGGGCTTTGACTAGATTGGGGTTTATTTTATGGCAATAGGCCCGGGACCTAGCCCGTTCATTATTATCATATTAAAAAAAAGGTTTAGACAATACTACGTACATTCCATTAGGAAAATTAACAAAGCAAAAATCTTCAATCGTTAAGAAGTAACATTGCATGAAATAACAGTACATGAAATTTCTCATAGGCCATAATTCCTACTGGGAAATGACAAAGAAAGCAAAGTTGTCATAAAGAGATCAAATCAATAGAAATGTGAAATTGGGGGGAAAATTATACAGCAGTACAACACTGACTCATTTATATGATTTTTTTCAACTTTTTATTTTTAAAATGCTATCTCAAGGCTCAAGCTATATATAACCATTTAATCACCAACAAAGTTGTGCTCTAGCGGTACTACAAGCACCTGTGTTCGAGTTTTGGGAGAGTCATGTGTGGGAGGGGAGGGAGGGGTTAAGGGCTTTGGGCATTAATGGGCTGGGTGTGTTGTCTTGTAGTAGGTCCTCCGATCTAAGTCCGTCACACATTAAAAAATATATATATATATATAACCATTTACTCCGATACTCTGATTGTTATTATTATTATTATTATTTTGTAATTTACTCTTAAATGGTTAAATTTGAGACAATGGTATACTTAACAAAAAACGTGAAAATTTGTTATCAAATGTTTTAATTTGACTAAAAAATTATCATTTATAGCTGGTTAAATAGCTATGTATAACCCTTTTCTAATATTTTTTTTTTTGTTGGTATGAAAGATACTCCACGCCAAAGCCAAAATGGCTCGTTTACATTAGCTGAATAGAACTGAACTGAACTGAACTGAATAGAGATTAACTGAACTGAACTAAATATAATCTGAAGTAAACAAGCCTTCTTATCCTTTTTTTTCTTCTTACAGACAAGGTTACGGTTCTCGCACACAAGACTCGACGCGGGGAAAGGGGCAGGTGTCGAACCCGATACCTCAAAGATCACGGGGCTGTACTCTAACACTTGAGCTACACCTCTTAGACCTTTCACTCCTATCTTGCAAATATCACACTGATATTGCACGGGGATTGGGGGAGAAGATTGCACTTCGAAGATGTGAAGCTACCTTCCGTGCTACTGCACCAGAAGCCAATCTTTCTCAATTATATAAATTCACCATTTCCTCACCGTACCCGTATCTTAAAATTTCAAAATTTGTCGTTTCTCATCCCGTATTAGTACCCGTATCCATACCCATATATATTCCGGGCCCCACATAGTGCAACTTAGGCACTAAAGCTTGACTGACAATTGAGCAAAACAGAACAAAAAAACACACACACACCCACTAACAATCTTCTTCCTAATTGTAGCCTTCTGAGCCCAATCCATACACTCCTCTGAGCTACCTGTTATGTCTACTCCAAGCAATTTGCTAACTCATACTTTCACTCTTCAGAATCGTATTGTTTTAGTTGGTGTTAGGTGAAAATTTTCAGCTCACACTTTTTTTTCCTCTGCCACTTGATTTTGTTTTATTTTATTTCTAAAAATAAAAAGAATATATGCTACAAATGCACTTTTGGTAGCTATTCATAATATGCATTTTGACCGTAATTTGTGATTTGATTCCGTTAATCCGTTTCAATTTGCAGTTTTTTTAATTATCTTGTATTTATAAGTTTTACAAATACTTAATTAGAAATATTAATCATAAAAGTTTTTATCATAATATGCATAAAAATGACTATTATTGCAAGAATTCAATTATGCTGGAAGGGATTTTTTTGCCCTTTCCTTTTGAGGGATGCCACTCAAAAAAAATAAAAAATGAATCAAATAATGCAAAGTTTTAACGGTATGCTTAAAATAATCTCATATTCAATTATCTCAAACTAATCTCACTTTTTACCCTATCGTATCTAAACAGATCATGTTACCCAAAATCTGAATCATTTTATAAAGATAAATTAGCAGATGAGATTACTTTAAGAAAATAAGAGTAAAAGATGAAATTATTTTGAAATTAGTTTAAAATAATCTTACATCTAATTAATCTCAAACTAATCTCACTTTTTACCCTCTATCTCTTATCTAAACGAATCATGTTATCTAAAATCTGATCATTTTAAAAGGATAAATTAACCTGTGAGATTATTTTAAAAACATAAAACGTAAAAGATGAAACTATTTTAAAATGAATAGAATATGAGATTATTTTAAGCAGAGAAAGACGAGAAATTATTCGTTTGAATTAGTTAAAAAGAGAAAAAAAGAAGGTGATTGAAAAAAGAAAGAAAAAACCTGTGAAAAAGAGAAGACTCCCACAAACCAAGAAAAGATAAAGAAGGGTGAGAAAAAGAAAACAGAGGAAAGCAAAGCAGAACAAGTGAACAATTGCTTTTCTTCTTTATACTCCATTATTTTTATTCTATTTTTAATTTTATTTTTTGGGTTTTGCTTTTCCTTTTTAGATTAGATGCTCTGTTTTAAACTTTATTTCACGCTGTGAGAGAAATGCAACAACATAATCATTCATAAACCATCATCTCCTTCTTCAATTCTGCTACTAATTTTGAGCTTTAGAGTGTAGACAATTATGGACTTTTCTCTCTTCTTCTTCTTCATCTTCTCTCTAATATTTTCTTCTTCGTTACATCTTTCTATATCCTATGAACCTCGTAATCCTGAAGGTAAACATAATTTTATTTCAAAATTTTCTGGGTTTTTCTGGGTTTTTGTTTTTTGCTGATTTAATTACTTTTTTTTTTTTTTGAAACAGTGCAAGCATTGATGAATGTTAAGAATCAATTGAACGACCCACATGGTGTTTTAAACAATTGGGATGAGTTTTCTGCTGATCCTTGCAGTTGGGCTATGATCACTTGTTCTTCTGATAATTCCGTTATTGGACTGTAAATCATCTCTTTCTCTTTAATTTTTACTTTAACCCCATTATAATTTAACTATACTGTTTTTTTTGGAGCTCGAATTTTGTACTCTTTGTTTGAAAAAATGTGACTAAAATCCTCTGTTTTTCCATGTTTAAAACAGGGGAGCTCCAAGTCAGTTTCTCTCAGGAACCCTATCTGTTGCAATTGGAAACCTCACAAACCTCAAGCAAGTGTAAGTTAACCATTTTCAAAATTCAACTATTATGTTAAGTAATTTCTGTGATTTTTTTTTAAAGAAAAAACAAACATTGTAAATTACTTTTTTTTGGGGTGTATTGGGATTTTGCAGATTACTTCAAAACAACAATATTACTGGAAAAATTCCACCAGAAATTGGTTCATTATCAAAGCTTCAAACATTGGATCTCTCCAGTAATGGAATCTCTGGAAATGTTCCAGACACTTTGGTTGAGTTGAAGAGTCTTCAATATTTGTAAGTTTTTTCCCTCTAATATTATACACTTATGCTTCATCCGTCGCAATAAACTATTTTACTAGCATTTTAAGTAACAGAATCAAGGGAATGTACAGATTAGAGATTAAAGGTTACCGGTGTTAAATGTTTAAAAATTAATTGCACCCTTAAATCTATTGGAAATAAAAAAAAAACTTTGTTGAAAATAAAAAATTGGAGGTAGAAGAATAATGGGTTTTTGCTTTGTTTCTTGTTATTATCATGTGATTATTAATTTATTAAGTGTTTGCTTCTTTATATTATGGTGTTCATCATTTAGGAGGCTGAATAATAACACTCTGAGTGGTGCCTTTCCTGCCTTCTTAGCCAATCTGTCTCAGCTTACTTTCTTGTGAGTATTTTGGATTTCTTAGTGTATTTTTCTTTGACTTGATATAGTTTGTGGTTTTTTCCTTGTTTTTTCTATTTTTGTTTCTCCTTGTCTTTTTAAGAATTGAAGCTTCACTTTCAATATTTAATGAGCAAGTCTATTGACTGATTTTTTTTTGTATTTGCTTCATTGAATTATGTAGGGATTTGTCCTTTAACAATCTAAGTGGACCTGTTCCCAAGTTTCCTACTAGAACATTCAAGTATGTATATAATACTTATATATGATATTGTTTGACACTGTTCTTTTCAACTTATTTTCAATACTTATAAGTTCAGATACGTTAAAGAGTACAGACCCTTTCTATCGTAATATAAATGATTAGTTTTAGTTATATTTGTTGATGATTATACTTATGATTAAATTATTGGTGTTAGTATTGTGGGAAATCCTCTGATTTGTGGAAGCAAAGCTAATGATGGTTGTTCTAGCTCAGCAATCCCAGTTCCTCTATCTTTCTCTGTTGGTTCCTCCCCTGGTATAGCCCAAGTTATTGTTTTTAAAGGTTACTTCTCAAAGTTGTGATGAATATGATAAAATTTGATACTAATTTCATGTATCCTAAACAATAATGTAGGAAAGCGAAAGTCCAAGAAATTAGCAATAGCACTTGGAGTGACATTTAGCGTTGTCTTGCTCTTCATTTTGTTGATTGGAATCATCTATTGGAGAAGGGAAAAGAGGCGCCGAAGGTTCATGATGAAGATCAATGGTACACCGCAAAAACCTACTTTTCATATTGCATTAACCTTTTTCTTTCTAGCAACTCTCCTATCAGACGATTTGATGGAATAATTGACCACTAAGAAAGTGCGAGGTTTTAACATAAAACCATGACTTTTGATATAAATCTTAACTAGTTATATAAAAAGTTATAGATTTAGGATCAAAAGTTGCAAATTTTTATTTAGAAGTTACGCCACGGTCCGACATTAGATTTTGTATATTAAAGCACTTGTATAGTTGTTGTAGGAAGTTATTTAAGAGTACTCGAAGGTTTCATTTCTCTGTTTTAGTGTCCATTGTTTCATTATTTAAACCTATTCTCCAACAGTTGTATCTTTGGTTTGAGTACTTATTAAAAGGGTGTTTGAAATTTGAATCAGATACTCAAGAAATTGGTCAAATAAAGTTGGGTAACTTGAAGACTTTCACATTCAAAGAACTTCACAATGCAACAGATGGTTTTAGCTCTAAGAATATTCTTGGAAGTGGAGGGTTTGGAAATGTGTATAGAGGTAAGTTGCCTGATGGCTCTATGGTGGCGGTGAAGCGTTTAAAGGATATTGGTGGAACATCAGGAGAATTACAGTTCCAGACGGAGTTGGAGCTCATCAGCCTTGCTGTGCATCGAAATTTGCTTCGTTTGACAGGCTTCTGTGCTACCTCAAATGAGCGGCTCCTGGTGTATCCCTACATGTCCAATGGAAGTGTCGCCTCAAGGCTAAAAGGTTGCTACTTTCTACCACACTTTAGCATTTCGTGCTCTTCTTTCGAGTACTTGTGCATTGTTCTTTATAATGTTATTCACGAGAGATGCCAGGACCTGTAACGTGCTATATTTTTAAACACAGCATAATAGCATACTTGTAAAGACTAAAGAGAGCTTGCTAAAATAATGAATAGTGTTTCATGTGTCTGACAACTTTCAATTTATTTACGATTATGCCATTATGCTTTGTTTGAAAACACAACACTGTGCGGAATTGGGAATTAGCCGTTATTCACTATGTATAGTCCATAAAAGATAAATTTCATTCTTAGATTAATTTTTTTTAAAAGGAAAGATAAGGAATCTATGAAACTATTGAACTAACAAGGATATATTGTAAGCTTTTTGGGATGAACAAGGGGATTATGACTTATGAGGGTGTTTATTTTGGTGATGTTTGCAGGAAAACCGGCATTAGATTGGAACACAAGGAAAAGGATAGCCATTGGAGCAGCTAGAGGGCTTCTTTATCTACATGAGCAATGTGATCCCAAGATCATTCACCGAGATGTTAAGGCTGCAAATGTTTTACTAGATGTTGATTATGAAGCCATAGTTGGCGATTTTGGCCTCGCAAAGCTTCTTGATCATGGTGACTCTCATGTTACTACTGCTGTTCGTGGAACTGTTGGACACATAGCTCCTGAGTATCTCTCCACTGGCCAATCTTCTGAAAAGACCGACGTTTTTGGCTTTGGCATCCTTTTGCTAGAGCTGATTACTGGTATGAGAGCACTTGAGTTTGGCAAGACTGTTAATCAGAAAGGTGCAATGCTTGATTGGGTAAGATTTTTGTAGCTCACCTCTTCTCCTACTTTGCTTACTGTTTTTGGGTTTTTTTTTGTTCACCTGAATTTCCCTTTACCTCCTATGTGAACTTATGTTTAATTGTAAAATGTGCTTGAATTATCCAATAATGAGCTGAAATTATCTCAAGTTTAACCTGAAATCATGGTGATAATTTGAAAATTAAAGAAAAAGTCACTATTTAGCAACTTAGCATTGTGCTGATGTGCCTATATGCTCTACTTAGTGAGGTACGTACCTACTGGCTAAGTCTTACAAACGCCATGCTTGACTTCTTGGGTTCGAGGCCTCATTCATATATTTGCAATGATTCCTTGTCTTTCCCATTTAGATGCGTGTGTCGGTCAAATTAGGTCTGGTGGCCTGAACCTGTAGTAGGGCGTAAGGCCTAATTTAAGGCTTAGTACCCACCCACATTATAAAAAAGATTTTGAAAAATTATGCTCTATTTAAGTATATATTTCATGTACATTGCACATTTGCACTCAATAGTGCAATTATTTTTTAGTGGAAGAGCAACATGATTGATGACTATAGATCATTAGTGGTTGAGATTTAGTAAAAACAAATGATTACACCACTGTAATAATTTGACCACTTTAGTAATTTAATTGGCATAGTGTTGTTTTTAAATCCCTTTCCTCTGTTGGAAGGGGGGTTATGCTGTATATGCTTTACTTTAGGAGGGCCCTTCCTTAACATAATGTGGATCCCTCATGTTATTATACTCTATTCAAGGAAGCACCAAAGGTTTTCATCAAATGATTATGTTCCTTAAGAATATAGATATTATTAATACTAACAGTAATTATTAATTATAGAAGATTATATGGTATCTTCTTTGTACTAAGCGCTGGATTTCATTACTGTAAAGTTATCTTGAAACACGTATCATGTATCTCAACTTTAGGTTAAAAATAACCTCTGTATCATGATGCATGACATTCCTACTTTTGAGGAGATTTTTATCCTTTGTATCAGACGGTCTGACGTAGCTTATTAGTAAAAGTTTGTAACTTTTTAGTACTAAACTTGTAACTTTTTGCTTAATTGGTTAAGTTTTATATAAAAGTGAAAACTGAAAAGTTATGCCATCAGATAGTTTGACAGGAGACTTGCTATACCCACCGGATTTTTTTGTGTTTTAATTTACTGTGCTTTACTCTCTCCTCTTGTGTTAACTTTAAAGTGCTTTAAAATGACTTTTACATTGGATTTAAAAACTACTTAGATCACTTTATACACATGCATGTTTTGTGCTTTTCAGGTGAAGAAAATTCAGCAAGAGAAAAAAGTGGAGGTGCTGGTTGATAGGGAGCTAGGGACCAACTATGACAGGATAGAAGTGGGGGAGATGCTTCAAGTTGCATTGCTTTGCACCCAAAACATGCCGGCCCACCGGCCCAAAATGTCCGAGGTGGTCCGCATGCTCGAGGGGGACGGGCTTGCTGAGAAATGGGCCGCTGCAAACGGGCGAGACAATCTAAGCATGGACTTCTCCCAGCCCAGCAACAAAAGTCTGTCGCGTGCCGGGAGCATGGCCATGGACCCGCATCATCCTCCACCCGCAACCATGTTTGGGGCTAGCTTTGATGAGGATGATGACGAGCATTCATTGGATTCATTTGCTATGGAGCTTTCGGGTCCAAGATAGACTAAAAGAAAAAGAAAAACAAGAATCACAGCAATACAAGGAAAAAAAAAAAAGAGTACAAATTCTCGTCGGATACTTTGATCGTCAAACCAGAGAAAAGTTGAGAAAAAAATGCGGCAAAAGTTGTGACATTCATATCAAAAGTTACGATTATGTTTTCTGTAACTTTTGCTATAACTTTTTTCAGGGCAAGCAGTCGGACCGTCTGACCTAAGGATCAATAAAGAAAAAAGAAGTGCATTTTTGATCCCTAGTCATTACAAACACTGGTGTAAAAAGTAAATTTACCATAGGGTTAGATTTTTATTTTTTTTGTTAATTTCTATAAATAATTTAATGTTGGTTGTGCATTAAATTGTTGTGGTTGAGGTAACTTGTGAATGTAAATATAATTTGGGAAGTTACATAATATGACTATGAGTATAATAGTAGAGACCAGAGAGAGGGAGAGAGTGTGTGTGATAGTGTGATAGTGTAATGTGGATGTACTATAAGTAGAGTGTGGTCAAAACAAAAGGCAGAGAAATGGTATCAGCCGTCTGCGTGAGCAACAAGGTCTGTAGGCGACTCAAGTCATAGTGTGTGATGTAACCTGCTCTGCTCTGCTCTGCTGTACTACACTACACTACACATTTTGTGCAACTTCTATCATTTTCTCTGATTCTTATATTAACTTGATATCGCAATACTCGCTATATAAGTAGATGACACGGATTTTTAGGCAAAAAATAGATTTAAGGAGAGAGATAGAGTAAAAAATGAATAATTAATTGGGTTCACAACAAAAGTAAAGTTAAAAAAATAATAATAAAGCAACACATGGGTAACTTTTATACTAAATATAGTAAAAAAAATATCTATTGTAAGTATTGTGTTATAGCCTAAAATAGTAAAAGTTGTGAATATTGTGATACGGAGGGATGTTTCTTTAGCGGTCGTACAAAAAACGACCACCGAAGTCAAGCAAATTTAGGCCGTTCATCATGTTGATTTGACTTGATTTTTATTTTTGATTAAAAAAACCTTTTAAAATTATTTTAATAAAATAATAATTCATTTTCATAATTTTTTCATTTACCTAAAATTAATTTAATAATTTGATAATTTTAAAAAAAATTAAACAATTAATTTTAAAAAAAAAAACTGCAGTTATTTTTTTTCCACGTGATTTTGTAATTGAACAAATATTTAGGCACTAATTAATCATTAAACCCATTAAGAAAACAAATCAATATCCTAATCTATCTCCAACCCCAACTCATATCTTCAACCTCAACCAACTTTTAACCCAAACTTCATTAAAGCTTCAACCTTCATCCCCAACCTCCATTGAAGCTTCAACTTGAAGCTTCAAAAATTTAATCCATGATAAAAACAATATGCCCACCACATTCATCCCCAACGTCAATTGTAGATAATTGAACCTCCATTAAAGCCTTCAACCTCCATTGAAACCTTCGACCTCCATTGAAACCTTCAACCTCCATTGAAGGAGCAAGTGCAAAATCTCCATAAATCACAAAGATGACGATTCTCATTGAATAAGCAAGTCCTGTAATTTTTTTTGTTATAACCTCCATTGCTAATAAAATCAAAGATGACGATTCTCATTGTCGAAGGAAGAAGATGATGTAGTAGGGTTTTCATTAGTCGTTGTTTGTATTTGGTAATGTCCACAATGTAATTGGACATTGCCGGATGAAAATTAAAACACCTATTTTGAAAGCAGAATTAATCAAATGTAATGTCCATAACACGTTATGGACATGTCCATAATAATTAAAATACTAATTTAGTTTGTATTTTTAGAATGTAATGTCCACAATGCAATTGGACATTACCGGATGGAAATTTAAACACCTATTTTGAAAGCATAATTAATCAAATGTAATGTCCATAACACGTTATGGACATGTTCATAAGAATTGAAATACTAATTTAATTTGAATTTTTAGAATATTATTATGTCTATAACACGTATTGATTGTACATTCCTAAACTTTCCAAATTTGAAAGATTTAATTGCCAAATTTCAAAAATTTATGTACTACTTATTGGTTGGTAATGGAATTTTTTGAAACATAATTAGATAACATAGTTATTTACTTCCTATTATATATATCTATATACCCTACTTTTAAACTTTGATTTTTAAATTATAAGAATGGACATTACCGGGTGGAAATTAAAACACCTATTTTGATAGCAGAATTAATCAAATGTAATGTCCATAACACGTTATGGACATGTTCATAATAATTGAAATATTGATTTAATTTGAATTTTTAGAATGTTATTATGCCCATAACACGTATTGATTGTACGTTCCTAAACTTTCCAAATTTGAAATATTTAATTAACAAATTTCAAAAATTTATGTACTACTTGTTGGTTGGTAATGGAATATTTTTGAAACATAATTAGATAACATAGTTATTTACTTCCTATTATATATATACCCTAACTACTTTTAAACTTTGATTTTTAAATTATGAGAATCAATGTTTCTGGATGGAAATTAAAACACCTATTTTGAAAGCAGAATTAATCAAATGTAATGTCCATAACACGTTCTGGACATGTCCATAATTATTGAAATACTAATTTATTTGTGGAAGCCATATTGAATATGTTGTTGAATGGTAATAACCAAACGATATTATGGACATATCGTTACTGTATATAAGCACTTGTGGAAGCATTTTTGTATAGTTATTGTATAAAACTATATAATATTTTGGACATATTTTTTATTTTTATTTTTCTTATTCCACCTGATTGCAAATTTTAGATGTTGTGTTCCAAAAAATGTACAAAACAAAAAAAAAGATGTTATTCCAACTCGTGCACAACAAATTTTTCCTCAAAAAGAAAAACAAAGCAGTGGTTAGGGCTGAGTAGAGTGCGGTTTGAACCGCACCAAACCGCAAACCAAACTGCAATTGTGTGGTTTGGTTTGCGGTTTGAAAAGTGTGGTTTGGTTTGCAATTTTAATAAACCGCAATTTTGCGGTGCGGTGCGGTTTCCGGAAATTTTGAAACCGCACCAAACTGTAAACCGTAATTTTTTTAATTGTTATAAAATATTTAATTATTTTTTATTTGCCCTACTACTTTACTAAAGTTATGCCTTTTGTTTGTCTTGGGCCTTATCTAGTCGTTTAAGCCCGCAACTCTCTAAGGCTTCTCTAGCTCTTTAAGGCTCTTACAAAAAATAAATCTAGGATTTTTTTGTCCTTATCAATTACTAATTGTAAAATAAAAAATTTAAAAAGTGGGTTAAACCGCACCGCACCAAATCGTATTTTGCGGTGTGGTTTGGTGCGGTTTGATATAAATTGCGGTGCGGTGTGGTTTCAAAAAATGGCAAACCGTAATTTTGCGGTTTAACGTCCAAAACGCATCGTGCTCAGCGCTAACAGCGGTTAGTTGCCACCATTAATTTCCATAATACACCAACATACAATAAATATACAATGGTGCTTATATACAATAAAAATATGTTCCATAATATCGGATGGTTATATACAATAAATATAAAAAAAATGTTTCCAAAAGTGCTTATATACAGTAACGATATGTCCATAATATCGTTTGGCTATTACCATTTAACAATATATTCAATATGGCTTACAGGCCATTATTTACCTATAGTTTAGCTCTTGGTATTGACCGATGACCAGTTTATAAGTTTATGTCCTTTCTTTTTGGTAATCAACAAATCAAAAGATGGACAATTTGTTTAAAAACGGAGTAAGTAATAGAATTTATGCACCCTATTACCTATTAATTTAAGATGTATTGGTGTAGAAATAACCATATATAGTAGAGACGTACATGTTATTACCAAAGTTAAAATATCTATAATATATACTAAAACATAATATGCTGACATTACCTAGTGGCACTTGTCACACTCTCTTGAAAAAAAATTCCTCCAAAAGAAATGATGATGTCATCATTAATTAATTACTTCTCTCAAGTTTCAAAATGAAATAATAAATGTTTCCAAAGAATTGTAATTGTATTTTTTCCACAAAAAAAAATTCTAAAAATATTAAAAGAATAAATGTCATAGTTAATTTCAAACTAAAAATACCTTTTTTTTTAATTTACGGTTATTCGAAGCTTTACATTTATATTGTAACACACTAACGCATAGGGTTCATTCTATTTGATAATTATACATATAGATTAATATGAAGTGAAAATTTAGAATCCAATTATCGACTTCTTAGGAATATACATATATCAATCCAATTTTTCGCTTTCCAATATTTTCATTATTATTATCTCAATATTGATCAATTTTTTTAAAAAAATTCTAACAAAAAACTCTTATATTTAAACGTTACCGGATCTTATATTTAACTTCCAATATGACTAAACTAAAATTTTCTAATAACTTTGTTCATTTAGGAACATTTAAGTTTAATATATATATATGGTTGGAGTATTGACAATAATATTTTGTACTTTTCAAGTTAAATTATTGACATTGTGTATTTAACAATAATGACATCAGTATATTGTTAATAGTATATTTCGGGCCATATCCATCATTCGTGTTTAATGTGAAGTAGCCAAAATCAAGTTTGACAAAAGTGTGTCTTTAAAATATTGTGAACAACTTACTATTTTGACAACATTGTTGCTTTCCTTATTCTATCTCTTGATTCCATGTTTAGACTCGTATATTTGCTTGCTGGTCAACTTCATTTTTGGGGTTGGTGTCATGCTTTTTAATTAAGTTTTTTGACAATGTATGTCTATATTAAGTTTTTTGACAATGTATTGCCAACATAAACTTTTGCTAATAAAAAAAAATTATACAATAAATATTTAGAATACTATAGGTACACATCAAATTTGATAAGTTTTTCCTCAATAAGAAAAACAAAACAACAGTGGTTAGTTGCCACCACTAATGTCCATAATATACAACGTACACTAAATATACAATGACAATGATGCTTATATACAATAAAAATATGTCCAAAATATTATATAGTTTTATACAATAAATATATAAAAATGCTTCCACAAGTGCTTATATACAGTAACAATATGTCCATAATATCATTTGGCTATTACCATTCAACAACATATTCAATATGACTTACAGACCATCATTAGTCATTAATTTAGTTTAGCCCTATCTATTGACTAGTTTAAATGTTGATGCCTTTCCACCACTAATGTCCATAATATACAACGTACACTAAATATACAATGACAATGATGCTTATATACAATAAAAAATATGTCCAAAATATTATATAGTTTTATACAATAACTATACAAAAATGCTTCCACAAGTGCTTATATACAGTAACGATATGTCCATAATATCGTTTGGCTATTACCATTCAACAACATATTCAATATGGCTTCCACAAATAAATTAGGATTTCAATAATTATGGACATGTCCAGAACGTGTTATGGACATTACATTTGATTAATTCTGCTTTCAAAATAGGTGTTTTAATTTCCATCCGGAAACATTGATTCTCATAATTTAAAAATCAAAGTTTAAAAGTAGTTAGGGTATATATATAATAGGAAGTAAATAACTATGTTATCTAATTATGTTTCAAAAATATTCCATTACCAACCAAGAAGTAGTACATAAATTTTTGAAATTTGTTAATTAAATCTTTCAAATTTGGAAAGTTTAGGAACGTACAATCAATACGTGTTATGAACATAATAACATTCTAAAAATTCAAATTAAATCAGTATTTCAATTATTATGAACATGTCCATAACGTGTTATGGACATTACATTTGATTAATTCTGCTATCAAAATAGGTGTTTTAATTTCCACCCGGTAATGTCCATTCTTATAATTTAAAAATCAAAGTTTAAAAGTAGTTAGGGTATATATATATATATAATAGGAAGTAAATAACTATGTTATCTAATTATGTTTCAAAAAATTCCATTACCAACCAATAAGTAGTACATAAATTTTTGAAAGTTGGTAATTCAAATTTGGAAAGTTTAGGAACGTACAATCAATACGTGTTATAGACATAATAACATTCTAAAAATTCAAATTAAATTAATATTTCAATTCTTATGAACATGTTCATAACGTGTTATGGACATTACATTTGATTAATTCTACTTTCAAAATAGGTGTTTTAATTTCCATCCGGTAATGTCCAATCTTATAATTTAAAAATCAAAGATTAAAAGTAGTTAGAGTATATATATAATAGGAAGTAAATAACTATGTTATCCAATTATGTTTTAAAAATATTCCATTACCAACCAATAATTAGGACATAAATTTTTGAAATTTGGTAATTAAATCTTTCAAAATTGGAAAGTTTAGTAACGAACAATCAATACATGTTATGGACATAACATTCTAAAAATTCAAATTGAATTAGTATTTTAATTATTATGGACATGTCCATAACGTGTTATGGACACTACATTTGAAAATATTCCATTACCAACCAATATATATCTACATTCTAAAGATCAAAGTTTAAAAGTAGTAAGGGTATATATATAATAGAAAGTAAATAACTATGTTATCTAATATGTTTTAAAAATATTCCATTACCAACCAATAAGTAAGACATAAATTTTTGAAATTTGGTAACTAAATCTTTCAAATTTGGAAAATTTACAAACGTAGAAGTAATAATCAATACGTGTTATGGACATAACATTCTAAAAATACAAACTAAATTAGTATTTCAATTATTATGGTCATATCCATAACGTGTTATGGACATTACAATTGATTAATTCTGCTTTCAAAATAAGTGTTTTAATTCCATCCGGTAATTTCCAATTACATTGTGGACAATACATTCTAATAATCCAAACTAAATTAGTATTTGAATTATTATGGACATGTCCATAACGTGTTATGGACATTACATTTGATTAATTCTGCTTTCAAAATAGGTGTTTTAATTTTCATCCGGCAATGTCCAATTACATTGTGGACATTACCAAATACAAACAACGACTAATGAAAACCCTACTACATCATCTTGTTCCTTCGACAATGAGAATCTTCATCTTTGATTTTATTTGCAATGGAGGTTATAACAAAAAAAATTACAGGACTTGCTTATTCAATGAGAATCGTCATCTTTGTGATTTATGGAGATTTTGCACTTGCTCCTTCAATGGAGGTTGAAGGTTTCAATGGAGGTCGAAGGTTTCAATGGAGGTTGAAGGCTTCAATGGAGGTTCAATTATCTACAATTGACGTTGGGGATGAATGTAGTTGGCATATTGTTTTTATCATGGATTAAATTTTTGAAGCTTCAAGTTGAAGCTTCAATGGAGGTTGGGGATGAAGATTGGTTGAAGCTTTAATGAAGTTTGGGTTAAAAGTTGGTTGAGGTTGAAGATATGGGTTGGGGTTGGAGATAGATTAAGATATTGATTTGTTTTCTTAATGGGTTTAATGATTAATTAGTGCCTAAATATTTGTTCAATTACAAACTCACGTGGAAAAATAAATAACTGCAGTTTTTTTTTTTTTTTTATAATTAATTGTTTAATTTTTTTTAAATTATCAAATTATTAAATTAATTTTAGGTAAATGAAAAATTAATGAAAATGAATTATTATTTTATTAAAATAATTTTATAAGGTTTTTTTAATCAAAAATAAAAATCAAGTCAAATCAACATGATGAACGGCCTAGATTTGCTTGACTTCGGTGGTCGTTTTTAGGACGACTATAGAAGAATTTTTAGATACGGAGGTAGTATATGTACACTTTGGTATTTTTTTTTTAAAAAGAAATAATTACTCATAATTAAGACCCTGTACTTTTGGATTTCTTTTCAATTTATGTTAGTTTAGTTTATTTTAGTTCATGTACTCTCAGTCTAAAAGAACATGACCTAATTCGAAATAAAGTTTAAAGTTGAAAATTCAAATGAAGACTACACCCTCCAATTCTAAATTTTGTCTCACGTAGATATGAGCTATCTTACACGGCTAAACTACGTGCTTAGGTGCACATAAAGTTATGTGTATTTACTATTTAGGTTTATATTTTGCTCATTAATATTAATAAATATGTAATTTTACTTTTGAAATTATTTCATATTGCCCAATTTATAAAACTATATAGGAAATGAAAAAAATAAATATTAAATGAACAAAATATAAATATAAATGAGTATACACCTAAGTATATGATATTATTCCATATTGTTTATTTGACTATATTTTTTTCTTCTATGTAAAGAGGATTGGTAGCCCATTATTAAGTGCTTGTTTGGTTTACCATGGGAAATAAATTCCCACATGAAATTATTACCATAGGATGTTTTTTCCCCTTGCTAATTACATAAAAAGTGTTTGGTTGACATCATTGGAATTAGTATTTCCTAGAAAATAACTTCCTATGCATTATAGGAATTCACTCACCAAGGGGGGACTTGTTGAGTTATTTCCTATGCTATGTTGGAATTAGTAATTTCCTAGCAAATTTTTTAACTAAACACACCATATTCTAGTTATTGCCTAGGAATTTACATTTCCAAGGAAAATACCTCTCAACCAAACAAACACTAAATCTTGTCCACTATCTTCTAAAATATTTGCACATTGATATTTCATATAAGGATGGATTTGTAATTTATCAAAACTTAAAGGACCAGTTTGCAAAATTATAAAGTTATATTATAAGGTGTTGTTATTATTTGAAATCCAGCCTATGCTTATATATTATCTTGCCTATGTTTTATATAATGTAGTTTGTGTATTAACTTATCTTGTATGTGCAATATTAAGGATATAATTTTGCAAACTAATCCTTTAATTACTTTTTGATAAATTATAAATCATTCCTTATATAAAGACCAATGTGTAAATATTTTAAATAATAGTGGACAACATCTAATATGAGTTTATCATTTCCTTTACGTAAAGAAAGTCAAAGTTGTTAAATAAACAATTGTAACATTTCTATGGGGCAAACAATAAAGGACGAGAGGGAATACTACAACTAGGCATATAGGCATATAGCCATATGGGTGAAGAGTGATATAGTTGTCTTAAAATCAAAAGTCATATCAAGTCACAAAAAACTCCAATTATTTTGATGAGAAAGAAGTGAATTGTCATGAATAAACAGAATGAGATTGATACGAAAAATTGAGAAGATAATTTTCTATGTTTAGCCAACGTATTATTGTTAGTAAGAAATTATTGGTGCATACCTGATATATGTATATCAGTTACGTGACAACACATAATTTATCATTTTAAAAAAAACCCAAAAAAAGTTTGTCATATAGCTTACATACATAATTTTAAGCTATACACTAATAATTTCTCATTGTTAGTAGTCTCAACTCTCAAGTGTCTCAACAAATATGAGGTTGAAGCATGGCCTACTGACGTGGTAACGGTCATGCTCTTCGAAAGTCATGCTCCATGTTTGAACCTCATACTACACATCCACATCCACTCATCCTTGCCAAGGGGTATATTGTGATATGATTCTTGCATGCGGGTCTTGTTCGTTTACCTTATCGTTAAAAAAATATTCAAGAAATATGAGTGAAGTAAAAAGTAGGTAACAATGCTTTCTTAAAATATTTGTTAATAGCATTAACATGCCAATAAAATTAATAAGTTCCCACATAATTTTAAAAACTTTTAAATAATTTTTTTTATTTAATCTAGTTCTTTCTTTCGCTTATCCATAGTAAGTATATTACAAATTGAGGAAACAAGTTATTTCTCTATAAAATTTATTATTTATGAATAAATTTTTAGTGTTAAGAGAATTTGGATAATGCAATATTACAATTAGATGTACTTATAATTTTTAAATTGTGATTACTTGTTTTAAGTAAGGCTGTAAGGCTATTAATGATTTCAAAAATCATATATAATTACGGAAGATTTTAATACACATGAAAAAATTATACTCACTTGATTAACAATTATGAAGGATCATATATTGTAGATTGAAATTATATTGTAAGACATAAGTAAAGTCATGTCTTACAAGATCAAACACCATGGAACTGTCAAAAAAAAAAAAAAAAGATGAAACACCATGGAAAAAATTATATAGATTATGGGTGACATCCACAAGATCGAACACAATAGAAAAAATCTATAAGAGGTTTATTTATATGCTGAATCACTAATATAAAAATCTCTCTCCAAATAAACTTTTTATAAACATAATTGTTCCGGGCCCACCCAGGTTGTAATACCCCGAAAATTTGGGATATTTTAAATTTTTAATTATTGATTAAATGTATAATCAATTGACTATTTAATTGATTATTATTTAATTAATTGTTATTTTTAATACTTTTTGAGCCTAGCCCTCATCTTTTTATTTTGTTTTGGCCAAAACCGAGCCCAATTATTTTCTTTAATTTTGTTTTGCGCAGTCCATCCTTTTATTCATTTTCTTTTCTCCTAAATATTTTAATTAATTCTAAGTCCAATTAGGCCACATAAATTGGACTGTTTATATCTTTTAGTCCAATCTTTTCTTGAAATTGTGCCAATTAAAGACCCAACTCTCTTTTCCTTCCTCTTATTACTTTGGCCGGCCCCTTAAGTCTTTAATTGGGTCAATTTTAATTTTAATTTAATTAGTTAAATATTAATTATATTATTTTAAATAATTAAAATAATTTAATTAATTTAATTTATACCCATTCAAAGTTGTTGAACCAACCCAACAAACTCTCCCCCTATTCCCATACCCCACGGCAACCCTAGCCAATTATTAGGGTTTGTTTTCTTTTGTATTTCTATAAATATAACCCATTGCTATCATTGTTCCTATTTTGCATTTTGCTCACCAAAAAAAAAACCCTAAAAAAAAAATACATTCTTTCCCCCCTTTCTTTCTCTTTGGCCGTGGGACTCCTTCACCAAAAAGGTGAAATTTTTTTCGTGTTTTTGGAATTTAAAAGCGAATCCAGGTAACTATGCTCTCCTCTTTAATCTATGGGTAGAAAAACACATAGTTAATTAGGAATCATATCATGAAAATTGTAGGAAATTTAATATTGTTTTACTTGGATATGTCGAGCATGAAGCATGAATTTCTTGATTGATTTTTATGTATTTTCTTGATTTTATGTATGATCTTGTATGAATTTATTTACCAATCAAATCTTGTTATTTCTTGATGAATTTTTCATGGTATCTTGTTTACTGTTTGATTATTAACCATGATTTATTTCGTGGCAAAATTCGTCCGTTTATTATTTATAAAAATTTAATCTTTCAAACCGGGAAAACTGTCCAGAATAGGTTTACGAATTTATTAGTGTACTTAATCAAATCTAATGGCTACGAAATTTTAGGTGGAAGTCATTAATACTGTTTTAAAGCTTCTGTAATTTTTTTCGTAATTTTTAAAGATCGTTTTCTATGGCAGAAAATTATGAAACCGAATTCAGCCTAATCTGACTGGTTAGTATAAAATCACTTAAAAATAGTAAAAGGTGTTATTTTTAAACGAAATTTATGCACATTAAACCTTTAACCCATATTTAACTTCCATTAAAATTTCCAGACTATTCAAGACCTTTAGATGGTTGATCTTAATTTAATCCTTTAAAATCAGATTGCGTAAAATAGTGTAACTTAAACTGTTTATATAAGTTTATATGATTATTGTACTTGATTAAATTAAAGCATGAATTTTGGGTAATATATATATATTTCGAGTAGATTGAATAAATAAAAATAGGATTTTTATCATGTTTTAGGTAATTATTGTTGTTAGTTGTTATTTTACATGATTATTTAATTTGATTCATTTAATGTTTGATGATTGTGTTTAATTGATTTAAATTATGAAATTTTGCTAAATTATATAAATGTCGAGTGCCTTTAGATTTGATGCATAGAATTTTTATCTTGTTTTTTATGTATTTTAGATGAATAATTATAATTAAATTAATTAATGGAATTAAAATATAAATTCTGGTTGTTAATTGCCTAAAATTTCGAGTAAGAGTTAGTTAGAAAGTTAGGATTTTTGACCATGATTTTAGGTAATTGTTGTTGTTTGTTGTAGATTAAAATGTATGAATTAATTAAATAATTTTGATTAGAAGTTGGTAAATTGTCGAGTGGAATAATATGGGAAAAGATATGATTTTTATCCTATTTTGCTAATTTTTAGTAATTAGTTGTTTAATTAAATTAATTTAAGGAATTAAAATAATTGTTTGTTGTTAATTGGAAATGCCGTGTGAAATTAGTAGAAATAGTCAAATTTAGTTAATTTTGTTTATTATTATTTTAGGGAATAATTATTAGTAAAGGTTACGGATAAAATAATTATTAGGGATAAGTTGTAAAGTGAAGGGATAAAAAAAGGATATTATTAGTAATATAATTAAGAGGACCGAAATACTAATAGTATTATTAATATAATCATATTTTTGGATAAAGTTACAAATTGGTATATGACGTGATATTAAGGTTAGTATCCGAAAGGATAGGATTATACGTATATATATATATATTTTAAGGATATTATATTATAAGATTTGAAGTTGCATAAGATACTACTAGGGATAAGAAAGGAAACAGAGTAATAGCTATACATGTTATGTTTCGGTCTCTGGCTAGGAAAGACTTGGTATTTAAGGTGGCCAATATACGTGCCGCACCTCTCTTTCCTGGGACTCCGAACATTTCATTTCCTATTACGGTCACCTAGTATTTCCCAATATATGATATGATATGATAAAGGTATAAGATATAATATAAAGAATTGAAAGATAATAAGTTAAGATCGCCCCTGCGATGACGCAAAGGTCATCAATCGGGTTAATAAGATAGGACGCCCTTGCGATAACGCAAAGGTAATCAATTGGGTTTAGTCGATGCCACTGCTCACATGGGACGAACGCAAAGGTTCCCCCGCGCAGTTCTTGGTTCTAGAATATGGAGTCGTCTAGGTAGTTCTCGCAAAGGAGGACTATTTAGGAGTTATGGCCATAGCTTAGGCTTAGTTCTCGCAAAGGAGGGCTACGGGTGGGACGCAAAGGTTCACCCCGACATGTTTTAGGAAAGTTGCGAACGCAAAGGTTCGCTACGAGCTGAAGAAGACAGTCCGCAAAGATGATATGTTAAGTTAAGATGATATAATAAGTACATATGTAAAGTTAAGAAGATATTATGTTCTTATTATAAGATGGATGTTATGATATAAGATAAGATATGATTATTGATGATAAGATATGTTATATAAGTTAAGAAGGAATATGACAAGTATGAATGAGAAATGATGAGTATAATATAAGCTAAGGTTCTGAGTTAATTTAAGTTGTATAATATAAAGTATAAGTATTGTATATTCTAAGACTTCCGCTGTGTATGATTGTGTATTTATGTAAGTATATATGTGTATGTATGTACATGGATGGTTTGTGTATTTTTGTACGTATTCTAACCGTATTTGCAGGGTTGTTTGTACGTACATTATACGTAAGATATACGTATTCTAACCGTATCTCTGCAGGTGTATTTATACGTATTTTATACGTACATTTATACGTATGTTTATACGTACTTTTATACGTATTTTTGTATGTTAGATTGAAAGCATGTATTAGATTTCTTTACAGTTTTTATGTGTATTTCTATGCTATTATGTGTTTGGTGGTCCCTCGATTAAATGGGACAGCCTAGTTACTCGCCACTGACGGTGGACCCCCCCTCAGTTTCAGGTGACGATGCAGCAGAGTAGAGCGGGCTCCGCTGGATGGGCTTGAGTAGATTAGTATTTTATTTTGAGTATTTAGTATTCCCAGAACAGTTTGAGACATTAATTTAGTTTATCTTATGATCCCAGCATGTTGGGGCAGATTTCCAGACTTTATATGTATTAGTGACTTTTGGACTATTATGGATAATTGGTACTTAATTTAATAAAAGATAATTTATTCATTCAATTAAGTTGATTTATTGTTATTTAAGTTAGTAACGATCCGAATGTCGCTTTCCCTTTGTAAATCGACAAGTCGAAAAGTCGGTTCGTTACACAGGTGGTCAAACCCGTATTAGTGGGCCCCAAAACCTAGGCCCAATTCTGTTAGGGCTAGGCCTACACCAGATACTCTACAACGAACCAGACAATGCCACGTGTCATCTGACTTGGTAAAAACTTGACCAGGTCATCACTGTGTGTCATGGGCCAGGCCCACATGCAGGCCCTGCAAGTTCAGTAAAACCCTAACCGGGGAACCTAATGCCTATATAAGGATCAATCCAATCATTCCAAAGGTACGCAATTCATAGTCCACAAACTCACAAAATACTCTGAATCCTTATTTCCGATATCTGACTTAAGCATCGGAGGGGCGTTCCCGGGTTCCACCCCCCGGGTTAGCAATCTCTAACTGTTTTGCAGGTCACAACATTAACCGAGGATCATCCAGAGTACACGTCATACACCAAAAGATCGTTGACTATTCAAGAGAAGTTCCAGAACAGGAATAGATTGGCGCCGTCTGTGGGGACAGTAAAAAAAACATGGCTAACACCCGAGCAAAGACGACTCGATCTCATCAGCCAGAAGAAAATCCCCGTGAATCACCTAACCGGCAAGAAGCACATGTCACTGACGACAATTCATCCAATTGGGCGAGCGAACGTCTTCGTCGTGAAGAACAGAGGTCTCACTTAAGGACTTCGAAGACATCGTGATAGCGATGAACACCAAGTTCCAAAAGAGCTTACATGATCTGAGAGATAGCATACCCGCTATGATTGGGCAACAAAGGCCTCCATCCCAGGCCGCAGGCCCATCCAGGGGCCCCAACCCTGGCCGGGCAACAGGGGCACGTTCACAGAGAGGCTCCCAGCCTGAGGACGCTCGAGGAATCATCAATTCCAGACGCGATGACGCTCAAAATGTCATCGAGTCGCGTCGGGCAAGAACGGCCTTAAATGTCAGGGAGGTCACAAGGCAAGAGACTCGAGGCCAGCCAAGGAGATCACCAGAGAGATCTCACCATACTACGGCTAGGAATCAAAGGTCAGCTGCCATCCCAAACCTGGGGGAAGGCGTACGTCGTTCCCCAGTGGCTGTCCTTAACCGGGATAACAACAGAAGACGCTCTCCAGTGGTCGAGCCAGAACAACCAGCAGGAAAAGTCCTCTTTCAAACTCCATTCAGCCAAAGGCTTCTGTACACCACTGACACAAGGAAAGTAAAGGCTCCCACTATCGAACCCTTCTCTGGGGCAACTGATCCCGCTGAGCATATGACTGCCTACAAAGCCCAAATGGCAGTGCAGACAAGCTGTGAGGCAAGCTGGTGTAGGTATTTCCCTACCACTCTCAAGGGCTTGGCCCTCACCTGGTTTACAGATCTCCCATCCGGGTCTGTCGTTAATTTTGCAACGTTGGAAGCAATGTTCCTTAGCCACTTCGTGGCTGGGAAGAAACAGCGTAAGACAAGCATTCATCTCATGGCTTGTCAGCAGGGGGAACATGAGCTCTTGGGAGATTATCTCAAGCGTTTCGACGCTGAGCTACTGCAAATACCTAATGTGGAAGACTCAGTAGCTTATGCTGCGTTCATGTCAAGACTAAAGAGGGGCAAATTCAAGTTCTCCTTGATGGAAAACGAAGTATCCTCATACACCGACGCGATGGACAGGGCTCGAAAATACGTCCAGGCCTCGGATATCAATAACCCCGTCGAAAATTCCGACAAAAAGAAAGACAATAAGAGGAAGGAGTCTCAACGAGGTGGTAGCCGGACATCCACTTCTAAGAAAGACACTCGGGATGGGGGAGAAGACCCCAGGTTCAATGTTAACAGGCGGGAGATATTCTTGGACATCAAAGGCCAAGAAATCCTTCCAAAGCCAACCCCTGTTCGCACATTGGTCAACAGAAGGAATCCCAAACTCTGGTGTGAATACCACCACGAGTGTGGACATACCACGAAAGACTGCAGGGAGTTGAAAAAGGCGCTTGATAAGCTGGCAGATCAAGGCAAGCTCAACCCTTATTTGTCAAAAGAGAATGGGGCTAAGAAGTAGAAACGCAGTACCAGCAACGAAACTGATGGTTTGATCAATGTCATTGCTGGAGGATACTCAATAGAAGCACCATCAAACAAAGCACTGAAGAGGGATCTTAGGAACTTAACTTTTCAGATTGCTGAAGGGACCATCGAACCACCCCCATCAAGTCCGACGATGGTATTCAATACATCTCCTCTTCGACCTACCTGCTTCCCTCACAACGACCCCCTCGTGGTCGAGGTAAAAGTAGCAAACTCTAGGGTCAAGAGGGTACTCGTGGACAGTGGGAGTTCAGCTGATGTGATGACCTTGGAATGCCTACGACAATTGAAGTACGGCGAAGCTGATCTAACCCCGTTGGAAAAACCTTTTTTTGGCTTTGGGGGTCGACCCATCTTCCCCTTGGGGATCATTAAGCTTCCTGTTTGACTCGGAGAAAAGGGGGAAGGACGCAACTTACCGGTCACATTCATTGTCGTGGACATTAAACTCCCCTACAACATCATCCTGGGAAGACCTTTGTTGAACAATATAAAGGTTGTCATCTCTACATACCAGCTCTTATTGCAGTATGAGACAGATAAGGGGGAGGTTGGAAAGTTGTATGGTGATCAGAGAACCGCCAAGCAGTGCTACATCAATAGCATCAAAACAGCCTCATCGTCGATTGAGGTAGGTGACAAGAGAAAGGAGCCAGTCGAGTCTTATGAGGCTGTGTTTCTAGCTGAAGATGCCAAACATTACGCTCGACCAAGACCCATCGAGGGTCACAAAGAGGTCCTCATCGATGACAATCCTGAGCACACAGTCAAAACTGGCATTGACATGGACCCCACACTCAGGGAGTCAATCACTCAGTTACTAAGAGAATTTCGAGATGTCTTTGCCTTCGATGTCTCGGAAATGCTAGGCATTGATCCTTCGGTTATGTGTCACGAGCTCAACATTCGTGAAGGATTCAAAGGTGTAAAGCAAAAGTTGCGAAGACAAAGTGAAGAAAGAAACAAGGCAGCTGCGGCTGAAGTAAAAAAGCTGCTAGAACATGTGTTTATTAAAGAGTGCCAATACTCTACACGCTGATTGGCTGGCCAACGTTGTTTTGGTCAAAAAGCCTAACGGTACATGGAGAATGTGTGTAGATTTTACTGATCTGAATAAAGCCTGCCCCAAAGACGACTATCCTCTCCCAAAGATAGATAGTTTGGTTGATTCTACTGCCGGACATGCAATGTTCAGCTTCATGGATGCCAATGCTGGCTACCATCAGATACCAATGGCTGAAAAAGATCAGGCACATACTGCATTCATCACCAATCAGGGGGTCTACTGTTATCGAGTAATGCCTTTTGGACTCAAGAACGCTGGGGCTACCTATCAAAAGCTAGTGAACACAATCTTTGCCGAGCAAATTGGCCGCAATGTTGAGGTTTATGTTGATGACATGATAATCAAAAGCAAACAGGCAGGTGATCATCCCAAGGATATAAGGGAGACCTTATCAACACTGAGGAAGTTTGGTATGAAACTCAACCCCAAGAAGTGTGTTTTTGGGGTTAAGGGGGGCAAATGTCTTGGTTTCTTGGTCGATGAGAGGGGCATCGAGGCAAGCCCTGATAAAATTCAAGCTATCATCAACATGCAATCTCCTAGGACGGTTAAGGAGGTGCAATGGCTAACAGGGTGCATGGCTGCATTGGGCTGTTTCTTATCACGATCAGCAGACAAGAGCTTCGCCTTCTTTCAGGTGTTGAAACGAGCCACATTCAAGTGGGACGAGGATGTTGAGAAGGCATTCATACAGTTGAAGGAGTACCTTGCCGGTATCCCGGCCCTAAGCTCGTTTCACCTTTACCAGGGGAGACATTGTATATCTACTTAGCCATATCTAAATATGCATTAAGTGCAGTGCTAGTAGCTGAGAGAGATAAGCAGCAACACCCGGTTTACTTCGTCAGTCATGCATTTCGAGGGGCAGAATCCAAATATACAGAGGCTGAGAAGATGATCTTTGCCTTAGTCATGGCTAGTCGAAAATTAAGGCCATATTTTCAAGCTCACCCAATTAAGGTCCTAACCGGGCAACCAATAAGAAAGATCATCGAGGGAAAGAATCATTCAAACCGCATAACTAAATGGGCAAACCAATTGTCTGATTTTGGGTTAGAGTATGAACCCCGTCGAGCCATTAAAGATCAAGCACTGGTTGACTTCATAGTGGAATGCACCAACAGGCCAAACTCTTCTAATCCAGATAGTTTCAAGGTCTGGGAGTTGTCTACTGATGGATCTTCTACTCAGAGTGGAGGAGGAGCAGGAATATTGATTAAGACTGATAATGGGGATCGACTGGAATATGCCATTAAGTTCAGCTTTGTGGCATCAAACAACGAGGCAGAGTACGAGGCTCTGATCTTAGGGATTCAAATGTGCCTCAGTGCTGGGGCAAGGCATGTTAAAGCCAAGGCTGACTCACAGTTGGTCGTGGGACAGTTCAAGGGAGAATTTGAGGCAAAGGAAGATAGCATGAAGATGTACCTCCAGAAACTGAGGACCCTCGCTGGGAAATTGGAGTCCTTTGACATTCAACATGTCCCTCGATCTGGAAATCAACAGGCTGATGCTCTGTTGAGGTTGGCAAGCTCCGCAGAAGGAGAGGAGCCACGAGTCATTCAGTGGCAGGTCTTGAAAGAACCAAGTATCAACGAGTCTGAAATCAACACTCTGGCTCGAGGTGAAACATGGAAGGATGCTATCATCCACTACCTGAAACATGGGGCTCTGCCCATGGATGATAAGGAAGCTGAAGAAATCATAAGGAAGTCTAAGTGGTTCACATTGCATGATGGAGAGCTGTACAAGCTATCTTAGACACATCCCCTCCTGAAGTGTGTGACCCCTGAAGAAGGGGACTATATTCTGAAGGAAATTCATGAGGGATGTTGTAGCAATCATCAAGGGGCAAGAACGATCGCGGGCAAGGCCCTTCGAGCTGGGTATTATTGGCCTACATTAAAGGAGGATGCCATCGAACTTGTAAAGAAGTGTGTGCAATGCCAAACTCATGCTGCCATCCCTAGGCAGCCTTCGAGTACTCTAACAGCGGTTCAGGCAGTCCTACCCTTTGATAGGTGGGGAATGGACCTACTTGGGCCTTTTCCCCCAGCTGTGGGGCAGAAGAAATTTCTTATTGTTGGGATCGACTATTTCACCAAATGGGTCGAGGCTGAACCCCTATCGAGGATCTCTGATAAGCAGATACAAGAGTTCATTTGGAAGAATATCATCACCAGATTTGGCATTCCAAGAATGTTAATTTCAGACAATGGCAGGCAATTTGAGAGTGGCCCTACAAAGGCATATTGTGCTCAGTTTGACATACAAACAAGGTTCATATCTCTGGCAAGGCCTCAATCAAAAAGACAAGCTGAAGCAGCCAACAAGGTCATACTTCAAGGCATCAAGAAGAAGATAGAAGCACTCAAGGGATCTTGGGTAGATGAGCTTCCAGGAATCTTATGGTCAACTAGAACTACGGTCAAGGAGGCAACTGGGCATACTCCATTCTCTCTTGTTTATGGAAGTGAAGCTATATTACCTGTCGAGGTAGGAATACCCTCGCCAAGAATCACCTTCTATGACTACAATCAGAACGAGAAAGAAAAAGCTGTCAACCTAGACCTATTGCCAGAAGCAAGGGGAAATGCATTGCTCAAGTCCATTGCCTATAAGCAAAATATGACAAGGTATTTCAATCGCAAAGTGTCACCTCGAACGATAACAATTGGAGACTGGGTACTGAGGAAGGTCGAGGCTACTGGAAAGACTGCTCTTCGAGGTAAACTGGGTCCCAACTGGGAAGGACCCTATCGAGTCAAAGAGATGGTGAGGCCAGGAACTTACAGACTTGTCAATCAAGGAGGAAAGCCCTTACCTCGACCATGGCATGCTGACCATCTGAAGAAGTTTTATGCTTAGTTTTCATCCCTACTGGGTTAGTTAGGTTTTAATAAAGCCCCTAACATGGCATTGTTCTATTTTTGAACCTATGTGTTTTTACCAGCCCTTGTCGGTTTCTACTTATTAAGTTTGGATATTTTTGTGAATAAAGCCCTCATAGGGTGCAGTTTTTCACTTACTTTTAAAGCCCTAACAGGGTCGAGTTTAGTGTTTATTATCATTCTTTGCAATGAGATAAGTGCCCTAACAGGGTCGAGTTTTGCTAATTTCTAAAAACCCTAGCAGGGTCGAATTCAAAGTTGATCGCTTGTCCTATACATAATAACGTAAAGCCCTTACCAGGCTAAGTTTTTTCATTATTTTTTCTTTTGTTTATAGACATGAGCATATATGATTGAACAATAAAATTAATAAAAGCAGTAAATGAAAGCAATAAATGAGGCAAAGATAGTCAAAAAAGGTTGTTTCTCATTAATATTGATAGAATTGTTACAACCTATGCTAAGTACAATAAAAAAAAGAGAGAAAAGAAAGAAAAGACAAATCTAAGTACAAAAACCTAGTCTATACAAATATTAAGCTCATCTAAGAGTCTGATCAGGATCCCCCTGCTGCTGTTGATGGCTGCCCTGCCCACCACTCCTGCCAACCACTCCATCAAGGTCACCTCCCTCACTAGAGCTCGAAGAGAGGAGGTTAGTCTCTTGTTCACCCTGGAAAGGGGCAGCCTCTTCCTTGGACTCCTTTTCCTCAGGAGCTACCTCTTGCCCCTGAGCCTCTTCCTCCAGTTCCAATGCTTGGTACCTGGATTCAAAGGAAGCCCATTCCCCTGGATGCAACTCCTCCAACAACTTCCTGGCCCTGCCAAGGGTGTCAGCAATAAGAATGCCAGCACCCTCAGCAGCACCATTCAGGCGAAGGCCCGACTTGTACCTCTCCCCAGCCTCTGACTCAAGCCACCTGTTGACGATGGCTTCCTCCTCATTCTTCATCGCCTCGAGGGCTTGGTCTCTAGCATTTTGAGCTTTTTTCAAGCTCTTCTTGGCCTTGGACAAGTCCTCAAGGGCCTTGTTCTTGGCACGGTTCACGGAGTCGCGCTGGGAGACGGCATTGGCCAGTTTTGCCTCCAGGTCAATGATGGAGGTGTTGGCAGTGGCAAGATCAGCTCTTGCAGTTTCCAGCTGACCTTCCAAAGAGGTCACAGTCTTCTTGGTGGCGGCATGGTCCACCTTCTCCTGGGCCAAGTCAGCCTTGACCTTTTAAGCATCAGCAAGGGACAAGCCCTTGCCTTTGTTGGTCAGCATATACTTGGATGCAGCATACATCCGGATAGACATCTGCATAAACATAGAAAGTTAGTCACAAAGAAGGACAAAGGATAAGCATTTAAACGAGTGAATAGATACTCACATCCAGCCAGGCGTTGTGGAGCTCATTGAAGACCTCCTCCCCATCGCCTCCCATGATGTACTCTTCATTAGAGGGTGATTACATGACCCTAAAAGCTCCATGGAGGCGAAGGTTGCGCTCTTTCTGGGTCAGTGCTTTGAAATGTCTATCGCAGCCAGCAGGAACCTCCTTCGAAGAGGAAGGCCTAATGACCTTCCCAGCAGCAATAAGGGCAGCCTCTGTGGCTGCATCCTTCTGAAAAATGCCCTCCTCAGGCAATGATGGCTGATCCTCATCAACCACCTTTTGTTTTTTCTTTTTATCCTTTTGCTCTTCAGCAAAAGGATTGGTTTCCCTGGTCCTCTTGATTCGAGGCACCCCGCTGGTCGAGGTTTTCTTCTTGTGCTTGGGGTCCTATCGAGGCAATAAAAAGGTTAGCATCATCGAGTCAAAGGAAGGGGGCAACATAAATATCATCGAGGTCAATGATTACCTCAGGAGGATTGGGAATCGTTTCTTCCTTTGCCTTGATCTTGCCTTTTACAGCAAGAGATTTTATGGCAGCTGCAGTCATGAGGGAGGCCATTTTGGGATCTAGTTTGTCTCGTGCTACCCCTGCAAATAAAAAAGCAAATAAGTTGGAATATCAGGAAGGATAAAAAATATGAGGTTAGTACTTAACAGATAAGAGCCCCTACCCTCAGGATATGCTGGGTTTAGCCCCATAGCAGACAAGAAGAAGTATTGCTTCAAATCATCTGTGCTAGGAAGCCAGTTAAAGGGGACTATCACTGTCTTCCCCTTTTCCTCTTTTTCTTCAAGCTCACAGTAGATGGCCACCACTGCTTCCTCAGCAGACATCTTTGGCACTTGGCGGTTTAGGTGGAAGTTTGGTTCATCTTCCACCACCCTAGGGATTTTCCACCCCTCGCTATTGAAAACAAAGAAGAATTCGTGCCTGAATCCTTCTTGGTTGGTGGGCACATTATTTACAAATCTATAGCCCTTTCTAACTTGAAAACTATACCAACCCTTCACATGATCAACACTACGACTTTCTACTAATTTAGCCAAATTCCGCCATAGGCGAAGGGTTGGGGTAATCCTAAGCATTGTACATATGCCAATAAAAGAATTGATCGAGGCCCAAGAGTTAGGCACTAACGAGGCTAGGGATAAATTACATTCACACAGAAGTTGTACAACAAAACTATGTAATGGGAATCTAAGCCCCCTGACCATGGCAAGTTTGTACACAGCTACGCATCCGTCGGGGGGGGGGGGGAACGGATGGTCTGAAGATTGATGGGTCGAACTACTACATATGGCTCAGAAAATTGAAATTGGGCGGCAAATGAGCGAATATCTTGCTTTAGACGATGGTTGAGAGTTAGGGCTAGAAAGAAGTATTTGGGACCCTTCTCAGGGGGAATTTTTGGGTACACAATGTTCTCTGTCTCCTCTTGACCAGAGGTGGATGGACCATCGAGGTTCATGTTTAGTATACCTACAAGTTTTTTATATGTGGAATGGTAAATGTTAGGATGTGCTACAGATGGCTCCCAGGGGTAGGGGTAGGGGGTTTCTACCCTAAATTACCTCGTTGGTCATTTTAAAGGATTCTGAGTATGTCTATTGCGGTCAAGGATGGGGAGACCCTCGAGGCTTCTAGCAAGGGACATCAAGTTTTGCCTCAACCGCGGCCAAGGGTAACTACGATCACGGAAAAATACCCTCGGGTCGAGGGTTGCCTTGATCAAGGTAGACATCTTCAAGTCATCCTCAACGAACCACATATCACGCCTTTCCTTGCATTCTAGAAGACCCTCGAGGTAGATATGGGGGCATAACGGCCAAGATCACCTCGATCGAGAAACTCTTCCTCACGATCGAGGTTTACCTCGATCGAGGCGCCCTACTTGAAGACCCCCTCGAGGCTTTTCTCAAAGACTCCATGGGGCTTACCCTCGAGGTAATGCAGCAGCACTTAGAATCTTTAGGCGACACTCATGAAGAGTTTTTCTCACAACCAAAGTGTTTGACCCATGAGCGAGGTAAACACCATCAGGTCGAGGTAAAAACCCCCTCGATCGAGGTAAAAACCCCCTCGATCGAGGTAAACATTACTTGATCGAGACTAGCTGACAACATCGCACCTTATTTGCACTTCTGGAAGACCCTTGAGGCAAACAAGAGGTTCTCCAACCTAATTCACCTCGATCGAAGAATCCTCCCCCACAATCGAGGCTACCTCGATCGAGGCGCCCCCCTCAGTAACCCCATCGAGGTTTTTAGGGCCTCAATGGGGCTTGCACAGTCAAGGTTTGAAAGGGAAGGCCCTATAAGCCCAGTACTCGAGGTTACCTCGATCGAGGGTCTCCCCCTCACGATTGAGGTTACCTCGATCGAGGTATCCACCTTGGTGGAGACCTCATCGGGGTCTTTTCATGACCTCCCTAGGGGCATAGGCGATCAAGGTTGAGGGAAGCCCTTTGAGCCTCACGATCGAGGGTTCCCCCCCCCCTATGGTCGAGGTAACCTCGATCTATAAAGGTTACCTCGATCGAGGTATCCACCTTGGTGGAGACCTCATCGAGGTCTTTTTAAGACCTCCCTGGGGAATAGGCAGTCGAGGTTGAGGGCAAACCCTTTAAGCCTCACGATCGAGGGAGCCTCGATCGAGGGTCCCCCCTTATGGTCGATGTAACCTCGATCGAGGTACCCACTTTGGGTTATCCCCCTCGTGGTCATAGGTGTTTTGAAGCGTCGTTTTTTCCAGAGTATTCCGCTCGGCATCCAACGTTCACAAATTCCCGTTCCACGCCGAGCGTGGGGCTAATTATTCCGGGCCCATCCAGGTGGTCAAACCCGTATTAGTGGGCCCCAAAACCTAGGCCCAATTCTGTTAGGGCTAGGCCTACACCAGATACTCTACAACGAACCAGACAATGCCACCTGTCATCTGACTTGGTAAAAACTTGACCAGGTCATCACTGTGTGTCATGGGCCAGGCCCACACGCAGGCCCTGCAAGTTCAGTAAAACCCTAACCGGGGAACCTAATGCCTATATAAGGATCAGTCCAATCATTCCAAAGGTACGCAATTCATAATCCACAAACTCACAAAATACTCTGAATCCTTATTTCCGATATCTGACTTAAGCATCGGAGGGGCGTTCCCGGGTTCCACCCCCGGGTTAGCAATCTCTGACTGTTTTGCAGGTCACAGCATTAACCGAGGATCATCCAGAGTACACGTCATACACCAAAAGATCGCTGACTATTCAAGAGAAGTTCCAGAACAGGAACAATAATGACAAGCCTATTGAAAGGTTTATGTATGAGAACCGCTAAAAAATAATTCTACTATACTCTAACAAAAAAAAACTTCCCAAGTACAAATCTAGGTTACTAATTAGTAACCCAAACAAACAAACCTTTAATTTGCTAACAATAAAAAATTTGTAGACAAATTGCAGAAAAGTTAAAACAAACCTCATAATAAATCTTTTATTGCAAATGCTCTTACATGTTCGATTACCTGTATATTTGATAATTAATTTCTTTTGATTTATATATTTGGCCAATAATTCCATTTGATTTACCAAATTTTAGATATAACATTATCGTGTACAAAGATCATTTGATTCATCGTAACACCTAGTTCTAAGTATGTAATTTTTACAAATACTTCGGCTCCGTTTAGTGATTAGAAGTTAGGTTTTAGTGATTGTGGATTTAAATAATTGATTGTGTAGAGGTGTTTGGTAATATTTAACTAATTACTTAAAAGTTTGTTATGTAAAATGATATTTATAGACATTGTTTCATGTACTCGTAACATTTAAAAAAATATTTTTTTGGTTTAAATAAGAACTCTTTCCATGAATAATGCTGGGAAGTTTCCTAATTCCCAAAATGCATTCACTTTTATATCAATTTCCAAATTACCGAGGAAAAAAATCATTTTTTTTAATGATAAACCGCTACTGGCAGTAGCGGTTTTCTCAAATAAAGAAACCACTACTGGCAGTAGCGGTTTATGTACAATATTTTTTTTTATAAAGGTTGAAAGCCAATAAGTTACCTAGGAAACTTGTATTTTTTTTAACTAGGAAAAACCGCTACTGGGAAACCGCTGCTCCCAGTAGCGGTTTTGTCACGAAAATTGCAAAAAGAAAAAAATCATTGAACCGTCTACGTGTACGGTAATTTGAGAATTGAAGAAAAAGTAGCAACATTTTGGGAATTAAGATTATTCTTAACATTATTTAGGAAAAGAGTTCTTTAAATAAGTAGTTTAGTCATTTTAATTTTCTTTTCCTAAACTCTAAAGAAAAAAATGCTCATTCGAGTTTTTTTTTTCTCAAGAAAGTTTTGATGATAATTTGTTTATACAAAATTAGGGCTTTAACAGTTTAAGTGATCAAAACTCTAAATGGGTCAAAACTTTTGACTCCCAAGAAAAACCTAAATTAATTGGGCCGTGGCGGGCCCATGAATTATCTGTATTCGCTTATTTATTACGAATATAAATAATCCCCCAATTTGAAGTAATCGAGTCAAAGCATCATCTATTTACACTTTACATGATCAACTTAGAACTTGCATTCAATTTCACAAACTTAATACAACCAATATCTCTAAATCTCTAACCTTTTTGTTCTCCAAAACTCAATCATAATCTTCTTGTATTCAAGTTTTTTTTTTGGCATTGAATTTGCAATAATCCCCCAATTCAGGTTTCTGAATTAAGAGAATTACCTGCGATTATTTCGCTTTGCTGATAATTTACAGTTTCTGATTATGGCCAACCAACATTCATCATGCCCCATTACTTGCGTTTCTTTTAATCAAGACAACAGGTTTTTTTTTTGGGGTTTGTTTCGAATTTTCTACTAAATGCAGTCTTTTGTTGAATATGTATTGACTGAATGACTGGTGTTGTTGTTGTTGTTTTTTTTTTTTTTTCCCCGTAATCTGGGGTTCTATGAAGTTACTTTGCTGTGGGGACGAAGCTTGGATTCAAAATTTTCGATGCTGGTACCCTCAGGCTATGTTATCAAAAAGGTAAGTTATTGTCTCTGTTGTTTCAAAATCATCGAGTTAATTATAGTTAAATTATGGTGTTTTAACTCATACAAGTCAGGTTTTTTTTTTTTTTTTTTTAATTATGATTTAAAATTGTAAATTTTGCCGATTGGCAAATTGACATTTTGATGGAGATATTGATATTTGTATGTAGATTACCTTTTCCATGATGGCAATTGGCAACTTGTTATTCGGTAGAATTTTATCTGTTCTTTATTATGGTATAGAATCAAATTATTGAATATTGATTGAAAATTTGATGCTTTCGGATCATTTGATTGTTCACTGGAATGCGGCGATGCTCAGTGGGGCCATTGTTATTTGTGAAGCATTTGATATACTAGGAAATATTCTCATTTATCCCTTAACTTTACAAAGTTGGGATTGAGACGCACTTGAGAGTGCATCTCCGTTTAATTTGACGGAAATATGAAAAATAAAAATAAAAAATAAACAAAAAAACACGAGGGGTTTCTCACAAAAAACTTGTAAAGTTGAAGGGTAATTGACAAAATTTCCTTTTATATATGTATGGAAATAATGGAAGTGAGAAGTTAGAAGTATTGAATTGAAATTGTTTGTGTTCACTAGTTGTTTCTATGATGCCAAGCATTGCAGTAGTGCAAATAATTTTAAAAGTTTATAAACTTAAGGGATAAGGAGAACAGCTTCTAATTTGGAAGTTGGAGAATGTGGGGAAACAATAAGTTGAAAAGTTTGGTTTAATTGTGGAAGACCATACAAAGGATAATTGTGATATATGCTGTCTTATTCACCTTCCTCCTAGATAGGTGCGGCCCAGCTGAGGTCCATTTGACACACTACAAAATTATGACTTAATGAAATGATTAATAACATTAATGTTTTCATCTATGAGTATGATCTTGGAGTAAAGAAACGCATAAATCGTGTTTTTTTTTATATATAAAAAAAAATGCTTATAGCCTTCAAATGTTATATAGGGTCTGGAGGAAGACATGCATGCTTAAGTGCATAACAAGAACAATTAGCCCTGCTCCAGTCTTCTGAGATAATTGAATCCAGCAAAAATACGGATAGTGTATCTAACATTTTTTTAATCTCTCTGCCAGATATGGGTGCTTTCAGTATTGTTGAAATGCGCTTTAGTTCAAGTCTACTTGCCCTTGTTGGAGCTGGCGAACAGGTTTTTTTCACTTGACACACATGATTTTATATTTTTTTCATTGGTCAATTATATGGGTCTTTTTTTTTTTTTTCTAATTAGTCTGTTTGTTTGTCTCTTGTGAGTAAACTCAGCCAGCTTTATCTCCACGTCGCCTCTGTTTATACAATATTACAACTGAAGCTCTTCTTCAAGGATTAAACTTCTTGACTACAATTGTTGCTGTTCGTATGAATAAGCTGAGGTGAGTGACCTAACATCTTAAGTTTATTACGAAGTATTATCTTTTCTGAATTCTGTTTTGCATTGGATATTTGTTGTGCACTTGTGCTAGCATTTTCTGTTGAACTGTAGTATGCACATAATTTGTGGAGCTTTTGGCAGATTGGACATTACCTTATCTCCCTTTCCCTTATGGATATAAAAATGGGAACTTTGCTGATAGGGAAAGACTATGAGTAACGATGTGTAAGAGATATTGAAAGGTTGATTATTGTGATACATGACAACACTGTAAATACAAGTATAGCAACTGTTTTATACATGGTTATATACTTGTATTTCTAAAGAAAAAAAATAAACAAGGAGAAACCAAGCGAGTGTGTACAGCAAGAATATTTACAATATAGGTAGGCAAATGTTGAGTAAAATAGTAAATGTTGAGCATGATTCAAGGAGATAATGATGCTTTATCTTTGTCATATAACAGCTTAGCTGATGATAAAGTCTGAACGGAGGTTAACTCTTATCATTAGTATGCTCCTGCAAGACTGATTGTCATTAAGTCTGGTCATGGCTAGAATAACATCGTCTCATGGTCAAGAGAGGAGTTTGGTAAGGAAAGATGCTAATTGATAACTAGTAGGTACACGAGTGACTCTAAGCTTTCAACTTTGAACTTTTTCCCGAATGAAATGAAATGCTAGAGCTAGGTGCTTCATCTTCTAATGAAATATCAGGTTAGCACTAAGATGAGTTCCACTTAGGCCCTTTTCTTTTGGACTGAATTAATCTGAACTATAATGGACTGAACTAAACTTAATATGTTTGCTGAATTGAATTGAACTGAAATTTAAGAAATTAAGTCCAAAAGAACAAAGTTCTGATGAGTTTAGGATTTAGTTTACGAAATTTCAAATTTCAGTTTAATTCCTTATAATTCTAGGATTTAGCTTAATTCAGTCCACATCAGTTTAGATTCATTTAGTCCAAAAGAACATAGTCTTAAACTATCAAAATAAATTACGAGAGTATTGATTATCCAAACACCAAGTTCAAAGAGTAGATTTTAAACCCACCTAATTTTAACAAAATTACCAAATACCAATTGCGAGCCTACAATTGACCAATACTCTACTTCTATCCAAGACATAACACGTGACTTTTTTTCCTTTCTACTCCATGTTAAAGTATTTCGCCGAAGGGAAATTACATACCCTATTGAAGAGATGAAATTGTCTTTCACCTACCAAATTAGATTTTGTTGTGAATTGAGATTTTGTTGGTTGTGTGGTGGGTTTTGGTTTTGTTGTAGGAGTGCAAGTGGTCTCTGGACACCATAAATCTAGAGAAAATGGAGATGTCATGGTGAGATGCCCGTTAAACGTTGGTAGGGGAATACACTTTCCACTAATTGAACGTAATGTGAGGTGCAAACTCTGCGGGGCTTTGCATTTGACATTCTGTGGGCTTCCCTCTTTGGCAGCTGCGTCCTAGCCTTCGTGCACAATACTTGTCTTGCTGAAGACTAGTGGTAGGCTAGGTTGCACTGAGTCTGGAACGGGGTCGGAAACGAATAAGGAGACTAAAAACAGCACATCTAAAAAATAATGTTAATGGGTACGGCCAATTATAACATGAAGAATCTGAATCGTCCTCAATATGGGGACGAATCGGGTTCGGGGACGGCTGCCCATATGTAGTACCCATGCTACATAGGTGGTAGGTGATAGGATCAAGAAAATGATATGCAGTTTTATTTTTTGAGTATTCTACGAAAATGCATGGTTTTAATGGGTAGAAAAGTGTTGAAGGTCAAGTTGTAGGGTTTTTGACATGTTCATCATAGTACTTTTTAAGTAGAGCTTTGTATAGAGTTTCATAAATTGGTTTAAATAAGTTCAAGAGGAGAATGGGAGATCAAATTTGATTGGCAAATGGGCAGCTTGTGGCTCTTATTACATTGATGTGCCTCTTAGTTTAAAGAAAGAGAACTAGAAACTCTGAATTGAAAATTTTAAACTAAATGCTTAAAGGATGGCTAAGCCTAGCTATGATGCTTATTATCAATTGCTGAATCTTTTGTGGCGGATAAGGCAAGAACTCATGTGATGATGGAGCCATAGACCAACCTGCTTAGTTGGACCCTATGTTACATTGACACGGGTACGGGTATCGGATATTGGTACGGATCCGAGTGTCCGATACATCATTCTAAAAAATTTAAGACACGGGGACACCGTCCTAACTTTGTACTCGGGTACGGATACGACAATACACGGGGACATCTCATAAAGTAAAATAAAACAAAGTACTATGTACCTCTTTCTTGGGAAGCTACAAAGCCATATAGTTTTTAAAATTAAACAGCTGTCAAAATAAATAAAAAAGTAAAAGGTTTGTTCAAAATAAAAAGGTAAGTAGGTCATATTGGCAATCAGTATTGCCGGTACTATTTGTCTTCTTTTCAACACTTCATCTTCTCCCTTCTTTCATCTTGGTTCTTCAAGCTTCAAGTCTTCAATGGTGGTTGTCGTACCCGAGATCAAAGTAGAGAGTCCGGAACGGATTCCATACCCGGATCCGTGTCGCGTCGTACCGACCCGGGTATGCAGGCAAAACAGAAGTGTCCGGGTAATAGAGGTTGGACCCTTTATGAGATGTGCCTAAATCAATCCTTCACATTAAAAGAATCAGATTAGAATTATTTAGGCAATTTAGCAAATTGTTTTCAGAAAAAAAGTGAGAGATATTTTTTATTTTTATTTTTTATAATCATATTAGGAGCACAAACACTGATAGAGAAAAACAAGGATGTGGAGCCGTAGAGGGGGTGGAGATTGAAAAAGAAACTATATGAAACAGAGAGTTAGGGTCTTAGGAACATCCATACCATTTCCAATGACTATTTCATCATCATCAGGATGATGAAGAGCTATGTTTGTTAGATCATGGGTTACATGATGTGTTACTCCAGTGTCAAGAAGCCAAGCAGATTGGGGTTGGATGGCATGGGCCGTGAGTTGCTGGGAGGGTGATGGTGGTACACTGGTATGCTAGGACATACATTGGAGAAATTTTCTTGAAAAAATGGACAGTGATAGATGGTGTGTTCATGAGTGTGGCACACTGGCACGGTGGCACCATTGACAACGCCCTTGGTAGCCACTTTTCACATGTGGAATTACACTGCCCTTGTTGATAGTCTGTTTTGGCCTTTTAGGTGCTGGCAGGTTGTTTTTGGTGGTTGGAGGAGCAAGATGTGTTCTCAATTTGGTGCTAGAATTGAGAAGCGTTGTAGTGTCGAGTGGTTGTGGCGAGTGGGACACTGGGAAGGGAGTGGGGGTTTGTTGTTTCATACTTACTTTCTAGAGGTGAAATCATTCATGAAGTTCGTCAAACATGACTAATCACTAATGTATAATGAGTGTCGATAGGGAACACATCCTGGAAATTGGGATCTTGCAACCCTTCTAACACGTTCAATGAGGTCTTCAAGTTTCACCGCATCAGAAGTGGCGAGATGTTTCGCACATACTTGAGCATTCATGTACTCAGAGATGGTTTAATTGCCTTTGGTTATAAGTCTGTAATCGGCCTTGAGCAGCTTGGCATGACCCTGAGTTTGCAAGCACATGTATGCAAGTATGTCCCATGCCTCCTTTATTTTGGAAGTACGTGAAACTAAGGGAACAATGCTGGACTCTAGGGTGCCAAGGAGAGCACCAACGGCATTTTAATGAGCTGTATTATGTATTTGATTCGGTTAATGGTTGTTGATGGTGCCAAATATGATCCATCAAAAAATTTGAATAGGGGCCAACGAGGATGGATTCGAGTTGGTTCTGTTTATTTTGATGTTGGAGAGGGTGACCACAATGAGAGTATGAATTGGCTCAACATTGTTGGCCATATGAACATTGGTGTGAAGGGTGGAGCAGGGAAAATTTGAGGCTTCTATCATGAGTTCATGACTTGCTCAGATATCACAAGGGAGTTGAGAAATACACACACACACACAGACACACTCACTGCAAGTATAGCAATGATCCTAAATGAATATATATATATCTAAAGAGAAAACTTAAATCCAGGAGAGAATAAGGGAGTATATACAGCGAGAATATGCCATTACAGGTAGGTAAGTACCGACTTAATGGTGAGCATGAACTAAGTAGGTAATGATGCTGTATCTTTATAATATAGCAGCTAAGCAGATGATAGTGTTTTAACAGAGTTCAACTCTTATTGTTATCAGTGTTACAATTTAGTTCAAGAATTCAAGGTGCCTTCAAAGTCAGTTTTGGCTTATTATAGAACTTGGATAGCCAAATCTGTTTTGATCTATATTAGCTGGCGCGTATTTGTTGTTTAAGTTTAGCCCATTGAAATGATTTTTTAATAAAATATAAGTTTTGATCCAACATCTTATGTTGGTTTAATTACTGTTTGTCTCTTGTTGTACTATGTTCTTTTTGATCCTGTGGACTGCTTTTTTCAGAGGCATTGGGGCATTCATGTAGCGTTGATGTAAATTGCTTCCATTTGCAGTTTATGAGGATTTATGTATCTATATGTTTAATCCTTTTGTTCTTTACCTTTCCCTTGTTTTGTTGTTTGATTAGTTTTGTTGCTGGCTTTACTGTATAGTATCTTGGAGTTGTTGGAACTAAAACTTGTACCTTTTGCTGAAACTAGTGCATTTTTGGATTCTTTTTTTTTTCCTTCATTTTTTTAACAAGACTAATAACTGCATTAACTCCATTAGCTAATATATCGGTATTCTGCAGACTAATAGTTCTATTGCAAGACAAGATGTTCATATATGACATAGATAGTCTTGCAATTTTAAGCACAATTGATACCATGCCGAATCCAAAAGGTACCACGATCTAAAGTTTCATTACTATCTGCATTGCTGTTGCCCAAGATGGGAAAACAGTTGATCATACTATATCATGTGGTAGCTTTATATATGTCTCACGACCTGGCAGAATGTTGGGGTTTATTTTAGTAACATGTGTTATAAACTTGGAGGCTTTCATGAATGCTGATATTTTCTCGTCTTCCTACCTTTTTTCTCGAAATGCTTAGCTACTTTGTAATTTTTGGCTTGATAATATAGGTTGCCATAGCTTTCAGATTAGGCTGAAAGAGACGGTGGTATATTGTGACTACAGAAGAGGTGGCTAGACTATATTTTGGTTAATGTTATAAGTGAAAAGCTTACCTTGGTTTTTCATTGGATTAATAAATTGTTTCAGTATCCTCTGTTGATGTAGTCATCTTCCTATTTCATCCTTGTTTGGTACTATGTATTTTGAAAAATGGCGTACTTATACGGTTATACCATTGGTCGCTAGTGGGTGAAGGATAACATCTATTTTCCTATTTCATTCCTTGTTTGGTACTATGTATTTTGAAAAATGGCATACTTGTACCATTGGTCGCTAGTGGGTGATGGATATTGCTATACTAATTTTCTTTTAGAATTAGTTCACGAAGAATTTTAAAAAAAATTAAAGAAATTGCCAGTTCACCAATATTAGGTGGAATATCTGTCTGCCAATAAATTTTGTGCAGTTTGAACTTGGAAATGACTGAACCTTAGACCTTGGTATATTGACAACTTGTCTAGATTGTGTCAATGGAATGTTAGGATTCAAAATTAGCATTCTTTAGTGACGGTGTTTCCTTGTTACTTTTCTCATATTGTTAAGGGAGGATGTGGTTATAGTATTTACTTATGGAAAGACTAATCTTCGACGTTGAATTTTAGGCCTTTGCGCTTTCTCCCATAGATTGGATGCTTGCTTTTTGGCTCTTCCAGCAAGTACAACTAAAGGATCTGTGCTATTTTTCAATGTTATGGAACTTCAGTCTCATTGTGAGGTCAGTAAATTATTTGTTTTAGACTTTTAGTTACTTCTATAATTGACTAATATAATTAATTGCTGGCTCTTGTTGGAAATGTTCCTTTATGTTTGATCTTGACTAAGCCTGTTTAGTTTTGTCATCTTTATTGAAATGCGTTGGTAAAGATGTATGAACAAAGAGAAAATACTGTATTTGGCCTCTTTGAATATGGTAAAGATTGTTATAGTTCACATTATCAAGAATGACAACGAATAAAACACAGTCTACATGTGAAATTTGAGGATAAAAGTCCATGAAATTTTAGGTTCTAGGTTTTTTGCCTTTTGGTTTGTCTTATATCATCTAAAATTTTAGTAGAAGAGATCCATGAAATTTTAGGTTCTAGGTTATATACACATGAAAGAGATGAGATTTCTTCTCTGAAGTCTGAACTAAGAATTGATACAATTTCATGAACTTAAAGCTCTTACATACTGGTTTTACTCAGCCTCTAGATTTGCTGGATATGTGTGTAAACTACGAAGAATTCTTGCATGAGCCGTCAACAAGAAAAGACATCATGTGTGAACTCTCTGTTTCCTAATGTCATTTTGTCATTTCTTGTGTGTCATATACTCATATCAAGTGGCTATGGTTTTCCATGAATGGTTGCTTCAGCCTGTTGTAGATCCTTTTTTAGTAAAATGCGGCTGAAGTATTAGAGCGTAATCTTATGCTACTGTTTAGGTCTGTAGCTATTTCTCTTTGGTTCTTATTTGATTAGGATATTGTTTGAAACAGATCGATGCTCATCTTTCTCCCTTGGCTGCAATAGTCTTTTCCTCTGAGGGAACATATTTGGCAACAGCATCAGAGCAAGGAACTATGGTTAGAGTTCATAAAGTACCTGAAGGAACTAAGGTAACTTTAATCTGTATGTCATTTGATCTGGCTTTCACAAATGTGGATGTATTCATAGTGAAACAATGTGATATACAAAGTCAATGAATTTTGTACAAAATCGTTTTTTTGCAGAAATATATAAATTATATACAATATTATTGTAGATATTATGGATCTCACATAATAGAAGTTAGATATACATTTGATGTGTGTATCCTGTAGGCTTTTTGACAAAGAACATAGATTAGGAATCCTAATGTAATCCCACCATTAGTATCTCTTGGACTCTCTCTCTCTATATATACTGTATATAGTTTTTCATGAATATCTCTGCCTAATTTTCATTCTCCTCTTTGAATTAAGAAAACTTCATAATAGTCGTATAAAAAAAATTATAACAGTTCTGCATGCTCATCAAATTCACGAGCATCTATTGTTCGCAAAAACTTTTTAAACAGTCCCACTCTCACAGTCTCACCTGTCTTTCATCAAATATGGATGTCTCTTTTGCAACAAAGATTGCTTGATGAGATAGTTCTGAGTTGTCCAGGCCTGAAAACCACTTCATCACTTCTAGAATGCAGAATTAGAACATTCTCTTACATGATAATTTATCACAAATTCATCAATAGGTGTGAACCGGGTGAAATCGTAACAATAAGAGCATAGATTCATCCAATTCTTGCCTTGTCTACTATGATGATGTAGGTAGCCCCTATCCTGAAGATTGTTAATCTTAGCTTGTTGTGTTTGGTAACAATTACGGCCCGTTTGGTAGCCAGTCATAAATAGTGGTAATGAGAATGAATTTATAACTAAATTTGGAAGGGAAATCAAAATTCATTCCCATGGTGGTGCTAGTTTAACTCCAATTTATCATGTTTTCTTCACAAATATCCATTCCCATTTAATATCACCCTCCCCATGGTAATAGATGGTAATAGAAAATAAGAAAATTTAAGCTTGGGAATGAAAATATGTTTTCCATAGGAATTATAAGGTTCGTCCTTCACAAAATTACACTATAAATCCATTACCACAATTTATTACCAATAACCAAACGAGCCCTTAATGTCAAAGGTTGAATGTATTCAAGCTTAATGAAAATTAACCCTGAAGTGCATAGGAAACTAGAAGATGGCTTGTTGAGCTTCTTATGTTCTAATCAAGGAGAGATCAAAACTTTTAGTCATTGTCTTGCTAATAAATAATAATATTGCTAATGAAGAGTCTACAGCTAGTAGGATGTTTACAGTATAGATGAAACTCATGCCTACAATTCATTTGTCCATGTTCTATGATTCATTGGCTTCTTTTTCTATGATGAACTGGTTGTTCCTGATTAGACTGTGATCGATTGTTTTCACCCAATCTTTGCTTATATGAGAAAAAATAATTTTAGATAATTTCAGATAAATTCAAATAACTTTAGATAAGTTTAAACTTTAAATAAACAAAAATAAGGGATGGGCCTCCTATAAAATAAGGTAATAAGCTGAAGAGAACGGACCATTTGTGATGTACTGATGTTACATACTTACATTTATCTTCTAGTCCTTGCTTATCGATATAGTGAAAAGAATAGGAAATCATTTATTGACTAGCATTATTTTTTTGCTCTAAATCATGGTTTAGTTGGTTATTTTAAGTCCTATTCTTGGATCTATGTTGCTTGTGTTAAGCTAAATTGCTGCTTGTGCAAGAATGCAATTGTAACATGCAAAGGAAAATGCTTATTGTCTGATCTATTATTAGTTTTGTGCCTTAACTTTATGTTTGTTCTTGCCAGTGTTTCAGTTTTCGTAGGGGGGCCTACCCATCAACAATTTTTTCTTTGGCCTTTGGTTCGTCTAAACAGTTTCCTGATTTCCTTGTGGCCACGAGCTCCTCAGGCTCTCTTCATTTATTCATGTTATCTTCTTCTAATCAAAGGTAGTTTTGAATGCCTTATTCCTTCTTTTGCTGCGTGTAATAGCAGCATATAGTATCATTTCCTTATTTTCCTTTGATCATACGAACATTGTTTTTAGCTCAATTGGTGTCATTTTTTAAAAAGAAATTGTCATTGTATTTTTAATGTTTGGAGTTAGTTTTCTTCCATGTTTTATAAATTTTAACTAGTCAACCTCTTTCTATCTTTTCTTATAAACCCAAGTATGTAATCCTCTTAATATAGGCTTTATGTAAAAGTCATTCAAATGCATCTGCAGTGTTTTTGAGTTGTGTCTACTATGCAAGCTGGTATGAATTTGTTTTCAATATTAAGGTTGATCCGCTTACTCTTTTTAGGGGCAAGCAATCAAGTAGATTGATTAGTGCAAGGATTCCTGGGGCAATCTTGGATGCAGGTCACCATCATGTCCTTCACAATGCAGCTACCGGATTCAGAAGGTGAACATTTAGTATGAACATTTTCTGGCGCCTTGTCTTGTCTGTCTGTTATACATCTATTGCAATGTGGTTATCTTAGTTTAGTCCGATGTATTTTGGAGGAATTCAAGTCATGATCCATGGTGATATCATTTTCTGAAAACCCATAAACTACATGCTGACTTCATATAAGAAAATTTCCATCCTAGTAACATGCAGATCTGATTGAATCACAATGATTATTGAAAGCCCACCATCACCTATTTTCTGAAGTATAGGCAATAGGAATGGTTAGGGAAAATTACTACTAGGATAATGTTGTCTAAAAAAAAACTTCTTGAATTATGGGCAATTAGGTTAAAATAAACTTGAATAAACTAAGACATATTATGGCCTTTTTCCCTAGATTCAAGTTAGATTTTAAAATATTATATATAGCTAATATATTGTATCCTGAATTTTTTTTTGACCTGTGTAAGTTATATCTCTCCATTTCATGCACATGTTTTGTTCCGTATAATATCGTTCTCAAGTAAATTGTTGTGCAGTAATGCAGTTATACGCAAAGTGCAGAAGATCTGTGATGACTCTTTGCCTGATGCTTTTTGTTTCAAGTGAGCTATCTTAAGTCTTGAGTTAAATGTTTAATTTCGAATCCTTTTCCGCCTTCTTTGTCTCTATACTACCTCCTAGTGCCTTGCTCCTTTTCTTCATCATTGAACCTTTCGTTCATTCAGAGTGTACATATTTCCTAGGCTAATCTTTATCTCACTTTCATTTTTTTTGGGGGGATATGACAGGGTCACTATATCTGTTGTCACGTATGATGGATACTTTCGAGAATACATCTTCAGCATCAACCATACAAACAACTCCTCCTGGACTCTTGAACGGGAGTTCAATCTGTTGACTGCAGTTTCTGATGTTTCCACTGGCTCTATAAACCATTTTCGATGATTCTCATAACCTGTTCTGATTAGGGATTTGATCACATAGCCATGACACTGTCACTGTTTATAACTACATGTAGCTGCCTCTTGGGATCTCTGCACTAGCACTTGTCATGCTTGTGCTGTTGCCCGCTGCCCATTGCCCGTTGCTCGTTGCCCATTGCCCATTGCTCGGTGCTACCAATTTGCTATGATGCTTATGGGAATACGATCACGAAGCTATCTCGCAGTTACTGTTCATAACTTCTTGTAGCTGCCTTTTAAATCTATGCACTAGCCATGCTTGTCGGTTTGTTACTGCCTATTTGGCTATTTGCTACATGCTTGTAGGGTGTATCTGGGTGGTTAGTTTTTGGGGGAGCAAAATAACAGCTACTACTTGTAAATTGGTCTGGAAGTTGATTCTTATATACATTTTCCACTAAAATTTAATGGTACAGTGATTGTACAGCAATTAAGTATTCCAGTGTACATCATGTTTTACTTCATTCATCCGCTTTATGTGTGTATAGTCTGGATCCGCTAAAATCTAGACTTCGCTGAAAAATAAAAACTTTCATTTATGACCATTAGATTTAGATCAACGGTTGACAATAGTTTTAAAGAAAATTGAAAAAAATTGAAAAATAACCATCTTACGTGTACACCTATAATCTTACATACCAATGTTGTCTTGGTCTAGTGGTGTCAGAGACTAGACATGGTAGGGAGAATCACAGTTTGATCCCCCGCAAGCACGTTGGGAGGAGTTTAAAACCTTAACCCCGGAACACGCTCCGAATCCGGATTAGCCCAAAAGGTGAACCGGGTGAGTACACCAAAATAATAATAATAATAATACATGTACCCTCTTTAATGCTTGGATTATGTTTAGGTCATTTAGGTTGCTGTTGGTGATTGAGTGGTGGTGGTGGAGATGAGTCTTGTTGGTGATTGATAATGGTGGATGAGTAAAATAATATTAATTCCTCAAATCCTTAATAATCGAGTTTTACAAAAAAAATCTGCTAAGATTTCCCATGGATCTAAAATTTTGCTATTTTACTAGTCCTTTCCTTGCCATATTTTCAATAATTAGGTCTCACACTATGCCTTTTTCCTCTTAACTGTTTACTTCTAATTTGCTTGTTAAAGAAATGAAAAGAGTAATTCTTTCAACAACTGACCTTGCAATTTTAGCAAAAATATTTTCCTCTCTAATTTATAAACCAAGACCTATCAATGGACAAAACTATAGAAGAAATTATGAATTGAAAAATCTCCTCAATTGAAGTAGGAACCATGCAAGCTTAGATCCATTTTTCATGTGAAAAAACATGGCCTCTTTGATTAAATTATACTTGAGTAGATACGATTGTACTATACAATTTTACTTGGCAATTAATTAGGCCTTCATCCCTTCAAAAAAAGCCTTTCATGCGATTGGCTACACCCAAATGATATTGTGTGTTTATATTTATTTTCTTCTATGTGGAATAACTTAACTTAGCATGCGGATTTGGTTCACACATCAAGAGTTCAATCTATATAATGACATAATGTGTGTAATTTTGTTTGTCTTGCTTATTAATGACAAGTTTTCACTTTTTTTTTTTTTAATCTCTAAGCTTATCTTCAACTAAGATTGTATTGTTTTTCTTTAAAAAAAAATTCAAGATTATTGTTTATATAATTATTTTTTAAAAAATTCTTATAATTAAATTTGGCAAATAAATATTTTGGTGTAACTAGATATCATCTGACATTATTTTAAAAAGGACAGTATCTACTAGTGGACTCATGTTCACCTAAACATAGAGATGTTGAACCAAAAAAGTTGGAGAACAAAGCCTTTTTTAAATGAAGATGAGTATTAGATTTTTTTACCAGTGGACTCAATTTGATTTTGGCACTCCTCAATGTTACTATTCATGTGAGAGGAGGAGGAGTGCCAAAATCAAAATGAGGAGTGCCAAAATCATTTCCCATTTCAATGTTATACCAATATAAATCCTTACAAGCTACTCCCTCTATCTTTTTTTTGCAACATTTGTTTTTTCACATCTCCCAACACACAAATTTAAATAAAAATATCTTTAAATAAATATAACAAAAAATTATAAAAGTTATATATTAATAAAGTACATATCGAGCCGAATCAAAAGAAATCTTATTTGACTATATTTTTTTCATATGTATAAAATTAGAGAGAGTTAAAGTTACCCAAAAAAAGGGATAGAGGGAGTAATATGCAAAACGAACAAATGGAACAATATCCACTAGTGGACTCCTAATAACCTAAATATAGGGATGTTGCAGGAGCCTTCTTTTTTTTATTCCTCTGCTTGATAATACTTTCTCCGTTTTTTTAGATGAATTTTTTTTTCATGCATATCAAGGAAGTAATTTAATAGTGTAAAGAAGTAAATTAATCAACAAAGCTTTAAAACATATAATACTTCCTCCGTTCCAAAAAAAATGCAACAATTTCCAAATTTGGATATTTCAAAATAAATGCAACAATTTTTTTCATTCCCTTTATGGTAAGAATTTTTGAGATACTTTATTATTTTAGCCTTACTTAAAATCATTAACAATTTAATTTATACTTTTTGGGTCCCCACTCTCCACATTCTCTCTCCAAACTAGAGATGGCAATGGATCTTGGATCCGCGGATCCAGATCCATTTTTTAGGATATGGATCTTCATATTTTGGATCCGCTGGATCCGTTGAGAAAATGCGGATCCGGATGTCTACATTGGATCCGGATCTGCAGATCCGTTTTTTCTAAAATAAACACATGAGTATTGAGTATATAGTTATATAAGTTTTAAACTTGTAATTATGATCTTTTTTTTCTTCTTTTTTTTTAATGCTAAATATTTCAAAGTTAATTATGTAATTGTATGGGACAAATTGTCATTATGATTGGTCTTTTATTTAGGATGTTGATGATGTTAGTAGTGAACTAGTGGGTTTTAATGTGCATATTAATTATGTATTTGATGAAATGATAATTTTAATGCATCAAAAGTTTTAATTAGGTATAATATTTTGATTTTATAAAAGGATCCGTTTTAACAACCCGGATCCGCAGGATGGGGATCTGGATCCTGATTTTATGGATTCGTCGGATCCGGATCCGATCCGGATCCAAGTTCTAAAAACGGATCCAGATCTGGATCCATCAGGATCCGGTCCATCGCCATCTCTACTCCAAACAATTAACAATTTACTTTTTATCTTTTGGTCCCACTTTTTCCCTCCATTTATCTTAATCAACTATCCCTAATTTTTCCTAATTACCTAATTCTATATTTTGACTAGGAGTCTGTATCCTTCAAATTGTTACGTTTTTTTTAAAGGGATGAACTATATAATATCATATCTGCTTGTATTAAATTGAAAGATTAACATTCCTAAATCACTCTTTTTCAATATAATATTCCGTCAGTAAGTATTGGCATTTGGCTAGACCCACAAGAAAACGGCTGCAGGTGGCAATGGGCTTATGTTGCGGATTGAATTGGTGGGACCCATCTATCTTGAGAGTATTTCGTTATTGAATTTGAAAAGACATAACACCCACCTTCTTAGCTGGTAAATTCATTTAGCAGTTGTTGAATGAATGTCATAATTATTGTCCATGTAACGCAATTATTGTCCTGTGTAACACAATTATTGTCCCAATGGTGTTGTTTATTGTCCACGTACTGCTTTGACTTCACTTATACGCGGGACCACCTCTATTTATTTCTGATACAAATGGAGCAAATTAATTGGCTGGAAAACTACTAAATGCATAAAGCATCTAAGTGTGGAGACTTACTCCTTCCGATACCCCAATGCTTTTGCTCCTTCCTATTTCCGTTGCTTCCGTAAATTATTATATGATCCGGAACCACCTTCCTCTCTGTAGTCCCGAACTCCCGGGATTTTACGACTTTGTTTGACTTTTTTTTATAAAAAAAAAATGCTTAAAAGTTATAAATATTTTTTTTCTGCTACTAACCACCTCCTGTATTTTCTCTGTTTCATTTTTTTCGATCTCTTCAACTTTTTGATTTTTTTTTTGTTTTGATGTTGATGATAACTTTTTTTTTTTTTTGTCTTCATGTTGATCAAGAAGAAGAACTAGTAGTAGAATTGTAAGGGGGAAAAATTAGGGTTTTTAGAATAAGAAAGGCTCTGATACCATGCCATGAATTGATTTTCCTTAACTTTCATTAGTTTTTTTTGTTTTACCCACCCGGTTCACCCTTTTGGGCTAATCCGGATTCGGAGCGCATCCCGGGGTTAAGGTTTTAAACTCATCTCAACTGTAATAACCCGAAATTTAGGGTCAGAAAATTTCGCGGTTAATTATTGTCATTTTAATAATCTAAGTACAAAAGGCCCAATCATTTGGACTGTTATTCTTATTTCTTTTCCCCTTACCTCAAATTTGGGCCCAATGACCCAAACTACTTCCCTTGGCCGGCCCCCACTTCATGGCCAAGGAATATTGTTCTTCCTAAATTTATTTATTAATTAGATAATTGCTTATTTATTTAATTAATAATTCTAAATTAGCTATTTTACTTGGTCTCCTAGTTTAACTCAACCACTAACTAACTTTACTCTATTTTCTCTAAACTCCCTCCTTTCACACGGCCCCCCTCCCTTATTTTTGATTTATTTGTTCTCTTGTTTTATATAATTAAGGGTATAGGGAACAATACTTGTAACTTTATTTTCCTGGACTTCTTACTTCCAAAATATTCACACAAATTCATCAAAAGAACCCTCTTGTTGGCCGTGTATTTTCGAGTACCCAAGGGATACTTTTCTTGATTTTTCTTCCTAATCCAGGTAACTAGACTATCCTTCTTAGATTAGGTATAGTTTTCCATATAGTTAATTAGGATTAAACTAAGAAAAATTAATAGAATTAGTGTCATGTTAGGTTAGTATATTTCGAATTATATGATAAGTTGATCATGCTATTTTCTTGATATTTTATGCAATCTTTATGAATCTTTGATTGTTATAATTAATTCTATGCATGAAATAATTACTTAAATTGTATGTTTGTATTGAATAATTGCACAATAAATTTTGAATATGAATCTTGAAAATTTTGAACCTTGGTCGAGTGTCATAAGGTGATTTTGATGATAATTTCATGATGTTTTCTTGAATTAAGTTGATTATTTAATTGTCTAATTGAAGTCTTAAATTAAAATTATTATTTAGTTCATATTATTAAAAAAGTCGAGTGACATAAAATAATAAAGGAAATTAAAAATCTAATTTTTTTATTGTTGAATCTTGACAATTCTTGAATTATTATTGATGACCTTGATTTAATCTTTAATTTAAACATGATAATATTAATTCTTGAAATTTATCTTGATAGTATTACTAGACTAACAAGCCGTGTGGTATATGTAGTATAAAGAATTGATTTTGATCTTGTTTTGGTCTAATTTTGATGATTTAATGTTTAAACCATGATTTTAATTTTAATTGTTTAATTATTGATAATTGTATTTAATTAATTAAAAGTATAAATTTTGGTATTTTGAACATAAAAATGTCGAGTAGTGTAAAGGATAAAAATAGGATTTTTATCATGTTTTAGGTAATTTTGTTGATGAATATTGATTTATATGATTAATTGTTTATTAAATATATTTATTAAAATTGTTTATATAATTATTTAAGGAATTGATTTAATTGTTGTCCTATTGTTGAAAAATGTCGAGTGGTATGATAAAGGATATGATCAATTTAGTTTAATTTTTGGCTTATAATAATTTAGATTATGATTTTAGGAATTAATATAATTAAAGGAATTAAAAGTAACTAATAAGATAAGTTACAATATGAAGGAAAGGAATAATATAATAATAAGGATAAAGTTATAAGATGATATTAAGTATTGGTCTCACGATGGCCATGTCGATAAGATAAGATAAGATAAGAAACGGACGCCTGTTTGGTGATACACGGGTCATCAGATTAGGTTAAGTCGAAGCCACTGCCCTACTACGGTCTCTGGGCAGTTCTGGATCCTAGAATATGTTGTCGTCCGGGTTAGTAGTACACGGGCTGCTAATCTGGGAGTGAGGGCCCCACTTAGACATAATCCTTGCAAAGGAGGGTTACGGGTAGGATACACGGGTCCTACCTGGCATGTTCTGGGAAAGTTGGGATGTACACGGGCATCCTTACGAGCTATAATGACCGGTCCATAAAGTTAAAAAGATTGTTAAAAGAAAGGTTTAAGGTAATAATAATATGAAGGATAAGTAATTTACAGGTTATGAATATGTATATGACATTGTATTTATGTGTATGAATCTACGTATTGTATAAGTATGTTATGTTAAGTCTTTCGCTGTGTACGTCTGATAAGTATGTAATGAGTAAGTCTTAAGTACGTATTCATGTATGTGTGTATAGGTACGAGTATATGTATATGTATGTATGTATCTTTATATGTAGTCTACAGGTGTATCTATACGTATCTATACGTAAGTTTGTACGTACACGTATGTATCTCTATACGTATTTCTGCAGGTACTGTATACATATTTTATACGTATTTTGTACGTATTCTTATACGTATCTCGTATGTATTTTTATACGTATTTTGTACGTATTTTGTATGTATTTTTGTACGTATTTTGTATGTATTTTTGTACGTATTTTGTATGTATTTTATACGTATTTTTGTATGTATTTTCATACGTATTATCATGTATTTTTGTATGCCTTTCTTGGAATAATCCTATGATATTATATGGTTAATGGTCCCTCATTTAAGTGGGACAGCCTAGTTACTCGCCACTGACGGTGAACCCCCCCCCATTTCAGGTGATGACGTTGACGTATATGTGAGCTTTCGTATGGTTTGGGTTGCGTGTTGATGTGACCAGTAGAGTGAACCCGGAGTCTATCTTAGTTTATGTTTTCCTTTATTATTTGATTAGTTTATCCCAGCCTGTTGGGAGAGACAGTTTAAGTTGTACTTTGGATTCATTAAGGATTTCGAGACTATTTATTTTATTATTGGCTAAATAATGGAATAATGAACCTTGTTATTAATAATATTTATTAATAAATGTTTTGGTAATGATCCATATGTCGATTTCCTTCGTAAATCGACAACCTATAAAAGTCGGGTCGTTACACCAACGTGCTTGTGGGGGATCGAACCGTGGTTCTCCCTACCAAGTATAGCCCCTGGCACCACTAGACCAAGACAATGTTGGTAACTTTCATTAATCTGTCGAGTTAAGTTTATATACAAGTTAAAATAACATTATCAGTCCCTAAAATACAATGGGCCAATAAACATATCTAAATATACAATAGTATGGTCTAACAATTTCCCTCGTCAAAGCAAACATTAGCCATCGTTAACACCAAACCCATAAAAAAGGAACCAAGGGGTTGTTTGGTTGAAGGGAATCAGGAAAGAAAAAGAGAATCAGCTACCTCCATTCTCTTTGTAATTGTTTGCTTTATGATTTTTTCATTCCTTTTCATGAGGTTTTCTGAATCAGATTACCTCAAATACCTTAATTCTGATTCCGTCCACCCCCTTGGGGCTTCGATTCCCCCATTCTTAGCTTACCTTATCTCAAAATTACAACCATGTGCTATCACACCCCCATCACCATTAACTCTACAACGACCATCATTATAACTGTAAGGTGTGGCTCGAATTAGGTTCGTGGCTCGTAAAAATCAAGAAATCACGTGTTTTTGGGCCATCCCGCCTGGGCGGGACAAGTGACCCGATCGGGTGGCGTGACCGGGTTGGCCACCCCGATCGGGTGCAAGGCAACAGCCAACAGGGACGAATTCTATGAGTTTTAGAGGTGACCCGATCGGGCGGGTCAGACAACCAGATCGGGTCATCGAATACCTCATATTTTATAAGTTTGTTACGAGTTTTTGTTTAAAGCTCCTATTTTTTAGATTTGTTTCCTATTTTTTAGTTTTGTTTGTTAGTGAATATTCTTTATTGTTGGAGGCCAAATATTCAAATAAAAATTATATTTTTAGGGTTTCTTTTATCCTATAAATATGTTATTTGGCTTCAAGGTTCAGCGTGCCAATAACAACAAATCACATCAGTTATTTTGTTTAGAGAGAATAAGTTTGGTGAGCAGATTTTTCGAGGGCCTTATTGTGTGTGTGGGAGTACTATAATTTATCCCTTTAAGTTGTTTCTCCATATTTGATATTAGTGAATTTATCCTCTTCCTCCGCCATATTATTGTTTTTTTTCTCTATTTCTCAAATTTATATTATTCTCAATATTTTGCCTAAAGCGATTGAATTTGCAATTGACAACAACAAGACAATTCTTCCGCATAATTCCTAACAACAACCATCACCATCATCACTGCCGCCGTAGGCCCACCGCCGTGTCGTAGCTAATGGCATCGCCGCCGCCACAATCACCAATCGCTCAACCCACCACTGTAGAACTATAAAAATTAAAGCTGAAATACACTAGATCTACCAAAAACAAATTCAAGCTCCAAGATATGAAATTTGAGCTTTGAGAACCGAGTTAAAGCTTCTATATAGTAGATCTACAAAAATTATGACCAATAAATTGCAATAACGATGAAACACCATGTTTAATGAACAACTGATATGTTCATGGAAGAAGGTAAGAGAGAGAAGGAGAAAAGTAGTTAAGATGACCGTGGAAGGAGGTCAGGGGAGTTGGATGGTAGCCATGAAAGAAGCTTATATACAGTTGATAAGCTCTGGGTGGCAATTGAACTATAATAATACAAGTATATGGCCATAGCAAACTGTCAGTTCAAAGTGGTGGTGCTCTTAGCTTGAGATTGATTACTCTCTCATATATCTAGGAAATGAAAATTTTCATTATCCAACAAAATCAAACAATTGTTTCACTGACCTCAACCAAACAGGCCCTAAGTTTTGAAGAAACCCCCATTTCATTTCTTTTTTCTTTCCAAAGTTTTTCTTTATCCTCATTTAGGGTTTTGTTCCTATCATTTTCTACTTCTTCTAAATAATTTCTTTCTTTCTTTTTTTACTTGGCTGCATTTTTTTTTCTCTTCACTCCATCAAAGTTGGAATTCTTGATTTAATAAACTTTGGTCATACTTGAGCATGTATGTTCTTAAATCTTTTCATTCTGGGTTTTCTTTTACATCTGTTTTTGGTTCTTGAATCCCAATTTTCTAGTAATCAACTAATTTGTTGCGCCTGTAACATATCCATATTTTAGAGACCCTTAAAAGAATTGCTAAAGGTCATCCAATTGACCCCAGGTTCTAAACTATGAGAGCGTTACTTAAAAATAACTCATTCACTAAGGAGATGGCCGGATTTTTAGTTAAAGATTCCAAGGTAAAAATAATTTTTTTAAAAGTACACAACACTAAAAGACTACATCTAAAGTACGCGGCGGAAATTCAAAATTACAATGCAAACAAAAAATAATCTAACTTAAGACACCCAGAAAAGATGTTTTAAACAAAATATGAATTTCTAGACATTATTCATGGTATTAGGTCCATAAGCTAATATCAAGTCTACTCTCACTCAACGATGGTCACCAAACATCATCTGTAACATGCAGAAAAATAGAAAACAAACAAGAAACGAAAAAAATCAGAAAGACTGAGTAATTACGACTCCACCCCGTAAAAATAATTAAATAAGTAAATATATAATTAGTTAAATAATTAGGGTTGCATATAAAAAGCTAAAAAAGGAAATAAAGAACATTAATTCTGCATTTATTACATTGATCAATGTGTAATTTTCACATAAATTCACAACTTATTTCCATATTAGGTAATGTAATTAATGCTTATATGCAGCCCTTAGGGCTGCATATAGCATTTTCCATTAAGTAAGGGTTATAGTCAACTTACTTTGAGCATTTACTAACATATATAAGTCCAATTTTTTTATTTTGTAAAAACAAGATAGATAAATTTTATGCCATCCTATACATTTGAAACAAATAATCAAAATTACACCAAGTACAAGTAATAACACTATAAAGTAAATAAATTAAGAGGGAGAAAGAGAATGCTAGTAGCCAATTGACCACTTACTTTTAAAGGGTTGCGCATCACCCCATAATTTTGGCCGTAAAGTATGCTGATAGAATGTTCCTAGTGTGCACCCCCTCACTAATCTAATGGGTACCCGCAATTAACCACGCACCAATAGACTTAGGAGGAAGACTTAAAGCATTTTAATATAGATAACTGAACCTACTAGAAGCCTATTGGATATCCACAAATGTGCACCAATAGAACAACTTCTAGCAGGGTAACTTGTTCATCACCCTTTTGGCCTTTTGGGTTTCTTTCTCCTCTCAAAACCATATACAAAAATATGTCTAATTTTTTTTAAAAAAAATATATCAAATAAATATAGTCGCAACCTGTTCTGGAACTTCTTGTGGATGGTCAACGATCTTTTGGTGTATGACGTGTACTCTGAATGATCCTCGGTTAACGCGGTGACCTGCAAAACAATAAGAGATTGCTAAACCGGGGGGTGGAACTCGGGAACGCCCCTCCGATGCTTAAGTCAGATATCAGAAATAAGGATTCAGAGTATTTTGTGAGTTATGAATTGCATACCTTTGGAATGATTGGACTGATCCTTATATAGGCATTAGATCCCTGGTTAGGGTTCTTGCTGGGCCAGTTAGGCTGGCGTATGGGCCGGGCCCATGGAAACCTGGTCAAAACTTTACCAGGACGATTGACACGTGGCGACTTTGTATTTGCCATAGCACATCTGACGTGTACCTAGCCCCATCAGAACCGGGCCTAGGATTTGGGCCCACTAACACGGGTTTGACCACCTGGGTGGGCCCGGAACAATTAGCCCCACGCTTGGCGTGGAACGGGAATCCATGGACGTTGGATGCCGAGCGGAATACTCTGAAAAGAACAAATCTTGGACCTCTTATAATGACGAGGAGCCCCCAAAGGAAGCACCTCGATCGAGGTCACCTCGACCGTGAGGGGGAGACCTCGATCGAGGCGACCTCGATCGTGTGGAAACTCGATCGAGGCCTCCTCGATTTATCCAGGCCCTAGGATAACTCGATGGGGTCTCCACCACAGGGGAGGCCTCTATCGAGGTAACCTCGATCACCCAGTCCCTAGGGAAACTCGATGGGGTCTCCACCAAGGGGGAGGCCTCCATCGAGGTAACCTCGATCGTGTGAAAACTCGATTGAGGTAACCTATCTCATGGAGGCAAAAAATAGCCTCGATGAGGCTCCCAATAAGGGGGAGACCTCTATCGAGGTAACCTTGATCGTGGGATCACACGATCGAGGTAATCTATCCCATGGAGGCCAAAAAAGCCTCGATGAGACTCCCAATAAGGGGGAGGCCTCTATCGAGGTAACCTCGATCGTGGGATCACACGATCGAGGTAATCTATCCCATGGAGGCCCAGAAAAGCCTCGATGGGGTTTCTCAGGAGGTAGCCTCGATCGTGAGGGAAGAGTCCCTCGATCGAGGTGGCCCTAGCCTTGATTTCCCATATGTGCCTCGAGGGCCTTCCAGAATGCAAAGAAGGTCGTGATGGTGGTGGCTTGTCAGTAATTACCATGACTGAGTGAAGGGCCTCTTCCCCTGATCTTCACTCTTTGAAACCATTACAATTTTTTTAAGTGTTGATGTTTCCTAGACCCCTTTTCCACCTCGAGGGTCTTCCTTTTTACCCCGATCTTTACCTCGATGGGTTGCCCCTTTTTCCTCAAGGGTTAGAAATGACATGCTCTGGGTAAACGTTCCTAATAACCTCGAGGGTCTTACCTACCTCGACCATGATAGAGGTGTAAAGTAAGATTTGTCCTGGTAACCTCGAGGGTCCTCCTATTACCTCGAGTGTGATAGTGCAGTCCCAGAGATGTTTTGTTTATTAATACACCTTTGTTATGCCCATATTTATTGGGGCTTTGGCCTAAGGTGGCCAACTATCCCTTTAGGGGCTAATGAGCCCCAAGACATGGTTGACACCCATCCAGCCTCCCATCTCCCTTGATGGGTGCCTATCTTGAGTAGGGCTTGTTTGTTAGCCTTAGGAGTTTTTTTTTTCCAAAGCCAAGGGGCATGAGCCCCAGAGATTAAATGTCAGTCACCTTCCCTAATGACCTCGAGGGTGTCCATTACCTCGACCATGATGGATGTAGAAGATGAAAAAGGCCCTGATGACCTCGAGGGTCTCCCTGTACCTCGAGTATTAGGGAAAGATGTGTTAGATGCCCAACAACCTCGATGGGTGCCCACCTTGAGTGGGACTTTGGCCTAAGATGATCAACTGACCCTTAGGGGCTAATGAGCCCCAAGAAGTGTGATACCTATCCAACCTCCCATCTTCTTTGATGGGTGCCTACCTTGAGCAAGGCTTAATCATTGGCCTAAGGAGCTCTTTCCAAAGCCAAGGAGCTAATGAGCCCCCGTGACTCTGAATGCCTGTCCAGCCATTCCATTTTCCTCGATGGATGCCTATGTTGAATAGGGCTTTTTGTCACTTGATGACGTAGGGGGTTTGACCAAAAGTCAACGAATTAGTGAACACTGTTCACCTTCTAAACTCATAATTTGATGTCGTTTTAGCTGATTTTTACCATAATGAGGTAAAAACCGTTTCACATTCTTTACCTCCTATATATTCAACCCCTTAATCATTTCCTCAAAATCATTTTCTCACTCTTCAAATTTTCTCTCTCTAGAGTTCTCTAATATCCTCGAAGGTCTTCTCTCAGCTTGTGTCTAGGCAGCCCCGGAGTAGTTTCTTTGTCAAGGTAACCGTCTTCCCCTTCTTTGTATTTATTTGAATAAGTGAGTCCTTGTCCTGTTGAGTACCTTTCTTTTCCTTAGTTTATTTTCAATAACTTAGGTATTGGACATGTCAAGTACTCCACCCCTTTTTCCCCTAGAGTGCACTGGGGTCCTTCGGGTCGAGGGCGATGAAGGGATTGATTCCCAAAACATCCCTGAGGCCATCCCTCTACTCTCTGACTCGTATGGGTCAGTGTCTGGGGGAGAAGAGGTAGAAACCCCCTACCCCTGGGAGCCATCTGTTGCCCATCCTAACATTTACCTTTCCACCTATGAAAAACTTGTAGGTATATTAAACATGAACCTCGATGGTCCATCCACCTCTGGTCAAGAGGAGGCAGAGAACATAGTGTACCCAAAGATTCCTCCTGAGAAGAGTCCTAAATATTTCTTCCTAGCCCCAACTTTCAACCATCGTCTCAAACGAGACCTTCGTTCCTTTGCTGCCCAATTTCAATTTGCAGAGCCCTATGTAGTAGTTAGACCCTTAACCTTCAGACCATCTGTTCTCCCCCTGACGGGTGTGTAGCTGTATATAAACTTGTCATGGTCAGGGGGCTTAGATTTCCATTGCACAATTTCGTTGTACATCTTCTTTGTGAATACAATTTATCCCTAGCTTCGTTAGTGCCCAACTCTTGGGCTTCCATCAATTCATTCATTGGCATATGTACAATGCTTAGGATTACCCCAACTCTTCGCCTATGGCGTAACTTGGCTAAGTTAGTAGAAAGCCGTAGTGTAGACCATGGGAAGGGTTGGTATAGTTTTCAGGTTAGAAAGGGTTATAGATTTGTAAATAATGTGCCCACTAACCAGGAAGGATTCAGGCATGAATTCTTCTTTGTCTTTAATAGTGAGGGGTGGAAAATCTCTAGGGTGGTGGAAGAAGAGCCAAACTTCCACCTAAACCGTCAAGTGCATAAAATGTCCGCTGAGGAAGCAGTAGTGGCCATCTACTGTGAGCTTGAAGCCAAGGAGGAAAAGGGGAAGACAGTGATGGTCCCTTTTAACTGGCTTCCCAACATAGATGATTTGAAGCAAGACTTCTTCTTGTCTGCTATGGGGCTAAACCCAGCATAACCTGAGGGTAGGGGCTCTTGTCTATTGAGTGGTTCACTTTATTTTTGATTTTCCCCTGATGTTCTAACTTATTTGTTTTTATTGCAGGAGTAGCAAGAGATAAACTAGATCCCAAAATGGCCTCCCTCATGACTACAGCTGTAACGACCCGACTTTTAAAGACTGTCGATTTACGAAGGAAATCGACAAATAGATCGTAACCAAACATAAAACTTAGAAATAATATTAATAATAATGATCAATAATCTTTTTATTAATTAAAAAGTGAAGATAAAATCCCAAAAGTCTAAAAATAATACCCAAATACATAATAATAGTGTTCTTTCCCAACAGGCTGGGAACAACTAACTAATGAACAAAAGAAATAACTCAAGACAGACTACGGTTACTCTAATCAACTCTAAAACACATAGCCCGAGCCAACGCAAGCCCATTCTAAGTCTCAGCATCATCACCTGAAATGGGGGGGGGGTCCACCGTCAATGGCGAGTAACTAGGTTGTCCCGCTTAAATGAGGGACCGCTAATTGCATAATAGCATAGAATCAACCAAGAAAATCATGCAAAAACACATGGAAATACGTACGAAAATACATGCGGGATACGTACACAATATGTAGAAAAATACGTATAAAAATACATAGAAAAATATGTATTAAAATACGTAGAAAATACATAGAAAATACGTATACAGATACATATAAAATACGATTACAATACGTATAAAATACCTGCAAAATACGGTTAGAAATACATACAATATACGTATAAAATACCTGCAAAATACGGTTAGAAATACATACAATATACGTATAAAATACAGACACAAATACGTATAGAAATACAGGCAACATACGGATACAATACGTACAGGAATACAGACAACATACGGATACAATACGTACAGAAATACAGACAACATACGTACACAGCAGAAGACTTAATATTTCGAAAATTAATACATATTACACGAAAAATACACATAACACATATAACAGAATCCTTCCCGTGAAATACTTATCTTGTCACATTTTACCCAAAAACCCTTCTTTTAACCATCTTATTGGACCGGTCATCATGCTCGTTGAGGATCCCTTGTGCACCTCAACTTTCCTAAAACATGCCGGGGTGAACTCGTGTATTCAACCCGTAGCCCTCCTTTGCAAGAACTAAGCCTAAGCTATGGCCATAACCCCTAAATAGCAGTTCTTGTACTACTACTTAGACGACTACATATCTTAAGATCCAGAACTGCCCAGAGACCGCAGTAGGGTAGTGGCTTCGACTTAACCCGATCTGATGACTCGTGTATCATCAAAAGGGCATCCGTATCGTATCTTATCTTTTCTAAAGGCCATCGTGAGACCACTAATTCACAACATCTTTTCTAAAGGCCATCTTGAGACCACTAGTTCATATCATCTTTTCTAAAGGCCATCTTGAGACCACTAGTTCATTATATTGTTACTTTCCTTCATATTACAACTTATCCCTATTAATTCCTTTTAATTCCTTTAATTATATTAATTCCTAAAATTACCTTCTAAAATATTATAAGTTAAAAATTAAACTAAAATTGACAAAACTCTTTTCCTTCCATTCGACATTTTCAACATTAAAATAATAATTAATCAAATTTATTAAATAATCATATAAACAATTAAATAATTCATCTAAATTAACAATTAACAACAAAAATTACCTAAAACATGATAAAAATCCTATTTTTCACATGATATGCCACCCGACATTTTCGGAAAATTATTACCAAAATTATACTTGTAAATTAATTACAAACAATTATCATTAATTCATCAAATAAATTAATAATATAATTAAAATTCATGCTTTAACATTAAATCATCAAGATTAAACCTAAAACAAGATCAAATCACTTCTTTTACACATTTGAACTACACGGCCAACATAAGAATAATAATACATCAAGATTGTTTTCAAGAATTACAATAACATGATTAAATTATAGATCAAATTAAAGATTATTAATTCTAATTCAAGATTTAGCAAGATTCAATCATAAAAATCAGATTTTTGTTTCCTTTTTAATACTTGAGTCACTCGACAAATATAAACAAACATAATTCTTTTTAATTCAAGGTTTTAATATAACAAATAAACATTAAAGACTATCATATAAATTCAAGAAAATGTCACAAAATTCATCATAATATCCTATATGTCACTCAACATTCAAGAAGAATAATCAAGAATAAGATTCAACAATTTTCATACAATTATAACATACAACATAAAATTAAATAAATTATTTTAAACATAAAATTAATTAAAACATGTAAAGATCCATTAAGATTCATAAAAACAACAAGAAAATAACATGAATGTCATTTTATATGATTCGAAAATATTAGCCCTATCATGATACTAGTTCTAACAATTTTCCTAGTTTAATCTTAATTAATTATACAAATAACTTGTACCAAATTTAAGAGGAAAAGTCTAGTTACCTTAGATTAGGAAAGAAAACAAGAAAATCTCCCTTGGCACCTTGATATACACGGCTAATGCTTAGAGAAATCTTTAGGGTTTTTCTTTGATAGCTTTTGAAATTAGGGTAAAAGTATGGATATTGTTCCTATTTTAATTAAAAGAAACAAAAGAAATTAAAAAAAAAAGAAAAAGAAAAAGAGAGATAGTCGTGAGAGAGGAGAGAAGGTAGGAAAGTGGGAGTGATTTTAGGTGGACTTGGTATAGGGGGGTAGACTAGGTTTTACTAATTCAAATATATTTAAAATATTATTAATTAATTATATAATAAAATCACCTAATTAATAATAAATTAAAAAGAAAACAACCTTGGACATTACATAAGGGGGACCGGCCAAGAGGGATCCAATACAGGTCATGGGACCCGGTTCCCCGATAAGATCGACGAAATAAAAGGAAACAGTCCAAATATGCGGGCCCTTTGGACTTAGAATAATAAAATAATATTAATAAACCGCGAAATTTTTCTGGCCCTAAATTTCGGGTTATTACAGCAGCTGCCATCAAAGTTCTTGCTGTAAAAGGCAAGATCGTGGCAAAGGAAGAAACGATTCCCAATCCTCCTGAGGTAACTTATTAACCTCGATGATACTTATGTCCCTTTCCTTTGACTCGATGATGCTAACTTTCTTGTTGCCTCGATAGGATCCCAAGCACAAGAAGAAGACTTCTTCTAGTGGGGTGCCTCGAATCAAGAGGACAAGGGAGACGAATCCTTTTGCTGAAGAGGAAAAGGATAAATAGAAGAAACAAAAGGTGGTTGATGATGATCAACCATCATTGCTTGAGGAGGGCATTTTCCAAAAGGATGCAGCCACTAAGGCTGCCCTTGTTGCTGCTGGGAAGGTCATTAGGCCTTCCTCTTCGAAGGAGGTCCCTGCAGGCAGCGATAAACACTTTAAAGCTCTTACCCAGAAGGAGCGTAACCGTCGCCTCCACGGAGCTTTTAGGGTCATGTACTCACCTTCTGACGAAGAGTACATCATGGGAGGCGATGGGGAGGAGGTCTTCAATGAGCTCCACAATGCCTGGCTGGACGTAAGTACCTATTTTCTTTTTAAATGCTTATCTTTTGTCCTTCCTTGTGACTAACTTTCCATGCCTGTGCAGATGTCTATCCGGATGCATGCTGCATCCAAGTACATGCTGACCAACAAAGGCAAGGGCCTGTCCCTTGCTGATGCTGAAAAGGTCAAGGATGACTTGGCCCAGGAGAAGGTGGACCATGCTGCCACCAAGAAGATCGTGACCTCGCTGGAAGGTCAGCTGGAAGCTGCAAGAACCGATCTTGCCACTGCCAACACCTCCATCACTGACCTGGAGGCAAAACTGGCCAACGCCATCTCCCAGCGTGACTCAGTGAATCGTGTTAAGAACAAGGCCCTCGAGGACTTGTCCAAAGCTAAGAAGAGCTTGAAAAAAGCTCAGAAAGCTAGGGACCAAGCCCTCGAGGTGATGAAGAAAGAAGAGGAAGCCATCATCAACAGGTGGCTTAAGTCAAAAGCTGGGGAGAGGTAAAAGTCAGGCCTTTGCCTGAATGGTGCTGCTGAGGAAGCTGGCATTCTTATTGCTGACACCCTTGGCAGGGCTAGGAAGGTGCTGGAGGAGTTGCATCCAGGGGAACGAGCTTCCTTTGAATCCAGGTACCAGGCATTGGAACTGGAGGAAGAGGCTCAGGGGCAAGAGGTAGCCCCTGAGGAAAAAGAGTCCAAAGAAGAGGTTGCCCCTCTCCAAGGTGAACAACAGACCAACCTCCTCTCTTCGAGCTCGAGTGAGGGAGGTGACCTTGATGGAGTAGGCAGGAGTGGTGGGCAGGGCAGCCATCAGCAGCAACAGGGGGATCCTGATCAGCTCTTAGATGAGCTTAACATTTGTATAGACTAGGTTTTTTTTTTTTTACTTAGATTTTTTTTCTCTCTTTTTTATTGTACTTAGCATAGGTTGTAACAAAGTGAATATTAATGAAAAACAATTTTTTGACTACGTGTTTTGCCTTTTTATTGCTTTCTTTATTGCTTTCGTTTATTGTTTAACGATGAAACCATAAAATTTGACCCGGTGAGGGTTCAATATTATGCAAAAAAAAAAAAAACAAATTACCCCAAACTCAATCCTGCAAAGGCTTTTGAAGTTAGTAAAAACTCGTCCATGTTAAGTCTTTTATTATGCAAAAGCATAAGCACAATTCAATAGCAATTGACCCTGTTAGGGCTTTATTGATGAATGAATCTGACCATGTTAGGTCATTAACGAAAAAAATCCAAACTTAATATTCATCCTAGAACAACTCCCTGTTAGGGACTTTATTAAAACCTGGCTAACCTAATGAGGGGAATTTTAAGCATAAAACTTCTTCAGGTGATCAGCATGCCATGGCCTTGGCAAGAGCTTTCCTTCTTGATTGACAAGTCTGAATGTCCCTGGCCTTACCATTTCCTCGACTCGATAGGGTCCTTCCCAGTTAGGACCCAATTTACCTCGAAGAGCAGTTTTTCCAGTAGCCTCGACCTTCCTCAGTACCCAGTCTCCAACTGTTATCGTTCGAGGTGAAACTTTGCGATTGAAGTACCTCGTCATCTTTTGTTTGTAGGCAATGGACTTGAGTAGTGCATTTCCCTTTGTTTCTGGCAACAGGTCTAGGTTGACGGTCTTTTCTTCCTCGTTCTGATTATAGTCATAGAAGGTGATTCTTGGCGAGGGTATTCCTACCTCGACAGGTAATACAACTTCACTTCCATAAACAAGAGAGAATGGAGTGTGCCCAGTTGCCTCCTTCACTGTAGTTCTAGTTGACCATAAGATTCCTGGGAGCTCATCTACCCAAGATACCTTGATTGCTTCTATCTTCTTTTTTATGCCTTAAAGTATAACCTTGTTGGCTGCTTCAGCTTGTCCATTTGATTGAGGCCTTTGTGAACCTTGTTTGTATGTCAAACTGAGCACAATATGCCTTTGTAGGGCCACTCTCGAATTGTCTGCCATTATCTGAAATTAGCATTCTTGGAATGCCAAATCTGGTGATGATGTTCTTCCAAATGAACTCTTGTATCTGCTTATCAGAAATCCTCTGTAATGACCCAGATTTTATCGGTATTTTTGCCGGTATCTATGTGTATTTATGTTTGTTTATGTGCTAGTTCAAATTAATTTTTGAACTATTTATTTTAATTTTATATGAATAATTTCGATTTAATCGAAATGTTTATTTCTTAGTTCTAATTATTTATGTTAATTATTATTTAATTAATTAGAATTTTATTTATTTAATTTTCTAATTAATTATTTAATATTTTGGGTTAAATCGATTTGGGCATGATTAATTATGCGGGTTTCGCAAATTAGCCCAATGGATCACGAGAGCCCATTTTGAGGCCCATTTCTTACCCTTGGCCGGTTTTGAGCAAGCATGGCAAGGCTTGCCACTTGCCTTGCTTTCACACTTAACTAATTCCTATAAATAGGAATGGTTAGTGAGCCATGAGGTTCATTTTGCTCATTTGCCATCTAACACTCTTGCCATCAAATTCACAAGCACCAAAAACTCCCTCCCTTGCCCAATCCTTCACGCCATTTTTGATGATTGATACCCATCAATTGTTCATCAATTTTCTTAACCCAAAACTTAAAGATTCATACCCTATTGATCTTTGAGTAACCTAAACACAATTCAAACACAATTATTTTATTCAAGATCGTTGGTTCGGGTTGGGTTTTGATCGTGTTCGTGTAGAGGGCCGTGTGTGTGGGTGCAGCCGTGTGTGCGGGTGGTGCAGCGTGGTGGTGTCGTGCAGGTGCGGCCGTGTGGTGTGCAGTGGCCGTGCGTGGTGCAGTGGGCAGAAGCTGTGCAAGGCCGTGTGTGGGTGTGCTCGTGTGGGTGCAACTCGTGGAGGCCGTGCGTGTTGATTGTGCCGTGTAATCTGGCCGTGTCTTTTGTGTTCCGGGCAGCAATTTTTGTGTTGAATTTTGTGTGTAATCTTCCATAAGGTAACATACTAACTCAACTTAATTGGTATACTAGGTTTATAGTATTGATTAAATGCATGTTTGGGATGTTTGTTGATGATTGTTCATGATTTTGAATGTATTTTTATAATCTGATTTTGAAGTATTATAATGATGTTTTAATGGTGGTTTTTCATATTTTAAGATTGTTTTCATGATATTTTGAAATCATGGTGATTGGGTTTAAGTTTGATTAATTTTTGATAAATGATGTTGAAATTTACGTGTGATGATGATGATGTTTAGGCGTGATGTTTGAGTTTGTATGAGTTCTTGATTGAAGTTCTTGAATCTTGATTGAGTTCTTGATTGAATTTCTTGAATCTTGAATGGTTTCTTGTTGAGTTCTTTAAGAGTTAGATGAGTTCTTTGAGGTTCTTGATGAGGTTTGATTGAGTTCTTTAGGTTTCTTGATTGAGTCTTGAAAGTTAAAGAAAAGGGTTGTATGAGTCTTGGAAGTTAAAGATTTTGAGATGAGTTGATTAAAGAAAGGATAAAGATTGATGAATGATGTTGGTTAGTCTCAAGAGTATGGCTATAGGCAATTCTTGGGCATAACTTCGATGATTTAGTTGGTTAAATTCGAGAGTATGGCTTATTCTTGTTTTTAATTTAACTATGATGGTATGATAATGATATGATGTTAGCTTGATTTCTTTTCTAGATGCCCTTGACTTTGAGTATGGCTTATTCTTAGTTTTTGGGTTAAGACGTTGCCCCTATTCCGTCCGCGATATCGGGATAGTTGGAGTCTCACTATGTTATTCCTAGTACGTCCAGAAAGATTTTGGGGATTAGGGACACGGATTTCCAGTAAGGATTGGGTTCGTGGGATTTGGGAGTAAGATAATTCCCGGTCCTGACATAGTAGAAAGTTCGGTTGCGTAAGATGCTTCCGTACGAGCGTAGTCCGGTCTAGAAATAGAATGATTGCGCCAAAGATAGAGTTGGGATGATGTCGAGTTGATTGTCGAGGTTGGATTACGAGGTTGAGGATGTCTCGTGTCTTTGGGATTCTCGTGTGATGTTGTTTGATTGATGCTATGTACTTGTGTATTCCCGTTAGGGTGAGTCAGTTATGTTACTCGCCACTGATGGTGGACTATGTTGTGTTTTTCAGGTACGTCTGATGACGATGCTCATGCTTAGCTTTGGGGTTGGGCGAGCGGCGTTATGCTTATTTTGTTCCTTTGTATTTACTTTCGTTCGTAGTATTAGAACTGTTAGTAGTAGTTTCGGATTTATGGACTTGTATATGTTGTATAAGACTCTGACATGTGGTTAGAGTTGTATCTTATTTTTATTAGTTACATTTGACTTTTGGACTTAGTTTGTACAGATTGTGGGTTATTGTACATTTTGGTTTAATAATAATGATTCGAGGTATTAGTTTTAATTCCTAAGTATTGAGGACGTAGATTTATAACTGCTTGACTCGTCGGTTTCTTCCGCGCCGATTTAAGCGAGTCGGGTCGTTACAGTTGGTATCAGAGCCGAATAGGTTTAAGTGAAGTTTCTAGGATTTGAGTTAAACCCGGGAGATGAGAGCTTTATTTTCCCGAGTGAGTGAACCAATTCTAGGATTATGTGAAGGGAGAAGAGTTGGGTAGAAAGACCGGGATAGGATTCTTTCTATTTTTACTTTTCTTCTTATTTTTAGTATGTTTTTGGTGGGGTATTTTACTGACTTGCTATTTCTGTTATATTTGTTGTTGTGATGCGTTGCAGCATGTCTACACCTCGCCGGTTGCATACTGGACGACAGAGGTTGCGGGCCCTCGAGGAGGCGATCCTTACATTGGCGCACCATAGTCGTCAACCGCCGAATACGCAGTCGACGTTCGATCGTATCGCACATCATCGACCTCCGACTTACGACGGGGTTGCCGACCCCACTACTTTGGAGAGCTGGATCCACGAGATGGGGAAGCTCTTCGACACGACGTTTTGCCCCGATCACGAGAGGGTGCTGATCGCCGCATATTACTTATGTGGGGAGGCTGATAACTGGTGGACGTTAGCAAAGGACGCATACCAGCCGTTGCATGCGATGACTTGGACCGACTTTATCGATAAGGTCCAGGAGCGTTTCTACCCTGACGAGTTGCGGTGGCAGAAACAGGAGGAGTTTCTTACTCTTGCACAGGGTAAGATGTCTGTCCAGGCGTACACCGATCGATTTACAGAGCTGTCGAGGTTCGCTACGTCTGTGATTCCGTCAGAGAAGGATCGGGTCAAGCGCTACATCAAAAAGCTAGATCCGAGGATCCTAGTTCACGTGATCAGCAGTGGAGCGGCTACGTTCCAGCAGGCTTACGAGGTAGCACTCGAGATACAGGCATCAGTTACCGAGGAAGATTCGAGCAAGAAGAGAGCTCCGGTTCCGACGACTACGGCTTCGTTTAAGAAACCCCGGTTTGGCACATCTAGCAGTACCCCTTCGGCCCCGAGTTCGCATAAGGGTGGCGATGGTTCGAAGTGTCGAGGCTGTGGCAGAGACTTCCATCCAGGGAAGAAGTGCGACGGTTCCCCGATCACTTGCTTCACTTGTGGTAAGATAGGCCACAAGTCGACGGGCTGTCCCGAGAGGAAGCCAGATTCAGAGGTTAAGCAGCTTCCAGCACCGACGAAGACTCCGGTGAAGAACCGAGTCTACTGTATGACCGAGGCGGAGGCCGAGGTTCAGCCTGACGTTGTATCAGGTAGATTTCTTGTCTCTGGTGTGTTAGCATTAGTTCTTTTTTATTCTGGTGCTACTGTGTCTTTTGTGGCTAGTAGTTTTGCCTCGAGGTCAGATCTTCGTGGCAGTCTACCTGTTCGTTCAGTTATTACTCTCCCTTCAGGAGAGGATTTTACTTGTCAGCGAGAGTTCCGAGGAGTGTCCATCGTGATAGCAGGGGAGCAAGCGACGGCCGATCTGAAAGAGTTCCCGCTGATGGAGTTCGACGTTATACTTGGTATGGACTGGCTATCGAGGTATCGAGCAATCATTCGTTGCCGAGATCAGTCAGTGACATTCCGAGGATCTCAGGGCAACCGAGTTACCTACTCTGGGTTCGTCCTTAAGAAAGGAGTAAAGGTAATCTCAGCCTTGAAGATGAGGAAGCATCGCCAGAAGGGCGATATGGTGTTTCTTTGTCAGGTACGAGACTTGACTGATGAGTCTCTGTTGGACGATATACCTGTAGCGAGGGATTTCAGAGACGTATTTCCTGATGAGCTACCAGGCGTTCCACCTGAGCGCGACGTCGAGTTTCATATCGACTTAGTACCCGGCACAGCGCCAATCTCAAAGTCACCATACCGGATGGCACCATCTGAGTTATTGGAGTTAAAGACACAACTCCAGGATTTGATCGATAAGGGCTTCATTAGGCCAAGTGTTTCTCCGTGGGGAGCTCATGTGCTCTTCGTGAAGAAGAAAGATGGTAGTATGCGCCTGTGCATAGACTACCGAGAGTTGAATCGGGTAACTATCAAGAATAAGTACCCATTGCCTAGGATTGAGGACCTGTTCGATCAGCTGCGAGGAGCAGGAGTGTTTTCGAAGATAGATCTTCGGTCTGGATATCATCAGATTCCAGTCAAGAAAGAAGACATTCCGAAAACTGCTTTTCGTACTCGATACGGCCATTACGAGTTCGAGGTGATGCCCTTTGGCCTCACTAATGCGCCAGCCGTGTTCATGGACCAGATGAACCGGACGTTTCACCACTTACTCGACAAGTGCGTCGTAGTATTTATAGACGATATCTTGATCTATTCTAGAGATGAGTCCGAGCATACGGAACATCTCCGGATGGTACTCGAGATATTGAGGAGTCATAAGTGGTTCGCGAAACTCTCCAAGTGTGAGTTCTGGCTTCGCGAAGTAGCCTTCCTAGGTCATGTGATTAGCAAAGAAGGCATTAAAGTAGACCCAGCTAAGATTAAGGCTGTGGTAGATTGGAGTAGCCCGACAAATGTGGCGGAGGTTTGTAGTTTTCTGGGTTTGGCTGGATACTATCGACGAATCGTCCAGGACTTCTCCAAAATAGCTAGACCGATGTCTAGTCTCCTGCAGAAGGAGGTCCGATTCGTTTGGACAGAGGCTTGCGAGCAAGCATTTCAGGAGTTGAAACAGAGATTAGTCTCCGCTCCGATTCTTACTCTTCCGAACGATGAAGAGGGCTTCGAGGTCTATAGTGATGCTTCGAAGAGTGGCTTAGGCTGTGTGCTCATGCAGGGTGGGAAGGTCATCGCTTATGCATCGAGGCAACTGAAGGTGCACGAGCGTAAATATCCTACGCATGACTTAGAATTAGCGGCGGTAGTGTTCGCGCTCAAAATTTGGAGGCACTATCTCTATGGTGGTTCGTGTAGAGTATTCACGGATCACAAGAGTCTCAAGTACATCTTCACTCAAAAGGACCTCAATATGAGGCAGAGGCGGTGGCTTGAGTTGATCAAGGACTACGACCTGACGCTCAACTATTGCGAGGGCAAGGCGAACTTGGTCGCAGATGCACTAAGTCGCAAGCATCGCTTGAGCTTCAGTAGAAGCCGTGGTTCCGTCAGACTTCGTCTGACATCGATGAGTGCCGAGCCTGATTTAATTCAGGAACTGCGCGAGGGTCAGCAGAACGACCCACAGTTTGCTAGGATTCGAGAGGCTATACGGCAAGGTAAAGCCGTAGGTTTCGAGATCCCTTCTGATGGTGGTATGCGCTTTCGAGGGAGATGGTGTGTGCCGGGCGGTTCTGACCTTAGAAACAGAATCATGTCCGAGGCACATAACTCGCCTTATTCCGTTCATCCCGGTGGTAATAAGCTTTACCAGGATCTTAAAGGCCAGTTCTGGTGGCCTAAGATGAAAAGGGATGTAGCAGAGTTTGTCGCTCGGTGCTTGACCTGTCAGAAGGTCAAGATTGAGCATCAGAGACCAGGAGGTCTATTGCAGCCACTACCTATTCCGACTTGGAAGTTTGAGTCTGTTTCTATGGACTTTGTAGTGAGCTTACCCACTTGCAATGGCTTGAATGCTATTTGGGTCATTGTGGATAGGTTGACTAAGGTCGCTAGATTCATTCCGATGAAGATGACCTGGTCGATGGAGCGTCTAGCTGAGGCGTATACTCAGGACATAATCCGACTTCATGGAGTTCCGAGGGAGATTATTTCTGATCGGGATCCGAGGTTTCTATCTCGTTTCTGGAAATCAGTTCAGGAAGCTTTTGGGACGAAGCTGAAGTTGAGCACCGCTTTTCATGCGGCGACTGATGGTCAGACTGAGAGGACCATCCAGACTTTGGAGGATATGCTTCGAGCATGCACTCTGGAGTATCACTAGTCTTGGGTACGTATGCTTTGCTTAATAGAGTTCTCCTATAATAACAGCTATCACTCTAGCATTGAGATGGCTCCGTATGAGGCCCTGTATGGTCGGAAATGTCGGAGTCCGATTTGCTGGAATGATATCAGTGATACTGTGGCTTTAGGACCTGAGATGGTACGCGATACTATCGAGAAGGTTCGAGTCATTCGGTCTAAGATGCAGGCCGCTCAGAGTCGTCAGAAATCTTACGCCGATAATCGACGTAGACCACTGGCTTTTGAAGTAGGTGACAAAATCTTGCTTAAGGTTTCACCTTTCAAGGGAGTTGTACGCTTTGGTCAAAAGGGGAAACTCCGACCGAAATATGTGGGACCTTACGAGATACTAGAACGAGTTGGGGAGGTGGCTTATCGATTGGCATTACCACCTAGTTTGGCTAATGTTCATGACGTATTTCATGTTTCCCAGCTAAGGAAATATGTACATGATCCTACTCATGTGATCTCAGTGGATCCGGTCGTAATCGAGCCGAATCTGACTTATGAGGAGCGACCCGTCCAGATCTTGGATCGGGAGGAGAGGACCCTGCGGCGTAAGCAGGTACCGCTTGTCAAGGTGTTGTGGAGAAATCAACACCATGAAGAAGCGACTTGGGAGACGGAAGCGTCTATGCGGCAGAAGTACCCGGAGCTGTTCGATGGGGAGCGATCTCCTGCACCTTGAAATTTCGGGACGAAATTTCTTTAAGGAGGGGAGGTTGTAATGACCCAGATTTTATCGGTATTTTTGCCGGTATCTATGTGTATTTATGTTTGTTTATGTGCTAGTTCAAATTAATTTTTGAACTATTTATTTTAATTTTATATGAATAATTTCGATTTAATCGAAATGTTTATTTCTTAGTTCTAATTATTTATGTTAATTATTATTTAATTAATTAGAATTTTATTTATTTAATTTTCTAATTAATTATTTAATATTTTGGGTTAAATCGATTTGGGCATGATTAATTATGCGGGTTTCGCAAATTAGCCCAATGGATCACGAGAGCCCATTTTGAGGCCCATTTCTTACCCTTGGCCGGTTTTGAGCAAGCATGGCAAGGCTTGCCACTTGCCTTGCTTTCACACTTAACTAATTCCTATAAATAGGAATGGTTAGTGAGCCATGAGGTTCATTTTGCTCATTTGCCATCTAACACTCTTGCCATCAAATTCACAAGCACCAAAAACTCCCTCCCTTGCCCAATCCTTCACGCCATTTTTGATGATTGATACCCATCAATTGTTCATCAATTTTCTTAACCCAAAACTTAAAGATTCATACCCTATTGATCTTTGAGTAACCTAAACACAATTCAAACACAATTATTTTATTCAAGATCGTTGGTTCGGGTTGGGTTTTGATCGTGTTCGTGTAGAGGGCCGTGTGTGTGGGTGCAGCCGTGTGTGCGGGTGGTGCAGCGTGGTGGTGTCGTGCAGGTGCGGCCGTGTGGTGTGCAGTGGCCGTGCGTGGTGCAGTGGGCAGAAGCTGTGCAAGGCCGTGTGTGGGTGTGCTCGTGTGGGTGCAACTCGTGGAGGCCGTGCGTGTTGATTGTGCCGTGTAATCTGGCCGTGTCTTTTGTGTTCCGGGCAGCAATTTTTGTGTTGAATTTTGTGTGTAATCTTCCATAAGGTAACATACTAACTCAACTTAATTGGTATACTAGGTTTATAGTATTGATTAAATGCATGTTTGGGATGTTTGTTGATGATTGTTCATGATTTTGAATGTATTTTTATAATCTGATTTTGAAGTATTATAATGATGTTTTAATGGTGGTTTTTCATATTTTAAGATTGTTTTCATGATATTTTGAAATCATGGTGATTGGGTTTAAGTTTGATTAATTTTTGATAAATGATGTTGAAATTTACGTGTGATGATGATGATGTTTAGGCGTGATGTTTGAGTTTGTATGAGTTCTTGATTGAAGTTCTTGAATCTTGATTGAGTTCTTGATTGAATTTCTTGAATCTTGAATGGTTTCTTGTTGAGTTCTTTAAGAGTTAGATGAGTTCTTTGAGGTTCTTGATGAGGTTTGATTGAGTTCTTTAGGTTTCTTGATTGAGTCTTGAAAGTTAAAGAAAAGGGTTGTATGAGTCTTGGAAGTTAAAGATTTTGAGATGAGTTGATTAAAGAAAGGATAAAGATTGATGAATGATGTTGGTTAGTCTCAAGAGTATGGCTATAGGCAATTCTTGGGCATAACTTCGATGATTTAGTTGGTTAAATTCGAGAGTATGGCTTATTCTTGTTTTTAATTTAACTATGATGGTATGATAATGATATGATGTTAGCTTGATTTCTTTTCTAGATGCCCTTGACTTTGAGTATGGCTTATTCTTAGTTTTTGGGTTAAGACGTTGCCCCTATTCCGTCCGCGATATCGGGATAGTTGGAGTCTCACTATGTTATTCCTAGTACGTCCAGAAAGATTTTGGGGATTAGGGACACGGATTTCCAGTAAGGATTGGGTTCGTGGGATTTGGGAGTAAGATAATTCCCGGTCCTGACATAGTAGAAAGTTCGGTTGCGTAAGATGCTTCCGTACGAGCGTAGTCCGGTCTAGAAATAGAATGATTGCGCCAAAGATAGAGTTGGGATGATGTCGAGTTGATTGTCGAGGTTGGATTACGAGGTTGAGGATGTCTCGTGTCTTTGGGATTCTCGTGTGATGTTGTTTGATTGATGCTATGTACTTGTGTATTCCCGTTAGGGTGAGTCAGTTATGTTACTCGCCACTGATGGTGGACTATGTTGTGTTTTTCAGGTACGTCTGATGACGATGCTCATGCTTAGCTTTGGGGTTGGGCGAGCGGCGTTATGCTTATTTTGTTCCTTTGTATTTACTTTCGTTCGTAGTATTAGAACTGTTAGTAGTAGTTTCGGATTTATGGACTTGTATATGTTGTATAAGACTCTGACATGTGGTTAGAGTTGTATCTTATTTTTATTAGTTACATTTGACTTTTGGACTTAGTTTGTACAGATTGTGGGTTATTGTACATTTTGGTTTAATAATAATGATTCGAGGTATTAGTTTTAATTCCTAAGTATTGAGGACGTAGATTTATAACTGCTTGACTCGTCGGTTTCTTCCGCGCCGATTTAAGCGAGTCGGGTCGTTACATCCTCGATAGGGGTTCAGCCTCGACCCATTCGGTGAAGTAGTCGATTCCAACAATACGAAACTTCTTCTGCCCCGCAGCTGGGGGAAAAGGCCCAAGTAGGTCCATTCCCCACCTATCAAAGGCTAGGACTGCCTGAACTGCTGTTAGAGTACTCGAAGGCTGCCTAGGGATGGCAGCATGAGTCTGGCATTGCACACACTTCTTCACAAGCTCGATGGCATCCTCCTTAAGTGTAGGCCAATAATATCCAGCTCGAAGGGCCTTGCCCGCGATCGTTCTTGCCCCTTGATGATTGCTACAGCATCCCTCATGAATTTCTTTTAGAATATAGTCCCCTTCTTCAGGGGTCACACACTTCAGGAGGGGATGTGTGTAAGATAACTTGTACAGCTCTCCATCATGCAATGTGAACCATTTGGACTTCCTTTTGATTTCTTCAGCTTCCTTGTCATCCATGGGCAGAGCCCCATGTTTCAGTTAGTGGATTATAGCATCCTTCCATGTTTCACCTCGAGCCAGAGTGTTGATTTCAGATTCGTTGATGCTTGGTTCTTTCAAGACTTGCCACTGAATGACTCGTGGCTCCTCCCCCTCTGCAGAGCTTGCCAACCTCGATAGAACATCAGCCTGCTGATTTCCAGATCGAGGGACATGTTGAATGTCAAAGGACTCCAATTTCCCAGCGAGGGTCCTCAGTTTCTGGAGATACATCTTCATGCTGTCTTCCTTAATGGCATCTTCAAAGGACTCCAAATTCTCCCTTGAACTGTCCCACAACCAACTGTGAGTCAGCCTTGGCTTTAACATGCCTTGCCCCAGTAGTGAGGCACATTTGAATCCCTAATATTAGAGCCTCGTACTCTGCCTCGTTGTTTGATGCCACAAAGCTGAACTTAATGGCATATTCTAGTCGATCTCCATTATCAGTCTTAATCAATATTCCTGCTCCTCCTCCACTCTGAGTAGAAGATCCATCAGTAGACAATTCCCAGACCTTGGAATTATCTGGACTAGGAGAGTTTGGCCTGTTGGTGCATTCCACTATGAAGTCAGCCAATGCTTGAGCTTTAATGGCTCGACGGGGTTCATACTCTAACCCAAAATCAGACAGTTGGTTTGCCCATTCAGTTATGCGGTTTGAATGATTCTTTCCTTCGATGATCTTCCTTATTGGTTGCCCGGTTAGGACCTTAATTGGGTGTGCTTGAAAATATGGCCTTAATTTTCAACTAGCCATGACTAAGGCAAAGATCATCTTCTCAGTCTCTGTATATCTAGACTCTGCCCCACGAAATGCATGACTGATGAAGTAAACCGGTTTGTTGTTGCTTTTCTCTCTCAGCCACTAGCACTGCACTTAAAGCATACTCAGATATTGCTAAGTAGATATATAATGTCTCTCCTGGCAAAGGTGAAACGAGCTTTGGGATACCGGCAAGGTACTCCTTCAACTGTATGAATGCCTTCTCAGCCTCCTCGTCCCACTTGAATGTTGCCCGCTTCAACACCTGAAAGAAGGCGAGGCTCTTGTCTGCTGATCGTGATAAGAAACGACCCGATGCAGCCATGCACCCTGTTAGTCGTTGTACCTCCTTAACTGTCCTAGGAGATTGCATGTTGATGACAGCTTGAATTTTATCAGGGTTTGCCTCGATGCCCCTTTCATCAACCAAGAAACCAAGACATTTGCCCCCCTTAACCCCAAAAACACACTTCTTGGGGTTGAGTTTCATGCCAAACTTCCTTAGTGTTGATAAGGCCGGTCTCCCTTATGTCCTTGGGATGATCACCTGCCTATTTGCTTTTGATTATCATGTCATCAACGTAAACCTCAATATTGCGGCCAATCTGCTCGGTAAAGATTGTGTTCGCTAGCTTTTGATAGGTAGCTCCAGCGTTCTTGAATCCAAAAGGCATTACTCGATAGCAATAGACCCCCTGGTTGGTAATGAAAGCAGTATGTGCCTGATCTTTTTCAGCCATTGGGATCTGATGGTAGCCAGCATTGGCGTCCATGAAGCTGAACATTGCATGTCCGGCAGTAGAATCAACCAAACTATCTATCTTTGGGAGAGGATAGTCGTCTTTGGGGCAGGCTTTATTTAGATCGGTAAAATCTACACACATTCTCCATGTACCATTAGGCTTTTTGACCAGAACAACGTTGGCCAGCCAATCAGAGTATTGGCATTCCTTGATAAACCCATGTTCTAGCAGCTTTTTTACTTCAGCCACAGCTGCCTTGTTTCTTTCCTCGCTTTGCCTTCGCAACTTCTGCTTTACACCTTTGAATCCTTCGCGAATGTTGAGTTCGTGACACATAACCGAAGGATCAATGCCTGGCATTTCCGAGACGTCAAAGGCAAAGACATCTCGAAATTCTCTTAGTAATTGAGTGACGGACTCCATAAGGGTGGGATCCAGGTCATTGCCAATTTTGATGGTGTGCTCAGGATTGTCATCGATGAGGACCTCTTTGTGACCCTCGATGGGTCTTGGTCGAGCGTAATGTTTGGCATCCTCAGCTAGAAACACAGCTTCAGAAGATTCGACCGGCTCCTTTCTCTTGTCACCTACCTCAGTCGACGGTGAGGCTGTTTTGATGCTATTGATGTAGCACTGCTTGGCGGTTCTCTGATCACCATATAACTTTCCAACCTCCCCCTTATCTGTCTCATACTGCAATAAGAGCTGGTATGTGGAGATGGCAGCCTTTATTTTGTTCAACAAAGGTCTTCCCAGGATGATGTTGTAGGGAAGTTTAATGTCCACGACAACGAATGTGACCGGTAAGTTGCATCCTTCCCCCTTTTCTCCGAGTCGAACAGGAACTTAATGATCCCTAAGGGGAAGACGGGTCGACCCCCAAAGCCAAACAAAGGTTTTTCCAACGGGGTTAGATCAGCTTCGCCGTACTTCAATTGTCGTAGGCATTCCAAGGTCATCACATCAGCTGAACTCCCACTGTCCACGAGTACCCTCTTGACCCTGGCGTTTGCTACTTTCACCTCGACCACGAGGGGATCGTTGTGATGGAAGCAGGTAGGTCGAAGAGGAGATGTATTGAATACCATCGTTGGACCTGATGGGGGTGGTTCGATGGTTCCCTCAGCAATCTGAAAGGTTGAGTTCCTGAGATCTCTCTTTAACGCTTTGTTCCATGGTGTTTCTATTGAGTACCCTCCAGCAATGACATTGATCAGATTATCAGTCTCATTGATGGTACTGCGTTTCTGCTTCTTAGCCCCATTCTCTTTTGACAAATAAGGGTTGAGCTTGCCTTGATCTGCGAGCTTATCCAGCGCCTTTTTCAACTCCCTACAGTATTTCGTGGTATGTCCACACTCGTGGTGGTATTCGCACCAGAGTTTAGGATTCCTTCTGTTGACCGATGTGCGAACGGGGGTTGGCTTTGGAAGGATTTCTTGGGCTTTGATATCCAAGAATATCTCTCGTCTGTTTACATTGAACCTGGGGTCTTCTCCCCCATCCCGAGTGTTTTTCTTAGAAGTGGATGTCCGGCTAGGGCCACCTCGTTGAGACTCTTTTCTCTTGTTATCTTTCTTTTTGTCGGACTTTTCGACGGGGTTATTGATATCCGAGGCTTGGACGTATTTGCGAGCCCTGTCCATCGCGTCGGTGTATGAGGATACTTCGTTTTCCAGCAAGGAGAACTTGAATTTGCCCCTCTTTAGTCTTGACATGAACGCAGCATAAGCTACTAAGTCTTCCACATTAGGTATTTACAGTAGCTCAGCGTTGAAACGCTTGAGATAATCTCCCAAGATCTCATGTTCCCCCTGCTGACAAGCCATGAGATGAATGCTTGTCTTACGCTGTTTCTTCCCAGCCACGAAGTGGCTAAGGAACATTTCTTCCAATGTTGCAAAACTAACGACTGACCCGGATAGGAGATCTGTAAACCAGGTGAGGGCCAAGCCTTTGAGAGTGGTAGGGAAGTACCTACACCAGCTTGCCTCACAGCTTGTCTGTACTGCCATTTGGGCTTTGTAGGCAGCCATATGCTCAGCGGGATCAGTTACCCCAGAGAAGGGTTCGATAGTGGAAGCCTTGACTTTCCTTGAGTCAGTGGTATACAGGAGCCTTTGGCTGAATGGAGTTTGAAAGAGGACTTCTCCTGCTGGCTGTTCTGGCTCGACCATTAATGAGCGTCTTCTATTGTCGTCCCAGTTAGGGACAGCTTATGGGGAACGACGTATGCCTTCCCCCAGGTTTGGGATGGCTACTGACCTTTGATTCCTAGCCGTGGTATGGTGAGATCTCTCTGGCGATCTCCTTGGCTGGCCTCGAGTCTCTTGCCTTGTGGCCTCCCTGACATATGAGGCCGTTCGTGCCCGACGCGACTCGATGAAATTTCGAGCGTCGTTGCGCCTGGAGTTGATGATTTCTCGAACGTCCCCAGGCTGAGAGCCTCTCTGTGAACGCGCCCTTGTTGCCCGGCTAGGGTTGGGGCCCCTGGATGGACCTGCGGCCTGGGATGGAGGTCTCTGTTGCCCAATCATAGCGGGTATGCTGTCTCTCAGCTCCTGTAGGCTCTGTTGGAACTTGGTGTTCATCGCTGTCACGATGTCTTCGAAGTCCTTACGTAAGACCATCTGGTCTTCGCGACGGCGACGGTCACTCGCCCTATTGGACGAATTGTCGTCAGTGACATGTGCTTCTTGCCGGTTAGGCGATTCACGGGGATTTTCTTCTGGCTGATTGGATCGAGTCGTCTTTGCTCTGGTGTTAGCCATGTTTTTGTTTCTTTTCCCCACAGACGGCGCCAATCTGTTTCTGTTCTGGAACTTCTTGTGGATGGTCAACGATCTTTTGGTGTATGACGTGTACTCTGAATGATCCTCGGTTAACACGGTGACCTGCAAAACAGTCAGAGATTGCTAACCCGGGGGGTGGAACCCGGGAACGCCCCTCCGATGCTTAAGTCAGATATCGGAAATAAGGATTCAGAGTATTTTGTGAGTTTGTGAGTCATGAATTGCATACCTTTGGAATGATTGGACTGATCCTTATATAGGCATTAGATCCCTAGTTAGGGTTCTTACTGGGCCGGTTAGGCTGGCATATGGGCCGGGCCCATGGAAACCTGGTCAAAACTTTACCAGGACGATTGACACGTGGCGACTTTGTATTTTCCATAGCACATCTGACATGTACCTAGCCCCATCAGAACTGGGCCTAGGATTTGGGCCCACTAACACGGGTTTGACCACCTGGGTGGGCCCAGAATAGAACAACTTCTAGCAGGGTAACTTGTTCATCACCCTTTTGGCCTTTTGGGTTTCTTTCTCCTCTCAAAACCATATACAAAAATATGTCTAATTTTTTTTAAAAAAATATATCAAATAAATTTAGTCGCAACCATTAAAACTTTGAAAGTTCATATAAAAATATCGGGTATTATTTCTATTCCTCCTAAGGAATAAAGTTCGTCCCGATATTTTTATAAGAATATATCCGATATTTTTATAAGAATATATCCGATATTTTTATAAGAATATATCCGATATTTTTATAAAAATATACCCGGTATTTTATTCCTTAGGGGCATATTTTAAAATCCAAAAAATGAGTACGTATAAATTGTTAATCACAACCATTAAAACTTTGGAAGTTTTTATGGTCATCATCAAAACTTTGAAAGTTTTGATGGTCACCAATGAGAATTTCCCTTTTTATTGGGTGTTACTAAATGCAGTCCTTATTTTACTTACTAAAGCTCATTTTTGGACAATTTTGCCCTTGGCTACACGTGTGTTTACTGGATGTAGGAAAAAAACACGACATATACCCGGGCGCATGACTTGTGCGCCCCGGCCTAGGTCATGCGCCCTGATCTAGGTCCAGGCGCATGGTCTATGCGCCCCAGCCTAGGCCCATGTACCATTGTCATTCTGATTGCGCACTTGGTCTTTAAATGCTCATATCTCCTTAATTTCTCAGCGAAATTTGACGTATAATATATCAAATCGAAGCTCTCGAAACAAGGAATCATATGCAATTTGAATCGCCTAAAAATTAATTATGTGTAAAAAGTTATGAGCATTTGAATAAACTCATTGTGCAAAAACACTTGTAATGTTTTTAATTCATAATTTATATTTTAATTCATGATTTTAGTGTAATAATATGTTTTGTTGCATGATTAATCTTGATATAAAATAAAGGGTAGGTGGAGGTAGGATGTGATAGGTGAATTGTTATGTTTTTAGGAGTCAAGGGCAATTCCGTTCATAAGAGGGCTTTAGTAAGTAAAATAAGGGCTATGTTTAGCAATTCACTTTTTATTTTGTATTTTTTTATATAAAAAAATTATAAAATATTAAGGATAAAAATAATTAAAGCATGAGATCAAAATGTCCGTCCTTGTTATTACGTATTAATGAATAAATTATATATTTTTTAAAATTTTTAAAAATATATTTACCCCCTTAATATTCAAAATTTAGCTTCGCCCCTGCTTGTTCAGAAAGTTCGTGAGTGTCCGTTAGATCGCTATTCAGCCTCAGAGCCAACGTAAGTGGCTTCATTTTCCCGTAATGTTGCTTCCTCCCTTGTTTGTCATATTTCTTTTTAGTTGCGTCAGAAGTTAAACATCCTTTTCATATTATTCCCCTGTTAGAAAATTATACTTTTATGGTAGAGTTGGCACAGGGAAGACTATGTTGATGGACCTGTTTTATGATCAATTGTAAGATGATATTTACATGCCTCATGTTTGAGAAAGTTTAGTTGAATGTTACTTTATATTTGGGATAACTGAATGTTGCTTTATGTACTCCCTCCGTAACACAAAAATGTAAACTTTGTAGAAAACACGGACTCCCGTGTAAATGTTTTATGTGGGTTAATTGTGTTGTAATTGTGTAGAGAAGAGAGAAATAAATAAGAAAACACGGACTCCCATGTAAAAGTAATGACAAATGTGTAAATTGTATGAAGTTTTTTTTGCCATATATATAAAGTTTTGTAAAAGTTGATATTTTTGTGTTACACCCATATTTAGCAAAAGTTTACATTTTTGTGTTACGGAGGGAGTATATTCAAATGCCGATTTTTGCACTTTTTGCATCCTTTTGTGATCAATTATTTAAAGTTTATCAATTCATGGCAGACCTATCAACTGGAGGAAAAATAGGAGAAATTTTTACGACTTCATTCTCAATGTTCATAGCCGATTGCAGATAAATCATTCAGAATAAAGGTGCTAGTGCTATGTTGAGTAGCAAGGCTAAAAAAAGAAAATTTAAATCACAGAGAAAAATATGTCTTGTTTAGATGATTTGTACCGAAAGCTGATTTTTATAAAGAAAAGAAAATATAATCAATAATTTTCTTTTGAAAAATTAAGATTTAAGAGGACTAAAACATTAAACGAGCAGCTCGTGATCAGCTCGGCTCGGCTCGGCTCGACTCGACTCGAAACCTAATGAGCACGAGTCGAGCAACCCCCAGCTTGCGATCGACTCGCTCGATAAGTACCCTGGACAAAACTATAGAAAAAATTATGAATGGAAAAATCTACTCAATTAAAGTAGGAACCATGCAAGCTTAGATCCATTTTCATGTAAAAAAACATGGCCTCTCTAAATAAATTATACTTGAGTAGACTGTAGATACGATTGTTCGGTACAATTATACTTGGCAATTAATTAGGCCTTCATCACTTTAACAAGTCTTTGGTACGGTTGGCTACACGCAAATGATATTGTGCGTTTATATTTATTTTCTTCTATGTGTAATAACTTAACTTAATATGTAAGGGGAAAAAATTAGTTTACCCACCGAGTAAAATATCCACCCCTAATATAAGGCTATGATAAATTGTGTTTGTTAAGCCGACCCTAGTTTTTTCTCCTTTTTTCTCTCAATTCTCTTGCTCCATTGGTAATTTTGAGGGGGCTTCCATCGATTTCATCGGTGGAAAGCCCCAATTTAATTCTAATTTCTTATTTTCTCTAGTTCTCTTTTAGTTTTTTTTCCTTGAATAATTACTCTTCATCTCTAATGATCGTTATTGGTCTATTTTTTTGGTGGATTGATTTCTCCCATCTTGTGTGGGTTCTTATTTCTCTTGTGTGGGTTGTTATTCTCCCTTTGTTGTGGGTTGTTATTTCCCATGATATGTGGGTTATTTTTCATCAAATGAGTTACATCCAATCATAGGGTTGGAGAGTTATGGTTATCGTCAACAAAGATTTAGGGATTCAAATATATATTTTCTTCCTCGGATCTATACAGGAGGTGGTTGCAGTTGGACAAGACATATTGAAGTCGAACAAAAATCACCAGGTGATTCAGCAATCGTTCGGAAGCGAAGCAATTAGTGAAGTTGAAATTAAAATATTTATTATTGTTTTAAATCTAATGTCTTTGAAGAGATTATGGATTTGTAACTGTCGTTTGGCTTTTTATCATTAATATATAATCTCTTGCCTTTTGATAAAAAAAAAAATCCAACTTGACTTAAATATTAATATTTTAACAATGTATTAGTAGTGGGTAGATTTAGCAATATCCGTATGTAAGGCCCTGTTCTTTTGGACTTAAAAGTTACAGTAATCAGATCAGATCAGACTTAGTCTAATCAGATCAGATCAGATCAGACATTATTACTCTTTATTATTATTATTATTATTATTATTATTTTTTCGAGCATTATTTTTCCGCTCGACATTTTCCGATGACGGTTTCGGACTGACATTTTCAGCGTTGATTATTCGGCCGACTTTTCCGACAGACGATTTTCGGGACGACTTTTCCGACGACGGTTTTCGGAATGACTTTTTCCGGCGATGATTATTCGGTCGACTTTTCCGGCGGTGATTATTCGACCGACTTTTCCGGCGACGATTTTCGATATGACTTTTCCGACGACGGTTTTCGGACTGACTTTTTCCGGCGGTGATTATTTGGCCGATTTTTCTGGCGACGATTTCAGGCCACGTTTTTGGGACGACTTGTCCGACGACGGTTTTCGGAATGACTTTTCCGGCGGTGATTATTCGGTCGACTTTTTCGGTGATGGTTTTGGAGTCAGATTGAATGAAGGGTTTGAAAAGAATAAAAAGTAAAATACTGAAGAGGTGATGGTTTTGGAGTCAGATCAAATCAGACCAGATCAGTCCTAAAGAACAGAGCCTAAGTTGGTTTGGACTGCGCAAAAAGTTGAGCTTGGCCCTGTTCTTTTGGACTTAAAAGCTACAGTAATCACATCAGATCGGATCAGATCAGACTTAGTCAAATCAGATCAGATCAGACATTGTTTTTCCGCTCGACATTTTCCGACGACGGTTTTCGGAATGACTTTTCCGGCGATGATTATTCGACCGACTGTAATAACCCGAAGTTTAGGGCCAGAAAATTTCGCGGTTTATTAGTATTATTTTATTATTTTAAGTCCAAAACGCCCGTAGATTTGGACTGCGTGTTTTTATTTCGTCAATTTTATCCGAGAACCGGGTCCCATGACCCGACCCCTTTAGCTTGGCCGGCCCTTTCCATGTATGGGGAGCAATTTTTCTTTTTTTTTTCTTTTTCTCTTTTTATTAATTATTATTAATTGGGTAATTTAAGTATTTATTTAATTAATTAATTTAATTAGTTTGAATCCCTAATCTAGTCCAACCTCTAACCAAGTCTACCTTACATTTGCTCCCTCTCCCTATTCTTTCTCCAACTACACGGCTAGCCCCTCCCATATTGTTGTTGTTTGTTTTTTTTATTATTTATTTAATTAAAGCTTAACAATTGTATTCTTTACAACTTTTGCCTAATTCAAAAATACTCCAAAAACCCTAAGTTTCCCCTAGCATTGGCCGTGTGATTCATTCCAAAGGAGGGTGAATTTCGTGATTCTTCTTGCTCAAATCTAAGGTAACTAGACTATCTCATTTAAATTTGGTACAAGTTAATTATATAGTTAATTAGGATTAATCTAGGAAAATTGATAGGATTAGTATCATGATCACCTAGAATTTTCGTGTGGTATATGATGATTGTTATGATGTTATTGTCTTGAATTTTTGATGTATCTTGTTGAATCTTTAATTGTTTAATTAATTATATGCATGAATTAATTTATTTAATTGTATAATTATGACGTATGATTGTATGATAATTTTTAATTCTTGTTCTTGATTAATTTCTTTAATGTCGAGTACCATGAAGAATGTTATGATGATTTTTATGATCCTTTCTTGAATTATTATGTTGATTTTTAGTGTTTAATTAATATATCAAAGGCTTAAATTAAAAATAATTAATTTGTTCTTTTTCTAAAAAAATGTCGAGTGACCTAGGACTAAATAGGGGATTAAAAATCTGATTTTTATGATTTATCTTGATCGAATCTTGATTTATTATTATTAATCTTTAATTTAATCTTGATTTAATCATGTTATTGTCAATTCTTGAAATCAATCTTGATACCATTATTTTTCTTGAATGTCGTGTGGGTTATGTGCCTAAAGATTTGATTTTGATCTTGTTTTTAGTCTAATCCTGATAATTTTGTGTTCAAGTATAATTTTTAATTATTATTTTTAAGTTTATCTAGTTAATTATGGTAATTGTATTTAATTAATTTAAAGTGTAAATTTTGGCTATTTATGTATAAAATTTTCGAGTGGAATAAAATATGAAAAGTAGAAATTTTATCATGTTTTATGTAATTTTGGATGATAATTATTGAATTATATGATTTATTGTTAATTTAAATGATTAATTTAATTGTTACTTGATTATTTAATGAATTTTATTTAATTATTATTTTTATCATGAAATGTCGAATGGACTAGAATTATTAGGATCAATTTTAGTTTAATTTATGACTTATAATAATTTAGATTGTACTTTTAGGAATTAATATAATTAAATGAATTAAAAGGAATTAAAGAGGATAAGTTATGATATGAAGGAATGTAACAATATGAATAAGAAGGAAAGTAATAAGATATGATATGAATTAGTGGTCTCAAGATGGCCTTTAGAAAATGATGTGAACTAGTGGTCTCAAGATGGCCTTTAGAAAATGATGTGAACTAGGGGTCTCAAAATGGCCTTTAGATATTGTTTGTTAATTAGTGGTCTCACGATGGCCTTTAGAAAAGACAAGATACGTAAGGACGTCCATTTGATGATACACGAGTCATCAGATCGGGTTAAGTCGAAGCCACTGCCCTACTGCGGTCTCTGGGCAGTTCTGGATCTTAAGATATGTAGTCGTCTAAATAGTAGTACACGAGCTGCTATTTAGGAGTTATGGCCATAGCTTAGGCTTAGTTCTTGCAAAGGAGGGCTACGGGTTGAATACACGAGTTCACCCCGGCATGTTTTAGGAAAGTTGTGGTGCACACGGGATCCACAACGAGCATTATGACCGGTCCGATAAGAAGGTTAAAAGAGGGTTTAAGGGTAAAATATGATAAGTAAGTAGTTCACGGGAAGGGTTATGTGTAAATGTGTATTTTCGTGTATATATGTATTAATTTGGTAATGTTAAGTCTTCCGCTACGTACGTCTGGTAAGTCTGTATTTTATTAATGTATTTCTGAGTATATGTATGTTGTACGTATTTGTATTTGTATGTTGTACGTATTTGTATCTGTATTGTATACGTATTTTATATGTATTTCTAACCGTATTTGCAGGTATTTCATACGTATTTTATACGTATTTGTATACGTATTTTCTACGTATTTGTATACGTATTTTCTACGTATTTTTCTACATATTTTTATACGTAATTTTGTACGTATTTCGTATGTATTTTTGTACGTATTTCCATGTGTTTTTGCATGATTTTCTTGGTTGATTCTATGCTATTATATGGTTAGCGGTCCCTCATTTAAGCGGGACAGCCTAGTTACTCGCCACTGACGGTGGACCCCCCCATTTCAGGTGATGATGCTGAGGCTTAGAATGGGCATACTGTGGCTAGGGCTGTGTGTTTCAGAGTTGTTAAGGGCAACCGTAGTTTGTTTTGAGTATTTTCTTTTGTTACTAGTTAGTTGTTCCCAGCCTGTTGGGAAAGACTTCATTTAATTATGTAATTTAGTATTTATTTATTCACAATTGGGATTATTATTTCAGTATTTAAGTAATAAAAGAAATTTTAGACTTTAATTATAATTATATTGTTAAGTTTTATGTTGGTAATGATCCATATGTCGATTTCCTTCGTAAATCAACAGCCTAGAAAAGTCGGGTCGTTACACCGACTTTTCCGGCGACGATTTTCAAGCCGAGTTTTTCGGCGACGATTTTCGGGACGACTTTTCCGAAGACGGTTTTCGGACTGACTTTTTCCGGCGGTGATTATTTGGCCGACTTTTCCAGCGACGATTTTCAGGCCGCGTTTTTCGGCGACGGTTTTCGGGACGACTTGTCCGACAACGGTTTTCGGAATGACTTTTCCGGCGGTGATTATTCGGTTGACTTTTTCGGTGACGGTTTTGGAGTCAGATTGGATGAAGGGTTTGAAAAGAATGAAAAGTAAAATATTGAAGAGGTGAAATGAAATGAGCTTGAGGCTTTGGGCTCATTAAATTTTTGTCCCTAATAAAAATAAAAATAAAAAGTTAAAAATAAAATTTGGTTACAAAAATAAAAATAAAAATAAAAATAAAATCAGATCAGATCAGAAAAACTCAAATCAGATCAGATCAGATCAGACAAACTCAAATCAGATCAGACCAGATCAATCCTAAAGAACAAAGCCTTGGTTCACACATCAAGGTTTAAATATGTATAATGACATGATGTGTGTAATTTTGTTTGTCTTGTTTATTAATGACAAGTTTTCACTTTTTTTTTTTTGTTTTTTGTAAATAAGCTTTTCTTCAACTAAGATTGTATTTTAAAAAAAAAAATTCAAGACTATTTTTTTATAGGAAAAATTGCAAATAATATTATGAAGTTTGGGTCATCTTCTGTGATTCCGAACTTTGAATAATCTACGAATATTCCGAAGTTTGCCCCTTATCTTCCACCTACCAATGTTTACATTTCACTTGTTACCTGCTGAATCGGCAAAAAAAAGTTGTGTTGCTCTGATTAATTATCCTAATTATCATTAACACTAATTAACTATAATAATCTAATTATCATTAACACTAATAATATTTATTAACCTTTAAATCATTAACACTAGTTATCATTAACACTAATTGTTATTAAAACAAATAATATTTATTAACCTTTAAAACAATGCACACAAATCGAGGTGGAACGAGAATGCAAATCGGGGCCAATCCAATTAGTCCCAATTCGCGTTCCCGGTTTGCCTCGATTTGTGCTAATCAATGTACTTAAAAAAATAACTCGTTCATGATTTTATTGGTCATTTTATGTAATACCCCATATTTTTATACATTAATACATATATTTTATACGTATTTTATACACTAACATAGATGTTTTATGCGCCTATATGAATATTTTATATGCTTTACAAATTAAAGTTAATAAAAGGTTTTAAAGTAAATATTTACGAAAATATTATTATTATTTGAGTATTTAAGTAATACATAAATATTTGTAATGAAATTTTATAAATTCATATTTGAAAATAATATTAAAGCTTTTAATTATGTATTTTGGGTGTTGTTTATAAAGTAAAATATTTCAATTTGAAAAAAGTTAAAAGCCCAAGTGTCACAAGCCCAACCAATGAAAAATTCAAATTAGATCGAAACTGTATATATACCTATAGCGTAAACACAAAACAGATGGAAAACCTAAATTAAAAAAAAAATTAATCAAAACTTCACTCAACATTGACAAGTCACGTCAAATTTTAAAAAGGAAAAAAACAAGGAAAAATTGGCAAGAATAAGCCAACCTTTGGGCGATCTTCTACAAATAAGCCAACCTTTTGAAAATCCAGAAATAAGCTAACATTGTTATCATTTAAGCCAAAAATAAGTCAAATGATTATTTAACATGTTATTTTCTATTGTTTTTTATCACTATTTTACAATCATTCAACGTATTTTTTGCTTTAAATGATAACAGTAACTTGAAACAACAGATAACTAATAGATTAAATAATCGTTTAACCTATTTTTGGCTTAAATGATAACAAGGTTAGCTTATTTCTGAATTTTCAAAAGGTTGGCTTAATTGTGAAAGATCGGCAAAGGTTGGCTTATTCTTGGTAATTTTTCCAAAAAAAACAATTATTTTCTCTCTCACTCTCACGTAATACACAAAAAAAAAATCCAGTCTTCTTCTCCAAGCACAGCCCGGCACCACCACCGGAGACCGCCGACGTCCGACTGCCTCCGCCGCTGCCTTGATTCCGTCGCCGACTGCCATCGCCGCTTGGCCGCCGCGCCTGCCCCCTCTGCTGTGCTGCGGTATATATATTTTTTTAAAAAAACTCTCTTTCTCTTTAATTTTTGTATCTTGATTAAACCTTGTTCAATTAGTTTAAATTCTGAGGTTTTTATTTACGATTATACATATTTTGATCTTAGATTTAAATTTGTTATAATGTTATAAAATTCTGATTTTGTTTAATAATTAGGGTTAGATTTTAGATTTTTAAATATGTTGTTAAATTCTTGTTTAAACCCTAAAACTTGATTTAATAAATGATTTAAATTCTTATTTTCGTATGATTATTGGGTAGCTTTAAATTCTGATTTTATGGGATTGGTAAAATAATTTCAGATTTGATGATTTTGGGAAAATTTGGTATAAGCATGTTTAAAAGGGTGTAATCTTGTGAAATTTTGGGATGGTTTTGAGTAGTTGTATTAGGGATTTAATGGTATGTTTGAAGTGCTTTTAGAGGGTTTTATTTTTTCTTAAAGGCTGCCGGAATTTTGACATTACCATTCTAATATGGTTATTTTGATAATTTATGTCTTATAATAATAGTAAAACGAATTTCTATTAGCGGGTTATGATTTTGGGACTTAAAAATCTTTGTTTGGATGGGTTTTAAGGGGTGTTTGAGAGTTAGAAGTTTGAGGGAAAAATAGAGGTTTGAGAGGAAAGAGATGTTTGACCAACTGGAAAAGCTCTTTTTAGTGTTTGGGAGTTAGAGGTTTAGAAGAGAGTTTTGGGATGAAAAAACTCTTTTTCAAAAAGCTCATATGAGAAGCTTTTTGGAAGAGCTTATGGCCCTGTTTGGGAGTTAACTGTTAGCTGTTAGAGGTTAGCTGATGATGTTTTGGCTAGCTGTTTGTAATAGCTGATTTGACTAACTGATTTATATTAGCTGTTTGTGTAAAAGTGTTTGGTAAATAGTGGTTAGCTGTTAGATGTTTTAAAGTAAAAAGAACTAAAAAGCTATAAGCTCTTCCAAAAAGCTCCTTATATGAGCTTTTTGAAAAAGAGCTTTTTCACCCCAAAACTCTCTTCCAAACCTCTAACTACCAAACACCCAAAAATAGCTTTTTGAGTTGGTCAAACCTCTCTTCCCTCTCAAACCTCTCTTTTTCCCTCAAACCTCTAACTCTCAAACACCCCCTATAGCTTTTTGGTTCTTTTTACTCTGAAACATCTAACAGCTAACCGCTATTTACTAAACACTTTTACACAAACCGCTAATGCAATCAGTTAGTCAAATTAACAATAAAAAACAACTAGTTAAAACAGCTAACCTCTAACAGCTATCAGCTGACTCCCAAACAGGGCCTTAGTAATTTGCAAAAAACAGCAGGATTAGCCCTAACTCGTTTTATAATAATAGTAAAACGAATTATGGGAACCGATTTGAAGGTGGAATTTGCAAAAAACAACTGGATTAGCCCTAATTCAGGTTTCCGGTTCGCCTCGTTTTGTGCGCATCGATTAACTTGTCAGAAAAAAATCCTTTCATGGTTTTATGGGTTATTTTAATCCTTGGGGATCGAATTTGAGATCGGAGTTTGCAAAAAGCGACCAAATTAGCCCCGATTTGCGTTCTCATCCCGCCTCGATTTGCGCACAATGATAAAAGGGAAAAAAAGTGGACCCAACCCCCATTTTACCGATTTTAACAGGTTAATTAACCTGTTGGAATATTGGTGGAAGATAAGGGACAAACTTCGGAATATTCGTGGATTACTCAAAGTTCGGAATAATCACAGAAGATGCCCAAAATTCGGAATATTATTTGCAATTTTACATTTTTTATATAATTAATTTTTTAAAAATTCTTATAATTAAATTTTGCAAATAATTTTTTTGGTGTAACTTAGATTTTTCCAACTAAGGGTCTATTCGAAGTTGTATGCTCCTTTTTTGGTGAAAATGGACTATTTATATTAATTACAATCTATTACCGCTTTTATATTTTCGAACCTGTTTTGAATCTTGCAACATTTTAGGGAAAATTTGTCAATTACTACCAAGTTTTTTGTTAATTACTACCAATTAATTTTTTTGTTTTCAATTACTACCAACATTTGATGAAATGCTTTGCTATTACTACCAAGTGCCCTCAGAGTATTAAATTTTAACGGTCAAATACCTTTGACCGTTAACTAAATCATTTTATTTATTTATTTGTTTTAAATGAAATATTTATTTTTAATATTTAAATTAAAAATCGGTCCAAACCAGACCGGTTCGGTCCCAGTCCATGAAAATAGTGATTCCGATCCACCGGTCCGGTCCAAACCCGGTAAATTCCGGTCCGGACCGGAATCTAAAAAAATTAATATATAATTTTTTATAAAAAAATGTATTTAAATTCCGGTCCGGTCCAAACCCGGACCGGTTAGAGGATTTTTTTTTTATATATATTTTTTTTATAAAAAAAGTTAGAAACCGCTTTAAACCGGTCCAGTCTAGATATATCTTTGGTTTTGTTAACTGTCCAGTCCAGTCCGGTCCCGGTCCACAAAAAAATGGATTCCGGTCCATCGGTCCAGCCGGTTTCGGTCCGGTCCGGTTCGGTTCTGGAACGGTGCACACCACTAAATTGACTATTTCCACTAACAAATGAAGTTAAGATATATCTTTGGTTTTGTTAACTGTTAATTACGTAGCAAATAAATAAGCTAAATCAAAAGGTTATAAGAATTAAGTAGATATAACTGACTTTCATTTTTTAAAATTTAAGTATTAAAAATAAATATTTCATTTAAAAAAAATAAATAAATAAAATGATTTAATTAACGGTCAAAGGTGTTTGACCGTTAAAATTTAACACTCTAAAGGCACTTGGTAGTAGAAAAACACTTCATCAAATGTTGGTAGTAATTGAAAACAAAAAAAATTAATTGGTAGTAATGGACAAAGTGGACTAAAAACTTGGTAGTAATTGACAGAATTTCCACATTTTAGACTCAACAAAATCTTTTAAATAATTCTTAACCCATAAGAAAAAGCACTCCTATCTTTGGGTACACATTTTCCCGCTAGCAGATAACATCTGAAAATATTTAAAAGAGGATAGTATCTACTAATGAACTCGTGTGCACTTAAAGATAGTGATGATGAACAAAAAAAGTTGGAGAATGAAGCCTCTTTTAAATGAAGATGAGTATTAGATTTTTTTGAGGGGGATTTCAAAGTTACACTAAAATAAATCTTTATCTAAAGCAAACAATATCCACCAGTGGACATCTGATAACTTAAATATAGGATGTTGAAGCTCGTTTACATTAGCTGAACTGAACTTAATAGAGGTGTATTAATTGAACTGAACTGAACTTAACTTAATTTAATAGAGATTAACTGAACTGAATTTAATCTGAAGTAAATAAACCCTTAATAACATTTGAATTTGGGTGAATTTTTTAGGCCCACAAGAAAGCGGCTGGTGGTGGCAATGGGCTTATGTTGCGGATTGAATTGGTGGGACCCATCTATCTTGATTCTTGAGAGTATTTCGTCATTGAATTTGAAAAGACATGACACCCACCTTCCCATACCCCAATGCTTTTGCTCCTTCCCATTTCCCATGCTTCCAATCAAACTAGGAATAACATTAAATTAAACCCTTCCTTTTTTATTCCTTTTTAAAATACTCCTTATGTCATAAATTACTTTCTACATACTGACTTGAACTACGATTTATATGTAGTATTTGAATGTTTCTAGTTTTATATACGTAAAAAAAAACAGTTATCTGGATCTCATTTAATTTGTCTCGATGTATACTATGTAAAAGAAGACGTAACAAATAATTTGGGACATACAGTGTGTTGTATTTTGAGGTATATACTGTAGTTAGTGTTGTTTAGTGTTTACTTCTTTTTTTTTTTTTGCAAAAGTTACTTTGTAATTATTCCTTTATCATACTTTGGCCGTTTTTTATGATTAAATATTACATAGAAAATTGAAATATGTATTTAATATATGAAAAAAATTTCACATTTCAATGGAAAATTTGCATATAATCATTGTGTAAAACAAATTTCAATGTATTTTTCACATTAATTAATGCATTTGCTAATTCTTATGCATAACCCTTAGGACTATGAATAACAAAACCCTTTTTATAATTTTAGAAATAAAATAGTCAAATTATAATTGGATAAAAATTTTATTGGCAAGCTTAAAAATTAAAATATTCTACTTAAAAAAATCGGAGGCAGTGCTACTTTGTAAGAATTAACTTTTCATGAGAAATTTTGGAGAGTATGTGATAGGAAGTTAGCAACATTATAAGAACTTATATTTGCAAAGAAAATATGCTTGTCAAAAGAATTTGAATTTAAATTTTCTACACCTTTTCCTACTCCCTCTGTCACTTAGGGAAGAAGATGCTAGTAATAAATTAATAATTAGTTTTAACCGCGTGTCATGCGCAGATTTTTTTTTTATCAAAAAATAATTAAAAATATTAGTATTTATATATTATCTCTCTTGCAATGCATTATTAATTTGAGAATCATGAAAATGAATTTAGAAAATAGATGATAGAAATGCAAAAGACATGAAGTGTAAATAATGATAATAAATTGAAACATTTATAGGAAAAATTAGGAATACCAAACAATAGAGAAATAGATCAATTAATTTATTATTATTTTTTTTATAAAAAGGCAAAAGCAAATAAATAGAAAATGATAGAAAGAATAACACATTGATGTTAAGGACAAAGACATTGTTTGGTTGCAATGAGAATTAACTTTCCATGGTAATTCATATTTCATGGGAATTAACTTCCCCCACTTAATTCCTAGAAATTGATAGTTTGTGTTTGGTTATCACAAGAGAAATTATAATTCCTAGAAAGTTTGAATGACCTAGGGTTGGCTTGATTATTAAATTCTTCTATTATGTAGGAATTAGAAATTCCTAGGAATTTAAACTTTCTCCATTTTGCACTTTTTTTTTCAACCAAACAACATTGTATTTATCTATTTTCTAGAAATTTTGATTGCCTATAGGAATTTAGTGTAAGCAAATAAACACAAAGTTCATGTTTTAAATATTTAAGTATAGATGTTCAAACCCAGTTACCCTTAGATATGGATGAGAGTAACCCTTAGATATGGATGAAAGTAGACACCACTTTGCCATCCCGAGATGAGTAGTATTTGAAGCAAAAGAATTTCTTTAAAAAATACCTTAAAAAAATCTTTTTTAAAACAAAATTGTCAGAAATAACTCACATGCTAATCAATCATCTTAATTTCCCTCGTCAAAGCAAACATTAGCCATCGTTAACACCAAACCCATAAAAAAAAGGAACAAGTTTTGAAGAATACCCCATTTCTTTCTTCTTTCCAAAGTTTTTCTTTATCTTCTTTTAGGGTTCTGTTCCTATCATTTTCTACTTCTTATATAGAATTTCTTTTTTACTTGGCTGCATTTTTTTTTCTCTTCACTCCATCAAAGTTGGAATTCTTGATTCAATAAGCTTTGACTTCATTTCCAGGAGCTTGGTCATACTTAAGCATGTATGTTCTTAAATCTTTTCTTTCTGGGTTTTCTCTTACCTCTGTTTTTGGTTCTTGAATCCCATTTTTCTTGGTTATTCAGTAATCAACTAATTTGTTGCGCCTCCATTTATATATATATATATATATATATAATATAAAATTAAGTTGGGTTGATCTTGTTTTTAAACGAATTACTGAATGACTTTGATTTTTTGTATAATTTATCTGCTCTGTTCTTCAATTCTTGAGTATCTTGATTTTTTTTTAAAAGTTCACTTTAATCATTAATGGTTTGTGTTGATTAGATCAAATTATATGAATAAGCATGACAATTCAATTTTGTTGTTGTAGTGGGTGTGAAATTTAGTTAGGTTCTTATGTATGAGATAATTGCATGAATTTAGAATATTTATGCTCTTCAATGTATTAAGTAATCCAACTTGTTTAAAAAAAATTGTTTGTTTGCAGCTGTCTTTTTATTTTTATTTTTTATGGTTGTACATTCATTAAATAGTTTATTTGTCGGAATTTAAGACATTTGTTTGTTAATAGTACTCCATTTTACTGTGGAGAATCTCAACTTGTATTGCTCAGCAAATGTTGACAGTAATTGCAATTTTCTTTGGAATTTATTGTTGGATTGTTTCAGAACTTGATATCATTGTGGTGATACATTGAGCCACATTTGAAGTTTTTAATTCATTGGTGTGGTTGACTTTTGTTTGATCTCCATTGGTGTAGAGGATAGAAAATGCGAATATTCACTCGTTATATTCGCCAATTTCAACCGGTTTTAAGACGCGAAGGTGAAAATTGTGCTATTGGTTTGGCAAGAAGAAGGCATTTGTCGCATCAGAGGACGAGTCATACCCATGAGACCATTCAGAAACTGCAAAAATGTAGATATGTACATCCATCGTCTTTCGTATCGAGATCCTTATCAGTTGATGTTGTGCAAAATAGAGGTCACCTTCTATTCCTATATACAAAGTGTGTGTATCTGTCAAAGAATTCATCTCAACCAAAAACTTAAGCTGATGGTTGATGCCCAAGATTATGCTATAAAGTTTATCAGTACCTTTATTCGCAAAATTTTGAGATTAAGATTTTGGGGTTCTCGGAGTTTGTTAGCGAATATACATACGCTCATGCATTAAAATTATGCTTAGGAAATTTATGTATTTACTCTTGCTCTGTGGTTGTAATACAGATGCGATTAAAGGAGGGCCTCTTATGGAGTATGAAAGACGAATTGCTGCTGGTGAATTATCTGATGGTGATCTATGTCAGGTATGCCGTGGTGAAGCTCTCAAAGTTGTTTGTATTGAAAGTTAGAGAAGCAAATTCGTCATAATTTATCAATTTGTCAAGTGTGAGTTCCTGTTTTTACTTTTCACACAACTAAGGCTATTTTTGATTCATTTGATATTTGCTGATCTGATCTGAACTTATTTTTTTTGACATGATGTGGCCTGAACTTAATTGCTTCATTTGCTTGAAGTGACTAAACTTTGACTACGTATATATGCTAATTCACAAAGAAAAATCCATCGATTGAGATCTTATTTTATTTGTATTAATGAGTAGTTTTCTAATATGTAATTTTAATAATATTTTTTTATTAGGGAATTAAAGATATTTAAAGTTTAAAAACATCATATTAAATTATCTATTCTGAACTTATCTGGTATGATCTGATCTGATCTAAAATAAGTAATAAGGTGTTGAAATATTGTGAATCAAACAAGGCCTAAATCCAAATGTTTTATAGCTTTTTTCTGCCGTCTATTTATTTGAGGTAGTAGTATCTTTTTTATTGTGATGTTTTTTTTTTTTTTTGGCAAGGTATTGTGATGTTTTTATTGTGATATAGTGTTGTCTAGAAAAGATGTTTTGTTGGGTGTATTGCCAAAATATTGTAGGTTGTAAAAATAGAGTGCATAATGTACTATGTAATGTTTATTTTATGTTTTCATATGATTGACAATAAATTCTGCAGCTAGACACCTTGAGAGAGCTTCAAAGACTCTACGATGAGCTTGTTCAGAAAGTTCGTGAATGTCGGTTAGATCGCTATTCAGCCTCGGAGCGAAGGTAAGTGGCTTCATTTTCATGTAAAGTTAATTTTCGGTGTACCTTGTTTGTCTTGTTTCTTTTTAGCCGCGTCAGAAGTTAAACTACATTTTCATATTTGACAATTTGGTTTGTGATGTAGGTCTGGGTGGTTTTGGTTCCGCTTTACCCCACAACCATCTTATTCCCCTGTTAGAGGATTATACCTTTATGGTGGAGTTGGCACTGGGAAGACTATGTTGATGGACCTGTTTTATGATGAATTGTAAGATGATGTTATTACATGTTTGATGTTTGAGGAAGTTTAGTTAAATGTTGTTTTATTTTTTAGGATAGCCGGATGTTGCTTTGTGTATATTCAAATGCTGATTTTCACACTTTTTGCATCCTTTCTCGGATCAATTATTTAAAGTTTATCAATTTATGGCAGACCTAGCAACTGGAGGAAAAGAAGGATACATTTTCACGACTTCATGCTCAATGTTCATAGCCGGTTGCAGGTAAATAATTCAGATTAAAGGTGCTAGTGTTATGTTGAGTAGCAAGGCTAAAAATATAAAATTTAAATCACATAGAAAAAGATGTCTTGTTTAAAAGAATTGTACCGAAAGCTAATTGTAGCATTTAATCATTTATGCGTAGCACTATCATACTTATGGTCATGCTTTTCTTATTTCATGCCCATGGACATTCTTGAGTTTTTAGAACCCCAATACTAATAGGATTTATTGTTGTATTATAGAATAATGGTGTGTCTCCATATTTATTTTCAAAACTTTTGCAGAAACACAAGGGTCTGGAAGATCCTCTTCATGTTGTTGCAGATGAGATATCAGATGATGCAATCTTGTTATGTCTTGACGAATTTATGGTATGACCCCGTGGTGGTATGAAACTGTTTCAATTCCCATCAGATTTTTCATTTGGATTAATATAAGTAGACCGTCTGTTTTTAACCTTTCTTTGGCTTCCTAGGTAACTGATGTGGCTGATGCTATGATATTGAATCGGTTATTTGGGCATCTATTTGGCAATGGTGTTGTAAGTATACTGGTCTTCAACTGTTGCTTCCGGCAGAACTTTGTTTTTATTTTGTTTTTCTCTGTCACATGTCTAGTGTTTTAACTCTGTTTTGTTGGGGTGCTGAAATTAGGTTCTTGTTGCAACTTCAAATCGTGCTCCAGATAGTCTTTATGAAGGTGGCCTACAGAGAGATCTTTTTCTGCCTTTCATTGCCACTGTTAAGGTGAGGCTTATTCATCTGAGAAGTCAGAATACATAGTTTGCTCTCACAAGTACATTAACCTCAAAGAAAAAAGTATAAAAACTAATGAGACTATTTTACTTCAACACCTTTATTTACCTCAAAAACACGTGTCTACTCGTGTCGTTTCAGACACGAAAAGATACTTGGATACTTCATTTTTAACTAAAAACCTATAACTTTTTCTCAAATTAGACGAGTTGGGCACTTGGACACCCAGATTCGAGTAGACACTTTGTCCATGTCTAAGTAACATAGAATGAGACTAATGAGATAGGAAATTCAACACTTCAACTTTGGTTTGTTTTAAGTTTATTTAAAAGTACAATATTAATTTGCTTCGATTCTCAAATAAAAATTTATTGCAGGAAAGGTGTGTAGTACGTGAAATTGGCTCGTCAGTGGATTATCGGACGATGACATCAGTATGTTGGATTCGGTGATTGTTCTGATTTATCACATTGCTGTTTCCGCCCTGTTAATGTACTTAATGGTTGATTATACCTGTACTTGCAATTTTAGGGCGAGCAAGGGTTTTACCTGATTGGACTAGATATGTCAAGCGTTCTGAAGGTGAAGTTTCAGCAGCTTATAGGGGAACTCCAACCTCAGCCGGAGGAGGCAGAAGTTGTTATGGGAAGGAAAATAAAGGTATATGCAAAACGAATGAATTATAACATAGCCAGTTCTTAAGCATGACAAAAGCAACCTGACAACTTAACATTCTGAGCACATTATTTAGGTCCCGCTGGGTGCAAATGGATGCGCTTATTTTCCGTTTGAAGATCTCTGTGACAAACCTCTTGGAGCTGCAGACTATTTTGGATTGTTCAGTAAGTGTTGTTTTGTTCGAATTCATTCCACTTTTTTTGCAGACTATTTTGGAATGCGGGCATTTGCATATTTTTTTGACGAGTAATAATATTATGTTGCAGAGAAATATCATACCTTGGCACTAGATGGTGTGCCAATTTTTGGGCTTCACAATAAGTCGGCAGCATATCGGTTTGTCAATTTAGTTGATGTGCGTCTTGTTTCCTTTGTATCCCTGAATCTTAAGCACATCCGATTGATATTTGTTTGAAATTGATCTAATGATCTATATTATATTCATACATCATTTATGTATCTTGAAACTGCTATCTTGAACTGTATATATTTTACGTTTTGCAATCTAGGTGATGTATGATAACAAGGCTAGATTGCTGTGTACGGCTGAGGGCAGTCCAGTTGAGCTTTTTGAAAGAATTGTAACAATAGAAAATGCCAAGAGTACAACACGACGGACCTCTTCGAGATCGACGAAAAATGATATTGCGGATATTTGTGTGGACAATGAATTAGGGTTTGCTAAGGATCGCACCATAAGTAGGCATGTCTTTTCCCTTTATTGCTAAGTTATCATGAATTGCTAAAACATTATTTTTTTGTTTGCTTAAATGTGATTATATGAATTGAATGTTATTAAACACATGCTCTTGCAGATTAACAGAAATAAATAGCAAAGAGTACCTAGAACAGCATACTGCAACATTAGCCGCAAAGCAGCTTGAACAGGAGGCCGGGCTTCAACTGAAAGTGTAATATGATTTTCTTGATAGTTAGATTTGGCATTTTTGGTTATTACATACAAAAAAGAAATGATGGACTGCCATAAAATAAGACTTAAGATTACAAGTCTGCTGCAGAAGTGGAGATTGATTGAGCATAACAATAATAATACATAATAATGCATAACAACAAAAGCAGAAATAGTAAATAACATTGTTTTAATTTGTTGTAGCTATACAAGCTGTAGTTGCATTGATGTAAGTAAGGTTGATAAATGTTTTCACCATCAACGGAATGCGCTTTTTTCGCTTGTATTTGTTTCAAAAATAGTTGGATTCTTGCAACAAAAAAAAAAAAAACTTGGAAGTAGCTGTAAAAACAACTGGCAAAGTGATTGTACTGATTCAGATGTTATGAATATGAATATATGATTACATGACTTTTGAGTTGTGATATACTAGCAAATATTACATCCAAAAACTAGTACTACCACCGTTCTGGTTTGCTCTTTTGCATTTTGACTTTTGCATACGAATCAAGGAAAATTAATTATGTAGATGAGTTATTGGAATCGGGGATGTTAATTTCAATCGGTAAATAAGTGAATGAAGACTGATAAATTGTTAAATAAGTGAGAAAATTTAGGAGAGTTAAATGTAAAGTTTGACTTGTAGAATATTATGTTATGGGAGACAGATATCTTAAGGGTAACTTAATAATACAAACTCCTTTTTCTGTACTATCTTTCTCTGTTCTGATTTCTCTCCCCTCATCTCTTCTTTCTCCTCCCTCATCTATTTTTTTTCTTAACTCTCATTTCTTTCTACTCTATTAAAAGAACACAAAAGATCCTGTAACATAATATGTTGGAAAATGGAGAAAATGATTGGTTGAGATTATAAAACAATAATGGTGTGAAGAATAAAAGGGAACACCAAAAATAGAAATGTAAAGAACAAACGGAAACGGAGGTAGTAGAATTTATATCTTACATGTAAGTGTATGTACACCCACAGTACTCCAGAGTTTTCATGAAATTTATGAGGTGCTCCTATTAAAAATGTATCAAATACCCCTAACGTTTTAAATAAATATACCAATTCACCGTTTTGGGCTTATTGGCCTGTTCTAAGTTGCCGACAAAAAAATTATTTTAAAATCTTCTGGGGCTTCCTTGGGTTGTTCTACGTTTCCACATAAGTTTTTGGCCACGTCGGCTGAAGTTTGAGGGTCAAAATTGCCACAAAATACGCGATTCGACATTATTCGATGATTTTGCTGTAAGTCGCTTTTGAAGGCTCCATGCCTTGTATTTTGGGTTCAAATATATATGGGATCCCCTTAGGAAAACCCGGTCATGTGGTAGAGAAATCGAGAAAAATTTCGTGGACTTCCGATCGGGTCACTAAAAATGCCACGATCAAAGCCTATAATTCACTGTTTTTGAGCTTCTCGGACCGTTTTGGGTTCCCGAAATAAAAATGACCAAAAATGTTCAAGGGGCTTCCTTGGGTCATGCTACACGCTCACAGAAGTTTTGAGGCCACAACAATGGATGTTTGAGGGTCAAAATACACAATTCAACATTATTCAACGATTTTGGGGTAAGTTGCTTTTAAGGGCCCACACACTATATTTTGGGTTGAAATACCTCAGGGGACCCCCTATGACAACCATGAGATGTGGTAAAGTAATTAGGTGAAATTTGGGGGGCTTTCGTACCGGTCACAATAAATGTCGTAATCAAAGCCAATAATTCATTATTTTTGGGTTGCTCAGCCCATTTTGGGTTCTTGGAATAAAAATTTCCAATAATCTTTTGGAGCCTTCCTTGGGTCGTGCTACGCGCACAAAGATGTTTTCGGCCACACTGACAGACGTTTGACGGTAAAAATTCCCATAAAATATGGGATTCGGCATTATTCGGCTGTTTTGTAGTAAGTCACTTTTAAGGCATATATGTGCACCGTATTTTGGGTTCAAACATCTCTAGGGATCCCCTTTGGACAACCCTGAAATTTGCTAGAGAAATCGGGACAACCGGTCACTAAAAATGTCATAATCAAAGCCTATAATTCATTGTTTTTGGTTTTCCGGGTCGTTCCGAGTTCCCGAAATAAAAATGGTCGAAAATGTTGAGAGGGTTTCCTTGGGTCGTGGTACGCACCCACATATGTTTTTGGCCATACCGGCGAACGTTTGAGCGTAAAATTTGCCACAAAAAGCACGCTTCAAAATTATTCGATAGTTTTGCAGTAAGTCGGTTTTAAGGTCTCCATAATTTAGGTTCAAATATCTCTGAGGATCCCCTTAGGACAACCCTAACATGTGGCAGAGAAATCGGGAGAAATTTCGGGGGCTTCCAATCTGGCCAATAGAAATGCCACAATAAAACCCTATAATTCACTGTTTTTTGCTTCCCTGGCCGTTCTGGGTTCCCGCAATAAAAATTGCCTGAAATTTTCTAGGGGCTTCCTTGGGTCGTGCTATGCGGCCACAAAATTTTTTGGCCACACCGACAAACGTTTGAGGGACAAAATTCCAACAAATACGCGATTCGGCATTATTATTTAGTGGTTTTGCAATAAGTCACTGATGGGCTAACATGTGGTAGAGAAATCGGAACAAATTTGGGGGGCTTCCGATCTGGTCACTAAAAATGCCACAATCAAAGCCTACAATTCACCGTTTTTGGACTTCTCAGTCCGTTCCAGGTTCCCAAAATAAAAATGACCAAAAATTTTATGGGAGCTTCCTTTGGTCGTGCGACGCATCCACAGAAGTTTTGCGGCCACACTGGCGGACGTTTGAGGGTCAAATTCCCACAAAATACACAATTCGACTTTATTCGACGATTTTGCCATAAGTTGCTTTAAAGGACTGCATACTTCGTATTTTGGGTTGAAATACCTCAGGGTCGCCCTTATGACAACCATGACATGTAGTAGAGTAATTTGGTGAAATTTGGGGAGCTTTCGTACTGGTCACTATAAATGTCGTAATCAAAGCCAATAATTCACTGTTTTTGACTACCCCGAATAAAAATATCTGAAAATCTTGTGGGGGCTTCCTTGGGTCATGCTACGCGCACACAGATGTGCTTTGCCACTTCTGACAGAGCTCCTGTTTTTAGCAATGTAAATCTGAATTGTTGGACATGCATAGTACATAGAAATAACATACAGTGAATGAAAAAGAGTGCTTATAAGTTATAATTGGATATCCGCAATGGACAGCATTACAGAAAGTGTATAGATTTATAGATAATATATAAGTATATAGTTCAACTAAACAGCACTTGAAATTTTGTATGCTCGATGATTCTTGCTGAATGGCAACAATGAAGGCCAAGCTGCAGTCTTTAAAATCAAGACTAAAAACAACTTTCAGCCAAAAATATTCATGGGGTACACAGCAGGTGGATCCAGTAATACCAATTTGTTTCTTAGGGCTGATAACACAACTACCAATTCACAGGCTAGTTCAAAAAAGGGAAAAAAAAAGATTGCAAGAGCAACTCTTCTTCTTGAAGTAGTCGGTCATCTTCCGACATGAGCAAAAGGAAGTTTCAGCACTTTAAGTTCAAAAGCAGCTTTTGATGAAAAGATGATCATCAAATATACTAGCGTTGAAATGAAATAGAATAAGAACCAGTATTAGGGTCCTTCACGGCTTTAAAGTTGTCAACGCTCATTCCAAAGCGACCAAGTATGTTGTTGCCCACATCCTTGAGCTTCCCTGCACATAATGCAATGTTCAGAAATCCATTCACAAACATGAGGCAACTAAGACATGCTTCTCATATTATAAATTTTCTGTTTGCCATCTTTGTGTTTCCAAACATAAAAAATAAGGAGAATGGAAAATTCATGTTTAGACATATGTTTGAAACCAGGAAGAGTAGCCTTTAAAAACCGATAATAAACCAAACATTGAAAGAAATTTTGTTGCATATTTCCCCCCCAAAAACAAAACGGAAGCTGAAATTTCTTCACATCTTCCAATTAAGCATAAAAGAGAAGCAATATACAAGTAGTTTTTAAACAGAGTACATATTATGTTACTGGAGAATGCCAAGAATTTCTTGTTTATCGTGGCCATCTAATGTGACTTCTCTGCACCAGTAAACAAAAAGTACTAGAAGACCATAAGTAGATACTAGTTGCACTTCCATAGGAATTGCCACAGATGTATCAAGTATTCAACCATAGTAATTCTCATTCTAAGACAGATTTCTCATAAGTATTAGAATATTTTTATCTTTGCCAGTATTGTGTTTTACAACACAACATAATAAGAGAACAGAAAAATATTGTTTAGATAAATCACCTGAAAGCATTAACACTAAAAGCTGATAAGAAACCAGGCGTGAAAAGAAATATGTTGCAAATTTTCCAGTATAAAGTACTCCGTCCGTAACATAAAGATTTCAACATTTGTTTTTTCACGCATTTTGAGGAAGCGGTTTGAGGGTGTAAACGACCAAATTAATCAAAATAATTTTGATATTAGTAACTTATAATCACATTCTTGCTTGTATTAAAACCATTTTGATTAATTTCGTCTTTTAGATCCTTAAATCGCTTCTTCAAAATGCGTGAAAAAACAAATGTTGAAATCTTTAAGTTACGGAGGGAGTATAAGCATGATCACAAATACAATGAAAGTCAATAAGCAGACACATTAGGTCCCTCCTCAGCCCGTAAAAGAGAAAAAATAGGAAAATAAAGGAAGAAGAAAACAAAAGGACTATCGTTAAGAAAGTAATCATAAAAGAGACCAAGTGAACAAGCACAAAGAAGAAAAGAGAACGATTACCCATCATTTCTTCCTTCATCTTTTCCATCTTTTCTCGGGCTAAAGGCTCCAAACGAACTATATTTCTTTTAGCCTGGTCATTTGAAGGATCCACTTCCAATATTTTTTTCATATCTGCAAGAAAGGAATAGAAAAATCCACCGTAATTGGAATAAATGCACGAGTATACAGGATTTTGCAAAAATCAATTTTTAGGTAGATTAACTATAAAAATTAAAAACTTCAAGCAATGACTAATCAGAATAACAACAGAATAAAAAGAATAGAACCTCACCGGCAATAGCATCTTCATATCGTTCAAGCTTTTCATAAGCCTCTCCTCTGCGATGAAGCGCTTTCACATAAGCTGGATTAAGTTCTAAAGCTTTTGAACACTCTTTGACTGTCTCATCATACTTCCCCTAAAAGAGCCAGGAAAAAAAAAAAGCACAAATCGAATTAAAGAGCTTTATAAAAAATTGACAGTTAAAATTCTTAAAGGAAGCCAGAATATAGAAGGTCATAGATATTTAAGCTTATTCACAGAAAACACTTCATGCTTTTCAACCCTCAGGGAATTTTATTTAATTTTCTCTGGGTGAGTGGGGGAAATGTGCCAATATATAACCCCCCACAGGCCCATACCATATACACAAATAGAAAAGAGTATAAATAAAGATATGGAATACAAAATATAGAGCTATGCAAGCTCCCCCTCCCCCCAATGCACAATTCAACCTCACCAACATGTGATAAAGTGGCAGATACGTGATGTCAACTGAAATCCCAAATCCATCCCGCCCCTCCCTAGTGACAACCAATAAATTAGTTACTATTCAGAAACTGAAATTATGAGATAGAACCAAAAGACACATAAGTTGCTTAAATTTAATTCAACTTAGGACTGCTTCTTATGAACTTAATTTCTGAAATTTCAGCTTAGTCCAGCTCAGCTCCTGCTGAGTCTAGTATTTAGTTTAATTTGGTTCAGTTAATTTCAGTCAGTTGGCATTTTATCTCACATGCAAACTTAGCTTTGGCAACGATCAATAACAATAGTTCGATCCAAGTGAAACAATAATTATTGAACCATCATTCAGTGACTGTGCTCTCCGCAATTACCATAACAGGTATAAAACTGACCGTCAGAATAATTATACCAAACCGTGCAGCTAGAGTATCATAGAAATACAATTACTTTGATGGCCCTTTAGATTTTGGAGGGAACAAAAAGATCAAAGATGCACTTAAATGCAATCATGAAATGGTTAATTCCTACATTATCAAAGGTAAAGACAATTGTAGGCCCTATTGGCACTGTTCTTTTGGATTGAATTTGTCTGAACTAAACTGAATTTGTCTGAAATGAACATAATTTGTCTAAACTGAACTAAACTAAATCCTAAACTCAAAAACAGTTGAGCTAAACTTGTCTAAATTGTCCAAAAGAAAATGCCCTAATCATAGAATATTACAAAACCTAACCAATTCCTACCTCATAAATTAAACATAAAAACCAAAGTAACTTTGTCCGCCTGTACACAAATTCACATGCATACTTCTTTAATGCAAGTATAGGCGGACCTACATTGGAGCAAAGGGTGCACATGCTACCCTTGAAAATCTAGAATATTTATTAACAACAAAAATTTTAACAAAGTTTCATAGTTCAACAAAAAAAGGTTGTTTCCTACATGTTGGAATCCTGGATGGTGCAATGCTAATTCTGATAAGAATTCCTAGATCCGCCATTGAATGCAAGCAACCTCAAACACATCATATTCTCCAAAATCTCATCATAAGCATAGATTCATGCAAGATCGTAACTCAAAGCAATAAGCCATCATATCAAACCAAATTGTTCAAATTCACCCACTATTTAGAAATATGAAACCCAACCAATCGATACTTAGGGAGCTAATCTCTAAATAAAATAATTTGATGGAGCATTTAGCACTAGATCAAGATCTGAAGGAGCATTTGGCACAAGCTTAGCCACTACAAGAAATGATTATAAATAGAAGAGGGGGGAGGGTTTGATTTTGGAGAAGCATTTAGAATCATAGGGAGGAGAAAGAGGATTTTTTGCTGAATATGAGTCCTCAGTTTTTTTTTTTTTACAGACATAACGAAGAAAAATTGAATGTGCTTGAAATAAAAAAGTTATATCTTTGATGTGAAACAAGATGTCCCGAAACTCAAAGTTGTGCTTGGATAGAATATATACCCTAGATAGTCGATATCAAACACCAATTAGTTTGACAAACTCCACACTCTCATTTAATAACCAGGAGAAAATCCAACCTTAATACTCCCTCTATTTTTTAATAGTTGTTCAACTTTCTTTTTTGGGATATTTTCAGATAGATGTTACATTTCCCTTTTTAGCATAGTTTGTGTATTAAAATTACCAATATAACCTTAGATTTTAATGATCACATGGGTCTCTTTCTGACTTGTTGAGGGGAACATGTAGGTTTTATTGAAAAGTAACACTGACCAAAAATAACTTTTCCCTGAGATTTGTGCCATTTTGGTAAGGAACAACTAATAAAAAGAACAAAATAATACATAAAATTAGGCTAAAAAACCATGTATACAGAGTTTAAACGGGACTAGTAATTTATTCACAACCAATAACTAAATCATAATTCTTATCCCTAGCGAAATATGTTTTATTCTTGACAAATTCCAATTCCTAACAAGACATGTTTTAACCCATTTAACAACTTTAGATGAAATATTATCTCATGATTCTCATCTAACCTATTTTAACAAAATACTTTATGTCTCCATCCAATCTAAAAAACTGCAAATTTAATGAACAAAATACAACTAACGACCATAATGCTAAAAATAGGTGAATACAATACTAACACCATCTACACATAACTTGCTAAAAAAATAGAAGAAAACAGAGGTCTTCAAGAACTTTGCAAAACTCCAATATATTCAAGAAAACCACATTGAACAATTGCTGCCACATCAGATACACAAAAGATATGCAGTGGTTCTAAATATGACATTTCTGTAACTTTTCAACTATAGCATTTCAAGAACTTAAATTCCTTAAAGGAAACTACAGTGAAAGGAAAGAGGGAGAAATAAGGCTCAAATATCAGTAGATGTAAACAAAATTTAACCACTAATCGTCACACGGTCACATCACAAGAGGAAAGAGTAAATCTACACACTAAACTCATAAAATCCAAGATACGTGTCTAATAATTTTCCTACATTAAAGTGGATTTCCATCAGTTAAAATTTAATCTTGAAGCCTCCAACAAAGCCCAAGCCTTCAGTGTTCAGGCTTCATATTGTCACATGTTAGGATTCCCAAATGTTTCATGCTAGATAGTCTATAGGATTGTGATAAGCAAGAAAAACAATCATTACCAGTTTTAAGTAGCATATTCCACGGTTTGAATAGCATATGGAACGTAGCTCCACTGATTCTTGCATCTCAGGTGCAACTTGTAAAGCAAACTCATACTTTGACAATGCATCCTCATACTGGCCCTCCTTAAACAATGAATTCCCTTCAACTTTCGCATCATTAGCAGGCCGCCCTGGGCCCAGTAAGAAATCCTCCATTTTTGTAGTCTACAGCACAGCACATACATAATCTATCAACCATATTTGATTGGAAATTCATTTTCCATCTGGCGATAAAATAAATTACCCAGCAAAGCATGAACTTCATTGTATAATTGATTCTACGGGAAAAACAATCTTACCTCAAAAACTGTGCTTGCTTTAATGGAGGAAATCTGCTTGCTCTAATGGAGGAAAGGCACCACAAAAACCACGCCCAACCTAGAAACAGTTAGTTAGTTCGACAGAGAAGAGGAGGAGAGGACAGGGTGAAATAAATGGAGAGATGAAATGTTAGGGTTAGATATTTTTTATTTTTGGGCCTTTTTTTTTTTTAACAAGAGGCTTTTCAGTTTTCATTAGTATATTAGTACCAATAAATTTTTGTATTTTTTTGTAGGTGTAACCATTTTTATCCAATATTGTCAAAAATCGAATTTTTGTTAAAAAAAAAAAACGATAACCGATAAAAATAAAATAGTCACCCATCCTTTAGGATTGCTACATTTGTTCCAAAAAGTTAACTACTCCCTGTTCCAAAATAATTTTTCTATTTACTTTTTCATATCACCCGATACACAACTTTAACTATTAATATCTTGAGTTATATTTAACAAAAAATTATATATTTAGAAAGTACATGTGGAGACAAATCATATGAGATCCGATATGATTATGTTTTTCCTTATATGAATAAAATTAAAGAGATCCGAAGTAATTATGTGAATACTGAATAGTGTCTACAGTCAAACTTAAGCACTTCTTATGGGACAGATGGAGTACATAATCACCTTTAACAAACAAAAAATAAATATTTTTTTCTTCTTAATTACAAACACAAAATGGCAAAGATATTATTTTACGTTTCTTTTTTGAAAAATTTCTCAATTATCAAAAAGCTTTTGGCTCACTTTGTCCATTACTACCAATTAATTTATGTCCTTAGAGTGCTCACTGACTTTTTTTTAATTTTTTATTTATTTTTTTGTTTTCAATTACTACAAAAAATGATTGAACTATCGGGTATCGCTATCGTATCGGTATCCGACACGGATACGTCTACCTAAATGAAGTATCCACGCATCCTAGCTTGGTAGTAATAGCAAAGCACTTCATCAAATATTGATAGTAATTGAAAACAAAACAATTAAGTGATAGTATTTGGCAAAGTGGACTAAAAACTTGGTAGTAATTGAAAAAAATTCTTTCTTTTTTAGGTGGTGGTGTCATGTGATTTAACATGTTACTTCTCTTAATTACAAACACAAAAAAGACAAAAGTAATCAACCTAATCCCTTTTTCCCCTTAAATTTTAATATTTTTTAAAATTATATAAATGAGATTTTGAGATTTATAAGGCACAAAATATAATTTTAAAAATATTAAAACATTTTTAATTATTTTTTCTCTTATCTGCCCATATTAAGTAAGATAAGAAATATAAATTTTATTTCTTTTTCAATTAATAGAACAAATGTATTCAATATATTTTTTCATGTACTCCGTATTTTATATCATTAAGAAATTTTATGAATAAGTTTAAGACAAACTTAATTTTTTGATGAAAATATATGGTAAATTGTTATAAAAAATATATATAATTCAATGAAATAAATCATAAGGTTATACCTTGGTTACATTTCATCTATTCAACAAGTTTGGTTATACGAAGGAATGCGGTTTATTCGAGAAAATCCTACCTCTATATCTACAAATTAATTTATAGTTTATGAAATAATTTAATTTGTAGTTTTTTAATTTGTAATAAAAAAAACCTACAAATTAAAAAACTATAAATTAGATTTTTATTAAATAAAGCTAAACGTTGCCCCGGGCCCCAAAATATAAGAAACGGCCATGATCATTAGCTTGTGCAAGGGACCTCTGTTTCAAACCAAGAAAACAAATTATCAACAATTCAATAGAAAAGGAATTTCCACGTAAACTAAGAACCAGAGTGTTAAGTAGTTAGTGTGAGTATAATCGTCCCATAGTCCCAAATTAAAAAATGAAGCAAATATCTTCTAGTTTATAACCTAAATGAGCTACTCCTTTCATTGCCATATGTTTTTGGAATGGAACCTCACATAGGTTTCATTAAGTGGACTAGTTCCTAACACAGAGAATGCAAGAAGGCCACAGGAACATCAAGTAATGACACAATGACATGTGATAAGCACTTGAAACAACTAGATTCACCCGTCAACCATTACATAAAACATTTAGGATGACAATTAAGGCATTATAAAGTAGAAACATCAGCTGCTTCATCTGTCAGCCACTACATTAAACAACCAGAAAGCAATAGAGATGTCGACAAGCTCTCAAACACAAACTAAGAGCTATCACAATCAACCTTTAGTGATTATAATGTCATAATTTTCAGCACAACTTTCAATGATACAACCTAACTTGTATGAAAAGACTACATTAACAATAGCAAGCCATCGGATAGTGATACGAGCCATAATAGCAGCAAATAACTCATCCATCAATTACATATCTAATCAACAGATACAAGAAATGCCAAATCAAATTAACTGACCAGCATGACTTCTACTGTTTTGAGCGAAAAAACGTTTCCAAAATTTACAAAACAAAATCTCAACTTCTCAATCAATTCGATAATCATAAGAGAAAGAAAAGGCTAAACCTGCTTCAATTGATGATCATCAAGAGCATCTTCATAAGGTTATACCTTGGTTACATTTCATCTATTCAACAAGTTTGGTTATACGAAGGAATGCGGTTTATTCGAGAAAATCCTACCTCTCTATCTACAAATTAATTTATAGTTTATGAAATAATTTAATTTGTAGTTTTTAATTTGTAATAAAAAAAACCTACAAATTAAAAAACTATAAATTAGATTTTTATCAAATAAAGCTAAACGTTGCCCCGGGCCCCAAAATATAAGAAACGGCCATGTTCATAAGAATCATCCTTAGAAGCCATCAGTGGCGCAGATTGTTGATGTTGTTGTTGTTCGTCGTTATTATCTTCATCACCATTTTCGGTACCTCTATCAGAATAATCACCTTCGCTGGCCGTTTCGAAACCCTCCAAAACGTCTTTGTTGACCGTGGAACTCGTTTCGAGTTCACAATCGCTGGAGTTCGTTTTTTTGGGAAGTGATTCGAGCTTCTTCTCGTTGATCTTTACGTCTTCTTCGTTTTCTGGTTCAATTACTACCATTTTTTTTAAGCTTGGTGCTTTGCAAAGTAAAATCAAAAGATAAAGAGTTTTGTGGGAAAAACAGGAAAAGGTGGAATTTGTTTCTTTTGCGAAGTAAGGTTGAAGAAAGTTTGGCTTGAGTAGTCGAATTATGCTGTTTCCAGAAACCTCTCGTTTTTATTTCTTATTACTCCCTCTCTTTTTTCTTTTTTTTTTTTGTTTTGTTTTTTTGTTTTTATCTTTTTTAATTTATGGAGTATACTTGTCTTGTGCGTGAGACTCTGGTGGATGTTTCTCCTCTTTTTATGGACGATGATGAGGACCTTGGTTTGGTTGAGCGAAATATCAAGCAGCGTAAGAGGAAAGTTTGTGATGGTGATTACATAGTTGTTGTTCGGGTTCTTCCTTCTAGCGGACTTGCAACTAAACATCCATCTTTTTCGGCTCCTACCTTGCCTTATTTACCCTTTGTTTTTCATCTCATTTTAGCTACTCCTGATGTCGTTTTGTACCAAATTAAAAGCTTTCCTTAGGGGACGACTTGTGGTATGGATGGTTTGCAGGCTCATCACTTTATGGATTGTTTGAGTGGTGTGGATGTTGTTGTTTGCTTGTTTCAGATGAGTTAGTTGACTCCATATCTCAGGTGGTTACACTCTTTCTGTCTGGGAAATGTTCTGTGGAGTTGGATGAGTACATTACAAGTGCTCCTCTCACACCTCTTGTCAAGCCTATTAGGGATATTCATCACATAGCTGTGGGTACTATTTTGAGGCGCTTGGTTTTGAAGGTTGGGGTTGCGGTGATTGGACCGTCTTTGGGGGGCTATTTTGATAGTCTCCAGTTTGGTGTGGGGGGTGTCGACAGGAGGTGAAGCTATTTTCCATGCGGTTAATCGGTTGGTTGAGGAGAGCGGTAATGATGTAGGTCTTTCAATGTTGTTGATGGATTTTAAGAATGCCTTCAATTTAATTGATTGGGAGGTCATGCTACGTGAGGTTCGTTTATTTAAGAATACCTTAAGTTCTATTTTATGCTACCGAATGTTTGTTCCTTTGTTCTCTATTTCGGCACCCTGCTCTGCTTGCTCAAGGGCTTTTGAAAAGGATATTTTTGGAGATCATGCAGTATCATGTGCTGGTATTGTAGGTATTAAGCATCGGTATAATATTGTTTGGGGTCCCTTCTTGATGTTTGTTACCGGTCTAGAATTTTAGCAAGAAAGGAGGTACATATTGGTTTGACAGGGGGAATGTTGGAGCTCTCCACCTATTGACGTTTTACTTTATTTTTGGGATCGAAGCTTGATGTGTGAGTGGACTTGATATGGTCTTCTCCCTTAACTCAATCTGGGTTGGCTGACTTCATTCCGGCTCGTGTTGTAACGGATGCAGGTCTTCGTAAGCGAGTTTAGTATGTAGATAGATGTTGTACTTTGGGTTATGGGTTTCTTCCTTTCTCCTTTTCAAAATTAAGGGAATTAGAAGGGGATGTTATTGTCTTGTTGAAGCAGATTTAAAAATTTTCTCGGACTGCGGATGTTGAAGCGCATGCGGTTGCTCACATCTTCACAATGATGGGTTTCGCTATAGCTAGGGGAGTGGGGGCTAGATTGAATCTCAACTCCCCACTAACTTCTTGTAAATCTGAACATTTTTGGTATTCATTATTTTATAATAATAATAAAAATTAAATTGAACTGAACCAAACTAACTGAACTGAGAAGAAGTACAAAACGGGGCGGAAGTCAAATCAAATCTCTTATTGAAGGGCAGATTACAAAATCCAACTGCAGATACATCAACACTGGAGAAAGGTTGGTGTGGCATGACCATGTGAAAGCAAAGGTGCTTGACATAGGGTGTCATAATAATAATAAAATTTATCAAATTACATCACATAACTTGAGTAAAACTGAAAGGTCCACAAACCACAATCGCCTAATCTTAAAATTACACATTTTCACTTAATTTCGTGACCCCATCAAAGCTTGGATTCAAATTGGTCTCCTTGCACGAGCGCTATCACGGTCACCTAAAATAAGAATGCCGATTCTTGCCACACAATTTCTCACGACATAGAACTATAGTTTGTCACTAGGAGTCGGCATCATATCCTGAAACAAACTGGAATACAAAGTTTGATATGCACACTAGTATAGTTATTTGGTATTATAGCAAATTTTTTGTAAAATGTAACCTTTTAGCATAAAGCCATAACTTTTATATAAAACTTGGCTAGTTATGTAAAAAGTTATAGATCTATGGTAAAAAGTTACAAAATTCTGTCATTTTACTGTTTGACGGTGTGACAGAAAATTTTGTATTGGTATAAGGTATTATATACTTTGGTACCAAAATGAAGCTTCACCTTGGACATTCGGTGAATTGAGCTGAATGGCAACCAATAATCAGGATGACCATTAACAAAAACAACAGTTTAGCATTTCTTAATCATTGAAGCTTCTGCAATTCCCTTGCTCTGCTGACTCAGCAAAAAGGGCTCAGTTACTCACGACAAAGTCTGACGTTTCAAGCTTCATTTGTAGCATCACAATGAGACTTCACCTGCTCAAACACATCCTATATTCCTATAAGTTACACAAATCTGATATAACAACTAATTCGTCTAATTGTATACAAAATGCATTTGTATAATCACCAATATCAAAAAAAAAAAAAAAAAACAAAAGCATTCATATAATCAACTAGCATATGTATGAAAAAACAACAGTTTAATGACTTACTGACAACTGTAGCATCTAATCTGAAATCATATAATAAGCAGCTGGTATTCTGCGAAAGCGTCTCGAGGCTGGAGCATATGACGCCTCCTTTTGATTAGAGACTAATGATCTCTTCCTCCTGCTCAAGAATCCTTGTCCGGCAATTGAATCATACAATTCTCCAGTGGCCAGCTTATTTCCGGGGTGGCTATTTTCAGCTGCATAACTGCACAATAGAAGGGCAGTCAGCACATGTCATCTCGAATTGAGTTATAATGATTTCACACTTTTCATGATTCATATACGATTACATACACGACTCGTACAATGAGAACTATGTAGGCAATTTATAATAAGAATTTGCGAACTTTATTTTCAAGCATACAACAGATACATGTCCTTTTGACAAAAAATCTATTGTAGAGGGCATGCTTGGATTGGTATAACATGTTAAAGGAGTAATAGGAGACAAAGAAAGGAAACTGAAGGCAGTTTTCCACTAGATTATACCAATCCAAGCATTTGCTCGGGTATTATCTAGTAACCTAATAAACCATTGGCCCAAATGATCTCATACTGAAATAGCTAAATGGCAACAAGGGGGAAAGAAGAGGGTAAAGGCTATTAAGTTGCCACTTAATGAAGGGGAACAAAAATCATAAAGAAGAAAGGATTGCACTAAGATTTTGAAGCAATACCGCTCACGTATTATTTGAAAAGCTTCTTTCGTTGCATAAGGTAGCCCTGTCTTTGGATCTCGGTACCTAAAAGGCATCACATTACAAAATATACACAGCTTAGTTTGTTTTAGACTGGGAGTCCAAATAAAACTCCAAAATTTTCTTTTACATTTATTAAACAAACACAGACACACACACACAATAATTCTTAGGAAATATGGTCTCTGACACTCTGACCACAGCTGACCAATCTATAGTTTTGAAAAAAGCTCCATAAGCTATAAAAATAAATCAATAGATAACAGTAAATATTTCAAAATCATACAAAATAATGAAAAAGAAAATAGTTAAGGATAGATACTCAGAAGTTACGGAAAAGGCTATAAATAACTTGTTATGATCAGAAATATTTGGTCAGACTAAAAAAAATTTATACTTCGTATTATATTTATTTGGAACATATGATTATGGATTTAGATATTTCAAAAAAAAATTCAAAAAGCTTTATTAAGCATAAAAAGAATATTTGGATCAAATTGGATTGAATTTGGATTTCAGAAAATTTAGGAGGACCAGACTGGATTGGATTCATGAGAAGTTTGGATCTCAAATATTGAAGTTCAAAACATTTTGAACTAAATTGGATTTTGCATAATCCAATCCATTCAATTTACACCCATAGTACTAACCTGATGCTTAGACCTTGGGTTTTCCAGTTAAAAGTTCATAACCAGCAATGAAAATACACTAGATATTACAGGGATCTTACTTTGCAGGCAGCCCAGTGATGGCACATAGAGCTTTCTGAGGATCTGAAAGGGGAAAAATATGAATACCAATTACATAGGAAAAGGAACAGTGAAAAAACAAAGGAGAAAGTATCATAGGGTGTCTCCAAATAAAAATGAATTGAAGGGCGAGGAAATGATACCAACTTCCATCACAATAGCATCAAATGGGAAGCATCCAGTAGCATATCAATCAAGTAAACATACTGACTAAATAAAGGTAAAATTAATGGACAAATGCTGCTTCTATTTTGGTGGTGTGGATCATGATTTTCAAATAGACATCACCCTTTCCCTTGGTATGTCTATTGGATCATTTCCTTTTATATATCTTGGTGTCCCCTTATCCACTTGCAAGTTGAAATATACTCAATGTTAGAGCCTAGTTGACAACGTTCTTGCAAGAATCAGGAGTTGGAATAATAAATTTCTGTCCTATGCTGGTAGATTGACTCTGGTTAAAGCTGTCTTACAAGGCATGTACTCATTCTGGAGCCCGATCTTTATTTTGCCTGTAAAGATTATTAGGGAAATCCAATCTTCTTGCAGATTTTTCCTCCGGACAGGAAGAGCAGATCCTTCAAGGAAAGCTCTTGTTGCTTCGCAGCATTTGTGCATGCCCAGAAGTGCTGGTAGTCTCTTTCTAAGGGATCTGGAGCTTTGGAACATGGCTGTTGTGGCTAAACTTCTTTGGGATATCCATGCCAAAAAAGACACTCTATGGATTCAATGGATAGATTCCTACTATATGAAAGGTAGATCTATAGATTTTTTTTAATCTTCCTAATTCTGCCTCTTGGAATCTAAAGAAAATCTTGGAATGCTTCCCTTCTGTTGTTCAACATGGTGGTTGGGATACCTTCCTTCAGAGGTTCAAGTTTTCTATTAGAAAATTTTATCTCAAGCTCCTTGGGGATTTTCAAAAGGTGGCGTGGAGAAGGATTATTTGCAAACGAAAGCTTCTCCTAAAGCTACTTTTATTGCTTGGCTAGCCCTTCTGAATAAGCTCAGGCCAAGGAACAAGCTACTCAAATGGAATGTGATCAATAATGATCTATGTGCCCTCGGCAATTCTGTTTCTGAAACAGAACACTTGTTTTTTCTGTGCCCCTATGCTGCTTCAGTATGGAGTAGAGTTTTGGCCAAAATTATCTTTCACAGATTCCCTTCTGGTTCGGATCAGTAGGTAGCAGTGGCTATCAAATGTGCTAAGAAGTGCTCTCCTAAGTGCAAGGCTTTCATCACTTGTTTTGTTGAAACATTTTACAAGGTTTGGATCCAAAGAAATAATAAGCTTTTTGGGCTGAATTGGATGTAAAGCATTGCTTGTAAGGGTGGTTGCTGTTGTATTACCTGATCTTTCTTCTTGACTCTGGTGCAGCCCTTCCTAGAAGGTGGGTACTAGAGGTTGGATTGAATTGGCCTTGGCTTTTGGTTGCTCTGGAGCTGGTTTGTATGCCTATTTTTTTGGTAATAAAATCACTTTATTTGCCAAAAAAAGGGTAAAATTAAGCCCTTAATAGCTACTGGATCATATGAAATAATTTCACATGCAACCATACAGAACTGTCCACAAAATCATTATGCTCAATACCTCAATTAAACAATCTGACACAGGAATAAAGATCGAGAATAAAGATGATCAAACTTGACATAGAACTGTCTTTAGACAAATAAGTATAATCAAACCTAAAAGACCAAGAAATTAACAATCCTTCATGAGCAAGAATCTCAGCTAAAGCTAAATTCTTAACCATGCTAGCATCCCAGGCATTCGTCTACACAGATACTAAGCATCTATAACAAACAGATCACTCTATTAGATTAGGCTAACATCCACAAGAACTTACAAGGAACTGATTTTGTAGAGATCTCTGAATCAAATGACACTCCATTTCTGAATTCAATATATGAGTTACCTGCAAGATGTGAATAAATAAGCAGCGATACAAAATCAATATTTGGCATCTGAAACTCTGATTAGCCAACTTCAAGGCATATGTGAAAAGCGATGCTGCAATATTAGAATATGCAATCTTCGCTTAACTTTATTGATGGTCCTTCTAGCCATAATAATGACAATTTTACTTCATAAAATTGAGTTAAGCTTATAACCAAGGGCTCCCTGTAAATGTTCAACTGTGAAACAAATTTTTAAAAATGTTTAAAGGGCTAAGAGTTAATAAGAGTAACATTGGTATCGGTTGTGGATGGTACACGGACCAAGCAGATTTTATTCAATATTTTTTTTTAATTGATTCCACTAAAACTAATTTGCTACATTGTTTTTAAAAAAAAAAGATTGCTAATTATGGGGGCTGAGAAAAGGCCTTGAAAAGTCTTTGTGGTTTTCCCAACCCACATAGCTTGTTACTACAGTTAGGTGGTAACTGATTCCTTCTTTCTACTTCTAGAGGCATTTTTCCCCTTCTCTTTCTAATGACAAATGCAACTGACATGTTTCAAGACTTGATAGTAGAAAGTGTTTTCTAGAGAGTTTTGGAAGTGAACTACAAAATACTGACCAATCATGGTTGTTCCACAGCATTATAGTTTCATGCAATGAGGCTGGTAATTAGGCGATGGGAATCCAAGAGCATTCTCATATTAATCAATAAAATTGATATTTTTCCTTCAAGTGCCAGCCTGATAGGCTTTTCCTTTGGCAAAAGAGTAGTAAGTGGCACTGCCCCTGCAATACAAGTCTTAAATTACTGGCTCCCTCTCTGTTTTTTGTGCTTGTCAACTGGCCTTTTCTTGTTCATAATGTGAAGGATTTTAAAACCCCGGATTGTTTGAATATTGTTTTTCACCATTAGTAGCCTACCTAATGCTTTCGTGTTGTAGTTTTTTTTTTTCTATGTATCAATCCTTACATCTCCTACTACTGGTGGGGTGACCACCAGTTTTGGTATGTTAGGGGATATTATTATTGCCGAACCTAACGCCTACATTGCATTTGCGGAGGACTGAAACATGCCATTGAAAGACTCAACAAGTCTGATACTCATAATAGCCAATTCAGAGCAATGTCTTTCTAGTTACAGATAGTATACAGTAAAATGATAGCAATTTGGTAAGCTTAGCTAGAAAAGCAACTTGCCATTTTTGGATGAATATCGTATTTGTGGGCCAGTATAGACTGGCTTGTGGACAATAGCTCTTTTCTTAACTTCCTCTTCCCTTGCTAATACACGCTCTAAGTTCCTCAAGTTCATGATTTCTGCAATATAACAAGAAGAATGAAATGAAATCCACATGCTCCTTTACTATTATTGAATCTTACATCTATAACCCATTTAGGAAAGAATAAAAAATGAAACCTGTCTGAGCAGCTTCCAAGAGCATTTCTTCCTGAGTCATTCGCTTCTCCTCCCCTTCTTTTTTCCTTTTTACAGGCTGGAAAGTATTTCAAAAGTAACATACTCCATATCAGAGAAATTATCACTTTTTAATACAATAGTTTTACATAAAGACTTTTTACTTCAAATAGCTAGGAACAAATCACAGGCTACCATTTGTAGTTTATCAAACTAAAAGCTTGATATAGACACCGATGAATCATCCAGAAAATATAGACAATTAGAATTGAAACCCATGCGGCACATAAATGATTGCTGATAATATAATTTATAAAGGGTAGAGTCAGTAGATTGTAGATATATACTGTCGCTTTTGAATTATTAATAAACTTATATTATTGTGATGTAATTAAAAAAATTAATTTTGCCTAAATGTAATATAATGTTTACTTTCATATTTACATGAGATTATATTTATTTAATCATAACTCTATATAAGATACAAATTTAAACAAAAAATTAAGTTTTGATCTGGCCATAATAAAGAGCCTTTTTAGAGCCAAGTATCTAATGCATATAAAGAGCCTTTTTAGAGCCAAAGTATCTAATGCATATGCATACTCATTCCCCCAAGGGCCAATGTATTATTTATCTTAAATATCTTTACACATAACAACATCAAAACAACATATGATAAGAAATTCAAGGATGTACATGCAACTAGGTTAACATAAAGGAAAATTTGTCCAAAAAAAACTTTTAAAATTTTCATTTTGCGATTTTTTTTTTTTGGGCAAGTTAAAACCCAAACCCCAAATTTTGTTGTGAGATCAAACCTTTTTGTGGTTTTCAACAAGTTTCAGGCATTGAGTCTGGTGAGAAAACCACAAAACCACTTCTTAACTTTATTTCCCTCCTAATTTCAATGGCAGAAAACCACAAAAAGGTTTTATCTCACAACAAAATTTGGCGTTTGGGTTTTAACTTGCCAAAAAAAAAATTAAAAGTTTTTTTTTTTTTTTTTGCAAAATGAAAATTTTAAAAGGTTTTTTTTGACAAATTTCCTAACACAAATAAGCTTTTGTTTGATAAAAATTGCACTATGTCTCAAATTACATGCTACATTTCCTTAAATGAAAATCTCAATTTACTTGCTACATTTACTTTATTATCTTGAGGTCTTTGCACGAAATTTTCCAAACTTTAATTTTATTTTAGTCATCTTCCTTCCTGATTTCTTCCAACATGACAACCCTTACTTTTGGTACATTCTCTTTTCCTAAAATGATTGGTCGCCACATATTTTATTCCCTTGCATTATAACCGAACCAAAAGTAAATGTAACAACTAAATTGAAACGGATGGAATAGATTATTTCACAAAAAACATCATTACTGTAACAGAGAATTCAGTGACGCATCAGGGAAACAAAAGAATTGGCAAAAGACTGACCCTTGATGTAGCCTGCAATGCAGCACGAATTGCTTCTCTTTCAGCCTGCCTAACTATAACAGCAGTTCTAGTAGATTTCCTGACAGCTTTTTCTCCTTCAGCTTCATCACCTTCCTCATGATGATCTGAGGTAGTAGGCTGTTCAGAAAGCTTTTCTTCATCTGGAGCCTCCAACTTTGAATCATCCTTTTCCATTTCCTCTTTCAAAGATTCTTCCAATTTGGAGAGGTCTTTCTTCTTTTTCTTCTTCATTTTCAGCATTCCTGGATATGCCAGCCGCTTCTTTGGCCTTTTCTCCCTGCAAAACAGCAAAAATTTTATACTCCATTGCCAAAACCAAACAATTAGATAACTCGAGTTTGTATGATGAGTCTAAACCTTGCATCTTCCTCATTTGCTTCTCCATCATCAGGTTCAGGCTCCTTAATAGTAAAGATACTGGATTAGTAAAGGTAATTGAACATATGCAGCAAACTGAAATGACAGACTAAAAGAAAACTAATGCCTAATTCAGGACTATATTGCATTTGTAAGCAACAAACAATTTCAATTTTGTAATATAAATTCTTTGGTGAGATGATTTCGCTGTAAGACCAAGTCTCACTAGTAAAAGTAGAAGAAAAACTTGCAAAAATTGTATAAAACCTATAAATAGTTATATATGTATAAAACAATGACTTGATAGCTTTTTATATAATTTTTAATAACCTTTACATATTTTTTTCATAACTTTTCCTCGGAACAGCTAGTCTCACCATTGTGAGGCGGTCTCAATAAAGACTTCCTGATATTGTAAATTGAAGCAAATACAAAGACACATTACTGAAATGTTCGTTAAAACATCAACACAAAAGAAAGTGGGAAAGATTAAAAAACTACATATAATGAAGAAGAAAGCAGCAGTTAAGTCACTCACATCTTCATCAAAGTCACTATCAAATTCATCAGCAACCTCTGGTTCTGCTTCATACTCATTGTCGTCCTCTTCCTGGAAAACCAATTATGACAGTAATTTAGTTATAGCCTTTAAAAAATGATCCTAGAAATAATATAAACCGCCAATACATCAACAAAAACAACTTTGCAAACCATTCATACCCAGCCAAATAAATGCATTTACTTAATTACTTACAAGAAAGTAACTATCATGAAAACCCAATTCAACGAAAAAGAAGGGCATATCAGAAAAGCTCATCTCCAACTAAAAAGACTCGTCTTTACCTCTATAAAAGCTTCTTGATTCCAGAAAGCCTCGTCATCTTCAATCTCTTCATCGAGCAATTTGTTCATCCTGGTGAAAGAAAAAATAAAGAATTAGCCGTCAACATTGAAACACTTAAACACCTCAAAAATTACAGGAAATTCAACCATGAAAGCACAAATTGAAGTTGTGTTAGTGAGACTACAAAATTTCTCACCTTTTTCCTCGAGTTGCTCGAGAAGTACGATCAAGTAAGACAAGCTGTTCTTCATTGGAGGAGGGATCCATGATTTCTGATGAAATTAAAATTTACACTATCTTTGCGAAATGCTACGAGATGTGCTCAACAACTAAATCGACCTAGTTCGAAGTCGTCATTAATCGATATCGTTAATGGTGGTTTTTGAATGGTACTTGGAAAAGAGAGGAAGAGATTCAGGGGGGGTGCTATAAATTTAGGGAAGACTGAAAGACAATCCAAATGAAAAAAGAAAAAAAAAAAAAAGAAAAAGAAAAGAGAGAGGGGAAGTACGAGTAATACTTTTTTTTTTTTTTTATGGGCAATACTTTCTGTATACTTTTAATTGCTCTAAATTAACTTTGACATTATTTACTTTGTGTTAATTTAATATAAATAATGAAAAATATAGTCATATAGTCTCTTGTTTGATTTGTATCAGAGCCTACTTTCAAAGTATATATTCCCTTTGTGACATATTAATGGCAACGATTTGACATAAAATAGAGAGGACAAATGTCAAATCGTTGCCATTAATATGTTACGGAGGGAGTATTTTTTAAATATTGTTAAACATAGCCCAAATTACTTACTAAAGCCCTTTTTGACAATTTTGCCCCTGATTACACGTGCGTTTGTTGGATCGAAAAAAATCCTGACATAGAACAGTGATCTAAATCAAAGACTCATAACTTTTTACACATAATTCCTTTTGAGGAGATTCAACTTAGAGAAGATTCCTTGTTCCAAAAGTTTCGATTTAATATACTATACGTCTAATTTCGCTGAGAAATGAAGAAGATATAAGCATTTGAAAACCAAGTGCACAGTTAGAAAGGTAGGGACGCATGGTCTATGTGCCCCCACTCGTCCAGGCGCATGAACCATGCACCCCTACCTAGGTAGAGGAGAATGGGTCATGCGCCTCTTCCTAGGCTGATGCACATGGTCCATACGCCCATAACTAGGTGGGGGGCATGGCTCATGCATGCGCCCTACCTTTCTGATTGCGCATTTGTTTTTCAAATTGTAATATCTCCTTCGTTTGTTAGCGAAATTGGACATATTTATATCAAATCAAAGCTCTCGGGACAAGGAATCTTCTCCAAGTTGAATGACCTCTAAAGGAATTATGTGTAAAAAGTTGTGAGTATTTGATTCAAACCACTGTGTAAAAGCACTTGTAACGCTTTCAATCTATGATTTTAGCGTATATAATATGTTGTAATTCTTGGTTTTAGGCTTTTAGTGTAATAATATGTTTTATTTAATGATTAATTTGATATAAAAATAAATTAAAGATTTTAGAATTTGGTCTAATTAGAGAGATGGTGTGATTTAGAATAAGGGTAGTTTTGGAATAATGAGAGCTTTAGTAACTAATTTGAGGGTTGTGTTTAACAGTTCATTAATTTTTTCTTATGTGTAATTAGAGATATTAATATTTAAAAATTTATGTCTCGGGAGATTTGGAAAAGCAAATTGAGCAATTAAATGTGGACAGAAGGAGTACTCCATATTGGTTTGATTGCAACAAATGGCTTCTCCTCAATCCTCATCAGATTCTAAAGACTTTGTCCATCATCACTACTAGCGCTTGTTGTATGTAATGCGTGGCTGCATAATTTTTAAAATGTAAACATCCAAGGCATCAACACCTCTTGCCCAAAAGGCAAAGGTAAACATCCAAGGCATCAAAACCTTCTAAATGTATTTTAGAATGAAGAGAAAATTTGCATTCATGGAATTCAAAGTTAGTTTGGAAACTTTAATTTAACAATTAACAAGTCTACTATGAATATTGTCCAAAATATTTTAAGGCTATGATTGATTGATATATAGATGATAATGATTTTAATTTTGTATTTTTTTTGTTTAAAAAATACAACTTTTGCATATAAAACAATAACTTTTAATATAAAGCTTAACTAATTGTGTACAAAAATCAAAGATTTAAAAAATAAAATTACAGGTCTTTAGTTAAAAGGTATGTCAGAAGACTCAGAACGTTTTACAAGAGAAATAGTATTGATATTTTCATCAATCACTATTTATAATTTTGGCAAATTAATTTTAATTTTAATGATTTTAATTGATTGATAAATTAATGGTACAAATATCTATTTAAAAGATATACCTTGTTCAATTTGCATTGATTGTGTGACTAATTTAGGAATGTGAATTTACAGAAAATAAATTACTAAGGGTGAAAATGTAATATCATGGGAGTTGGGACACTAACTATTGTTCCTCCCTTTCCTTATACTCACCCTGTGGTTTATATATATTCACCAATCCTACAATAGATATTCACCAAAACCTCTCTGTCATAGTGCCATTGATCTTCGTTAAAGACACTGATAATTGATATTGCAAAATTATTATAAATTTGAATTTGTACGCCATTTGATAGAGAAAGAGCAAATCACATTCTTTCTATAGATGCAATAACAATATTCTGATATTACAAAGCTTGGGCACTATAAGGTCCATATGAAACAATTTGGGAGCCATGCTAATTCAGAAATTGGGACCGTAATTTTTTAACTAAATATAAATTAATGAGAAACTTAAAATACAAGTATATAATACTTCATATCATGTTTGTAATCTTACAAGTACAAAATTCACAGTATTTTGCCTATAACACAATTTGTAATTGATTCATCTAAACACAATTTTACAGTTTTGGGGTTTACAAGATCTACATATAACCAAAAATCCCAACCCTAAAAGGAAATTGATAATGAGGGAAGGGGATGGGCAAGAATATCTAAAATTTCATGTAGCCTATTAGTGTTTCTACCCTGAGCTTTTCATCCAAAACCCTTAGGATTATGGTTAGCATCTTCCTAATTACATGCCCAAAATTTAACAGGATCTCCAACTTTACAACAAATTTCATCAAAAGAATGGAGCGAGCAAGTACAGGCTTCACTCACAAGAACAAAATTTCAGGCCAATAAAAGACCATCCTAAACGAATGAAAGAAATGTATTCTATGTCTTGAACAAACTTGAAGGTACCTGAACGACGATAAAATGTAACAGAGGTTATTAATTATATCAAAAATATCAATATTCAGACAATGACAGCAAACGAGTAAAAAATAATTATGATTAAAGGTATATAAACAGAAAGGTTGTGGATCAACAAAATAAAAGTGCTCAAATATGTGAAGTCCTGCAATCACCACTCACCAGCAAACCTTTCACAAGAAATGGAAGCACATACTACTATTTTACATGGCATATCATATTAAAGTTTTTGCTAAATACTATTTTCATTGAGAAATGTTTCAGATCTTGTTAGATATCATGCCAACAGCTTGTCAAAGACTCAAAGTGCTGCAAAAACCTTTGGTGACATCCAGCTATGAGGCATCTCTCATACATAAAGCAGTTCTTGTACTTATTTTCTTTAATAATATTCTCTCTTACTTCCAACCCCAACCCATGCCCTTACGACATCCACCTTTGTCACGACAAATAGACAATTAGCCATGATGATATGGATCAATAGTACAGTACACTGAAAACCATCTCTATAAAAAAAAATGATGGGGCAGGAAACCATCTCTACAATTTGGCAAAGGTAAAGTTGCATAAAACCTGACACTCGAAAATCGCTATACCGATCTTAATACCAAAATGGAAGCTTGGAAACAATGTAGCAGCAGCAATGAGGTTGCTTACAACGACTTGATACCCTCATTTAATAGATACTCTATATACATAAGTTAACTATCTACAGACTATAGTTAGTCAATTCTTCACCAGAAGCTCAACAATCAGTCCACTTTAAAAATTTCCATTAGCTATTGCAATGGAAAAGGGCCACAGAAGCAGCTCATGCAGAATGAAGCAAAGAAAAGGAGAAAAGATGGTCAGAACTCAGAAAGTGGAGCCGACAACATTTCTTTAGCTATCGCGACTTCAGATGTCATAAAATCAAGTTATAAATGATGTGTTAGATGCCGTCCTCCCCCCCCCCCCTCTGCCCGTCCCCAACCCCCAAGGAAATGATGTGGAAAAAATGTAGTGTCTAGGTTACTAATGAAAAAGTATAAAGAATAACTCTACATATTCTTAAATATCGTTAGTATACATTAGTTACTAGAAATTTTCTACCAGATCATTCCATGTAACAAAAAATTAAGCCTATGCTTTGATTGCTGGAAATGTGGGACATATTAACATACCTTCACATGATGTGGCATGATCTTGACATCAAAGGGTACGTGAAGCCATGCTTCAGGTGGATAGAACATGAAATTTTCTGGCTTGCTCGTGTACACATCTGCGTACTGATGAATGTGATAAGCAAAGGAGGATTCTTGACCAGTGTCAGTGAGGAAAGTGGCCCCAAAAGCTTTGTTGAACATGTCTTTCATTGAACAGCGTGCCTTCTGTCTCTCTTCATTAAGCTCATCCAAGAGAGACTTGTATGCTTCACCTTTTGGAGAATCAACAACAGTAGAATGCAATCTACCAAGCAATTCTTGGATAATGTGAAATTTTGCCTGTGCGAAAAAAGAGGGATAAAAACTGAATATAACTAAAACATAATAGATGCTTAGCATATGACTATATGAGACTACATCGATTTGCAACAATCAAAATTAATGATCACATATATCCTTGAAGATACCTGCTCAAAACGGTACGTATCCTCGTTCTGTATTTGTATTTCATTCTGCATAAATAAAATCTAACTGTAATGATAAGAGTTTTTGGACTGAGAGTCAGAGTACTACATAAGAATCATTAGTTGAGCTTTGCCTTTCAGACTTCTATTTTTTTTTTATTATACAGCTGTACATGATAACATCTACATAAACACACAGAGATAGACAGATGTGAATATAACCAGCACATGCAGGGCAAAAATTAGCGATGCATAAGCTCCTTTCTTTTTCCAAGGATATCATCCAGAGCTAATGAAAAGGCCAGATTAAAAGATGGAAAACCAGAACAAGGATTATACATCAATCAATATATGCCTTAATAGAATTGCCAAAAACATCAACCAAGATACAAAGCTTGATATTAGGAAACATCTACTACATAGATGTCTGAAAAGATAATAAACACTACAAGCTTGTAAGTTGTACGAAAACAGGTTCGTGGATACATCCACGTATGAGGACGGAAACCAAAAACAGAAAAGCTCAAAAATTCAAGATAGTGTAAGGCAATGAAATGGCAATATTTAAATATTTTTTAGAATTTAAAAAAAAATCAGAAAAAAATTATAAATATTAGTGAGTTTCCAATTCAAATTCAAATTCAAAATTGTGAAAAGGAAAAAAGAGGTTAAAAGAAGGCAGCTACTCAGCTAGCTGTCTCACATGGGTTCTATATTTCTATAACATATTTCCCACGTCCCACAGAAAAAAGAAGAAGGTAGAAGCCAAGAGTTTGAAGACATGGCAGCAATGAGCAAGTACTGGAATGTTATCGCTGTGGACCAGTGTTTGAAAAGGCGCGCCTCAGGCGCTGAGGCGCTAGGCGATAGGGGGTAGGCGCCTAACTTGGCCAAGGCGAGGCGCTTGTGGCTAGGCGCAGGTGAGGCGCACTGAGGCGCACTTTAGCTTTTTCCCTTTTTTTTTCAGATTTTCCCAATGCCTTCTTAGGTGCGCCTCACTTCAATGAGGCACACTGAGGCGTGCCTAAGGCTTTAGGAATTTCAATCGCCTCGGTGCGCCTTGAGCCTTTTTATACATTGCTGTGGACAAAACAAATTGAAGACCCTCATGTCATTGTCAACCACCCTTCTCCATGTTCGCTTTTGTCTTCCGCTAAAAGACAAAAAATGAATTGCCCACAGCATAATCATTGTTCCACTTGCAAAGTCCGGAGCATAGAGTTTTGAATATATATTGTTATAGTTGCACACATCTTTCATCACCTACCCGTGAAGAGAAAGTTCACGAACCACTCCTCACATGCATACCAACAATAAAACCCTTAATCCCAATGGGATGGGCTACATGAAAAACTATATGTATCCAGTGCATCACCAACCAAAAATCCAAAAATCAACCTCAACTTCCCTCTATTTGATACTAAATGAAACCTAGACTCTTTACATCCTTCTAAACTCTTTCCATCCTTCTAAACTCCTTCCATCCAAGAGATCCCTTGGCCTGCTATAAGAACTCTGTAGCCCAAACATTTTACCTTTCTCATTAGAGCATATTCTAGGCTACATGAAACAAGGCCAAACCTAAGTCATCAGTTGTCGATTAGGTTATCCCTGATACTTGTCATTCCAAACTTCTTTCCAGTATTTGATTACAAATTTTATCCCACAAAGTGTTTTCGTAGATCCATCTCAATATAAGCATCGCTATTACCCCCATCTTGTTACGAGTTTACGACCCTTTCAAAATCCAAAATTCCAAACAAAGTTACCTAATTGCCGCTTCTATAATTCGCAATTCACTCAATAAGGGGGAAAATAGCCCAAAACTGAAAATAATCCGATTTTCCAATTCATAATTCGCAGGGAGTTTAGGGAGTTATGTAACATTGATTCCAACCAATGGAGTACTACTAGTCTATTGGTTGTCATGTATAATTTTCCCTTCAACATTACAGATACATTGTGGTTGCTTAACATCCCAAATGCTTTCCTCCACTTAAGCCACTCACAAAACCTATGCGCTACATCTCAGCCAATAACTCCATTCCTTATCAAATAGAACCAAGGATACATAGAGCACCCACTCTTTGGCAAATCCTTACCATCTAATATCACTTCTTCTAAAAATATGAAAGAGAAAAGAATGACTTTACAGTAAAATATTCAAATCATGCCAAAAAAAAAATCATTAGAACCCACTTCCTCCGGCAGTATTGCTCTTAAAATAGCCACCATGAGCTTCATTGCTCACCCAATCTCGATCGCCTATGAATATTTTGATGAAGAAATTTAACAACATTAACAGTAAAATATTCAAAATCAAAGTATTGGCTGCTGATCCTCCATTGAAAGTTCCTTTTTCATATTGTACAGAAAATTACCAGCATTTTATTGCAGCTCCAAGTTTTTACCTATGAGCGTCATATGCTCTTTCCTTTCTAAAAAACAAATCACTCATGTAGCTTATCAGATATAAAGATGAAAACCTTGTCTATCATGAGGTCCAAAAACTACAACTTTGCATATCATGAGATTCAAAAACTACTAATGCTTCTTCACACAGAATCTCAGTCAAATTCAACACATGGAAACATGGAAATATGACAAATTATTGAGAACTTCGAGTCACTTGGCAGAAAAAAATTGACCAACGAAAGTAACAGCTATTGTTATTTGTCAGTTTCACCACAGGTATTTCAATATGACAACAGAAAACTTACTTCCAGTTCTTGAATGATAGCAGCAGTGCGCCATCCCGCCTTTGAAGGCCCTCTTAGATCGCTAAACAAATGGTCGCCAAAGTATATGACCTATCAAAATGTAGCTAGTTGAAGAAGAACCAAAATGGTGAAGCAATGAAGCTAGAATAATGTTAAAATTTTGCAGTCAACAATATAAATGAATATTTTTTCACATTTCAATATTGCAACAAACAGAATCACTAAAAGAAACCTGAATACAAAAAGAATATATTTACTACAAAAAAAAAATCCTCGAGTACCTCCGGACCATGCCACTGTGTAATCTGGAGAAAGGATTTGAGACATCCGTGATAATAAACATTTTTGGGAAGAAATGCATCCACCTTGGAGAAAGTCAACGTATCCTTATTTGTGTCATAGCATCTGGAACATAAAACAAAAATCAAAGCCAGTATTGCAGGAAAAGATTATGTAATGAAATAGTTATGGGCCATGAATCAGAGAAAAACATGAGCAGTAAAATTGAGAATTCTCTCTCAAAGTGGCTAATCAACAAGAATTGCAAAATACAGGAATTTGCCAGGGTCCAAAATATGCTAAGATCTATATAGGGAAAGCCATTGTCAGGATAAACTTAAGGCAGCATAGGCAATCCGGTAAGATTTCTTGGTTCCTAACAAAAAGATATGCGCATAAACTACTCAATCTTTAACAATATGTTGCAGCTCATTTATAAATGCTCGTATGACATCAGTCAGAATGTACAAAATAATTAATTCGCATGTATTTTGAGGGTAAACTATGTCATAGACCAGAAGTTCAAAATATAAAAATGACAATGAGAAGGCAGAATTTCTAAAGAAGATGATAATTATTTCAATTTGATGTGATTAAATCATTAGACGCCCACATACAATGGCTGGACATTTCAAAAGCGAAGCAAACCTACACATGCTAAGAGATATTAAACCAATCAATTTTCACCATATTCCTTACTGCACTAATGTATTCTATGTATAGATACTAAATTTGATGTACTACTAAACCTGATGCATTACAAAGTATAACTGTTTTACCATTTCTATATAAAAGCTTCACACTCTCTATGCTTTGGTACCACACAGTGCAAAATAATGAATTTTACCCTATGTGTATGTGTCATATCAGTGCATATCGTCGTACATGTGGCGCTTTCAGCTTGCATTATAATGCAGACCCTATATTTTCCTATTTATGAGGGGTAGACAACTTTTATTATATGGCACTCCAAAAAAAAAGTATGTTCAGGACTTCAGGCACAGCGCAACCCTTACCGTGACTGAGAAAACTTGATTCCCAACACAGCAGACTGCAGACAACTTACAGGATTTACAGTTTGTGCCAGGTTAATTTCAAACACATTGACACATATGTATAACAGTATAAGTATTGAGAACTGCACACGTATAGAAATAGGTAAACACAAATAGTCCTTTGGATCTGGATGTACATGTACGTATTCATATAATAGAGTTTGATTCTCACAGCCCCTTCATTCCCACACACAATCACAAAATCTGAACATTACATGCAATTATTTAGGAGATTAGCCGTTCCAAGTCTGCTATACTCTGATAAAGTACAACTTTTTATGGCAGATAATTACAAAGTTTATTCCTTTGTCAAACTGGGTCCAGACCAGTCATTCCAAAACACCACTGTGTAGCAAGCAAGTCGGTATATGTAGTACAGTAAAGTAGTACATTCCTATATCCATGACATGTACTAAAACGTAATGCATTCCAGGTAATGTTGTTTCAGAATCTTCAGACCTAGCTCGTAAATAATTAGAAAACATAGAACTTGATCCCATATAAATAGATGTGTGTGACTCTGAGTGTGTGTGTGTGTAGAAGAGATAAGGTGATAACCGGAACGGCCGATCTGATGTATAGAAGTCTGGTTTATTGGCTTTAGCAATGACTACATCAAAAAGTTCTCTCCAAGCATCACCACAGCCCAGGGAATCCTGATCAACGCATTAAAAGCACATCACTAGTGTTTCATCAATCTTCATGCACAAGATAGACTTTATTGAACAATCAATTGCAACTGAATATGTGCAAAACAACCATTAGCATCCGCATCCATCAAAAACACTTTATAAAGAAGTAGATGAAGACCACCACAGAGACCCAAAAAAATAAAAATAAATATAAAATCAATAATACTTCTCAGCAACATTGTTTCTTATGCCCAGTGGTGGAACCATCTTTTTAGAAATGGGGGGACGGAATATGATTATCAGACATTAAAGAAACATCAAAGTTCAGAAACGATTTTTTTGTTGTTAAAAAAAAGTGGAAAAACACTAACTTGATTTGGTAGACAGAAAGTTAGAGTGTTTGATAGACGGTAGCGACCTCACACTAGTCTGAGATCGGACTTATGCCTACCGGAGGAGTGACGGGGTCGGATTGGATTTTGGCTCTCATGTCTTTGTTAGTATGATTACTGTTTAGCAACTTTTGTTTTGGGTATTTAGGTTTTGCTCTGTTTTATACTTTTATGCTTCTTAGAGTTATCTTATGTGTTTAAGTAAAAGAATTCCTGTGTAAATTGGTTGTACACTAAATTAATGCAGAACGAATAAAAGTTACCCAAAAAACATTAAAAGTTACCCTTAATAAATAACATTGGAAAATTTGACGGGAATAATCTTAACTTCCATACGTATGCTCATTTGGGTCCCTACTTTTGATTAACTAGGTATAATCCAAAGTTGGACCAAGTCTTCTCATTTTGGTCCCAATGCATTTTGTAACCTGTTGTTTCAGGTAAGTATAGGTAACCTTAGTAAAATAAGTTAACCAGATACATGTTTTATTTTGATTGGTTCTAAATTAGTTAATTATCATTTAGTTTAATTAATCTGATTTTTATTTCAAAACAATAATGATTAATCTAATTTTTATAATTAAAATGGTAAAATTGCCGAAAACTGCCTAAAATTCCCCACCAATACACCGCCAATCCGCCGCCAGCATCACAGCAGCTCCTCACCATTGCTCCTAGTTGTTGCCATTTCTGCTCCCTTCTGCTGCTGCTGTTTTTCTTCCTCCCTGCTGCTGATGCCTCTGTTCTTTCTCCCTCTCTCCACCGACGTAGTTGCCTTTGCTCCACCATACTGTCACTCCGCCACTGCTCCTTCTGCTTTGCCGCCATCACCGCTAAGACATCACTACAAACCACCACCACTACAAACCCGAATCGAAATCTAAAGCCACCTCCACAAATCTGTGGCAAAAAAAAAAAAAAAAACCCAATTGAAACCCATCACCATGAATCCGGTTATAGAAATTACCCTAATTGAAGGACGGCGACAGAACGGTGGGAGAGAGAGAGGTAGGAAGAGAGAACGGCAGACAAAGGCGGTGGTAGTGGTAGTGCATACGATGGTTTTGATGGTGTTGCTGCAACGAATGACGATGGTGGTGGTGGAGAGCAGGATGAAGATGGAGAGAATTGGGAATGGTAATGATAGTGGTGGTGGAGGTGAGAGAAAGAGAGGGAGGAGGAAGGAGAAAGGGAGGTGATGACGGTGGTGGTTGTGGTGGTGGTGCAGGATGAAGATGGAGAAAAGTGGGAATGGTTAAAACGGTTAAGAAAGGGTGGCGGTGCCTGAATTGAGAAAGGAAGAGCAAGAAGGAAGAGGGAAGGAAGTCATAACCTTCCAAGCAGGTAAGAAAAGTAAAATGGTTAAGAAATGGTCATTTGGACTGAAATGAGAAGACTTGCTCCAACTTTGGATTATACCTAGTTAATCAAAGGTAGGACCAAAATGAGCAGACGTGATTGGAATAATTTTGAATCCATATTACACTAAATTAGTGTCCTACTGGCTATGCTAGCTGGATATGGAAATGCATTTGCAAAACTAAAGACTATATTGTTGGGTTGGTGGCCTGTTCAGGGACAACCTTACTCTATCAGCAAGGGGTATAAGGGCATCTCTAACCAAGGAATCAAAGTAGGGTGAGATAAAATAATTTGGAATAAACTTTCCTACCCTAAAGCATAGTTTCATTTAGTGGCTTGCAGTGCTGGAAAGGCTGATGGTGAGGCAGAAGTTAGTCAGAATGGGCTTATGTTCAGATTCAGCTTGTTGCATATGTGGCACAGCTATTGAGGATCATCAGCACTTGTTCTTTTATTGCTGGTTTGCCTTTGCCAAGCAGGTGCGGATTGTTATATCCTCATGGTTACAAATTAAAATGAAATGCTCTAGCATGGAGCAGGTAACATTCTGGCTCGGAAGAGGGAGGCTAAGCAAGTTCCAGAGAACTACAGTTGCTGCTGTTGTTGCTGCTGTCTTCTACTGCATTTGGAAAGCAAGGAATCAGAGCTAATGGAATTCCTCTGTTCCTACTGTAATGTGTAGTTAATGATGTCAAGTTGTTTGTTATGAAAAGATGTAAGCATCTTGTTATTTCTGAACCTACTAAAGAGTGGATTGAAACTTTGTATGGGTTAATCCTGGTCCTGTTCCAGGATGGGCCTAGTGCCAAGTTCTAGCCTTCTGTTGGAGTCACCCATTAGTATAGCTTAGGTTGTAATCGGTTTGGTGCAATTCAAGATCTTTACTTTTCACCAAAAAAGAAACAAAAATTTAGTGTACACCCATGAAAATGGGGGTACCGCTGTACCCCCATGTCCCTTAATGCCTCCGCCAATGCTTATATTATGCCTCCACCAATGCTTATGCCAATACATTCTCAGCAATCATGACATACTCAAAGCTCCGCAAATACAAGCAATATTAGGAAGTGCATAAACTCATAAATACTCTGTGCAACCCTAGCCAAGCGGAAATCAAATAAATCATGATATACCCCTTGAGTATATAAGATTGTTCTTGGTTACTTACGAAGATAAAGATCCTTTAGAATATTAGACCTACACATAATTTTCTATTCATAAAAGTTCTTCAAATAAATTCTATTTAGAGAACTTACACGTTACAATCACATTCAATAAAACAGTATGTAGCTTATAATCCAAGTTTAAACATTAAAAAACAAAGCTTTAAAAATTTTACTAAATTTGTTTCTCTAAACTAATATATATTCGAATTGATATGCTTATATTTAGAATTTTAAAAAATAAAATTGAGAAGTTAAGAAAATAAATCAGCTTCTTTTCTAAATGATCTATGCCCCAGCATTCTACAACCCACTAAAGCAACATGCTGCCATACAGAATCATGTTTAAGATCCCTACTAGGTTACAACTAGTAGGGTTAATCAATTCAAAAATTTGCATATTGAGAGCACCTTCTTTGATATAATCAAAACATCCCTACCTTAAAACTCTCAATAATTTCCTCCAACATGCCCCACTCAACAATCCTACCAACCAAATCAATTGCTATAATGAAATGAAAAAAAGACGTACTGCTCAGGTGCTCTATTGGAAACCCCATGATGAAGAAAATAGCTCCCATGTTAGCACTAATAAATATTTCCAATTAACTAAACATGACTACATGAGCCTTTAGTCTCGACTGACCTTCAAAATATTAACTACCTAATATAAAATCAAGGAATTTCCAATTCAACCTATCATAAACCTAAAAGTTGAAGCAACTATGAAGTATGCGTTGTTGACCTTAGCTTGTCAATTATTATAATTCTGAAACACAAAAATACAATGGTAAACATATCGAAGCTTCAAAGTAGAAGAAATAACACTCTTGCTTAAGACTAATGCCAAAAAGCTATGGCTAACTACCTAATATTTTTTTAATAAAATGATTCTAAACTAACTCTTCATAGCAATAACTTGAGTGCCTATCAAATCACCAATGACAGCATAGATACAACCTAGGTTGCATTGAGTGGGGAACGGGGTCGGAAACGAATACGGATACGGGGACGGAAAACGACAAATCTAAAAAATAATGTTAATGGGTACGGCCAATTATAACATGAAGAATCTGAATTGTCCCCAATACGGGGACGAATCGGGTTCGGGGACGGCTACCCATATGAAGTACCCATGGCTAGAGAAACTACTATTGTTAATAGCTACCCATATGAAGTACCCATATGTTAATAGGTTACAATGTTATAGCACTAAGGAAATCATGGCTAGAGAAACTACTATTGTTCTTATAACCTTAGTCCTAGTATAATAACTAAATAATGGCAAATGATTTCAATCATGAATGAACACTTGCCATATCTTTTGAATGTTGAGTGTCCCTCTATAATTAAAAAATAAATAAAATCAACATATATGTAAAATTTACTATATAGATGCAAAATCAATCTTAGATTATTAACCATATATAATCTTTAGTTTGGTGTACCTTATATATAAACTAGGAACCCTATTACCATATACAGAGCATTATATATTACTGACCATATATGATCTTTCTATATTGTTTATTTTCGGTCATTAGTATATCTTTTATAACTTCTTATATGTAACTTATTCTAAATACTAATATGTTTCTTCAACAATTAAAGATTTTGCAACAAAATTTTGATCTCATGCATGACATGGCCCACCAGTTCAATTATAAATTTGTAATGTCGGAAAATATAACTTAGTGAGTAAATTCAGCATTTCAGCTAGAAGCATGTGTTTATTTATTATCTATAAAAAGGTGCATGAAAAACTCTACAAATATCTAATATAAATTTCGACAGCAGCAGAGTATCAAATTTCATACTGAAGTTATGTGTTTATATGTTCTTTGCTGTTCTCAATCCTTAGTTAAAGGTATCCATCAGTGAATCAAAAGTTGTAAAAGGACAATGAGTTGCCTGGTTGATGTATGGGGAACTCTTTCTGTAAATAGAAGGACACATTGCCAGTTCCTATAATATTATTACCCACAAATTAAAGAAGCAATGATTATTTTCAAAACTGTTAGAATATACATGATAAGTATGATCCTATGATGTGCATTATGTTCTTGATTTATGCTCTTTTCATCATACAAACATGTTTTTACTATCATACTTTCATGTTTTTTATATTTATTAATCTTTTACTGTTGTACATTCATCATTTTGATTGTATGTTTTATGAATGAAGAAAAAATATTTTCTTTTACTTTAAAATATATGTTCTTTGCTTTAAATCGCATGTTCATTCAGAACCATAATGCCCATCATGCTCTTGATTATGGGATATATTTTGCATTCTTTTCACATCAAAAAGTACTTTTCGTGATTCCTACTCTTCTCTCCTCAATTTATAATTGTGTCTTAATTATATTTAATAATTACTGAACAAAGCTGCACAAGGGAAATTTTGCTCAAGAAAATCAGACTTACCTCCAACAAAAAGCGCATGCCACCATCAACAAAATAATAAGGTGAATTAGTGAGCAAGAACAACTTTTTTCCGTTCTCTCTTAGCATCTTCAAAAAGCAATACAATTGACCCTGACATATTCATCAATGTAAAAAACAAATTGTTAAGTGGTGTTTAAGAAATTAAGCACAAAGAACAATATCTAGATGAATTGGGACATAACACTCTTTAAATTTCTATGTCATCTTGGTGAGTTGTTTTCTATTCATAAACAAGCAAAAAAAAAATCCAATTTCAAGCTAGAAAGAAACCAAAAAAAATATCATGATATTTATCTTTTGATAATTTATTTATGTACTGCTTCTTCACCTATCTTTTTTTCACTATTATTATCCTATTAATAAGTAAACATAACATGCCCAAATTTCAGGGGAAAAGGGCCTTTACGCTTGGGAAAACGCTTCAAATCCAACCAACCATTAAGAGGGATGAGAAATTCTTTTTTAGAAACTTGATGATCTCAAGCTCTTGCTTAAGCATAATTTAGAAATCAAAGTGTTAAGATATCAACAGATGAAACTATTCTGGGGAGTTTTACGTGATCACTAACAACATCTAAGTGATGGACAAACCATCAAATCACAAGCACAAACCAGAGACACTTTTTTTAAAACTAATTTAAAATTTGATCAATTTGTTCTTATAAGTAATATACTTTGAAATCTGCAGCAGGGAAAGAAGAACCAAAGAAAATAAAACTATATGATGCAGTTTTTCCTTCCATTACTAGCACTTACCACTCACATGTCTTGCTTTTGTATAGTGAAAAACTTTGAGGATATATCAAATAAGAAACTTACAACTTACACTATCTGTTTGGGACAAAGTACCACAGGAGAACTACTCTTGATAGAGCATGAAAGGCAATGTTGCTCACATTTTTAACAAGATATCTCTGAGGATCAGAAATGATTGCTTTATGTGCCACTCCACTTCTATGAACATGCTGAATTGCATGATTGACATCATGATAGACATAAGAAGCATCAAACTCCAGTTTCTCATCAACAAAGTGCTGCACAATGTCTGCAATCAAGCATGCCTTCAAGGTAGCATGCAAGTGAAGTTTTAGACAAACACACTAGGAGAAGGACAAAGAAACTCAGATAAGCAGAAATAATGCAAGTGAAGCCAAGAGTATTGATCTCTGCTTGAGCAACTTAGCAAAGACATTGAAACATCATACTACTAATTTACTAAATTTAAGTATTGAAACATCATACTATTAAAGGACCTCAAAGAACAAGGCAGAATTGAGAAAGCAAAATTTTAATCACAAGTAGCATTGTAGCAACACCATAAACTTATAAAGAATGAGGATCATCAACTTCAGATTAAAGTCCAGTGTACAAGTCTAATAAGTCTACACAAGCCTGCTAATGTTAGGAGTGTGATACAACAATAGTAATCCTTGGAGATGTGTCATTCTCGTGATATGGAACACATCATCAGTGCCATAAAAGAGAAGTGATAACCTCAGCCAATCCACCCAACCCCTCCCCCCCCAAAAAAAAATAAATAAATAAAAAGTAAAAAGGACTATGCTAACATTTGCCAGGCCTAATTTCTATGGATAATGCAATCTAAGTTCTGTTTAGTAAAGAATGAGGTGGCAAGAATTGTCAAAATTAGTTACAGGGGAACGTAACAAAAGAGAAAAAAGGAAAGAGAGAAGATATTCACTAAGAGCATGTTTGGTATTGTTTATTTTTAGTGTTGGTAATGGAACCAAATAAACATTTCCATTACATATTGTTTGATATAAGACCTTGTGAAAACTAAATCCTTTCCTCTCTAACTTGTTACCATACTATTTTCTTAACTATACCAAACAACAAATAATGTTATCATTTAATATTACCCTTTCTAATTTATTTCCATTCCATTTGCATTCCTAAATTTATACCAAGCACCCCTAAGTGTGATTTCTTTTGTATAAGAAGGATCCAAGCCATGTAGTTTTGTACGCAACTTTTCCAATATCCATCAAATTTCTCCCCCTCTCTAATTCTCTACTCTCAGTTCTTCAACTTCTTCTACATCTTTTGCTCTTATTATTTTTATTTTTTGTGGGCTGGCCTTCATATATTCTGGTCACTAATCTCAGTTAATTACAATAAACCTATAAAAGGAGTCTCTGAGTCAGTGATATTGGAACCAAAGCTCAGGTTACCATCAACCCAACCTAGGCTAGTCAGATACTCCTCTTGCCAATCCAACCTGAACTTGGACTGGAATCCTAAAATATAAATGGACTGTGGAATTATTCACAACTAGGGGTGCGCACAAAATAGTTAACCATACTGTTTAAGGCTTTAAACTTAATAGTACGGTTCATTGTTAAAACAATATTTTTTTTATTAATAACCATAACTGAACCATTGTCAGGTTACAGGCTAACAATGAACCTACTACAAATTTAAATAATAATGAAAGTCTAACATAAGATAAAACGTGTTTTCTATCAAATCACCATAAGAATTTAGAAAATTAGAGAGTTGGGCTATTGGGCTTGGTCTACTAAAAGTTAAAATTGTGAATAAATTTTATTGAATTTCCAGTTTTAAAAAATTCAACAGTTAACCGCTTATAAAAATCGTTAAGCATAACCGTACTGTTAACCACTAAATATTAGCAGTTTGGTTAATCAACCGCTAATATTTAATGGTTATGGGTTTTTTTTTTTGCACACCCCTAACCACAACACTTCTGATATGTGAATGTCATTCTACAATGAACTTTCAACCTGTGTTACCTTAAAAAAAATGTTAAATTCATAGCTAAACATTTGTTAAACATCAAATCTAGATTCGAATTGACTCTTAGGAAATGTTTGGTATAGAAATTTTAGAAATTGGAAATGAATTCAACTAAAGTGTTTACGTTTCAACTTGTTTGGTGAATATTATAACACTTTCCGTTTCCAAGGGGTAACAAAATCCCCTAATTTGTTCCCTTATCGAACTTGTGGAAACAAATCCCCTTTCCTTCCCCTTAATTGTTTCCATTACACTTTTAAACCAAACAACTAATAAAGGTAACATATGTTGTTACCCTTTCCCCCTCTCAACAAAATCATTTCCGTTTCATTTATGATTATCATATCAAACACCCCCTTAATCTCTTTCCTTACGCTTGCTTTTCAGGAAGCAACAAATAACACATAATCCTTTTTTTAAAATTATTTATTCGTATCAAATTTTGAGGAGCCATGAAATTCACCTTAACCAATACTTCTCATAACTCCTTACATGATATTGGTTGTCCACTTGCAAACAACTCATATAAATCAAGAGTTTCAGATTACTGCTTTCAAAAATATTTTCAGATCAATAATAATACAGGGAGAACAATATTTTGACTGAAGTGATGGCAGAAACAATATTAGAAAAACAACTGAAAAAAATGCATGATTCACTAGCAGCCTTAAATCAGATGCAGCTAACCTCGCTAAAGCAAAAGAAGTCCATCAAACTAACAAGCCCGCTTGCTTGTTGACGGCCAATATGTCTTGTTCCATATATCTTTATGATCTCCTCCCGTTTAAGCTGACATAAAAAAAAAAATTGAAATCATGAACAAAATCAGATTTCTTCAATTGCAAACAAGTTTATGAGCAGAAGTAATAATGCTAAACAAAGGCATAATGGTATCAGCATTTCACCATTCAAGAAAGAATTTGATCTAATTCTAGGATATCCGAGGAAAGATACATGATTGTTCTGTTGCTTTACCGAAAGATTAAGAAGATTTAGATGACACACAATGGAGAATGTGTACTAAACTACTAACTACAAAGCATTTTTGCATTCAATGAGATTGTATTGCCATTGTGTCCTTGTTAGCACCCTTCCTTCTTTATCCACCTTAATATTTAGTCAATGGTAATTTAACATTGCTTAAAGTTTGAAAAATTTTGTCTTCTTCCTCATCCAGTGCGAACAGGCGACCGGATGAGAGTCAGACATATGTAGCATGGGAACTTTGCCTACTCTCGGGTTGAATGGGGCAAGCTCGCCCAATCGGGGCCAAGGACACACTGGTGTCCAAAGCATCAGCTTGCTTGATCGAGCTCCTCCAAGTATGATTTTTTAGTTTTTACCACTGCGATCCTTCTTTTCCCACCTTGCAACTGCTGTTTTCTTTTGGAATTAAATGATGATTACTTTCAAGTTACAACTTCAATATTCTGATTGTGCCTTATGGTTTTGGCTGTTACAAATCTTTGGTGATATAGGATTAATTCTTTGATATTCTCTCATAACTACTACTCCCTCCGTAACATAATTCTGGCAACAAGTTTTTTTTTTCACGCATTTCAAAGAAGCGATTTAAGGGTGTAAACGAATAAATTGATCAAAAAAAATTTTAAGATTAGTAATTTATGATCTCAATCTTACTTGTATTAAAACATTTTGATTAATTTGTTCGTTTACACCCTTAAATTGCTTCCTTGAAATGCATGAAAAATAACTTTTTGCCAGAATTATGTTACGGAGGGAGTAGTTTTATTGAGATTGGAATCCTAGAAAAGAACTATTCCTATATTCCACTAGATAAATTAGTAGTCTATTCAATTCCGGGCATAAGTTTATGTGAGACTATTCTTTCACTTAAGAACGCCCTTTAGCAAAAGATGTATGTTAACCTAAGAAATGAATTGGCAAGCATATTGTGTATCGCAACTGACCTAGATTATCGTTTTCAAGCCGACTTCCACGACACATTATTTTTCTTTGTTCTTGTTCAACCTTAGTAGCTTATAAACTTCTTGCATTATAACAATATATATTGACTCCCAAAGGTGATATAGGACAAAACACTAAAAGCTAGCCTAAGAGGAGAGCCCATAGTCTTATATAAATCCCACATCAACCATCCATAAGATCGATGTAGGACTCAAATCTCATGCCTTGCAATGGATTGTAAGATACCATCCCCCCTCAACAGCCACATGCCCTCATGTGGCAGGCTTTGCGCTAGGTAGACGAAGGAGGGAGAATTTTCCTAGCCCGGGCAAGTACCAACATCACCTCCATTAATATGGAAGGCTTTGTAGTAGGTAGGAGGGAGAAGTTTCCTAGCCCCAGCAAGCATCGAGCCACCACATGACACGCGTCAGCCTCCATCAATGTGGAAGGCTTGAGGAGGGAGAAACAAAGAAAGTCCCTATCCACAGGAAGACTGGCGTCACCTCCATTGGTCACATGTAGCCACGTAGGAGTGATGGTCATATGTGATAACATTGATATATGACAATAGGAGAACCACCCAACCACCTCAAAAGCTAGCCGAAGAGGAGAACCCATAGTACTATATAAATCACACATCATCCCCCCATAGGATTGTTGTAGGACTCAAGTCCCATACAATGGACTGTAACCGATGGTTGTATTGTACTTGATATTGTTCCAATAAAAGTATTCCCTTTAACACCATCTGTAGAAACTACAAGATTGATCAATATGATATGCAATTTGATTCCCCAACCTCAAGATCAGAAGAATGAGGGTTCCTTCAAGATTCTCTACGTAGCTGATAAGAATTCAGTCATCACCGAATATGGCATATTCACCAACTATAGTGTTACTTTTAATTTCCAATCGTGAACGACACACAAATTTGCTGTAAAGGGTTTTTCTCCTAGCTATTTTTCAGAAAGAAAATCAAAATTCGCCCAACACTTCAAGTCTAAACTACCGATTCCACAGTTAACAATTTTCAATAATTCACTTCAAAAAAAATTATCATACATAATAGAAGTTTCCATTAGGTTGGTTCACTTATTCTTGGGATATATAATAAGAAACCATGCAATAATTCGTGATTTGATGATATAATTGATAAACAGACTAAGACTATGTTTGGTTCAAAGGATGATGATTGATGTGGGCCTATTTTTCTCATGCTAGAAAAGCATCATAAAATACCAAGAAATGTACAAATGTCAATCCCCAAAATATACTTCTACAGAGAACCCAAACAAGAAAAGTAAGTGAGACAAGGCAATGAAGCATAATACTCATAAGAGGTAGAACGACACCTTGCGACGACCAAAGTAGCATCCATCAGGCTCAATTGAGCCAAAGAAATCCAACTTCATGAGACAGCCTTTTAACTTATCATAATACAAGCCTCTAATAGGGAAGTTCTTGTCATACTTGAACTTCAAGCAGCTCTCTGGATATCTAAGCTATAATAGTAAGAGTAGAGAAGTAAGACTTAACAAAAGAACGCAGAAGGAAATGGCTTAAGCAATTCAGAAGTGCTGCCAAACAAACCTCATTCACTAGATGCTCCTTAGCAAGATCATAGATCAGAGCCTGTAAATTTGCAGAGTAATGTGCCAATGTGTAATCATAGTCAAATCCATACACCTGAACTCTGTCCAAGCGCAAGTTCTTGTTAACGTATATCCCTGAAAGAGTATTCAAAACATTTTGTTGGTTCAATTATCCGAAATATGGAACATTCAAAGCACTAAACAAAATATTTCTCCAAAGTGTCTTTATCGGATATGCATACAATCAAAGAACTAGAAAGTTTACTACATTGATGATCAAATCTGACAAAGTAATACTGCGTTGATATTAAAGACAATTAATAGTGAAATAATACTTTGCTCGCAAATAGTAAAAATTACAAAACAAGAAAGTACCATCTGGATTCATCTTGTGCATCGAATTCAGAGCAAGAGGAATTTCGAGAAAACTCTGCTTGGCGGCATTGAATTCACGCCGAATCCTCTCAACTTCATCTTCACGTAAATCGTCCTCAATTCTCAGCACTTTCTGATCACTGTAAAATCGCAAACTCCCTCCAAATCCTACAAAAATGAGCAAAATTACATCACCAAACATCAAAATGTTTACCAAAACAAGCAAAAGAAGTTGTAACTTGGAGAAAGGTTAATCGAAGACCTTCAAGAACAGAAGAAGACGATGAATTGAAACTCCGAGGAAAAAGACGGAATGAGCGAGAGTGGAGGAACTTGCGGAAAGCAAACATGGTAGTAAATGAGAAAGAAATTTCTTGAACAAAAAAGCTTCAACAATGCATTGATTATGGAAGAATTAGGGTTTTGCTCAATCAAGAAGTGGTTTGTGTGTGATTGAATTGAGTGCTTGTGTAAACGTAAATGCTGTATGTTTGAGTTGATGTACCTCTCTGGATGATGACTGGATATATAAAGTTTTTTGCGACGATATACGGGCGTTGCGATTTTGTAGCCTTTGTAGAGGGCGGTTAGTTACCCAACGAGTGGTTTGGTAGTTGACTAATTGGTACACATTTTTTGAAGACAGTCCATTCAGCGTCACTGTATACACAAGTCAATATAATTTGGGGAAAAAAACATTGCGAAAGGCGAAAAATATTGGTGATTTTTTAGGGGTCAATAAAAAAATCAACACGTATGTTATTTTTATGAGGACACATACAAAGTGTGTGTTGTTTTTTTATTGGCTACTCAATTACTTTGCCTTATAATTCATCTTTTTTTTTTTTTCTCAAAATCTTGTTGACTTGTGTATATAGAAACCGCATACACTTAGGCATGCTTTGTTGCAAGTTTTTAGAGTAGAGTAGAATGCATGTGATGCTATATATTAATGAACAATAGAGGGTTTAGTTGCGGTATTTGTGTATGGAACTCTATAGTCCATACCCAATGGTTTTTCAACGACTCAAACCCGTGAATCTCATACCTAACGGCCAACTCTCCCCTAAGTTTTTCATCCTCATATCTCTCCTTTATTAATAGAATGGACCAAACAATATACGAAAGTAATGGATTGTCACTCCATACTTAGAAGATTATATATCATTTCCATACCATTCCATTCTACCGTAATTTTTAAACCAAACACAACCTTAGTGTAGTATATGTGTAATAGCTCTCTTCTATTCTATTACCTCCGCAACTATAAGTTTGCAACATTTGAACTTTAATTTTGTTATCGTAACTTTGACTCTCTCTAATTTTGTATATATAAGGATAAATACAGTCAAATGGGATGTATCTAAATATATTTTTTTATTAAAATTTGTATTTTAGGAGATGTGTAAAAATAAATATAGCAAACTTAAAATTAATGAAAAAGTACTAGATTTTTACAAATTGAGGTTTTTAATTATCCCATCACCCCCTCTTTAATTTTTACAAATGATGTGAAGAAGAAAAAAATTGCATAAATTTTTTAGTATTAGCTCCATCTAGTGGAAGAGAACAAGGAATACCAAGTCTTAATATTTTCTCAATGAGAAACATATTTTTTTTCAAAAAATTGAATGCAAATACTCGTATAACAATATTGGTACCATGAATGTTGTAGGGGAGGAAGCATATCCATTGTTTAATCAAGATGAAGAGGTGTTGGCACAGTAGCACAAAACCCCGACTTTCAGGTTCAATACCAAGGGTCAATCCTCATCTCCAATATTTATTGGGGTTTCCACCTTCCCTTGTCCCATGGTGCTTTCCTGAGATAGGAGCATTGGGTGAAGCTCGTTTCTAACTTGCATATGGTGCTTTCTGAGATAGGAGCCTTGGGTGGGTCAATCCGTTTACTCAGTACATTTGTTGCTAACTTGCTAATCTCGCCTATTGTCATCTATTTATCTATTCACTACTAAAGTAATTGCCGTAATATATTTTTTTTATTGCCACGTGTCATTTTTTGGGAAAAAAAACTTTCACACCAAGAAATAATATTTTTTGGATGAACCATCAAGAAATAATTTACTTTTTTTCATAAATAAATAATGAATCTATATTTTTTAGTAACATTATTTGTTTTATTTTAAAAAATATCTAAAATTCTAGAATGTACAAAAAAAATTACAATAAAGTACTCAATATTTTAGTAATAAGAACATTTAAAATATATAAAAAGAAAGACAAGTAGATAACCAAAAAAACAATATATAATTGTAACAAAACAATAATCAACTAACAATTAAATGAAGCGGTTTGACCAAATGTTATAGTCAGATGTGTCTAACACAATACGTTCTGAAGATAGCTTAGTAATTTTGTGTAGATTTTTCACTATTTATATAAGTTAGTCGAAAGCGTTGGGAATCATGGTTTGATGTTTAGTGATCTTTAACATCAATGAATTGTAACAATAAGGCTAATAACGCTATATTCTTAATTTAATTTAGTTTAACCTTGTCTTATGGTAAGACATTGTTCAGATCATATGCCATATTAACTTTGTACGTTCTAATGGTTAATTATTTATAAACTTCTCAATTTTTTTTAAAACATAGTTATATTGCTCAAAATAATTGAACATAAGGAATAACTCCAAGGCCCAACAACATGGAATGACCGAATCTTGAAGAAAGTTAGGGAGGAACAATGTCTATTTCAACAACTCCCCAACGTATCGATGGGACACAACGGGATGACATGAAGGAGGTCTCCTTCATATTACACTTACCAATATAACAGTGGACAGGGTATGGAAAAAGCATTATTATAAGCGGGGTAACACTTTGGTATTCGGCTAGACGATTACTAAGCACAACACAACTCTAGACTCCAAGGGCAAACCAGTTATACAGGCTTCTGCCCCACTGCAAGCAAAAAGATGCGCAATTTTAAAAGGATTGGTGGCAGTCTTAAATTTAGGAAAACGAGAATTGTATATCAAGAGTGACAACAAACTCCTTTGCACCTTACTGAAGAATGACTCTCTAGGTCCACCGGAAATACTCCCCATTCTCTTTAGAATCAAATCCTACTCTGGTATGTTTAGCTATTGTTGTATTAGTTATACCACTAGAGATATTATAAAACTTGAACATAGCCTAGCCACTCAGGTTAGTAAAAATGAATTAATTTTCGCACTATCCTCCTTTCACATGAACATAAATAGTACCTGCAAACACTATTTATGTGAACGAGGAAGGAGTTCAAAAATAATTTGAGAAGTGCGGAAATTATTTCACTATTTATTTGCCTTGTAGTTTAAAAAAAAATAAAAAAATCTAAACTACCTTTTTAAAAAAATTGAACAAAAAAAACAACCAAAACTAACACTCTCTTGGAGCCTTGGGTGACAAAAAAAAAAAAAAGGGAAACAAAACAAAGCATAAAAAAAAAGGAACAAAATGTGGAGTGTATGCAGAAGCTCAGTGGTTACTCTTCCCTCCTTCCTTTCATCTCTCACCATAATCACTTCTTTTCCATCCAAATCACCCAAGCTTCTTCGCATGGCTTCTTCATCTTCTCACCATGTCACTGATAACAACGATAACATCACCAGCAGCAGCACTAACTCCGATAATGCTTCTGTTTCTCCCTCTTCTGCTATCGACTTTCTCACTCTTTGCCACAGTCTCAAGGTATACAAATTTTTTTCTCTGTTTTTGTGCATGATTATTAGTAATGGAGCTAATTCTTGGGTTTTTCTATTGATTTTCTTTATTGGGTGCAGACAACAAAAAGGGCAGGATGGGTGAAGAGAGAAGTTGAAAACCCAGAATCAATTTCTGACCATATGTATCGTATGGGGTTAATGGCTCTTATTTCTTCAGATATTCCTGGTGTTAATCGTGACAAGTATGGATTCTTCTTATGACTCTTATGTGGGGTTGTTCTTTTTTGCTTCTAATTTTGATATTTTTCTTTATGGGTATTCTGTTTAGTGTTGTGGATTTGTGTAATTTGATAAAGTATTTTTTTTTTTTTTGTGTTTTTAGGTGTGTGAAGATAGCTATTGTACATGATATTGCTGAAGGTAAGAGGGTATTTCTTTAATTTTGGTCATTTGCAGCAATGTTTAGTTTCCTATGAGTTTGCTGATATGTAGTTTGTGGAGTTGTGCAATAAGATAAAGGTTTTTGTATGAGAATTAATGTACGTAGACACGTAGTATATTATTTCAGCAGCAATGGCCATAATTTCTTCTACTTGTGTTGTTTGGTAGTATTGGAGAATTTTGTAGTGTGTGGCATAAGCTGTAATACAGGTAGGTTTTGACAGAACTAGAAGAGCTAAGGTTGCTATCGTTAGATTGTGAATTCAAGATATGATAAGTTTCAATGGAAGACTCAAGGAAGAGATCAAATCAAAACGAAAATATGGTTTGTTGATTAGCCATTTAGCTTTTAGCTGGTCAGGAGCCCGCTTAAAGTGTGACAATTTTGAACATAGATATGGATATGCTTCTGAGCAAAAGAAACTTTGGGCTATAATTTATGGTACTAACATGAATTTAGACAAGTAATGAAGTTGCAGAACCTAGAAGGTTAGTTTGGGTACTAGTACTATGACACCTTTTTAGGGCAGTAGAATAGAAAAGTTGTTGCATGATATTAGTTCTTCTATAGTTCTATATCAATCACCCTCTGGAAGCATTCTGGATCACCTCAATGTTTTGATGTGTTTGGGTAGGAAGAATTGAAGAGAAGAGAAAGGGAAGGATTCATCCTCTATTGTTTCAATTTGTTATGGAAGGAGGGAAGGTGAGGGAATTAGATGGATAGGTTCCCCCACCCAACTAAACCAAATCCTTCATCGGTGACGTATTGTAGATTATAATCCAGGTAGATGAACAACTTGAACAGTGAGATTTTTGTGTGTGTGAATCCCAGGACTTCAAACCTGACAATAATGTACTATATAGGATATGCTAAAGGTCATAAATCATAATGCATGATTTTTGAGCTGAGAATTGTTTCTCTAATTCTACTTTTACTAATAGCTTTACTTGAAATGGCATATTACGTTACAAAAAGGTAATGGAAGTCTTCAAGATTTCAAGGATCATTTTAATTTAACAAAAATTGTAATGAATCAATTAATTAGAAATTAGTTTTCTGATTTTTCATTAATTACATACTATTGCTTTTAGTTTCTTTTATTTGTCCTTTTAAATTGTCCTTTTTGGCTAGTATTTTGTCTTGTTAGTTGAATTTTGATTTTATCAGCTTTTTGGGTGATTTTGTACTAACATATGGACATAACCAATTAAGGTAGTAGTAGTATAAGTATGTACGAAGGGGGAAGAGAGTGGAATTATCCAGAAATATTTTGTGAAAGGTTTTGGCTTGAGATTTGTGACCTAAAGCCTCTAATTGGAGATTTGCAACCTTAAGTTGCTAAACTATCTTCGTATTACATTTTCTAAGTTATTTAATCAGATTTCCAGATTTTCTCCTTTGAATTACCGAGTGCTTTACAAAAATCAATTGATCATCACAAAATAAAATAATATAGGCAGTCCTGGGATTGTCAAATGGTGTTTGGGTGGAATGTCACACTAGTATGGAAGTGAATGTGGTTCTCCAGCGTTACGACTGTAGGAGATAAAATTAGTTGGTTTTTTGACATTGTGTAATCAATGTGAGATAAAAGTGCATGTATTCCCCAGCGTTACCGCATGATATTCAGATCTCTGGGGATTGTGAGTGCAAACTTGGTCATTTCTTCGTTGAAATACACAATTGAGCAGGTCATAATTGATCATAGTATGTCTACACCAGTTTAACGGGAAGTGTAAAGAATATAGTTAATCTTTGAGATCCTGGTATTCTTTTGCTTCCCTTTCAACCAGAGTCCCTTTTGCAAGATTTTGAATGGTCTTTTCAGCAATTTAAGTTTTTTTATAAGTGTTATCCCATCAAATGGGGCAAATGTTTCCCACCTTTCGAACATGGTTTTACAGATATATCGTCCATTCATGGCATGACATAGTTGATAGGTGGTTGTGAAACAAACAATATTTGGGAATTAATCTTTTATTGGCCGTGGTTGGGAAAAGTATTTCAACCAATTGGGAGTAACATTTTTTGTGGAAGTGGAAGAGAAGATGCAAGATACAAGGTGTTATTGGAGTCTATAGGTACCATGATAAATGGTTTCTGCTTGTTATTTACTCAAATAGACAAGTATAATCAATGTGTTACCTATGATTGTGAAATAAGTTTATTTATTAATTTTGATATCTGTGATCATCTTTATAGTATTTCTCAAATTTGTGATTACATGATTTCCTTGTTTTATTATAATTTCTATTTGACTGGTTGCAGTTTTCCTAGAATTTGAAATGCTTTCATTTTGTCCCACTTCCCCCTTTTAGCTATTGTTGGTGATATTACACCTTCTGACGGGGTTTCCAAGGTGGAAAAAAGCCGGAGAGAGAAGGAAGCACTTGACAAAATGTGCAGTCTCCTTGGTGGAGGATCAAGAGGTTTCCACTGTGCCTTACTCTCTTGCTAGCTCATTGTGATCTTTGTGTCTGATGTAAGGAGCTTTGAAGTAGCTAAGCTGTCTCATCTCTTGATTATTTTATGTTTGCTGAGCAATATATACAAATTGCAGCCAAAGAGATCTATGATTTGTGGATGGAGTATGAAGAATGCTCATCATTGGAAGCTAAGATTGTAAAGGATTTCGACAAAGTGCGTTCATACTCCTATCTTTTTTCCTCCATTCTTTTTGCCTTATTTTCCCTTCCATGTAAAACAATCACATGTTGCAGTATTCTTGTTTGTACCATTGCAGCTGCTTTTATCATCTGTTTTTTATTTTTTATTTTTTATCATTCAGTGTTAGATCCATAATTTCACTAGAGGGTAGAGGCTTGTAGCTGTGCCTACACGTTTTATAGACTGTCTTATCTTCTGAATACTACTTAGATCTATGACTATATGATTATTTCGTTTCAATATTTTTTTGAATATGACACTTTATAGGAGTGTCGTGAGTCGTTATTTGGACATATCAGCAGTTCACAGTTCACACTCCCTGTAATTTGATGCTGGATGAGTTTAGCTGGGAATGGAATACTCTGGATACCACTTGAAAGAAAGGCTTCTGATATGTTTCCATTATATGCATAGTGGACTAAGATAATTTATTCTTTTTTTAGACCTTACATTTTCTTTCTGGTTAGAGGTTAGACAACTCTGCTGTTTGGTCACCTTCAATGATGGCCATTTGTAGTATACATTGCCACCTTTTTGTTGTGAAATTATATGACTTATGGTTGTGCCTCTCCCACTCTGCTGATTTTGGTTATGTTTATTCTTTCACAATCATAGTAGGGTTGGTGGAATTCTTATGCTGTAAATTGTAATATCATATATTGGGGTGATTATTACAGTATATTCCTGAAGGATTACATTTTATGTAATCTCAAAATGGCAAACTTGTTTTTCTCAGCTATGTCGTTACCAATTTATCATAGCTGCGCATTCAAAATGTGGCAGTGTGGAAAATTAGTTATCATCAAAGTGATTTAAATAATGGATACTGAAAAATTACAATGATGGCTCGAGTAAAACCAAGTGCTTATATGATTTTGGTGTTTTGCATCTTGCTTTTATCGTAATATATCTTTGTTTTTTTGTTATTTTCTTCAGGTTGAGATGATACTTCAGGCATTGGAATATGAAAAAGGTAAGGTTGCGACATTCGGCTAAAACTAAGGGCCCGTTTGGAAAATCATTTTACATCGAAAAACTCATTTTCATATAAGTTTTCCAATGTTTACTTGCACGGAAAACACGTTTTACTCCCAAATTTGAGGGAAAATGTTTCCACTATGGTGTAAAATGAGTTTTCACTCCAAATTTTACATTTTATTTTTTCACCCAAAGTAAACGATGTAAAATGGGAAAACAATTTTCAAGAAAAACATTTTACGCTCTAGTAAACAGAGCCTAAATGAGTAAATGGTTTACTTTACGGAGTTTGTTACTTTTGCAAGTATTAAAATGTTTAAATAGCTTATGATTGTCATTTTGTCTCGCTGCTTTGCTTCTTCCATCTATATAGTAAGCATTGAAACATTTTTTTTCTTCTTTACCATCTTTGCACAGATCAAGGGAAGGATTTGGAGGAATTTTTTGAGTCCACTGCTGGTATGCATTCACTATACTTTCCTCCCATATGACTAGTTCATGTTCATATCAAGTGACCTAGGTTGTGGAAAAATATAACATTTTATTTGTCCTTTTTTTTTACTTGAAAATCGTTTTCAGACAGATATGAACTTTTCTGATCAAATCTTATCTGAACTTTTCTGATCTGATCTTATCTGAACTTTTCAAATTTGATCTGATATGAACTTTTCTAAAATAAGCATTATAATGCTTAGATAAGTTGAATCAAACGCACCTTAATCATAAATTATACAAGAAACTTTAGATGTTGTGATATGTGATGTATAAGACTATATAGTTTGACTGTGGAAATTATGTGGTTGCAGGGAAATTTCAGACAGATATAGGGAAAGCATGGGCATTAGAGATAGCATCAAGAAGGAAAAAGCCCTAATTACAGCACTCTCTCTGTAATTTCAACCTGTTCAAAGTTTAGTTTTTGTGTCAACATGAGGTCTGACTGTCCAATCTAGTTGATTGGTTTACATTCTTTATTAGATTAGATTAGAGGAGGTTGTTCAAGAAAAGCTGTTATTCTGAGGAAAATTTGCTTTGTTGAGCAATCTACTGCAATACAACTTCTTCTGCTATTACTATTGAATAGTCTGATCAACATGAGTTTGGCTTTTTGCCAGGTTTTGTGTCTTTGGGACATTTGAGCAGCATCTTTGGGACTTGGAAAACACTTTGTTCTACCTGTTCAATCATTCCATTCAGCATATACATTGCATCCCCCCCTTTGCCAATGCACTTTTTTTTCAATAAAAATTATTAAATCTTTACTTTTGCATTAGTTAATGTTCAATATATAAATCTTTGTTTCATCAATCATTGGTGACTCTAGCATTATGTTGTCACATGAGCTGGAAGTATATACTGTCTCTGTTACCTATTATTTGCAACATTCCACTTTTCATAACATGTAAAAAAATTGTATAAAGCACGATGGTACAACACGAAATATGGATTGGACCTTTAACGAGATCTTGTTACTAAGTTCAGTTCAATACATATCTACCTAGCTAATACTCACTCAGTCACTCCTATAAGGCTATAATTATACAAAGTAGACTAATTAAACAAGCTAGGCTAGCTAAGTACAATTAAGAGGAAGACTGATACGTAGGATGTGGCGTTGTCCCTGGTCGATTTGGCTGCGTTCGCTCCTCTGGTGTTTCCGGTGGCGACAATGTTGGGTCCCGGCCTGTATGAGCTTCCGGGTCTGAAGGCGGTGGGTCCCGGGGACCACTCTGGAAATCCAAACCCGATATCGTATCAGGCGGATTACGGGTCTTCTTATTTGGGTTTGGGCTGCCAGGGTGTTTCTCTTTGCCTCTTTCAGATGAGCATATAGTCCTGGCTATTGACCTTGTTGTTGTAGTACTAATACTAGTAATTCTGGTTGGAAATGATAGCAATGACTTCTTTATAATGAGTAACCCCTGAAATGTTGCCATGTTTTGTTTTAGTGTTGACAACCTTAGCTTGTTTGAGTTCAGTTCATGCTCATAGTCATCATGATATAAATGTAGGTGTGGATTGACTAACTGATAAGTTTGAAATTTGAGTTGCCTTCATGTCCTTGACACGTTTTTTCATACGTGGAATGCATGGAACTATGTTGCAAATGTGGCTTGTGGGCATTTTTTGCTCTGTTTGTGTGTTCTTCTCGTGGGATCAAATTTGATTAGATTAAATAACTTTAAATATTAATATCTTGAGTTATGTAGACCAAAAAAATTATATATTTGAAAAGTACACATCAAAATCAATCAAACGAGATCTCACTTAACTTTATAATAGATTGAAGGGATGAGATCGAATAGATTGGATCAGAATGAATTATAAACCCATGAATAGAACGCACCCTAATTGTTTTGTTGTTGTAATTTTACGTGTTTTTACTTTATTTATTTTTCCAAATAAAGTTATTGGGCCTTAACACACGACTCCTCTCAAAGGAATACAAGTTGACATTACCTTTACATTTATTGAGGGAATAAAGCTGGTGAGAATCCAACTCATAACCTTTCGGTTGTAAGTTGTGTCCCATCGTCAATGCATTAAAGCTTGATCTTCCATTAAAGAATTTTTATAGGTTAGAATACTTTGCTTGGATAGAATGTGAACTTTATGATCCAATGAAGTTTTTCTAAACTTCAAATAATTCAGAAAATAAGTCCAAATGAACTAACATGACATATATTTGATCACCCTAGCTACCAAACACAAAGTTAACCATTAGCACTTGTAATATGAATCAATATTCTTTCACCCATTCCCAAGTAATGATTTGGGATGATGATCGCCCACATTGGTGAAGTGCGTGGCCCTTGAAAAATGTTAACCCTTAGCACTTATTTTATAGTGATGAAGCTAGAAACTATGCAAAAACTTATTTTAATAGTATATATATATATGTATCATAATTTTTGTTTTGAAAACAAACAAATATACTAAATATACTCAATAATAATATAGAGTGATATTAGGTCGTCAGCGGGATCGAACACAATATTTCACCCCTAACTTTTTTATTAAAAAAACTTTATGTTACTGTGACACAAGCCTCAACCTTAAAAATAATCATAATTCACAATCTACCTATAATAGTGCAAATAAATATAATGTTAATTGACAATAAATCTTCAAATTTAATAAGATCTAGATAAAAGAATGAGTAACTTTATCCAGAAAGACCAAGAATGATGTCACCCAAAAGATCACCAGATTGACCTCCTCCATCATCATCATCATCATTAATAACTTTTTGCAGATTTTTCATAACTACAGTCTCACCATTGTCGTGAGACGGTCTCACCAGATACTTGCTATAATAGAATTGTCAACTTCATCTAGAAAGACCTTCAGGAAAACCAAGAATGATGTCATTGTCACCCAAAACATCACCAGATTCACCTCCTCCATCAGCATCAGCATCACCATCTTCATCTTTCTCCTCCTCCTCCTCATCCTCATTAGTATTATTCTTGCCAGACAAACACCCAACATGAACATGAACATCACAAATCCCACAAAAATACCTCCATTGACCACACACCTTACCACAAACATCACATTCAGCACCAACCACCATCAACACAAGCTTCAAATTATGAAGAGGATGAACAGAATGACCACTCAAAAACTCAGGAAACTCACTACAAACAGGGTGCAAATAAAAGCTACATGCTTTACACCTATAAACCATACCTTTAACCCTCTTCTCACAAATCTCACACTTATTATTATGATAAGGCAATTGTTGTTGTTGTTGTTGGTTGTTGTTGTTCTTGAGTTGAAGAACATGTTGAGGGTGTTTGAAGGAAACCAAAGAAGCAGGGCATGTCCCACATGTTGTATGAATGTCGAAGTCACATTCGTCGCATCGAAATCTCATGCCATTGCTCTTTGAATTGCAGCATTTGCACTTGAATTTTGAGTTCTTGTACACTTCTTTTAATGGGTGTTTTTTGTGTTTGTTTAGTTGAACCCATTTTGCTTCTGGGTTATACATCGTTTAATTTGTACCATTTCATATAATGTAAGTAAACTTCATATCATATATATAAATATAAATGATGGGGTTGTATTCTATGTAATTGGCTTCATAGCTAGGTTAATTAAGGTAGTGTTTGTTAGAACTTGGACTTGGTAAAATTGATGGCAAATTAATCAATTTTAAAATTATTGTTGGACTGCATTGGATCATATACACTCTGTATTATTACTTAAACCAGGTCATAACTCTCCTCTGTCTTTTTTTTTTTTTTTGTGCAAAGATGGTCAAAATAATTATTATATGTATATAAAAAATTTGTCAACAACCTTTTGGACAATAACAACAGAGCTTATATACTACGGACTCAGATATATGTAGCAGGCATGGATCAAAGTTTGTATTTTGCTCATTTGAATACATATTATGCACCTACATTTATATTATGTATTTTGAACATCTATACTGAAATTTTAAAACAAATAACTGTGCTTTATATTTAAATTTTATAATATTATTCTAATATAAGTGCTCTAAAAGTAAAACATTAATGTTAATGCGTAGCAAAAATGTTCTAAACATACAATATAAATGTCCCTTTTTATAAGTAGGTGCATGGTGATCACCACACACCCAGATGTAAGAAAAAATTTAAACATGGTATTCATTATGCACCCGAATGTACCATTATCATTATAAATAACTTCAACTGTTAATTCACAATTATCCAAGTAAACGGAGCCTTACTTCACAATGATAGATATGGAACCAACATTATTGGATCATGTAAATTGCAACCCTAACATGATTTAAATTAAAATTGATTTTCAGATACAATGTTTGCCGCCTCGCTCTAATCAAAGTTAGTTGAAAATTATTTTTATTATATAAGTCAAGGGCAACAATAACGTCCCCTGAAAAAGACTATTTTACCCTAAATATTTAATTTATCAAGTACGTCATTTCTCATTATTAAGAAAGTTATTACAATTTTTGAATTTTTAAAAATTTTAAATGAAGATATATATTACCAACTACATGATTTGTAAAAATAAAATAAAAAATTCCAAAATTTATATTTTTGAATTTTTCTTAAAGTGACATCTACGTATGTATAGTTTGTTCTATAAAAATTTTATTTACCTTTTGATTATAATAAAAATTTGTTTGCTGAAAGAGTGTAATGAATGAACTATTATTTGTTTTGTTCATTGTTGTGGGATGAAAATTATACAGTTATACATTGTTAGCATAATAATCGAAGAACTATTTTGAATTTTCTAATGATCCGTTGTCACCGATAACGATGGACGTGTAAATGCATGCTTGTCTTCAAAGTGTTTATATAGTCAAATGCACAAATCTCATTTGTAAAATTGATTGGAGACTTCGTTTCATAAAAAAATAAAAATATTGGAGAGTTGATTGTTAGTGGGAAAATTGCTAAGGAATGAAGATGTCAAAGCAACAAATTTTTTTACTTAATTGCTAAAAGATTTTGATTGAATTGGTTAAAAAATGAAGGATTTGTTTTGACATGAAATGGAATTGTCGATAGCATGCACAGCCCACGGGATCATTGGTCTACAATGGTTCTACCATACATCCAGATGTATGTCGAGGTATTTGTATCCAGGTGTTTTATTGCTCATATTAAATTTTAAAATCAGCAAAAAAAAACTATAAAATAAGTAAAATTACCATTGGACTTATCATACATCCGGATGATGTATATAAAGATTTCTTAATCGATCAATTGAGCGCAATAACGGGTTCATCCATTAAGCGCAGTGAGGGGTTCATCCGTTGAGCGACGACCCTTCCAACGGCACGATCGGATGAATATTTTTTTTAGTTAGGCTCTGTTTACTAGAGCGAAAAATATTTTCCTTGTAAATATTTTTCCTCATTTTACATCGTTTACTTAGGGTGAAAAATTAAAATGTAAAACTTAGGCACCAAATTTAGGAGTAAAACGTATTTTCCGTTCAGGTAAACATTGGAAAACTTCTATGAAAACGAGTTTTCCATCGTAAATTGAAAACTTTTTACACCCAAGTAAACAGACCCTTAATGTGGAAACCCTAATAATTTACTATATATACTACAGGTAGAATGCAAAGTTTTTTAATGAAGAGGGTAAATTACCACCTTCTAGACATTACATTTTAAGACTTAAACTAAATTAAATTTATTTGCACTACTGTTTGGGCCTAGGTTCACTTAGTCATGATTGGGCCGAGAAGAGCAAGTGGGCTGCATTGCAAGGAACTAATAAATGTTTTGGATGACATATGTAGAATAACGGTTGGGAGAATTAATCAAGTAAAGTTGTTGGGTCAAAGCTATAATTTAGGGAATTGTTAGTGGCCACTGTTGGGTACAACATCATAAATGGAAGTAGTTATAGTCATAAAGGGAATAAGTTCTAAAAAAGCAATCACAATATATAGAAATACTCTCCTTCTCTCATAGCCCTCTCTAATTTGCTTATTGTTATAATAGCTATTGTAATTCCTATTCAATGTATTCAATCATTAGCAATTGTTCACTCAAGTTCATTCTTTTTATTTAATTCCCATATTATACCTATATACTATATAGTAGAATACCCTTTACAATTTCCCCTGTAAAAAGCATTAGTCCTCATTCATCGTGAACTCCTATTAAATTTCATTTTCATAATCACGTATCAACAAAGCCAAAAGTGATAGGTTTACCGTTTAATTAAATTGTTTGGGCTAAGTCATTTTTTGGCACGAACAAGTGAACAACTACTCACAAGTCACAAGATAAAATATAATTAATGTTCATGTGTTCTCAAGTAAAGTTACATTCGTCCAACATATTGATGATTAAATCCATGGTTAGTCGAAATGAAGAATTTCTATTAAATGTTAATTAAGTTGATTTTGATAATTAGATTTGACTTTTATTGTAAATAAAAATATATATTTAAAAATTGTTTTTTTTTAATAATAATTCATATTTTAATATTTTTGGATTCACCTAAATTAATTTTAGATTTTGATAATTTAAAATTAAATTAAAAATCCAAAATTAATTTAGGTAAATACAAAAAAATAAAAATGAATTAATGTTACATTAAACAATATACAAATGTTTATTTTTATTTAAAAAGGCAAATCTAATTACTAACCAAATTATTTTGACTTTGGTGGTCGTTTTTTTGACGATCATAGAAGAAACATCCATTAATGGATACTCTAGTAAAATAATGTGTAAAATAGGTTTAGAAATATGTAATGTGTTTTTAAAAAGGGTAAAACAATAATTCTTACCTTTAATATTTTACCACAAATAAAAAGTTGATATTTGTTACAATAACACCATCTATACCTAGTCTATTAAAACGTTATCTCAAACACACATCTGACACATGTCATCTTATAACATAATCAGTCATTCCTCCTCACAATCACACGTCATTCCCCTTTTTCTTGAAGATACATCATCTTCAATTATTCCTCCTAAATTCAACTTTTAATCTTAAAAGCGTTTCTTAATGGTCTTCCTTAATTAATCTCTCAAATCATTAACTCATAATCTATTCATTGCCCTTATTGTTATCTTTAAGTTTCTCCCATCTCCCCCTTATCAATTTCATCATTATGTGTCTACAACAATAGTTTAAACTCAATCTAAATTTGCATCGATATCTATATGACTACATATACACTTAGTATTTTAAAGGGAAAATCGAAATCAAAACAATATCATAGACCTCTTTAATATCACCTAAAATATGACACATAGAAAAACACAACCAATCGTATTTAAAGACACATGACAATTTTCCTACAACGCTTTTTTCTTTATCATTTTTCTAGCATTTGGTCGTTATCCTTTTTCATGTCATTCTATTCAATATTTCCCAAATTATACAAAACATAAAGTTTAACTCATAATGTCGTCTGTGCCTTGCACGGGTCCAAAAACTAGTTAATTAATAATTTGATTGGTTATATATAACAATTTATCTGGAGGTGATCAAAAATTAAGGTTGGGTCGAACCTTAACTAAATACTTGTGTTCAAAGTCCAAACTTTTTAGGCAAGCCTAGCAAGCCATTTACGGGCGTTTCGGGCCAGACGAACTTTTAAACTAAAAACACTATTTTAAGTGCCCAAAAACCAAAAAATTTACCCATTGAAATTGTATGAGGTGTACCAAAACACAAAAATATCTAAATTTGTCGGTAAAGCATGTGTGTTGTTAAAATCACACATAACAACTTTTTTTATATATTTTAAAAGGAAAAAAAAAATCACACATCACAATAAAGACATAAGTGTCACATAACATAATTAAGTTTTCTAAATTTATCCATATAAATGGGTAGCTTACAAAGCATAACAGCTGGATAAAAAGTTCATGGGCCTTTTGGGCCCACCTTACCCTCTAAAATTTTGTTGTGAAGAAAAAAAATAAGTGGGCCCATCACCGTATGTCACGGTCTTTAATAACCAGCCTGTCTGTATAGTGTATACCACCGTTTCCTCCTTTTCTTCCTCCACCAGTCAACCTCTTAAAACTCTACTTTTGGACTTAATTTACTACCTCAATTACAACAATATTTTTTTCCCACGTTTCATAATTATTTATTTTTATTTCACTCATTATCACATGTATTTTATATCTCTATTAATTTCACAATTTAAAAAAAAATTATCTAAGGAAATGTGCAACATCCTTCGCTACAACTAATATAAATCGGAGGCAGTATGAAATTTTAGTTCACACAAATTCAATTTAATCTATTTCAATTCACTAATTCAATCAGTTCACAAATTCAATTTATTTTATTTTAGCTCTTGTTGAATTTAGAATTTAATTTATTTCACTTCAGCTCTTGCTAAGTTTAGAATTTAATTTAATTTAATTTAATTCAGTCCAGTTCAATCCAATTGAATATAAAAACCAAAATAATTTTTAATATGATAATATGTGGGATATCAGACCATAAATCGAATCTTATTACATATCACTCAATTCAATTTAGCCAATGGGAAGAAATAAAAAATTCTCACAAATAATTTCAATGAGAATCTAACCTTAGCTTAGAACTCAGGGCTAAACCCAAAATAACATTTATTATTGGACCACTTCCACAGTTCCACTTGCTGTATCTACTTGGATCTCGCAATCATCATTTTTTATGAGGGGTAACTTTGTCCAAACTCTTCCTATAACATTAAGTGAGTGTATTTATATTGGAAAATGATAGAGTAACACTTAGGATTGACAATCCTCTTACGTACAATTGAATATAATATTATTATATGTACTCCCTTCGTAACATAATAATTGCAACGATTTGACATAAAGTAGAGAGGAAAAATGTCAAATTGTTGCCATTAATATGTTACGGAGAGAGTATATTAATTTTAGAGAGATAACATATAAAATTAATCTTTTAATATATTATTGACCAATAAACAATCAATATGGGAAGGGTTGCCAACCCTTAAGGTTATTCAATCACTCCCCATTTATATTTCGTCTCTTAATAATTGTTGTGTTTGACTTTTTATGACTCCAAAGCACTTCCTACACCTTAAGAGAAAGTAGGTGATTAATTTCTTACACTTCATAGAAAATTTTATTTACAATAGATTTTCAATTTTTTTGTTTGTGTTGTGTTATTTCTGTTAATCAAACACAACGGTATTTGGCTATTTCATAGGAATTTGTATTTCCAATTCAACCAAACGATGTCTAACTTTTTCTCTTTGCATGTAGAAAATCTTATTATATATATTTAATGTATGAGCATTGAAATGATTCTAATAAATAATGCGGAGTAATATATTGCATTATTGCATCAGCCAAATCTATATTTTGTCCATTTTAATTTGTTAGTTATTTTTAAAATTTTGCACGCTATTTAGGCTAATAGATTATGAAATTGATATGTAATATTTTGATTGAAAAAGCTATTTATAAGATCAGAATTAATTTATCAAAACTTTTTATTTATATGAAACAGTCACAATAAAAAGCTAATTCTAAGATTATAATTAATTTATCGTAACTTTTTATTTATATGAAATAGTCACATTCAAAGTAAAAATGGTCATGATATTACAAACGTAAATGCTATCTATTGGGAAACAACTAGATTGGTATATAAATGGAATAATTACAAATATAACAACAAAATAAATTGAACACACAAACATAATAAAAAATTGAAACAGAATAAAAAACAATACTACCTCCGCTCCAAATTAATTACAACAAATGAATGGGTATGGGCTCTTAGACAAAACGTATTTGTGAGTGTGAAATAGATAGAGAAAGAAAAATTGCATGTGATAATGAGATCAGAGATATATGGATAAATTAAATAATTACTTATTAAATAAAGAAATTCATTTAAAATTTCCATTTTAAAAAATATTGCAACTAAATTATGGCTTAACAAGGAGTATTACTTTTCTTCAATTATGTGGGAAAAGACGCTCTTAAAATTCAAACTTTCTCGATCAATGCTTGCATTTTACTTAATGTGCTATAAAGCTGACTTTTTTGCATTTCATTAATTAAAAAGTTATCTTTAGCCTTTACTTCTAAATAGCATTTTTTTTTGTTTCAATTTTTTTTTTTTTTTAAAAAACATTAATTGTTATAAGCTTTTATAGAACATATTGAAAAATGTAAATATTTAAATAAGTGTATTTAAAACTATACAAAAAGTAAATATAACAAATATTTAGAAACCCCTCAACAACAAAAAAAAAAAAAAAAATAGAAACTGATGGAGTATTGTGTTGCTTCTATACGTTCTACTTAGGGCTCGTTTACTTTAGCTGAATATAGCTGAACTGATCGAATTGAACTGGCGAACTGAACTGAATTGGGCTGAAAGTAATATTTTATAAGAGAAGGAAATTGAAAGCTAAACTGAACTGAGTTGAAGAGAGCTGAACTGAACTGAATTTAAGATGAAGTAAACAAGCCCTTAGGTTTAGCTATATCCAATAAAGGAAATTAATGTGACAACTAATTTCCAACGCAAGAAATAGATAACATGCACTAATGTACAGTTAAGGTAAACATAATTTAGAGCATTTCTACTTAATTTAATTTGCATTAGATATGAAACTTGCAATAAAGAGATGGAGGGAAAGAAGTAATTAACAAAAAAGAAGGAAGATCATATTATTTAAAGCGTAACTAACAATAACGAACGAATATAGTATTATACAAAATTGTAAACCAATATATATATATATATATATATATATATATATATATATATATATATATGTGTATATATATAGATTATGAATTTGTGTTGAAAGCCTGCGGACAATGTATACGTGAGTATAATAAATATTTTTCGGTGTCCTTACATTGAACTCGAGGAGACTTATAAAACATTTTATAAACTTAATAAATAGTTACTCATCAAAATAATTTCTAAAATGATATACGTGCTTACCAGTGGTTCAAACTCCACTCCTTTAATGGGTGCGAATTGAATGAACCAGGTTTGTATTATGTGTAACCAATTTATTAATTTTGATAAAGATGGAAATAAATATTACAAATTAGTGGCTTTACTATGATGATAGCCTAGTGCATATGTTAAGAGTAAGATATATAACTTAATTATGAAGTATGTATAATAACTCCATTGGATTTTTAAAAAAAATAAAAAATTAGTGATGTGAAATTGTGAATTGTCATGAAGTATTGGACAAGAAACATCCAAGTAGGGCTAAGTAGAGTGCGGTCTGAACCGCACCAAACCGCAATTGTGCAGTTTGGTTTGCGGTTTGAAAAGTGCGGTTTGGTTTACAATTTTACCAAACCGTAATTTTGCGGTGTGGTTTCCGAAAATTTTCAAACCGCACCAAACCGTAAACCGTATTTTTTTTTTATTGTTCTAAAATATTTAATTTCATACTTTTATTTGGTGTATTACCTTACTAAAGTTATCCCTTTTTTTTCTTGGGTCTTATCTAGTTGTTTAAGCCCACAACTCTTTAAGGCTTCTCTAACTCTTTAAAACTCTAACAAAAAATAAATCTAAGGTTTTTTTTTTTTTGTCTTTACCAACTACTAATTATAAAATAAAAATTTAATAAGTTGTCTAAACCGTAAACCGTACCGGAACCCTATTTTACGGTGCAATTTTGTGCGGTTTGATATAAATTGCGGTGCGGTGCGGTTTCAAAAAATAGCGAACCGTAATTTTGCACCGCACTTAGGGCTACATGCAAGTATAAAGTATCAATTTACCATGACGCCCAAATAAGGCCATACTTCAATACTTGCACAGCAATGATAGAATAGAGTAGAATCAAATCCCTAATTTAACGTAAAACCGTATAAGCTACCAAGGTGATTAACTTCTTGCATAAGCTTAAAGATTATATTATTGGGAAAAAAATATTACATATATATGCCCTAATGAAAAATCTCTCTTGCAAATTGCAATTTGATATCCTTCCACAAAAACAACTTGCAAAAGACATTATTATTGGTAATACGTTTCATGGTAAACACCCTTAAAATTAACATCCTTCTTAAGCTAGCTAGCATATAATTCTTTCCATATATGATATATGTGTTGATCAATTCTTAGAAAGACAACTTCAAATAAATTTAGATAATGTCTAATTATGTGTAATAACTAATAAGATCAATAAGGTTTGTTCAATCACTTGTGATATTCTCCAATTGTTTATATAACTAGGTTCAAAACAAGTTTCAATCAAGTTTAATAAATTTAGATAAGTTCAAAAATGTTATTATATGTTCAATTCAGATAATTTCAGATCGAATGAGTAGAAGAAAACGAGCCCTAAATTATAATTGACGCAACTAATAAAAGAGACACGATAAAGCAAAAATAATGTGTATTGAACACCCCACAAATAAATTTTCGATATATTCTATGCTTGGAAAATGCAAGTTACACTTGATAATTGGACAAGTTTATTCTTTGTTTTGTGGTCTATTCAATTGATTTAAATATCATTCATCCAATTAAAATCACAGAGGCCAAAAATGACAACCCATATGTTTTTCGTTACACTTGACGACTTAAAAAAGATAATACATGATTGTGTTTTTTCTTATGCATATAAAATTAAAAGCAGTCAAAGACCACATGTAAACAGTGTGACAAGTCATAATATAGCAAGTAATTTGGGACAAAATTATTGCTACAAGCCTACAATATGATGTATTGATGTGTATCAACTCAACCAATCTTTTTTAGCTTAGTTTTACTTTTAGAATTTATCTATATATATTGGAGTATAAGTAAAATTAAGATCAGAATTCAGAACAATAGAACCTATTTTTGAATGATTTCCTACAATCAAATGTGAAATGCCCCATGGCCCCCATTGATTAAATAATTATTCTTTATTAATAACTCAACCATTTTACTCATATTATCTATCACCGACAATTACACAAGAGCCACATCTTAATCATAGATTAATAGCCAACTTAGTGAACAACCATTTACACACCTTCACATACAAAATCCTGGAATGATCTCTCTTATATATTGACCCCACCACACACGACTCATCTCACATAATACCAAGCCATTACATATTTTTTTACACTAATCTACATTTTATTAGTAATGTTAGATAATATTAAGATAGTATATACATATATATATATATATATATATATATATATATATATATATAACAATAATAAGTTAATAACAAATACTTTGATGAGCCTGCAAGCAATTTAACAATCAAAAGACGTGTGTCACTACAACACAAGCCCTTAGTCTCATAGACTCTAATTGTACAATAATCTACTTAATTGTGTAATAGACATCATTATAATAATTTTCTATGTACTCCCTCCGTAACATAAAAAATATCTATATATTTTTTTTCCACGGATTTTGAGAAAACGATTTAAGAGTGTAAACGAAGAAATTAATCAAAATGATTTTAATACAAGTAAGAATGTGGTTATAAGTTACTAATATCAAAATTATTTTGATTAATTTGGTCGTTTACACCCTTAAATCGCTTACTCAAAATACCTGAAAAAACAAAAGTAGATATTTTTATGTTACGAAGGGAGTAGTACGAATGACAAGATGCCACCTGCATTTTAAGCTACCCAAAATTAAATAAATTAATTATTGTTATATAATATATATTAGTGGATGACCATTATACCCTTATATATACTCTATGAACATTCTGAAATTAGGGTTTGCTGTAAATACTATTGACAGCTTGTATATATATCCTTTACTGAATGAAATGATACACACTTTACCCATTTTTACAACACGTTATCGGCATGCTATAGGGTTTTTAGGTTAGAAAGTAGTAAAAGAAAGTGGAAGAAACATACTGCCGACCTGCCGTCACTTTCATTTTTGGGGAAATATTCATCTTCATCTCTTTCATTCCTTTCCAATTTTTCAAATCTCCATCATCACAATTCATTTCATCTTCAAATTTGATAAAATTACTCTTGAGTAAAAGTCGACCCCACGACTTTCGTTCGTCGGGTATCGGAAACCACCACTGTACGGCATTCGTTTGTTGCGCCGCTAGCCCTCCACCCCCGGAGCCCCGTTCGTTGCGCTACCTTATACCAAAAGCGCCGCCCCTAAGGCCCTACTAAACCGCAGATCTGTAAGTTATCTTCCCAAAATTTCGTCTCATTTTGGTTTTAATTTATGGTTCGAAAATTTTTCGAATGAAAAAAAATCGAATTTCGTTTCAAATTTTTTTGGGGTTTGAATTTATGGTCTGGTTGTTGTTCAATATTTCTTTCGTTTTTGGTTTAATTTTTGATAAGTTTTCGTTTGAATGAAAAAGTCAAGTCAAAAGAGATAAAGGAAAAGACTCCATTGTATGCTTGAATATCTTCAACCAGAAGTCAGACGGATGAAATAAAAAGGGGAAAAAAAGGGGGGGGGGGGAATATAATAAAACAAAGAATCTTGTTTTGATTTTCACTCAAATTTTCAGTTCGAAATTTGTGTCTAATTTTCGTTTTTTTTTTTTTTTATATTCGAATTGTCGTTCATTTTTCCATCGATTTTCTGTTCAAGTTTAGGACAAATTCTGTTCAAAGTTTTTTTTTATATATATGTAAGTTTATTTTTCATGGGCATGTTAATTCGAATTTCGTTTAAGTATTAGATTGATTGCTATAAATCTATAATACCATATTATGTCCCCAATGTGTTTGATAAAATGTCACAAAGGCTGATTAATTGGTTTTAGATCATATTTTTTTTGGTTTTAATCTGCTATAATATTCCGGTGGGTGGCTTAGAATAACTTCCGGCGGAGTCAGGGTGGCGGACAATGGCTGCTTGGTGTTACAAGTGGCGGCAACTCTGCTTGTTGTGATTAATTGATTAAGTGATACGGTGATACTCCATATCCTATAATTAAGCAAATTAATTTGGTCATTTGACAAGCTAATCCCACATAATTACGGTAACTAATTTGTTGACCAAGTTGCAAGAATATTGATTGCAATTTGTAATTTTTTTTTAATTGTTAAATTAAGTAAAATAAAAGGGGAATTCAGTTTTTGGTCCTTAGTTAAATACAAGTTAGACTAACCGATTAGAGTCATTTATTTATTTATTTCGGAATTATTATTATTTTTTGGGCAAATATATTTTGCATGAGTTCTAATTAATAATTATGGTTAGTTGACTAAGTTTATGGAATGATTCCATAATTCATTTAAATAAATAAATAAATAATAAAAATAAGATTGTACTAATATTAGGCGGTTAGATTTTACTTGCCCAAATCATTTTATTAAAATATGTTATTAAAGACATTATGTTATTTATGTGTACTTAGTGACACACTATTGAGATGTCTAGCATTACTAATTATGAAATATGAAGTTCATATATTGTAATTATATAATGTAATTAGGTTTTTTTTAGAAAGATCGAAAACCACCATTGATAATTAAAACTAATGTGTTTATATATTGATACCGAAGGATGACAATTCATTAAATTATTTATAGCTAATTAATTACATTTACTAGTTCATTCCCTGAAGTGAATGAGAAAGTATATATATATTTAAAGAGAGAAAATGAACATCAATGAAATATCAATGTACAAATTTATAAATTAATTGTACATAAGACTGACTAAGAGAGTAATGTCATCACTATGAATAATACATTACGTTTTCATGCTTTCATAATGTGGTTTTTGATTATATCAAAGAGCAAAATTTCTTTTACATATATATTTTTTCATTATTTGATAATGTTGGACATTAATTTGATGTTAATATTATGAATTGAAATACTTTATTGATTAGATGGAATGAATCTACTCATAAGGGTATATTATATTAGATATACTCCACTATTTGTATAAGAGTATGTTATTATAAAATTGCAATCTAATACAAGTTTATAATGCCTCACCATATTCACAATAATAATGTGATTCTATAAACACAATGTCATGAAAAATAAGTTTCCAAATTATTGATATATTATTTGTTTGATGGTTATTCAAGATACTAAACTCTAGTTGAGTATTGATAAATAACTATATACTCATTCCCATAAGTGAATTAGAAATTGTATATTTGAAAGTGCCATCAGCATGTTTGCATTATGTTCTTTTGATTACATATAATTCATGGAAGAGTTCATAAGAATTGCAAACATGATGAGAGTGCATTTTTTTTTTAGCAAGACATAGTATTTATGAGGTTAAATGTGACATTGTTAGCAATTCAATTGATAAATAAATTTATTATGCCCATAGGTAAAAGATATTCCAATTTAAAATGGATGTAACATGAACACTTTACTTGATACACGATTGTACTAAACATGATTTACGGTTTACAAGCTGCAAAAGATTTTAAAATATTGTTGGACTATTTTCATAACCCCATATGCATGGATTAGGGGGAGATAAAATATCAATAATGCGATATATTGATGGTCAGTTTTGATATATATGTACATTAGCTTAAATGTCAATGATTTATTTAATAGAAGTGGCCACATGATAATATCTAGTTGTTGACTATACACTAGTTGTAAATGCTCCAACTGAATTTAATGTCCTAGAAGGACAACATCAATGTCTAATGAATTTAGAGCATGCTTAAAGTTTGGTAAACCGATGGATTCTAAAAATCAAAATATCTGAAAAAGATAGGAGCAATTACTAACAATGGTAAATTCGAGAAATTGATACATTTAAAATAATCTCCTAAGGAGGATTATGTTTAATAAAATTTATATGTACTATGATGATATGAAACACTTTAGAAGAGTATAAGGTATCCAACAATATTAGCATGTATCAAGATTGAATTTAATACTCCAGCATAGTATAAGTTATTATTGAGTAAAGTAGTAATTATTGTCTTGCCAAATGCTAATTGCATAAAGAACACTCATGTTAGTCTTCTTATATCACATCATATTCATCGCCATGAATAAAATAAATCTAATAAAGTGATCACTAGTAGAAATGAAAAACTGACTATGAATAATTTAAATTTTAAAAAAATGTGATTGGATGTGATAATAATATTAGGCCATCCGGGTTTAATGTTTACCCGTTGTAGAAACCCGAAGTTTCATTTAATGTGTTGACGCTCTCTCATGTTAGATATATATGAAGTGAACGGAATGACAAGACATGACATTGAGATTGAGCTATATTTTAAATTATGATTTTAATAATTTATTTAATTTTGGAAAATTTTCAAGAGATTATATATTAGTTTCTAACAACTTTGTATGGGCATATGTAATAGGTGGCCAGAAGTTCACCATGATAGCTCATATGTTGTTCAATATGAGGTTTCTAGAAGCTCACTGTACGGATTAGGTGACTGGGAGCTCACCAAAGCTACTTGTATGTAGAATTTTTTTTGTGTAACTAGTATCTCATTATTAAAATCTTTGTTGATCCAGAAGATCATCATCTAGTGGAATTACATACAAGTAACTTATATTTATACAACAATCTCTTGATTATTGGGGCTATTATCAGTCAACACAAAAGATAAAGAAAAGAAGAGAGACAACTGCACAATATATGTCTCCCCATTGATATTATTTTCAGAAGAGAATGAATTATGAAAGAGTTCATAATAAATAGTGAAAAAGTCAAATTTCTTTTAAGTGGTTCTCCAGGAGAGTTAAATAACACTTAATATAATTCTTTTGAAAGATGAAATATGTTGAATATATTTTGCCTATGTGACGAGGCATTTTGCACATGAAATAGTATGCTAAGTTGGTATAGAATTTGACGCCCCTATAAACGAAACATTTTACCAACGTAGGGGGAGAATTAGCATAAGTTGGCAAAATAAAATAAATATTTGACGATCCGTATAATGGTAGTTTGAAAAGTTATGTGCCAACTTTTGTCTATATATTATGTGTGATAATCTTGCCAATTATACTTAAATCACTACACCAGAAGTGTAGATTATATGATCGGTTCCAAAATAAAGGTATGATAAAGGGCAAGATGGTGCAGTTGACACTTTTAATAGTGCAATAATATATTAATATCATATTGTGAATATAAATATACTTTAAAAGTGGTATAAATATCTGAATTATAACAATCGATGACCTATGATGTAAGAATAGTTATGATGGTACCAAATGAGAAATTTATTCAGATATTCTCGTAAAATAGCATGCAAATTTAAATTATATTTTGAAGAATTATATGGATGATACCGGTATATGTTGGAACCGATAAATAATATGCATATGCAGTAGTGGACATGTGAACAAGGGATCGGAAATATATGTCCATTCTAAAGTCGACGTGAAAATAAGATATTGATCAATATTGTGTCATGGACCAGAAGTCCAAAGAAGTATTAGCGTTGATCAACAAAATATCATGGACTAGAAGTCCAACGAAATATGAAAAGGTGTTGATCTAAATATTATCATGGACCAGTAGAAACATGGATTTCTGAAATTCACACTGTACAGTGTTTAGTATTTTTGAGTCTTAATTTTATTTGCATGTTTGAGTCATAGGTTAAATGCATTACTCATTATATGTGTAGGATGTTGTCTAGGTCATAGGTAAGCATTGCTCATTACTCATTACAAATATTTTGTTTTGTATCTTATCATGAATTTTGCATCTCATATTACATGCACTATTTATACTTAACAATTGTGGTGTTTTTAAATGTTTGTCCAAAATATAGTGAGAAGAAATTTATAAGTTTGTATGAGATATTTATAGTCCAATGAGGTTATAGCTCTCACGAGGGTATACAAATAACATTGATCTAATAATATGTTATGAATCATGAAGGAAGAGTTCCTTAAAAAAGTATATACAATGTATTTTAATATTTGATTCTACAAGTTATATACTTGTAGTTTATCAATGTTAGTTAATACTACTGTTGTACTCCTAAATAGTCTATGCGACTTAATTTTTGGCATCTCAACCTGAAGTTTGAGCATGTAATAGATAACCAGTTTTTATACCCATTGGAGAATTCTCGCACATATTAAATGTCTAAAGATTAGAAATAACAATCTCTCAGAGAGAATAGTTATGGTTTGTTATGGTCTAGAAGAACCATGAGCAATTTATGATTAGACAATAATATGTGAATATATAAAGTGTTGCCATGATATTGTGATTGGAGAATGTTTGATCAATAATTGATCATGAATTTTTACTTTATGACCTCCAAAACAAGGCATCAATTCAATAATTAAGGCAACTTGATAATAGACTTATGCAATGTCTTCATAAGTGTTGATAATTGAAGATGTCTCACTATGTCCAAGAGAAGATTTGAAGATCAAAGACCAGTCTAAGAAGATTTGTCACCGAAGAATGTTATTATGCAACAAATGTGAAGTTACCCAACGGCATTGGATTTATTACATTTGAAGATCTCAAGTTATGTATTCATCAGGGGGAGAAAATACGCGTTGCACTCTTTCTCCCTTAACCAAGGTTTTATCCCACATTGGGTTTTCCTGGTAAGGTTTTTAATGCGGCAACATTTCAAAGCGTGTTACAAAAGTGGTGTACTCTTTTTCCTTCACTAGGTTTTTATCCCACAAGGGTTTTCTTAGTAAAGGTTTTAACGAGACACACTATTCAGCTACATTCAAGAAATTTATTCAACAATTCGGTTACATTGTCTCAATGATCTTGATAGATTACATCATTAGGGGAGTTAATGAGCATTGTAAATGAATGTTATGAAATATTGTATTTTAAATTATTGTTTTGTATAATGGACATCCAAGGGAGAGTGTTATATAATATATATTAGTGGATGACCATTATACTCTTATGTATACTTTAGGAACATTATAGAATCAGGGTTTGATGTAAATACTATTGATAGCTTGTATATATACCCCTTTACTGAATGAAATGATACACACTTTACCCATTTTCACAACAATTATAGATTATTTGAAAAAAAAAAAGGGAACAACATATCACGTTCACGTTCTTTCTTGATTAAATTAACCACTTCAATTATTGCTGTACCATCTTCAATCAACCGACTGACCAAGTTCATTAGTAATTAATTAACCAACATAATATATATAAATACCCAGAATATAATACAATAATTTTTAAAAATTGCACAGAAACAATACAAAAGAAAAGGATAATTGATTGGCACCTAAAAAAAGATCGTTCCTTTACAGATTAGAATTCCTTAAATAAGATACGGAGTAACTTGACTAGTTGTTTTTTTTTTTGGAATTTCAATTTCCATTTTGGACAAAAGAAACCCACATATTTTTTTTTCAACCCCTAAAAAAAAATGAGAAAAAACCCAACAAAATTCATAAACCACCCAAAAAAAAAAAAATCTGTAATTGATCAAAAAAAAAATTTACTTCCAAAAAAAAAAATTCAATCAATTTACAGGCTTGCCATTATTGTAGCCGTAATAAGTGAGATACCACCTAACAAACTTTTTCAACCCGGTTTGCAAATCGGTTGTGGGTTTATACCCGAAATCTTTTCGGGCCAAACTAATATTAGCATGAGTAAACGGAACGTCACCGTTACCAGGCATCTCCACCACATTCTTCTTCGCCTTCACTTTCAAATGCTTCTCTAGTATACCGACAAGTGTCGGTACCGTCACCGGTTGTGTATTCCCCAAATTGTATATTCTGTACGGCGCCGCCCCACGCTTTTTACCGCCGCTTCCGGTACTCTTTCCGGCACTATCCACCGCGCCTAAACACCCTTTTACGACGTCGTCTATGTATGTAAAGTCCCGTGCTAAATCAACCTGGTTTTTGCCTCTGTACACGGTGATCGGCTTCCCCTGGAGTATGTTCCTTGTGAACGAGAAGTAAGCCATGTCGGGCCGACCCCATGGGCCGTACACGGTGAAGAATCTGAGCCCAGTGATGGATAGCCCGTAGATGTGGTTGTAGGTGTGGGTTATCTCTTCGCCGGCTTTTTTAGTGGCGGCGTAAAGCGAAGCGGGCTGATCGGTTCGGTCCAGTTCTGAAAACGGGCTTTTCTCGTTGAGCCCGTAAACAGAGCTGGACGAGGCCCAAACGATACTGGGCTGTGGGTTGGCCGATTTGCAGACCTCGAGAAGGTTGACTAACCCGGCAATGTTGCTGTGGACGTACGACATTGGGTTTTCGAGGGCGTAACGAACGCCGGCTTGTGCCGCGAGGTGCATTACGTGGGTAAACACGACCGTGTCGAAAAGCTTTGACACGATCTTGAAGTCGTTAATGTCGCCTTCAACGACGAACACCCCGTGCGATTCAAGGAGGTTTTTACGGGCGCGTTTTAAGGAAGGGTCGTAGTAGTTGTTGAAGTTGTCAAGCCCTACCACCCCGTCGCCTCGTTTTTTTAAGGCGAGGGAGACGTGGGACCCGACGAAACCGGCTGCGCCGGTAACGAGCACGGACATACCACCGGAACGGTGGATCTGAGCGGAGGTGCGGACTTGTTTCTCCCATTGAATACCGCCCCATGAGGCGGTGAAGTACTTGCTACCGGTGTCGACGAAGCTCTGGAAACTAAGATACGAGGCTGTTAAAGCGATGAGAAAAAGCGCCCAGAGAAACATGGTGCTTGTGGAGGTGAAACAGCGTTGGAGTTGACGGTTCATGAAATAGTGGGGGCCTCTTTGATCGACCTTGAACTTGCCTGGTGTTGATGGGAATAGCTCATCCTCTAAGTGAGGCATTTTTGGGAATTGGGAATTAAAATCAAACAACCAACAACCAATCAATTAATTGAAATAATAATAGAGAATTGAAGAAATTGATGGTGTTATGATGAATAAGATGAAGGTTGAAGAAGAAGGGAGTGGGGGGGATGGAGTTGCAGATGCAGAGGAAAGAATTGGAAGGAAGAAGGAAATAGGTTTATTCTGCATCTGCTAAGAGAAAAAGAAGGGAGAAGATAAAGGAAAGGAATATATAGTGGGGTAACCCCACCCAAAACAAAAGAGAGGGGGGAGACAAGTAGACGCGTGAACGCGTTTAAAGGACAGTTAGATTACTGAATAATAATACTCCCTCAATCCCTTAAAATTGCCACTATTCACTTTTGTTACTATTCATTTGGTAATTTTGACTCTCTATAATTTTAAATATGTAATAAAAAATATATTCAAATGAGATCTCGTTTGATTCGGTTCAATGTGTACTTTTTTAATATGCAATGCTTATAATTTTTATTATACGTATGTCAAGATATTTTCATTTAAAGATATGTCTATGAGAAAAAGTAAATGGGCAATCTTTTAGGGACAGAGGGAGTAATAATAATACACTATCTTTTGTGCACGCTGTATGTGCGCCAACATTGATAGTAATAAACCAATTATAAATTAAAAGTTTGTAACTAAGTTAACATCTATATAACTATGGAAAAAACATTGATTTAGTTTAAAATATTAATTAAAGAACATTTTTAATTCTTTTTGTGCATCCATTTACGCTGCTTGCAACAACAGTTTATTGTTAGTACTGAAATCAAACCTTTAATTGCTTGGAGGCACCATGTAAAGATTTACAAAATTTAGTATTGATTGGATTTTTTAAAAAATAAATAAAATAATAGTAATATATTTAATAGTGGCAGTCAAACTATAATAAGATATTGTATTAAAAAAATACAAAGATATACAAAACATAAAAAATCTATTTTTTTACATAAAATGACTCATATTTCATTTTATATATAGAATAAAATAACATATAATTGATATTGAATTAATTCAAAACATTAGAATTGAATATGATGAAGGCAAAGTTTACCTTTTTTTTATTGAATTAATTAAGGAATCACTTGTTTATTGTAATTGATTGAAGCACAAATTATGTCATTTTTTCATATATAATTTTTAAAGTTAAGGCTATATAATTATTTTCACGGGGCACATCATAGCTCCCCCATTAACTTAAAGTTAAGATTATGCTTTTTATGCACGTTATATGTGCGCCAACATTTTTTTATATAATTTTTATACAATAGTAAAATAAGCAACAAAGAAATAAGGTTTAAATATGGGTTCTCATCCTTTTTTCGATAGTATAAAAATAAGAAAATAATATTCAAATTGAATTTCTTTCATAAAAAATGGACAAAGAAAAAGTTGATCCACTATATATTTGTTTTCTCTACTACCAAATTTCCATTGTAATCAAATGGTAAAAAAAAATTATTTCAAAAAATATATCAATAGGGGTATCAATTTGTAGAGAATAAAAAAGAAAATTTTGCCACTAACCACCTAATAAGTACCAAAAGTTGTGAACAACTACCATAATTTTTTTTTTATTAAATTTAACTACCAATTAAGTGCCAAAAAGTTGCAAACCACCACCCATTTTTAACACATTTAACTTAAATCACAATTAAACCTTAATTAAACCACTTAAGTCTTAATTAAACCTTAATTAATCTTAATTAACACTTTTATTTTTAAAAAAAATATATATATATGGAAAATTAGAAAAAAAAAACCTCAGCCACCTCCTCCCCCTCCCCCAGATTTTCTTTTTATTTTTCTATTTTTTTTAATAAAAAGTGTTAATTAAGGTTTAATTAAGATTTAAGTAGTTTAATTAAGGTTTAATTGTGATTTAAGTTAACAGTGTTAAAAATGGGTGGTGGGTTGCAACTTTTTGGCACTTAATTGGTAGTTAAATTAAAAAAATAAAAAATTATGATAGTTGTTCACAACTTTTGGTACTTATTAGGTGGTTAGTGGCAAATTTTTCAATAAAAAATTATGAATTTACATATTTTTATTTTATTTTTTTGAACTATATATTTTGTAGTATTTTTATTTGAAAATATAAAAATAATACAAGGGCATTTCAGACTTTTCGAGGGGGGACACCATAGCTCCCCCCTTGGCTTATATAATAGAGATGTATTTTTGTACTACTGTAAGATTTTGTATTGATTTACGGGCACATTTAATTTCTAACTTGTTTGTAGCCATGTCAGTTTGGGTTGAGACCCGTTGGGTTAATTGAACTGTTCATAACCTGAATTGAGAGTGACCCATAGCCTGAAATTGACCTGAACTGAAAGTGACCCATATATTAATAACCTGAACTGACCTAAACCCAAACTGAATATGAACCGAACTGATAATGACCTGTCTCGAACCTGAAAATTCAATTAACTGAACTGAATTGAACTGAACTATAATCAATCTGTTACATAATTTAACCTGAACTGAAGTGAAACCTAAATTGAACTGAACTGAACTAAAACCTGAAACATTTTACGTGCATAATTCTATATGAAACATTTTTATATACGAAAGTGTCCGTTCACCTATATATGGAACACTCTAAGAAATGGATGGAGTACTAGTTGTAATCAAATTTGAAAGTACTTTTCACCAAGTGTTAATAATCATTTGACTCAAATTTGAAGAAGGTTCGAAGGAAATATTGGAAATTATAAGATCTGATCTTGTTGATGAATGAATAAAAATACTATTTCCTCGTAGAAAAAATCATTTGACTCGATTTATATAGACGTTAGTTTAAAATGTTGTTTTTTATACATATATACATACATACATACCTACGTTAACCCCAAAATTTTGTCAAATTCTGATCTAATTGACACTCTAATAAAACCAGATACAAACTGGTTTCAACCCGAAACATACCATTTATTATTGTTGACCCGTATCAACCTGAATCGTTTTGGATTGAACTGATATAGGCCCGACCGTTTATGACTTGAACCTGAACTGAACTGTAACCTAGAAAAAGACAACCTATTATGACCTGCTACCGAAGTAGCCTGACCTGAACCGAACTGAACTGTTGGACGAGATAATCTGATTCAACCTGAACTGAAAATGTACCGAATCTGTTTGGGTCAACCCTAACATGTACCGTTAACCCAATTTGACATCCCTAATTGTTTGTATCTTTAATTTAATTTAATGAGTTTACACCAATTTCGCCCTTTTATGAGTTTGGAAGTGGTTCTTGCATTAGGCATAGATCTGTTTTTTAGGATTTGGGTTGTTACATTTTTTTATTTAATGTTTTTGGATCGGAATTAAATCCTAGGATAAAATACAGATTCGAAGATGTACAGATCTATATCAATGGATTCGTTTTTGAGAAACAAAAAAAGCCTTCTTATAGTATAAATTGTATCAAATATGTTGCAAAAGTGTTATGGAAGCAAGAAAACATAATTTATTTTTTTAAAAAAATATTGTCTAATATTGTTGTTTCGGTACATGAGCTTCAAAAGATGTGTGTGATTGTATTTTAATTCATCAATTTGTGATTATGTGATTTTTTTCCATATAATTTAGTAGGAAATCTAACTAATATTTAAAACTCACACTTCAAAGATCAAGGATACTTGTAAAATTGTCAATGGTTTTTCAGGCAACGGTTTTTCAACCAATTTTTTCAGTATTTTTTACAGCATAGGTTTCCAACAATTATGCAAATCAACTCACACTAAAATTATGTTCATAAATTTTAAGCAACTCGCTATCTATAAATGCCTAGCATTTTTCTTTTTGAAAATTATGGTTCATGTTTAGAGGTTATATTGGGTTAAACTAATCTGTTGCCTGAACTGAATTAAACAAAATTCTAGACTCGTTAGATTTAAATTAAACAAAATTTTAAAAATTAGGTCCAAAAGAACCTGACATAAGTGGACAAATTTGACTTGTTACTTTTGTGTTCTAACGACCATATTTGCTGTCAACGATTAGTTAAGTTGCATAAAAATACTAATCCGTAATTCTCCTTGTGCTCTAATAGGTATTTGTTAACGACCATCATTTGTGCTCTCTCACAAATGATACAATTGCTTTGACAAATTCCTGAAATGGCCAATAGGTATTTTTTTAATCTATATATATATATATATATATATATATATATTATTAATTAAGTTAATATTAAAATGACTTCTTTTACTATTTAATAGTTGGTATAATTAATGATGTATGGGAGTTGGGACCATTAGTTTCTTCACCTCCACTTTCGCCTCTAATTGCTACTGTTAGACATCAAATATTATACTGGCCAATGAGCTGAAGGATTTGAGGAAGTGGTGTAGAACAAATGGTGTTTACACCCATTATGGCACCATGTATCATAGAGGTGCATGGTTCGATCTTCATCTATTGTTTGAGAATTCCCCCTTATCTTCTCCTTAATTACAAGGATTATTGTGTCATACGGTTAGTAACCCATTACTAGTTAATAGGCTGGTGTATTTTTTTTATATTATATGTATTGTTTGGGTGATGATTTTGGCACTCCTCCCCTCTCACATGAATAGTAAGAGGAGGAGTGTCAAAATCAATTTGGGGGTGCCAAAATCATTTCGCCCCTGATTGTTTTAAATTGCAACAATTCGTCAAAATTTGCATTAGTTAACTTACATACATGTATTTTTGTACTCCTGTAAGATTTTGGGCTTGTTTACTTCAGATTATATTCAGTTCAGTTCAATTCAGTTCAGTTCAGTTCAGTTCAGTTCAGCTCTATTCAGCTAATGTAAACGAGCCATTTGTATTGATTTTCGGGTAAATTTAATTCCATACTTGTTTGTATCTTTAATTTAATGTTTACAACAATTTCGCCCTTGTATGAGTTTGAAAATGGTTCTTGCATTAGGTATAGATATTTTTTTTAGGATTTGGGTTGTTAATTTTTTGATTCAAGGGTTCCGGATCGGAACTAAATTTTAGGATAAAAATACATATTCGAATCTTTTCATATCTATATCAATGGATCCGTTTTTAAGAAAAAAGTCTCCTTATAAAGTTATACTTGTATAAAATATGTTGCTATATCATAATTTATATGAGTAGATTTTTTTTTTTTTTGGTTTTGTTTTTAAGTATGGATAGAGTTTGGGCTCGTTTACATTAGCTGAATAGAGATGAACTGAACTGAACTGAACTTAATTGAACTGAATTGAACTGAACTGAACTGAATATAATCTGAAGTAAACAAGCCCCTTATCTAATTCAATATTTTAATATGTGTGTTATGTCATTGTTTTGGTCCATGAGTTACAAAAGATGTGTCTAATTATATTTCAATTCATCAATTTCAGATTATGTGATTTTTTCCATATAATTTAGTAAGAAATCCAACTAATATTTAAGGCTCAAACTTCAAAGATCAAGGAAGCAGATCAAATTTCCAATAGTTTTTCTAACTGGCCTTTCAAGCAACAATTTCCGACCAATTTTTCAGTATTTTTTACAAGTTTTCGAAAGTTCCGCAAAACAATTCACCCTAGTTTTCGAAAGAAAGATAGTGAGTTATGTGTAGGGGTGCTTATTGAGCTGGGTAGCTCGCGAGCAATTCGAGTTGGCTTGTGCTCACTCGAAACAGCTCGTGACTCGATAATTTTACAAAAAATAAATAATTTTCTACGTTAAATATTTGAAAAAAAAATTAACCTTGATATTTAATATAATAAATTAATAAGCTTTAACAATATATAATTTTCATAAAGAAATGAAAATATAATCAAATAATTTTCTTTTGAAAAAATTAAGATTCAAGAGGACTAAAATATTGAACGAGCAGCTCGTGATCGGCTCGGCTCGAAACCTAATGAGCACGAGTCGAGCCACCCCCAGCTCGCGATCAACTCGCTCAATAAGCACCCCCAGTTATGTGGTTGGTGAGTAGAGAGAAAATATGTAGATATGGAGAGAGTGTGTTATTAGGTCATGAGCATAGAGAATGGAAAACATTTTTCGTTTGATTTTAGGAGAGTATCGTTTTCAACTATGGTATAAAAACATTTTACACCCTAATTTTTCCATTTCAATTTTCAGTCTAACCAAACATTGTAAAATGGGAAAAAAAATTTAGGGAAAATATTTTACACCATAATAAACTAATCCGATCCTTAATTGAACTGAAATTTCAAAAATTAATTAAAAAAAACATGGCATTAAGTAGTGGACTCGCAGTAGTTGTTTGACTTGTTACTTTTGTGTTCTACTTCTAACGACCATGCATGTTTGCTGTTATCGATTAGTTAAATTGCATAAAAATACTAATACGTAATTCTCCTTATGCTCTCTCACAAAAGATCCAATTGCTTTGACAAATTCTTGTAATGACCAATAGGTATTTTTTTTTATCTGTATTAATTAAGTTATGTAGATTTAGGAGAGTAGAGAAAGTGAGAAGAAGAAAACAAGAAAATTCAGTTATTTTTTTATAGGATAAAGTGTGGGATACTAGGCCTTGGAATCGGGCCCTAGTGCAGATTACCCGGCCCAATTTTGGCCAACACACGCATCTGTAAGGGGTAATAAGGAATCAACGCAAATGCATGCGGTGAGAATCGAACCCAGACCTCGTGCATAGAATTCTGAAGCCCTAACCACTAGGTTATGACTTCATCCTCAACAAATTCAGTTATTAGGAAGTACAGTAGTAACAGAAAACTAAAGAGATCAGTTCAATAGAATCCTAAGGAGTCTAAGGGTGCGTTCTCTTCACCTTAAAAAATAAGTTTCAGGTTTAATAAGTTCAGATAAGTTCAGATAAGTTCCAATAAGTTATATCAGGTCTAATAAGTTCAATAAGGTCTAATAAGTTGCAATAAGGTCCAATAAGTTCCAATAAGGTCTAATAAGTTGCAATAAGGTCTAATAAGTTCCAATAAGGTCTAATAAGTTCCAATAAGGTTTAATAAGTTCCAATCAGATCTAATAAGTTCTAATAAATCCCAATCAGGTCTAATAAGTTCAAATCAGGTCTAGATTATTATTTTTAATGATTGATCAAATAAAATTAATTAGATTAATAATTAACTTAAAGCACTCTTACACAACATAAACCAATTTTATTTTATCATTATTGTTTTATAATTTTTTTAGAGAAACCAATCAGAGTTAGATTGAATCAAACTATTTTTTTATATTATAAAATAAAACTTATTTTTTATTTTGGCTTTGATTTAATTTTGGTCCAAATTAAACTTTACCCATCCTCCATATTATTATTACTAATTTTGGTCCAAATTAAACTTTACTCATCCTCCATATTGTTATTATTCAATCCGTTCTAGTTTGTTAATTTTACTACAAGTGAATTAAGAAAAATTAAATATGTAGATAAGTTGTTATTGGAATTGATAATATTAATTAATAATGGGTTTGAAAAAAGATATACTAATTATTATTACCTTCTTGAACCTAATTCAACAATAAAAAAAACATAGGTTCAAATGTATAGAATATTATCATCATCATCATCATCATTATTATTATTATTATTATTATTATTATTATTATTATTATTATTATTATTATTAAGTGATAAAACTTTTTTTTTATTATTATTATTATTATTATAATTAATTTATTTTATTCAATCATATAAAATACGTTCCAATAAGTTTCAATCAGGTTTAATAAGTTCCAATAAGGTCTAATAAGTTTCAATAAGGTCTAATAAGTTCTAATAAGGCTTAATAAGTTCCAATAAGATCCAATAAGTTAAATCAGGTTTGATAAGTTCAGTTCAGATATGTTCAGATAAGTTCAGGTCTAATAAGTTGAAGAGAACACACCCTAAATATATATAGAAAACTAACTAATAAATAAAACTAACTTAGGTTAATTATATTAACTAAACCCAAGTTTACACATTTATAGTCCTAATAAGTTAATATTAAAATGACTTCTTTTACTATATAGTTGGTACAATTTAATGATGTATGGGACCATTAGTTTCACCTCTAATTGTTACGGTTAGACATCAAATATTGTATTAGCCAATGATCGAGCTGGAGGATTAACATATACTTTGGTTTTCTTTTATGATTTATGTGTAAGAAATAAACAAATCAATATGGATCTGATTTGATTCACCTCGATGCATAGTTTATTAACATATATAACAATTTTTTTTACAAATTAATTGTCTCAAGAAAGGTGAAAAATATTTTTTTTTCAGAAGGCAAACTTCGACAAATAAAAATTGCTAAATATCAATAATTATATGGATCAATGAGTGAATTGGACATAATTTCATGATATCTAAGAACTGATTGCACTCACATAATCTCACTAATCAATTAATCATGTTTTATTAACATTTACAATGGAAACAAAATTACAAAATCACCGGTTATGGATCATATTGGTTCTTACATTACTTTAATTTGTATTTTCAAAAACATAAAATAATTACTTTTATGTCTAGCACTTTTTTTATTAATACATAATGGTTGCTATTTTTAGATCAACGGGCAAGACATTTTAAAATTTTAATTATGGGGCTACTAGCTAGCACAAGATTAAATGTTATTTCCTACATTTTTTTAGTTGTTATACCCTCCGGAACTTGTGTGTCTCTCGCATCTATTGGGCTAGACCAGCAATGGGGATACCTCCCTAACAAATGAGAAGCCTCACAAAACTGAGCACCCTCTCAAAAATTGGAAAAAAAAAATACATACTTATTAGAGTATTTTTTTTTAACTTATACCAGATCAAATCTTATAATATAAGTTCAAATTCTCATATATTTTCAGATCTTAACTTATCAGATCAAATTAGATCAGATTAGAAAAAATAAGACGAAGAGAACGTACCCTTAGAGTTTTTTTCGAGGAGGGTAATAATTGAATTGAGTTACTTCCTACTTATTTTTAGTTTTTGTAAAGAATATTTAATATAAAAAATGTGGGTGGGGTATATAAAAAATAGGAGTAATTACTCTTTGGGTAAACCTAGCATTAGAGGAAGATGTAAATAAATTGGAGGGTGTGAAATAAAGTTAGTGGGAAGTAGACCTAAGGATGGTCTGGCATTATGAGGGTTAATTTGGTACAATACGATTTGGGTCCGGCCTAGCACAATCACACTATGAGCACGACACGACACAAGACAAGAATGTTAGGTCATGGGCCACACATGAACAACATTTTAAAAGCTAGACACAAACTCAATCGGCACCCTTTAAAAAAAAAACTCAATGGACATACACGAGCCTGATGGGCCAGGCCGGCATGCAAGTTGACATGCTTATTATGGTTAAAATTACTTAATATATATAATTTGTATTAAGCACGATGACACGACACACAGGGCTGTGTCGGAGATATCGGGGGCCCTGTTCTAAAATTGTACTTAGGCCCTTCAGATCTTAATAAATGCTAATATTTGATATTATTTTGACAATACATGTATACATCCCAAAAATATTTTAGTAGAAAATAATTAATTTATATAAAAATATAAGAATAATTTAAGACAAATGACTAAGAAAAAAAAATAAAATATGCCCTTTATATAACGGGGCCCTGTGCAGTGGGACTTTTTGCACACCCGACACCCCCTGACGACACGATATGTGGGCCGAGCTTTGCATGAGCATTAAATGAATAAATTCTATAACTTGGCACTAGCTTGACATAACAACACCTTTTCATGACTGCTTATAGGCACAAACTGTTGTGGCACGAGACCAGCGGGCTTACCACGTGGATCGTGATGGTTTGAGTGATAATATATTTTTCATACTTCCTCTGTCCCAATTTACTTGCTACATTCTATTTTTCGCATCTCCGGAGACACAATTTTAAATAAAAATATCTTTAACTATATTTATTAAAAAATTATAAAAATTATATATTTGAAAAGTAAATGTTGAGACGAATTAAACTAGATCTATCATGACTATGTTTTTTCTTACGTATATTAAATTAAATAAAGTCAAAATTCACATGTGAACAGTGCCCAAAGTCAAATTGGAGCAAATAAATTGGGATAGAGGGAGTATAACATTGAGTACTTTCGAGCGTACTCTACACTTCTTCAGTAGTCCTAGATAAGAATGATTAGTGCCCACTTCAGTGTCTTCATCTTCACATATCTGATACAGTGAGTCAGTGACTCAGTGAGTCCTTATTATTATCTGTTACGGAATATCTATCATTTATCTTTATGTTTTTATTATCTGTTATCATTATCCAGAAGTTTTAAATGAGTTCATTTTTGTCATATAATAAGGCCCAGATGGAAAAGCCCATATTATAAAGTCCATGAACCATGATATGTTATTCCTACTTTTGGCTCTGGACTGTTTCTTCCAAGTTGCTATATTGTGTCATATACTCCTTCCGTCTCATTTTACTTGCTATATTTTATTTTGGAACAAATTTTTATGCAAACTAATTTTTATGTGGGACCAACAATTGGTAAAGGTAAGTTGAAAAAAAAGATTAGCTTAAAGAGGATAAAACTGACAAAAAAGAGGGTAAAAATGTAAAATATGTGTGGGGCCCAAAGATTATAAAAGGAAATGTAGCAAGTATTTTGGGAAATCCAAATAAGAAAATTGTAGCAAGTAATTTGGGACAGAGAGAGTAACAAATTATTAGGATCTTTAGAAAAGATTACTTTTGCTTACTAAGCTAAACGAGCAGAAATAATAAATAAATTAATATTACATCCGTTAATTTTTATGTGCAACAATGTACATAAAGTAGAGATGAAAAAATATCTAATTATTGTTCATTAAAATTAATGGAGGTAATATATTACCTCGTTGGATCGTTATATATTGTTTACAACCGTCAATTTTTTGCATTGTTCAAGTAAGGTCTTGTTGGATTCGTTTGTTGGAAAATAAAGGGTAACTACAATAATGATTTTGACATTGTTGAAAATTAATTTAGAGCATGAGTATTATACGCTACGTTTGTTAGGGAATGGTGAAATAAACTTACGTATGATGTTCCCATATAAGGCATAAGACAGTAAGGAATCGCGACTCGTGACTACTGGGCACTGCTCGCGAAAAAGGGACAAAAGTGGAAAACGAGACAGAAGCAAGTCGCGACCCGCGAGCCAAGCTCGCGACTCGCGAACAGGGGGTCGCGACTCGCGACCCTAGTTCGCGACTCGCGAGACGCTTCTGTCTCTGGCAGTTTGTTTTCTGCGTGTTGTTTCCAAACGTTATGTTTCGACGGTTATGCCTGTAGGGATGTGTCACTTCTGTGATATTAGAAGGTTTATTATGAGAATAAGGCAATTAACTTCTCATAACCTTAAGCAATATTCACAATCATCTTCTACTTTCTCTCTACACCAAACACACATTTGGACATTGATTCTCTGAGCAAGAACTTTGTTGTTGATTAAGTCTTCATTGTATCTTAAAGACAGATCTGAGGATCCCTTGCTCCGTTGATAAGGGTCGAAAATTGTCTTTAGGAAAGCAATTTTGTGCCTTGAAGGTTTACTTTTCTGTTATTACATTCTTGTGTTTACTCCTTATTCTTTTTTTTTTCTAACAATCTAAAGACAATTTCCTAGTAGCAAGAATGGCTTCCATTAGGGAACTTATTGCAAATTTCCAGAAGTTAGAAAAGTTTGAGGGTGTTAATTTCTGTCGATGGAAAAGGAAGATGCATTTTCTACTTACAACTTTTGGAGTGGCTTATGTACTAACTACACCAAAACCTGAGGAAGTGGAAGATGAAACCATTGAACAAACAAGGAGGCGCAACAAGTGGGACAATGATGACTACGTTTGTAGGGGTCACATCTTAAATGGTATGTCCGATTCTCTTTTTGATATTTATCAATTCTACGGATCTGCTACTGAATTATGGAATGACCTTGAAACCAAATACATGCGGGAGGATGCTTCTAGCAAGAAGTTCCTTGTAAGTACTTTCAACAATTATCGCATGGTTGATTTTAAGAATTTGTTGGACCAATTCCATGAAATTCAAAGAATCTTGACAAGTCTTAGGCAAAACAATATTAATATTGATGAAACCTTTGTTGTATCTTCCATAATTGATAAGTTACCCCCATCTTGGAAAAAGGTTAGAAATGCTTTAAAACATAAGAAAGATGACATAAATTTAGAACAATTGAGTTCTCATCTTGTTATCGAGGAAGGGATTCGTAAACAAGATGAACTCAAGGATGGAGATTCTAAGTCTACCACCATAAATGTGGTAGAGGAAGAAAATTTCAAAGGTAATTCAAACAAATCGAAGAAAAGGAAGTATGGTGATTACAAAGGCAAGAAGGGCTCTAAGCCGAAAGGAAATGTTGAACAATCACAACGTGGTTGTTGGGTTTGCGGTAAACCCGGACATTTCAAAAAGGACTGCACCATATGGAAGAGAAGGATGGGCAAGAGCAAGGGTGATGGGGACTCGAACCAAACCCTAGATAAGCAAGGTAAATTTGCTTGTGCACAAGTTTCACTTAATTCTTATATGAATTATGTGTGTGTTATTGATGAAATCAATTTTGTGCAGGATGATTGTTCTTGGTATGTCGATTCGGGAGCATCGCGACATGTATGTAAAGACAAGACGTTGTTCAAATCGTTTCGCGAGGTTCACAACGGAGAAAGTCTTTACATGGGAAATGATTCTACCGCTCAAGTCTTAAGAGTAGGGCATGTAGAATTATTATTTAGTTCTGGAAAAATTCTTGTATTACAAGATGTGTTGTATTCCCCGGAACTAAGACGGAATTTAGTGTCCGGTGCCATCTTGAATCGATTAGGTTTTAAATTAGTGTTTGAATCAGACAAGTTTGTGTTATCTAAAGGTGGTAACTTTGTAGGATTAGGTTATTTGTGTGGTGGCATGTTTAAACTAAGTATTTCGGTTTGTAAAGATAATGTGTGTGTGTTGAATGATGACTCTTCTCTTTGGCATGTCCGGTTAGGATATGTGAATTATAAAAAGTTATATTTTATGTCTCAGCATGATTTGATTCCTCCTTTTGATCAAAATATTGAGAAGTGTCGTACATGCATGTTAACTAAGATCATACGAAAACCTTTTCACAGTTGTGTTCATAAAAATACTACTTTATTGTTTTTGGTGCATAGTGATTTGTGCGATTTTCATAACACACCGTCTTTGGGAAATAAAAAATATATTGTTACTTTTATTGATGATTTTTCTCGTTTTTGCTATGTATATTTATTATTTTCCAAAGATGAAGCCCGTGATAAGTTTAAAGTTTATAAAAACGAGGTTGAATTGCAAATGAATGAAAAGATTAAAAAGCTAAGGACCGATAGAGGTGGTGAATATTGTGATCCAACTTATTTCCAATCTTTAGGAATTATACATGAAACAACCGCCGGTTATACACCACAACAAAATGGTGTGGCGGAAAGAAAGAATAGGACGTTGCAAGAAATGGTTAGCTCCATGTTGTCCTATTCGGGGCTAAGTGATGGCTTTTGGGGTGAAGCCGTTTTAACGGCTTGTTATATATTAAATCGTGTTCCAACGAAAAGGAACTCGGTAACTCCATATGAGCAATGGTTCAAGAAAAAACCAAATTTGAGTTATCTCAAAGCTTGGGGGTTGTAGGGCAGTCGTAAGAGTGCCGGAACCCAAACAAAAGAAGTTGGGTGAACGTGGAGTAGAGTGTATCTTTATTGGATATGCTGAACATAGCAAGGCTTACAGGTTCTATGTTATAGAACCTAATGACTTTTGGTCGGTTCATACCATCGTAGAGTCAAGAGATGCTATATTTGATGAAACTCGGTTTTCATCAATTCCTAGACCCAAGGATGTTACTCCGGTAGCCAATGCTCATGAACTTGGCCAAAGTTCTTCTAGTCAAGTTGATAATCACCTTCAACATGAAGAGGAAGAGTCCACATCACTTGAACCTAAAAGAAGCAAACGAGCACGAAAAGAGAAAACTTTCGGATCAGATTTTCATGTATATTTACTCGAAGGGTCACGTGATTCGGTTTTGACACAATTTCCATATATATTTAATGTGGAGGAAGACCCTTTGACGTATGGTGAGGCAATGAGATCTCATGATTCTTCCTTTTGGAAGGAAGCTATTGATGACGAAATGAGTTCGATCATGGGTAATAACACATGGGTGTTAGCAGATTTACCACCTAAATGTAAACCAATCGGATGCAAATGAATTTTCAAGAAGAAAATGAAAGTCGATGGTACAATTGACAAATTCAAAGCCCGGTTAGTGGCTCAAGGTTTCACTCATAAACTGGGTATTGATTATTTCGATACGTATGCACCCGTTGCAAGAATCTCCACAATTAGGTTATTAATTGCTCTAGCAGCTATTCATAACTTAGTGATCCATCAAATGGATGTTAAGACAACGTTCTTAAACGGAGATTTAGAGGAGGAGGTTTATATGCGACAACCTAAAGGGTTTGTCGTGGATGGTCAAGAGCATAAAGTTTGCAAACTTGTTAAGTCTTTATACGGGCTAAAGCAGGCACCAAAACAATGGCATCAAAAATTTGATGAAGTGGTGTTGAGTAGCGGGTTTGTGTTGAGCAACTCGGACAAGTGTTTGTATAGCAAGTTTGTCTATACATGGATGATATGTTGATTTTCGGGACTGACTTGGAACAAGTCGAGTTATGTAAATCATTTTTGTCATAATAATTCTCCATGAAGGATATGGGGGAGGTGGATGTCATTTTAGGCATAAGGATCAAGAGGAAAAATGAAAAGTTAATCTTAACACAATCTCACTACATTGAGAAAGTGCTTAAGAGGTTTAAAGTTGAGGAAAGTACTCTTGTGTCCACACCTATGGACCCTAGCATAACACTTCTTCCTAATAAGGGAAATCCAATTTCACAGCTTGATTATGCTAGAGTTATAGGTTGCTTGATGTATGCCATGACAAGCACAAGACCGGATATTGCCTTTGCGGTTGGCAAGTTGAGTAGATATACTAGTAATTCAAGTATACTACATTGGCAAGCAATCCGTCGAGTACTAAGGTACTTGAAGAAAACCATAGATTATGGTTTGAATTACAGTGGAGATCCTTCGGTTTTAGAAGGTTATTCTGATGCAAGCTGGATTACAAACAAGGAAGATCACTCATCCACGAGTGGTTGGGTATTTTTACTTGGTGGAGGTGCTATTTCTTGGGCTTCCAAGAAACAGACTTGTATTGCCGATTCCACCATGGCATCGGAATTCATAGCTTTACATTCGGCAGGCAAGGAGGCAGAATGGTTGAGAAATCTTATGTTTGAGATTCCTCTGTTGCAGAAGCCAAGTTCTCCTATTGCTATTCATTGTGATAGTAATTCAACATTGGCAAAAGCATATAGTCAAGTTTACAATGGTAAGTCGAGACACATTGGTCTTCGACACAGTTATATACAAAGCTTGATCAAGGATGGTGTAATCACCTTAGACTATGTGCGGACTAAGTTTAACTTAGCAGATTGCTTTACCAAAGCATTGGTTAAAGAAACAGTATTGAGGATGGCAATCGGTATAGGATTGGAGCCCACCAATAATCACGAGTGAGAGAATCTCAACTTACTACTCAAAGATCTTTGAGTACTAAGTTCAACGAGTTAAATTTCTTATTTGATGATTGGGAAATTAATTAATCATCCAAGGTATATTCCTATTACTATGATGAATAAAAGAGGTTGGTTTATCCTTAATAGATCTTGGCAATGTGCTTTATCACAGGAGCATGCTAAGAGATCTACCTAATCGAATGCGAAGTGCAGCCGCTTCAAGAAGCTAGTGGGCTTACTTTCGAAGCATTCGAGAATAGATACGGGACACATGGCTGTAATAGTGTCAGGTTTATTTTTGTGTGTGGGGTAAAGTATTTTGTGCGTGTAATAACGTCAGGTAGTCATATGTATTGAAAATGTTTCAATTGTTTATCAACACCATTTGGATACGATTATTTTGTATGTTTATTACACTAGCTGGAAGTTCAAATCATGTACACTTTCATTTATGCTCGAAATTGTTTTAGTGATAATGTTATGTGATTTATTGAGGTTATGCTCTAAATGGGGGAGGATTGTTGGAAATTTATTTACAGCATGAGTATTATACGCTACGTTTATTAGGGAATGGTGAAATAAACTTACGTATGATGTTCCAATATAAGGCATAAGACAGTAAGGAGACAAAAGGGACACTACTGGGCACTGCTCGCGAAAAAGGGACAAAAGTGGAAAACGAGACAGAAGCAAGTCGCGACCCGCGAGCCAAGCTCGCGGCTCGCGAACAGGGGGTCGCGACTCGCGACCCTAGCTCGCGACTCGCGAGACGCTTCTGTCTCTGGCAGTTTGTTTTCTGCGTGTTGTTTCCAAACGTTATGTTTGGATAACTTCGACGATTATGCCTGTAGGGATGTGTCACTTCTGTGATATTAGAAGGTTTATTATGAGAATAAGGCAATTAACTTCTCATAACCTTAAGCAATATTCACAATCATCTTCTACTTTCTCTCTACACCAAACACACATTTGGACATTGATTCTCTGAGCAAGAACTTTGTTGTTGATTAAGTCTTCATTGTATCTCAAAGACAAATCTGAGGATCCCTTGCTCCGTTGATAAGGGTCGGAAATTGTCTTTAGGAAAGCATTTTTGTGCCTTGAAGGTTTACTTTTCTGTTATTACATTCTTGTGTTTACTCCTTATTCTTTTTTTTTTCTAACAGAAATTGGGTATTTGGTGTTATGGAACTTAATCCACTGTCTTAAAAACGAGATTCAACCTATCTTAGGTACAAAACATTATGGTCGATTAAGATGGCATCACTTCACACAATCTTATACTTAAAAGAGAGGAATATGAGTTACACACTACTATTGCTCAAATTTAGAGTATGAACCAAAAGATATAACAGTAGTACAAGCATAATAAAGTGCAAAACCTAAATACAAAAAATAGAGCAGCTAAGTAGTAACCATTCTATCAAGATGCAAAAAAGACACGAGAGCTAAAATCCAATCGGACTCCATGACTCTTTCAATAGGCATCTGTTCGACCACAAGCTAGATCACAGTAACCACCATTATTTATCCAACACTCTGAATTTTTCGATCTCTACCAAACTAAGTTTATATTTTCTTTTTCCTTTTTTATTTTAATTTTATTTTTAAACTTTCATGTTTATTCAATGTCTAACATTCGTATTCCATTCCTCTATTTTTTAAAACTTGACTCCGCCACTAGCTAGTTGATAAAAACATAGGTTCGTTCTAACAAAAATGCATTGAAACAAAGCAATTAACAAGCCCCCCAAACTATGAAATAATATTTTTCTTAGGGTATATTATTAAGAGCGAGATATCTTTTACATAATTATTAGAAGTTAATTAAATTAAAGAAAACAGGATATAGAAACCCAATAGAATAACTTGAAAGCATAATAGGAGTAAGTGATTAATGATAAAGTATATAACATTTCAAGCCACTAACCATTAACTCTCGTCAGGTATAACGGATTTGTGTTGCGTCCATTACATGCATTTCAAGTCAAAATAGTCTTTCATGTGAGGATGAGTAATAGAGTATATAACATATTATTGAGCCTCAATTATCAGCTTAAGCTTTTGGTTGCGATGGTCCAGTAGCAATTAACATAAACCTAACAATAGGGTCTAATTAATTAAAGAAAAAAGGATTATATAGAAACCCTACAAAATACTTGATGGAAAGCTTGCTTTTATTTCAACTCACATATATATCCATGACTCCATCACTCCATGTGTACTACAATACTACAAACACGTTTTAATCCCAAGAAATATAAAGTAGCAAGATACGTAAGAAAACAAAATACTACGGAGTATTGTATAGTACAACCAACGCAGTACGTATGCATGGTACATATATACGAGTACTATGAGATGCTTGCATCTAAAAAATCTCCTCTCCCACATTTTGTATTCCATTTGTGTTTTATTCATTTTGATTGGTTCAAAATTTATTTTTTTATTAAAAAAATAAAAATTTAAAGGGTGGGTCATGCTAATTTTTTGAACCAATTAAAATGAGTGAAACATAAATAAGACACAAGTTGTAGGACAAATGATTTGTGTCCTACTTGCATGCATGCATGCATGGTTATTAAACAAGCTTTCTTAAAAGCTGAAAATACTATAGAGTACGTTATGGTGTGATACAAATATGTCAACAGACTCAACACCTTATTAAACTATTATTAGACTTCATTCTTGGATTAATCTCCACCTCCTCCATAACCTCGGCCATAGCCACCCCCATAACCGTGTCCATAACCATTTCCACCACCTCCACCACCACCACCGCCACCACCACCGCCTCCACCACCACCACCTCGTCCACGACCACCTGACCCGGCTCTTGACCCTGCATATGACCCCGCTTCTGAGCCAGCATATCCACCCGAGCCGCCTAAGCTCGAGCTAGATGAAGATGAACTTGAGCTAGAACTCGATCCACCAGATCCAGATCCGGCCCCAGAACCAGAACCACCAAGACCCAAGCCTAGGCCCAACCCTAACCCGGCCCCTATACCGCCTAGATCTATCCCCAAGTCCTTCCTTGCAACCCTACTCTCACTCAATAGAGCAGAAGAAACAACAAGTAGAGCAATAATTAACGCATTAGACTTGAGACAAGTCATTTTTATTTTGACTACCAAAGCTTATAATGGAGATAGGATAATATAGTGATGAAATAGATATACAAGAGTGAATATGAAAGAGCTATTTATAGGAATTATAGGTCTAAAGGTCGGCATATATATATTGATCATAATTTTGTGTTTGATGATTATGCATAATTTATAGTGACAAATCAATTAAATTATTATTCTCATTCAATGAAAAAGTTACCCGTGTAAAACCTAAATTAGTGGTTGTAATTCTTTGCGGTAAGAGGGCACCGTCCCGTGCACAAAGTTGGTCCTACGCATTAGATTTGGCATTCACATACGTTGACTTGTGCAAATGTAGAGCTCTCAAAATTTGATCCAACCCAATAATCCAGCCTGAATCCAACTCAATAATAGTGGACTGAGTTGAGTTTTTCAACCCATTTAGTTAAATGGGTAAATCCAATTCGTTTAATTTGATGGGTTGGGTCGGATTGAAATTCACAACCCGATTTCAATTCAACACATTTAACCTATTAAATAAATATTTTGTAATAAATTTAGTTTCAATTAGTTGAATTGACATAATAATCTAATATGTAGTATATTAATAGATCAACATGAACCCAACTAAGATCAACCCATTGTGCCCATTGTTAGCACAATGCAAGTACGTGTAACCCAATTACATACCCAAATGTATGTCTTTGAGTCTTAATAAGCTTGGACGATAGAGTTAGAGGCCACCACTAGGCTTTGTCCACCATGAACATTATTATGATGATAAGGATTTAATTTATATAATATTTGGTATTACATGTATGGAAGTTAAACAAATGAAAATATATTGTGGTTGTAATTTTTTGGCCACCTCAATTCCTTTCCTTTGGATATGACCAAAAATTTAATTTGTTAATTACTATCAAGTTAGTGGGTCATTTAGAATTTTATATTTTCTTTAACAAAATTTATTATAAATCACTACATATATAAAAACTTTTAGTTTTTGTTTAATTAATTTTAAATTAGTACAATAGATTTTTGTCATTTTTCAGCTCCACATGATAGTATAAAAAGATGACTGAGTTTTTTTTGCAGATGTTATTTGAGACAATTAATTTAGGCTTATTAGGATGGATGTATTTTGAATTTTTATATAATTCAAGAAAACATGATAAAACTACTAGTATACTAGTAGTAGTTTATAAATATTTTCAAATTTATAAACTACAAAGTAAGATATTAATTTTTTAAATTGTAATTAACAAAATTTTAGATCATATGAATATATAACATGCACACATAAGTTATTGGATAATATACCTAAGTTGTATATATTTATGTATTTTGTACTTTAGTTTTCTTGTATTATACTTAATAACTAATTCTGTTATAACAGTAGCACTTATAAACAAGTGCTCTGCCTTTGCATGTATTTTACTTTTGACAATTTAATTCAATCAATTCATTCTTTCTTTCTACTTCTTTACTATGTTAATCAATTCAGTTCTATTTTGTGCCAATTTCAATATGGTATCAGAGCATTCATCCTTTTGATTTGGATTTCTCCATTTTATTTTCTGCAATTCTTTGCAATTTCTTGCGTTTATTTCTCATTTTTTCTTTACAATGTCTTCTTCAAATTTGCCTCTAAACCAAGATCCTACTAGCAAATATTATATTCACCCCTCTGATGCAAATTCTGTTCAACTCGTTTCCACAAAGTTTAATGGTGATGGATTTGCTAATTGGAAGCGTGCTATGAAGCTCTCACTCTCTGCAAGGAACAAGTTAGGTTTTGTAAATGGGAAGATCACACAGCCAGCAGGAACTTTTGATGAATTTGAGGCATGGGAGCATTGTAACGATTTGGTATGTACCTGGTTAATAAATAATCTTGATGATAAAATTTCTCAAAGTGTATTGATGATTAATACTGCTTATGCGATTTGGAAGAATCTTGAGGATAGGTTTGGTTTTGTGTCTTTAACCCAATTATTTTCACTAGAACAAAAATTGGCTGGATTAACACAAGGATCTAATACAATTTTTGAATTCTTTACTATGATTAAATAAAACAATTTGGGATTCTTTGGAAGAAGTTGACCCTGCTCCAGCTTGTACTTGTTTAAAATGCACTTGCAATGTTAATGATAAAATTCAGAAACGATTACAAAGACAATGTTGTTAAAATTTATGATGAAACTCAAAGATGAGTATTCTGTCATTAGAGGGAATGTATTAATGATGAAACCAGTTCCAGATGTAGCTGAAGCTTATAGAATCTTTTCTCAAGAGGAAAATCATAAAGACTCCTATATAGGTGCAGGACAACAGAATTCTTTAGCCTTTTATGCTAGGAGGCCACTTAATCAAAGGAGTTTTAGGCCTAATTTTGTACCAAGAGCAATTCAACCTGCCCCTAGTGGCCATGCTGTTCCTAGCAATGCAATAGTGCCTTATTAAAGACCTAATGGTGGTCCAAGAAGGACTTATTTCTGTACTTATTGTAAGATGTCAGGCCATAGTGTTGATAGTTGTTATAAGCTTCATGGGTACCCAAATGAATGGAACAAGACTAATGATTGGAATAAGAATAATGATTGGAACAAGAATGAGAGAGTGGTGGCTGTAGCTCAAATAGAAGATGGTTTTTTAGAAGGTGCAAGTTCAGATGCACAAATGTCTACTACAACAGTTCCTGTGGAGCAATACAATCAAGTCTTGGAATATGTTAATGGTCAACAGCAATAGGAGGATTCTGGGATAACCTTTGATGCACCACAAAGTCATGCTATGTTAGCAGGTAACATTTGCTTATTTTCTAGTTCTAATGTTCAATGGTTATTGGATAGTGGAGCATCTAATCAAATTTGCACTGATATTTCTTGGTTTTCTTCTTATAAAGATATTGATAATTTCTCTAACCATTTTATTACTATTCCTGATGGTAGTAAGATAGCTATTAAGCATGTTGGGACAGTTGTTTTAAATGAAAGAATTACTTTGAACAATGTTTTACATGTCCCAGATTTCAAATTTAATTTGATATCTGTTCATAAGTTGTGCACTGATTTAAATTGCCAACTGCTTTTTACTGCTAACAAGTGTTTGGTGCAATCACAGCAAGGGAATACAATTCCTCTTGGTAATTTGAGTGCAGGATTGTATAAAGTTGATAAACATGTCAATTGTTCTGTTGCTGATAATTCTGCTGCTATACATGTGTCCTGTCTTTCTTCTACAGAGGATGTTAAGCTTTGGCACCTTAGATTAGGGCATTTGCCTTTTCCACAAATAAAATTTGCTTTACCTTTTATAGATGTTCAGTCTTGCATAAAGAGTTGTATTTGTCATGTTTGTCCTAAGGCAAAACAATCAAAATTAGCTTTTCCTATTAGTAGTATAAAGTCTACAAAGCCTTTTGATCTTGTTCATATAGATAATTGGGGTCCTTTGAAGTTCAAGACTTATAGTGGTTGTAACCAATTTCTTACTATTGTAGATGATTATACTCTTTTACTTGGATCCATTTAATGAAAAATAAGTCTAAAGCAGTTTCAGTTTTATATAATTTTTATGAATTTGTTCATACTCAGTTTTCTGCTAAAATCAAATGCATTAGATCAGATAATGCAAAAGAATTTTGTGAAGGACCAATTGTTTTGTTTTATAATAGGTATGGAATTTTGCATCAAAAGAGTTGTAGTGAAACTCCAGAACAAAATGGGGTGGTTGAAAGGAAACATAGGCATATCTTGGAAGTGGCAAGATCACTTTACTTTCAATCCAGAGTTCCTGATAGGTTCTGGGGAGAGTGTGTCAAGTGTGTTGTGTATCTTATAAACAGGATGCCATTAAGAGTTTTGCATTTTTCTTCTTCTTTTGAAAAAATGTATGGACTAAAACCCAATTTAAATCATTTAAGAGCATTTGGTTGTTTGTGCTATGTTTTGACTTCAAAAGTTAATAAACATAAATTTTATCCTAGAGCTTTACCTCATGTTTTTATGGGTTATTCAGTCACTCAAAAGGGTTACTTAGTTTTAAATCTTGAAAATAATAAATTTCATGTTTCAAGAAATGTTAAATTTTATGAAAAACATTTTCCTTATCAGTTATCTCTTAAGAATAAAAATCCTTCTTCAACTGACTTTGATATATATTTACCTTTTGTGACTTCTATTGATCCTAATTGTGATTCTGGTCATTTGTTTCATTCTTCAAATCATGATTCTACTTCTTTCTCTTCTGCTCCAAATAATTCAGATTCTGATAATTCTTTCAATGGTATTGACAGTTCTATACAGAATTTTTCTCATTCTCCAGTTCATACTCAAAATGATACTACTGATATTCAAACACAATCTTCTTCTGATTCAGGGAATTTAATTCCTGAATCTTTGCAGCCTTCTGTTTCTAATAGTGATCTTCATTCTGATAATCAGTCTCTTGTTGTTGATATTAGTCCATATTTTTCTCAAAATTCTTCCAATCCTACTGATACTGTAAGGAGATCAGCAAGATCTCATAATCCACCAAGCTATTTGAGTCAATACCATTGCTATACAGCCTCTTCTTCTCACTGGTGTAATTTGGTTCACCATTCATCCTTTTCTTTTCATCATAAAGCTTTGTTGTCCCAAATTTGCAATATTAGAGAACCTCTTGATTACAAAGAGGCAAGTAAACATTCTTGTTGGGTGGAAGCCATGAGTAAGGAATTAAAAGCATTGTATGATAATAACACTTGGGTCCTAGCTGCTCTTCCTCATGGGAAGAAACCTATAGGGTCTAAGTGGGTGTACAAAGTTAAACTTAAGTCAGATGGGAGTTTAGAAAGGTGTAAAGCTAGGCTTGTTGCTCAAGGTTATAGACAGAAGCATGGGATTGATTACACTGAGACCTTTTCCCCTGTGGTCAAGATGAGTACTATAAGATGTTTACTTGCCTTAGCAGCTTCTAAGAAGTGGCCTGTATATCAGTTAGATGTGAATAATGCATTTTTGCATGGAGATTTGGATGAGGAAGTCTTTATGAAAGTTCCAGAAGGTGTTCCCAATCCCTTAAATCAGGTTTGTAAGCTTCAAAAGTCATTGTATGGGCTTAAACAAGCCTCTAGGAAGTGGTTTGCTAAGCTGGTTAATACTTTGATTTCTCAAGGGTTTCTTCAGTCCAAAAATGATTACAGTATGTTTGTGAAGCAACAAGGAGGTAATATTTGCATAGTGGCAGTGTATGTAGATGACATATATTAATTGGTACTGATAGTCAGGCTATGGAGGGTTTCAAGGCTCATTTGCATACTACTTTTAGCATAAAAGACTTGGGGCACTTACATTATTTTCTTGGCATGGAAGTAAAACACACAAATGAGGGTTTTATAGTTAGTCAGCATAAGTTTACAAAAGAATTGCTTCTGGAATCTGGTTTGGAGTTCAGCAGAAGAGCAAGTACACCACTTCCCCTGCATACTAAATTACAGGCTGGTCAGGGTGATGTTCTTCCTAATCCTGAGTACTACAGGTCATTAGTTGGAAAGCTCAACTTTCTGACTAACACTAGGCCAGACTTGGCTTTTGCTGTGCAGTCCCTTAGTCAGCATATGCAGAACCCTACAACTTCACATTTACAAGCCTTACAACATACTCTTAGTTACATTAACAACATAGTAGGTCAGGGTATCCTACTGCAAGGTTCAGGGGATTTGAAGTTACAAGCATTTTGTGATGCAGATTGGGCAGCCTGTTCAGATTCAAGAAGGTCCATCACTGGTTATATTCTCTTATTGGGTAATTCTCCTATAAGCTGGAAGTCCAAGAAGCAACAAACAATCTCTAGATCATCAGCTGAATCAGAATATAGGTCCATCACTTGGATTGTCAGGTTACTTGAAGAGCTAGGCATTCAAGGTTTGAAGCCTGTATCTCTTCATTGTGAAAATCAATCAGCCTTGCACATTGCTAGGAATCCTGTCTTTCATGAGAGGACCAAGCACATTGAGATTGATTGTCACTTTACACGTGACAAAGTGTTGGAAGGGCTGCTGCAACTCTCTTATTTACCCACAAAGAATCAGCTGGCAGATTTTTTCACTAAAGTGTTGCCTTCTCCTCAGTTCAATTCTCTAATTTCCAAGTTGAGAATGCACCCACTCCCAACTTGAGGGGGGGTATTGGATAATATACCTAAGTTGTATATATTTATGTATTTTGTACTTTAGTTTTCTTGTATTATACTTAATAACTAATTCTGTTATAACAGTAGCACTTATAAACAAGTGCTCTGCCTTTGCATGTATTTTACTTTTGACAATTCAATTCAATGAATTCATTCTTTCTTTCTACTTCTTTACTTTGTTAATCAATTCAGTTCTATTTTGTGCCAATTTCAATATAAGTCAAATTATATATGTTCATCAAATAAATGAAAATATTGTATTTTCTCGAGAGGCATATATATACACAGTACACACCAATCAATCCGACTTTCTTGAGTTATACACTTATACTCTCAACACGTACTTCCCCTCACATGTGAGCCTTTTAAATCTTGCAAGTTGATGGTTGTTATTGTTACAACTTACAACTCACAAACAACCCGCTCCAAACAGATTTTCAATAATACCTTAACTTGAATTTCCATGGGGTCAATCAAACGTAATACAAGTCCGCACAAGAGGCACGCACGTGGAGTAACCCACTGACTTATATCCAGATCGATCATACTCTCTTTAATCTTTCAATGTGGGACACATGTGGGTTATGTACAATAATTACTATTTACTATACCAATTCAATTGGATCAATATAAAAGTTAATTTTAGTTTAATTTTTTAGCCTATTAACTTGTTGATCACTAACATTATTTTGTTATTTTTTTTAATAGTATGATATGTATGTATGAAGTGATTAGGAACAAAGGGTTCAAAATTATTATAGGCTGAATTAGCTAACAATAGAAATAGGCAATAATTAGCTATATATTATGCTTAAGTGTGCAGCTAGCAAGTTGGATATTATTTCTTTTTAAATTATATCCTCGGACTATATCTCATTACAGGCATTATAATTTATATATAGTCTACTATTGTTAGGAGTTTATATATTAAACTATTATATTTGCTTCAAAAGAAATTGAGAAATTAATTAATTATTATTTTGGATCAAGGATTATTTATTTCTTTTGACTAATTCCCTCCATTAACTCTTTGATTGACTTTTTCTTACTTATTTTTATGGCATGTTACCCCACTTATTCAATCATGGGTATGAAAATTGTTAGGTGATGTGTCCTATAAAAAGCGGTTTCTTTATTCCAGTAAAGGCACACAGAAAAACATATTCATTTTTTATCTCCTCTGTCCTTACATATTTCTACAAACCTAAACACTTCACGAATCATTTTTTTCTAGGCAATATTCAATATGTTGTCAACCTATTTTCCTGTCGACACCGGTGAAATAGTGATCGTGTATCCCTGGAGGTTGGTTGCCATGAGTCCGTGTGTCGTGGCGGGGCAATTTCAGCTTTAGGGCAGTGATCACATCACGCCACGATCTTTCGAGATAAGTCGTTCCTTTATTTTACCCGTTTTTATTCCAACAACTATATCTTCCAAGTTGGCTTAATAATGAAGTATATATTTTCTCTGTTTTAAGGCCAGGTATCAACTTGCGGAAAGTGGAATATCATCATGCGCATATTATACAAATTAATATTCTTGTAATAATGTAGGTGATTAAGGGTGCGTTCTCTTCAACTTATTAGACCTGAACTTATCTGAACTGAACTTATCAGACCTGATTTAACTTATAAGACCTTATTTAACTTATTAGACCTTATTGAAACTTATTAGACCTTATTGGACCTTATTAGGCCTTATTGGACCTTATTAGACCTTATTGGACCTTATTGGAACTTATTAGGCCTTAGACCTTATTGGAACTTATTAAACCTGATTGAAACTTATTGGAACGTATTTTATATGATTGAATAAAATAAATTAATAATAATAATGATGATGATGATGATAATATTCTATACATTCTATAATAATTAGTATATCTTTTTTCAAACCCATTATTAATTAATATTATCAATTCCAATAACAACTTATCTACATATTTAATTTTTCTTAATTCACTTTGTAGTAAAATTAACAAACTGGAACGGATTGAATAATAATAATATGGAGGATGGGTAAAGTTTAATTTGGACAAATTAGATCAAACCCAAAATAAAAATAAGTTTTATTTTATAATATAAAAAAATAGTTTAATTCAAGCTAACTCAGATTGATTTCTCTAAAAAAATTATAAAACAAGAATGATAAAATAAAATTGGTTTATGTTGTGTAAGAGTGCTTTAAGTTAATTATTAATTTAATTAATTTTATTTGATCAATAATTAAAAATAATAATCTAGACCTGATTTGAACTTATTAGACCTGATTGGAACTTATTAAACCTTATTGCAACTTATTAGACCTTATTGGAACTTATTAGAACTTATTAGACCTTATTGCAACTTATTAGACCTGATATAACTTATTGAAACTTATCTGAACTTATTGAACCTGAAACTTAATTTTTTAAGGTGAAGAGAACACACCCTAAGAAACATTAACGTTACATACGGACCCTTAAAAAACGACAAACACGTACAAATTTAGTACGAGTATATATGTAGTATAGTATTACTAAGCAAGCTACGTTCATCCTTGAAAAAAAAAAAAAAAAAAAAAAAAGCTAGCTACGTTCATTGTATAGAGCCATAGAGGTGAGGATGTAATATAATATAAGTAAATTTATTTTTAAAAGTTTAGAATAGGGTTCGCATACCAATATCGACCTTTTTATGGACACCAAGTTTTCTTTTTTTTTTTCCTAACTTTTGACGAGTCCGGTTGTTTCTTCGAGAGGAAGATTTCCTGACTTTCCTATTTATCTTTCCTTTCCATAAAAAAAAAAATACACATGCACGTATGATAACGATTAGTATGTATGAGATATATACTATATACTAAATTAGTGTGCAATGGATTAAAAGATTGCGTTATCAGCCATAATGTTGTCAACGACAATATACTTCGTGATAATATACAAAAATAATATTATTATGTCACTAGTTTATTCTTCAGAAATATAAAAAAAAATTAAAATTTTTAACTTTTTTGTCAACAATAATTCAAAATATCTTGTCAAAAAAAAAAAAACAATAATTCAAAATATCAGTTTTTTTTAATAAAAATTTTCATAATGTGTAAATGAAGATTTGAATTCTCAAATCTTAGCTTTTTTTTTTTTTTTTTTTTATCTCCTGTAAAGCCTGAATATGAGTGAAAAAGAGTTCGAAATTAAGGGCAGTGCGTGTTGTGGTGATAAAATATCATGTTGACGAAGAAATAATAAAGTTGTCTTCAATTTATAAGGTTAAGGGGCTACTCCTCGATCTCATTGTCATATGATTTTTTCTCCAATTTATAATGTTAAGTGGACTTGCAATCTTCATGACGGGCTGACCAGGCCTGTTTGACATGTTATTATGGCTCAACTTGGGTTTGGATTGATCTCGGCTTAGATTATGCAAATCTCACATGTGAAGAGGAGTGTTGAGCCCCTCAAAAATCCACATGTGAGTGTGAAAAGAGTTTGGAATTAAAGGAAAGTGGTGTAAATATATATATATATATATATATATATTTTTATATATATATATATTAGAGTCAGGATCTGCTAAAAACCTATGTTAAGTTGAAAACTAAAAACTTTTAGTTATGACCGTTAGATGTAGATCAAGGGTTGTGATTAATTTTAGGGTAAAAAACACTAACCACCCAAAGTTACCATTTTTTTTAAAAAAAAAGTTTCGGTCAGGTTTTTATGAAAAAGACTACTTGATTGAACCAGTTCATTCACACAAATTTCAAGCAACAATTTAGGTTTTTGTGCATTTTTTTTAATAAAGTTTGATTTTTGTTAAGTGCAGTTCTTCATATTTGATTTTGTATGTACCATTGTATCTTTGCATGTACCCCTTTATTATTTATATGCACCCCTTAATTTAATATGTTTTTGTGCATGTTTTTATAAAGTTCGATTTTTTTTAGTGTAGTTTTTTGTGTTTGATTTTGTATGTACCCTTGTATCTTTGCATGTACCCCCTTAATTTAGTATGTTTTTGTGCATTTTTTTTATAAAGTTCGAATTTTTTTTAAAGTGCAATTCTTCGTGTTTGATTTTGTATGTACTCTTGTATCTTTGCATGTACCCCGTTTATTATTAACATGTACCCTCTTATTTTAGTATGTTTCTATGCATTTTTTTTTTTGGAAAGTTCGAATTATTTTTAAGTGCAGTTTTTCGTGTTTGATTTTGTATATGTACCCTTACCCCTTTATCATTAACATGTACCCCCCTAAATTTAGTATGTTTTTGTAAAGTTCGAATTTTTTTTAAGTGCAGTTCTTCGTGTTTGATTTTGTATGTACCCTATCATTGCATGTACCCCCTTAATTTAGTATGTAAGATTTGAATTGATCTGGAAATTAATATATACCTCATTAAATTAACATGTACCCTTATAATATTAACATGTACACCTTAATTGTTCTACCTCCATTTTTTTAAAGTTTACTTAGTTTGACTTTGTCACTATTCACAAAGTCTACTTTGACTATCGTTTGTGATTTATACATAAGATAAAACATAGTCATGTGAGGTCTCGTTGGATTCGTTTCAACATGTAGTTTTTTTAATATCTAGGTTTTATAATTTTTACAAATACACAATTAAAGATATTAATCTTCAAAGTTTTACCTCGGCAAGTGTGAAAAGTGAAGTAAGTAAATTAAAAAAAAATAGATTTTTTTCCTCTGATTTTTTTGTAAAATTGAATCGACGGTCATGATGGGCTAGAAAAAAAAAATCAATGGCCATGATATTTAGTTTTTAGGTTTTTAGCTTCTTAGGAGGTTTTTACATGATCCTATTCCTCTCTCTATATATATATATTAATGTAAATTAAATAAATTATTAATGTCTTAAAGTTATACTCTATATATCTTAAACAATAAAAAAATTAACAAGTAAGAACAGACAAATAAAGAGAGTATATAAAGCATTGATACATAGCACTAGTTGTATATTATACTTTTGCAAGCTGAAGATCACTAAAAACATGTTTGCCATTACAACGAACACATATTAATATACAATATTATTAGAATTAAACTGATATATCACCCAAAATAATGGGAAAATGCAAGGCAAATCGACCATATATATATATATATCATTATATCGTCTATCATATATTAAATAGGTCATCATATATGTTGCCATGCATAGTGATTTGAAACATATAAACAATCTCTAATTTAAAGCTTATTTTCAAATTAATTAAGCATTTCTAGAAGGATGACTTAATTAACACAAGCATATATAATGTCACGTACATATGTTTTAGATATATTATTATTAGACTTCATAATATAACATACTTATTATTTAGTGCCGGCCGCCACCATAACCTCCACCATACCCTCCGCCTTCGCCATGTCCATAACCACTCCCATGGCCTCCATTACCACCACCGCCACCACCACCACCTCCTCCACCGCCACCACCTCCTCCACCACCTTGGCCGCCACGATAACCGGACCTTGAGCCTGCTCTTGAGCCGGCATAGGAGCCGGCTTCAGAGCCCGCACCACCACCACCACCACCACCTGAGCTCGAACTAGATGATGCTGAGCTCGAGCTAGACCTAGACCCACCAGAACCGGATCCGGCACCAGCACCAGAGCCCGAACCACCACCGAGGCCTAACCCTAGGCCCAACCCTACCCCTACACCACCAAGGTCTAGGCCCAAGTCCTTCCTTGCAACCCTACTCTCACTTCTTACTACAATAGAAGTAGCAATAAGTAGGGCAATGAATAATAATGCAATACTAGATTTTAGACGAACCATTTTTTTTATATATATATATGTTACAAAAATAATCACATATATATAAAGCCAATTCAAGCCAATTAAAAGTGAAGAAATAAGGAAGAGTGAAGGGTGTATTTATACTTGCTTATAGAGACTTATAGTGAGTAACATTTAATCATGCATATGCTACCCCATTACCATAAAATTACTTTAAAAAAATCATAAGTGTAAGATTTTATGGCATATATGGTTGTGCATATGCCATGTGATTTCCACTAGGCTAGTGCGATAGATATAGTGGGATGCATGAAACTGTCCATATATAATATAAAGTTTTAGGAATTAAATGTTGATCGATGACTATCATTTTGAGTTTATGCATGTTCATACTTTCGATAAGATTTTGCACTTGTCGCAATTTTTTTGTATATATTAAATATATTATTTAGGTTATGAAAAGAAAGTTAAACTGAATTTGTACTCCTCGTTTGATAGGACATATGTTATAAATAGAAAATTGAAAATTGGCCGGCTAAAAAAAAAAAATGAAAGAAAAACATTTATCATATTCATTGCTTTCACAGTTAATTACAAATAAAAATATGTAAAGAAAATGCGTTAATAAAAAGTTGGAACTAAAATGATCAGAACGATTAAAGTTGGAATAAGCTAGGATTATTAATTAATGATATTGGTGTTTAGATTGTAAGTGCATAGTGCATCTAAAATATGCACTCTTATTTGTTTCTGTTTCTTATACCAAAACAATAGAAATGAAAACACTTATTTGTTTCTGTTTCTTAGCTTACACCACAAATCTTTGTATCAAACGTCCTATCAAAAGAGAAATTAGTCATTATAAGGAAGGAAACATACATGTTTAGTAGCTTTCTTTCAAAGCACACGGAATAATATGCGCCAGGGGATGGAAAAATCTTCTCCCACAATTTGTTTCTCACTTTGTGTTCTAGGAATTTTGATTGACTAATTTATTTATTTATTTATTTTTACTTTTAAAACTTGAAATGTGAATCATTATAATTACTCCATCCACTCCATATTAATTGTAACACTTTAATAAAAAAACTCTCACATATTTGATCAAAGTGTTGCAACTATTATGGAACGAAAGGAAATATTAAATTTATAACAACTAATCAAATTAAATAGAACATAAATGAAATACAACTTGTGGTACAGAAAATTTGAACTCATATAGTAATTGTACCGTTTATACTTATAGATTATGTTTGGTACTAGAAATGACTAAATGAGTACCATCCTAGTACCACCAAATTAAATGAGCCCAAGCAACTAACCTCGACCCAAATTAAAGTAAAGAAGTCATTTAAGACATTTACTATGTTGGGCCTTGGGTCCAACTTGGAAATGACATACTTTCATTTACAGTCTATTATATTAGCAAGTGACGGATCCACCTTATAACAAGTGGGGTCTGTTGACCCCACTTGAACCTAAATGTGTAAATTTTTCTAATTTCTCCTATAATTTGGAATTATTAACCCTATTAAATTTATCAAATGCATTTTGACCCCACTAAATTTATCAAATTGCCACGTGCAAATAAAGCACAGTGTTGTCCCCAGAATTAGGCCATTATTTTGCCCTCACATCCCTCCTAAATGTTGCATATTCACAATATTAGAGGATATTTGTATAGTTTGTATATCCAATAAGTAGTATATCAAATGACATTTTAACCTAATTTTAAGTACCTTTATGGGTAGAAATTCACATAACAACTAAATATGGTGTTTTTAATATATTTTCAACAAAATTCCATCAATACTTGTACTTTCCTCGCGATATGATTAGAACTAGAGCGGAAAGTCGGAAACAAGAGAAGGGCAAAGAATGAAATCAGAGACCATTGATCAATGTCGACCTAGAGAGTAGAGACCACAAAGCCGGCGGTGGACTTTGACGGCGAGGAGACAGAGACGCCGCACCGGACCACTAGACCACCGAGTCACCGACGCAGTAAAACCTCCCCCCCCAAAAAAAAAGAGAAAGCACGAGTCAAGGGCTGCACGAGTGGCCGACAAGACGACTGTCGACGGCGACGGACGACGAGGAATCTACCAGTCAAATAGGGCACCTGACGGACGACGTCGGACCATCCCGAGGTGCACACGAAGAGCGAAAGAAAGAGAAAAGGCGAGTTTGGACTTTGTACCTTTAAACCTTAATTTTTACAGCATTTGTATATTTGATTATTCGTTTTAGTGATTAACTGATTATAATTTATAAGTTGCTTCACTTGCTTGTATAATTGGATTGATTGTGGTGTTTTTTTTTTTTGAAATTGAGATTTTAATTCAGTTTTTGTTAACCTGATTTATGTGTTTTGTGTGAAATTGGATCTTTTTATGATGCTTTGTATTATGTGTTTTGTGTGAATTGTGCTTATTTGTATTCAGTAATTTTTTTTTTATTTGAATTTTCTTTTATGTGTGAATTAGTTTTTGAAGTCTTAAATTATTGCACTACTTTGTAAAGTTAATTTTCCTGTGTAATTTTTTTTGTGTGTGTGTTTTGTGATGTTATTTGAATTTTCTTTTTTGGTAATTGATTCTTAATTATTTAATTGATGGGGAAATGTCAATTGATTCACCTAATTCAATCAAATCTAAGGCAAGGGGAAGCAAACTGATTCACCTACAAATAGTGAGGCACCAATAAAGGTGGGCACAGGCCGTGCCTCGTGCCACAACGTGCTGTGCCTATAACGGGCCAAGAAAAGTTCGTGTCGTGCCGGGCTCGTGCCAAGTTATAAAATATATGTCCCATGCACGGCCCGGTCCACGTGCCGTGCCATCGTGTACTAATTTTTATATATTATGGATTTTTAACCAAAATGAGCGTGCCAATGTGCGAGCCGGCCCGTCGCGCTCGTGCCGGGTTCGTGCCAAACTTTTTAAATGTTGTTCATAGGTGGCCCATGGCCCACTAGTTGTGCATTCGTGCCGTACCGTGCTCATAGCGGGCTCGTGCCGTACCGTGTTGGCCCGCGTGCTGGCCCGCCCCATGCCCAGCTCTAGGCACCACTTAATGACTCCCCTTTGTTTAATTCTCCCCAAACTGGGATAAGGTTCTAGTCTATTCTCCTTAGTATTACTTATTATTTAAACATTGTTTGGATAGAAGGAATTGAAGAGAAAGGGAGGGGAAGGAAAAGAAGGTGAGCAAATCTCCTTGTCTGGGAAATAGATTTGGGGAAAGAAGGGGAGGGAGAGAGGAATCCATTATCCTCCCTTCTTCAATAACCATTATCTCTCCGAACTTGAAGAGATTTAGAGGGAAAATGCAGTAAGTGCAAATAAGCTGTAATAATTTTTTTAATAAAAGTTCACATAGGTCAAAATAAGGTGAATGAAACGCTTCTATAAACTAAACTGTATATGTTAAAGAATAAAGAGCCAAAAGCTTATAATTGAATTGTTAGATCATGTTAAACTTTTAATAAAACTCCCTCAAGCGCCTCAATGTTCAAGAGGTACCATTCTCCCAAAAGATAGCCTCATTCTATTAGGTTACTTAGGGTATGTTTGGTTTAATAAGGTAGAATAGAATGGTATGAGAATGATAATCCCTAGATATGAATTGAAAATTCATTACTTTCATATAGTTGTTTTGTCCATTCTATTAATAAAGGGGAGTTATGAGAAACTTAGGGGGGGAGTTGGGTATGAGATTCATGGGGTTGAGAAACCATTGGGTATGAGGTTCCGCACCCAAATACCCCAATGAAACACTCTATTGTTCGTTAATAATATGACATCCATTCCATCCTAAAACATGCCCTTAATATTATGTTAAGGAACTATTTCGTCCTTATATACACATCATCTTCTTCTGGCTCCTGTTGTATACATGCACAATCCTGTTGTGTACATGCACAGTTTCTTGATTGCCCTTGCTCTTTCTCCTGATGTGTGATTATAGGTGGTGTGTACTTGATTTATTCAACGCTCCCTAAAAGGCAAAAAGTTCCCTCATACCAGGTGGATTTTGATGAATTCCATGTCTGTTGTTGACTATTGTTAGTAAAACTCATAATTGTGCACATGTCATGTATCTTGCATTAAATTTTTCTGGTGCTGCAAGCAGAAGCTCCACTTGGGCGTGATGTACTATGCATCAATACTAATTGTCATATATCCTATTCTTGTTTCATTCTGAGCAGATTGCCGGGAGATGTCTAGTAGAGGTCATCCCACAGCACCTGGGATGATGCGGCATGGTCCACCCCCTGGAGTTGGAGCTCCTGCTGGTCGCCGCCTTCCACCAGAGGTTGAAGAAATAGATCATCTTATAATGGAAAATAGGAGATTGGCAGAATCAATAGCCTCCATGAGGCAGAATCGTGCCATGGCTGAGGAAGAAAAACGTAGACTTAGGGGACATATTAGAAGTATTGAGACAGAAAGTGATATTCAAATCCGGGTTCTACTTGATAAGATTTCAAATTTGGAGTTAAGCCTTAAAGCTGGGGTGAGTGTGAAGAAGGACCTGCAACTGGCACACAAGGAGGCGCAAAGCTTAGTAGCAGCTAGACAAGAGCTGACGTCAAAGATTCAAGAAGCTAGTCATGAGCTTGAGAAATATCATGATGACATTAACAGGATTCCTGATATGCTCTCTGAACTGGACATTATGAAGTTAGAGCACCAACGTCTACGGTGAGTGTCTACTGTGTCACTGTGTCAGTGCCTTAAAATTGAAATCAATTTGTGATATCCTTGACTAGAGTGCATCGTAGAGAACCATAAATTCAAGAAGCTCTTTAATATACCTGTATACGTTGTTATGTGAGTTCATAGCATAGCCTGAGAAGTGAGAATCATTAATGGCAGAAAATCTGAAGAAGAAGAAAGGTGTACTCAAAAAATGCAAATTACAGTAAAAGGGAAAGATTTTTCTTTTCTGCTCTCCTCTATTTATAGAAAAAATATCTTGCTAACATATTCCTCAAGCCACTACTAACCCTTTTACTTTAGCATTCCTAATTACCCCTTCAAACCTAGCTTGTTCATAACGTCTGGTGGACGAGGACTTTACTGATGGTTTTAAGTGGAAGAGTGGTTTCTTTGCTTTGATAAGCTGAAAAATCATCTCTTGCAAAATATCTCGAATGCCAGGTTCGAGTAGTGGGTAAAACTTAATATTCGATTGCTTAGCTTTTAAAAGGTTAAAGAGCAACTGTTTTGACATAACCTGGGGCCTGGGGGGAGTAATTTTGGGGTGTCACATTGCTCAGCTTCTCTGAAGTCTCAGTGAATCTGTTTGCCAAGATAATTGAATGGTAGGATATTGTATATTAATCTGCTAGTTAATGATGATCTCAGGTCTTTATGGTTCAAGCACAATTTTATTTTTTTTATTTTTTAAAAAAGATTTTATTGGTACAGTTTTATAAAAGCTTGTTTTCTCTGTCACCTATCAAATTTTTATTTTGTCAACAGTCTCTTTAAAACTATAATTTCATTGTTACTTTGATTAGTTTTATAACATCTCTTAATGCTGCATGCACACCAATGCTGGAACTGATTCTTAACCTAGTTTTTTTTTTTTTTTTTCCTTTCCCTTTTTCCTTTTCTCCCTTCTGTGAAGTACTGCCTTTGAGCATGAGAAGCGCATGAACCTCGATCTTGTAGAACATATGCAGAAGATGGAGAAAAATCTTGTCAGCATGGAAAGGGAGTTAGAAACGCTACAAGCAGAAGTAAAGAACATGGAGAACAGAGTTCAAGGTTATCATCTCAACTCTAAATTCCGTCTTAATTTTTTTTTCACAATATTCTTTTTGTGGTTCCCCCAACTCCCATTATTATTTCACACTTCTATTCAGAATACAAGACAAGGCAACAATCTAGAATTTCTTTTTGTTACTTTCCTCTCTCCAGTCCCCATCTTTAGATTTCCTCTTTTTTTCCTTCTCTTCCCAGTTTCCACTTCCAAAATTTCTTTTTGTGTACTACTTTTCAGAATATCCTTGCAAAACCATCTTTAAGGAATTTTGGGAAGAGGGATTATCCTTGCGATAACCTTTTTGTTTTAGCCTTCCTATAAGAATCTAATCCACCTTACACTATATTGAGGAAGATAAGCTGCTTCTCTTTTTATTTATTTATTTATTATTATTTTTTTGTGTAACTGCTCCTCACAATTTTACCCTGTTGCCAAGGAGGATAAGCTGTTAATTACTTGGTTGGGGATATTTGCCTAATTATCTACGTTTGTAGTCTATTCACTAAGTGTACTTCGAACTAAGCTGAGGCTAGTATGAGGCCAGATGTTAAGTTTCATTATACTATTTGATCTCATTCGTATTGTCCGTTTATTCAAAAGAATGTTTTAGGTAGTTCGCATTGTTTTCTTTCCCTAATCCAGGAAAATAAAACATGTGATAATTAGTCATTTCCTGACTGTTTACTCTTTCTTTTGTGTATAGTGCCAACTTCTTATGGCGATGCATACCCAAATCGGGATTTTCAATATCCATCTCTGTATCAGAGCAATGAGCCATATTATGATTCGTATAGAAGAGCAGTAATGGAAGGAGCTTATGATGCTCACAGTAATGCCATTCCCAGTCCTCCAGTCTCAGGTGGTGCAGGTTTAGGGCCTTGGAGATAGGGTCTTATGGTGCTAAACATTGTGCAGTAAAGTAGTAGTTGAAGCTCTGAAACTAAGGCACTTTGTTGCATTGCCTGAGCACTCTGAAGTCTAATCCCTAGTAAAGATCCAAGAAAGTGGACTATTGGAGGGTTATCTATCATAGCCAAGAACTATAGAACAGTGAATGTCTGCTGGATTGAGCAATGAATGTCAAGCAGTGCAAATAACTTCCTGTAAAAATATGCTTCCTTTATTTATATTATCATTATTAGTTTTTTTTAAAAATATTTTTTTAAAATTTTAAGTTTCCTTGTTTCTTTTCTTCATATGTTTCCCTAACCCCACCTCTCTACATACACAGAGACAAGTAAAAAAATTCTCTTTTTTTTTTTTGACAAGGGAAGAAAATATTGTTATTGACAACAAGTTAGCACTCCCTCCGTAATATAATACTAGCAACAATTGGTTTTGCACGCATTTTGAGGAAGCAATTTAAGGGAGTAAACGAAGAAATTAGTCAATATAATTTTAACATTAGCAACTTATAATCATATTCTTGTTTGCATTAAAACCATTTTGAATAATTCCTTCGTTTACACCCTTAAATCACTTCCTCAAAATGTGTGCAAAATCAATTGTTGCTAGTATTATGTTACGGAGGTAGTACTATATATGACATTTTTTTTATCAATTAGACCTACACAATATAGCTGGAAAAAACTAATGAATCAAAACAACTAAGATCATAAGATTATGCTAGCTCCAAATATAGAAACTTGCATTGATTTCAAAGTTTTTTTTTATGACTATGCATTTTTTTACAATAAAAAAATTACAAGTTTGCATTGGATTGTAAAATATTTACCCGCATACCGTCCACACAGGATTGGAGGTAGGTTTGTTATTTTTTATTAAAATCGCAGCTATAAATCGTTATTGGCAATAGCGATTTATCCTAAGTCGCTACCGTCAATAGTGATTTAGTCTAAGTAAGACACTACTGCCAATGACGATTTACACAGGTGCGTAGCTATTGGCAATAGCGATTTACTCATTATGTTGGACAGTTTTTTGGTTGCTTGTGTGTGCTTCTATTATATTAATTTGGTGTCGTGTGTCATGACATGCTTAAGTGAAATAGCTATTCGCAATAATTGTAAATAGGGTGAAACTTCCTTTGATTCATAAATTTTTAATGATTTTTTTGGTTGCTAATTGAAATTACTCATTTTTAAAAAGTCTAGTTCAATTCAATCTAAATTGTATTTGCCTAAGGTAAAAAAATAAAAATAAAAATTCATTTAAATATCATGAACGTTATATTAAGTAAGAAATTATATTAATTTTTATTCAATTACTAATTAGTTGAGAAATATATTAAGAGTAATTTTTTATTCAATTACTAATTAGTTGAGAAGTATACGTATTATTATTTTTTATTCAATTATTAATTAGTTGAGAAATATATTAATTCATCTCAATATGTACTTTAGAATATATAATTTTTATATTTTTTTTATGATATGTATTTAAAGATAGGCAAATGCTAACGGGTGCCTCATGGCGTTAGTTAAGCAATTTTTAAATATAGTTTTTTTTATAAAAAAATTCTAATAAATGTTGAATTTCTTATTACACCTTAAAAATAGTATAGAAGAAGACCAATAAATTACACATACTTTTTTATCGCTTCTTAAAATAAAATAGAAGAAGACCAAGCAATATAAATATACTATGGAGTACTTTTTAATTATGCATGCAATGCGTGCGATCTTAAAATTCGTTAACAACATGTCAACATAGTTTGACAATAAAATTAAAAAATTTCCCACATAATTCTAAAAAAAAACTTTTTAAATATATATTTTCTTTGATTTAAAAAAAAATTAATCTAGTTTTTTTCCTTTTGCTCTTACGTCGTAAGAGGTCGTTTGATTGGATTGTATTTCTCTCAAATTCGTAGGAAATAGCCAAATGTCTTTTCTGTTTGGCTGGCATGAAATAACGTAGACACATAAATTGAGATTCAAAGGGAAATAGAATTTTAATCAACTACATCCCCTTGGTAAATAAGACTTCCCGTGTTCAACTAAACGAATAATACAAATTGAGTAAATAAATTATTTATCTAAAAGGTTTATTATTTATGAATAAATTTTGATTAATTTTACAGTTAATTGTACTTGCAATTTTTAAAAATTTGAGTATGAGCGTACAGAAAAACATAGTCATTACTCATTATGGATCTAGTTTAATTGATCTCAACATGTACTTTTCAAATATATAATTTATATATATTTTTTTAATATATAGTTCAAGATATTTTTTCAAGATATGAAAAAATAAATGTAGCAACTTTTTTTTTGAAGAAAAATGTAGCAACTTAATTGGAAATAGAGGGAGTATTACTCACCGTTAGTAGATTGTTAAACATATTTTTATTTAAAATTAGGGTTATTCCCACTGGTACACCTGAAAATTTAACAAATTCCACTGGTACGCCTGAGTTTTTTAAATTCCCAATAATAAACCTGAGTTTTTGACAATTCTCAAATGTGACATTTATTAACCAAAACCGTTAACTACTTGTCTCGATTTATGTACAATCGGGTTGTGTGACAAATAAATTACACAATCAAAGGTTTTTGGGGTCATTTTAGCTCTTAATGGATCAAATTTGAGGTCAAAATTTGCAAAAAAACGACAATATTCATCTTCAAATGCATGCTAAAAACTAAGATGAATAGTAATTTAACGGAATATTATGTTTTTATGTAACGACCCGACTTTTTGGACTTGTCGATTGACGAAGGAAATCGACATTCGGATCATTACTTAAACAATTTAAACTATAAATGAAATTAATTAATTAAAATTAAGCAACTTATATTAAAATACTGAACTAAAATCCAAAAGTCAAATAAGGCATATAGTGCCCAAAGTGTTACATGAACTAAGTAAATGTCTTCCCAACAGGCTGGGATTATAAATAAAAACTATAATATTGTCTTATAAGTCCTGGAATAACTAAAATAAATCTAAACTTCATCCACACTCAAACCCATCCAACGGAAGCCCGTTTTATGCTGCTGCATCGTCACCTGAAACTGAGGGGGGGTCCACCGTCAGTGGCGAGTAACTAGGCTGTCTCGCTTAATTGAGGGACCGCTAAACACATAATATCATAGAATATACACATGAAAACACACATAAAACCTAATATAATGTATACAAAATATACGAGATACGTATAAAAATACGTACAAAAATACGTATACGAATACGTATAAAATACCTGCAGAAATACAGTTAGAAATACGTATAAAATACGTATAAAGGTATGTATACCATACGTATAATTATGCCTGCAAAATACGGTTAGGAATACGTACAAATACGAATACAACACAGGTATACATGTACACAAAACATACGATTACAAATACATATATCATTACATCATACGAGTATAAATACATATAACGTACCTGTACAAATACGTACATCAAATCATACACAGCAGAAGACCTATACAATTAATCCCTAACTTATACTATATGGTTTCCATAATTCCGTAATCATATCATATCTTAACATTTCATTTCATCCATACCATATCTTATAATTCATATCATATCATTATCATCTTTCATTGGACCGGTCACTATAACTCGTTGTGGATCCCGTGTTTCACCACAACTTTCCTAGAACATGCCGGGGTGAGCTCGTGTACTCAACTCGTAGTGGATCTCGTGTTTCACCACTAAGCCTAAGCTATGGCCATAACCCCTAAATAGCAGCTCGTGTACTACTACTTAGACGACTACATATCCTAAGACCCAGAACTACTCGGGGGAACTCGTGTGTTCGTCCCATTGAGTAGTGGCTTCGACTTAACCCAGTCTGACTACTCGAGTCATCAGATAGGCGTCCTTATCTTATCTTATATCTTTCAAATCTTATATCTTATCTTATATCGGGAAATACTAGGTGATCGTATTCGGAAATGAACCGTTCGAAGTCCCAGGAAAGAGAGGTGCGGCACGTATATTGGCCACCTTAAATACCAAGTCTTTCCTAGCCAGAGATCGAAACGATTCGTAATCCTCCTACTCTGTTTCCTTTCTTTCCCTATTAATATCTTATTATAACTTATTTTAACTTATCCCTTCTGATACTTAATAATAAAAATAATAATAATAACAAATATCGTAATGTTAATAATATTACCCATAATATTCGTATAATAATAATAGTCGAAATATTAATAATAATACTAAGATTATTCGTACTTAGTAATAATAAATAATACTAATCTACCCCTTCATATTACAACTTATCCCTGACAATTCCTTTAATTGTAACTTTTATAATAATAATAACAATATTAATTACTAAAATTATCTCAATATTATTATAATTCCAAAATTAAACTAAATTGACCAAAAATAAAATAGGCCACTCGACATTTTCATTAAAATAGAAATAATTAGATAAATTCATTCAATCATCATATAATCAATTTAATAAATCATATAAATTAACAATTAATTACATAAATTACCTAAAACATGATAAAAATACTATTTTTCACATAATTTCTAGTCACTCGACATTTCTAGTGAAGATATTCAAAATTCCACTTTAAATTATTTAAAGATAATTATTCATAATTAATTAAGTAAAACAGATTATACGACAAACACTAAATCATCAAGATTAATTCAAGAACAAGATCAAAAATCATTCTTTTAAATACTTAAATCACATGGCATTTTAGGGTTCAATCAAGGACAAGATTAAATTCAAGAATGCAAAATAACATGATATAATTAAAGATTAAATTAAAGATTACCAATACTAATTCAAGATTAATCAAGATTCATCATAAAAATCATATTTTTCACTATTTTTTTAATACTTAGATCACTCGAAAAATTCAAGCATTAATAATAACATATTTTAATAATTCAATCACCCTACTTTACACAATCTGACTTTTAAAGAATTAAATTAAGAACGACCGTCTAAAGGTCTCGAATAATCTGGAAATTTTTATGGGAGCTAAATATAGGTTCAAGGTTTAACGTGCATAAATTTAGTTTAAAAATAACGTCATTTACTAATTTTAAGTGATTTTATAACTAACGAGTCAAATTAGGCTGAATTCGGTTTCAGATTTTTCTACCATAGCAGACGAACTTCAAAAATTACGAAAATTTAACACAAGCTGTAAAATACTATTATTCACTTCCACCTAAATTTTCGTAGCCATCCGAATTGATTAAGTATCCTGAATAATTCGTAAACCAAATCTGGACAGTTTTACCTGTTTGAAAGATTAAATTATTATAAGCAATAAAAGGACGAATTTTGCCACGAAATAAATCATGATTCATAATAAAATAGTAAACAAACTTCCAAGAAAAATTAATCAAGAAATAACAAGATTTGATTAATAAATAAATTCATACAAGTAATTATTCAACAATTAAAGATTTCAAGAAACTACATAAAATAATCTAGAAAAATAACATGTACATAAATTTCATGTAGTTCGAAAAACACCCTAACATGATACTAATTCTTTTTATAATTTTCATGCTTCTAATCCTAATTAACTATGTGAATAGGTTGTTCCGGAATTAAACGGGTTAGCAAAGTTACCTTAAATCGCTTAAATCTCCAAGAAAAATCACCTCTTTTGGAAATGAAATTACACGGCCAAACAAGAGCAATTATTAGAGGTTTTGAGTTTTTAGTAATATGGAAGAGTATGTAAAAGTAAAATAGGTTTAGGGCTTGTTCCTATTTATAATATAATAAGGAACCAAGAATAAAATCAATAAATAAGAAAGAAAAAAAAAAAAAAATAAAACCCTAACAATCATGAGAGAGCCGTGTAGGTTGGAGTGGAAGTAGGAGTAGGGAGAACATGTAGGAAGACTTGGTTTAAGGTTAGACCAAGTTTAGAATTTAAAATAATTATAATAATTAATTTATTATTAATTAAATAAATGCCCAAATTATTTAATTAACAACAATTAACAAGAAAAAAAAATAATAATTGATGACCACTTTGTAAGAGGGCCGGCCAAGCTAGAGCGGACGGGTCACGGAGCCCGGTTCCCGGATAAAATTGATGAAATAAAATAAACAGTCCAAATATATGACCCTTTTTGGACTTAGAATAATAAAATAACCAAGAGAAAAGAAAAAGAATAAAGGGGCCGTGAATATTGGAGAGCAAAAGAGTTGACGGCCTCCTAAAGATTAGTAGGAAATTTAGGAGGACAAAGGTAGAGTTTTTGGTGGGGCCCAAAATCAATATAGTTTAATACAGATTAAGTAAAGCAATTAAATGAATCAATTGGAAGGAAAATAAATGAATGAACTATGTAAATAGAATAAATTAGTCGGTTCCTAAAATTTAACAGTCAAAATGGGAACCAAATAGGCTTAGTCAAAATAGATAAAGGTATGATAATAATAATATTGATTTAGAAGGAATAAAGTAATTAAAAAGAAAGATAAGATAATCCGTGCAACACAAATTCAAAGGAAATAATTGGGCTCGGGTTTTGGCAAGATAAAATGAAAAGGTTCAGGCCAAGCTCAAAATAATTAAATTGCTACACGGAATAACAATTAATTAAATAATAATCAATTAAATAGTTAATTAATTATACATTTAATTAATTAATAAAAATTTTAAAATATCCCAAATTTTCGGGGTATTACATTTTAAACGGAATATTCCTTAAATGAATAGTAATTTAACGGAATATTATGTTTTTAAACAAAATATTCCTTTCAAATATCACAGTTGGGAATTGTTAAATTTTTAGGTGTACCGATAGAAATAATCCTTAAAATTATGATGTGAAAAAGAAGTAATTGGAATGGAGGGAGTAATTAGAAAAATGGGAAAAGGTATTTATATAATGGGGTTCATTTTCTTGCTTTGTTTTTGGGGTCTCTCTGTTCACTGGATTTTGTTCTGCACAATATACAATTAAACCCTAATCCTTGGCTTTCTAGTCTCTTCCTCCTCAGATCGTAGCTCCATGGCTGTCGCAGGTCCAGGACATCTCAATCTTCTTGAATCACCTTCATGGGGTTCTAGAAGCGTCGATTGTTTCCAGAAATTGGAGCAAATTGGAGAAGGAACCTATGGGTAAATTTTTCTCTCTCCTAATTCAAATTTCTGTTGATTTTTTTTTTTTGGTTTGTGCTGTATAGTTTAGTATTCTCATCGCGGCATTGTATAATTCGACTCTATTAACGATTTTTATGCAACCTGTAAAATAAAAGATTTTTATGCAAAGAATGGAAAAGAATCGTACTTTTTTCAAGAAACATTGTGTTGGTGCAATTTTTATGGGATTGATCTTGTTTCGATTACCCTAATTTAAAATTTCTTCCAATTTCTTCCCTTACTGTGAAGTAATTGAGGGGTTTAATGTGAATTTGAATTAGGAGAGAGAAAAAGTTAAATTTTTAGTTTTTTGAAAAAAAATTCTCCCTGAGGCCTTCTGGTTGCGAGAATCTTCATGATGATTGTGTTGTGAAGTAGAAGAATTTTATGGGATTTGGCCATTTGAGTATACCTCAATGAAATGATGGTGAATAAACCAGCTTGAGGTGTTTGGTATTCAATCTCCGCTCCATGGAAGGACATTCGAATGGCAATGCTTTGATATTTTTGGAAATCTTGGGTGCTTCTTGATTTGTTTCACCCGAATAAAGGAAGGACAGATGGAGGGAACATTGTGTTCATTCCCAATACATCTTATCTCAGAATTACTTGGACCTTTTGTACTTCTCAGCCTTAGAGCATGTTATTTCTTAGAGCACTTAGGTAGAAAGAACATCTAATGTTAGAGAAATTACTTTTCGGTGACTCTTTCAAGCTTTCAAGAGAAGGCATCTCCAGTAGGCCACCCAATCAATGTCTTGCCATTAATTTATATCAGCTTGGCTTTCTTTCTTCTTTAGCCCAAATCTGAGTATTATGCAATGATTAAGCTTGTAACAACGTGTCCTGAAATACTGCAACCTAATATTTGGTGTGTTTGGTTATCTTTTGCTTGCAAAGAATTGTATTATAGCAGCTCTAATATCAATCATGAGATATCTAATTGGATATGCCAGTTAGTTTACTTTCGACAAGGCTACCTGTGGCATAATTGTAATTCAGCCTAATTTTAGATGGAAAATTTAATTAATTTGCTATATGCGTAACTGTCACTGAGACTGCTTATTTATTTACCGGGTAATAGTGATAGCTGTGGTAATTTGAGGTGGGTTTTATAAAATTGATTCTCTCTTGTTGGTTTAGGTGAAATACTCTTGTATGTTGTGGGTTGGATAATAGGCTTTAGTCTTGCCATTGAGCATGTCTTGATATTTGTTTTTTTTTGTATAAAATAAGGTAAATTAGTGGCTGCATATTCTGTGTTTTGTCCTCGTAATTTTTACAATTATATGGTCCTTGTCTTGAGTAACATTCCTAACCTGATATTTATATGTTTGCCTTATTATTATGACACATACAATGGCTGAATGGGGTGACAAATTTCCTCTTTGCCCCCTCATCAGGCAAGTTTTTATGGCTCGAGAAATTGATACAGGAGAGATTGTTGCTTTGAAGAAAATAAGAATGGATAATGAAAAAGAAGGGGTATGCACTCTGAAAGCTAGCATTTGTGCCACAAATTACTGAATATATACACTTGTGATTATGCTGAACAGTGTTCAGACCCTTATTGTACAAGGTTTATGATTATTTTGTTTATTTCTGCTTCAGTTTCCCATCACCGCCATTCGTGAAATAAAGATCTTGAAGAAGTTGCATCATGAAAATGTAATCAAACTAAAGGAGATTGTAACTTCTCCAGGTGAGATATGCTGACGTTCTACCTGCCATTAACACGACTGTCTATTTTAGTTTATTCCTGCTGCCATTAACATTGCTCTCTTTTTTGAAATGCGGTTGTGTGTTCATGTATGTATTATAACATGTTGATTCATTTACTTACCACTTTCCAGGTCCTGAGAAGGATGAGCAGCCTAGGCCAGGTGAATAACTAAGACCTTGTTTTTTTAGAGTGAACAGGGTTGTTGTTTTTTTGGTTTTTTTTTTTGTGTGTGTTTTCTGTTTTTTTTTTTAAAATCATATTTCAGACTGTGACCTTTGAATGCTTGCTGCAGATGGTAACAAGTATAAAGGTGGAATCTACATGGTCTTTGAGTATATGGATCATGATTTAACTGGTCTTGCTGATCGTCCTGGGATGAGATTTACTGTTCCACAGATCAAGGTACTGTGAATCTGTGATTAGTGAGTGAATTCAATCTTATATAACTCCTTATTTATGGAGTTGAAGTTTTTTTTTTGGGGTTGCAGTGCTACATGAGACAGCTTTTGACTGGACTTCATTATTGTCACGTAAATCAAGTACTGCATCGTGACATAAAAGGTTTTACCATATTCGATCGTGGTTTTTGATTTTTTCTCTGTGTATGGGATCTTTATCTGATGTTATTATGTTTATTTCAGGTTCAAATCTTCTTATAGACAATGAAGGTATGCTAAAGCTTGCAGATTTTGGCCTTGCCCGCTCATTTTCAAATGATCATAATGGCAATCTTACCAATCGTGTTATCACCTTGTGGTATAGGTGTGTGGTTCATCCAATAAATGAATATAGATTTATCAATGCCCTTCATGAATCCCCATCACCTTCTTTATCCCCATCTCCATCTTTGGAGTTCTACTTCTTGGCCAATTTCTAATTCATTATTTATTGAAGCAGACCTCCAGAACTGTTACTTGGTAGCACAAAGTATGGCCCTGCTGTTGACATGTGGTCCGTTGGATGCATCTTTGCAGAGCTGCTGCATGGAAAACCCGTATTTCCCGGTAAAGATGAGGTAAAATAAGAATGGAGTGAAAGATGAGGATAATGGAAATGGATGGATTGAAAATCGAAATATCAACTAAGATATAATACCCCTAGTACAAAACATGACACTCATCAATATTCATCAACATAACTATAAATTCTTAGTAGCTAATTTATTGTAAACTTCCTAAAATACACTTACTAATATATCAGGGTTTATCCTCTTTTCCAACTTTTATAGAGTTCTTGTTTTATAGAGATTAAGGATTGTGGGTATTGTTTATAGAAAGCTTCTAAATCTAACTTTGGGTGATTAACAAGGAATTTTACCAAAAACCTGGTTATTTGATTCTCAAGTGTTGTTGATTCATTCATGCTGAAATATTCTTTCTATTTATGAGAATTTTGCTTTCAGCGGACAATAGCTAATTCTAGCAAAGATATATAACTTCAGCTACTGATTATTATTCACTCACTAATCATTATTAAATATGTTAGCTTGATCAATAGCTAAATTTTCCAAATAGGCATACCTTTATTATCTGATCTCTAAATATTAATGGTTCAATGCTTTATGCCTTTGATCTATTCATAATACTATGATTTATCTGCAAGCCATGAGTATTGGTCATTACATAGGCTTTTAACTATTATAAATTTAGGCATATGTTTCTCTCAACACATATCATTCTGGCTGTATTACAAGTTTACAACCCTTTCTATGGAGTTTATACCTTGACTCTTGTAAATAATGAATTTCAGAAGAAATGTTAGCATATTGTTTGTCAATACCTTGGAGCTGCTGCTGGCTCTCCTTGGTGAGGCAAAAGTTAGATCTCGATGCCATGTGTTGACATAGTTAAATTTGCTATCAGATTCAATATTGAAATGGAGATGATCTGGACTAGCCATCTTGTAGGTACTACAACTGTAAAACATGCTATTTATTTTTTGAATTAATAATTATATAATGCTTTTGAGGTAAAAAGATGCCCCTTTTACTTTTCTATATCAAGAGTTTCCTTTTTAAAATTTAATTCAATTGGTTTGAGTAGATGAAATTGGTAACATTGGTGTGTAGGTTGGATATCTTGCTTGGTTAGGATTGGCCCATTATTGACATCAGTACAAAATCAAACACTACTGTTTTGCAGCACTGTCTTAGCTTATTCTATGGTTCCTTTCAAGTTACAATTTGATGTCCTTGGTTCTGAACTGCAATGCTGTCGTTGATATTTGGAGAGCTGTGTTTGTTTCCCCTGCTAAAAACTTACTCTCCCCTGTATGGTCTGTTTGAATATTGTAGCCCGAGCAAATAAATAAGATCTTTGAGCTTTGTGGAGCTCCAGATGAGGCCAATTGGCCAGGAGTTACAAAACTCCCTTGGTATAACAATTTCAAGCCAAACAGGCCAATGAAGAGACGTCTACGGGAATACTTTAGGCAGTAAGTTATTTTTCTTTCATGCCCTAAATTTCAGTGAGCCATCTTCATAAGATAATCACCTTGACATCTTCTTTACCCCCCTTTTAATTCGTGTGGTAGCTTTGATCGCCATGCTTTGGAGTTGCTGGAAAGGATGCTGACACTCGATCCAGTACAGGTATAGTGGCAGATTTACATATTTGAAGTCTGACTTGTTTGTTGCATTGGAATACTGAAATTGAAATTCCCGGTGGAAGAGATAATTACTTCTATAAGACAGCTTTTTGTGTCATGAGTTCTTATAACCTGTTATTTGCTTTAATTAATTCAATAATTTTTAGAACTCTGTTGTCAGACAAGCAGTTTTCTCTTTCTTTTGCACAATCTGATTCTCATAATAAATCCATGTTGATACAGAGGATTTCTGCAAAGGATGCACTTGATGCCGAGTACTTCTGGGCTGATCCTCTACCTTGTGATCCTAAAAGGTTCTTTTATTTCTTTTCTTATTTCCTAACTTTACACCATTCATACACTTCTGACTTCTTCATAGTGTGTAACTCATCCTTTCTCAAGCAAATGCTTATCTATCTAAAGATGGTTAACTAATGAGGATCATTTAATGAAAACTGTACAACAAATTATTATTTGTCAATAATAATTTAAAAATAATAGGAAAATTTAAAAATAACCTCCAATAACTTACCTCGTTTTAAAAATAACTCCATGAACTTTTTTTATTTTAAATAACTCCTTGAATGTTGCAAACGTTATTCAAATCATCCCCATTTCTCATCTAACGTTAATATCTCTATTAAGTCATTACCCTAAACCCACAAGCCACAACAAACTATTTCCTCCTCACTTCAGACCAAAAAAAAATCTCTCTCTTCGAAAAACTCAACAGCTTGGTTAATTCATGCAATTTACGTCTATTCTTTGTAAATTCTTGCTGGGAAATCATTGCAACTTGAAAAAACAACTCAAATGGAAGATAATAACAAAAGTTAACAATTTACCCCAAAACATTAAAACCCTAAATGAATTTCACAATTTACCCCAAAAATTACAAAGATTAAAACCCTAAACGCAAAGCAATTGAATAATTATGAACCCTAACTCTTGGAATTAGAACTAACAATATCATATTTACCTGATTTGGAAGAACTTTGGAGGCACTGAAGATTTGATTTGTTGCTGGAGAATGGATCGAAGCCTTAGTTGCAAGAGAAGAATGATTTTTTTTTAATTTTTTTTTTACCGTTGTTGAGCTTGAGAATTGAGTTCAACAATTGAAATGTGATAATGCAGTTATATAATTAGTTGTGGGCCCCTACATAACGACTTAACAGAGATATTACGTTAGATGAGAAATGGGTTGATTTGAATAACGTTTGCAACATTCTGGGAGTTATTTAAAATAAAAAAGTTATTGGGAATTATTTTTAAAATGAGGTAAGTTATTGGGGGGTTATCTTTAAATTTTCCAAAATAATATTAAAAATTAGAGCTTTTAAACATGTTATTCTTCCTTTGTACTATAAAAATTAGTATTTGTCAATATAAATATTTACTACTCAATTACTCCATAATGTTAGGAATAATCACAAAAACCTTATGCTTTAATTAAAAATTTGCATTTCTTTATTATATATGCTTAATTAAAAATTTACGTCTCTTTATTCTATTCTAACCGAAAATATCATTAATATGAAAAGAGTAAAATAAGAAGAAAAAAATCATGACACATTTAAACATCGGAAATATAATTGCGATGACAACCTCGCGTTATATATCATCACATCTATATTTGAACGTAACAAAAACTGTTATGATTTTCCTTAATATCATATTGAAAAACATAGATTTCATTATTGAAAAACTTTTTTCCAATTAATTTCTTAAACCTTTTTTCCAATTATACTTGCACAACATAGATTTCATTATTGAAAAACTTTTTTCCAATTATTTTTGTAAACCTTGCATCGCATGGATGCTAACCTAGTAACTATAACTAAAGTAGAAACCACTATTTAGTCCCTGCACACGTGGCACTACCACAATAAAAAAAATCCCGCCTAAAAGTGGTCTTCTCTGCTTCCTTGCGTAGAAGGTTGCTTGGGAATTGCATTGGTACTCCAGAAAATGTGTTGATGGGATTTGGAAAGATAATGGCTTCAATACAATAAAAATAAAAATTTAATTAATAGAAAGTCTTTACATCAATTTTTTTTTTGTAAGTCTATAGATCAATCTATCTTCTAAAATTTTTCCATCCAAAACTAATGATGGAATCACTTTTTTTCATTCTAATTCTAATCTTACCATGTTCCAAAATTAACTAATAAATGCTTGCTTTCAAATTTAATGAGCGTACGACTACACTTTTTCCATCAACTTAACAGAAATTTGTTTCTTTTGTGGACAAATTAAATAAATCTTGCATTGCACGGGGCTAATCTAGTGCCTAAACAAAACTTTATTGTTTTTTGCTGTACCAGTTTGCCAAAATATGAAGCTTCGCACGAATACCAAACAAAGAAGAAACGCCAACAGCAAAGGCAGCATGAAGAAGCAGCAAAACGTCAGAAGCTCCAACACCCACCACCACATACTCGCCTTCCACCCATCCAGCAGTCTGGTCAAACACACGGTCCAATGCGGCCTGGGCCTAACCAGCCCATGCATGGTTCCCAATCATCAGTTCCTGCTGGGCCCGGCCATCACTATGGAAAGCCTCGAGGGCCCTCCGCTGGAGGTGCAAATAGATATTCCCAAAGCGGAAATCCTAGTGGAGGATATAATCACCCTCGTGGAAGTCAAGGTGCTGGAGGAGGCTACGGCAATGCCCCGTACCCGCAGCAAGGACGTGGCCCACCGTATGGTTCGAGTGGCCCACGTGGTGGTGGGGCCAGTGGTTATGGAGGAGGTGCACCAAATTATCAACAAGGTGGCCCTTACGGTGGTTCCGGTGCTGGTCGGGGTTCGAACATGAACCGTAATCAGCAGTATGGTTGGCAACAATAACATTATTAGCCCTAAAGGAGGTAGGAAAGAATTATAATGCTTTTTCAATGGGCATTATTGGAAAATTGAGCAACTTATTTATTTGATCACAAGGATAAGGCCGTGGCTCGTGGACCTAAACCCGGGTTTTCCGAAATAAACGAGTTGAAAGGTTCATTATAACAAAGGACTCTCCTGGTCATAGTGAAGGTTGATAATCTGAGTTGCAGCAAGTGTGTGGTAAGGTGTGTTGATGAAGTTCATCAGTGCATTGTAGGAAAAGGCATTTTATGTGCTTTATCTGTAATATGTATGTTGTTTGCTGCAATTTCATATTCGACGAGAGAGCTTTGTACCAGAAGTATTTGAGGTAGCTTTTGCATCCCATATTCTGCTGAACTGAGCAGCTGAGCTCCCTTCCCCTTCTGCCCTGTTTCTTTGGGCTGATGTAAGATTCTAGTGTTATTGTTGTATCTTCTTTCGAAATTCAATATATTTGTTGATTTTGTTCCTTTTGGGATATTGAAATCTTGTATTGAAGATTCAGTTTTGCACACTTACTATTATAATAACAAATAAGAATCAAATTACTAAAAGCCCTTAATTTTTGTTAGAACTTGAGGATTTACGCAAGTGATTATCTCAGCTATGAGGGCAAGCTTTATGTCATAATATATATATATTTTTTAATGTTTCTTAAGGGCCTATGCTGTGTATTTGATTTGATATAACTTAGCAACTTAAGAGTTTGAATTTTATGTTGATTTTCCTAAAATTATAGTAGCATACTCTCCTCCAAAAAATTGGGAAAATGATTAATGATTGTGCCCTTTGTACCTCTGATCTTAGACCATGTAAAAACTTGTTTACTCCATAAATTTTGTTACAAGTTCTCTCGGATAAACTCAGTGGCGATGAAGGCTTATGTAAGTGGGTTCATGTTGGGCTAAGGAAAAATTAGTATATGTTTATTTACTTTACTGAAATTTGGTAAAAAAAATATTATTTTGTGCAAAATAAAGGATCTCGATTAATAATAAGAAGTGTTTCCATAACGTAAAATTCTAAGTATAATTATGTCAACGTTGAGAGAAAGATACATATTTTTATAAAGATATCTGGATATGCCACTGGATAAACTAGGTTATTAATTCATGATTATTGCAAATTCACTCAAATAAACTAGGTTATAAGCCCATTTTATAGCAACTTGGAAAAGAAAAGTTAAGGTGAAAGAGAACAATGTTTGAAATATGAGATATTGAAATTCGTTGGGGGTGGATCGAGTGCTCTAAATTGTCTCAAATTTCAGAACTTAAAACCAATTTGAATGAACTCATTGAATATCGTACTCTAAAGCAATAACGTTGGAATCTACCTCTAGTCCTCATCAATTATCGCCAATGATAAATCCCCTGTTTCAATCCCAAGAATATGAGCTTAGTTTTCCTATATAAAAAAAAAAGTTGCTTCACAATAATAACTCTTAAATTCCATCGAAAGTTTTTTTTAGTATGATAATGTGTGAGATATTAGGTCTGGAACATGCCTTCATGCAGGTTATCCGACCCAATTTAGCCAACATACACATCTGTAAGAAAAAATAAAGAATTTTCACAAATGAATGCGGTAAGAATCGAACTGATGACCTCGTGCATTGAATTTTGAATTCTTGACCACTAGGTTAAGACCGGGAATTGATATTGGCACATTATATTTTGATAAAGGCACTCCTAAATTCCTAATACCTTTCACAATATTACCACAACTTCTATAAACAAAAATACATATGTGAAAGGTATTAAAAGGAGGAGAACTGTCTAATTCCTCACTATTAGATGTTTAGTGCCTTTATCAAAATATAGTGTATCAATATCATTTTCCATTAAGACCTCATCCATAATACCATGGAAAGTTGGATTGCCTGAGCCCATAGCCCCATACTATACTATTGGTCTATTGCAGTATTGCCATACGGATTATATGGCCCATCTATGGTCGTACTTATAAAATATGATTCAAATTATTGCGTTTTTGCCCTTTAATTATTATTAAAATTAACAATAATCTCCATTCTCTATCCCCCATTTCTTACTTCCTCTGATCTGATCGAAAATGGCAGAGGTAATTATCTCCACTTTCCCCCATGATTATTGTTTCCTTTTTATTTATTTTTTCAATCTGCTAAATCTCATACATTTTATATAGAATCACAATTTGAGTGATTTTGTTTTTTATTTTTTATTTATTTTTTTATATATTTCCCTTACTATATTTCAGTTTAGTTTTCTGTTTTAGGGTGATTAAATTTTTGCTTTTGTACTCGATTTCTGTTATCCTTTTTGATTCTTGCAGAATCAATTTTGAAGCAACAATTTGGTGATTTTATGTGTATGGAATTGTGCAAATAGTTTATTATAATTGAAATTTCAATTTGTTTGATGTTCTAGAATAGGAGAAAGGTGGGTTCTATCAGACCCTTGATTTATGCAATATTCTTAATTTTACGAAGATGTCTGTTGCTCATCATAAATTTGATTTGTTTTTTTAGACAAATAACAATGATGTTAATCTTGAAAGCTTAGGGTGTATTTCATTTTTTGTAGGAGGGCTTCATAGAAAGTAACATTAGAACAAGGTGTTTTTTTTAAATCTAAACTCTAAAGTCTAAAGTACTCACTAATATGTATATAATGAAGAAGTTATTACATGAAAGATGCAAAAATCTCCTACCACTTATGCAGAATTCTCCTTTGGGGAATCCCGAATCCTTAACCCTATGTTTGGATTGAAGGAAATGGAGGGAGAGGGAAGGAAGAGAAATGGAGGGATGAAGTTTCCTTCATTTGGATAATAAATTAGGAAGGATGGGAATTGGACAGGAGAGAAATGGAGGTATTAATTTGTAAGAAATTGATCTCTCCAACAATGGAGAGATTTGAAAGGAAAACTCATCATTTTTCTCTCCCCTTCTTTTCCCTTCCCTGTTCACCCCCTTTGATCACCCTCCCCTTCTTTTCCCTCCCATTTTGTTATCCAAACAAAGCCTAAAGGAGAATAAAGAGGGGTATTATTAGTGGTGAGCAAAACCGGGTACCCGATCTTTTTCTATGGACCCGGAACCGGAACCGCCGGGTCCGAAATATCTGGAATCGGAACCGCTGCAATTGGGTAATATGTTTTTGGAACCGGAATTGGAACCACTGGGTACCGGTTCCAATACCGGGTATCCGGTTTTCTTTAATGGGTGTGTATTTTGTTCGATTTCTTAAATTTAAATAACAAATCGGCTTAATGTCCAACAACTACTCTACTACATATTTAATTAATTTAACACTAAATATCAACAAATAAAGTTTCATTAAACACAAGTTTACAAATTTAAAATAAAACATACAAGTTTACTTAAATTCATAAACACGAGTTCACAGTCTTCACACACATTACATACAAGTTTACATAAAGTCATAATACAAATTTTGAATGAAAAAAAAATATTACACTTCTTATATTTTGGTTTAGTCAGTAGTCACTTCAATACTTCACTATTTACCGTTGGATAAATTGTAAAACCTAATTCAACCGGGTCAGGTATTGGGTACCCATTGGAAACTGGTCCGGTACCGGATACATAGAATTGGAACCGTTACAACCGGGTACCCACCGGGCACCCAGTCTAAAATTCTTGGAACCGGAACCAGTTGTGACCGGGTAGTAACATGTGGATCCAGAACCGGAACCAGTTGTGAACGGGTAGTAACATTTGGATCCAGAACCTGAACCAGTTGAACCGGTTCTGGGTAAATACCCGCCGGTTCCTAACCGGGTCCGGTTCCATGGGTGGGTACCCGGAACCGTTGCTCGTCCCTAGGTATTATGGGGGGACTGATAATTATAGGGCAGTAGTTTGGGAGGATCATTACCGTACAATCGGGTTGTACCTTGCACAACCAAGACTATTTTGCCAATGCAAAAGGTACAAACCAATGTACATAGAAAATTTCCTTAGTTTAGGAACTTAGTTTGTGAGGGTAAGCGGAAAAAAACATGTTGTTCTTCATCATTGGAAACTCTATGTTTCTAATGTAAAGTCGTCCAAAATTAGCACGTTTAGTGGCCTACTGGGAGAATTGGAGGTACATTGGGATCGATTGTACTTAGGACCTAAAACTTTGAAAGTTTGAAGACTTAAGTTATCTGTGAGGGACACTTCTCATGAAATTGTGATGCGTAAACATCTCAGTCAATTGAAGAAGTCAAACAACGTCAACTTTACTTCAATTCTTTACTTTGCCTAAGCTAGTTTAATGCTTTTTTTGGCTTCTAATAATGTAGTCTAAACTTATTTTAGCTTGTTGATAGTTGTTTAGGCTTGGATTGATAGCTTGATATAGCTTGGAAGAACGTGGGAGCAGGGAACATGACCGTGCAACTCATCCCAACACGGCTGTGTCATTTGATCAGTTCAAGGCAGCATGGTCAACAACACAATCATGCAAGCTACTTGAACATGACCGTGTCATTTATGATGAATTGTGGCAGATTTACAGCTTTCATAACACGATCGTGTTGAAAATAGGGACACTATTGTGTCACTGTTCATGCACGATCGTGTCACTTCCTTCTGCACGGTCGTGTTGTGCAATCTGATTGCTGTTACGGTTTTTGCGGTTATTCATTAAATGATCTTTTAATCTCGACCGTTCCTTTTTTTTTTTTATCAAGGGCTTAGATTAGGCTTATTATTAGGTCTAATTACTCTCAATTCTTGATAAATAGTCTCCTTAGGCATCATTTTGTAATCATCTCTAGTTGAATTAAAATCCGAGTTTATCTCTCCTTTGAGCCCTTAGTGAGCTTGCATATATTTGTGGATTTCAAATCTTGCAAACTGTGTGATTGTAAGTCATAATCTCCTTATTTACTGTGTGTTTTGAGTAGATTATGGTTAGTTCTTGAAGATTAGTCCTTAGTGAACTATTTTTCAAGTCCATATCTTTGTTTTCTTGTTGTTTTCATGTTCATATTTTGGGGTTGTTTGGGGCATACGAATTTTTCTTATTTTAAAGACATTTAGCACCTTGTTATGTATCAACTTGACCCAAGTATTATACACTTAGACAGTTTGACATGACATTAAGTGCATGCTCTTCAACGAGGAAATGAAGATAATAGAATAGTTTTACTAATGCTGAGCAACCTAGGGATAGGGATGATGGAGTGTGGGTGTTTATAATGGACGGTTAACTTTGTATTTTATAAACACTAGTGTGGATCTTGCTCCGTAAGGCTTTTTATCACTGAACTGATCTGTTAGATTAGTTCATATCACTAACCCAAGCAATTGGAACCTTTAGCACTTGTATTCTTTCAGAGTTGCTGGAGCGAAATCAGATGAGATTTAGGACATATCTAGCTGACTAGCTGTGTGCCTGTGTGTGTGTGTGTGTTTGTGACCTCAGTTTGATAGAATATCTAGATTCAACTCAGGCCTGGTCTAATTTGCCTTTGATGAGTCTCTGCTGACCAGTTTGGCATAGACCACTGTCTTCATTTTATCTTTTGTTGTTGTTATTGTAGTCAAGTTGTTGGTGACTTGGTGCTCTTAGTTTTGTCCTCTAGTTTCCCCCAAATTTCCATCTATTATCTTTTTTCTAATTATTTCTTTGTTTGCCTGATTATCTGTATTTCTTGGAGTAACCAAACTGCCACAACAGAAACATCAACATAGCAGCCCCGTGTCTTTTTTTCGATCTTTCTTCAGCATTGCAAAAAACATCATGGTACTCTTCATTTTGGCAGCCACAAGTCACACATGACACAAATCACACAATACTCCATGACAACATTTTCCCCTCATTTTACTGCAATTCAAATGCATATCAATCAAAGAAGAGGACAAAAACAAGACACTAGTTATATAAGAATACAAATGCCTGCTGGTACAGATGAGGTTTAGATAAAATCAGGACCTATAGTTGTGGAAATGTGGAGTGGTTGGAATGTTGTATAGAATAGAGACTTTGTGAAAATTTGCTTACAGAACATAAAGATGAGTCGTAACTATTCTGAAACTCCACCATTAAGTAAGTGAACTCCATTATTGTTATGTGTTAATACCAACACCCCACCGCTTGACATAGCTCTCTCAATCTAATTGAGAGTTTGGATTTGGGAGTAAAGCATATTGGAATTTGGAGTTCATTTCACTCACTAATGGAGTTCCTTTCTAGGTTACGTCAAGTTATGTTTGGGTTGAAGGAAAATAGTGGACTGTAGTGACTTATTGGATTTGCAATGTACGCAAGGAGGAAAATAGGGATATGTTTATCAAAAAGTTCCAAATGGTATTTTCAAAGCCAAATAATGTTCAAGTTGATTGCAGATTTTTCTTATTATATTGCACCTTTTATGCTGTAGCCGATAGGACATCATCACATTTTATGTAATTTTGCAATATGTCTTGATATTATGCTTGTTAATTGGCTCTTAGATTGAACTTAACACTGCTCCAGCTGATTTTCGTTTTCCAACAACAAATCAAACTAGACACTGTTTCACCAGATATATCGAATTCCACAGGTATGATTTCTGTTGCTTCCGACAAGGATATATGAATGCTTAGCTAATTGATGCCAACAATTCTTAAAGATATAAATTTAGATGAACCCATTATTTCATTTCATTTTCTAAAGGAAATCCAATTTCAGGTGCTTAGAAGCTAAGGGTGAAGAGTCTGATGCTTGTGAAAAGTTTGCCAAATACTATCGTGCCCTTTGTCCTGGTGAATGGGTAAGTCTTGTTAAACTGGATGTTTACACTTTCTAATTAAACTATTTATATCCTGCAGTGTAGGAATTATCTCTGTAGAGAGTGATTTCTTGTTGTCCATGTCCAAACCAATGTGCTTTCTTGTTATTTATATGTAACTTTGTTATGCGTGTTTGGAGCGGTTGTACGGATACATATTAGTGTTGGATGTGTGGCTCTGTTATTGGACACAAGAACAGTCTTAAATTGGATGGCATTTACGAAAAAATTCATGATTGCTATATTTTTTGCACGTGTCTTTCACTTAATAAATTTAGATACACATTTTAGGTTGATTTGGTTGCTTGTAGAAATTTTGATATTTTAAAGTTCCTCTTAATCTACTTAGTTGAAATGTCATATAAGAATTCCGTATCCTTTTAGGAGTGTCGAGTGTCTGACACAAGTATATTGGAGGTAATGAGATTATGTAGTTTTTTAAAGTGAAACTTGTTTTAATAAATCCTCGAAATTATTAAATATTATTTCAAATTCAATGTTGTGTTAAACTTAAACATGGATATTTTTTTTGTGTCTTTTGATATATTTCATTGTATTCGGAAAAAGCAATATGGTGGCTATTATATCATCTGGGATCCTTGCCCTTCACCTTTTTTTTGTTTTTGCACAGTTGCTCAATTTCTTTTTGTTGTGGAGACTTCCATTGTTTACTAAAATGCTATGGATTGTTCTAGAACTCTAGAAGTTGCATCTGCACTTGTTTTGAGAGTTGAGGTAGTTTGAGTAGGCTAGTGATGGGTAGTGTATGGAGTACATAAACCAGCAAAAGGCCATCAACTGTATTTCAAAATGTAAATAATGATGGTTTATTTCCCATAGGGTTATTGACTTATTGGGGTTATTTCTAGTTATCAATCTTGAAAATAAAAATCCAGTCTTGTTGATACATTTTCCAACCTACAAAGGCAGTGTTTGGAGATCATTTCCCTTTTATCCCTTTTGGACTTAATTTCTGAAATTCTAGTTTAGGTCAATTCGGACAAATTCTGTTCAGTTCAGCTCTGCTTAGTTGAGTCTAAGATTTAGTTTATTTCAATTCACTTCAACCAAATTCAATTCAGTTCAACTCAGATTAATTCAGTCCAAAAGAACAGAACATTAATGCTGTTTTGCTGATTTTTGATGCTGCCCTTACAGAGTTACAGCTTTAGTTGCTACTCCGAATAACTTGTGTTGCATTATGTCTGCGTTACCTCCTCAATGATACTCAGATTGCAAAGGGATGTTAAGTGAGATATTACTCTCTCCAAAATCCAAATAATTGATCACAAATTCTAGAATACATCATATGTATTATGAATCCGTGTACAAAAGATAAAAGTTACTCTAAAAAGCATAAAAGTTGTGTACAACGGGTGTATCCAAAATTTTATGATAAATGACTTTTCTCTCAAAACTTTTGGCAGGTTGACCGCTGGAATGAGCAGAGGGAGACCGGAACTTTTCCCGGACCGTTGTAATCATCAAATGAATGATAAAGATCAAATTTAATTCACATGGAATCTTCAATTTCCTTCTGAAATTTTCCTTTGATGCAAAATTAAGTTGGTTGATTTACAGAACCTTTGACGAAATAATAACAATTTTCATTGCAATGTTCCATTTATATGTGACTACTAGGTTGATGAAGTTCTCAATTGTGGGTGTTTTTGTTGCTGTTAATTGTTTCGGACAATGTCGATTGTGATTGCCTTTTTGTGTTTATTGAAAGAACGTATATTTCTTTTTTGTTTTTTTTTTTTGAAAGAATGTATTGGATATGTTCTAATTAATAAAATTCTTAATCTTATTAAGGTTATTCAACCATTAGAAGATATATGGAGAATTTTTCTCACGAGGGAATGTTAGGAAAAAATTAACAAAAGTTATTAAAAATATATAAAAAAATTAACAAGTACTTGTAATTTTTAAACATAGGAGGAGTTGTTATATATATATATATATATTTAACTTTTATGTCTTTTTCTTTAACTTTTTCTCTAATGAGATATGGTCTTATAGTAAGATCATCTTGATTTGTATTCTAACACACATAATATTTACCTTATATTCAGTTTCATCTTAAATGAGTAAATTGTGGTTAAATTTTGACACTTGTTACATATTAACAAGTTGACCTTGTAATACAACATATTCAAAGTGAAATTAATATAAACTCAACTTATTTGTAGCTAATAAAAAAACATGATTTATTTTGATCCCAACAACAAATTCGTTTACTTTTGACAAATTTTCAAAATTGGAAACGAGATGCTGGTAATTTGTAAAAATATGTTCTAGATAAAACGTAGGGTAGAAGGCTTTACTACCGTGTGAAGGTAGGTGTGGTTGGTTGGTTTTTTTTTTTTTTGTTTTTTTTTTTTGTTTAGAGGGTTCTAACTCTTAATTTAGCAGTAAAATGGAGGTAAAAATACTCAGGGGGTGTTTGGGAGTTAGCAGTTTGAGGCAAAAAGAGAGTTTTGAGAGGAAAGAGAGGTTTGACTAACTCAAAAAACTATTTTTGGGTGTTTGATAGTTAGAGGTTTGGAAGAGAGTTTTAGGGTGAAAAAGCTCTTTTTCATAAAGTTCATATGAGAAGCTTTTTGGAAGAGCTTATAGCTTTTTAGTTCTTTTTACTCTTAAACATCTAACAACTATCCACTATTTACCAAACACTTTTATACAAACAACTAATGTAATCAGTTAGTCAAATTAGCTATCACAATCAGCTAACCCAATCAGCCAACCTCTAAAATCTGTCAGCTAACTCCCAAACAAGCCCTCAATTTTTTTTTTTGAAAAGGAAATAAAATCCGACTATCCCCGATCAAAGGATAAGCCCAGCGCATCCTTGCGCAAAATTAAGGAAAAGTGGTGGTCCATCGGATAGAACCAGCAAATTAAATTGGTATAAGCATGACCTTTGTGAGCTAAGTAATCCGCTGCTTGGTTAGTTTCTCGGACTCGATGTGAAATGTTGTAGTTACTAAAGCTTTGTAGGTCTAGCTTAACATCTTGGATTATGGAGTTGATTTCCCAAGGGGTCTTCCAAATTGCTTTTATCGCGTTTATAACAGTTACGTTGTCTCCTTCAATCAGAAGGTTATCAATGTTTAGCCTTCTTGCTTTGTAAATTCCTTCTTTTAAGGCTGAGGCTTCTGCGAACAAAATAGAAGAACTTTTATGCAGGGCTTTTGCCCCAGCAATCACTATATTTGCATTATGGTCTCTTATGATAAAGCCAAGAGCACTTGAGCTATTATTGATTTTTGATCCATCAAAATTTAATTTGAACATATTTTGTGGGGGCGGTTCCCAATTTACTGTGTGGGGAGAACTTTTATTTTCCGTGGCCATATTTTTTGTGTTATGAAAATCCAAATCAATGTTTGTGTCCTTACTCTTTTTTAAATTTATCAGATAGTTCCTTGTCATTTCTATTATCTGGATGCTAAAAAAGCTTTGGTTATTAAAGACAAGTTTATTGCGGGTAATCCACATGAACCACCAGACAACGCTCCATTTTGAAAACATTTCAAACCCAGTTTCATTTTTAATGTTGCATAGATTTTGTATCATATCTAAATTATCATTATATTTGGGAATTTTCCATCCTTGTTGCTCTAAAATATTCCTAATATCCGTAGCTTTCGGGCACTTGAAAAGTAAATGACTCAGGTCTTCTAAGTGATGATTACAAGAGTGGCAATAAGCGGGGATAGCCACATTATTACGAGTTAGCCTCTCATTTGTGGGAAGACCATCGTTACAAATTTTCCATAAAAAATGTTTGATTTTTGGTGGTATATCTAGTTTCCAAATCCAAATATAAGGTACATTATTCGGTTTATTATGGTATGTGTAGCCTTGCAAGAATAGGGCTGCCGACTTTGTCGAAAAATTGCCATCTGGTGAAGGTCCCCAAAAAATTTTGTCTGGTAAGGCATTATTTGGGATAGGAATATAAAGTATTAGGTCCACAATCCAATTGGGAAGATTTTGAATTAGTTTTTCTTTGTTCCATTGATTTTGGTTTGTTATGTGCTCTTTAACCTTCTCTTGGGGATTGATGTTAACTTGGTTGATTATTTCCACTAGTGGCTTAGGAAGAACCAAGCTATCTTTCCAAAAATTATTTTTTTCGCCATTCCCCACTTGTCATCGTAATGCTTTTTTAAATAATGGCCTTAGTTTCATTAAGTGCCTCCATTGCCATGACGCTGCAGTTGATGCTTTATAACTAAAAAGATCAGTTTTCTTTAAGTATTTCTTGCTAACTAACTTGACCCATATGTTGTCAGGTTCATTCACTATTTTCCATAATAATTTAAGTTGGAGAGCTTTATTAGTAGTCTTGGCTTTCCTGATTCCCAATCCACCAAATTTTTTTGGTTTACATATTCTATCCCAGCTAATTAGATTGGTGTTTTTTGAGTTAGGGTCTTTATTCCAGAAAAAATTCCTATTGGTTTTATCAAGTTGATTCATGATAGCCGAGGGGAGTAAAAAACTCTGCATTTGGTAATGAGCTTTTGCTGCTAGATTTGCATTTATAAGAACTGTTCTGTCAGCTTGGGAGAGGGAGTTAGCTTTCCATTTTGAAAGTTGAGTCTTGGTAGAATTGGTAACTTTGAAGAAAGTTTCGTTCGTGACTCGTTTATCAATGATCGGGCACCCAAGGTAACTATCTAGGGATTCAGCTTCTTCCATTTGTAGAATTTGTTTGAACCTATACTTTTGATCTGCTGAGATGTTTTTCGTACATTGGAAAGATGATTTGTTAAAATTTACAAGTTGGCCAGAAATTCTGCAGTATTGATCTAGAATATTTTTTTATAATTTTACAGCTTTCTTCATTTGCTTTAGCAAAAATCATTGTATCATCCGCAAAAGTTAGGAAAGGGATTTTCATTCCCGATTTTCCTGGGGTCACGCCTATATCTTTGTTTCCTTTGAGACATTCCTCTTGGAAAAAACGTGCCAGCAATTCTGCACATAATATGTATAAATAAGGAGATAATGGGTCACCTTGCCTTATTCCCCTAGAAGTGCAGAATTGTTTGGATGGATATCCGTTTACTAGCACTGAGAAAGAGGTTGTTGTAATGCATTGCTTAATCCAATCTATCCATTGTTGGCAAAAACCTAGTTTTTGTGGTATTGCAAATATATAATTCCATTCTAGTCTGTCATACGCCTTTTCCATATCAAGTTTTATTGCTATCCATCCACCTTTACTTGCTTTTCTCCGAAAATTGCTAAAGATCTCATGAGCTAAGAGAATGTTATCTTGGATTATTCTTTCAGGGGTGAAGGCCCCTTGTAATGGGTGGATTATTTTTCCTAAGGTGGACTTTATTCTGTTAACTAAAATTTTAGAAATAATTTTGTATGTTGTAGTACATAAGCTGATTGGTCTAAAATGATTAGCATTTGTTGGATTTTCATTTTTTGGTATTAGCTCTAAGAAAGTATGGTTAATCTCTTTTAAGATCTTTCCAGAATGAAAGAAAGCTTTGACATCTTTGCAAACATAATTTCCTATTATTTGCCAGTTAAGCTGGAAAAAGAAGGGTGGGAAACCATCCGGGCCCGGTGCTTTATCTGGGTCTAGTTGGAAGACAACTTCTTTAATTTCGTCATCAGTGACATGGCTAGTTAATTCCAAATTATCCTCTGGGGTGATAATTGTTTGGATCAAATTTAGATCTGTATATTCAAAGTAGGTGTCAGGGTTAGAAGTTAGCCTATTTTTAAAATCATCAGCTAATTTGTTTGAGATTTGGTCATGGTTTGTTAATGTATGACCTTCATCATCAATGATTTTCTTTATGAAGTTTTTATTTTTCCTAATAGTGGCTTTGGTGTGGAAAAAATTTGTGTTAGAATCATCAAATTTTAACTTGTTTATTCTTGCTCTTTGTTTCCAATATTGGTTTTGATATTCCAGGATGGTTGATTTTTTACTTAATAATAGTTCTTGTTTTTTTATATTATTTTGGTCACGAGGATTACTCAGTAACCTTTGTTGCACTAAGAGGAGATCGTTGTCAGTTTTTCTTATCTGGTTGAAAATATTACCTATCTTTTTTGAACTCCATTTTTTCAGGAGTGTTTTCAGTATTTTGCTTTTTTTGCAAAAACAGCACATGTAGGAGCCGTTGAACTTTTGTCTCCATGCTTGGTTTGGCCAAACAAGCCCTCAATAACTTCCTCATTGTTGAGTCAAAAATTCATAAAGAATTGGTCTTTATTGTGCCTTTTTTTCTCACACAAATGAGTGTTCAAGTTCTTCATCTACTCCTTGGATTTTACTTCCATTTGCTAATTTTACTTTTTATTAAATTACACTCCCAATTAACGTACCACTAATAATATGCTACAGTAATGATTAAATTAGGTTTATAATGGTACAATATGGTTGATATGGAATGAAAAAGTGAGTAATGTTGTCATGTTGAATGTCAATTTCACAATGGTATGTACAATGTAGAAAAACCTTTTAAAATATGTTACCGTAATATTATACCAAAAAAATATTTAGTGGTCGTTTGGTTTATTAACAAATTAAACAAATTAAACTTGTTTGGTTAGTAACAGGGGAACTAAACTCTTATGGAAATTGTAACTTATTAAGGGGGTATGGGGTAATTAAATGGAAAAATTATAAAAATTAAATCAACATTTAGCCAGTCTTCTTAAAATAAGTCAATCTTTTGATTAACTCAAAATAAGTCAACATATTACACATATCCGCTCAAATAAAGTTTTTTGTACAATTTATCGGCGGAGAAAGTTAATTAATTCCAATGAAAAATCAAAGCGGTGCATTTATATGATGTTAATTTATATGGGCTTTCATTGAAAATGTTAATTTAATCAACAAGTAAATATTAAAGAAAAAAACCTTAATTTGAGCAGACATGGATATTAGATTGACTTATTTTGAGTTAATTAAAAGGTTTACTTATTTTGAGAAGACCGACTAGATGTTGACTTTTTTTATATATATATAATTTTTCCTAATCAAATCTCCATGTATCGTGGGAAGTAGGTCAAAATTACCATAAATTTACATCGCCTTCAAATTTTATTTTATTTTTTTTATTATTATTTTGTTTTTTAGTGTCAATCAAATAACAAGGCAAAGTAAAATTTATGGTAATTTTTAATGCCATATGAAAATTGGACAACCAAACAAGCCATTAGTCGTTTTTGGTTAAAATTATGCAATTAAGGAGTATTTAGGAATGACGTTACCAAAATTTATCATGCCAATTGATGGTAATTTCACGCAATGCTTGGTTGACACCTAGCTTGTCGATTGTTCTCATAGTGGTTGACAAGCAGATAAATACAGAATACAAATTAAATGAATAGACCACTTTAATCATTCACCTCAGTCACTAATATCATCCAACAACACGTTGAATGGGCCTTGATAACAATTTAAAAATTAATAAGCTAGTAATGACAAGGCTTCACCATCCATTCACTGTAATTTAGGAATGACAAATGGATACGCAGATGCACATATCTTTTCCTTCATTTCATATTCACTTTCACCTAACTTTTTTTATATTTATTGACTATTCATCACTTATCATGTGTATAAATTTCATGTCAAACTTTAAAATTAAGAAAAAAAAAAAAAAAAAAAAAAACACTTAAATCATCTCTGCTCTACCACCCAAGTGTATATCAAGTTATCAACTATTCACTTTTAATTTAAAAGTGGATCTTCACGGTCTACTCATTACTCAGCTCTTAGTGGATATAAATCTAAAAATCAATTTTGGGCTATATGGGTACAAGCTTAAATCCATCAGTGCTCTACTACTCAAGTGTACACCAACCAACTATCCACTTCTAATTTCAAAGTGGATATTTTCTTTAAAAAAATTGAAATAGACTATACTAAATTATCTCTATTATATGAGCCAAGGGGGAGCCATGGTGTCCCCCCTCAAAAAGACTAAAATATCCTTCAAAACTTTTCTAAATACTCAAACTATATAATATTAACTAAAAAAGAAAGTTTTGCATTTTTTAAAATGAAAATATTACAAAATATATAATTCTAAAAAATAAAACACAAACACAAAAATTCATATTTTTGAATTCTCTACAATTAGATATCCATATTGGTATAATTTTTCACACAAATATTTTGTTTTTTTATTAGTATAAATCTCTATTATATAAAAATGTTTACAAAACCGATCTTCTCTTACTTATGAAATAAATTTAATTAAAATATAAATTAAATTCAATCAATCAATAACAAATAAGGAATTATCAATCAAAGAGAAAATAATTATTTATTCCCCATGAAATATAACCATTTTTTATCTTTTTAAATGAAAATATCACAAAATTAATATATTTTTATTTTACAAAAAGACACCCATATTTATACTGTTATCACAACAAGAAATTCTTGTTCGGCCGACCCACGTGTACCGACCGCTAACGGTCGGTACACGTCGGTCGGTCGAATTGTAGTCGGTATTGTTTTTTTACCGACTGGTAATCGGTGGGAAATTGTGTACCGAACGATTCCCGACCCAAAAAAAGGCAAAAAAATGGCCCTTTTTCCGACCGACATGCGGTCGGTATTACCGACTATGTCCGCGGCGGTCGGTAATACCGACCGCATGTCGTTCGGAAAAAGGGTTATGACGAAATAAAAAAAAAGGGAAACCAACAATGCAAATATGCACACTGGTTCCCTTTGGTTCCCAAAAAATACTCTATTTTGCTTTAAACAAATCACAATATTGTGTACTTTAAAATTATAAAATTTCTATAAACAAATCACAATATACTATTACATATAATAAAAGAAATGAATATTTTTACATAAACAATCAATCTACCTCTTTATTCAGAATAATTCATGAAATAAATGAGAAAAAATCATAAACATAAAAAACTTGTTCTTGACCACACTTGAATCTTCAGATCTTCAAACCTACAAATAAGAGAAAAAATAATATGATAAATTAGAGATGTAAAAAAAAAGAAAATTCGAAATTGAAAATAAAAAACGAAAACCCTAGATCTAAAATACCCAGAAAAAACGAAAAAATGGAAACCCTAGATCTAAAATACCCAGAAAAAAATATGGAAAAACGAAAAAACGAAAAAATGGAAACCCTAGATCTAAAATACCCAAAAAAATGATGGAAAAACGAAAAAATGGAAACCCAAAAAAAAAATCTGGAAAGAAAAAAGAAAAAGAAAAAAAAGATGAATACCTTTTCGTTGGGCGTGGCTCGCCGGTGGTCACCTTTTCGCTGGGCGTGGCTCGCCGAGCAGAGAGGGGATTAAGAGAGAAGGGATGAGGAGAGAGAGAAGGGATGAAGAGAGAGAGGGGATAATGAGAGAATGAGTGGAAAGAAAGAGTGTCGGGTTTGAGCCGACCTAATTTTTTTAAAAAAATATTCGCTCGGCCGACTGACTTAGCAGTCGTTAGCGGTCGGGAAACACCGACCGACATAGTAGGTTGGTGTGTACCGAACGCTAAAGTAATAAAGGCAAAATATGGCACTTTTTCCGACCGACGTGCGGTCGGTATTACCGACCACCACGAATACGGTCGGCAAATACCGATCATTGCCGACCGCAACGTCGGTCGGTAAATTTTTTCCGACTGTGATGACGGTCAGAAAATTTTTACGATGGTTTGAGGTCGGGCACGGTCGGTATTTGCCGACAATAATATTGTTGGTCGGTAAAATCGGTCGGCCGAACCAGATTTTGTTGTTGTGTATATATTGAAGGAAACTGATGTGTAATTGACGTGTAGTTGAATTTAGGATTAGATTAATCAAGAAATACCTTCATGCATGGTAATTCTGATTGAGTGGCTTTTACAGTGCTCAATTCCACCTTCACATAAAGAATTGTCACCATTAAAACTAGAGAATAAACTCAAGTGTTGAATAGTTTTTTCTTTTAACAAAATGACTTTCCCTTTACTTTGAAAACAAAGCCCATATTTATAGGCATAGAACCAAATGCTTCTAAGTTTACATTTATTCTCCTTATTTTGCTAATTAAAAATTAAAAAACAAAATACTACAAATTACAACACCAACTAAAAACTAGAAGAAAATAAAATTAATCCCTAATTCACATCGGAAACATGATAGCATATAGTCTATTGAATAGTGTTACAAATTAGACAAGTAAGGTTTCTTAATAAAAAAGCAAGTTAGTAATTAGTAGTGCGTTTGTTGGTTTGTCCCTTAATTTGTCACTTTTGTATAATATTTAATACTTTTATAGAAATTTAAAATTAACTCCGGTTATCACTTTAGTAGTATATATATATATATATATATATATATATATATACACATATACTTTCTCCGTTTTTTTAGTTGTTACACTTAAAAAAAAAAAAAAGAGGAAGTATATTGACATGTTGTAAATGATAAATGATGCATGGAAACGTTCTCAAGGGGGGACTTGGCACTGTATTTGGAATAGAACTAGTATATAATCACGACCTAGTTATCATATAATGCTAACAACTAATTAATTAACTTTACGATTTTTAATTATTCAACAAAACCCAAATAAATTTTATCAATTCAATTCAACAACTAACCATAATCTTCAATTAATTTCCTCTCAATCAAAGTAATTAAAATCGCAAAAACCAGAAAACAAATTAAAACAAAACAAAAAAAAGACTCCATCCATTATATTATTAGCTAGATTAAGAATGAAGTGTCGGAACAGCAAACTTGGTTACGTATTCTTGATCATATTTCTGCTTTCATTCCTATTATGGTTCGGTCACAATGGAACAACTGCAGCTGACTGTGAAGGACGCTTGAAACCACCAGTAAATCTTCTGGGACTATACTTAATGGTTATATCATTTTGTGGTTTAACACAAGCTTTTTGTCGTCTTCCCCGTAGTGGGTTTTTTGATAATAATAAGCAAGCCTCTTCATATTACATTTTTATTACCTTCGTTCTTATACTTTGGCTTTTCGGCATCACTATCTTTGGTTTCATTGTTACTAACAATAACAATAATAATAATAATGGTAGTAGTGAATTAGCTGATGTTGATGTTAGTGATTACTCCTATTGGTTGGCGTTGCAAAAAAGACTAGTTAATGATTCTATCAATTGGTATCGTATTAACATCTGTTTGATTGATGCTCAAATTTGCCAAAAACTTGCTCATCATCACCACAATACTACTACTACTACTACACAATTCCTTGCCAACCACTTCTCTCCTATTGAGGTATCATTTTTTTTAATGCTCTTTTTTCGTTAATTACCGTCAAATGGTGCCTTTTTCCAAGAAAAAGGCAACCATCTGGTGGTTAAATTTTAAAAAAAATTATATTAGGGACCGGGGTTATTTCAATTTCTGGGAAAAAACACTTATACGCACGGAGTATCTAATTAAAAATCTTTTAAAAATATTTTAGTTAGATTCACTATAAAAAAATTGTCCATTAACGAAGGGAATACATTAATGATGGGCCTAAATCCCGTCGCAAATGTATATCTTTTATAACGGTTTTTGAGTCCGTCGCTAAAATTCACCTAATACATTTCCAAACTATATTAAAATTGACTCATTTGTGACGGGAAAATCATTTAAGACCCCTATTTTTTGCGACGGGCTCATATTTTTACGACGAAAAAAAATCATTTGCGACCCCTCTTTTCTACGACGGGATCACATTTTTGCAACGGGAATTCCCGTTGCAAATAACATCTTTTCTAGTTATGATTTCTTATTTTAGGTAAATATATTTTTTCTGTTTTATCCTAAAATCATATTTTATTTTCCTAAATAAGTAATCTTATTAAAGTATTTAAAAATTAAAAAAAAATTAAATTAGATTCAGTTATTAAAAATAGGAAGATTGGAAACTAATAATCCCAAAATTGACCTTAAATCAGGTTAATATTATTAAAATGTCGAACAAATGAATACGATATGAAAAGGTGGGATTATTCCTGGAGTTATGAAAGGTGGGATTATTAGTGGAATAAATGTAAAAGGTGAGATTATTAATTTCCAATCTAATCCTAGCCATCCGATAGTATATTGTCATAAGACTACATTAGAATTTTCAGGAAACATTAGGTGGTTATCAATTTATCATTAAAAAAACTTTTTTTTTATTCATTTATTCTATTCGTGGGCAATTCTTTGAATTTTAGATATTATACATTTAAACGAAATACTACCTGTTCAAGTGTTCAGCTATTGTGCTCCATTGTCGTCCCTTGAAAGTTGCTTATAGTCGAATTTTTCTTAGGAGTTAGGAAAATGTAATTATTATAATTATGAAATTTTGAGAAAGCCCTCCTTATTTACAACTTTTTGAGGAAAAAAAAAGCTCTCAAGGCTTTTTTTCAAAACCCCATAATATTTAAGATGTTATCAAATGCACCCTTAATGTTATAATTTAGTTAAATATACAATTAAACCACTTAATTAATTTAAGATTTCAGTTGAAAATTTTCTTTCATTACTTGATGATTGAAGCTTCAATGGAAGAATTTTACCTTCAATTGATCTTTATCAAATTTTGATGTGTAGCGTGATAATGTTTAGAAACTTTAGGGGTGTATATGATACTGTTTAGAAACTTGTGGAAACTTTAGGGATGTATATGATAATGTTTAGAAACTTTAGGGGGTGCATATCATAATGTTTGGAAACTTAAATCTTTTCTTACGAAAATGGACTTATAATTATCCTAGAAACTCTTTATAGTCAAATCTTGTTTATTGTAGACCATCTCAACCAAAAGTTTAGTTTAGCTGATAATTGAGGCCAAAAATATGTTATATACTATATCACACACTCCCCTTCACATGAAAGGTTTGGCCTAATTAATGTGGACGCAGCACAAATCTTATCATAACATTTGCGTAACATTGGCTCTGATACCATGTTAATAGATCATCTGGCCTAAAAGCTAATATGTTTCCACCTTTAATTTACTAATTGTTGTTTTGGTGAAATGTACTAGTCTGGCTGTTGTAAGCCCCCAGAAAACTGCAACTTCAAGTATGTAAGCCCAACAAACTGGACCAAGAGCCCAAGCTCAGGTGCCACAAATACAAACCCAGACTGTGGTGTGTGGGATAACAACATGGACACCCTTTGTTATGATTGCAATTCTTGCAAAGTAGGGTTTTTGCAGAATCTCAAGTCTGATTGGAAGAAGGTGGCTGTTATCAACATCGTTATCGGTTGCATCCTCACTGTCCTTAATTCTATTGGTTGGTGTTTGTGCAAAAATTTGTAGGAGAATTAAAATTGCTCTATAAGAATTGATATTGACTCGCTTTGATGTTGGTAATAATTTATGTTGTATTTAAAGATTAGTGGTTAATTAATAAGTGAGAAATACAGAGTATAATATAACAATATACTGTACTTATTATTATGATGTTGCTTGTTGAAATGCTAATAGTCTAAAATGTACGATTTAAATAGAGATTTTTCTACTAGTTGTGGATTTTATATTTGTAATTATTGTATTGATAAAAGCCAAGAATGAGAATGAACAAATGATGGTGCTTGTACAATAAATAATATTATATAAATAAGTTTTGGATTGCATAGAGAAAAAGTGATGATTAGAGCTGAATATGGCAAAATCGTAATGATGCTACTATGTTATATTGCTGGAGTGGATAATTGAATAATAATAATCTATATGGAGATAAAGAATAATAAAGATAAAGAGGGGAAAATTGTAGAAATTGATTTTCGCACTCCAAAATTGATTTCTACGTGTACTTCTATTTTTAATAAGATCGCACAGTGTTAAAATATCAGAGAAGATGGCCTCTGCCTTACAATTGTGGTATTCTAACAAACAAACCGAGGCTCTGTTTACTATAGTGTAAAATGTGTTTCCTTCAAATAGTTTTTCCATTTTACATCGTTTACTTTTGGTGAAAAAATAAAATGTAAAATTTGGAGTGAAAATTCATTTTACAACGAAAACGTTTTACACCCAAGTAAAAGGACCCTGACTTCGAATTATTCTAGCCCTAGAGTTTACCCTAATTGCACTCTTCGCTGTTGTTCCCTTCACACGCGTATTGCCCAAGCAAGAGGCGTCGCCCATGGCTCAATAAGTGAGCTCCGCTACATCAGGGTCCAATATTTGGCCTCAATCTCTATTTTTGGTGACACTAGTCTTCAAAAGTGGGTGATAAGTCATATTTTGAATCAACAACCATACCTTTCGATCTGGAGCCTTCAATGCTCCTAAAGGCATGACGACTATCAACAACCATATCTTCATCTTATTAGGGGTCAATGCAAAGTCGTCGGGATAGGAGCTTACATAGAGATGCTAAGACAGAATACATTAGTTTATGTCGTATTGGAAGAGAAGTCAAGTGAGGTTGACAAGCTTGGGAAGACGTCGGCTGGTGAAAAACAGACAAAGAAGACATTAAATTGGTGTCGGAGTTAGGAAGACAAAAGAAGTTTAACAATGATGACCAGATGCAAAGACATCAAAAGACATAGTAAAAAGATCAGCTGATGACGAAACCACTGAACTTAAGGAAGACATTGAAGGCAAAAACTGCAAGTAATGCCATCTTGAAAGTCCTGTCAAAAAGATATAAAAATGCAAAAAGCATAATTTTGCACGAATGACTTCTTTGTAATGAAATAGAATGTCTTCAAAATGCAAAAATACCAATCATATGTGTCTAATCATGTTATCAACTAACATTACTCAAACATTTGCTTAATGGCCGGAATATTCATAATACTCCTTTCTAATTTTATAAATATGAGAAAATTATAGTCAAATACTCCGTAAATTTAATTCATGCAAAAATTAATTCGGCTAGATGAGTACTCTAAATTTACAATTTTTATAAATTTTTTAATTATATGAATGTAAAAATATTTTCATGCAAAATTATGTGTAAAAAAATGTGAAAAGTAAATGTTATCCAAATAGTTTTTGAGTTTTAGCCGTCATATATTTGTCACCATGCATGATGAGTCATATAAAGATATTTTCGAGTACCACAACTTCAAAGCCGACAACGCATACATTCTCACAGTAACTGCGCCTGGCTGGCCGTTTTACACCAGTAAAGATCATCTCCATTTCTTTTCTAAATCAATGGTTGAGATTGTATGAAGAGAAAAATGGAGAGAATTTTTAAATTATTTATTTTAATGCTAAATAAGTTGTCAAAATCTTATGATAGGAAATGGAGGGAAAGAAATGAAGAGGTTCCTAATTCGTTTTACAGTATACTACAGAGTATTGTACTAACTCTATTCGTAAAGATTGTCTCATTCACTTTTTTTCATTTTTTGATATACAGAATATCTTTGAATATATTAAATAAAAATTATAACAATTACATATAAAAAAATATATATATTCTTCCAAATCAAATTAGATCAATTTTTTTATTTGGTACATCTTGTTTTTCACATCTCTTAAGACACTACGCTTTAAATAAAAATATCTTTGATTATAAATAATTATAAATTATAAATTTAAAAAAATACTTTTTGAGGCAAATCAAACTAGATATATCATGACTATATTTTTCATTATTATGTATATAAAACTAAGGACAATCAAAGTTTTGAAATGAACAGTGTAATTTTGTGATATATAAGTAGCAAGTAAATGGGGATTGATGGAGTATAAAATTATAGGGAGTTAAAGTTACTAAATGAACCACAAAACAATGAGAAAAGTCAATGTAAAGCTTTCTTTAAGGGACGGAGTGAGTATTACGGATAATCTCCAAAATTGAAAGCTTGAGTTTGAGTGGAGGGTGGAGCAGAACTGCAGAAGGTCTCAAGATCGATTCGTGGATTGATGAACCTACAGGTACAAACTACTCTTTCCCTAACATATTAGTTAACTGCAACAATTTGACATTTTTATTCTCTAATTTATGTCAAATCATTGCAATTAATAAGTTACAGAGGCAGTATTAAAGTTTTACACTTCTCATCTATCTGTCAAAGTCTAATTCGAGGCAGCGAAATGAGAAAGAAACCTACAAAGTGAACATATATATTAAGGGAAAATGGAATTTTGGAAAGGTTGGTGTATAGGGCGTATTACTTTTAGATACAAATTTTTATCAATTAATATTACGGACTATAGAGTTTCAATATTAGGGTGTAGAGTGTAGACTCTTCCGATAATTAGAATGAATTGGAATTAATTGAATTGGGTTGGATTAGAATTGATTAAAATCAAATCTTATTTGAATTAATTTCACATTTGGGTCCGTTTACTAAAGCGAAAAACATTTTCTCTGAAAACAGTTTTCCTATTTTACATCGTTTACTTTGGGTGAAAAAATAAAATGTAAAACTTTTGGTGAAAACTCATTTTACACCCTATTGGAAATATTTTCCTCCAAATTTGGGAGTAAAACTTATTTTCCGTGCAAGTAAACAATGGAAAACTTCTATGAAAATGAGTTTTCCAACGTAAAATGTTTTTCATGGAAAATCATTTTACATCGAAAATGTTTTACATCAAAGTAAACGGACCAGTGGAAAAAAAATTACAAAGCTCTATCAATTACCTATAATGTATGTAGGAGGAATGATAACACATTACTAGGTTGAAGAGTGAACATGTTTGTTAAAAATATTTTCCAATTTAATTTTCCCTGATGATCCAAATATGATTAAACATAAACATTATTTTTTCATGTAATTTTCCCAATGTCAATTTTATTCCCAAGTATCTAGATTATTATTATGTACTACTCCGTATGTAGCAATGATGTGTGTGTATTTTTTTTAGACGAGAAGCACTGGTGTTAGCATAACAAATATTAATTATATGGAACAAAGATGTTAAATAACACAATGTACTCGTATTTGATAATTTTGAATTGATGTAACCTTTTTAATTACTAATACAAAAGTAGTTAATTTAAAAAAAAAAAAATTGCAAGAGTCTGATAAATAAAAAAATTTATTACTTTCAAATATATAATAAAATGAATTAGTATAGATTGAAGTGATTAAAATCAATTAGATTGGATTACAATGATTTTTTTAAAATGATCAGAAGTTTGAAGGATCAGTAACTTTTTCGATTGTTTTTAATTTGGTTTTATTAGGTAATGAAATCATCGATTCATTGACTGGTATAATACTAATGTTTAGATTTAAGATAAAAAAATATTAGGGCTAAACATGTTACAGGTAGGGCCATTATTAGTAAATATATTTTTATTAGATAATGAAACCATTGATTCATTGACTGGTACAAGGCTATTAACCCAAGGGGAAGGGCCCAGCTGGGAGTACGGATCGAACCCAACTCATTAGGACCATTATTAGAATGAAATTAGAGCTGTAAGTGGGTTGACATGAGATGGGTTTGGGTTGACCCATTAATATAAACGGTTTGAAGTCACCAATGACCAACCCATTTACTTAAACGGATTGATATTCTCAACCCAACCCAACCTTCTAAATAAACGGGTTAACCCAATAACCCATTTAATAATATTATCACTTTTTCATTAGCATCAAATAAAGTTATATATGTCTATACTATTATATGCCCATAACAACAACCCACGATAGCTATATATTATACAAATAATATTGTTTATAATTTACACATAATAACACGGTATTAATTAATAACTAACAACCTTTTGAGTTCTAATGTTCAAGATAAAAACATTAGATTTTAAGACATTACATTATTACAACCACCTACATAATTCGTAAAGAATCTATCTATCTATAACATAATAAAAAAGTAAAAATATGAAAGTAATATATTAGATTAGTACATCAATTCAACCTGAACCTAATTTTATTATAACGTATTTTTTTAATGGGTTAAACGGGTTGAAATCGGGATGAAAATTTCAACCCTAAACCCATTAAACTCAACGGGTTGGATTGGGTCAACCCATTTAGCTTAACGGGTTAAAAACTCAACCCAACCCGTTATTATTGGGTTGGATTATTCGGTTGAATTAGATTTTGCCAGCTCTAAATAAAATGGGTAAAAGGTTGGATTATATATATTAGATGCAAATTTTCCTATTTAGTATTTTAGTTATAGGTTCGTATTTAGTCATACGTCTTGCCGTAAAAAACAAAAGGGTTAAGATGCAACTTCAATTCAAAGAATTGTTTTACGGATAATGAATTTAAGAGAGAGTGCCTAAAATTATCCATTTTTCCTAGTATATTACTCTCGTGGTATGCATGCATGAATTTTGTGAAGCCTCAACTGTGGCATGCATGCCATCATTGATCACCAGGAAACCCATGTGCATTTTTCATGCCATGCTAAAATTAAATACTGTATATATTTACCGAATGAACCGCTGTATTCTATGTATGTATTGTTTGACAATTACGGCACGTTTGGTTGTGGTTTGACTACGGTTTATATGATCATGTTTCGTAAAAAGCAAGTTTATTTTTTAAAAAAACTTGCTGTGAAAACCTATTTTTTTTGTGCGAAATGACATTTATAGACATTAATAAATCTCTATTATATAAGAGAAGGGGTAAGGTTACGGCGGTGTCCGAGTGAATTACCACATACCCTTACTTATCCTTTATAGTTGTGAGTCAAGTGGGGACAACTTTGTCCTTTATGTATTAAAATATTCCCTAATAATAGTTGTTTTTTTAAAATCATTAATAACCTTATTTAAAACACGTAATCACAATTAAAAAATCATAAGTACCATTTAATTGTAAAATTGTAATAATATTCAAATTCTGTTAACACACAAAATTTATTCATAAACAATACATCTTTTAGAGAATTAAAATATTTACTCAATAAAATTTTATGCCATGTGTTACCCCTTTTAGGTTTTTTTTTACTTCATTCGTATTGCAATACTCGCACTTTTTTTTAAAGGTTATAACACAATACTTGTAACAAATATTTTTTTTTGTGGGCTGCTAAACGTCGTCCGCATATTACTTAAAATCGCCCACAACCAAAAGTAAAAAGACAAAATTGCCCTTGATTTAAAATTACACCACAACAACTTAGATTAAATATACAACGACGTCGGACACAACGCCATGACCTCGACCATCACCGCCACCATGGTGGTGGTTAAATTTTTTTTTTAATAAGGGAAGGGGCGTCCAGATCAGATGCCCCAACCATGGTTGGGGCATCTGATCTGGACGCCCCTTCCCTTATTAAAAAAAAATTAACCACCACCACCACTGCCATGGTGGTGGTGGTGGTGGTCGAGGTCATGGCGTGGTGTCCGACGTCGTTGTATATTTAATCTAAGTTGTTGTGGTGTAATTTTAAATCAAGGGCAATTTTGTCATTTTACTTTTTATCGTGGGCGATTTTAAGTAATATGCGGGCGACATTTAACAAGTCCTTTTTTTTAACTATATAGGTCCAAATACTTATTCATTTTTTTCACTGCATCTCCCTTTAAATTTATTTATTTTTATGTAGTCTAATTGTCACACCACGTCTTCCTCATGAAACCCATTCATTTAAAGATAAAAAAAATACTAATTAGAATATTAAAAAGAAATAACCCTTCTAAGAGGATTAATTAAAAAGTCAACCATAGAGGTGGCCGGCAAGCAGACTTTGAAGTTCAAACGTAAATCGATGACCATAGCACAAGACTATCCACTAGTTTATTTTCTAATGGTGATCAATCATTATGCTATATATTATACTACGTATATAATATACTCCAATCCCTCAATCATTTTATAATTGTCCCACTTAGTACTCGTTTACATTAGCTGAATAGAGCTGAACTACTGAACTGAACTGAATAGAAGTGTATTAATTGAACTAAATAGAGATGAACTGAACTAAACTGAACCGAATAGAGATTAATTGAACTGAACTGAACTGAATATAATCTGAAGTAAAAAAACCCTTAATCCTATGACGTTATGTCGATCTACATTTACATTGTAGCTTTGACTCTATCTAATTAATATTATATATTTATATATGTAAGAGAAAATTTAGTTATATATATGGAATCACGTTTGATTTAATTCAATAAAAGCTTCTTAAATATTCACGTTTGATCCCTCAATATTTTTTAAATTTTTTTTATAATTTTATTATTATTCATGTTTAATGATATTAATATTTAAAGTTCTGTTTTAAGAGAAACAACAAAAAAAAATATAATTATGCAAGATGTTTTCTATATGATGTTGAATATGAGGCACCTAAACTACTCCCTCCGTCCCAATTTACTTGCTACATTTTCTTTTTCGCACATCCTGAGACACAACTTTAAATAAAAATATCTTTAACTATATCTAATAAAAAATTATATATTTAAAAATTATATATATTGAGACGAATTAAACTAGATCCATCATGACTATGTTTTTTCTTAAGTATATTAAATTAAATAAAGTCAAAGTTCACATGTAAATAGTGCCTAAAGTCAAATTTGGACAAGTTAATTGGGACAGAGGGAGTAACATATAATATAAATCAGTTGCTTAGGAACATTTCTCCTCGTGCAAATAGGACGTTTATATTTTATAAAAAACCAATAAAAATGGGATGATTTTTTCAAGAAATGCATATTTCTTTATTTTTAGTTGTGAATAAAGCTTATTAAAAAATAATAGTAGAGTGATTCTAGATTAGGAGAGAGAGATATGGAAGAATGATAGGATGGTACTAGACTACTTAAGTTTGGTTGTTGGATTTTTTCTTCAATCAAATTAAAAAATAATAGTGATATACTAACTTATCATGAGAATGATTGAATTGTATGAACCATGCATATGCTCTAGGTTTTTGTCACTTCTCAGCAATGGTGGTGTGGTTTGTGTGACATACATATATCCTCTTCATAAAACTCTTGCAAATTCTTATTTTTGGAAGATTTTGAGCATGTAAACGAGCAAATTTAATAGCTTCTCTTATGCAGTCATGCTCTCTACATGCTCAATTTTTTTTCCATGAACATGTGTGCCAAAACACTATGTTGAAAGTAATGTGTAACGAATAAAGTCTAAAATTCAATTATAAAATGAGTGGTAAAACGTATAAAGTTTGAATAAGGGTATTCAAGTAGTTGGAATACTAAGCTAATATTGCTTTAGTGAGAGTTGGTAAGAATTGAACTCACAACCTCTTAATTACGAGTTAGGTTCCTCTCCATTTTTTACAAAAGAGTCTATTTCCTTAATTATTGGTTTATGATGTACCAATGGAGAAAAGAGGTAGGTTTTTTTTTTTAATTTTTATTTTAATCTTAAATGAAGTGTCATGATTTTAAGATATGAAATGGAGATAGAAATGAAGATGATCCTAACACCATAATTACAAGGTTTGTATAACACAACTATAAGCAATGTACTCCCTCCGTAACATAATACTAGCAACAATTGGTTTTGCACGTATTTTGAGGAAGCGATTTAAGGTATAAACGAAGGAATTAGTCAAAATAATTTTAATATTAACAACTTATAATCACATTCTAGTTTGTAATAAAACCATTTTGAATAATTCATTCGTTTACATACTTAAATTGTTTCCTCAAAATGCGTGCAAAATCAATTGTTCTTAATTAGCCCAGTATTATATTATGGAGGTAGTACTTTTTTTGTGTATCATGTCCCTAAGACCTTAATATTATTCTATTTCCATACATAATATTACAAAATCCATAGATAGCAGCTCTCTATAGAACACCACATTTTTTCTGACGTAATTACCCCGTACGGACTAATTAAATGACATTAATAACCTTATACAAGCTGAATTTTTTTTAATTGGATAAAATAAGATTACAATAAAATGTTTTTTTTTTTTATTGTGCATTTTCTTTAACTTATTACGACAGATAGGGGTTACAAAGTTAATTTTTGTATGGGGTTAGAAAGATTTTGTAATTTCACTTAAATATTTTGTAACCATAACTTTGTAACCCATTTAAATACTTTGTAGCCCCATTTACATTTTGTAACCTACTTAAATACTTTCTAAACCCAAAAACACTTTGTAATCCCACTTTGTATCATCATTTAAACACTTTGTAACCCAAAAAACAGTTTGTAACCCTAAAAAAAACACTTTATAATCCTCCAAAAAAACACTTTGTAACCCCACTTAGGGCTCGTTTACATTAGCTGAATAGAGATGAACTGAATAGAAGTGTTTTAATTGAACTTAATAGAGATGAACTGAACTGAATATAATCTGAATTAAACAAGCCCTTAAACCAAAAAAACCTTAGTAACCTCACTTTATAACCTCAAAAAATAATTTGTAACCCCACTTAAGCAGTTTGTAACAAAAAAAAAACTTTGTAACCCCAAAAAAAACTTTGTGACTCCAAAATAACGCTTTGTAACCCCATAAAATACATTGTAACCCCACTTAAACACTTTTTAACCCAAAAAATACTTTATAACCCCACTAACGACTTTATAATCCCTAAAAACAGTCGCACCATTTGAAACAATACAGCTAGCCGCATGATTTACAAACCATGCGGTTAGCCCCATATAAGAATTTGTGTATTACTTATCTGAATATTTCTTTTTAAAGAAAAAAAAAAAAGATTTGCATCGTTTTTTATTACCGGGTGAGTAGTTGGTTAATTAGTTACTTAATTAGCTTGACTAATTCCACAAACCCTAAATTAACTTAAGACAGTCAAATCTTCCGCGTGAAAGCGCGTACACAAATTTCGCAACCTCCCATCTGCAGCTTCATCGAAACCGTCACATCAACTCCCTTTACAAATACCCTCAATTTCTCTTTCATTCTCATTCAATTCATCTTCAATTCCTTTTTTTTTTCTCAATCCAAAAATCGCAGCCCCAGAAACCAAAAACCTCCATTAAAATGAAGTGTTCAAACAGTTTAGTAGGTCTCGTAAACTTGGTCACTTTCCTCCTTTCAATCCCCATTTTAGGAGGCGGAATATGGCTCGCACACAAAGCAACTACCGACTGTGAAAAATACTTAGAAAAACCAGTAATTATTCTCGGAGTTTTCCTCATGCTTGTATCACTTGCTGGTTTAATCGGCGCTTGTTGTCGTGTTAATTGGCTTCTCTGGGTTTACCTTGTTGTTATGTTCCTTCTTATAGTTCTTCTTTTCTGCTTCACAATCTTCGCTTTCGTTGTTACTAACAAAGGTGCTGGTGAAGCTGTTGGTGGTCGTGGTTATAAGGAGTACAAGCTCGGCGATTACTCGCATTGGTTGCAGAAAAGAGTTGATGATTCTAAGAATTGGAATCGTATTAAGAGTTGTTTGATTGATGGTAAAATTTGCCAGAAACTTGCTGAGCAGAATACACCTTCTACTGAATTCTTTGCCAAACGCTTGTCTCCTATTGAGGTATAATTTCTTTTTCAGATCTTCTTCTTTACAGTTGTATTGTTCTGTTACTGTTACTGTTCTGGATTTTCGATTTTATATGACGATTCTAGGTTGAATTTCTGATAGAATCGGGAAAAGTAATTGAATACAGTAATTTTCTTGGATGAATTTGTGAGTAATTTATATGCAGATCACCTGAAGTTTCTGTAATCTTCTGCTGAAATTATGTTTTTGCATGAGTTTCTTGATTGCTGTTTTAATCTATACTTTGATGTTCTGAAAAAGTCAAGAGCCTTTTTCTGGAGATCCATTTAAAGCTCTCATCCTTAATTTTTTGTATGGCTATAAAATTGGTAATACCTTTCTTGCTTTTGTTTCTTTTTGTCTACCAGTAAAATTCAGAAATTTGTAGAAGTTGTGTGAATTATTACAATAAAAAATTGGATTAGGTATTGTTGTTTATAAGTAGGATGGTGAGGTTGAGTTGAATAACTTGAACTTTTCAGACTTTTTGCTTTGTCAATTATTGCATAATGATCAAGTAAAGCATTTCGTCTTTAATTTGAAGTTTGATATTGTCTTTTGCTGGTAGAGTGCGCCTCTTTTGTTTAATGAATTTCAATTAGATAATGAAATTAAAGACGCCCTTTTTCTTAATTGGGGGAAAAGTCTTTCTTTTTTGAGTTGTTGGTTGGGGAAAAAGTCGGATAGCTTTTTACTTAACACTGCATAATCATGTTCTTCTACGTAGATGTTTATGTGTCACATCAATTTCTTTTACTTGTACTAGTTTCATACTTTCATTGATGTATAGCATAAAGTCTAAACCATATATTCTTTTATTCCCTGGCAAGTACTGTAATGTAATGTATTTGAGGATGATCCGTTAGCGCAATGATATAGAGCAAGGGATCCAAGAGTGATGATCCGGGTTTGATCTCACCACGTCCCTCCCCCCATCTACAAAGCAAAGGTTATTCCATGAGAATTTAGATAGCCGCCTTTACCCAAACATTATTGCAATTTGCAACCACCTTTACCAAAACATTATTTTCATATTGTTAGGGTGGTTAATAAGTCAAACCTAGCAGCCAACACTTTGACACGTACTTGATATGGGTACCCTAGTTGAGTAACATAGAACTAAACAACTATGAACCTTATCCTTCCTTAAATAAATTCACTAGCTTCTTTTCTAAGCTATCATTAGCAATCTAATTTCTAATTATGCATACCTAAAGTGCCCCTCCTTACATTAGTTTATAGAGTCTTCTAAGGCCTTGGCTTATTTTGAATTGATTTTAGTTTAGTTCAGTCTAGAAGATTTGGGGCTTAGATAATAATGTGATAAGTTTATGTGTCTAGTTTTAACACGAAATATTAGGATAATGTTTTTGGAAATACTTGCATACTCAAGTGTCTTTTTCCGTTAGCCATTGGTCATTAGGCCTTTTTTTATACTTATTTTCCGTCTAATTTAGTCCAAAGAACACAGTAAGTGATTTACTTAGATTACTATTCATTTTGGCTTTTAAATGACAAGCAGGCATAATGGGATACTTCTCTTTTGATGTGAAGTCTAAAATGTCATACTATAATTATTTTGCATGAAACAGAGAATAATAAGTAATACTAACATAAATTGAACCAAATATAATTTTTCATGCTATTGTGTTCCATTGTCCTCCCTTCAAAGCTGCTTATGGACAAATTTTTCTTAGGAAAATAAGCTTATAATTATCCTAGAACTCAATCTTTATAATCAAATATGGCATTATGTTTCTACCTTTACTAAATTTTGTTTTGGTAAAATGTAGTCTGGCTGCTGCAAGCCCCCAGAAAACTGCAACTACCAGTATGTAAGCCCAACAAACTGGACCAGGAGCGCAAACTCAGGCGGCACAAACCCAGACTGTGGTCTGTGGGACAACGACATGGGCAAACTCTGCTATGACTGCACTTCTTGCAAAGCCGGTTTTCTGCAGAATCTCAAGGGTGACTGGAAAAAGGTTGCTGTTATCAACATCGTTATCCTTGTCATGCTCATCATCGTTTATTCTATCGGTTGCTGTGCTTTCCGTAACAACAGGCGGGACAACGCTAATCAATGGAAGCCTTACCGTTGAAGATGATCGTTAGATAAGTAAGTCGTGTTAGAACGATACTATTTGTACAGATGATGAATCTGATTTGATCTCTGAGTATTCTCTTGTTATTTTTGTTCATTCCTTTTTGCATAGCTTTGTTTTTTATGTATTGATATATGGACATATGGTTATATGTATGCCTTGCTGCTGTGTATATTGTTCATCTTTGTTTCTTACTCATTAGTACCATAGTGAATTCATTTTGGAATTATGATTTGTGATGTGTGATCATCCCTGTTGAGCACAAGTGACTTGATTTTTTGTTCATAGTTTGGCTCTGAATCCTTGGGGCTTTCTCCTTTCATTTGCGCTCAAAGTCTGTCCTACACTCATGAGCATAATAAAACTCATGCAAAACGAGCAAGGGGAGCAGTGGTCGCCCTTCACCTTGGGTACTCGCAACCCGGGGTTGATTCTCCTTGACCACGCCTATCCGTACCCCCAATAAATACAAGGACTATGCTACCGGGTGTTGTGTACGGCCTATTTCACCTTATAATGTAAAATAATAATAATAAAGCTTATTTGGAAGACTAATGTTATTATAACGGTCTGTTTGGTACACGATTAATGATAGAAATGAATTTATATTTAAATTTGGAGGGAAAAAATAACTATTTTCTATGGTGGTGCTAGTTTATATCCAAATAGCCTTACTTCATAAATTGTTGTTTTTATTCAATTATTTTAAAAAGGCAACCGATTGTAATGAAAAATAAGAAGAAAATGCAATTTTTGAAAAGAAATTACGATTGCTTAACATTAACGGCGCATTAGTATTAACCATTAAATTATGAGTTAATACAAGTTGGGTAATCATGTAATGTAATACAATTTTTTATTTTTTTTTGATGCTAGAAGAGATAAAAGTTATGTAATACAAACTTTAATGAGCCGTTAATGTTGATTGATTCTCTTTAATGGTAATAAAATGCATCTAAGCTACCGTAACTATCAAATGAACCGGTATATTGCGCTCAGATCTATAGGAGAGAGGAATGGTATATTACAATTATTCTTATGTGAAAATGCATCTATTCTATTATATTACAATTAAGAGTTCATTTAGATTACACCACCTAATAGCCTAATACTTGTTTCACCACAAAATTGATTGATTTTTACCTAATAAATCAATAATCTACCATCTAGCAAGCAACATCATCCTTGTTAGGAGTAATTTGCACAATATCATCATTTGTCAGAAGTGGTTGCTCCAAATCAATTTTATCAGCTATCTTCTCCTGGGCTATTTTATCTGGGCCAGTTACTACAGTTATGGAATCCAGTCTTTGCTTCAGTTCTTCAGATTTACCCCATATTACAACATACAACCCTACTATCACAGCAACAGCTCCTAGTAAACTGAGAGATGAAAACCAAGATAAAATTATATTACTGGTTTAATAATATACACTACACTGTACAATTAACATATTGTAAATGTTGTTTATAATTTGATGAAGTTACCTGCCAAGGTAAATTTGTTCGTGGAGGATAATACAAGCTAGAACAGTGGTTATGACAGTAGCTAGAGGAGTAAACATTGCAGCGTAAAATGGACCTCTGCGCGATATACACCACGCTTGAACGAAGAATTGAACCCCCGATCCCAATATTCCCTACACGATAATAGCATTGATTAGTTTAGATACATCAACACAATCGTACCCGCCATGGGACGGGTGTTGGAAGATTTTAGAGGGACTGGATAAGTTTATTCATGGCATGAAAAGGTTACCATAAACCTTCATTAGAGTTAAATACCCCACCTAATAAAAGGTTACAATCATCCTTTCATTTCGGTTATAACTAACGTAACAACATGACAAAACGGTCCAAAAATAATGGTGCTTTAGGTACCTAACCGAGTAAAGTAAGTAGTTGGTCGAGCACACTTTTTCGAAGCAAAATATCGAATTTGGAAACAAACTCGACTGATTTTACAAACTCGGTCGAGTTTCTACCAAGCTCAGTCGAATTTGTAACAAACGCGACAGATGTTTTGGTTCGAGCAGTGAGCAAACTTTGCTTGTGATTTTCAACTCCATCGACTATGCTAATATACAGACATGAGTACCTGATTAGTACTGTTAACTTAATTATTCACCTTATAAATATCCAATCTATTAGATGTTATCCATCTCAAATGAATTTAACCATTACATATATATGTTTTATAAACTCATTCATGTATAAATGTTTCAACAACAAGACGGATGTTGGTTTTCCCATCCCCATCTCCGCCTACGGATTCCATACTTTCCCCTCCCTATCACCCACTTGGTTATCCACTCCCACTAGGTTTCCACTTTCTCTGCCCCACTATCCACTTAATCTCCATCTCATACTCGGAAAATCACACTCATATATTAGTAAATTAAAAAAAAAAATCAAATACGGACAAAAAAATACAAACAAAGAGAAATATATATAAAAAAAAACCATGGACTTTTCATTTTTATTAACTATGAAATGATTTTAAACATTAATGTTTAATATTAATTGAATAGTTTTTTTTAAAGGGTATGAAGTGGGGTGGAGCGAGTGGGGATGTGGCGGGTACAACATGAAATCCATCCCCGCAGCATCACCCATCCCCCATACAGGTACTATTTGTCTATCTTCATTCATCCTCATCCCCACCCCACCACTCACCAAACCAAGACCTATTCTCGCCCCAATTAGAGCGGAGTGGGGCAGGTCTCCTACGTGACCCGCCACTAATGACATCCCTAATCATCATATACAAATAATGTACATGTTTGTTAGCATAAAATTTACGAAGATGAAAATGATAGTGTATGTGAGTGTTAATGTTAAAGTAAAATACAAACCGAAAAAAAGCAACAGGTGAGTTCGAGGCCGGAGCTTAAATTCCAAGCAACAGGGTCACGTTCGAAGATCAAGGCAATTGCACCAGTTTGCAACATTGATAGGAAACACATCCAACCAGACAGTGAAAGATGATCGGAATAATGAGCTGTAATCGGAACCTGTTTGTTTTGTATATATTCACACAAACAAAAGAAACAATTTTTACAAATCATTTTCTATATCAATGACAAATTTTATTACTCCAACATTACTAACTATCACTAAGTGAAATTTTTTGGTCATTTGAATTTAATGATCTCAATTAAATAAGAAACATAATTAATCATGTGATGAATAGTGATTTTGATAAAAAAATTTATTTTCAAACTCCAATTTCTTCAACCTTTTGGTTAATAACATGTTGGTAAAGTAAAGTAGAGAAGTGGATTTGGGAGTGCCAAAATCACTATTCTCAAGTAATTGACCAACTACATAAAATTTGTGTCTTCTTTGTAATTTCTTTTTATTTTAAATTATTTCTCACACTAAGATAATGAAAATTGAATTTATATATTTTATATTGTAAAGGAAATGAATTATCATACAAATTGTGCATTATCAAACTAATAATAATGTTAATTGGGTAATTTTCATTCGGCTTCATTACCAAGGCCCTTTTAATTTAATCTGAACTGAAAATAAGTCAAAAAGAATTTTAGTGACCAATGTCATAGTAAGAGAAATATTGGTATATAACCATATATAGGTTCAAGAAAACTATCTTAAACTTATCACATTATCATCTGAGGCTTTGTTCTTTTGGATTGGACTGGATTGAGTTGAATGGAATTGAAAATAAGGGTGTGCTTTCTTCAATTTATTATAGATGATCTTATATTTGAATTTATTGACCTGATTACAACTAAACCGAACTTAATTATCAAACATGATACATATTTTTTTATGGTGTCTCTTCAACTTATTAAATCTGAATTTATTTGAACTTATTGGAACTAATTGACCTGATACACTTGAACTGAACTTATTAATCTTGAAACTTATTTTTTTAAGGTCAAGAGAATACACTCTAAGTCCAAAAGAGCATGTATTAAATGAAAATGAAGGTTTGTGAAGATCATTAGAAGTTAACACCCCTTATTCAATGAGTTTATTATAAGTTAATATATAATTATAAAGTGGATGAAAAAAAGTGGAACAATACATACCTGCAAAATGAGCCACAAGGACCAGCAACAACTACTTGCAAAGAGGCATAGACAACCTAGCAACCAAGCTTCATCAACACCAACCAATTGCAGCAAAAGGGAGTTTTTGGGTGGTGGGAGTTGGGTATTGAGTAGCTTAGGCCCTCTTAAAGTTGCCATGGAAATTGCTCCTCCTACACAGAATATTGTCCCTAATATCTTTGCCACACTGCTTAATGTCTTTGCATTCACTTGCTCCAACCTTTTATATTAAAAATGAGATCAATCACCCAATTTGTGTAGATCCATTTTTTATTTTACATTATCTGAACTTATTTGTACTCACTTTAAATTCTTAATTTGAACATATAGTTCAATTCGCTCTATCTTATATATAAATTTATCAAACTATTTCATCGGCTCCATATTACTTGCAACTTATTTTGAGGGTGTACGTAAATAAAGGACGAAATTGATCAAGATAGTTTTAATACATCAATTTAAAGGGAAAGTACGTAAAAGTTATTGTGATTGAAATTATTTTGATCCAATTGATGGTTTACACCTTTAAATCCCTTCTTTAAACTGCTTTATCAAAGGGTATGTTGCAAACAATACAAAGTAGAAATTTACCAGAACTTAATTTGTTACGATTTTTTTATATATAAAAACAAAGGTAAGGTGAAATAGACGTGTAGTATATATGTTAATCTAGAGTAAGGTAGTTTTAAATAGTTCAGTTGATGAAAGTGATAGAGTATATAACATATTTATGAGTCTCAACCATGAACTTGACCCAAAAATATGTTATATACTCTACCAGAAAGGCAGATACATATCTTACCCCAAGGCAGCAGCAGTGACGAAGGTGACAGCAGGAATAAGGTTAGCCGTTGCACTTGCAACTGATGAGGAAGCCAAGTATAATCCTTCAAAATACATGTTTTGATTCATTGTCACCCTGTTGTTGTCACCAATAATAATTTCAAAACCAAAACAAGGTAAGTTGTAGATAGTATAGCTTAATAACTAGTCATGACTCATGGACTATCAAAGTACCATTAACAACCAATGAGTTGGTAGTCTTGCAAGTCAATAATCTCGTACGAAGTCAGGGGTGGAACTTCACGGGGGCGGGTGGGGTCACAGCTCCCACCAATTTTGAATTTTTCTTTAAGAGTAAGTTAAAAATTTGCTAATTTTTATTTAGAAATAGGTTAATTTATAAATTCAGCCCTTTTTAAAAGTAGAAAATTTATATTTTTAATTCCGCCCTGTACGAAGGAGTTAGCCTGTAGGCTAAATAGACTACAAAAATGACAAACACATGATCAAACTAGTGGTTGATCATAAATAATGAAAAAAGGCATTCAAAATTATAAATGCATACCCAATGAAGGCTGTGACGAAGATCAAAAGAAAGCTCTTTAATCCAATACTTGAAATATTAGTTCGCCCCCTAACAAAATAAAATGTACACTATAATTATTCTGACACATCAATAAAACCACACAGTATATATCTTTCTTCTTTTAGTTGCTACATTTGATCAAAAAAGCTTAAACAATTAACATCTCAAGATAAACAACGAACTTTGTTATCGTTGTTCATTTACGAATTCAAAGACAGAATACTAAATTGAGACAAAGAGAGCATGGGTATGTGGCGTGTACCTAGAGAAGTAATAAGCGATGGGACAAATGACCAAAGTAGCAATGGTTTGTCTATAGAAAATGAAGACTTGAGGGCTCATGCCTTTAACAAGGGCAGCCCTATTCAATAGAGCCATTGCTGCATACAAAACTTGCATCCACACCATTGCTATTGCAGGCAATCTACCCTCCCATACTCCCATTTTATTTTATAATTTTGATTCCTATATATATATATATGCAAAGATGTCTCTCTTTACACCATTTAAACTCCCCTTTTTTTATTTTGAGTTTATACCTTACCCCCTTTTAATTTATAGCCAAAATGAAAAGTAGTGGAAAGATCTAGATCACATTATATTATATGCATTGTATAATACCATATGAAATCAACCATATCATTTTTTTATTTGGTAAGAAAGCTACTATATTATTGCTCGTAGCGATACAACTAACCACTGCTTCATACTTACTCCGTAACAAAATAACTGTAACGATTTGATATAAAGTAGAGAGGAAAAAATGTCAAATTACTGCAATTAATATGTTACAAAAGGAAAAATATTATTCATCCTGAATCATAGGTGTATGTAATAATATTAAATAAAGGATTATTGAGGCAAAAGTATACCTATTATGCACAAAAAGACAGTTAAATATAAATGGATGTGAATCATGTGATCCAGTTTATGGCATGTGGTAGTAATGACAGACAGTGCATTATTTTATCAAACGGCGGCGAGTTTCGGAGTATTGGTAAATGATAATCCATATGTTTTGTTTATATCTTGTAGATGACTAGGATTCCCGTCACGTATGTATGGCTTCCACTTTAACTTTTGTGTATCATTCTCAATCTCAATGTAAAGAATCTTCGTTGAGGATGAACTCGTAACCCAGTGGTTAGGGCTTTAGAATTCCAAACACGAGGTTTTGGGTTCAATTCTCACCGTATGCATTTGTGAGGATTCCTTATTATTCCCCTTACAGATGCGTGTATTGGCTAAAATTGGGTCGGGTGACTTGCAGCATGGCCCGGTTCCAAGTAGAGATGGCGGCGGATCGGATCTGGACCGGATCCTCTTATATTATACTTACTAATTGAGATAATTAAAACTTTTAATGCACTAAAATAGTCATTTTATCACATACACAATTAAAATGCAAATTAAAACCTACTACTAACTTAGTACTAACAAACTAACATCATCAACATTATAAAATTCATACATTAAATAATCAAATTGGGTAGTATTGGGCATTTGGGCCGTATAACGTATGACGCATTTTCTCAGAGGATCCGGATCCGATCCGGATCCGTGCGGATCCAAAATATGAAGATCCAGATCCTCAAAAACGGATCTGGATCCGGGGTGGATCCAAGATTCGTTGCCATCTCTAGTTCCAAGGCCTAGTATCCTACACATTATCCTAAAAAAATGTAAAGAATCTTCACAAATGCGTACAGTAGACAATACATTGATCATATATTAGTACTCTCTCCGTTCGTCTCGATATATACTTTCCAAATACATATTTTTTTTAATGATTTTTCTATGTATGTAATTATAGATATTAGTATTCAAAATTGTATGTGTTTCTAAGCTAGGGCTCTTGGGGTGCATGCCCAAGAATCTGTTGAAATATTTTGAAGAGGTATTTGGATGGCATGAAGTCTCCAAAGATAAATATCATGTGTTAGAGTGAAATGATATTGCTAGCAAAGCCCCAAAATGCTATACAGCCCAACATTTAAAAAATCCTTCAAGGGAACATAATACTTTGTTATAGAGGCCTAAAACAGACAATGATCTTCCATGTACCTGGACTAGGAAGTGAAAATAAGGGTCCGTTTACTAGAGCGAAAAATGTTTTCCTTGAAAACAGTTTTCCTATTTTACATCGTTTACTTTGGATGAAAAAATAAAATGTAAAATATTGGGTGAAAACTCATTTTACACCATATTGGAAATATTTTCCTCCAAATTTGGGTGTAAAACTTGTTTTCCGTGTAAGTAAACAATGAAAAATTTATATGAAAATGAGTTTTCTAACCGATAGTGGAACGACCCCCCAAAAAAGCAACAGACGATATATAACCCCTAGGATGGATATATGATGATGTAAAATGACTCGATGGAGTTGGAAGGCCTAAATCACAATATGAATCAACATAGAGAAATCTTTGAAGATGATACAATATTTTGTTAAATATGCATAGAGGAGACAATATTCATCTCTATATAAGGCTGTAGGGCTCCGTTTACTAGAGCGTAAAATATTTTCTTGGAAAATAGTTTTCTCATTTTCCATCGTTTACTTTGAGTGAAAAAATAAAATGTAAAATTTGGAGTGAAAACTCATTTTACATCATAGTAGAAACATTTTCCCCCAAATTTGGGAGTAAAACATATTTTTCGTGCAGAAACAAAAAAAAATCAGCTTGAAACATCCCCCCCACCCCCCCCCCTCCCAAGTTATTACCAAAGGTGATCATCATCCATGCCTTTTAGGGTTTTTGACGCCCAATAACAAAAGTATTTCGATATATTTTGGGAAAATAATTGGATGAAAAAAAGCTCTCAAGAGAGATATTAGGCGCTAAGAAGTCATATAATAGAGTTGGTAAGTTCAAAATACGATACCATCTGACCTAACATAGAACAATCCTTTTAGAGGACACGTACAACACACAACACCTTGTTATTATACGCCTAAAACGAAAAAAGATCCTTCTTAATTGTAACTTAATGGAATTAGTTTGGACAAAAAAACAAGGTGGATTCAAAATTAGCCTTGAAATAACGTCTTGGAAACTGAAGCCAAAGCTTAATTTAATTTTACGCTTTTCCCTTCAAATGTTAAAGATATAATAGCTAAGTCGACTAGTAAAAAAAATTAACACAAATAATATACCGATACATAAATTATAAGATAGAGAATTGAATTTTGATGGATCTATATATGCATGACTATATCCATTATCTTTTTAGGGTACAAAATAATCAATCGATTTATTATTAACAAAATTTCTAATAATAATATATCTCAATGGCAATGGCAATGGCATGTAGCTATGTAATGCCCTATATATATAGTACTTAAAAAAAGAATAGAAAAAAATTACAGTAAATAATTTACAAGCTAATAAAGTTAAACTTCATTGAAAAGTACAATTATAATCTGTTAAGAATGGCTGCTCCAGGTCAATCTTAAAGCTTGGCGACTTCTCTTGTACTGCTGCTGCTTTTGGTGATGGTGGACACTCTTCATTATTTTCTAATTTTGCTTTCATCTCACGTGCTTTGCCCCATAACACAATGTACAGTCCAATTATCACTCCAACTCCGCCTAATAAACTGAAATTATTATATTATATAACCAGGCCACCACCAAATTAATTATGTATGTTGTGTATTTACCAATTCAATAAGGTTCAACATAATAATTGAAAGAAACTAAATCTTTTTATTTTTTAACTAGTTTTTTGGGGTTCACATATATAATTAATAATAAATAATAATCTCTTTGTTTCTAAATTGATATTCAATTCTTTGATAGACATTTCACATTTTATAACAGAAATTAAAATGCCCCTTGTATGTACGTAGTACCTTGCATAGTATGGTACCATCGGTACAATTTATATTCTACACTCGGGTGTACATACACCATACACGTACACCCATGTTTAAATTATATTTTGCTTCAATTGATATTGAATTATTGGTCAGATATTATGCATTTTTATTTATGAAATTGAATTAATTCAGGTTCTTAGTTAATTTTTTACATGGTTCATTTTAACTGAGTGTATGGTACATACATTCAACGATTTGGCATAAAATAATATACTACATCCTTAATAATCTATTTACAATGATTTGACATAATAAAGAGCTAGGAATAATGTCAAATTGTTGTAAATAAAAGGATATAGATGTAGTATCTTAACTAAAAAATGATCATATGAATCTATGATAAACTTCATATACTACCTTCGCATTGTAATATACTCGCAACTTTTGTCATTTTTGGTTGTAACACAATGCTTGCAACAATTTTTTTTATAACTATATTAGTAAAAAAAAATACCTATGTGTAACTTTTTTTTTTTAAGTTTACTTTCATTGTGGGCCCAATTAATTATTTAATTTTCATTTTATCTTTCTTTAAAAGCCGACATTGCAAGCAAATAGAGAGCCCCCGCCTGTTTGAAGTCGTTGCGAGCCGGAAAGCGTATCGGCGGGAATTGAGTCAGGGGTCATGTCAGGGTTATCCCCGTATTGTATTAGCGAGAGGCGGAACCCTTCCTTCTTAATCATCTATCTTTTACCTAAAAGTTTTTATCACATACTTATGTAGCGAATATTGCGATATGGATGTACTTAATATGTCAAATTGTTATATGTTATAGATGGAGTAGTATATATATACGAGTAGTATTAGATTACCTGCCAAGGTAAAGTTGTTCATGGAGAAAAATGCAGGCGAGAACTGTAGTAATAACAGTGGAGAGAGGGTTGAACATAGCTGAGTAAAGTGGACCTCTCCGTGATATACACCATGCTTGGGCAAAGAATTGCACTCCTGACCCAAATATTCCCTGGATACATATATACGTTAGTGACCAATTCCACATATTATGTATCATTCAGGGTTTGGTTTTTGGTGAAGATGAAGTCATAACCCAGTGGTTAGGGCTTTAGAATTCCAGGTACGAGGTCCTGGGTTCAATTCTCACCTTACGCATTTGCGAGGATTCCTTATTATCCCTATCTCCCTTACCCAGTATCACACACATTATCCTAAAAAAAAGGGAACTTTATTGAAAACATTTTTCCGTCACAATTAAAGTAATTGATTTTCAGTTCAACCAAACATTGAAAAATGTTTAAAATAGAAAATTATTTTACATGCAACCAACCAACGAAAAAGTTTTGTGATAATGAACTTTCCTATGTAAAAGATTGGCAATAAAGATCGGAAGCCACTTCTTCGAAAAGCTTCATGAAAAACAATTTTTGTTCGAAAAAGTTTTACACACTACCAAACGGACCCTCAATAAATTAATTATTATCTTTCAACTTTAATTTGATTGGTGCATGAGTTGGGTCGTAAGTTGCTGAATTATATAACTTGGTCCATCCATAAATAAAGTGATTTTTTTAAGATGAAAATTGGTGAAAGCGTAATAAACAAAGTGAACCGAGAGAGTTTGTAAAATTGTAGTCATTAAACATAAACAAAGTATTCTTTAATACGAATCAAATATGACCTACATGACTACTTTTTTTTCTTAGCTTATATATTAGAAGATATTTATAAAATTGTTTTCACTTTTAAATATATAGTGTCAAAAATGCAAGATAATAATTTTATGGTACAGAGGGAGTACAATATCGCATGCTGTTTTGAATTAGAGAACTTACAGAAAACAAGATACAAGTGAGTTCGAGATTGGAGCTTAAATCCCAAGCTTGAGGATCATGATCTGAGATCAAGGCGATTGCCCCAGATTGTAGCATGGACAAGAAGCACATCCAAGCCGAGAGAGATAAGTGGTTAGGATGGCATGCTGTTACCGGTACCTGTTTGTTCACCAAAACATAGTCGATTATGTGGGGTCTTGTTTTGTTCCTGTTAATAAGTTTATTATTGATATTGAATCATTATATATATTTTTAAATGTAATGCAATTGTAGTCATATTTTACGATAAAAAAATGTGTATATTAGGGGTGAGCACGGTGCGGTTTAAGCTCCAAATCGTAATTTTACGATTTGAAAATTTTCCAAACCCCACAACACTACAAATTTTATCAAACCGTAAAATTTTGATTTGGTGCAGTGCAATTTAACAATATAATTCTATTTTTTTTCTTGATAAGTGTTCAAATAGTTTTTTTTAAAATAAAATCTTAGTTTAACCATATTAGATTACATTATTCCACAAAAAAATAGAACAACATGTCCTAAATCAACAAATAAAATCAATTAAATGAAAAAATTTAAAATATATAAAGTATATTAATCATGTTTTACGATTTAAATAAGAAACTTAATTTATATAATTGGGATTTACAGTTTGATTTTTTTTAAACCAAACCAAACCGTAAAATTGCAGTTTGATAATTTCATAAACCAAGCCGTACTTTTCCAAACCGCAAACCAAACCGATAAACCGCTAAAAACGGTTTGGTCACACTTTGCTCAGCCCTAAAGAGGATTACCTGCAAAATGAGCCAGAAAGACCAGCAACACATGCTTGCAAAGATAAAGAGGCAACCCAACAACCAAGTATCATCACCACCAAAGGATGTAAGCACAAGAGAATTACTAGGTGGAGTTGGGAGTTGGTCATTTAGTAATTTTGGACCTCTCAGCAAAGCCATGCAAACTGCTCCAATTACACAAAATATAGTCCCTAGCATCTTGGCTATGCTGCTCAACTTCTTCATTTCCACTTGCTCTAACCTATACATTTTAATAATTCACCCATATTTATATATCAATATTTTTTTTAATCACAAATTACTACTTCATATATATATTTATATATTCGCACAGAATATACATTTTACTAATAACTCCGTAACAATTTATTTACAAAGATTTGACAAAAGTTTTTCTTACAATAATATTGTCAAAAGCTTCTTAAAACTTGTCCTAGTGCGGAAGTTATCATGCATACAAAAGGAATTGAATTATCTAGCTAGATGAGTCCACAAGATAATAAACTTTTAGCTTTTTGGCCCCGTGTTTTGCAACATACATGTGGTTTCCATTTTGAATTTGTCTAAATCATATGATAAAGATTGAACAAAATGTAATAAGACATCCAAAATATGTAAAACTTTATCTTTTGGACATTACTAATCGAAAAATTCTCCCATCAAATCGTCTCACAAAGGGGTTGGCCGGTCACCCGGCCTTTGATTTTGTTGCCGAACTTTTTAACTTTTTTTTTTGGTAGAACGAGCTTTACAACTTTTAAAGTATGTACAAATATTTCATTAATTATATTTATCTAAAGTTTAGAAATTCTTATTTATATTCGGTGTAATGTGTACATAAGTGTATTTTTGTTCATTTTATATTTCCTCAAATTTTAATATTTGCAACGAATGAGAATATTTGTTAGACATAAAAAATTGATTTGTTGCAACTAATCGAATATGGAAGACGTATTTTTTTTTTTAAAAAATTTAAAATGAGTAAAATCATGTTAAATGAGCAATAGAACATCTTTGGATGTGCATAACTCTATATACATTTGGATGGATAATAAACGTACTCATTGTCATAAGTTTAACTTTTACCTTTTTGCCTCCTTATCTTTTGTTCCCCCTCCCCCTAATATGTAATCTGATTTTCAAATTATATGACAAAAGAACTTATATGCAATTTATCGACTTTTCCATCTATCAATTCTCCTCACTAATTCATAATATCAATATAAGAAGTCTAGTGAAAAACGTGAAAAATGAAAGTCACAAGAACTTTTTGAGATGGAGAGTGAAATACTTTATTTGAACAGATATGAATCACATTTTTTTAATTATAGTAATTTGGTTATATTTGTGGATGCATATTGTTAAATTTGATTGAATATTAGAAACGGGCTTGGACAACCCAATATGGATGAGAAGAGTTAGGTCACTTACAAGCCATAGGAGGTTCCATCCTAAAACCAATTGGTGATAGGAGAAGTAACTCCTAGCCTTATAAGCTAGTTTAGTCTCTCCTCATCTTCCAATGTGGGACACTCACTAGTGAATTATATGGGGTTCAACACTAGTGAATTATATGGGGTTCAACACATATCATGCTCTGTTCTTTAGGACTGATCTGATTTGATCTGATTTGATTTGAACTGATCTGATTAGGTGGGGGTATTATTTTGTGAGAGTATAATTTTAAAACAAAGCTGAACTGATCAGATCTGATCTGAACTAATCTGATCTAATCTGATTACTGCAACTTTTAAGTCCAAAAGAGCAAGGCCTAAGTTATCAATAAAGTAAAATTTAATAATTGGTAACGTAGTTGGTACATATTTGCATATTGGCAATTGAATGAATTAAGTTCTAATAAAAATAAAGGTCAGCTATCACTATAAAAAATTGGTCCATTAACAACAATTACACATTATAATGACATACCTAAATCTTGTCGTAAATGTAAATATTTTATGACAGTTTTTGGATCTGTTGTTAAAATTCACCTAATAATACATAATCCAAACTCTATTAAAATTCACAAGCTATAAATTTTCTGTGGCATATTCACATGTATGACATGTAATAATTTTAAATTACGAAATGTAGCTAGTTAGGGCAATTAGAGTTAGGGCAATTAGAGTTGCAACGAACTGTGTAAAGATAATGAAGACAAAATAAAAATGAGAGTGGGACTTAATTGGGGCTTGGAACTTACGATTAATGAAAATTTGTAGATTAATTAAAAGGCCGAAATTAATTGCAGGGAATTATATTTTGGTGATATTACTGGTGATCATATATATTTATGTAATTTAATTACCCCATGACTGCTGCTGTCAAGAAGGTAACTGCTGGAACCAGATTTGACATGGCAGTTGCAATTGACGATGATGCCATCTTTAATCCTTCAAAGTACATGTTCTGATTCAATACCACCCTGTTGTAATATAAATTAAACACCAAAACACAAAAGAAAAAAAAAACCCAGAAAATTTATTAGATGATTTGAAAGAAAATAATTCATCATCAAGTTTCGTGTCAGACCGTCAGACAGTCTGATGGTGTAATAACTTTTTGCCCTAAAAGTGTAACTTTTTAACATACATAAAATTAAACCATAGCTTTTTATACAAAGCTTAACAAAATATGCAAAAAATAATAGATTTATGCTAAAAAGTTATAAATTTTTAAGCTTAAAGTTATATCAGACTGTTGATTGAAAATTTTACAAAAATAATTTAATTGACATACCCAACAAAAGCAGTAACAAAGATTAAAAGAAAGCTCCTAAATCCCATGTTAGAACTTCCTGATTTTCCTCTGCAAACAACAACAACAATAATAATGAACATTACATTATACTGTAATAATATGTAGTTTATATGCAATATCTGAGGCATAAAGATCAAGCAATAAAATTGAATTTTATTATAGCTTCTAAAAATTTAGGTTAACATTTCAAAATTACTACTAGCACCCCATGTACAAATAATCATAGTATATCGTAGTAACTAACAAGCCCTAAAACCATCTGAACACAAATTCTAAAATAATACATTAGTATTACATTAAATTAAATTAAATTAGTGTACAACAAAATCAAAATTATTCTAAAAATCATTAAAGTTACCCCTCAATTAATAAAATTATTCTTTTTATGTATTTAGTTAAAGTTAATGTACATCACCCTATATATGTATACCATACTTAGGATAGCTAGCACACTAGCACACCAAGAAGCAATAATGTATGTTAAATATTCATCTTTTTTTTCCTATAATGATAAAGATATAGAGGAGAGTAAAGAAGATAAAGTAAATTATTAAAAGATCTATCTCAACCAAAAACTTACACTGCTGAGTGATAGAGCTCAGTAAATGATTTTTATAGATCGGGAGGAGCGAGTAAAGAAAGAAAGGTGATTACCTAGCAACAAAAGCAACAGGAGCCATGACAATGGTAGCAATTAATTGTCTGTAAAACATGAAGACTCTAGGACTCATGCCCTTAACAAGGGCAGCCCTATTCAAAAGCGCCATTATTGCATATATACATTGCAATAACACCATCACTATTGCTGGTAATTCATCTTCCATCTTTCCCATCTTTTATTATATTTTTCCCTTTTTTTTTTCTCCTTATAACTATATTTATTTGCTTTTATGTAGTAAGGGAATGAAGTGAGTGACAATATTGTTTAGATCTCATATTTATATAATTATATATATGCTATAATTAAGCTTGGGCAGTAAGCTAAGCTAGGGAAGTACAACTACATAATAATAAAAATAAATTGAATTAGGGAATGAAATGATAGATGATGATGTAATTTTGTTTTCAATGAACATAATGTTTTTATAATGAAAAAATATTGCAATTAGGCAATTAATTAGAATAAGAGGATAGGAAAAAAGGGGAAGTTTCAAGAGAAGGGTAGGATATAAATCATATAATCCTATGTCCCATATATATATTGTGTTCCACTAATTCTGATTGGTTCATAATTATTTTATAAAAAAAAAATTGAAAAGTATGTAGGTCGTAGTACTTAGTTAATTGCTACAACTAGTCAGAATGAGTGGAATACAAATGAGACATAATTTGTGAAACAGAGGATTATGAGTCCGAGAAGAGTAATATTATATTCATAGAATAAAGAAAGGCTGCAGCAGCAAATAAGTAAGTACAGCTGTAATATTGGTGGATGTGTTGGCGCTCTTGAGCTGCACAGTCATCAGTGACTAAGCCTACTGAATTTATTTGCCGTTGCGTTTCCATGCATGTGCTGCATGGGGGCCGGGGCGCTTAGTAGTAGGTAAACAAGTATGCGGTGAAGCTAGTAATGGTGGCCACAGCGGCCCACGAGTCGTGTGGGGCGGCACAACCCCTACGCTTTGTCCTACATCTGGTTGTGTCTAGAATTGACCAAGATAAAATCATGCCATGCGGGGCTTGTACCAAGTTTTTTTAAAAAGGGTCCATGCCTAAGCAGATATTACATGAAGCATCCTCATCCATTTTGGGTGTGTACATATAATGAATTGTTGTATCCTCTCGAAGGATTTAGGGTGCGTTTGATTCAACTTAAATAAGTAATTCTGGGCTTATTTTCAGAAAATTCAGATCAGATTAGAAAAATTCAGATCAAATCATTTCAGAAAAGTTCAGATCAGATCAGAAAAATTACAACTATAAAAATAACTACAATCAGAAAAATTCATATCAGATCAGATCAGAAAAGCTAAGTTCAGATCAAATCAGATAAGATCAAAAAGTGGAATAATGAGTAGGGGCGTAGAAGAAAGAAGTGAGCCTATTCTTGGAGAGATAGGTGAAACGAAATGATTATGTAATGTAGTTTCAGTCGTTACAGCTTAGCTAGTCAACTACAACACGCCTGCTGAAATAACTAGTCAAAAGTTCAGATCATAAAATTTCAGACGGATCAAATGCACCCTTATTATGTTGGACCATGCAATGTTTTGGACCTTCTATCTCTAGCTAACATGTATTAATTCGCATAGTCCATTATCTATTATAGGGTAGGTTTCTCGTTATCCAAGGATCCAACCATAATTTTTTTAAGATATTATTATTGTTCCTAGGACTCAAGACCCCCAAAAAACTTGGATTATAGTCATTTAGCAATTCTGCCTCTAGGAGGTTGTTCAATTCTAGTGCCGGATTATTATTATTATTATTATTATTATTATTATTTTGAAAAACTGGAACGCTTAAGATTCCAAATGTAAGAAATAAAGTGAAACATAGATAATAGAATAATAAGTTATGAATTAATTTGTTGTTGCTTCCTTGACGAATCATATATACTTCATATGTATGATATTTCATGATCAGATATGAAAATATATATAATATCATGCATGCTCAATTAGGCTTCCTGCTGGTCTGGAATATGTGAAGGGCAACTAGTCGTCTTTTCATACTAATTAACCTTGTAGTATTATACTCCTTTTGTTGTTATTTGAACAAGGATCCAATTCAATCATTACCTCACTCTTATAGCTTTCATTTATTTGAGAAAATAATTATTGACTCTTGCTGAGCTCACTTGCTAATTAAATGATCAATAGTCCTCAATAAAAATTATAAGCAAGATGGTATAATAAGATTCTATGCTTTCTTTTTTTCCCAAGAAAAATTGCAATAGTTTAGCTAATGCATAATTTTGATTACAAGCAAGAATTTTCCCTAATTATTAGAGAAAATCATAAATTGCTATTTTCATTAAATTTTGTTTGCATCTCAAACAAATTACTCAATAATACAACTTATGATTCTTATCTCTCTAAATTATTGAACTCAATTTTTTTTTTAAAATTTAATAAGAGATTCATCAATTATATTCTTTGCTGGTGTTAAAATTCAAACTTTAAACCTTTAGGATCAAAGGTGGAATGATTGGTGTAGCCACCGCTCCGTATCTTACTCCCCTACATTATCTTACTAAAGTTCATCAACTTAAGTCATGAGACCATTCTCGATCATAGGGAACCTACCATATTTTGAATCCTAATTAACACGATAATGTATCACCCTCCATCAACTTATAATTATATATGTACCTTTCCAATTTTGTATTTAGTTAAGGATTATACAAGGGTTTTGATCGAAATGCACTACTTCAATTCTCTAGGTAATTTTAGTTTATGTAACTATGTAAACATGTACATGATTTCTAACTTTTAACCAATGTATTATACTAAAGTTCTAACTCTCTAAATTCCTATTATTAGCACAGAGTGATAGATTAATTTTATGGTAAAATCAATATGCTGTGTCATGTGGCGATCCAATCCTATTACAAAAGGAGAAAAATAAAAAAAGGGTCTTTGCTGACTAATTATTTTAAACATAAAAGAAAGTTTTTGAATTTTGATTGATTGAGAACGATACTACTGTAGCATGCATGTAGCATTTACAACTATTGTACGTCTGATTAAGATGTCAATTGTTTTTATGCCATAAGGATTTTGTTACAAAATAAGTGTTTATAGTACGTTGTATTTCTATGTACCTTTGTTCTATTTTATTTTTTTGGCGAAAAACACATGATGAAAATAGTTGACCTTGTAGAATTACTTGCACCCATATTTATATTTTGTTCATTTAATATTTATCATTTTGCTCATTTAAAACAAAGTTTTACTGCTGAAATTATTTCAATTGCTCATTTAGTTTTATACATTATTGCTTGTTTTTAAAATTGAATATTATATGAATAAAGTAAATATTAAATGAGCAAAATATAAGCAAAGGTGTTTACGTAGCTGTCACCTACGTGTAGGATACAATCACATGACAAGCATAATTATAATAAGTAGAAATTATAGTGAAACAAGTTGTATGATCATTATAAAAATTAGCCGCGGTTTTCCAGACTAAATGGCAGCTAGGTTGTATAATAACCGAGTAAATTAAAGGATCGGATGGATATACTTTTGTTAATCATGGATTAATAACACAATCATATGAAACAACAATCCTCCTACTCAGTAACTAGTCAGCGCCAACAATGCTCTCCTCCACATCACATGTATAATCATGTGTTACATTCTAACATAACCAACATATATAGATTTACTCTAACTACAATTTTATTTTATTTTTTAATATGATAATGTGGGTGGTACACTGGTACCATGCATTTAGCAGGTCACTCGGTCCAATTTAGCCAACAGTACACACGCATCTCCAACGAGTAGATACAAATGCGTCCAGTGAAGTTCGGTCTAATTTAACCAACACACGCATCTCCAACAGGTAGATACAAATACGTGCAGTACGTGATGATCGAGATGTGTTGGATGGTACAGAAGGTCGAAACCACCACCACCACTCAATTAACGCTAATTACATACGGTCTAAATCCATAATTAATTATTGATTCTAGATTTATGGACACATATATGATGTATTGATGTACGGCTTTTTTCGTCGTACAATAATATAAAATAGTTGTTTCTTATTGTTTTTTAAATTCACAAAGGAACCTTATATTATTTGCTTCCAAGTTTCCATTATGGAAAGAAAAATAAAACATAATAATACGGATATAATAAAATCATAATTCATATTGCCATTCCTAATGTTTTGTTATACTAATGGTATATTGCTATGTATATTAAGAGATTCCTATTTGTCAAACTTCCGTTCCCTTTTCCCGAAATAAAATTTTAAAATTTTGTTTTCATTTAAAATCTTTCTGTGGAATTTTTAAATATCTAATAGATATTATACCTAAGGGTCTTATTGTTGAATACAATTATAGAGTCAAGTCATATTTTTTTCGATCTTCAATACAATTATAGAGTGATTCTATGTTGATTACTACAACCCTTTTTTATAATTTTACTTTTAGAAAGAGGAACCACATAATTGTTGAATCCCGGCCACCACTTTAATCAAATCATGTTTAGGTTTCCTAAGTAATATAAAAATATTAGAGAGGGAATAATAATTGATGAAGAAGGGTAACAAAATGGTAGTAATTGTTTATAGGGAATTTCTCATTGGTACTACCGTATTTTGGCGAATTCTCAATGTTACTATCGATTTTTTTTTAATTCCAATGGTAATACTCATTATGATTAAATTCCCAAATGTAGCATCATGGATGAATATTCCGTTAAGTAACGAAATATTGCGTTAATTATTAAATAAAAATAATAACTAATAATAATAAAAAATAGCCTGCGTACTCAAGGTTTACGGGTCATTTTAGTGCCGATTTAATAAAAATAATAACTAATAATAATAAAGGGCCCGGTTTGAGATTGGGAATTGGAAAAAACGACCTGATTAGCCCCAGTTTACGTTTCCGATTTATCTCAATTTGCGCGCATTGATCTTACGGGTCATTTTGATTCTTATAGGATCCGATTTGAGGTTGGAATTTGCAAAAATGACCCAATTAGCCATAATTTGCGTCCTCGATTCGCCTCAATTTGCGCGCATTGATCTATGCATTAAAAAGTCTGCTTAAGATTTTACGGGTTATTTTAATCCATATATGGGCCGATTTGAGGTTGAAATTTGCATAAAAAAAAAGAGACTCGATTAGTCCTAATTTGCATTCCCGATTCGCCTCGATTTGCGCGTCTTGATCTGATCTTTTTCACTACTCCACCTCATTTATCCTCTATCCATGACAATTTATATCATGAACACTCCAACAATACCAAAAATAAACATGTCATCCTTCTCTCTACTATACATGCCATCTCTCTATTTGCCATGCAAGTTTCATGATTTCAAAAGGTTGAAACAAGGTTTCGTTCACTAAATTTTAATTTTCAGCTTAGCAACTTAAAGGATCGTTAAGTGAAAAAAGGGGGAAAAGACAAAAAAAATAGAAAACGACAAGGAAGAACGTACAAAAGAACACACTAGATACCCTAATTTAATATTGTCTCCTAAGAGACACATCCATATCATGAGCGCGCAGGTAGGACTGCAACACGTACGATTGATTTTTGTGCATCTAATGAAACTATTATGCAGGGTAACACTAGTGGAAAAAACCTTATCTATCACTCCATATCTACTCCGCTATTTTAAAAAAGTAGAGCAGAAAATAACATATTTATTTTCCACTTACAAAAAACAAGTATATGCTCCGGGTTTTTGGTATAGCGGAGCAGTAAATTCAAAAAAGTATATCTACTCCATATTTTATACTAGCGGAGCAGATAATGAAAAAAAAAATAAAAAATTAGTTGTACTGGGCTATATACCCTGGTCGGCCGTTGCCTTAAAACAAAAAAAAATGCAACATATGCCTCCATCTCCCTCTCTCTTTCATATGCCTCCATTTGCCTCTCTCTCTTTCATATGCCTTCATTTACATCTTTTAACTAGGTTGGGCGTGGTTTTTGTGGTGCCTTTCCTCCATTAAAGCAGAGCTTTTAAGGTAAGCTTTTTTTAAGGGTTTTGGGTTTTTAAGGGTTAAATAATCAGTTCATCTAGGGTTTTAATCGATTTTGTTGATTTTTATTGTTCAGTTTTACCAATTTTACGGCTGATTGGAATTGTTTTAGGTTTTTTTTTTTAATTAAATATTTGTTGTTGTTGACAATGAGGACGATGTTGTTGTTGTTGGGTTGGGCATGGTTTTTGTAGTGCCTTTCCTCCATTAAAGCAGAGCTTTTGAGGTAAGATTTTTTTAAGGGTCAAATAATCAGTTCATCTAGGGTTTTAATCGATTTTGTTGATTTTTATTGTTCGGTTTTACCAATTTTATGGCTGATTGGAATTGTTTTAGGGTTTTGTTTTTGCGTTTTTTTATTAAATATTTGTTGTTGGTGACAATGATAACGATGCTGTTTTTGTTGTTGGATTGGGTGTGGTTTTTGTAGTGCCTTTCCTCCATTAAAGCAGAGCTTTTGAGGTAAGATTTTTTTTAAGGGTCAAATAATCAGTAAATCTAGGGTTTTAATTTATTTTTGTTCATTTTTATTGATCGGTTTTACCAATTTCACGACTGATTGGAACTGTTTTAGGGTTTTTGTGTGTTTTTAATTAAATATTTGTTGTTGTTGATGATGATGATGTTGTTGTTTTTGTTATTGTTGGGTTGGGCGTGGTTTTTGTGGTGCCTTTCCTCCATTAAAGTAGAGCTTTTATGGTAAGATTGTTTTTTTCCCGTAGAATCAATTATACAATGAATGGGGCTGGGCTCTTCTAGTCTGGGTTTATTGAATAGATCGGGGAAGTTTATGCATTTCTGTGTAATTTATTTATTGCCAGAAGGAGAATGAATTTCAAATCGAATATTGTTGATAACGTATGTGATGTAGATATTTCTTGGAAATTTTCTTCTTCTTTGATACGAAATCATCGTTGTTATTGAACTGGGTTTGTTGATAATGGGGCTAGGCTCTTCCAGTCTAGGGTTTGGAATTTGGGAATTACAGCATTGAAGCCAGTACTAATGGTATAATCTAGTATTCTGAATTTAGGTTTTAAGGCATTAGTATGAGTAGTGCTCTGAATCTAGCTAGGTTTTACTGAGTTGGGTTTGGAATGTGTGGTTCGATCTCTTCTATTGGTTTGTTAATGTTTCAATTCTTGCTCATCTTTTGTTACTAAGTTTTTTTAATGGTTAGTGTGGACACCTAATTCTGGCACCTCAGTTAGCTCCCAACGGTCTATGATGAATATATCCTGTTGCACAGGTCCGTTCTTGAGCTAGTATGCCAAAATTCCACCTCTTTACCCCTCTCATACCACTCTAACACTATTTATAGGCGTTTTAGAGGCTCACGACTCGTTTTGAGATTTTTTGGACATTTTTAGGATTTTTTATTAATTTATTTTCATTATTTTTCATGCATATTTATTTCCCAAGGGCATTTTAGTCACTTCACATTGCATCAAATAATTTTTCTAGGTTAATTACATTTTTCTAGAATTTTTGATAATTTTTCCATAATTTTCTGAGTTTTTATCTATTTTCTATTAATTTTTGAAACATTTTCCATTCTTAGGGGCATTTTAGTAATTTTACACCTGCATCGTCAACTTTTTCTCCAATTTTCACTCATTTATATTTTTCTAGAATTTTCCCATAATTTTTGGCATTTTTTAGCACATTTTTCAAAATAGTCCGAAAATCCCGAAAATAGTCGAAAACAGTCCAAATTAGCCCGGATTATTCCGGAATCTCGCGAAATCTCCCGGAATCTCAAATATTATGATAATATTACGTATGATTCCCGTAATCGTATCATAATCGCATAATATCTCGGAGATTCACGCGCAGAATAAGCAAAAAAAAAATCGACCCAGACACAGCTGGACCTGCGCCTAGACGCAGGTCCATATTACAGGACCTGCGCCTAGACGCAGGTCACAAATACTGATCTACGTCTAGACGCAGGTCATGTAACAGGACCTGCGCCTAGGCACAGGTCTGGTGCCATTCCGTGACGATTTTTTCCTTTGCTCGCCTATAAATACGACCCTTCATTCGACCTTTGAAACAACGACAATAAAAGCACGAAAAAACTTGACACTCTCTGCTCTGCTCTCTACTACATATTCTCTCTATACAAAAGCTCTGTCAAAATCAATATTAATCACATATAAAACACATTCAAGCATTTTCAATCACCGAATCCGGCATTTGGCACGCTAATTTCAGGGCCGTAATCGACCGCCGCACACTCTGGTACACATTTCTGAGACCCTTTTTATTCAATGTCAACATGCTTTCTTTCGTTTTAATTTTCATTTTAATCTTTGATTTGGTTCGATCATGATAATATGTGATTTTTCCTGTTACGTTCATGCCGATCTATGTTTTTAATTTATGTATTTTTTTTCTTTTTATCTGCAATATGTATGTGACGACCCGACTCGCTTAAATCGGCGCGGAAGAAACCGACGAGTCGAATAGTCATAACTAACAACTCAAATACTTAAAAATTAAAACAAATACCTCAAGATATCATTATTATAACCCAAAGTACAAATACCCACAAGTTTGTACAATACTAAACCAAAAGTCAAACTATCAAATCTATTATACGAAACTCCAAACACATGTCAGAGTCCAAAACAAATGTATACAAGTCACTACTATAGTCTAATATTATCCAAAATCTATAAACAATGAAAATACAACTAAATCAAAATACCGGCGCTCGCCCAACCCAAAGCTAAGCAAGAACCTCATCATCAGAATTACCTGAAAAACAAACAACAGTCCACCACCAGTGGCGAGTAACATAACTGACTCACCCTAACGGGAATACACATGAACATAGCACAAATCAAATATCCAAATCACAAAACCAAATATGCGAAAATCATCCCAAAATAAACTCGACTCAACTATCTTATCCAAACTTATCTTTGGCGCAATCATTCATAGACTAGACCGGCCTACGCACGTACGAACGCATCTTACGCATTCGAACTTTCTACTATGTTAGGAATTGAGAATCTTACTCCCAAGTCCCGTGAAACCAATCTTACTGGAAATCCACATCCGAAGACAACATAGTAAGACCACCAACTATCCCAATACCGCGAATAGGATAGGGGCAACGTCTTAACCCAAAAACATAGAATCTTACTCTAAGTTTTAGGCGTCTAGCTACAAAATCAAGCTAATCTTTAACAAATCTTTAATTCTTTAATCCGAAGTTTACTTACTTAGCTACTTCTTAAGTTGCCTTTACGCCTTGACTTAAGAAAATAACGCGTAAACCAATCATCTTATCAACATCTTATCATCATCTTATCATTCTTTAACTCTTTCTTTAACTTTCTTTAGCTTTCTTTAACTTAAAAGACTTAATCAAGAACTTAACAAGACTCATCAAGAACTCAAAGAACTCAACCAAGATTCATAAAGAACTCATCCAAGATTCAAGAATTTCAATCAAGAACTCAATCAAAATTCAAGAACTTCAATCAAGAACTCAATCAACACACTCAAATCACACGCATACTTCAACAACTAATCATGAAATTCCCAGCTTACTATCATCCAAAATTCATCAAACTTAAACATGATCAACATGAACTTAAAGCCAACATATTCAAACATAAAATAATCATATTCAATCATCAAAATCATCATTTAAACAACGCAAAATCAAATTTACAATCAACCTTAAAAACATGATCAAAACTTCATCTAAACCAATCTTATTCATCTAATCTATACTATGAAACATAGTATGCCAATTAAGTTGAGAAAGTATGCCAATCTTATTCATTTACAATCAACCTTAAAAACCTTATTGAAGATATGCACACAAAAACAACACAAAATTGCAGCCCGGAAAGTCGAACCACACGACCCACAACCACGCACACACGGCACGAACAACACGGCACACTTGCACGGCCCTTTGCACGACCTGCATGGCTGCACACACGATCTGCACGGCTGCCCAACCTTCACGCACGACACACGAGCACCACCACGCACACCACACGAGCAACCCACAAAAACCCCACACGGACCAAGCCCGGAACCAACCCGAACTAATGATCTTGAATAAAATTGTTGAGGTTTAAATTGTGTTTTGGTATTTAAAGATCAATAGAGGTTGAATCTTTAAGTTTGGGATTAGAAAGAATGATGAACAATTGGTGATGATCAATAGCCAAAAATGGCGTGTAGAATGGCAAGGCAAATGGAGAGAATTGTGTTGATCTTTTTTATGGCAAGAGCATAGGATGGCAATTGTGTTTAAATGGGCAAAAATGAGCAAAAGCCTTACTAACTCCTCTATATATAGAGTTAGTTAAGGTGTGAACATGAGGCAAATGGCAAAACCTTGCCATGCACTCAAGGAAACCGGCCCAAGCAAGAGAAATGGCCAAATTTGGGCTCTCGTGATCCATTGGGCTAATTTACAAAAATTGCATGACTAATCATGCTTAAATCAATTTAGCCCAAAATATTAAATAATTAATTAGAAAATTAAATAATTAAATTCTAATTAATTAAATAATAATTAAAATAAATAATAACTAATCAAAATAAAATATTTCGAATTAAATCGAAATTATTCACATAAAACAAAATAAATAGTTCAAAACTAAATTTGAACTATACATAGCATCACATAAATACACATAATCATCCGACAGAAATACCAATAAAAATCAGGTTCGTTACAATGTAAATCATGTCATGCCTTAATTTTCGCATATTTCATGTCGTCTCCATGTATATTTTCCATGCTTATTTTTAATTCGTATCATTCCGTTTAGCTTTTTCTTTATTTATTTTGATTGCACGGGATTCGAGGTACGTTCGCATTTTCCATGCCATCATCATGTTGAATTGCTTTTTTTTTTCTTTATTTATGATTTATTTGATTTGAATCTTGATTTCTCATCCGGATTTTTGGCTTCATTCTAGCATTTTAATATTGACTAATTCCAAAGTGGTCACAAAACAATTTTAGGCTAATTTGTGCATTAAACTGAACCGACTTAGTAATTCGCAAATTAGGGCTAAAATTGAGTTATCTCCGTTGCTCTTAAATTGAACAATGATCTTACAAAAGAGACCTAGTAGAGACCGCTTGCAGGCGGGCGGGCCCAATGCACGATTGGCTCGTAACCTGTCCCCGAACCCATACTATGGTGCACGACCATATGGGACCGATTGCTCCTGGCTTCGGTACTTCTTCGGTGTCCGTGGACCGTATAAACGGACGGTGGCGACTCCTACTAGTCCGTATTCACGTACGGCGTTAACGAGCATTCAAACAAACTCGTGACGTAGGCGGCCGGGTAAAAACAACCCCTACAGTTTGGCGACTCCGCTGGGGAATATCACTCCTTAGTGGTGTGGAAAAACTTGAAAATTCTCGTAAGATCATTATTCAATTTTTGAGCATGTGACATAGTGACCTTCCGCATAAGGTCACACTTAGGCCCACGTCTCATATGAGCATGTTCTATGCTCGAGACCGACCCCGGGGGGTTGGATTATGGTTGCTTGTGGTGCCCGACCACAATGATCATAGCCGGCCCATCCCAGCCATGGCGCGTGATCATCATGCCCGATGAGATCATAATGAGGAATCTGTTAACCGTGTGTCATTCAAAATGAAGAATGATCATATCGGTTCTTTTTTCTTTAGCCATGGTACCTTTTGACCACCCAGGACTGACCTTAGAAGACCATCATTTGAATATTCTAGGACTAGTGTGTTATCTGTGCATTTGGCCCATTAATCTAGCCCAACCCAATTTACTTTACTCATTAACCATAAGGATAACTCAATGTCAAGTCTACAGTCCAAATCACCAGTTCAGTTCAATAGTCTCATCTCTTTAGCTCATTCCCCAGTCAAGTTCTTTAGTCCAAGTCTAGCTCACAGTCCACGGTCCATTTCCCCAGTCCAAGTCCTAAGTCCAGTTCTCAAAATGGGGTCCATGTCCATCACAGTCCAGTCTAATTTCATAACTTTCTCGAGTCCAAACACACTTTTGCTTGCCATAGGTTCAGTTCATCTCACACTCTCGGCACAGTTCACCACCAGTCTCATCCCAGTCCAGTCTCCAAGTCTAGATAGTCCTAATTAGACATAAGGCCCAACTTAGACCCGTCCCATTCACAAGTGGTCCTATCTAGACATAGGTTCACTTTAGCTCACTTCAGTGTCAGTCACGCCAAAAGTCCAGTACCTTAAAACAGATCTAGGTCCGGACTTAGGTTTATACAAAGTCAGACTCAGTTCAATGTCTATCTTAGTCCAGTGTCAGTTCTCCCAGTATTCTAAGTCAAGTTCCTTTTGATTTCAGCTGCCATAGGGAAGACTCGAGACGTGTCCGAGGGTCTTCGAGGGGTGACTAAAAGCCAAGCCAAGCGCACCCAGGTCGGTTTCAGGAGCATCCACATCCCAAGAAGAACCAGATCTTCCCGTTCAACTAACCTTGAAATGTCAAACCCTGAAGCCCAGTTCGCAGCCATCATGGCCAAACTTGAAGCCATGAACAACAAAATTGAGGCCCAAGAAAAAGCCATTAAAGAACTCAGAAATCAACCACAACCAGAACCTGAGCCAGAGTCTGAGCCTGAACCAGAACCAGAACCACAACCACAATCCAAAATTGATGCTGAAAAAAGGGTTGAGCAACTTGAGGAGATGGTGAAGAAGCTAGTTGAACTGTCAGCCCATCAAGGACCCAACACTTTGGACTATGAAATTAAGGGGAAGCTACCAAAAAAAGTAGTTTTGAGCAACCTTCCTAAATTCAAAGGGGTTGAAGATCCCGAAGACCACCTCCGCACCTTCAATGTCACCATGGCCCTCAAGGGGATGGGTAAAGACTTGTTTGCTTCGGTGTTTCCCCTAACCTTGGAGGCGCACCCCTCTAAATGGTTCAGGACCTTGAACAAAGCCAAAATTGATGACTGGGAATACATCAAGGAAGAATTTCTGAAACAATACCGCTACAACTCCCAACTCCTAGTCAGCCTTCGTGAGCTCAAGGCCACGAAGCAAGGTGACCGAGAGGACTTTCCTATTTTCCTGAACCGCTGGAGAGAAAAGGCAGCTCAGATGTCCAACCGACACAACGAGGAGGATCAAGTCTAAATCGTGATCAGAAACCTTCAGCCTAAATACCAAGAACCCCTCAAATTCCAGCCCATTACTTCCTTCTCACAACTACACCAAGTAGGGCTTATTGCTGAAGAAGAACTTCAAGCCTAGAAAAACAAAGGATTTTTCCATAAGAAAGGTAGCTCCTCATCCTCACCTTCCACAAACCAAGCTAACCTAGTCTACATCGATAATGTCTCTGCCGAAGCCTATTCAGTTTCCACTAATCCTAGACCACAGAGGCAACAAAGGGTCTTCACATCTTTGGGCATGACTTATGATCAAGCTTTGGACAGGTTGGTTAGCAAAGGAGTTTTGTCACCAATTGGGCCCACTCCGGATCCTCCCGAGCACATGAAGTCAAAGAAATGGAATGCTAATGCTTATTGCAAGTATCATCAGGGAAAGGGTCATAATACATCTGATTGTTGGTCACTCAAACATAAGGTCCAGGACATGATCGACGCAGGTTGTCTTCCGATTCCACCATGGGCAAAAGAAAAACCGAGCATCCAGAAGAACCCACTACCGTGAGCAGCTCCAAGGCATGGATTCCCGATCCGTGCGGTCCTTCTAGTTTTGAGTCAATAAGAGTCTTCATTCCTAGCCAGTGTCATTTTCAATTCAATGTCATTTGAGTCTATGTAATTTTATTTATTTATTTATTTATCGCAGAGTCATGTGTAAGCCTTTTCCATATATCAATAAAAATGAAGCATTTTCTTTTTCCTATCTCCATTAGCAATGCTATTTTCCAACTCTATGCAGGTTCAGTCACTTACACGACTTCAATTGATTAATTAATAAAACTCACACCTTCACACACTGACCTCACTACACTTTCACACACTGACCTCACAAGCAATATCAATAATCACTTTCACACACGACCTCATGAGGACATGCTTTCAAACGGTCAATGGCAAGTCATATTGGGAGAATGGTGCAATGGCCTCAAAATAAACAAATCAAAACCCAGGCCCGACTCAATTACAATTCATAACGGAGTACAGGAGATTAAATGGCAACACTCAAGGCTCATTCGCACCTAAAGGGGTTAAATGCCAAAGATGATTTGAAAGCATTGTCCAGAGCAATAAAAGACAGCAACCTCATTCAAGCAAAAGTCGAGGCAAAAAAAAAAAAAAATCAATTCAAAATCAGGCCTATAGAACTACGATGGTCTGATTCCACAAGGATACGTAGGAAGCCTCTACTTGAGGTCCGACCACATTAATAAAAAAATCAAACGAAGCCTAGCTGCCGAGTGGCTCTACCTGCTAAGAGCTCGACAATAACATTTGCTAATCTTTGACCCGTGCATAGACTCAAACTTGAACCCGCATTTCTAGCCAACCCTACATCTTGGCCACATCCATTTTTAACCTCGAGTCACAAAATTTTGGCCTTTCTATTTTTTCTAACCCTATCCCATTCTTTGGTCACCTTCAAAGACTCATTGACTAAACTCTCCAGGAGGTAAAGCCACCTAACTCTACTGAGGGTTAGCACATTATATTTGGGGGCTCATCACCATATTGTCCCTGCTCCCGTCTCTTCACAACATCATCTTTATTATTCACTTGGGGGGCTCCTCGATCTGTTTCTATGATCTAACCGTCTCAGGTCTATCTTATCAAGTTGAAATCAAGGAACTCCATCCATGGACCCCTTATCTTCTTTACATCCCAGTTCAAATTAAGTCAAACTTCGTGTCTAGGTCAAACACCGTGTCTAGGACAACCTCTAATCACATTTCTCCCTCATGTCATTCCCTCTAACACCCCGTGACAAGGCATTGAGTTATCCTGTCTCCTCCTTTGCATGGACATCATCCTAACTTGCAATAATCCCAGACCTTTGTAAGTCAATCTTGCCCAGACCTACACTGAACCACAATACTCTTACTACCACAGATCACTGTCAAAACTCATACAACTACAATTCCCAGTTCAAACTCAGACTCAGTTTACTTTTCCTGTGATAAACCCGACCTTCACAAGATTGCGTGGCATAAATCTGACCTTGCCACTCCTTTGTGCGATAAATCCAACCTTCGCACTCACTCAGACACCGACTCCGACTCAGTTTACTTTTCCCGTGATAAACCTGACCTTCACAGGATTGCATGGCATAAATCTGACCTTGCCATTCCTTTGTGCGATAAACCCGATTTTCGCACTCACTCTGACACCGACTCAGACACCGACCCAGACTCTTTACCTGTGATAAGCCTGACCTTCACAGGATTGTGTGGCATAAATCTGACCTTGCCACTCCTTTGTGCGATAAACCCGGCCTTCGCACTCACTCAGACATCGGCTCAGTCACAGACCCAGACTCTTCACCTGTGATAAACCCGACCTTCACAAGATTGCGTGGCATAAATCTGACCTTGCCACTCTTTTTCGTGCGATAAATCTGACCTTCGCACTCGCCGACACCGACACCAACACCAACGCCGAATCAGACTCTTTTCCTGTGATAAACCCGACCTTCACAGGATTACGTGGTATAATTCTGACCTTGCCACTCCTTTTCAATCATATCTGTCACTTCACTGTTGACACTTCTCACTACTTGCACTTCACTGCATTTTCTTGTTGCGTGATTACATGTTTATGTGTTTACTTGTTGCATGCTCGTTCGATTGTCAAATCAATTGGCTTTTGAACACCACTTTTAACATCAAGTTGCACCGGTCTCAAAGGGGTTAACTCATTAGTTATTTCCTTTGGGATCAGCATACATAAGTCGCTTAGCGCACCTTTGACCTTCGTCTTACAAGACTTCGTCTCTTCAGACTCGGTCAAAGGGGGGGCTAACTGTAGACACCTAATTCTGGCACCTTAGTTAGCTCCCAACGGTCTATGATGAATGTACCCTGTTGCACAGGTCCGGTCTTGAGCTAGTATGCCAAAATTCCACCTCTTTACCCCTCTCATACCACTCTCACACCATTTATAAGCGTTTTAGAGGCTCACGACTCGTTTTGGGATTTTTCGGACATTTTTAGGATTTTTTATTAATTTATTTTCATTATTTTTCATGCATATTTATTTCCCAAGGGCATTTTAGTCACTTCACATTGCATCAAATAATTTTTCTAGGTTAATTACATTTTTCTAGAATTTTTGATAATTTTTCCATAATTTTCTGAGTTTTTATCTATTTTCTATTAATTTTTGAAACATTTTCCATTCTTAAGGGCATTTTAGTAATTTTACGCCTGCATCGTCAACTTTTTCTCCAATTTTCAATCATTTATATTTTTCTATAATTTTTCCATATTTTTCCATAATTTTTGGCATTTTTTAGCACATTTTTCAAAATAGTCCGGAAATCCCGAAAACAGTCCAAATTAGCCCGGATTATTTCGGAATCTCGCGAAATCTCCCGGAATCTCAAATATTATGACAATATTACGTATGATTCCCGTAATCCTATCATAATCGCATAATATCTCGGAGATTCACGCGCAGAATAAGCAAAAAAAAAAATCGACCAGGACACAGCTGGACCTGCGCCTAGACGCAGGTCACAAATACTGACCTGCGTCTAGACGCATGTCATGTAATTGGACCTGCGCCTAGGCGCAGGTCTGGTGGCATTCCGGGACGATTTTTTTCTCTGCTCGCCTATAAATACGACCCTTCATACGACCTTTGAAACGACGACAATAAAAGCACGAAAAAAACTTGATACTCTCTGCTCTGCTTTCTACTACATATTCTCTCTACACAAAAGCTCTGTCAAAATCAATATTAATCACATATAAAACACATTCAAGCATTTCAATCACCGAATCGGGCATTTGGCACGCTAATTTCAGGGTTGTAATCGACCGCCGCACACTCCGGTACACATTTCTGAGACCCTTTTTATTCAATGTCAACATGATTTCTTTCGTTTTAATTTTCATTTTAATCTTTGATTTGGATTGATCATGATAATATGTGATTTTTCCTGTTCCGTTCATGCCGATCTATGTTTTTAATTCATGTATTTTTTTTCTTTTTATCTGCAATATGTAAATCATGTCATGCCTTAATTTTCGTATATTTCATGTCGTCTCCATGTATATTTTCCATGCTTATTTTTAATTCGCATCATTCCGTTTAGCTTTTTATTTATTTATTTATTTTGATTGCACGGGATTCGAGGTACGTTCGCATTTTCCATGCCATCATCATGTTGAATTGTTTTTTTTTTTTTTGTTTATTTATGATTTATTTGATTTGAATCTTGATTTCTCATCCGGATTTTTGGCTTCATTCTAGCATTTTAATATTGACTAATTCCAAAGTGGTCACAAAACAATTTTAGGCTAATTTGTGCATTAATTTGAACCGACTTAGTAATTCGCAAATTAGGGCTAAAATTGAGTTATCTCCGTTGCTCTTAAATTGAACAATGATCTTACAAAAGAGACCTAGTAGAGACCGCTTGCGGGCGGGCGGGCCCAATGCACGATTGGCTCGTAACCTGTCCCCGAGCCCATACTATGGTGCACGACCATATGGGACCGATTGCTCCTGGCTTCGGTACTTCTTCGGTGTCCGTGGACCGTATAAACGCACGGTGGCGACTCCTATTAGTCCGTATTCACGTACGGCGTTAATGAGCATTCAAACAAACTCGTGACGTAGGCGGCCGGGTAAAAACGACCCCTACAGTTAGCTATTCAAATTTTGGTGTTTATGTGCAAGTTCAGGCAAGTAGGAAAAGACTAGTTTGACTCACTTATGCTAGGATCTTGCTACAAGTTTTAAGTAATTAAACAGTAAGTTTTAAGTAAGTGTTCCACCATTCATTGGGGTGCATAAGTCATGGATTATGCATATATTCTTTGATGCTTTTTTTTTGGGGGCAATAATGTTTGATTTACAATGCCTTTCGCATCTATATGAACCAATGCTCACTTATGCAGAATAAGTATGAATGCTGCTTCATTTGCTTGAATTCATTTCTTCTCTAACAAGTTTGTTAGGTGATTTGCATTTTCAAATTCTTTCTGCAAATTCGTTTTCACCTTTTTTTAAGCTTGATTTCCATGGTAAGCGAACACTTCTAAAGCCAAATTTTGTTCAGCAATTAGAGCTTTTGCTTAAACTATGGTGAGAATTATTTAATTCATTTTGGTTCTCACTTTTCAAAATTCAAAGAGCAGGTCTTACTTGATGATTATGTGCTCTATTATTAAAAGAGAAAGACAATTTTAACTTGTTTAAAATTTTGTGTGTTTCTTGGCATTATATCTGAAGATTTTTGGTCTTTTATGGAATATTGGGCATATCCTTTTGCTGTGAACTGACATTCTGAACAGAAATGTAAATGACAAAATAGAGAAATAGATATGAAAATGATGATTAATGAAAGATAATTGTGATGAATCTGATTGATTAAAAGATCTAACACTAGGCAAGATAACTATCAAACATTTGAGGCTTGATTCTCTCCTAAACATGAGCATTCGAGAGGCTCATATCCTCGAAAGAGCTTTCACTCAATTGCATTCAACATTCAGCGTAACTTTCTCTCTCGAACTTGCTCTTATTTATAGAAATAACCCCTCTAATTAATCTTACTATAATCTTTTATACAATTCTATTAACAACTTATTATGCCTAGAATACCTTGCCTACCCCCTAAGACTTAATTCACATAAATCCTTTTCATTTATATTTGCTCCCAGATTTAGCCATCCTTTGACCAATTCTTTCATTTACTTGATTTTTGTTATCATATAGTATTTTGAAAATTCTGACATTTACTTGATTTAGCCATCCTTTGACCAATTCTTTTATTTACTTAATTTTTGTTATCATATAGTATTTTGAAAATTCTGACATATAATTACTGATGATGGCAAAGATGTAAAAGGAAAAGGGAGGTGACAAGGTTTAAGCTTTTGCTGACATATCTACGGAACGGAATATAAGAACCATGGCAAAAACTTCCCTCTATTCTAGCTATTTTTGCTGCAGAAGCTTCTGTTGTCTTCTTAGATCCTTCTCATGAGCATTATCCAGCCATAAGCAAGTTCTTGTTTCAGTCTTCTGTTGATAGTGCCTCTAATCAGGTTCTCCACACCTCAAGGAATGAAAGATTCCTTTAACAATACTTAATCAAAGGAATATGGAGACAATTTTCTACAACTCCATGTCCAAAGCTACATTTAGTGGCTAGCTTTAAATTACGCATTATTTGTATTTGGTAGCTAGTATACATACTATTTAGTTATTTTATGTCTTTTTCCTTCTTTTAATTTGTAACTCAAATCCACTATGAACATATATGTAAATTCATAAATTAATATAAATTTGATTTATTCCTACTTGTGGTTTTTTGTGAATGGGATAAACTAGTTGTGTAGTTGGTGAAAGTAGCTAGCAGCAGTTGTGAAGGGGGGCTGGATAGTGGGGGAGGGTTGGAAGCAACCAACGTAATTTTTTTTATAATAAAATATCTGTTTATCTGCTCCTCTATTTTAATAATAGCGGAGCAAAGAGCCATGGGTTATAATTATTAGTTGTTTTCTGCTGGTCCTGACCTCAGAATTTTGAGGCTCTCCATCTAAGAAATTCAAAAGGTGGTTACTATTTAGTTCTTGTTGGTGATCGATAATAATGCATTAAGGCCGATTAAGACATTATTATGTTAAGGAAGCTAGCTATCTAAAACTGATATAGATTGTGCAAGCTGGCGATGGTTTGGGCTGTAAACTAAACAAAAATAGATCATTGACATGATTACATGAATTTAGGCTAGTGGGCTAAAACTACGTACGGTATTTTGGTTTCATGGAAATTAATCTTCGGGCCCACAATGCCAGAAAAATCAAATTAGTTGATGTTAGAATAAACAATAATATGTAATTAATTACTTATCTCAGATGTTGCATGTGACGTGGTGGACCATTACCCTAAAAGACGATTTTCTACAACCCTAGTGATTAGGTACGTTGTCACCTTCCAGGATTAACATGTTGCAGTTATTATGTTACAAAGGGAGTAATTAATAAGGCTTAAGATGTACACAAGACGTTGGCATATATATATTCGTATTCTTAACCATTGTATTAGAAACCGTGATCGTATAAGGAACACTGTCAATTATCATTGGATAATTCTTACCATTCAACAAGGCACTTGAATTGAGAGTGAGCTTCCCTCCCGATTTCAAATGATTTTGGGATCAATTCTCATTCCCGCCCTTTGTGGCTCATTCGCACCCCAAAAAAAAAACAACAAGGCACTTGACTTGTTTCGAATAATTTCTCCCTTTGATTTTGTGTGACATCATCAAGAGTAGCTGAGTAGTAATCAAAGTAAGATGCAAAATTGCAAACCATTCTCACTCTCCTTCGGTTCGTACATCACAATGCTAGTTAAACAATTTGGTTAAAAATTTAGGACTATACAATCATCTCCTCATCCTAGATCGGATAGTAAGTTTAATTTCATTTCATAGCTTAAGACTTAGCCTAACATAATATTAGCTGACACCTATACCATAAACCAACTTAATAGAGTATATAGCATATTTTTGGGCATCAACATAACTATCAGCTTGAGCTTTTGGTTGAGATGACCCACTAGCATGGTATCAGAATTATCAAAGCTAACATGACACATAGGCCGGTCACGAGTTTGAATGTCTTCTCTCTCTCCCTTCTAAGTGGAATTAAATTGCGTCAGGCATAATGGGGCATGTGATGCGTTCACATTTGAAGCCCAAAGGGTCTTTCATATGACGGGAGGGTTGGTGGTTGGGTTGAGTTCGACTGGTGGTTGCGGTTCGATTGGGCTGGGTTTGACAGCTGAGTAAGGTTTGAATTGGTTGTGGTTGTGGGCTATCTAGGGTTCAGATGGGTAGGGCTAGGGTTCGATTGGTGGGTGGAGTTTGACTTGGTGTGGTTGTGGGCTAGGGTTTAGGGTGGTTGTGGTGGTGGCTGAGTTTAGGTGAGTGGTGGCTGGGGTTGGTGTGGCTGGCTCCGGGTGGCTAGTGGCTGGGGGTTTGGGTTGCTGTTGTTAACTTGCTGGGTTGGGGTGTAAGGTGGTTGTGGTGGTTAATGGGTAGTTGTGGTATTGGTGAGGGTGAGAGGTGGTGGGTTAATAATGTAATGTTAAATTGTTAATGATGTAATGTTAATATATAATGAAAAATTATGAATGATAAGTAATTGCAGTTTGATAATATTTGTGATTTTTTTTTACCATAAATAGAAAGTTGGGTAGTTGTTTCCATTTTTTGTTACACTTAAATATGGTAAATGTTGTCATTTTTGGAGTAATTTTAATGAGTCACCTGCAAGACATTTGCTAGTCAAAACCGAAATCCGACATTAAGGTGGTGGTCAACAAATAAATTAGTGATAAAAGATGATTTTTTTTTTTAAAAAAAAAAAACTAATTCGAAAATGTGTTTTTTTTTTTTTTTTCAAAACCCGAGATAATTAAGATGATTTTCAACAATTTTTTCAAAATATCGATATCAAGTTTGTCTAACTTTACCTCAAACGTTCTACCGCGTTGTTCTACTAGAGGAAAAACAGCTTATGGATTTTTATAGCTCTACATACAACATCAATTTCCAAAACACTCAACATGATTTCTAGACAGATGTTGACTGGGGATGATTTAGGCACTTCCAAAATTGATTTTGGCACTTCTCCCCCTCTCACATGAATAGTAAGGGGAGGAGTGTCAATATCAATTGCCATGTTGACTATGTACTAACTTTGTACTCGCTCCATCCAAAAAAAACTGCTCCAGTTTGACTATGACCATTATTCACATGTTAATTTTGATATTTTTTAATTTTATATAGACAACGGAAAATATAGTCATGCTTCAGTTTGACTATGAGTATTATTTCGTTGTAACTTTGACCCTCTTTAATTTTATATAGACAACGAAAATATAGTCATGTGTAATCTTGTTTGATTGAATTGATTCGTTTCAAATATATATTTCCAAATATATAATTTTTATTTTTTTTGTTATAAGTAATTAGAAACATTAATTTTTAAAGTCATGAGTTAAAAAATGTGAAAAAGTAAATGAAGCGTTTTTTTTTTTTTTTTGGAAGGAGAGAGTAATTGGGAAAAAACAATACAGTACTTAGCTTCCTTTGGTCAAAGTATTGGGTAAAAGTAACACTTTCATCAAATTTGTGAGATCTTTTTAGTTTAGTTAAAGTATTGTAACTAAATAAGAACGCAAGAATTGAAGTATACTTGTTGCAAATTAAGAGATGAAAATATTATGAATTTTTTATTGGTTTGTTCTAGAACTGATCAAAACTGGTCTCGTACCAATGTCAATTTACAAATACCATGTCTAATGTTTTTATGAAGTTTATAATTACAATGATTTATTATATTATATTGAATTGCAAGCCTGTCAATTTTCCTTACTGATAAAAACAATTTACAAATACCATGTCAATTTATTATATTTAATAAAAAGGAGTAATTTATGAATTCTTGACAAAATCATCCAAAAATCAATGTAATAAATGTTTGATTTTATCAAATATTACCAATTTATTTTTATGTAAAAAATTAAAGTGGTAACATTTTCATTGACTGCTATAATTAAAATTTTATATTTTTATTCAAACTACAAAATTTGTTGTAAATATAAATTAAACCCACACTAGGTTTGCGCTTCAATATTTATTTTCAATTACGGGTTGATTCCTCTCAATATCTGGAAAAAATATTAAAAAATCACAGCGAGTCAGATAAATAAGATTCTAAGCGGGTCATTTCAATATTAATTTTCTAACCGGCTGTTTTGGCTAATAAATCTTTAAGTTAAAAAAATTGATAATTATTAGTTTGAGCAACTTTATGCTTAATTATTGGAAGTACCATAGTTTAAAAGATGTGCCAATACACCTGAACTGAACTTAATCAACTTATCATAATTTATCTAAATTTATTAAACTTAAAACTTATTTTTATAAATTTCGCGAAAGTATTATTTGCACTTGGTGCACAATATTGCTTTTGTACACCAGTAGTGGCCTCGTGAAATAACGTGTATTGAACCTTTATTTGAGTAGCAATAATTTTACTGACGAGTCGTTTGGTAGCCAATAATAAATGATGGTAATGAGAATGAATTTATAACTAAATTTTGAAGGAAAATCAAAATTCATTCTCATGGTGTAACTAATTTAACTACAATTTATCTAATTTTATTCACAAAGATTTATTCCCATCAAATACCATTCTCCCCAATGGTAATAGATGAGAATAAAAAATCATTAGAAAATTGAAACTTGGCAATGAAAATTTGTTTTCCATGGGGGTCGGATTATAAGGTTATTCCTTAACAAAATTACACTATAAATTCATTACCATTATTACCGTCATTTATTACCAACAACCAAACAGGCCGTGAGGGTTAAAGAAGGACAAAAATATGTAGGAAGATAAATGTTGCATATCTACTCTTAAAGATTACATATATATACCATCTTCTATATCATGCGTGACAATAATTAATTAAAATACTAATTAGAATTATGAAGCAATTGATGTTCACTTAATTAGTGTTGCCCTCAAACCCAGCTACTTTTTCTCTAAAGAAAGATAACCAAAACCATGCTCCCCCACAAAAACCATTTCCATACCATGCTCCTAATGTGTTTTTCCATGTGAATGTAATTTCTCACAACAATGCAAACATCATCAACAACGAAATCTTCCCATTGTTATCCAAGAACCGTGCACGCAATTCTCACTTTTATTTTACACATAACAAGTAGACCCATGTTAGAAAATGAGATTGACTCCAGTATCACTGTGTTAGAGCTCGATTCTCTCTAACTTTTGTTTAATTACACTAACCTGTCGAAAAAATTACATAAAATATTATCTACAACAATTATAAATGTCACATGATACAACACTATCATCAGTCCTCGCTCTAGATCTAAAGCCTTAATCAATTACAACCCACAACATATTTACAATAATGGTACAATGGTTACACTAGAAATTAAATTGCTAGAAAAACTAGTACAAACCAAAAAATGCGATCGAAAGTATATAAATCTCATTCAAGTCAATCAAATAATTTTTTTACTACATCTAGTACATCAAATACAGACATGCACAAAGGCCGACCTCTCCACCATCGTCATTCATCTTTTCCTTCAACGTGTTTTAACGAAGAGCATTAAATGCCCTAGCTACTTATTTGCCTTTTCAGACTTTCACCTCATCAACAAAAAAATAAAAAAATTCAAATCCATTTTCAGAACACATTATTTGAATTGTAATTTTTTGGTTGACAATTTTGACTGATCTTATAGCACCTACTTACTTGAGTTTGTTATAATTATACTACTAGTAGCGGAGTACTTAAGTGGGATGACTCTATTATAATAGAAGGCTGAGATTTCTTATTTTTTAAAATTATTTTTAATTACTAAATCTAAGTGTATATTATTTTTTTAATTACATTTAATCATTTTTGGAACTTTTTTTACATAAAAAATTGTATTTAAAGTAATTAAAAAAATAATATTGTTCCAGGCCCACCCAGGTGGTCAAACCCGTATTAGTGGGCCCAAATCCTAGGCCCAATTCTGGTAGGGCTAGGTACATATCAGATATTCTATGGCGAATACAAAGTTGCCACGTGTCAATCAGCTTGGTAAAGCTTTGATCAGGTTTCCATGGGCCCGGCTCATACGCCAGCCTAACCGGCCCAGCAAGAACCCTAACCAGGGATCTAATGCCTATATAAGGATCAGTCCTACCATTCTACAGGTACAAAATTCATAACTCACAAACCCACAAACTACTCTGAATCCTTATTTTCCGATATCTGACTTAAGCATCGGAGGGGCGTTCCCGGGTTCCACCCCTCGGGTTAGCAATCTCTGACTGTTTTGCAGGTCACAGCATTCATCGAGGATCATTCAGAGTACACGTCAAACACCAAAAGATCGTTGACTATTCACGAGAAGTTTCAGAACAGGAACAAATATACACTTAGATTTACTAATTAAAAATCATTCAAAAAACAAGCAATATCAGTCCTCTATTGTAGAGCTCATATTCATAAGACCACAACAGAATTTTAACTCTAGGTGACATGTGGTATAGTGGTACCATGCACCAGTTTATCATGTTTGCACTAATTAATTAATTAATTGCACTAACTATATTACCTTATGATTTTTTTTATTTATTTATATAGGGTAACATTTAAAAATTTAGGATTCATTGTGCATAAATTTAATGTATACCACTTGTCAAAATAAAAAATAATGTACACCAAATATACAAAAGACCTTTTCTTTAAAGACATGAAAGTTAACTTTAAAAGCATATGAAATAAAGCAAAACCTTAATTCACAAAAAAAATAAAAATAAATTAAGTAGTAATCATTCTATCAAGATCCAAGAAAGACATGGGGCGAAAATCCGATCTAACTCCATCACTCCTTGTCAGGCATCAGCTCAACCTTAGGCCAACCCGCATTCGACTTTTTGTCCGATACTCTAACTTTTTGTCTACTAGACTAATTTAAGTGTTTTTCTATTATTTTGTTAATTTTATTTTATAACATTCATGTTTCCTTAATATCTGACGTCTGTATTTTATCTCTCTGACCCAATTTTAAAATCCTAACTCCACCACTTCTCGTTTACTTGTATTCTACCATCATAATAACTATTCTCTTTGTTTCCAAATTCTAAATATCCCCACTTACAACCCAACAAACGAAAAAAAAACCCAACAATTTTTAAAAAAATTTAAGCGGTGGCCCAAAAAACTCAACTGAATGAGACATATTTTTTCTAACTGTAATCTTATTGTACTATCTAATGCATTTAATTAAGGAAGCTTTCTTGACTCCCTTTATAAACTTGTATCTGGGTTTCAGTCTTTCACATCTTAGCTTCACAACATAACTTCCATTTTATTTTTTTCTATTTTTTTTTTGTTGTAACATAATTTTTTCCTCTTACAGCAACAGACTTGGAAAAAAAAAAACATAAACTCCCATCTTCTTTTTCCCTCTAGCTATTATACATCTTCTTGAATATACACATATAAATATATAGTTTATTTATAGTATATATAGTATAAAAACTCTCTCATTCACATTCACAAACCTTGTCTTTTGGTCTCTCTCTCTCTCTCTTTTTTTATTTTTTTTATTGAAACCAACTTTACTCACAAAAAGAGAGATTTTTGGAGCATTAATTAGTTTATTTGTTTTTTTGTAACATTAAAAAGAGAGTAGAAATAAACTTCATATATAATTACTAGGAGCTTCAAAGAGAAAAAGAGGAAATTTCAACATGGCTGCTCCTTTGGTTAATTGGCCTTGGGAGAATTTAGGCTCTAATAAGGTACATATAATTACATACATATATATATATATATATATATAATTTCTAACCCTATTCCTTTAATTTGATTATATATATATAATATAAAGTTTAATTTCATGTATTTATTAGGTAATTATTAGGTAATTAATATTACTTATACTAACTTCTAACGTAAGCTTTAATTTAATTATTGTGTTGTAGTATTTGCTATATGGACCTTTTGTTGCACAAGTAGCACATTTGTGGTGGAAGGGTGAAGCAATTATTGATACTTGGAGCTTCCATATTCTCTTATTATGTAGCCTTAGAGGTTCTCTCCATCAACTTTGGCATACTTTTTGCAACATGCACTTCCTTAGTCTCCACCGTAGGATTAATCATCAAGGCGTTGATTTTCAACAAATCGATCATGAGTGGGATTGGTACGTACGTCGTCTCAATATCATACTTAACTCCACATTCTGTCATTATTTGATTTCTGTACGTAGATTTCTGTATATTTAGGCCTGGCCTTAAGATTACGATACTAATAATAAAAATGAAAAAATACTGATTGTCATAAATGTTATCCTAGTATATGGTCCTAAAAAAATGTTATGTCATGTCATAGCCGATAATTTAAGTGTAGCCTTTATGATTCATATTAATTTGTAGTTTTTGATTTTTTGTGGTTTGGTGATGTAGGGACAATTTCATAATTTTACAAGGACTTGGTGGAAGCTTAATGTTGAACATGTTAACATCCTTAACAAATTGGAAAGTGGGATGGGAAATAAGGGGATTACTTGCAGCTTTGGTGCTTCACATGGTGGTTTCAGAGCCATTGTATTATTTGATGCATAGAATTTTCCATAACCAACCCAAACTCTTCCAATCTTACCATTCACTACATCATAAATCGCCTGTACTTCAGCCTTATACTGGTAAGCTTAATTAGCTTTAATTTTGGAATAATTAATATTAATTTTTTTACTCTTAATTTTATTTTGTTTTATGTTATGTATGTAATTGGCAGGGTTGTTCCGCGAATATTTGGGGTTCTGTTCTAAAATTGTATTCAGACCCTTTATATTTTAATAAATGTTAAAATTCAATATTATTTTTTACAGCACATGTATATATCTCAAAGTTGTTTTTATAAATAACGGTATATTTATCTAGAAATATAACAATAATAATATGCCAAAAGAATTTTTTTTAAAAAAACAAAAAAAATTAGGCCATTTGAAAAACAAGGCCCTGTACAGAGAGTCTTTTTGCACACCCACCAGGCCCTACAATGGTAATTGGTTGTTATGGTTGGTTATGTAGTTAACACAATTTTAGTGGACACTTATTGTCAAGTTATTGCCTATTTATTTGCAACACCAAATTGATGGGTGTTATGGAAAGTTTTTTTAATGATGAAAAAGATGGATTGGTTGGACAAGAATCGTAACGTAAACTATTAGACCTCAATTTAGTGTTTATTTAATTTAATTCGTTTTGACATGAGATGCAAATTCTCATAAAAAATTGTATTTCATAAAAGTTAGTTTCCTTGTTCAATTCGCAAGAATAATCCACCCAAACTTTTTTTATTGACATAGAGGAACATGATTTCTCTATGAAACTAGCGAAAACTGATAAAAAGAAATTGGTGCTTTAAAAAAAAAAAAGATGAAGTATATGGTAAGTTTTAGTACAAAAAAAACATTTTTAGAGTGTTAAAATCAAATCTTCAATTCAATTTTTATTTACTCCATATAAGTAATAAATTTATTTGTTATACGGTGTATAAGATAAGCGTGTTTGTCTGCTGGTTGGGTGCTATACAGAGCATAAGTAATCGTGTCTACCTGCTGACTGGGTGAATGTATGTTTTCTTTCTTTCAACTACCTACACATATACAATCCTCCCATTTTTAATTACATCTGATTTTATTTTATTTTTAAAATTATCAAAAAATTGCACTTCTTACGGTGTTAAATTAATTGTAACATAATGTACAAGTTTTCAACCCGATGAGAGTGATAGAGATAAGAAATTTATGTAAAGAGAAGAGGGATATAGAGATGTTATTATCAAACATTGTTGCAACTAATTTGAAATTTAAAATAGAATTGTTGCCATTAATATAACGGAAGGGTTAGAGAGTACAATATTATTAACCAAGTTTGCAAGAAATTCATTCATTCTTAAAATAGAGTTCTTCGGTTCTTCCTTCATTCAATTCCTTACTATTTGACTAAGGTTACGTTTGATTCAACTTAAATAAGCATTTATGTGCTTATTTTTAGAAAATTCAGATCAAATCAGAAAAATTATAACTATAATAATTGATAGAGTATATAACATATTCCTGGGCCCTAACCATTAGCTTAAGCTAATGGTATCAGATCCCAGGTTGTGGTCTCACTAGTGAGGGGGATTGTTGAATCCAACATATCATATAGTGCACTAGTGAGTGTCCCACATCGGAAAATGAGGAGATACTAAACTAAGTTATAAGTCTAGGAGTTACTCCTCCTGTCACCAATTGGTTTTAGGAAGGAACCTCTTATGACTTGTAAGTGACATAACTCTCCTGTCACAGGTTCGAATCTCTCATCCCTCTCCCTTCTAAGTGGAATTAATTCGCGCCAGATCAGAAAATTTTAGATAAATCAAACGCACCCTAATTGTTATAAATTTATTCTGTTATGGACGACCACTCCTTTTATTTATTATATTCAAAATATTTTTTATTTATACAAAACATTCTTATCGGCTCTCAATCAAAAGAGTGAATTATTATTGTTTGACGCTTATCATCAAGGGTCGGAGTGTAAAATGTAATTTATTTATTTTTGAATATTTATTGCAGCTGGGAATGCAACATTTTTAGAACATATACTATTAATGGGAATTATGGCAATTCCAATATTGGGAGCTTCTTTGATTGGATATGGTTCCATAAGCTTGATTTATATCTATGTTTTGGCATTTGATTTCTTAAGATGCTTGGGTCATTCCAATGTCGAAATCATCCCACATCAAATTTTTGAAGTTTTGCCTCTCCTTAAATATGTTCTCTACACTCCTACGTAAGTTCTCCCTCTCTCTCTCTCTCTCTCTCTCTCCTATATCTTTTATTTGATGAAGTTTTTGTTTCATACTCTATAAAGAGTAAATGTCATTTTAAACACTAACATACTAAATATTGCTACAAGATCACCGGTCACTTTCAATTGCTCAGGATTAGTCTTATTAATTAAGTATTGAAATTGTAATTTTCAAGGAGAAAAATGATGACTCGTTAAGAAACGCGTACCACATTAGTCAATATAGCTTTATATTAGGTACAGACGCGTGGAAACGTAATAAATACGTGATGACTGAAATAGTGGTTGGCGGATTTCTTATTACACTACAGTGTTACTTATTACGAGTAGATTTGTTTCACATAGTGTTGTCTAAGCTGGTCTATCCCCTATATTATAATAATTCAAGATGGAAATTATAAAGAGAAACTTAAATTGTGACCTACCTTCCCAAGGGTTCATGTAATAATAGAGTATTGCCAAATGCCTACTATTAGTTTTTGTTGTTGCATTATATGATAACAAATTCATAAATAAACTTTACATACCCTATGTGCATCATAATCCCCTTCTTAGGGAAATTAAAATTGACTTTATGAACAAAAAAGGTTAAAGTAATATTCCAAGTAATTTTTATTTGAGCAATCTTGAAGGCAACTTTATTATGATTAATAAATAATAATAGCATCAAAAGGTCATTTTAAATACGGCTTAACTAAATTTTTATTACTACTTCCTCTTGTGAGTTGTGAATACTAAGGGCTCGTTTACATTAGCTGAATAGAGCTGAACTGAACTGAACTGAACTGAATTGAACTGAACTAACTGAACTGAACTGAATAGAAGTGTATTAATTGAACTAAATAGAGATGAACTGAACTGAACTGAACTGAACTGAACTGAATTGAACTGAACTGAACTGAATATAATCTGAAGTAAACAAGCCCTAAATGGACACGCCATTTGAAAGCTTGGCATTGTTCTTAATGAAAGATAATCTTATCAATTCTTTTCAATGTAACAATAACTATAATCATGTGTGGCATTATCTAATTGGCCTGAATGCATATCATAAGTAATACGATATGGTAACATAATTTCAGAAATTTTGTATGTCAACATTACATGTTGATCAGTATAATTAATATCTATATATTATATTACTCCGTATCATTTAATATTTTCACTTTTAAATTACGTATTCGTTAGGTTTTTCCTAATAAATAGCATATTTCTATAATTTTCATTATACGTAATTCCTTCGCCTTAAATTATTGTTATTTTTTGCGCAATTTTCAATTCTTGTATAAACATTTATATCTTCCACTATACTTTATAAAAATTATTACACTCGATTCGTTTTAGTTGCAACAATTAGACAATTTTTTTTCTCTTTATTTTATGTCAAATTGTTGCAACTAAAAAGAAACAGTGGTACGTAGTATAAAAGTCGATAATTCAAAAAAGTACATCTCTAGAAAATTTTAACAAGATCATATACGAATCAGTTTTTTTCCTATGTATAATACTAAATATGTCCACATTTAATTGCTCTCTATTTGTTTTTTCACATTTCCCGAGACGTAACTTTGAATATTAATATCACTAATTATACATAAGAAAAAATTATAGTAAAAATTATATATTTGGAAAGCACTCACCGAGACAAACCAAACGAGATTGCACATGACAATATCACTACAAAAAATGTGTTCAAGAAGGACAATTAAAATTGCCCTATTTGATACAAAATTTGTCTTCTTAGGTTATAATGACAGTTTTAGGATTGCCATCATGTTGCCCTTGTAATCCCGTTGCATTAGGTTTCAAAGACAATTTTAGATGTTTTGCCCTCTTTGATTCAATTCAAAAAGGGCAAACAAAATTGCCTTCATTGATCATCAACAAAGACAATACATTTTGCTTTCCTTGATTTAAACACTTTATTTATTGTCAAATAGGGCAAAGTTTCAAAAGTCTAAGAGGGCAAAATAATCATATTGTCTTCATTGTTAATATCAATGAGTGCAAAAATAATTGCCCTTGTAGGCATTATTAAGTAAAACAATACTCATATTGCCCTCTTTAATCATGATAAGTTGCCCTCATTGTGTGAGTTTCTTGTAGTGTATTTTTCATTACCTATATCAAATTAAACAAGGTCAGGGTAACAATTTAAATAGTGTAGAAGTCAATTTAGAGCAATTAAATGTAGACGAAGGGAGTAATTAAAAAAAAATTACATCGACAAACGTGCCTAAGTGAAGAGAGGTGAACATTTGAGCATTAAAGAATAAAGATGATGAATTTCATTTTGGGAGAAAGTAATTATAAGAAGATAATATGAAATTGACATAGTACTATTGTCCCGTTTAATATTTTTACTAAAGTCATGATTAAATTAAATGCTACGGAGTAGTACTTAATTAAGTAACATGTAACAAGAGTGCCCAATTCAAAATTTAATGTTTGGTTGATTTTTTTTTTTTTTGCAGATATCACAACATACACCATACAGAAAAAGATTGTAATTTCTGTCTATTTATGCCCCTATACGATCTACTAGGCAAAACTCTCAACCACAAATCTTGGGAGCTTCAAAAGCAAATATCCCTAAATGCAGGTTATACAATTATCACCTTTTTTCCAATTTACTCAACATATCTTTCCTAATTTGTGAAATTTGTGATCTTATCTTTTAATGTTTTTTTTTTCCCCTTTATTTATCATAATATGATAATATCTCACATAAATAGTCATGCTACATTAGGAGTCCTGAAAAAGGCAAGTAATGCTGTATGATTGATTAATGAACATGGAAGAAATATTTACAATCTTGAAAGGGGTTCATAAATCATAACATGTGCAATTTGTACCTCCTAGCTAACAGTTACTTACCCTACATAATTGCTCTTCTAATTAATCATATGTTTTGATATTTTTTGGAAATATTGTACAATAGATATATATGGAGTAATAATTTCATTATGATTTATTAAATTTAATGTTTATGTAGAGTATGTATTTCCCGTTATGATATTACGTACTGCGGATAAAGTAGCATATATATGAAGTGAAGTACTTTTTCTGATGTTTCTTTTGATTAGTTCTCTGTAATTTTTTTTTTGTATGCACAACCTTTAAATAAAAGACGTATTTGACCATTAATATCTTATAATTTTTTGAATTAAAAAAATTACAATATAATTGTCGCATGTTAAGATGAATTTAACAAAATCACATGTAATATTTTAACAGATGTTTAGTTGTACACATTATTAACTCATTAACAATCAATAAACTGGTAACTTCCTTATGAAATTAAAAAAATGAAGTGTGTGTGTGTATGCATGTCGGTGTGTGTGTGTATTGAATTTAAACGTAATTGACAAAAAGGAAAAGATGGAGTATAATTATGAGTGCGTTTTCCAATTCATATTGTTTGGTTTGGTGTAAAATATTAAAATGTAAATTAAAACTTGGGGTGAAAAACCATTTTCCACCTTATTGAAAATATTTTCCCCCAAATTAAAAGAAAAATATTTTACATCACAATTGAAAGGAAAACATTTACCGTCCAATTGAAGCAATTGATTTTTAGAAAAATGCTTAAAATTGAAAATCATTTTACATGCAAACAAACAACATAAAACCTTTGTGAAAATAAATTTTCCAATGTGAAAGGTTTTTACTGAAAAATATGTGATTATATGAAGTTGACATGTGTCAACTCTGATTACTATATTTTAGTAGTAAGTAAAAATGATTCATTATGATTTTTCTGTCTTAGCTTGATCCTAGTTAGATATTGGAAACCTTTGAAGGGTGTTTGTTAATTAGTTAAAAAAAAATAACTAACATTGGAGTGTTAATTGAAAAATGAAAGCAGGGAAAAATGTGAGGGTGCCAGATTTCGTGTTCTTAGCACATATAGTGGACGTATCATCAGCAATGCATGTACCATGGTTGTTCAGGGCATTTGCGTCCTTTCCCTACTCTGTGAAGTGGTTCCTTTTGCCCATTTGGCCGATTACCTTCACAATTATGTGTATGATGTGGGCTTGGGCTAAGCCCTTCTCTGTCTCCTTTTACAACCTACGCCACAAATTACACCATACCTGGGTCGTTCCCAGGTTTGGTGTCCAGGTACATATACATACATATATATACATATATATATATATATATATATTCTTCTATTGTAAGTTATTTGCTACATTTGACCTAAAAATGTAAGAAAAAAAAAATGATCAAAATGTAGCAAGTAATTTGACTTTTGAGACAAGGAATATTACCCAACTCTAATTGGCAATTAAATTCACATATATTGTAGTATATATGTAGATTTGTAGACTCAAGGTTTGTGTGTATTTTAATTGATGGGGCAGTATTTCTTGCCATTCGCAACAAAAGGCATCAACAAGCAAATAGAGCAGGCTATACTTAAGGCAGATAGACTGGGTGTAAAGGTTCTAAGCCTCGCGGCCCTCAACAAGGTATGATGTTCGTCATCATCAAATTTAATTTGATAGCGTATACTAGGGCTGCATATATATGTTGTTATGAGAGGAAACAACTAGCAAGCTACTTGGGCTTAACTCGAGTAGGTTCAACTTGAGATCGAGCTTCACTCGGATTCCTAACGAGTTGAGTCGGGTCGAGCAACACATTACTTGACTTGAAAAGCTCGTGAAAAGCTTGATATAATATTACTTACGTTTTATATAATATCTATAAAACATAATTAAACTGTCAACTTTTTGAAATTATTTAACATTATTTTATTCGATAAAAACGTATCTTAGTCATTAATGCATGATTTGAAATAACATGATAGTTGATAGTAAAACGTTACAAAGATTTAGATAATTCGCAAATTACTCGTCAAAAACTCGGTCAACATTCGACTCGTCTGAGGTCGTACTGATTCTGGCTCGACTCGAGAAGTTAACGAGTTAGTCAAGTTTAGCAACACAGTACTCAAACTCGACTCATTATAAGCACCACTAGCATATGCTCCCTCCGATCCGTCTCAAATTATAACGAACATTTGACTAAATAATGTGCGATTAGTTTCTTGGGTCAAATATTATATTGCTTGTAATTTGGGGCGAATGGAGTATTAAATTGATGATTTGTTTAATTCTGATTCTGATTCTGAATTTGAATTTATTTTATTTAATATGATGTAGAATGAGGCATTGAATGGTGGAGGAACACTATTTGTAAACAAGCACCCTAATTTAAGAGTACGAGTTGTCCATGGCAATACATTGACAGCTGCAGTGATTCTTAACGAAATACCTGAGGATACTGACGAGGTTTTCCTAACTGGAGCTACTTCTAAGCTTGGAAGAGCTATCGCCCTTTATCTTTGTCGAAAACATGTCCGAGTATTGGTAAGTATATATATCTCCTAACAAAAATGATATATCTAAACTTCTTTTGCTTATATATCGTATTTCGTCGTTGTTCTTTTGGACTAAAATTAACTAAACTGGAATTAAATGAATTAAAATAAATCGTAGGCTCAGCATGAGTTTAATTGGACTGAAATAAATGTGTCTAAACTAAATTGACATTTTGAAAACTAAGTCCAAAAGAACGGGGCCTTAGTGCATACATTGGCTTTGGTTGTAGGATGGTATAAGGAGTATCACTACTATATATGAACATTATTTTATCTTTTATAAAGAGATTTTCAGGGTTCGGAACCATGACCTAGCCGGTAATAATTATTCGCTAGCTAGTGCGCCTTACTTATAAATATTTTACTCCCTCAATTCTTTTTTAATTGCTTATGCACAATTTAATTTTAAAGACATGATAGAGATAGAGAGGGTAAAAAGAGTAGACGAATGCATGTGATAAAGAGAGAGATTAAGAAAAAGGATCCCAATTTAGCAATGTAAGAATCGATATAAACTTCCAATTCAAATAGGAAAAATTTTACAGACTTGCCAATTAAAATGAGTGATAAATTCGAATCCTTATAACAATAAGGAGCTGATGGTTGTCTTACCAAATGATTTATTTTTAAAAAAATAAAATAAAAAGACTTACCAACCAAGCAATAAAGCAATAAATTAAAGCAATCAAAGAACCAAGTGAAGTAGGAAAAAATTGAGTCTACCCACCGGATTGATTAACCACCATTAATAAAGTGTCGTGATTAATGTTAGTAATGAAATTCAACACATAAATTTATTTATTTTAATGTCCATATTAGTAATGGCTAGACTACCCACCAGTAGGTGTAGCAATATCCAGTGAAATAAGTTAGTGGTCATAATTACTATGACCAAACCAACATTTATTATTGAAGTAAAGATTGGTTTCTCAACTGGTAAACTTCTTAGCTGGCTGATCCATCAATAATGAACATAATGAGCTTGTTCTATGCAATGCATGTGCATTAATGTTATCCCACTTACTTGTACCCATCATAATACGCCTTTGAATCTTACATTGGATACGCCCTTTATATTTTTTGAAGTCTTATGATTATAGCATGGTCCATGGATTTAGGGGGATTGGCATGTATAACTGCTTATCAATAAATTGCATTTCTATGAGAGTGAGAGAGAGCTCGATCAGGTGGTTAGAGTTCCCCTTCCGATTCTAGAAGATTCTGAAATCAATTCTCATCTCCGTCTTTTAATTTGTGGCTCAGCTCATTGGCGCCAAAAAAAAAAAAATTGCACTCCTATACATATCTTTTGATTAAGCATTTTACAATTTTAGAGCTAATATATGCATTATTAGATATTTGTTTTTTGATAAATTCATGTCTAGATTGTTGATATAGAACTTTAGAAGCTTATGTGTTACTGTAGTTCAGTTCAGACAAATTCAGTTTAGCTCAGTTCAAATTAATCAAATCCAAAAGAGCAGAACCTTAAAGCGCAACTCTAGTCTATAATGAACCAACATTGATAGAACTACAACTACCAAAGTAAAGAATTTTTTTGATTCATTATTCTATTGCAAGTGATGATCATAATTTCTAACTTGTGTAATTGTTTAAATTACCCTTTACACCCAAATTAGGAGGAAAATTTATTTAATTGCATTTACAAACATATTATACATAAATGTGTATATATATGATTTATTTTTCAGATGTTAACTCTATCAACGGAGAGGTTTCAAAAGATTAAAAAAGAAGCTCCAGTGGAATGCCAGAAATACTTGGTACAAGTGACCAAGTATCAAGCAGCCAAGAACTGCAAGGTAAATTATAATTTGATAACATCATATAATTGAAGTTCCATTTCTTTTTAAGATAATATAAGATATATAAACTAAATATAAACTAACGTAGCATATCATATTACATAACACAAACATCATATCATATACCAATGTAAATAATCATAAAATTACAATTTTGATATCTGTACTAGATAGAAAATTAACATATATCATACTATACAAGTAGCTAGGGGCGTTTATCGAGCGAGTCGATCACGAGCTGGGGGTTGCTCATCTTGTGCTCATTAGGTTTCGAGCTGAGCCGAACCGATCACGAGCTGCTCGTTTAATGTTTTAGTTCTCTTGAATGGAATCTTAATTTTTTCAAAAGAAAATTGATTACATTTTCTTTTAATTTCTTTATGAAAATTATATATTGTTAAAGTTTATTGATGTATTATATTAAATATCAAGGTTAATTTTGTTTTTCAAATATTTAACATAGAAAATTATTGATTTTTTGTAAAATTATCGAGTCACGAGCTGTTTCGAGCGAGTACGAGCCAACTCGAGTCGAGGTTTGACCGAGCTTTAACCGAGTCAAACTCGAGCTGCTCGTGAGCTACCCAGCTCAACAAGCACCCCTATGTACAAGACATACGTCACACTATATACTTCTGTAATCATATATACCCTAAAATAAAATTACGTTAAAAGACTACAAAATCTAGCTTAGAGCAATAATTGAAGCAATAAATATCTACTTATGGAAGTTAGAACAACTGATAGATTTGCATATAGTTAGGAATAACAAAAAATGATAATTACATTTTTGCACTGTACTATACTACTGATGCAGACATGGATTGTGGGAAAGTGGATCACACCAAGAGAACAAAGCTGGGCACCAAAAGGGTCCCATTTTCATCAATTTGTGGTTCCACCAATCCTTAATTTTAGGAGGGATTGCACTTATGGTGATCTTGCTGCCATGAAATTGCCCAATGATGTCCAAGGCCTTAGTAGTTGCGAGGTAATCTCACCACTCTCCCATTTTTTTTTATAGGAAATTGATTTAGCAGCGCAAACTTGAGGCCTGCCAACCCTTTGAATTGACACATGCAGTTAAAATATTAATGTGTTTAAATTAAATTGGAGAGAGAAGTGAGTAAAATTAAATCTTTTAATACAATTTAGACCAATGAAAATGCAAACATAGGAGGTTTAGTAACCCTAACGGTTACCCGACCAGTCACTCTCCTTTTTGAAATGTTTTTGTCTCCTCTACATTATTAATTACAACACTTTGACAAAAAGTTAGAGAATTATAGATCAATCTATTGTAATTAATATAGAATGGAAGAAGTATTTGATACTAAATAGTTTGAGTTGAATATAGGTCTTGAAAACACATATTCGACCCAAAATATTTAGTACAATGTTTTTAAGAGTATGTAATGCATATACATATCGAAGCATATATATTACTTCATCCATTCCAAATTAAACGCAACATTCAAATCATTTTGTACGCATTTTAAAGAAGAGAATTAATGGCGTAAATGAGAAAATTAATCAAAATAATTTTAAGACACGTAACATATAATCTCATTCTTGCTTGTATTAAAATAATTTTAATTAATTTGCAAGTTTACACCCTTAAATTTCTTTCTTAAAAAACGTGCAAAGTGATTTGTTGCATTTAATTTGGAACGGATGAAGTATTAATAATGTTTGCTACCAGTGCTCCCTTAGTCTAGTGGTTAGGAGCTCATGCTCTAGCTAGTATCAGCACTCCATGTCCTCCGCCCTATTTTTGTTATTTTATGTGATAGGAAAGCCTTGCACGTATGTGTTATATGTATGTACACCTTAAAAAAATTAAGAATGTTTGCTAACTATATATTATATTATTATATTACATGATATATAAAAATGCAGTATACAATGGAAAGAGGAGTAGTTCATGCTTGCCATGCTGGTGGAGTGGTTCATTCTTTAGAAGGGTGGACACATCATGAGGTTGGTGCCATTGATGTTGATAGAATTGATCTTGTTTGGAAGGCTGCGATGAAGCATGGTTTGAAGCCGGTTTAGGATCCAAAACAAAATCTCAACGGGAAAAGAAAAAACAAAATCTCAATTGGAAACCACTAATAATGAAGTATAAGATCATGTGTTTTAAAGTTTCCCTTTTTATTAGTAGGAAAAAAAAAGTTTATTTTTTTTTTCTTTTCCTTTTTTGAATTAGAAATTTAGTTTTAGTTTATATTCAATTGGTGTATGTATCAATATTTAAATAAAAAGTGTTACATAGCTAAACAAATTAAAAGCATTATACTCATTTTTTTTTTACTATAGTTTTAAGTGTTCTACATATGTTGTTAAACGATAACTCCTAAAATCTATGCAAATGATAGGGTACACACAAGTGAAGTAACACAACTCGATAATGACAAAGATATATGTTAAATAATATATGTAGTATATGTCCCCTATTGCTTAAACAATGGTGGGGGTGATGTGTTATTAATTGGCATCTTCAATGGTGGAAGAGCTAGATTAATAGATTTGGTGAGTGAAAAGTTTATTTTAGAACCATAAAATTAATGAAAAATGTGAGAAAAGTGGGTGAAAAAAATTGAAGAAGTTCAAATTGCAAATGTTTACCAAAATGTAACATTTATGACAAGAGTTTTTACCTTAAGGAGGAGGATTCTCAAGAGACCTCATATGGACAAATGGACAATGATAAAAGTCGACTCAAATAATCAGACTTCTAAACTCGCCTGGTATCACCTAACTTCAAATGAACAAATCAGATCAATTATCTTGTACACGTATAATCTTGTGGAGTCTTGTGTGTATAGAGGGAGATTCTTGTCACCATATAGAGGGGATATCTATCACCTTAGAGAGTGGAACAATGGCCCTCGCCAACCATGAAGCTAGTCAGCTAGAGCTGGCAATTCCTGACACGACACGATAACACGGCTCGAACCCGACATGAATTTACTGAGAGAAATCCGAAACCGACACGACACGAAACTGACCCGTTTTGACACGATTGTCCTAGAAAGCAAGTATTTTACATTTTTGTAACTTTTAACATAATTAATGAACGACCCGAAACTAACACGAAAGTTGATACGAACATGACCTATTAACCCATTTTGCCAGCTCTACATGAAGCGTTGAGGAGTACTTCAACCTATGACACACCATGGCTAGAAATTTAATTGAGTGTTGCTTTCAGTTACTCAAGGGAAGATGGAAAATTCTTAGAAGCCCTTCTTGGTATAGCATGCGAACTCTTGGTCGTATGAGAAACGGATTGTTAATAAAAAAAAAACCCATAGAGATAGGTAGCACAGATACTCTATTAAGGTAGTCGTATGTCTATACCCATATCGGATACCGATATTTCTAGTATAACCGAACTTTACTCTATTTTAATATTATTTTTTGATACGTTTTTCAAAAGAGTTACTCAATTTTTTTCATATTTTTATATATTTTTGCAAGATTTTTTTTTATCTTATATTAATAATTAAACTAAAGTATTCCAAATGATATTAAAAAATTAATCTAAAGCTCTTAATTTTTAAAGTATTTTTATTAATATGTTTTTCTCATATCCGTATCACATATTTTCAAGCCAACACATTTCGAACCTATTTTGTATCCGTTCCGTTTCTGTACCCGTATCAATACAACTTAGCCCTAGAGGGAAAAAATTGTTGACACGTGAGGTAGACTTGAGAGATGCACCGTGCACGTGTCTGTTAAACACCCCAACAGCTCAGAAGAGTCACACAACTCACAACCTATCAACCGCTCAAAACCGTCCCCGCGAAAATTCATCCTGCAAACACAGAGTCATAAAAGGAAAAAAAAAGCTCTTGAAGATTACTGTAATCGATTTTGTAAGAGGAATTGAATCAAGAACAGAGCACATTATTCTTCTTGAAGATCAGACAAAAAAGCTCCTCACCAATTTGAACAGAAAAAAAAATCATGGAGAGGAAAAAGAATACGGGAGTGAAGAAGACGCGAATTAGCAAGACCAAAATCAGACCTAAAAGTAGAATTCGTATGAATTTCCGCAAGATTGTTCCTGCAATTGTTGATTATCTTAAGTCTGATTCGTATTTATATTCACACTTGATGGTCTCATCTTCTTCGCCGTATGATTTTGCTGCTCGGCATGGTGTTTTGCTCTCTTCTGGAGGTAATTCATTTCAATTTCATGTATTTTTCTTTCTGAGTTTATTTAAATGTTTTATACTTGTTTCTTAAGCACTTTGTTTGTGTTAATTTTGTTTAATAATTTTGTAGAAGAGTATGTGTGGTGTGCATTTGATTTGGTTCTTTGAAATTTGTTGTGTTGCTCAAATTAGTGTACTTGTACGAGGGTGCATTCTCTTCAACTTTAAAAAAAAAACCTAGTGAGTTCAGATAAGTTTGATTCAAGTGTAATAAGTTTGATTCAAGTGTAATAAGTTTGATTCAAGTGTAATAAGTTTGATTCAAGTTTAATGAGTTTGATTCAAGTTCAATAAGTTCTAATTTTAAATCAGGTCTAATAAGTTTCAAAGAGTCTAATCAGGTGCAATACTTTCCAACCAGGTTCAACTAGGTCAATAAGTTCCAATGAGGTCAATAAATTCCAAACAGTTTCAATCAGGTGTATTAAGTCAGGTCAATAAGCTCCAATCAGTTTAATAAGTGTAGATAAGTTCAGGTCTAGAAGAGAACGCAATTTGCCAATTGTTTTTGTGTAAAGTGCAATGTGAATATAAAGACTAGCTTAAGAATTTTGCTGAGATTAAACTGTGTAACTTTGTCAATGAACATTTCTATCACTAATATCTTCAATTAGATATAAGTAAAAAGTTATAATTTTTTTTATGTGAGATACTCATCCTAGCAATTAAGCAATATCCCATAAGAATATGTGATTCCCTTAGATTCTCAATAATTCGAAGTTTTCGAAAAGAAATAAAATACAAAAACGGACGGAGAGTGTACTGTTATAACGATCGCGAGAAATATGGTAAAGATTAACAAGAATAAACACGTTATTGACGTGGTTCGCCGGCAATGTGTCGACTACGTTCACAAGCAGAGGGGAGACGTTTTATTGATTTTGAGAAATTTTTGAATACAATAGTAATCTAGGTTTTATTCCTGACCCAAACTTGCTGATTGGGCCCCATCATGAGTTAGACGAAGGGGGCACAACATCGTTTTAAATCTCGGTTTCGGTCGCAATCGCAGTAACGGTCGCCGAAGCACTTTCATGGGCAATGTGGATGGTTCGTGGCCGTTGCGGCCTGATATCTCAGTCGCGGTAAGTTCAAAAAGCTTTCCAGTGCGGTTGCGATGCGGTGATGCTGCCTTGATTTAGCCTTGATTTAATACCATGGGGCACAAAACATATTCAAAGTACAAACTAACACGACTATACACTATTACAGTGTCCCTATTAAGCTATGTTTGGGTAGCAATCATGGAGGGAAATGCATGGGCAGGAAGCAGAGAGGAAGGGAAGGAATGTGAGGGATGAATTGTGTTCTATTTTCCATCTAAAATATTTCAAACATTAGATAGTTTTTGTTCATTTATTACGAACTAAAATGAAATCCCTCCCCGGGGTCATGTGTTGTCTAAACAAGGAAAAATAGCTCTTTCACTCTCCCTTCCCTTCTTTTCCCCCAAATCAGTTTATCCAAACATAGTGCTAACCTTCCAAATTCCCATACACTTCTAACTGTTAATAAATGAATGTTTTGAGAATGTGAGAAAAAGCCTTACTAGCATAAGAAATTGTTGCATCAGAAATTAGATACAATTAGGCTTAGGGCTCGTTTACATTAGATGAACTGAACTGAATATAATCTGAAGTAAACAAGCCCTTAATCTAAATTCATTCTACCAAGAAATTTAAATTTTAGATAGCCAATTGTCTATATTAGTTCAGCAAACCAAAAATTACTCCGTTATTACCTGGTTATATTTTATACTTGTACATTCGTACTATTATGGTGGGTTAGATCTTTATTGTGGTACTAGTAATTTGTAACAATAGAATATTTCTTATAGGCATTATAGCAAACATTCATGCTTTGGCATGGGGAGGCTTTAAAGTATTCAAACTAACAAGATGAATAGTGTCAAAGGTAAAATTGCTAGATTGTGGTGTCAACTTTGAAATGTGATACCGTGTTTTGTATGATATAGCTTCTATGGTGATTTGAATCTTTGAAAAAATACATACCTACTTTTAGTTGTGTGTACTTTATATTTCGAATTGTGATGATTTGAATCAATTGTGTATCATCATTTCAATGTTATTGATTGAAGTTGTGTACAATGGATTCTGAAAGAACAAATAGCAACTAAATGGAAATGGAGGAAATGTCATCATTGCAGTAGTTGCCTGGGAGGAGGGCTGGGTGGAGTGAAGGCAGCAGTTTTTGTGGGAGCCCCTGCTCCTCCCATTATCTGAAGTTCTTAGTGACAATTTTTTTTGGAAAAAAAGATATATCTTAATGTGTAAGAGGAGAAAAAGGAGAAAAATAAATCCGGTTACTGTAATAGATTTTGTAAGAGGAAACGAAATCAAGAACACATTATTCCTCTTAAACATCAGACAAAAAATTCCTAGCCAAATCAAATTAAAAAAGAAATCACGGAAAGAGAAAAGAATATGGGAGGGAAGAAGACCCGAATTAGCATTAGCAATATTGTTCACTTTATGAATTTCCGCAATATTGTTCCTGCAATTGTTCTGAAGTCTGATTCTTATTTTTATTCACTTTATGGTTTCATACTTTCATCTTCTTCGCTGTACGATTATGCTGCTCCACATGATGTTTTCTTGATTTCCTCTCTTCTAGAGGTAATTCATTTCAATTTTCATGTATTTTTCTTTCTAAGTTTATATAAATCTCTTATAGTTGTTTCTTAAGCACTTTTTTTGTGTTAATTTCTTTTAATAATTCTGTAGAAGAGTATGTGTGTTGTGCATTCGATTTGGTTCCTCTAATTAGTGTACTTATACTAAGTAGTATTTGTCATTTGTTATTGTGTTAAGTGCAGTGCGAATATAAAGACTAGCTTACGATCAGAATTATGTTGAGATTAAATTGTGTAACTTTGTCAATACACAATTTTATTATTAATATCTTCAATTACATATAAGTAAAAAATTATAAAATTATAATATTATGTGAGATACTCATTATAGCAATTAAGCGCATAAGAAAATGTGATTCCCTTAAATTCTAAACAATTCCAAGTTTTATTTATTTATTTATATATATATATATATATATATATATATATATATATATATATATATAAATACAAAAAGGAACGGAGGGTGTACTGTTATAACAAACGCGAGAAATATGTTAAAGATTAAGATTAACAAGAACAAACACGGAATCACCAACAATATGTCGACGACGTACACACGCCGACTTGCTGACCGGAAATGAGACCCCGTCATGGGTTATACGAAACAAATTCAAGGCACAAACTAACACATACTATACTTTGTCCCTATTAAGCGATGTTTGGGTAGCAATCATGAAGGGAAAGGCATGTGAGAGAAGAAGAGAGAAATGGAAGGGACGGAGGGAAAAGCATGGGAGGGAAGAAGAGAGAAAGGGAAGGGAAGCAATGGGAGGGATGAAGTGTGTTCTATTTTCCCTCCAAAATCTTGTCATGTGTAATGTGTTATCTAAATAAGGAAAGATAGTTCCATCACTCTCCATCCCCTTCTTTTCCCCCAAATCATTCTATCCAAACATAATGCTAACCTTCCAATTCCCTAAACACTTCTAATTGATAATGTAAGAAAAAGCCTTATTAGCACATTCAACAAATTGTTGCATCAGAAATTAGATAGAATTAGGCTTAATCTAAGTTCATTCTACTAGAAATTTAAGTTTTAGTAGTAGATAGCCATATTTTCTATATTAGTTCAGCAAACCAAAAATTACGCCTTCATTACCTAGTTATATCGTATACTCGTACATTCGTACTATTGCGGTCGGATTTAGATCTTTATGGTGTTATATGCCTTTAGGTATGGGTATAGAGTTGTGGTGCTAGTAAGTAGTAACAATAGAATATGCCCTAGCATGGGGAGCGATTAAAGTTTTCAATCTTCTAATAAGATGAATAGTGTAGAAGGTAAAATTACTAGACTGCGGTGTCATTTTTGAAATTTGATACTGTATTTTGTATGATATAGCTTCTATGGTGATTTGAAACTTTGAAAAACTACATACCTATTTTTAATTGTGTGTACTTTACATTTAGAATTACGAATATTTGAATCGATTGTGTATCATCGTTGTAATGTTATTGGTTGAAGTTGTGTACTATGAATTCTGAAAGAACAAATTGCAACTAAAAGAAAATGGAGGAAATGTCATTACTGCAGTAGTTCTCCGGGAGGTGGGCTGGGTGGAGTGGAGGCAGTGGTTTTTGTGGGAGCCCCTGCTCCTCCCATTATCTGAAGTTCTTAGTCACAATATTTTTTGAACAATGATATAGCTTAATGATCCCTTCAAAGCAGTAAGATTAATAATTAGGAAGCTACTGAATACAGGGAACAGAGTTATCTGGAATGAAGTCCTGGCATTAGAGATCAATGTACCCTATTAGTAATTTAGTATACACTAAATTATAGCCCCAAAAATAAGTGAGATTATGTGTAAAAATGTGAAGGACAGGTATGGCATTTCTTTTATTAAGTCTTTCTATGCTTACGTATGTAGTGCCAATGCCAAAGGCTTCATATTCTGGTTGGACCTTTTTTTCTATTGCTTGAGAATTAAGATTTTCTCCATAATCTTTGAACTTCTCAAGTGGCGCACTTTTAGATATGAAGGCATATATCTAAACTTAAATTTGGCTTTAATGTTGGACAAAGAGCTGTTATTTATTTTGAACTATAGCATACTAAGTTTCCTACAGGTCCCCCCTTGGGAAAATAAAATAAAATAAAAAAGATTGGCCCTCCCTTTCCCCTAAAATAGTTTCCAGCTTCCAGGTTCTTCCCTGGTTTTACTGTAAGTGAAAAGCTATATTATAGCAGGAAAAATGGAACTTGTAATGACGGTACATCTTTTTTTTTTTTTTTAATTTCAACTCAGAAGTAAAAATTGTGTAAAAAAAAAATTGATGATAATTACAAGTTATACTGGAATAGAAAATAAATTGTTACAGAGGTAGTATTAGAAGGAATCGTTCAAATAACATTGGCTTCATTTGTTCTGTTCTTCAGTGCAGTGTTATGTTTGTGTCATTTTTTGTAATTTCTTTGGGAGCTGTAGACCATGTGCCCATGTCAGCTCTAAAAAACTCCCTTTCCGAAATGAAAGAGTAAAGAATAATTGATACCATTGTATTTTCTAGGAAACTTGTGAAATTGTCTTTGTTAATGTCAAGATGATTTTAGCCTTGTGATTTTATGCTGTTTTACAATTATTGTATATCCTTTTGATGACAAGAACGGTGGTGAGAAACCTCCTTTGCGTTAACCCTTTTAATGATACAGGCAAACCCATATTGAAAATCGAAGACTCCGTGAATGAGAAACTTGTGGAGTACCTTAAATCTGATATGTATCTGTATGCTCCTCTGGAACGTACTCAATATGGTGATGATTTTGCAGTGAAAACTGCTATTTCTCCCCCAAAAGGTACAATTCTGTTTTCTGTGGGGACTCTTATCTAAGACTTCAATTATGATTTCAGCTTGTTAAATGTTTGCATCATGGTTTTAAATCTTGGTATTTGGTCGCGATTGCGATAACGGTCGTGAAAGCACATTCGTGGGCAATGCGGATGGTTTGCGTCCTAATATCTCGGTCGCGGTAAGCCCAAAAAGCTTTACAATGCGGTCGCGATGCAGTAATACGGCCTTGATTTAATACCATGGTTTGCATCTGCAGAAAATAAACGTTCCTGTTTGCTCGCCTGTTTTTTTAGGACAGGAACTTCAATTTATGAGGGTAACTAGTACAGTTTTATCGAAAAAGATTGCTTGGCAAACAAAAGAAGTGGCAGAAAATCCTGTGGTTGAAAAGCGTAGGGTCCAAGGATCTGAAAGCATTCCACATGATGCGAGTGTCATATCTCCTCAAACTCCAGCACTTCAGGAAGTAAAGAAGCATGGTGCTCGCCGGAGTAGTCGATTATCTACTGCCTCAGGTTTCATATTATACATTTCACTAAATTATATTGTGTTTTGCTCCCCAAAACAATGACTTGCATGATGGTTTCAGCATTTGTTGTGGCAATTTTAGTTTTAGATGAATAACAGGATCATACCTTCTTTGCAAATTGGTATATGCATGATCTATAGAAGCTCTTGCTTCTTTGTATATAAGTGTTTGTGGTACATATTATTATTATTATTATTTTTTGTGTATGGACATGATACTAAAAAATCATGAATGTAAATAAGAAGAAAAAGGTTTTAGAAGCTTAGCATGTGATATAAGAGGGTGGAATGCCCGCTAATTAATCTACAAGCCTTTTGAATAATGTTGAAAATAGACCAAGGATTAATGCTACGATGTGTGAAATTGCAAAGGAATGGTCATGTTACATGTCTGGCTTGCAGTCCTATCCTATAAAGATTCTAGTCCTATCATAGTTCAAATATAGAAGATGTGAAATGTGAATCCTCCTATCTAATTCCATGGTCTAAGCGAAAATGACTACAATTAGGCTATTAGCGATAGATAAACTAGTGGTTCAATCAATTCATCTAAAAGAGCTGAAAGTCCTTATTTAATCCAATTAATTCCACAGCCTACATCATTAATTACTTATTCAACCAAAAATACAGATTTATGAGGGGAAGCGTTAGCCTCCTATTATTTTGATCAGTATACTGTATGTGATGTCTTGTTGGTATCAGATAGGTTATTTCCTCTTTCATTTTCTTTCAATTATTTGTACATAACTAGAGACTAGAGGTGACAAATAGATTGTTCTTTTTAGGGTTAGGAATTCAATTAGTGTGATGAACTGATTTGGCTTGGGTTGTCTCCGTTTACTAGGGTGGAAAATATTTTTAATTGAAATTTATTTTCCATGGAAAACAATTTACAATTGAAAAGTCATTTTAAAACAACTGTTCCATTGTTTAGTTGCAATGAAAATGATTTTCCATTTTAAGCATTTTGGGAGAAAATTTTTAGTTGCAAGGAAAATAATTTTCCATTTAAAGCATTTTTCATTGTTTACACATGAATGAACATGTTTTCCTCCCAATTTCGGTGGAAAATGTTTTCAATATGATGTAAAATAAGTTTTCCGCCCAAATTTTTCATTTAATTTTTCTGCCCAAACAAAACGGTGTAAAATGGGGAAAAATGTTTTTAGTGAAATTGTTTTACACCATTGTAAACAGAGCGTATATTCGGTCTTTCAGATGCAATAAGAGGTTTGGTATAGTAGTATAAATTGAGTGATCAAATATGGATAATTTTTGCTAGTTATAGTTATTTATTTTTTTTATTATTTTTTTGGGGGGCTGGTGGCTCACTGGCTTGTTGACAGAAAAGGCTGAATTGCTTCCTTTCACTTTATAAAGGGGTTTCATATAAAAAGGTGGTCTCATTCAAACATCATAAGGATGTCATTTATGTATGCTTGACCTAGGGCCATTGGTCATTATGGTTGTGTAAATATGGTCTTAATTCTTATCTATGATACAAGCTTCATTGATGATTAAGGTCTTTCCCAACATATGCTTATTATTGTTCACCTATGTTTATAGCATGTGCTGATGAAATTAATTCCTTGGATATTTTTACAGGTTTACTTGCATGCAAATATGATATACAGATTACCGATAATGCTGATTGATCTTTACCGATAGTTCTGACTTCTGGGGCTCAGCATGCTGTTCTTTTTGGTGTTTTGTGCAGGTTAACAAGCATTTGAACACAAATTACATTTGCGAGCCATGTAAAGCAAGAATGATTTCAGTATGTACATTATGTACTTGTCCTGCATTAGCTTTTAATCTACAAGTAAATGCTTAGGTAATACTTTGTATTAAGCTTTGTTTAGATGGTAGAATTACAGAGTAAAACTGTTGTATGGTTTGCAAAAATGATTTCAGATCGTCAAATGGCCCGGTTTTGGCCTTTTCTTAACTAACATGGTAATGGTAATGTGTTGGGCTTGGGCCAATTGTACTACTACCAAGGAGCCTCCTGACCCAAGGGGAGGGTGTATGAGGACTCAGATCTCCCGTTCACAGGCCCGAAGTAGGCCGGAAGGAACGGGTTGGTGTCTATACTGATGCGAGCTGATTGACCCGAATAGAGAGAAATGGGTTTGTAGTTGGAGTGGCACCTTATATACCATAAATAGAGAGAAATGGGGGCAACATTTTCAAGAATGGAAATGCACCCATGTGGAGACCATGTGGGAGATTAGATTTGCTGTTAGTTTAAAGCCAAATTTTGTAACTTTTGCTTCTCCTCTTTCATTTTCTTTCTTCTGGTCCCACTTTCCCCCTTTGTTTCAACTAGATTCCTGAATCCCGCCATTTTTTCATCATTGACAAGCAGTTCTTGTTTTTTTAGGAAAAAAATAGTTATAGGAATTATATTAAATTAGGTGTGATAGTTATTGATACTCCTGAATTTAGTCTAACTCCGGCAATCAACTGGATTTATAATTCGAATTACCAATTCTATGAAATTTATAAATTCATCTTTCCAAGTGTTTTCCTTTCATATATACCATTTGAATCAATGGTAAATTTGTAATGAGTCGTATACGATTTGAATCAATGGTAAATTAGTAATAATGAGCCGTATGTAGTTTTTCAAGACTAGGGTCCTGTTCTTTGGTACTGAACTGATCTGATTAGGTGGAGGTATTATTTTGTGAGAGTATAATATTAAAACAAAGCTGAACTGATCTGATCTGATTAATGTAACTTTTAAGTCCAAAAGAACAGGCTTAGGTTTAATTGTAGGATTTGATAGATTGGATAGTTACTGCTTATGTAGATTAAGTGTGTGTGTTTGAGGATTGAGCATTGGACAATGGTTGCAGACATTGCAGTGCCACATTCGCAATCTTGGGTTGGAAGTTCGATTTTTCTTTCCCCGTAAAATTGCCTGTTTAGAATTCCTTTGATAAGACATGTGTGTTGGCCGACCCTATTTAACTTTGTCGATTTTTTTATTAGGCAAGGAAATTTGCCTCTAGGTTAACCTCTGCAGGCCAACCTATGCAATTAAATTGCCCTTGTAATGAGGAAAGTAAAGGGATGAGAGGAATGTGGATCGTTCCCTGGCACAGGTCTGAAAGGTTGGCACTATAACCACTAGACCAAACCTTAATTCTCAAACATTGTTGGCCCATATTGCTCAAAATCAAACCATGCATGCTAGATTAGGGCAAGTTATAAGGTGTTCACATAAATGTCCCGGTACATTAGGCCTAATCCCAACTGAAAAATGCACCCATAAATGTATTTATCCAAGAAAAAATTGGGAAGTAGTTAATCAATCAAGTTTATTAGCTCCAAATATTCATCGTACATCCTTCATGGTCTTATTATATACATCATTTATTGGAAAGAACCGATTTTCTTCGATACAAGTCAAAATAGCAACGAAAATTAAAATCGATGATAAATTAGCAACAAAAACCAAACAAATTAAACTCAAAATCCACCTAGCAACCTAATTTAAAAAATTGTTGGTAATTTACAACTATTATAGGTTAATGTACTTATGGGTCATTGTTAGTTTATCTATCTTCTTTCTTACAATAAAAACTTTTCCTTATAACCTAACCCTATGTATTTATCTATATATCTATATCTATATCTATATATATATATATATATATATATATATGCATTATATATGCTTCAATCAATTATAGCAAAAAAAAAGGGTTGCCAAAATTACAAAATAGCAAGAAAAAGAGGGATGTTAATTGCATGCAAAAAGGGGAATTTAATGCTTGGTAGTGACATTTGGTGTGACAATATTATCTATGACATCTATTAAAAGGTACGCGAAGTACTATGGTTGTGTCACGTAAGCATTAACATAATTCTGACACATATGCAAAAGCGCCATGTCATCGCAATAATGTTGGTATTTAATTTTAAAAAAAATACTTGATTGTAGGGAGATTTGAACATGGATCTTTTGTATGGAAATGTTAGGTAGTTACCAACTCAACGCTATTTATATGCTGATATAAATATGCTTCTTTATAACTATATTGTTTTATTATTTAGGAAAAATAAAGAGAGAGAAAAAATATTATTTAAAATAAAAAGGGAAGAAGTTAACACACAATAGCTTTGTTCTAACACAATGGTTTTTGACTAATTGAATTGCAATTCTTCCACAAAATCTATCTACAATCTAAAATATATAATTTCCAATTTATTTTGTTCATCATGATACCTAGATTTGTTATTTGTGTTTTCTCATATAGTTGACGTTTGATCTGCAATCCAAATTGAGGGTGATTTTGTCAACTCGAGTTTGTTTCGGTTGTTCTTGGTGTTTCAACAAACGACAGTTACCATCCGTGTCAAAATGTCTGTTAATTATAGCGCCTTTATCAATGCACTATAAAAATAAACTGTTGGATCCGGGACAACGCCCGGCAAAAAAACTAGTTATAGTAGTAAGAGGAGCAATAAGCAAAGTCTTTCTCACTTTGGTTCTGTATTCGTCATTGCGTGAGTTGTAGGCGTCAATGAAATTGATTTCTTCATCACCCCTTAACCACAATTCCGTACTTGTATTATTGTTTTTAATTATTGACTCATTTTATTATTATTATTATTATTATTATTATTATTATTATTATTATTATTATTATTATTATTATTATTATTATTATTATTATTATTATTATTATTATTATTATTATTATTATAGATTGATGATGATTTCATTCAATTTGCATCGTCAATTTGGCCGCTTAATTTTTTCTTAGTACTCACATGGCATAACGGTTATTGGATAAGGTTTTAAGGACTTTAGTTTTGTCCTCATAAGCTTCCAATTGTCACTTTGATTCATTCGACTTCTCATTTATTGGTAATTTTTCCCATACGATTTATTACCATCTTAATCTAATTAATTGTGATAGCTAAGTGCTATTATGTTAGGTTGCACGAACATTTTATCTGGATCACGTTACTTACATTCAACAATATTGGAGTATCCACATTTATATGCATATAAATTACTTATAGTTCACTTGCAAGTACTTGTAGACACCTTAAAACCATTATCTAGGGCTAAATTAATTATTTAACATACAATATACTCCCTTCGTTTTTTTTTTAATTGTTACAAATTGGCTTTAGATACTATTCACATAATCCACATCGATCATCACTTATGGTTGGGGGGTCTCGTTAGATCCGTCACAGCGTGTAGTTTTTTAATATCTTGTTTTCATAATTTTTACTAATAAATAATTAGAAATATTAATCCTTAAACTATTATTTTGGCAATGTGAAAAGTAGAGTTCAATTCATAATATATGTGTATCCATGCCACTTTCGTGCAATATTGACTTTTATATTATAGAGTTCATTGGCTCGATGAAACCATGATGTATGTGTTGGAAGATATTTAATTTTTTTTTTTTTTAACTAGTATATAATATGATAGAATGGTTAAGTGTGGTTTGGATTATTTACATGTTTGATGTTTTCATGGTTAGCTTTAATTTTGATTTCTTTTGCAACTTTGGTTTTCATGGTCATGTCCAATAAAGTGTACAAAACATTGAACCAGACTAGCTTTTGCATTGATGTTAATTTCTAAATCTAAGAAAATAACGGGGAAAGAAAATATATGATATTTTACAAATTAAAAATAACTTTATAAGCAATATAATCCCAGATGAAAAGTTACACAGTGATAGAATTACAAACTTATAAATTCGTTTTGAAGATAGGAGATCGAAACATGAAGATGAAGATCCATGAATAAGACATCCCTTGATGAGTAAATAGATACTAAGCTAGCATTAGTTTTAATCAATAAGTAGCATTGAACTTGAAATTAAAATCAAAGGATAAGAATATATGAAGTGTCTTCGACGAAATTAAGTATCTTTAGAATTTCCTTGAATTACAATGCTGAAGTTCAGTGACGTTTGCATTCCTAAAAATTTTAATTTAGTCCTTATTGAAATAAGTCATCCTCTTTTCAAAAGTACAAATACCATTGAACAAACCATTTCCAGATAATTTAGGACAATGAATAGCAAAACCCTATAATTAATTATGGATAACTATGTTTTTTTTACAACTAAATTATCTTTAAAAAGATTAAATTTTAGGGTTTTGCTATTCATTGCCCTAAGGGCAATGCATAAGAATTAACAAATGCATTAAAAGTTGAAATTTACATTTAATATGTGTAAAAAATTCATTGAAAAGTGAAATAAATATATTTTATTTATTTATTATATGAAAATATTACATAGAAAATTGAAATATGTATTTAATATATGAAAATAATTTCACATTTCAATGGAAAATTTTCACATAATCACTGTGTAAAACAGGTTTCAATGTATTTTTCACATTAATTAATGCATTTGTTAATTCTTATGCATTGCCCTTAGGACAATGAATAGCAAAACCTTTAATTATATAATGCAATTCAATCACAACTAATCTACCTCTTTAACCTACTAAATTAATTATAGCTCACATTCCAAACACCACATTTTCCCATGCCATTTAAAGGCATTGACAAAAATGTCACCAAGCATATGGGTATCTACCAAATATAAGAAAAAGGTCCAATACATGAAATAAATATGGGTTGAATAATAAAACTTCAATTTGCACTAGTAACAAGTAACAAAAGTTGGGTTTGCACAACATTAAGGAAACCCCCACTTTTTACATACATACATACATATATATAATTATAATAATAATAATATATATTCTTTGATGACTAAAATTTGAATAAATATTTGGCATGTTGTCTTCCTGGGCTTGGGGATTGGTGGGCCATAGCCCACCCATGTGCCTGCATGTGCTGTGTCTTTCTATTCATACCCCACCATTATATTTTCTCCCTTTTACTCTCTTATTATTATAATATATAACATAAACATAATAAATAAATGGGTGTGTTTTCTGCTCCTTTCTTCTCCTTCTCATGTGCCTCCCCTTTCTTTTCTTTTTTTTCCTTTTTCCTCTCTCTCTATACTTAGCTAAGCTTCTTTGTTTATTATTCCTTCCAATTTGAGTCACTCTATTATTTTATTTTTTGCCTCTAAGGTATGTATGTTTCATCAATCTTTTTCTTCATTTGTATGGTACTTTTTTTTTTTCGTTTTCTGTAATGAATTTATATGTTTTATTATTATATTGAAAAGTTCATATATATGTGAGTTACATATATTATAATTCATACTCCCTTCGATCCACTGTAATCGCAACGTTTGTAAATTTTCACTATTTATAATCTGTCATGTGGGACGTGGGATTTTGTTGGATTCGTTTTAATGTGTACTTTATTAATTATAATCTACTTTTTATAAACTTTGGCAAAACGTAACTAAAGATAGTAAGAATATAAAATTTGAATTGAGAAACGTGAAAACGTAAATAATATTACGATTAATATAAAACAAAGGGAAGTATAATAGTGTGAAGATATAGGGTAATTCAACTAATATATGTGAGTCCTAGAAGCATATTATATGAAATTGCTAATTACATCCTATGTGTATGATTACATTAATATATACCCTTATTGTATATTACTCTCTCCGTAACGTATTAACTGTAACGATTTGACATAAAGTAGAGAAGAAAAATGTCCAATCGCTACAATTAATACGTTATGGAGGGAGTACTTTATTAAATATATATTAACATGTAATTTTGATTTTAAAGCAGAAGAATGCAAAATCAAAATTCCCTGAAGAAAGAATTCATCAAGAAATGGATACAAGGTCTTGAAATATGCAACACCTCAAAAGAGAAGATGGGGTTAATGGAAAGGAAGAAAGCCATAAAACTATCATCAGACTTAGCATTGGCTTCCACTAGAATTGGTAAGAGGACTTGGAGCCATGCCCTTATTAGCAAAGCCACTAATGATGGAGAAACTTCAAATTTAGCTAAGCAAATCATGGGTGTTGAAGATGATAAAAACCCTAATTATCAATTGAATAATAATAATAATAACAACAACAAAACAAGGAAGATTGTTATTAGTAGAAGAAGCATCAATAATACTAAGAAGAAGAAGAAGAAAAAAAAGTGTATTGTTTCAAGAAGGAAAATGACATGCAAGTTTAGAAGTAGAAATTATAAGATGAAGAAAGCAAGGTCAATGGCAAAGAGATTAGTGAAGAAAAGAACACAAATTCTGAAAGAGCTTGTTCCTGGAGGAGAATACATGGATGATTATTGTTTTTTCAAGGAAACATTTGATTATGTTTTATCACTTCAAGCTCAAGTTGATGTAATGCACCATCTTGCTAACTCTCCTCAACTCTTTTTTTCATAACTTATGTTAAATTTTTATTTATTATATATATAAGAGAAAAAAAATTGTGGAAATTATTTGTTTATATCTAGTGTATACTGCCTCTGATCCAATTTATTTGCAACGATTTAACATTTTTTCCCCTCTACTTTATGTCAAATCATTGCAAATAAATTTCACCAGAGGTAGCGGTATGTATGTTTAGTAGTGGTATAATTGTTTAGTTATTTGGGGTTTAATTATTTTAATTTTCTAGCATGTTTAGCCTATTTTGTATGTACATATAGACATATATATGAATTTGCAACAATTAAAAAACAAAAAAGGAAAAAGCAAATTTTGGCTTTTAAAAGTCGAGTAATATAAGGGTAGCTTTATATTGGTCAAAATCTTCTGATCGATTATTCACCACTTTTTTTAATTTCATTCATGTAGTTACATTCTCAAGGGGGAACTTTGATTTCAGCAAAGTTGTCTAATTGAATTCAATTGAAAATGTGATAATATTATGCATTCCCTCCGTCTAAATTTAATTGCTATATTTACTGTACTTTTGAATCAATTTATGATACAAGTGAATAAATTAAAATATGTATGGACTACTCATTTCTAGAATTACCACTCATTTTTAGAATAATTGATCGAGATAAAAGATAATGTATTAAATGATAACATGGTGAATATAAAAATACGGTAGGAAGAAATAAACGAAGTGAAAAAACAAGGATAAAGTGATAAAAATGTATGTAGCTTAGGGATTATAAAAAATATAAATGGAAATTTAACAAGTAATTTGCTTGGGAGATCCATTCAAGAAAATGTAACAAGTCATATGGGACTCACGAAGTGGTTTTGATTCGGTGAGTTAAGTTGAGTACTCAACTTTGATAAAAGTTACAGTTTAGGTATCCAAGTTGCAAAAGTTGCAGTTTGGGTATTCTAAACATAATTCTTTTAAGTTAATTTTAAATAATTAAAAGAAATCTTTAGGTTATTGAATAAAAGAAAAATCGATCTCTTTGAGTTTATGGGAATATTTGGTTCAAGTCGGCTAAAGATCACAATAGGCTAATATTGATCGAGCTAAAAATGTAAATGTATTTTATCCATTGATCGATCTACCTTCATATGGTTCTAAATTTTGAAAATCCGATGACAACATCTAATGATTGGATTTTGACCTTGGAATTTCGAATTTGTTAATTTGAGCATAAGTCTAGCTCCTCCCTAAATTATCACTTACATACAACAAAACGATCGAGGGTTTGATTGATTAAATCTTCCACCTCCTAGCTAGAGAAAATGGTGCTTACACCCACCTTGCATCCTAGAGGTGCTAAGTTCGATTCTCGCCGCTTACATGAAGATTCCACTTATATCCCTTTAAGTGCAACTATGCAAGGGTTATTGTTTCATATGAGTTACTAGTAAACCATTATCAGTCAATGAACTGGTGAATTTCCTTACCTTATTAAAAAAAATCTTCCACCTCCTACATAAATTCGAGCAAATTTTATATGTGTGTGGCCACACTTCTTTTGAAGATTAAAGTCCTATATTCATACATAATATAATCTCATTTACTATGAATAGTAAACTCATTTTATCCAAATCTCAATAATTAATTTATTCAAGTAAAACCAATTAATTTGAAAAACACAAAAAAGTAACTCCATGTGCTCATTCAAGTACGTAACCCATATATTTTCTGTTTTTGTTATACCGAGAGTAACCCCTTTTATTCATACAAGTAATAAACATAGTTTTCTATTATATTAGAGCAAATGTCACTCTATCATAGTAAATTAGTAATTAATAACCCTATTCTTCCCTTTTCACACTCAAATATGGAGTATATATGTAGGTTGGCCACATATAATTAAGAATTTTCTCATTTTCTAGCTTTATTTCTTAAATCTTCAATGGATTTTTGTTTAATTCCTACTAGTAGTTTGGTACGTAATAGATAAGGTGGTTGTAGGAATTCATGGATTTTAAAATTTAGGACAAATTTAGTCCTTTCTTGTCTTAATAATTAGCACTTTCTTCATGTGCTACATCATCCTATCTTTATTTTCAATTATATCTAAATCTTGATAAGACTTCTCTAAACTATACTGTATAAACATAGTATTTTTAGCCCTCAATTTCACTAGTCTTCTCAAAATTATTAAATTAGTAACTACATATAATATAACATCATCAACTTTTATGCTGATATCACCTATATATATGTGGTGTTTCATAAGTCATAACTCGATCAGCTTATGTCTTAAATTGAGTCTTCAAAATTTATTTTGGATTTTGCTAAAACAAGGTCACCGTAGTGGGCTTATATGGTAAATAATTAAAATCTTGACTTAAAATAAGCGGTGCTCACTTTTGTAGAATTTATATCATACACCACTTGATAGTTGATACACCCATATTTATATTTTGCTCATTTTAAAATTTATTTTCCTCATTTAATATGCAATAATTTTAGAAAATGAGTAATATAGAAAGTAAATGAGCAATCTGAAGTAATTTTATAAGCAAAACTAAATACGGAGTTTTAAATTAGCAAAATGAATATCAAATAATCAAAATATAAATATAGGTGCACGTAGTCCTACGTACACCTGAATGCATAGTATAAGTGCTCACACTTTTGGATAGATGATGTTATACTACCCTCTCCATTTTTATTTAGTTTACACAATTTGATTTTTTGTCGTCATTGTTTACAAATTAAATTAGACACTCATTTGTGATTTACATGTAAGAAAAAAATGGTCATGTCACTCATGTGGATCTTGATGTTGAATTCTTCTCATCAACATGCATGTACGTAGTTAGTTTAATATGCGGTTATTCTAATTTTTACAAATACATAATTAAAAATGTGAGTCTTTAAAATTTTGTCTTGCAAAACTCAAAAAAGCGAAATATATATATTAATAAAAAAAAACAGACGGAGGGAGTAAGTCTTAAGACCTTGTGCTATATATGCATACTCTTAATTCTTAAATATAAACTCTATGGCTCTCAGTGATGAGCATTCAAAACATTTGATCGATCTGATTTTATAATATGAAAGTTTAAATTTTTATATATGAATTGAGAGAGAGAGAGAGAACAAGCTTCTTATTTCCAACTTATTTTTTAATTAATTATCTGAACTTATTTTTTCTAAAAATACATAAAAATAAGTTGAACAGAAGCGAACATGGTGATTGTTTTTCCAAACATGGAATAAGCAAAGTAACTAAGGTACCATTCTTTTGGGCTGAGATTACATAAACTGAACGGAACTGAATTGAGAAAAAATCCAAAAGAGCGGGGCCTAAGTTTTCAAAATAATAACATTGGTCTCCCAATGTCAAATGCCTAGTATAGTTCATCGACAAACAAAGATAATATCATATTATCGTGAGACATGTTCATTTGTCCTAATAATATATAGACTAAGAATGTAACATTAATTAGAATCATCCGATCCCATGTACTATGAGAAATTTGATTTCTAGTAGTGATCATTATTATGTTCAATTCAAAAGTGGCCTGGGATGGGTCAAACTATCATGCATGTTTAAGAATATGCATGATTATACTACATACATTTGTAGGTGTCAAATTAAAGTCAATTTGAATGTGAACTACAACTCTAAAAGTGATGTATTATTGATGCCTACATTATGAACAATAGAAATCTCGATACATTGACTATTGACAGCCTCTAACACTACTACAGAAGTTTTTGCTTGGCTAAACCAATTCATATACTTCCTCCATTTAACAGGGTCGTGCCGGATGGGTGTGCAAGAACACCCTTTGCACATGGCCTATTTTTCAAAGGGCCTAATTTTTTTTCATTTCTTTAAATTATTTTGTCACGTTATTATTATATTTCTAGATAAATACATAAACAACTTTGAGATATATGTATTTATTGTCAAAATAGTATTGAATTTTAGCATTTATTAAAATATAAAGGGTCTGGTTACAATTTTAGAACAATGCCCCAAATATTCCCGGGATAGCCTTGTCATTTAATAATTAAAAAAAAATCGCCCTGTTAATTTTTGCGTATGATCGATGACATAAACTTTTACATATTTTTATTTCTAATTATGTGTTTATAAAAATTAGATATAAGAATACATGTTGAGACAAATCTAAAGGGATTATATGGCTTAATTTTTTCATATGTGTAAATCACAAACTGCAGTCAAATTAAAGTGAAAAATATGAATAATATCAAATGTACAATTGTTACGTTACTTTTGTTATAGATGAAGTATATTCCAATCAATAGCAGGAGATTAGAGGATCTCCATTATGGCTCACAGACACTTCTTTATTATATGGCCGGTAATGTAAATAAAGTAGGGCTCAGTTCGTGGCTCCTTGATCTCACAACAATCCCACGCTGACATTATACGGGTTTGGGGAAGGAAATTTGTCATTAGTTTGAGTTGAATAGAAGATTGATGAATGTTGATGGTCTAATTTTAAACTATAATTAATATAAATATAAAGTTTAATACATTTTTAGAAATTACTTTTGTTAAGCTAATAAGACGAATCTATATACTCCTTCTGTTTGAAAATGTTCTTCCCATCTAAAATATTGTATTTTGTTGTAATGTAACCGGTAATCAATTGAGGTATAGCATATAAGCTAAAGGCTATGGTTAGAAACTTGTATTAAGCAAGGAAGAGTTGAATAGGTCAACTTGAACCAGTTTTATCTCTCAAAATACTTGAATTGAAATTTTGAGGTGATTTAAATTGGAGGCCGAAACTTATTTTTAAGACAAAAACTGATTATATATGATTGAATATTAGAAACGGACCTGGGCAACTCCTAGACTTATAATTTAGTTTAGTATCTCCTCATCTTCCGATGTGGGACACTCACTAGTGCACTATATGATATATGGGGTTCAACATTCCTTTATTCCAAAATTAATAATTCATGAACACATGAGAGCTAGGGTTCTTTCTTTGTAATCCTTGTGCTTGAGAGTGAACATTATTTTTATAAACACTAATCAAAATCAATACAATATATAGATTCACCTTGCTTTTAGTGGCCTGGGTTTTATATATATAGTCTTCAGGTGATTTGCGTAAAGGATTTCCGCACCTTTCAAAATTCTTGTCTCTTTATTATCTTTCTTCTTTAATTTCAATTTGTTATTGCTCATTACTTCAATTATCAACCATTTACTCTAACATCATATCTTTATGTCATAAAAGATGAATATGTAATTTCCAACCTATCATAGGAGATGGTCCTGCTAGTCACTCGCACACAATAATTACTCAAGAATGATCAAAAGTTAGAAGTTTTAATTCATGCATTTGGACTTCACGAGTGTAATCATCACTACACCTAAGCTTGTTCCCAAGTTTTTGTTGATAAATGAACATGTCTAAAGACACTTAAAGCAACTTCCAAGGCCCTTCTTAATTGGCACTTTTATATTAAGAAAAGAATGATAAAAAGGCTAATTTTAATTAAACTTAAAGGCTGTCATTCCTTTTTCTTTGTTATTTTACTACTTGTATTAATGAAAGCTTATGATGGATAGAATAAATTTAACGTTAATTGATAAAGAAGGGTTGAGTTAATCAGTTAGTTAATCACAATGATTAACAATGTCGGTCTAGTCCTACTTTTGTCTAAATGCATGCATGATATTATGCTTTTTTAAGTATCCTAGCTTCCAATTACACTTATGAAAAATATTTCTGAAATATAAGATGGTGGGTACTAATGTTGGACATGCCTCATGACTCATGGTGTAGTGTCTAGAACGGGTCAAGATAAAGTCGTGTTGTTCCGGGCTTGTGCCAAATTTTAAAGAATAGAGCCGATGACAAACCCATCTCACGGTTCACGACTCGTGCCTCAGTTATGATTTTTTTTTGGATTTTTGCTCCTGATGAGTGTGTCATCTGATGGACTGACCCATCGTGCTTGTGTTTAACTCATGCAAAAATTTAAAAATGTTGCCCATACACGTCCCATGGCCCATAAGTATGTCTTTTGTGGCGTGTTATATGCCACTGCACTAGCGGGCTTGTCCTGCACCAGACCCAACTCCTGCTGGGCTAGCTCTTTTGCTAGCGGCGGATGCCCACCTTTAGTGGGTACTAGCTACCCGAACCCGACGTCCACATTAGCTATGATTTAATGCCTTTTAGCTTATTTCAATGGCTCATCGTATATTCATTTGATACTCTACTCATTTTTTAAACAATTATTCAAAAGGTGGACAATGTCCATCATATGAATTAAGCAATGTTATGCCAACTTTAGGCGGTGAAATTCTTATCTGACGTGTAAAATTGTGTGTTATTGATCACTTGCATTTGACTTTATGATTATCCAAGTTGTATAATTTCTTAATTATTATCTTAGTGGTACATAGTTAATTGATTTCTAAAATAATAGGGCCATATGAATACTTCGTGGATTTTGTAAAACTTTAATTTAGAGGTATCGCGTGTAAAGACCGTTTTTTTTTCTTGATTGTTGATGAATGCTAACCAATAGTAACAATCAATGTATGTTGTAAGAGACCTCTAAAGATGGATATGGACAATAATTGTTGGTAATGAGCAAGGATGTGATAAACAATTGACTCTTTAAGGCGTGGAAATGCACTTTCCTACTAATTCGATTCGCCCCTTATATATTGAGATCACCGGGTTACCACGAACGATTAGTGAGATACAAAGGAGAACGAAAACCTTATACTCAAGTGATCTCTAGAGTATAAGAGCAAAAGGTTTTTGTGTTTGTTTGTGTTTAGTCACACTTCACAAGATTAGCTAGAAATTATAAAGTGCTAGCAAGTTGAAGTGAGAATATCTTTCTGATTTTGTATCTTCTCAACAATGAACTAAGGCCCCTATTTATAGGCCAAGAATAAAGTGTAATCAGCTCCAAAAGAGCTGATCAAACTCCCCATTCAACCTCATAATAATCAGCTTTAATGGAGTTTAATGTGCAATAACCATCCAAGAGGATTCCTTGCAACAATGTAAAACTTCCAACTTCTGATTTTAATCCCCTTTAGTACTGAATTAAGTCAGTAACAAAGCCATTAAACATGCATTAACACGTTTAAATAATCCTAGGCAAAGTATCCAAGAATTCTTAAAATTGCACGAAAACTTCCAGTAGCAAATCGCGAGTCGCGAAGAGCCGTCGCGAGTCGCGACCCTGGGCTCGCGAGTCGCCACCCTATGTGTAGGGATCGTTTTTACCCGGCCGCCTACGTCTCACGAGTTGTTTTGAATGCTCGTTAACGCCGTATGTGAATACGGACTAGTAGGAGTCGCCACCGTGTGTTTTATACGGTCCACGGACACCGATGAAATACCAATGCCAGGAGCAATTGGCCCCATATGGTCGTGCACCAGAGTATGGGTTCGGGGACAAGTTACGGGCCAATCGTGCATTGGGTCCGCCCGCCTGTAAGCGGTCTCTACTAGGTCTCTTTTTGTGGTCAAATTATTATCAATCCCGAATTAATACATAAATATCTCATATTATACCCTATAGAACGCATATTACTAAGCAAGTTTAATTTATTTACAAATCAAAACTAATTTTATTATGACCACTTAAAATTAAATCCGTATTAAAATTCTAAGAAAATAAAAATCAAATAAAACAAGAACAAAATAAATAAATAAAAGTGATAAAAGCATGAAAATAATAAAAATACAAATAAAAATAAATATGTGCAGGTTCAAAGTGTGTTCCAGGAAAAGTGGTTCGATGTGCTGTTTAACCAATAAAAACATAAATATGAAATAATTATATGATGAGACTTTTAATACTTAAAATCAGATATCATATCAACGTTAATAACAATAATTGTAATTTCAATCATGATCAGACCAGATCTACTATGACTCATAAATTAATCAAGATTATTATCATGATAATAATTATTGGAAATATTAAATTTAATAAATAAACCACTATATTAAAAAAATAAATTTATCAACGACATAATAACTGAAGTTTTTTTTATTAAAATAATACATGATAATAGATCTAATTAATATGAGTCATAAATTATTATGCATCAATATTGAAAATTTACAATCAATGGCCAATCAGATTAAAACGACAATTAAAATATTAACATTAATGTGACAAACATGAATTTAAGCACTAAAATTCACATAAAACATTCAAATTTTCAAACACATTAACCATTATCAAAGATCATCATTTTGAATGATTTATAAATATACAATAAAATTAAAATGAATAGATTTGAAGTAGAGACTTCAGGAATTGTACCTGATAACGCCTTGATAGAACAACCAAGGAGGGATCAACAATGATGAACGCAATATGCTTGTTTGAAGTTGGTTGAGTTGGTGATTTGTGATGTGTTTTATGATGTTTTGAGGGTTGTTTGATGGAAGAGAAAGGTATAGGATGTAAGTATGCAATGCAGAAGGATGGTTCGTGGTATTGGTGTGTCCTAAAACACTTGGAAGGACTCGTATTTATAGGCCAGAAGCTGCAACGAAGCCCGGGGGAGGACCAGAGCTGCGTCCAGATGCAGCCCACCTGCGTCTAGGCGCAGCCCCCTGCGTCTAGGCGCAGGTCTGGCCGCTTCCGGATGCTTCCGTAGACGTTTTTGGCGATTTTGCGCGATTTTCAGGATCATGATCTGATTTTATGTGATTACGAAATATTCTGTAATATTTTAATATTCCGAAATATTCCGAAGTGTCCCGGGATGCTCCGGGATGTCTCGAAATGTTCTAGAATGTTCCAGATTGTTCCGGAATGCCTAGAACGTCCCGGAATGTTCTAGAAATCTCCAGAAGCTCAAAAAAATTACAGAAAAATTATTAAAAATCATGAAAAATTATGAAAAGTATAAAAAAACACTAATATGCTTTGCTGAACAATTTTCAACATTCGAAAATGACGAAAATACCCCTAAGCATGCAAAAATCCTAAAAAATCCATAAAAAGCTCTAAAAATATGATAAAAATATAGAAAAATATGAATAAATTATAAAATTATTTTTATGATTTTTAAAAATATTTTGTGATGCAAAAATACATTTTAATTATTTTTTTATAAATATAAAACATTGAAAAATGCATGCAAAAATATAAAAAATATGTAAAAATGAAGAAAAATTACGAATAAATCCCGTAATCATCGTGAATCCTAATACACGCTTCCAAGGCAATTCAAACATGGTTTAGGCAATTGGTTGAGGTATATTGTGTGTTTTCATCGTCAATTCCCCTTAGTTAGACCTTATGGCAATATGATACGTTCATCATTAGTCTCTACATTGGGGAGACACATTTAGGTGTCTACACTATGTCGCGAGTCGCGACTCCCTTGACCCTTCAACTAAATATATTTGAAAATCCGGTCCAAAAGATTTTTCTTTTCTAGCTCGTTTACTTTTCCTAATTTCTGGAATTATAGTATCATGATCATTATTAGGATCATCCACAATCCCGGAACTAGTACTAGGTACCATGTCCTTTGGTCTAGGAATTGATGAAAAACGTGTTTCATCAAAAATTGCATCCCTTGACTCTATCACGGTTTGAATAGAGACAAAATCATTATGTTCAAGAACATAAAACCTATAGGCATTGCTATTTTGAGCGTAGCCTATAAATATGCAATCAATCCCCTTTTCACCCAATGTTTTACGTTTGGGTTCCGTCAATTTGACGACCGCCCTACAACCCCACACTTTAAGGTGTGTAAGATTAGACTTCCTTTTAAACCAAAGTTCATATGGGGTATCCTTGTTCCTTTTATTTGGAACCCGATTTAAGACATAACATGTCGTTAGCATTGCGTTGCCCCAAAAACCGTCACTTAGACCCGAGTTAGATAACATGGAATTAACCATTTCTTTTAATGTCCGGTTTTTCCTTTCCGCTACACCATTACTTTGTGGTGAATACTCTCCACCTCTATCCGTCCGAAGTATTTTAATTTTCAAATTAAGTTGTAATTCCACTTCGGTTTTATAGATCTTAAACATTTCAATTGCCTCATCTTTGGATAATAATAAGTAAGAATAACAATATCTTGAAAAATCATCAATAAAATTTATTACATATTTTTTATTACCCAAAGATGGTGAGCTATGAAAATCACTGAAGTCACTATGCACCAAATCAAGCAATACCGTTTGTCTTGTCACGTTATGGAAAGGGGTCCTTGTGATTTTATTTAGCATACATGTTTTACACTTCTCTATATTTAAATCAAAATGTGGGATTAACCCCGTTTTAGACATATCATATAAACGACGATAATTCATATGACATAACCGATTGTGCCATAGAGAAGAAACATCAAGCAAGTAAATAGAATCACTACTTTTATTATTAACATGGAATTTAAACATACCGTTACAATAATACCCCTGACCAACATAAATACCACCTTTGGAAACGATAAATTTGTCCGACTCAAAAACAACTTTAAATCCGAATTTATTCAAAATACCTCCTGACACAAGGTTTTTCCTAACTTCGGGTACAAAAATAACATCCTTAAGAGTAAGTATTTTTCCCGAGGTTAATATCAATTCTACTTGACCAATTCCCTTGGCCTTTACCGTAGAATCATTCCCCATGTACAATATTGGCCCATCATTCAAATCTTGAAAAGTTTTGAACAAATGTCGGTCCTGCACATATGTCTGGAGGCACCCGAATCAATCCACCAAGAGTCGTCACCTTGCACAATATTTATTTCAGAAATTATAGCAACAAAATGAGTTGGTTCATTTAAAGCTACAAGTGCAACCGTACCTTGGTTTTTATCAACCTTTGGTTGATCCTTCTTCCCCTTCTTATTCTTTGAAGGGTAATCCCTCTTGTAGTGAGGTCCGCTACATATCCAACAAGACACCGCATTTCGCTTCTTGTTTGTAGCATTCTTTAGTTTAGAATTGTTGTTGGATTTCTTTGTTCCATTGGAACCACCAACCCTACCATGTTGATAGTAGATTTTTGTCCATTGTTGTTTGAGTCCTTTTCTTTATCTTTTTCCTTATTTTTTTGAGCCCGAATTTTCTCCTCAACTAAGAGGTGATTACCCAATTGCTCCATATTTATGTCCTCTTTTTTATGTTTTAAGGTGTTTTTAGTGTCCTTCCAAGAGGGTGGTAATTTATCAATTATGGATGTTACCGCAATGGATTCATCCATTGCCATCCCATGTGCACGGATTTGGTTTAATATGTGGAAAATATCATGAAATTGTTCCATGACAGGACGATCATTAGTAATCTTAAAAGAATTAAAATTGCTAACAAGATATTTCTTACTTGATGTGTCCTTGGTGATATACTTCGCCTCCAAAGCGTCCCATAAGTCTTTTGCACTCTCTACATTTTGGTAGAGATCGAATAGAGGGTCGGATAGAGTGTTCAAAATATGCCCTCGGCATATATATTCATCGTTCTCCCACTTTATCCGCTTCCTTGTGGTTTGTGTTAGTTCCTCTTCACCCTCCTTAGGATAAGGAGGCATAGGTGTGGTAAGAACATATACCACATTCAAAGTTGTTAAAAGGAAATGTACCTTCTTTTGCCACCGGCGGAACCCCATGCCTTCAAATTTCGCCAATTTTTGGATGTTCATCGTTAAGTCTTTGAGTGTAGACATTTTCAAAGAAAATCGAATTAGTAGCTTGTTGGTAATGAGCAAGGATGTCATGAACAATTGACTCTCGCTCCAAGGCGTGGAAATGCACTTTCCTACTAATTCGATTCGCCCCTTATATATTGAGATCACCGGGTTACCACGAACGATTAGTGAGATACAAAGGAGAACGAAAACCTTATACTCAAGTGATCTTTAGAGTATAAGAACAAAAGGTTTTCGTGTTTGTTTGTTTTTAGTCACACTTCACAAGATTAGCTAGAAATTATAAAGTGCTAGCAAGTTGAAGTGAGAATATCTTTCTGATTTTGTATCTTCTCAACAATGAACTAAGGCCCCTATTTATAGGCCAAGAATAAAGTGTAATCAGCTCCAAAAGAGCTGATCAAACTGTAATGACCCAGATTTTTATTGGTATTTTTGCCGATAATTATGTGTAATTATGTGTATTTTTGGTGTTAGTTCAAATTTATTTTGAACTATTTATTTTATTTTATGTGAATAATTTCGATTTAACTCGAAATATTTATTTTCAGTTTTTATTATTTATGTTAATTATTATTTAATTGATTAGAATTTTATTATTTAATTTTCTAATTAATTATTTAATATTTTGGGCCAAATCGATTATTGCATGATTAATTATGCGATTTTCGCAAATTAGTCCAATTAATCACGAGAGCCCATTTTTAGGCCCAATTAGCCCTCTTGGCCGGTTTTCCTAAGGCATGGCAAGGCTTGCCACTTGTCTTGTGTTCACACCTACACTAACTCTATATATAGGAGAGTTAGTAAGGCCCTTGCTCATTTTTTTGCCATCATAAGCTCTTGCCATCAAATTTAAAACACAAAAACTCCCTCCACTCCTCCCTTGCTTCACGCCATTTTTGGATGATTGAACCCATCAATTGTTCATCATCTTTCCTAGCCTAAAACTTAAAGATTCAAAGTTCATTGATCTTTAAGTGTCCAAACACAATCCTAAACACAATTATTTTATCCAAGATCGTTGGTTCGGGTTGGGTTTTGATCGTGTTCGTGTGTGGGGTTCGTGTGGTGGCAGCCGTGTGGTGAAGGCCGTGGCCGTGCATTGGGTCCGTGGCAGTGGTGTTCGTGGGCCGTGTGTGCGTGGTGCAGTGGCCGTGCAAGGTGATCCGTGGTGGTGCTCGTGCCGTGGTGCCGTGCTAGAAGACGTGGTGCTCGTGTGTGTGTGCCGTGTCTAGGTGCCGTGTTTAGTGCTTGTTCCGGACTGCATATTTGTGTTGAATTTGTGTGTAATCTTCAATAAGGTAACATACTTTCTCAACTTATTTGGTATACTATGTTTATAGTATGAATTAAATGCATGTTTGGGTTGATTGTTGATGAATATCCATGATTTTATGTATGATTTATAAACCTGATTTTTATGTGTTTATATGGTGTTTTGATAAAGGTTTTTCATGATTTTATGATGGATTATATGTCGTAATATGATGATGATTAATGTGTTAAAGTTTGGTTAATTTTGGATAAACGAAAGGATGATTTTTGAATGGTTTTTAATGGTGTTATGCGTGTGACATGTATGAGTTTGGATGAGTTCTTGATTGAGTTCTTGAATCTTGAATGAGTTCTTTATGAGTTCTTTGAGTTCTTTATGAGTTCTTGATGAGTCTTTATGAGTTCTTGATGAGTTCTTTGGGTTTCTTGGATGAGTCTTGAAAGTTAAAGAAAGTGGGTTATTAATTAAAGAAAGTTAAAGATTGAGGTATAATTGGTTAAAGAATGATTAAAGATTGTTGAATTATGATTGGTTAGACTCAAGATTAAGGCTAGAGGCAGTTCTTGAGGATAACTTCGATATTTTAACTAGTTATTTTCAAGAATCAAGGCATTGAGGCAATTCTTGGTTATGATTTAGTTAGGTTGAGATAATAAATTGAATAACATGATTAAGATGATTAAAAGATTAATTAATTATGTTAGCTTGATTTCATTTTTAGACGCCTGATACTTTGAGTAAGATTCATTGTATTTGGGTTAAGACGTTGCCCCTATTCCATCCGCGGTATTGGGATAGTTGGAGTCATACTATGTGATCTTTGTGAATTTCCAGTAAGATTGGTTTCACGAGACATGGATTTCCAGTAAGATTGGTTTCATGGGGTATGGGAGTAAGATTCTCAAATCCGAGCATAGTAGAAAGTTCGAATGCGTAAGATGCGTTCGTACGAGCACAATCCGGTCTAGAATATGAATGATTGCGCCAAAGATAGTTGATTAGGTTGGTTTGAGTCGAGTTCACGTTTGGGTTGATCTTGTACTCTAGATTATTGATTTGATGTTGTTATTTGATTTATGCTATGTGCATGTGTATTCCCATTGGGGTGAGTCAGTTATGTTACTCGCCACTGATGGTGGACTGTTGTATATTTTTCAGGTATTTCTGATGATAATACTCTTGCTTAGCTTTGGGTTGGGCGAGCGACGTTTATTGCTATTGTTGGTTGTATTTTCTATTACTGTTATTTTTAGATAGTATTAGACTATTGTATGGACTTTCATACGTTATTTTTAGACTCTGACGTGTGGTTGGAGTTACTCGTATTTTAGTATTTCTAGTTTGACTTTTGGACTAGTTATGTACAAATTTGTGGGTATTTGTACTCTTATGGTTTAATACTAATAATTGAGGAATTAGTTTTTAATTCTTAGGTGATTTGAGTTGTAGTTTATAACAATTCGACTCGTCGGTTTCTTCCGCGCCGATTTAAGCGAGTCGGGTCGTTACACAAACTCCCCATTCAACCTCATAATAATCAGCTTTAATGGAGTTTAATGTGCAATAACCATCCAAGAGGATTCCTTGCAACAATGTAAAACTTCCAACTTCTGATTTTAATCCCCTTTAGTACTGAATTAAGTCAGTAACAAAGCCATTAAACATGCATTAACACGTTTAAAGAATCCTAGGCAAAGTATCCAAGAATTCGTAAAATTGCACGAAAACTTCCAGTAGCAAATCGCGAGTCGCGAAGAGCCGTCACGAGTCGCGACCCTGGGCTCGCGAGTTGCGACTTGGCTCTGTCGTGGCTCGTGATTTCTGGCTACTTCCAGAAACTTCTCACAAGTCGTGAGGTAGCCTCGCGACTCGCGAGGTACCTCTAGACTCGTCGTTTCTATTTGCCTTATACCCTTAGTTCATTGTCCAAGCCCATTTAGTCATAAATGTTCCAACAATAATGTCGATCATACAATGTCGCATGCCTGGCTGACATGCTTTCAGAGCTAGACCCGATCTAAGATTCAACCCACGAATTACGTGTTGTGTTTAGACAAACATTTTAATGGAGGCTTAAGGCATGGCTCACCTACGCTTGCACGTCACCATGCCATATTATGGCATATTGTAGTTTTTTTAACTCTAAAACACGTTTTTATCATTCTCGCCTAGTCCAGTGTCATCTTTATCAATCTCTCAGCTTAGTATTGCTTGGTAAGGAGGAGGATCAAGCTCCAGTTCAATGACGTTGGAGTCACCCTCGCATCTTTGAGGTGCAAGATTCAATTCTCACTAACGACTAGTCCCCTCCTCTAACATTCGGTAATCCTTTTGTAGTAAAAGGTACAAATTTAGGGTCAATTTATCTTACAATGTAAAAAATGTTGAGGGAAGGGGCTCAACATGCCAAGTGGGTTCTTTTAGCCAGCCAATTTTTAAACAAGATCTCCAAAACACCCTTAACTCTTAAGGGTAAAGCACACTTTCCAACTGTGCAATATCTAATCCCTAAATAAATTTCTTTCTTTTTGAGGCAACTCTTTTAAGTTATTTTTTAACAATTTTAAATATAGAATGACATGAACAACCTATACGAATTATTGGTTTAGCCTTTCTGAGAGATCTCTCCCACACATTCACTATTTCACTTTCCCCAATAACTCTATAAGTGGTCACTACTCAATATTGAGAATTGTAATGTATTTTATCAATAAACCAACCTTAGGAAGAATATCACAACTTCGTTAAGTGTGGATTTTATTGGTACCACTACCACTCTTATGGAACTAAATGGTTATGAATTTTATGATGATGATGTAAGCTAATTATATCCATGTAGATAGGTTTTAGTGTCACATTACTATTATAAATTACACGAATAACAAGATAATCTTTATTTTATTTGATGATGATGATGTAAGTATTATCCGTCTTGTGTTTACCCTACTAAAAGATTGTTTTATTAGGAACGCATTTTTGGTACGGCTGGTCGCAAAGAACTGCGCGGCGCGCGTGCACCACACGCGAGAACAAAAGCTTACTCGCTCATTTCCAAAAACGCGAATGTCTGGCAAATAAAAAAGGACGTTTTTTTTCTTTCTCTCAAACATACCTACACTTTGTAACCCTGTAAAACAACCTTGTAACCCTATAAACGTACTTCGTAACCCCATAAAAGTATTTTGTAACCCCATAAACATACTTAGTAACTCCATAAAAGCACAAATGAGCTTCGTTTCTTATGTGACGGAATGGTCTTCTATTTAATTTGCTCGCTGGTCTGCGCAATCACTAGGCCTAAAAAATGGTCGCATCATTTCAAACAATGCAACATGCCACGTGGTTTGTATGCCATACAACCAGCCACATATAAAAAATTGTCTTTTACTAGAATATATATTTAATTTTGCAATTGTAAAAATTATATAAATTAGTTCTTAAAAGGCGGTCAATATATGATAAATAAAAGGTGTCAATCAAATTATTGCAACTAAAAATAAAAAAAAATGAAGCATCTATTCTTTAGTACGGAGTTTTATTTTATAGACTTAATTCCACTCCGTTACATATACAATTATAATAGCTTTATTTGAGTGAAGCCATATGTTTCCTAGCTTACCGTTAACCTATCTTGCCAATCCACCTTAATAGTTGGTTGGCCAGCTTCTAACGGTCCGTTTGGTAGCCGGTTATAAATCATGATATTGGAAATGAATTTATAACTAAATTTGAAAGGGAAATCAAAATCCATTCCCATGGCGGTGCAACCTTAGCTCCAATTTATCTAATTTTCTTCACAAATATTCATTCCCATCAAATACCACCCTCCCCAATGGTAATGGATGGGAATAAAATTTGAGAAGAAATTTGAAGCTTGAGAATGAAAATTTGCTTTCCATGAAGATTATAAGGTTTTTTTTAACAAAATTACACTATAAATTCATTACCATTATCACAATTTATTATCAACAACCAAACGAGCCGTAAGAGTACATTGTACACCTATGCCATTAGCCTAGTTCTCTATTACTAGGTTGTACTACATCAAACTAAGGATAGTAATAACGGTCATACTCAAATATGCAATGCAATAGTTTTAATTTTCAACGTAACCATATCTTAGTTGCATAGATCCGTTCACCCGTATATATTGATAATATTGATATTTGAAAATGGTATGGGTGCGTTCTCATCACTTTGAAAAAAATGAGTTTTAGTTTAGATTATTGGTGGAAAAGGGGGAAAAAAGTCAAGAAATCAGTCGAGTTTCAGCTAAACTCAAATGAGTTTTCGGCTTGAAGAGAAAAATAACTCAACCGAGTTTGATTCAAACTCGACTGAGCTTGTATAAAAACAACATAGATATATAAGTTTAGATAAGTTCTTATAAGGTCTAATTAGGTGTAATAAGTTTAATAAGGTTTGATCAGATCTACTTAGGTGAAAAAGGTCCAATTATTTATTATGATCAAGGCTAATCAGGTCTAATAAGTTTAATAATTTTCAATCAGGTTTAATTAATAAGTTCAGGTCTAATAAGTTAAAAACAACACATCCTAAATTTGTATGATGAGAATGAACATATCAAATTCTACATTCGTTGGTGCGTTCGCTTCATTTTTTTTAAAAAAAAATATTCAATTCAGATATATTTGGATAAGTTAAAATCAAGTCTAACAATCATGTGTAATGAGTTTAATAAGGTTTGATATGATCAGGTATTCAGGTCCAACCAGGTGTTATAAATCCATTTGTTTACTACAATCAGGTCAAATAGAAAAATAAATGGGAAGGTAGCGGGGGGGGGGGGGGTGGTCCAAGCAAGTGATGCTAATGATATTGAAGACGAAGTCCTGTTCCCTGAAGCAACACCTTTCCAAGCAAATAAAGCACTAAAATCACCTACTTTTTAGATATCTATGGTCCATATATATTGTTAGCTAATCTATGCATATTTATATAATAATAACAACTAAGTAAACGACATTATGTATTACATCAACTATGCATTATTCCATTTTATTATACTCTTTTTTTTTTTTTTTTACCTTTCTTGTATAAATAATAGTATATAATTAGACACTTATAACAAATTCTAAGTTATTTATATACCAACACAATTGCATTGATCATCATCTATTCATCACTTAACTTGCTTGTAACTTCTTATTCTTCTTCTCTTCTACATATAACTACACATATAATTAATTAGTAGTTGTTGTTGTTTGGGTTGAGAAAATTAAATTAATGGAAGAAGAGCATAATAATAATAATATTAGGGTTTCAACAGTGTCAGAAGCACATCCTGAGACAATGGACTTCCTATCTAGCGCATGGTGCAACTTTGCTGTTCAAGCTTTAAAGTCTGAATCATTATCCCACACTAATGGATCCCCCATTCATGTCGTTGGTAACTCTATTAATTCATCTTCATTTGATTGGGTAAGTATGTATATATGACTTGTATGTATATATAGGTTTATATATATGCATGCCTCAATGATCTATCTATCTTATACATTGCATGCATGCTCAAGGCCTGGCCCGGTTGTTTTGGACTTGCAAACTGACATTTTCATTCAGTTCAGCTTTTAATGAGTCTAAGATTTAATTTAATTCAGTTTAAATTAATCAAGTTCAAAAGAATATACAGTATGTACTTTGATTACATTATGTCATTATGTAATAATAAGTACTCTTTCTATCTAATTTTGTGCTTCATATTTGAAATCTTATATGGAATAACTAACAAAATATTGATATGACAGTCTTCTAAACCGGTTCCTTATTAATCAAAATGAAATATCTCAAACGGCAATTTTGCTTAAAATAAAGAATATATATGTCTGAACACGTAAAAATCAGAAGATATTTTAGGAATATATCTTTAAAAACTATTTGTTAGAGGATCATCTCAATCAAAAACTTAAGCTAATAGTTGAGGCCTAGGAATATGTTCCATACTCTATCACTCCCCCTCACATGAAAGGCCCTTTGGGCTTGAAATGTGGACGCAACACAGGCCCCACCATACCTGGTGCGAATTAATGCCACTTGATTTTTTTTTTTTTTTCTTCAAATGTATAAAAAGGTAATTAAAAATAACAAGTCTTGGTATCATTTTTATTATTCTTTATAGTTAATAGTTATATACGGAGTATTAATCATGCATCAAAGGTGTGTATTGATACAAGAATTTAATCAAAACAATACTTAGTAGTAAAATCAAAGATGAGTAATTAATATTTTTCATGCTTAATTGGACATATGTAAAATAATTTTTTTATTTTTTTATTTTTTTGCAGAAGATGGAAAAGGGTAGTGTAAAGATGGATGATGCAGATTATATGGATTCACCAATACCTCCTTGGAAATCAAATGATCTCAAGGTAATAATATATTTGTACATATACAGTTGTTCTTCTATGACTTATATTATGGTTAGAATAAAGAACTCCGTATATATATGAATTACATAGCCAATAATTAATATCAATCCTCTAAAGTAATATACGAAGTATATCGTAAAGTAACTTGAATACTTGATCCATCATCAAACATTTGTTCTTGTTAGTAATATTTCATTGCCAATAATTAATATCAATCCTCTAAAGTGGTAAGGAGTGTTATTAATAACAATTCAATGAAAAATATAGGTACTCCTAGTGATATTTTATACGTTTTCATCAACATTTCCTATACTTTAGTTACGAGCTACTCCCTCCGTCCCCCTTTGTTTGCAACACGGTACAATTGTAACTTTTATAAGAGTTTAGTATTGAGTTGGTATGTTACTTATTTTAGAATTGTAGCAAACATTTTAGGACATCCTAAAAAGGAAATTGTTGCAAACAAAAGGGAACAGAGGGGGTAGTAAGGATATGTTTGTCTAAGTATTTGTTGTCAAATCGATAAACATTAATAGCTATGAAGCCTATGAGTGATTGAGTGGTAGCTCTCAAAGTAGTGCAACATGTTTAACGTAAAAATAGCGATTGAAATACAAATAAATTGCGAAAATGACATTTTAAAGAAAGAATAAGGGCTCGTTTATATTAGATGAATAGAGATGAACTGAACTGAACTGAATAGAAGTGTATTAATTGAACTAAATAGAGATGAACTGAACTGAACTGAACTAAATATAATCTGAAGTAAACAAGCCCTAAGTAGCTTTTGACAACAGCTACTCGAAAGCTAACATTTTTTAGATTTTGTGAAATGCTACTTCAAAAGTTAGAATCTCTACTACCTTAACATATCGCATGTAAGTTTTTAGATTTGGGGTGCGTTTGATTCGTTTAAAATTTTCTAATCTGATCTAAATTTTTCTGATTTGAACTTTTCTAAAATAAGCATTATAAAACTTAAATGAAGTTGAAAAAAACGCACCCTTGGTCAAATCTCTAACGGTCCGTTTGGTTGCTGGTAATAAATTGTGGTAATGGAAATGGATTTAAAGTGTATTTTTGTTAAGGAAGAACCCTATAATCCGTATGCAAAACATATTTTCATTCCCAAGCATGAATTTTCTTCTTATTTTCAATTACTATCTATTACCATGGGGGAGGGTGGTTTTAGATGGGAATGGATATTCATTTCCATTAACACTATTTATAACCGGCTACCAAACGGACCGTAACAGTTACTCCAAAACAAAAGCTAGTACTAAACACACAATAAGTAGGCTGTCTGCTAAGAGAATGTTTTATCACAAAATACTGTTGCTTGAGAAACGTTTTTCCTAGGGAAAAATGTATTGTACTGTAATTCTTTTAGCAGTCCTCCATTTTTTTTCCTTTGCCTTTTTACTTCTTATTAATGTCAAAGTTTTCTAAAAGTCATACATCTCTAGCTGAAATTGATCTAACTAATTTTAATTATCAAAATTACTTGATTATATTATCTAAATAAATGCATAATGTTCTTTTACAACTTTCAGTCTTGGATATGGATGCAACAAGCAATGCACCCGGAATTAAACTACAACGGCGGCTGCTTTAGGAAAAAATGGGTATAAATTACTTTCTTTACTTCATGTTTAAGAACTATTCAAGTCTCAAACTATCTTTTACTTGTATATCTTAGTCCCTGTTGTTTTGGACAATTTCTGAAAATTCATAAATTTAGTTCAATTCAGTTCATGCTAGTCTAAGCCTTATATTAATTTAGTTCAATTCAGTTCGGTTTCTGACAAATTCTATTTAATTTAGTTCAAACAAATTCAGTTCAGTGCAAAAAAAAAAAAAAAAAAAAGAGGAGTTTAACATGATAATTATATGTAATTATATTGATTTTAGATTTTTTTTTGTTGGTAATTAATGAAAAAGCAGTTTCAATGGAAGATGCCCTTTGGAAATGGATCAATAAAGAAATGGCTAAAGGAGATAAAAGAAAAAAGGAAAGAACATAAAAGGCTACAAAGAGCAGAAGTGCACGCAGCCTTGTCAATAGCAGGGCTAGCCTCGGCTCTGGCAGCTATAGCAGAGGAAACCTCGAAAGGTCAGATTGAGCACGAGACAGAGCCGAGCCCAGCCAGGAATGCGGCTCTGTCTTCAGCCGCGGCTATAGTGGCTTCTCATTGTGCCCATGTGGCTGAGTCAATGGGGGCTAAGAGAGATCAGCTTAGCAATACTATCGGCTCAGCCATGACTGGGACCTCCACAAGTGATTTACTCACTCTTACTGCTGCTGCCACTACTTGTATGTTCTTCATTTTTTTCCCCTGGTCTCATTATATAGATTGCAACATATGTTTTTCAATACATTTATGTGATATAAATAGCATATATTAAAGTGGATGATGGAAGATGGTGCACAGTACTCAGTGTGCATACTCTCCCATGCATTAACATGATGAAATGAAAAATAGAACGTAGTACGTGAACGTGAACAACAAAATCAATGGGCGCGTGTAAATTATTTAAATTGATTTGACAACTCATCAGTACCTTCTTAAAATGCAATTATTATAATGTAAATTACTCATGAACTAACATGCTGTAAATTACCAAAGAACATGACACAACTTACAAAAGAACATCATGGTGTTATTGGTGTATATGCAGTGAATATGCTTCTACCTGTAAATTTGTATGTACATAGATACATAATATTTTTCACTATTCTACTATAGTGGCTTTTATACTACTCAATGCTCACACACTAACTTTAACCATCTTTTAAAAAATTAAAATTCATTTAATTATCATGGAATGAGATATGTAACCATGACTCCACCTTGATTTCTAATCTTTAAGGCTCAAATTCTCATATCAGTAAATGTTGTTATATATTTTCCTTATCTATCATATCTTATCTTTCCAACAGTTAATTAGTAAAATATGACATTTTGGGTTACTTGGTACAATTTTGTGACAGCATTACGAGGGGCAGCCACATTGAAAGCAAGAACAGGATGCAAGAATAGGCTAAATGGGGCACCAATTTTGCCAATTGATGTGGATAATATTAGTAAGCTTGATGATGATCATGATTTTGAAAAATGCAGAGCTATTTTAGCTAAAGGTGCTGAATTTACTATCGAGACACCCAATGGTATGAGATGAAAGTCCCTCGCGCCCACTTTGTTTGGATAACAACATAAAACCAAAACAAAAACATATGGACTGTAAACACTGTTTTATTAACTCTATTATTTAATACTATGATTTGCAATGATCAGACCTTTTTTAGTTTCAAGCTAAGTTCTCTAATTATTCTTTTTGGGTTTACAGGGAAGTGCATGGTGAGGATTGTCTCTCTACATTTAAACAGCGAGGCAAAGGTTAGCAAGTTTTTGGTTTCGAATGTTAGAATAAAATTACATGATTAACTTTATAATATAATAGACTTAAAATCAGTCACTCACACATATACTTGGTATTAGCCATTCTAATCTCGAAAACAAACAATTACTTCATCCGTCCCATGATATTTGCTCTATTTGAACGCAAGAAATGAACGCACGTCGCAATGATTATGTAACGTATAGATGAGTACGGAAAACAAAAACAGAGAATTAAAAGTTACGTTGTAGCAAAATAAACAAGCCACCCCCTATTCTCTTGGACTTACTTTCTGAAATTGTAGTTCAGTTCAATTTATGCTGAGTTTAGAATTTAGTTTAATTTAATTCAATTCAATTCAGTTCAGATTAATTCTGTTCAAAAGAACGAGGTCAGCCTATATTTGCTATTGAAATGTAACTCAAAGCAATAAGAGATAGAACTATGCAGTAAACTAAAAACAATAGATACAATCAAAATATAAGTTGATCGACCTCCAACAAAGTGGCACTGGATTCACTCTCACATCCTTGAGATGCGCAATTCGATTCTTACCAACAAAAAATCTCATCCCTTAATCTCCTAGGCAATGCCAACGTAATATTCCTATTAAATTAGCCACAAACTAGGGCCCAATTTAACTTACCATGAAAATTCAAAAATGTAACATACAACTAAAATTACAATAAAGAAACAACAAGCTTTATTTCCCAATAAGAATAGGAGATTCCTGAATGAACTTTTTATTTTCTTTCTACTGTCACAGGTGATCCTGAGGACAATGAAACGCAGTTTATTGAGCATAGTCACAAGCAAGAAGGATTGTAAGTCACAAAAACACCAATCAACACTTTATTAAAACAAAATACTTGCTTTACAAATCACAATCCAAACACAAACTGATTAATCAACAAGCTAACTAATTAACTGAGCTCAATTTCCAATTTTTTCAGGCCTTGTTCTGGATCTATATGCTGAACTGTACAAGGATGCAGGAGGAGACGAATTCGATACGTGTTATCGAATTGTATTAACGACGACAAAAGGACCGATAAAGATTGACATGGTTGATGATTACCAGCGTTACCATATGTGGGCAACAACCATTAATCAAATGCTGAAGTTGCCTCCAGCACTAACAAAATATGAACTTCAGTTCAGCAAATATTGAGAGGAGTATAAATATATGTATTGTTTATGTATTTTTAAACTGTAATCTGCTTCATTCTGTATAATCTAGATCCTACATAAAAAAAGGTTCTAAAAGAAGCCATTTTATCACTGTACTATTGTTCACTTCATCGTTTCTGTCACCAATTATGTAAAGTATATCAGCTATGTCAATCAGACTCTTCTATTCTTCTAAAGCAGGCAATTATGCCCTCACTAATTTTTCCTGCTTCCGTTGATTTGAATAGCAAGTCTGATAGTATGACGATCTAATGGGATAACTTTTTAATTATATGAAAAACTAACTTTTATACATAACTTAACTAATTATGCATAAACTTTATAAATTTGCTGTAAAAAGTTACAACTTTTGAGTTAAAAGTACTCCCTCCGTCTTTTTTAGCTGCTACATTCTGTTTTTCACATCGCGAGACACAACTTTAAATAAAAATATCTTTAACTACATTTAATAAAAAAAATATATAAAAATTGTATATTTAAAAAGTATATGTTGAGACGAATCAAACTAAACCCATCATGACCAAGGATGCATGGATACTTCAATTATGTAGCCGAACTCGTATTTAGGGACGTTAATGAGCCAATACACTAGTGAACAGATCGTGAACAAACCCGGTCAAAGCTTGTTCGTATATAAATAAATGAGTCCGAGCAAAATTTTCAAGCTCGATTAATAAACAAGCTTTACTCGAACAAAGTAGTACTCGACTCGTTAAGGTCGCGAACAACTCGTTCAAGTTCATTAATAAGCTCGTTTGTAATCATTTAATACTCGTTAAAAACTCATTTATATACTTTGAATTTTATAATATACTTCGTAATTACTTATATTATGCATCATTTAGATACATACTTTGTCTCAGTTATAAAATTGGAATAATATCATATTTTGTATTATACTTTTAAATTTTTATATTTTATATTACTTATGCTTGGCCAAGAGGTAAAATTAGAAATAATTAATAAAACAATAGATACAAAGCTCATTTAAATATATGCTCGTTTATAACCCAGTTTGAGCTTGAGCTCAAATATGTAAACGATCGAGCAGCTCGAGTCGAGCTCGAACATGAAAAAATTAAACGAGCCAAGCTCGAACAAGGTTTTTGAAAGCTCGATTATGCTTGAGCTTGGTTCGAGCTCGATTAATATTAGTCAAGCCTAGCTCGAACAACTTGCTACTCAGCTCGGCTCGTTGACATTGTCAGATACCGATACTTCACGAATACCCGATAATCCACTCTAATTTTTTATTATATTTTTAAAAATTATATAATCTTATTTTAGCCATTTTTTCGTCTTTCTATTATTCTTTGAGAAAGTCTTTATCATTTTACTTGATTATATGTGTTTTTACAACTATAATTCAAAGTTACATTGAAGATTTTCATAAAATTGCATATTTTTATATATATTTTATGTATTATTTACTTATTCGTACATGTATCCTTAATTTTAAAAGTAACGTATTACGTACCCGTTCTGTACCCGCTCTCTTGAACCCGTACCCATAACCATGCAACCTAGATCATGACTATATTTTTCATAATGTACATTAAACTAGGAACAGTCAAAGTTCTGAAATAAACAGTTGCATTTTATGATATGTAGCAAGTAATAGAGTCACAGGGACTCAGGGAGTATTGTTTAACGATCTGATAGGAGAGTTCGTATAATTATTTGAAAATTTGCCATGTTTCTTGTGATTCATCTTTTAAAAATTTCCATTCATAAGCCAATTTCTCATCTACTACTAGTTTAGGGCCAAATGCACAACAACAAGGTTCATACAATCACACTCCTCTAAATTGCCAAAAATCAATTATTATGAAGCATTACATGATTGATGATACTATAGATACAGAGGTGCACTAAGAAAATTCAAACAGACAGTCCCCCATTAATAAGGACAAATTATTAAATATCAATAATTTCATTATCAATTAGTCACTACAAAACCAAGCCAATTTCCCGGAAAAAAAAAAAAAAAATTAAGTATGCATGTCCAATCAACTATTTATTCCATTATTAATTTATTATGCCACAAACTAGCTAGCTAGGGTTGCAATTCAGTCAGGCTAGAGAATAGTATAGTGGATAGAAACAGTCTAACAGATGATGAAATTAAAGCTAATAAGCTATGTTAGTTAATCTATACAAAGTATTTGATTTGATACGAAAGCAAAGTGTTGAATTGTTTATCTAACATGTGTGATTTGGTTGATCTTTCTATTGTTGGGAATGGCTAATATTACCATCAATGTTAGCATATACGGTGATTTTCAGTCATATAAACGTACATGTATGGTTAGGTAAATGTGATATTCCTTAGAGCTACGTTGGAGTTTCGAGAGAAGAATCTTGGTTGGTGTTTCGAGAGAAGAATTCAATATTATGTGCTATGCTTAAATTGGGAAGTTGTTAATTCATTAGACTACTTTTAATTTACATCAATATTTCACCTCAAGTACCCTTCTCATATTATTGACGCTTGGACATTAATATAATACCTAAACATTTTATATATAGCTAAAACCACATAAAATACTCATAAAGGCCGAGTTAGATACTTGAACAGGTCCCCATGATGAACAAAGATACTTGACTCCAACTATCCAATTAACACAAGTACATAAACTAATACTTCCACCATTTTTAATTAGATAACACTTTTGAAATTATAAACTTCTAGGCAATTTTTGGGGAGGGGAAAGATAGAAAATGAAAGAAAAGGGGAACCATGTCATAGAAGAGAGATAGAGAGAATTTATTGTCAAAAAATAAAGTGTTGCATCTAATTTAAAACTTACTAAAATAAAATTTAAAAAAAATTGCACCCAAAATTAGGAATAAGTATACTAAATCTGACCCAATTTACTTGCAACAAAAGAATAGGTACGGACTCCTAGGCAAAATTTGCTTGTGAGTGAGAAATAGATAGAGAAAATTAAAATGCATGTAATAAGGAGAAAGACAGATACAAATAATTATCTATTAAAAATATATTTGTTGTAAGTCTTGCAACTAATGTATAGTTTTCTTTTTGATGAAATCTTGCAACTAAATTAGGGCAGAGCTAACATTAACTTTCATAGTTTGTTTATATATATTGACTTTGATTAGCCTATAATGCACATTTCTTTTTTAAATAATGACAATTTCGAAATGGAAAATGATTGAGCAACTCTCAAGATTGTCAACCCTTTTAGAAACATTACAATAAAATAATAATATATGTGTAATAAGTTAGAAAGAGAAATTGTAAAAAATTAATGTTTCAATACATTTTTAACCAATGAAAAATTATTATTAGGAGGGTTGACAACCCTTAAGGTTAGCCAATCACTCCCCTTTTAAAATATAAGTTTGGTGATTATGTTGCACATAATGATCTCATAATTTGTCTGTAACTGTTAATAATCGTACAATCACAGTTATTCCACAAACCTATTCCAAAAGTTTGCCATGAAAAGTTGGAAAATACCTGCCAGTTTTTTTAGGGAACGGACCAAAAGCAAAAATCCAAAGAATATCAATAACAATGTGATATTGATTTAACAAAGAAAAAATGTGATATAGGAATTTGATTAGACGTATGGGAAGCTTCCATTTCTATACAAGTAAGGTAATTAAGATTAAGGATTATGTTTGGTTTCCATTTCTAAACTTGACTACTTTCATTCCTTGCCTAAGCAAACATGGGCTCCACAGAACTAGAACTAGGTTTAATCCATAAATAAATAGTACTCCCTTATGTTAGTTGCAGGTTGCGTCTAGACTTGGCAAAGCCAATCCAAAATACTCGATTCGAATACAAATCCGATTTGAATCTCATCTAATCCAAAAACCATCTGAATAGGTCAGATTCGAATTTCAATTCAATCCGAACCTTATATGGTCCTAAACTCATCCGAACAGGTCCGATTCGAACTCGTTGATCCGAAAACAACCAGATCTGAACACGTCCGATCCAAAATGCTACCGGTTGTACTTAGCTTATGATGTTGATTTGATTTTCTTTTTTTCGTTACTTTAATTTATGCATCTTATGGTCTCTATACTTGTAATGACTTGTTTTTTCTTTTGCTCTTTAAGAATTAATATATCCTAAAAAAAACTACAAGGTAATCTTTTTGAAGAATCAAACAAACATTATTAAAACGGTTCAATCTGAAATGGTCTGATCCAATCCGAAAGAGTCCCAATCCGATGTTGGTATGAAACTTCAACCCGAAACCCGATCCGGTCCGATTAGCATGCCAGTCCGAACTTAGTCCGAATCTGAAACGGTCCGATCCGATCCGAAAGTGATGCGAAAGTAAATCAATCCGAAATGGTCCAATCCAAACAGTAAAATTGCTAGGTCTAGTTGCGACGAATTTTTTTTCTAATTAATATGCATTTACAGAGTATTTTTACTCTATTGAAAATTATTTATTAAAAAAATATAACCTCTAATTTACTTAGTAAACGAAAAGAATATACTCCCCCATAACAATTTATTTATAACAATTTGACATTAACATTATAGAGAGCAAAATTGTCAAATCAATACAAATAAATTGGTAAAAATCAATAAATATAGTACGGAGTATAATGTTATATGGATATTTAAAACACTAAAATTTGATTAAAATGGTAAATGTAGAGCTTATATTTGTGAGTGGTAAAACTTTGAATGTGACTGTAAGGTATAAGGATCATTTATTTTGTTAAATGTCGTAGAACACTTACGTGACACATGTACTTTTAAGAGAATGGATTAAAACTTGAACCATATTAAACTAATTAACCTTTTAGGGAAAAAATTTTAAAAAAACTATCAATTATTGTAAATTTTACATGAGGAATGATAATGCTTTATCAGGTTGACAATTGAATGGATTTGTTAAAAATATTGTCCCATATAATTTTCCGAATATCAATTTGTGATTATCCAAAATGAGTTTACATACATATTTGCACATAATTTTTCCAATGTCAATTTTCTCATATATTGTACTACCTTCGTTTCTTATTTTTTGCAACACCTACTATAAATGGAAACTACATATTATTTGCAACACTTTCACTTTATCTATATTTGGTAAGGAAAATGGAGATAAAATTACCTAACTACCCTAATAAAAAAAAAAGAGGGCTATGACCCCACTTCCTTTTTCCCTCTTTTATTTATCTTGTGGTCCCCTTTATCTCTCTCTATTACTACATAATCACATGTCCTCCAATTCATTTAATCACTCCTCACAAATTGTCTAGAAAATTGTGCAACCTAAAGTGTTGCAAAAAACAAGAAACAGAGGTAGTATTTATATGTAACAATTATGTTAGCATATAACACATAATTATATGTAACAAATATTTTAGATAACACATCATAACATAGTCATATTTGATAATTTTGTGTTGTAAATTTTTTATTACTAATGAAAATATAGTTAAATTTGTTTTAAAATTGCAAAAGTTTAATTAAAAAAAGAATTGCTTTCAAAAAAATAAATTAAATTAGAATAGATTGAAGGGATAAAATTGGATTGGAATGAATTAGAATGGATTGAAGAGATGGAATTTAATTAGACTGGATTTAAAGGATAAGAACATATTTGGGTGGATCGGAATCGATTAAATTGGATTGGATTAAATTAGAATGTATTGGATTAAATTAAAATGAATTGGATTAAATTAGAATAGAATGGATTAGATTGGATTCGGAAATGTAATATCATATAAAGAACACCCTCAAGTTAATCGAGATAGGAATTGCCAGACAATAATCATAATCCCTCTGTCCCAACAAAAATGCTCCAAATACTTTTTGTCCCATTTTTAAACTTATACAGTTTTTTGTCTTCTAGTGACTAGAAAGTGCTTATGGGGTAAATGTAATTTTAAGGTATAAAAAAGTAATTTTATAAGTTAGTCATGTAACCATAAATAGTAATGGATGATTTATTATGGAACAAACTAAAAAGAAGAGTAGAGCATTTATTTTTGAATGTGGGAGTACTAAATTTTAAAATACCCACAACAGTTTAATAAATGCTCACAAAACCAGCATTTCAGCCATTACACAACCAAGCAAAATTAACATCATTGTGCTTCTTTGTAGCAAAGAAAACATACGAAGAGAAAGTACAAAAAAGGGAAAATTTTGCAACACAAGATATCCTCAATCTCACTAAGAAAGCAAAATAATTGGCAAAACATGCAGCCCCAATTAAAAGCCTTTTTCTGGAAAGTATGGCAGAGTGGCAGTCATAATTCCACATAACAAAGGCTAGGATTCTATGTCAGAAATTTTCAGAATCAAGAGTGTGGATAAACAGCTAATAAAATCAAAATATCAATTCGGAATAATGCAGCTCACATACTGGAGAAATAGAAGTAGAACTATTTGAAGTTGTTGCAATAAAATGTCACCTATAGTATTTTTAGACTTCTACCCCAATAATATAATATGGTGATGTCACACTTATCATGGTGTGCTTGAAAACACCTTATAAGATAACATGCAAACACAAGAGTAAGGGTTATAGACCTTAGCAAAGCTTATCAAACCTTATTAAACTCAACTGAAACTTATTGAACTAATTAGACCTGATTAAACCTGATTTAAAAATAAAAAAAAACAAAGAGGCAAGAGACATGGAACAGTGGCTCTAAGCCCACCTTAGATTCTTGAGGTCTGAGGTTTGATTCCTCATACTCAATTAGGTGATAGCTTTCCTTCTCTTATCAACAAAAGAACACCTTATAAAAACCTAATTGGACCAGATTAAAAACTTATTGAAGTTATTAAGCCTAATTAGACCTGAAAACTGAAATGAACCGAACCTATCTGAACCGGAACTTTTTTTAAAGATAAAGAGAACGCACCATAAAACAACATGGCTACATGCTAATATTGGTGACGGGTGCCTAAGTGGGCTGCCCATTTGGAGAACACTCATTTTATTTGAATGAGGACATAACTGAAACTGAAAGTTCATTTTACCTCTTGGCTGAAAGCTGCCATCAATAGTATCTTGGCCCCTCCATAAAGGTAGAACTCAAAGCTTCAGTGAGACAACCCATACTTATCACAATGTTGAATTTAAGACTAGGTCTCCCCCATTGGTGTAGTTGAGATGCCAATGTAAGAGACTGGCAAGAACATTGAGTTTACCTCAGCACTTCATCTTTTCAAAGTCATGAATAACAACTCCTTAGCACACAAGCTTAACTACAAAATTAAAAAATTTGTAGAAATAACCATGCTTTACTACCCCCCAAAAAAAAAGGTAATCCTCCACAGAAATTTAAGCACCTACAAGACAAGAAAAGTGAACCTAATCTGCCAAATTGATCTGTCATCAATAATTATAATGTGGCACTTGCTATAAAGAGATCCAATATTTATGTACAGTGCATATACTCTATAGCTTTTTCACCAGAAAATGTACATTGAAATCTCAAATATTGCCTGGCCTAACAGATATACACGCACCAAAAAAGGGGGGGAAATCTAAAATGTGTGTGTGTATATATATATATATATATATATATAGTGCAAGAAATACATCAAAAGATATCAGCATAAGAGGTAACCTGGGTTTGATGTTTACAAGTTGTATGGGTTTGGTAAACCAAACCAAAGAATGATTCTTCTTGGTCGATTTAGATACCTGGATTGCCATGCTGGTTCTTCACTTTCAAAAATGAAACCACTCTTCATATACAGATTCTTCGCAGATATATTGTCAACAGCAACATGAACATATAGATCAGTAATGCCTGAGAGAAAATGCAGAAACATCATGTGATTCATGGAAATGGAAGAGAGTTTTGTGTTTGCTTCAACATTAAATAATAATGTAGTGACAAGAGCAGGTAGGAGTTTAAGAAACCTAAAGCATGCATTGGTACTAGTATAGAGCACATTCATATTAAGAGAACAATAAACTACCACGAGAAAATTAAAGCAGTATTCATCCAGACATGAATCATGTTTATTTTTTCCTTTTTTCTTTTGATGGGTACGTGAATCATATTTCAATTTACAGTTAGTTACCACCTGAAAAAATAAGGCTACCATACCCATAAAAGAAACCTAAGCATATTGGCTAAACTGCAAAAGAACCCAAAGTAAAACCCTACCTTCCCTATCCCCTCCTCATAGAGCAAAAGAAGGAAACCACATGCACACACACACACACAAAAGAGGAAGCATATGAGAGAGAAACTCCAGATGAAGCAAATGCATTAGGAAGAGTCTCTTCACATCCATCTTTGACTAGAAGGTATGATGAGGGACACAGAAGGAAAATGGATACGCAGCTTTCACGAGTGATAAACAATAATAGCAGACCCTTTCATGAGCTAATTAATGTTGTTAGAATTCAAGCCTTTGAGTTCAGTTTGAGGGTAGAGAAGCAAAAACACTTGTGGACATGTCAACATGATTATAACAGGCTGGTTTGGATTTAAAAACCCACGATTTCTGTAATCAAATGTTTGCTAAAGAGTTACGTAATTAGCTCCAGACAAATTAGAGAGTTCAAGGACAAGTGAGAGAAGGGAGCCATTAAACCCCTAATACAATATCAGCGTTCCCAAACCTGACGGAAGAAAATCCTCCTCTACCTTCTGCTGCTCCAAATCCAAGCTAACCGCCTTGAAAACCAACACCCCTCGGACTGCGTAACCTTAGCCTAAAGATACTCCAAACCCCATCGAGCTGGTGATGGAAAGATTGTGTGAGTTACTCCCCCCCAATCAACCATCACCACTGTGCCACCTCAGACCTTTCCTCTTAACTTCAAGGTATTCAGGTTGGTTAGATCAATAATCAAATTCGGCAAATCCTCCACCACGATTTCTTCTACTCCGTCCCTTTCCACTTTTATTGTATGGGCTGGTAAATTGTGGGGGGTAAGTATTTTGGGTTGGATTTGTTTTCTGGCTCATCAGTATATACAAAAGATGGATCGGATGGATGTTGGACAGGAATGAAATTCTCTAGTTGTTTTCTCCTCCACCCTTTGCAATAAGTTCCTGGGACCTAAGAGACTCACCTCATTTCGGTTCTCCTTGCCCATCATAACTTTTTCAGGAATATATTCTAAAGGAGCGGTTCAAAAAAATTTTGCAGTAATATAGCACCGCTTAGCAAAGACGATCCATTGCTAAAGTAAGCCGGAGTTGGCCAGTCAAAACTTAACTGTTTAAACGTCTCTTAGTGTCCCAGCAAACGCTTGATGGGACTACGTCCATTCTTCCATTGATACCATGAAAGATCTCTTCATCAATTCCCATCATTTCTGCATCTAATTCTCCTCGTTCAACTTCCAAACAGAATAATATCTATCAGCCTGCAGAATCCAACCACCGGGGTTTTTACCTAGTAAGTTGGCATATTGAGCTTTTGAAAAGGCCACCTATATCCCCGCTCAAAAGCCAAAGGTGCACCTGAATCACTTTGCTAGTGTCGATAGAGCAAATGACAGAGAATTCCTCCATCTCCTTTCTCAGCTGTTTTCAGTGTTGCTCAGCATTAGATCGATGGTTCTCAGCCATCTCCAATTGAAGTGTGACAAGAAACTAGCCCAAATCCTAGGCAAGGTGGTCTTAAGGTTGGTTACTTCCTCCTCCATGATACCCATTAGCTAAGACGATGTGGATGCCATAACCTTCTATTTCATTTCTTTTCTTCTTTGATACATGAGAATGAGGATGGACTGATCTGAAATCACTTGAAATGCTGAGCATAATTTAAGTAACTAGATTGATAATTTGATATTCACACAAAAGCTTTACAAATTCTGGAAATTTTAAAAATGAGTTTGCACTCGGGATCTAAAGGATGTCTCATTCGAGTAGCTCAACTTCACTCCAATATGTCAGTGATCCTTCTCTCTCTACCCTCATCATTACTCATTACAATGCTCGCTACATTAAAATAAAAACACACACACACATGATTAACTCTGCAAGTTTCACAATCTTGGTCATCACCTCTGTCAGCTTTGCCCTCCCTTCCTTTTCTGCATCTCATAAGTTCCAATAATAAGGTCTATCAGAAGGCATTGGAAAATAACTTATAATACCCAGCAAGCCAAAGACAAATAGATTCAACGATGCTAATACCCCACCCTAAGGGCGTCTAGGAGGCTAGGATTTATGGCCAATAAAAGCATGTATGAAGTAGTCACCAGTCACTTGAGCTAAAGACTGTTAAACAACATACTGACTAGTAACCGGGAAGTACACTGGATTTCAAACATCCTTGTGAGACTGTGTCTCCACCCCCACACATCACATTCACAAGAAGAAAACAAGCTAAGCCCAAATAAACTAGCTGCAGATGCAAACAATTATTTTAAAATAAAAAAAAATGCAAATAGTGTCATCCTCCTTCTCTTTCATTTGCATATATAATATGGAGCCAAGTTTAGTAGCTGATATCAACTAAACTATCATAACAAATATATAAACATGCAGTAGGTCTAAATCTTATGCAATCAGCTACATAAATAGTACCCCATTTTTCAGCAACACACTTTGCATCTGATATGAGTGCATAACCCAATCCATTTCTGTGCAATTCCTTGGCAACACATACGTTGCTCAAATAAGCCCTCGCGAAATCAGCTCCAATACCCTGGCAAGTCAAAAGTAAATATAGGTTTCATGTACAATCAAATGATTAAATAAAAACGACTAAATATACAAAGTATTAGTTAAACATATTACACATATATGATTATCAATGATTAAAACTAAAAAATACTAGTGATTTAACTTCACTTACTACAACTGGAATAATGTGTTTCCAACTACCTCATCTTCAAGAATATATGCACACTTCAAACATATTACATACCAACAGATAGAGAAAACCCACAAACAAATTTCTCATATTTTTGGAGAAAATTCACAAGATACAAAAGAATTTTAATAAGATACAAAAGTATGTTGATTTTTTTTTAGTTTTCAACTCAGATCTAAATGTTTCCTCCAAAAAGCAACCAGGCGTGTCTCGCTAAAGGCGGCACAAGGCACGTGCCATTTGAAGTGTGTGGCGCCTAGGTGCTTGAAGGCGCTATACATGTGCAGCTTACCTCGAAGGGCTCGAACATAAACATAAATTGTGAGTAATTGATCATCCAAAATTCAAATTTTGTTACATATTTATCAAACCTTAATGAACTTCTAGAGATATCACAAGCAAATTAATTCTCATGTGAAAAGATATTCAAGATCCTGTCCGCTCTTTGCATAGAGAGAAATAATAAAGTTTTGCTTTTTTTTTCTGTGACCTACTACACTAATTACTATATATCTAGCTAAACCATGAGCTAGGATCATTTTGCATAGCAGAATGGTACATTCAATAGCGATATCCATGACACGGGAATCGGGATATGCAATTTACAAGCTTAAAAAATGCCTAAGAATCTCTTGATTATTACATGAGCTAGAGTCCAGATAATACATTTAAGCAAAATATCTGACAATCACTAAACTTCATAATTAAAAGTTGAGCAGTTTAACATCTGCCATTGTGTAACTTCTTGAAATTGCCTAAAGCCAAAGTCTAGATCCCAATGTTTTCTATACATATCCCCATATAGTGCTAAATTCAATTGTGTTTCTAAAACCAAATCACCCAAGCATATCAATACCAATTCAATTTGTGGAATTCAATCTATATTCCAACTAGCCACACATTTATTTTTCCTTTCTAACACCAATTCTTCCTTATTTAAAAATCAATACCAATAAACATTTCCATATAACTAAAAAAAATTCTTTCATTCATCATCTAACTCAAGCATATAAAGAATGCTATATCTTCCATGATTGGAGACACTTACATGAAACCCACACCCTAACAATCTGAGACCATATATAGCTTCTCAACAAGCTAAAATAAGAATAGCTAGTCTAGAAACAATAAGAAATAAAAATAAATTAATGTTGCCTCAAGACATATACTTAGCTACACATGAATAAATGATGAGTAATATGATTGAGAAAGAGGATTTCTCTCAAAATTTATAAGAGGACACATGAACACAAAATAGATATAACTGTATGAACAGCTAGTCTAGAAACAATAAGAAATCAAAATAAATTAATGTTGCCTCAAGACATATACTTAACTACACATGAATTAATGATGATGAACACAAAATAGATATACCTGGGGTCGCATGCCTGTCATTTCATCAGGAAGCCTCATACATTGACTAAGATCAAGCGTCCCAACCACAACTCTGGATCCTCCATCATCAGGGAACTATAAAGAATGAGAAATGTTACTGTTGAACACAAAAACATGGGACCATGTATATTTCAGTCACATTTCAGGTTTCCAAAAGAGAAAAGAGTCAAGTCTCAAGACCATGGAAAAACCATAACCAGCATGTAGCACAGTATCATGAGTATTGTAAATCTGCAAACCATGCCTTTGACTAATGATACTAATTAAAAAAGACACCCTCCAAGACCAAAATTCAATTATCCTACATATTGGTAAATTAAGTTCTCAAACCAAGATCAACTGTCAAAATCCATGACGTGGACACATGGTCACCCACCAATCAATGATGACCATCGCAACCTCCTTTGGAAAGAAGAAATATCCTTAGCATCACTTGCAGTTAGAATTGAACATTCATGTATACCACACTTGCATGTAAAATTTAACATTTGTGTTATAAATTTAGAACATTTATGTTATACATTCAGAGCATTCGTGTTTTATTTTCAGTACACTTTATATAATAAAGTTGTTCTAAATGTAAAACATGAGTGTATTAAAAGTATAACATTTATACAATATATTAAAAGTCTTATTGACACTGTATTACGCCACATAAGATTGTCTACGTGGCATTCTCCAAAGTGTATGTAACATGTAAATGTGCAAAGTCATTTTACAAAACAAATTATGCTTAGAGCTAGATGCAAACCTATTATAGTATTATGTACCTCTTAAACATCAAAGTTAAGCACTTAACATCTCAACCAACTTTTATTAGTGATTTAATTAAATGTTCACATAATATTATATATTCCTTTCACTTATAATTGAAGTGAATAAAACTAAATCCTAGACTCATTAGGAACTAAATTAAATTGAACTGAAATTTTTATAATTTAAGTCCAAAAGAACACAACCTAAGGCTATGTTCTTTTGGAATAAATCACTTAATTAATCTGTGTAGGGAAAATAGGAATTTGCTAAATTCCATATATGCATATATATATGGGGTTGGGTTCCGGTGAGAAAAAGATAAATACAGTAATTTTATGACCTATAGGTACATTGACTACCAACTATAAGTACATTCAACATAGACTATAAATACAGTGTGTAAAAATACATTGTCTTTAAGCTATAGATACATGGACTCCAAACTATAGGAGAAGTAAGGAGGGAAAATCAAATTTAATCTTAGCCATTCATTTGTAGATCAAAGGGTTGTGGTTGTTTCTCACCATTCTCACCAAAACTACATTTCTCACATGAGCCTACTTCTATATATATATATATATATATATATATATATATATATATATATATATATATATATATGAAAATCCAACGTAGGAGGAGAAATAATAATTTGTAAGAATGAAAGTTTTTCTTATTCTCTATGAGTTTATAGTTATATATTTCATGTTTCACAAGCTGCTTATATAGTAATCCTAATACATAATTCTTTTTGTTTTCATCCATCCACATTTCACATATTTGAAACATTTATTAAACATGATTAACTATTATTAAAACATTCCTATTTTCATTTTTCCTTATTATTCAACACTCCTCCTCAAACTTGAATGTTGCCCTTTATATATAAGTAATAATCCCAAGCATCGACTTAAACTTTTCAAATAACTCTGCCTTTAGAGGATTTTTCATAATATCCGCAACTTGTTCTTCAGAGTTGCAAAATTGAAGCTCAATGTTACCTTATTTGACAAGTTCTCAAATATAATATCAATCTTGTAGTCCATGCGAGAAGTAGACACATTGATATTCAGTTCCATTATATTCAAAAAATTATCAAATAAGGTGCCATTGAGCTTCAATTTTGCAACTACGAAGAACAAATTGCATATATTTGGACAAAACCTCTAAAGGCAGAGTTATTTGAAATGTTTAAGTCAATGCTTGTGATTACCACTTTAAAATATAGGACCACATTCGAGTTTGAGGAGGAGTGTTGAAAAATAAGCATACTTGAAAATAGGAATGTTTTAATAATACTTAAATATGTATAGTAAATGTATCAAATCCATCAAATGTAGATGGGTGAAACAAAGAGAATTTCTAACCATAATTTCTTAGGTATTAGGATTACTATATAAGCATCTTGTGAAACATGAACATATAAGAATAAATAAACCTTTCATTCTTACAAATTATTATTTCTCCTCCTACATTGGATTTCATATATATATATATATGGGAATTAGCAAATTCCTATTTTCCAAACAATTTGAACTGAATTAAATTAAATTTTAGGCTCAGCTTTAGCTAGCATAAGTCCAAAAGAACAAGGCCTAAATAACTAACATAAATGTAAGGCCCTATAATAGATGTGGATGTCGAATTAAGAAGTTACATGTTCTCCCACATACCTAGCGGATTGTGAACTAAGAAAAGGAGATTTATGCAGGATTAAGAGAATTGGTAATTTAACATAATAGCTAGCAAATTGCAAACCCATATTGAACTTTATGCCAACAAATTAGGTAAACATTATTTAAACAACTCTATGTTCTAGTGCATTTTCCTACTACTAGTTGCTGTAGTTCAATGACTTGTACACGGGAAAAAAAATTAAAAAAAAGAAAAAAAAAAACTTTTGATTTTTAACTCATTGCAAAGAAAAACGACTACCAGGAAGCAACAATTTCGTTCCTATGTGAATGTATTGAAGCTTCAAAGGATGAAAAGGCTAACATAGTGAGAACTCATGAAAATTAGGATCTCTACTAGTGTTAGATAGACATAGAATAGTACAACATCTTTTCCTCCCATTGCCATTTGCACAAACTAACTTGATTTAAAGGTTTCCACATGCATTCAGAACCAGATTTGAGAATGAAGGAGCAGCTGTCTTTGCAGCATAAATGACAGCTGCTAAAAAAAGAGAGCTAAAAGCAAAGTGTTAAATGTTTGTGTGCAGCAGTAACAATCCAGTGTGCATTGCTAGTGAGCTTTAACAGTCAGTGAAAATGTACCACATGCTTTCCAGCCACTGCCAGCCTAATCAAAGTTTATTTCTCTCTACTATCACCATTAGAATTTAGAAATTCTAATAAAAATTCTAATAAACAAGAAATAAAGGTTCCTTCCAGCGGTTGAAACAGAATTCCAATCAAAAAGAAGGCTATCATACCTTACACGTAGTGCAAAGGTCACCAGACACGGCTGATAGATGCGACAAAGGGAGAGTGGCATTTATGCAAGACACCCTTCTGAAATCCTCCCTTTTCCCAGAAACACGCTCTTTAAGTGCTTCAAACTCACGCTCAGCCAGGTACCTCTTATGATCCTATAAAACTTAAAAGAAAGGAAACATAAAATTAGAAATACGAGCCAAACTAGCTGCATTGACAACTATACACAGTATACATGCTAGAATAATTTCACTCAGCTCAGATCCTGTGTAAACATGCTTAGATATCAGGCAGTGATACCTAATTCATCAATTGACTCAAGTCTCCACATGACTATATCAATCTGAAACAAGAAAATCAACATGTGATACATGATATAACACAAGTTTTGAACTAGCTCAACGCAATTAGGTGACAAGTTGTGTTCCGCGTATGCTTCACGTCTCCTATCCTTCATAAAATCCTGAGGAGAATGCCCAAGTTGTAAGAAGGGGGAAAAAAAGGAAAGAAGAAACTTATGTACTTTTCTCAAAATCAAGCACTCATAATCCAGAATAAAGAAAGCCTCCCAGTTAGAGGGAGGGGGGAACCCCCCCCCCCCATCAGAATGCTCCAATTCCCTCAAAAAAAAAAAATCACTCTTGAGCTTGCGCTCCTTGCCTCCTTAATAACAAGTTCTACCCTATTGCCTTTCACCACCATAAAGAATAATTTCTAAAGGCTGCATCTTCTTCAACAGTTTGATTTCAATTCGTTTTCCTCTCTAAAAATCAACTTTTTCAAGCTATGTAACACAAAATACTTCAATAAGTAGCCTCTCCCGGTACCCAAAATGTCCTCATATCAATACGGGTACTTCAATTCATAGCATATTGTAGCCATTGTATTATAATTATTGTATTTGCCTTTTTGCACCCCATGCTCATACCTATTTTTGACTCCTTCCCCAATTAGTTGCACCCTAGTTTTCAAGGCAAGCTGAAGGGCATTTGTTCTTGTGCTTCACCTCAAATGTTGGCCTGCTACTCACTCTTGATCTGATAATATCATCAATGACTTCCCTTTTCTTCATCCTAATTTCTCTGAATCTCTCCTTGTACCACATCAACCATAACTGAAATAAGAAATTTCATGCAACAAAAATCACTTCATCTCTGCACGCCATACTTGAATGTAACCTCAATTTCCCACGTAAACCTTCATAACAACCGAAAATTAAGCATTCTCACATGATTGCACAGCCCAGCCATGTTTACAAATACATTCCATATTTCCATATTTCCATAATTCCATTTCTCTATTTCATCTCTATGTTTGGACGACTAAGTTTAGTATTGCAATTTGCAATCCCAAATTGCTACAATCAAAAGTACAAATATCTATCTATTAGAATCTCAAACAGTTTTTTTTTAATAGCATTCGTGATTCTAAACATCATCTTCGATTTTTGTCAATATATATATTCAAAGTCTTTTGATTCAACTCCATATCATGAAAACTAAAAGGTAAGATACAATTAACCACGAGACGTTATCCCAATTGAAAAGGTGAAATTGCAGAGTTGAAATTCGAGGGAACAAAGCAATAATCAAATAACTCACCTGGATGCCAAAAGAATCCTCCTTAAAAGTATTAAACGTACGAATTCGGAGACAAGCAGAAGCCCAAAGCTCATCCTCAGAAACAGCTTCTTTGAGAATGAGCGAAGATTTGTCGTCGATGATGAGAGGTTGTTGAGGAGCGTCGCAAACATCGGGCGACGATGAAGATAAAAGCCTGCTGTTGCGTCGTAAGGAAGGGAGGCAGAGGTTGGATGAAGTGAGAAGAGGAGAGAGAAAGTGAATTGAAGAAGGAGAAAGTGGTAATGGTAATGTCGTCATGTTCATTGTTCAATCCTTCAAGGCTTCAATCCTCCTGCTTCTCAGTTTGTTGATTATGGAACATGGACTATGGATTGTGTTGTTTGGTTAAAAATTCGAATGATGAACATTATGGACATATGGTTTAACCATTGGTTTAACGGTCCGTTTGGTAACCGGTTATAAATAATGATAATATGAATGAATTTATAAATAAATTTAGATCGAAAAAAAATATATTCTGATGGTGTACTATTACCTCCGTATCGCAATACTTGCGACTTTTGTCATTTTAGACTGTAACACGATACTTGCAATAAATATTTATTTATTATATTTAGTATAAAAATTACCCATGTGTAATTTTTTTTTTACTTTACTTTTGTTGTGGCCCTAATTTGTTCATTTTTCACTCTCTTTAAACCCATTTTTTGCCTAGGAGTTTATATCGCATACTTATGTAGCGAGTATTGCAATATGGATGTAGTAGTTTAAACACCAATTTATCTTATTTTGTTCACAAATATCTATTCTCATTATTTAATATCATGCTCCCCCATGCTAATAGATGGTAATAGAAAATAAGAAGAAAATTCAAACTTAGAATGAAAATATGTTTTCTATGGGGATTATTATGATCTTTCTTAACAAAATTACGCTTTAAATTTATTACCGTTACCAGAATATATTACAAAAACCAAACGGGTCATAAAGGTCTTAGCAATCTTGTGAACGTCAAGCCTTGTTCGTGACTTGTAAGTTGTAACTCTTTTAATTACGTGTATTGGCCAATTTAGATTGAGTGGCCTGCAGTAGGACTCTGATTGAGGCCTAATACCATTCACATTACAAAAAAAAAATAATAAATTAAAAAAAAAAATCTTATGATTGTATAAGGTTTTATGTGATAGACATTAGTTCAATTTTAATGAACATTAGTTCAATTTAATGAATAGTATTCAAATTTAAAAATGAGACCAAATGAATATTTATCATCAATAAAATTAACATTAATTAATTATACTATCTTTGGTCCCAATTAGTTGCAACAATTTTGGTTGCACATTTCCCAAAACTGGATTTCTTATTAGGTAATTAGAAGTGAGAGAGAAAAAAATAGGAGTGAGATAAAGAGAAATGTAAAAGTGATAGATGCAAGTAATGCGAACATTTGTTTTGGCAAATGTTGCAACTAATTGGGACCGGAGGACGGAGGTAGTATATAGGTTGCATTTGTAAGGAGAGTATACATGGTTGTCTATCGCTGAGCCATATTGTTGAACCCCATATATCATACAGTGCACTAGTGAGTGTCTCACATCGGAAGATGAAGAGATACTAAACAAACTTATAAGTCTAGGAGTTACTCCTCCTATCACCAATTGGTAACTTCTAAACTTATAAGTTAGTTTAGTATCTCCTCATCTTCCGATGTGGGTCACTCACTAATGCACTATATATATGATATATGGAGTTCAACACTCTCCCTTACTAGTGAGTGTCCTTAGAATTTAGAGCTAACTGCAAGTACATTGATCATGAGATAAGTAACAAGGTCTTGTCCATCCTGAATCAATGAAATATGATCCTTCTTGCCTTTACACCATACATAATACTTCTTAAAGCCCGTCGCTAAATGCAACATCAGACATTTCCTTCATAAGTGATGGAAAAAATGTGTCATCATATCTCATGGGGGCAATCATCATTATCAGAGGAATTGTGGGATTCAAGTTCTAGCCTACACTTTTTCATTGATTCAGGAAGGACAAGACCTTATTAATTACTTATGCCATGATCAATGCAGTTGCAGTTAGGAAAATTTTAAAGAAATATGATAAGATTCAATTCATTATTCTAAGCAAGGCCAGGCTTTCAAATCGCGTGCTCAATCTCCGTATGCACGTTGAGATTCTTCAATCTCCGTGGCTTTGCGAGCTCATGGCTTTTCACATTAATTTGAGAGATAAGAAAGCCAAGTCAAGACAAGGGGCACATTTGTTTGAGGGTTGTTATCTTAAATTTACTGATGGAAAGCCGTCACTCACCTGCGAGCTCTTTCATTCTCTTATGGTCGATCTTGACTTGTTCTATTTGCTTGGACACTGTATTTCACTTGTTCTATTTGTTTGAGGCTTAACGGTTCAGTTAACCGTTAAAACGGTTACTAGTTTTTTATAACCGTAACTGAACCGTTAACAAACGGTTAACCGTTAAGAATAATGGAAGATGAATTAAATGATGGAAGATGAAAATATAAAATTATAAATGAATCATAATTATGCATATGAGGGCAATAGGGTTAAGAACATATGTGGGTTTGTTACAAATAATGCATTTAGGCCATTTGAAAATTGAGTTAAGCATACTTAATGCCTCTAAAAAAAATTAACGGTTAACTGTTTATGAAAATCGTTAACCGTAACCGTTAAGCTTAACGGTTCGTTAACCGTAGCCGTTAAAAATTAACGGTTCGGTAAATTAACCGTTAAAAAGTACCGATTATACGGTTACGGTTTTTTTGGACACCCCTATATTTGACCCCGTTGCTCTTACTTGTGGCCATATCTTCTGTCATATATGTGCCTGCAATGCTGCTTCAGTTAGCTCTAAATTCTAAGGACACTCACTAGTGAGGGAAGTGTTGAACCCCATATATCATATATAGTGCACTAGTGAGTGTCCCACATCGGAAGATGGGGAGATACTAAATAACTTATAAGTTTAGGAGTTACTCCTTCTATTACCAATTAGTTTTAGGATGGAACCTCCTATGGCTCTAAATTCTAGGGACACTCACTATCGGAAGATGAAGAGATACTAAACGAACTTATAAGTCTAACCCAAAAAAATGCGAGTTTTCCGGGGAAAGACTAGACAAACAATAAGTGTATGTGGTTCTCAAAATACACAAAATGTGTGTTTTTTTTTTATTGTCTTCCTAAAAGTTCCGATTTAGTTTTTAAAATCCTATTGGCTTGTGTATATAAGGACCATATACACTTAGCTCTTAATAATTTTTTTAGCTTACTGTTTTTGTTTAATCTTATGTGTAGTAGCACTCAATTTTTTAGCTTACTTTTTTTTAAAGTTAACTTTAAGTCCGACTCCAATAATTAAAAAAGGAAAAATTATAAAAAATAAGTTAACCTTTAGTCGATCTTCTCAAATTAAGTCAACCTTTTGATTAACTCAAAATAAGTCAACCTAATATACGTGTCTTCTCAAATTAAGTATTTTCACTAATTATTTGTTGGTTAAATTAACATTTTCACTAAGTATTTTCAATTTTTCCAATAAAAAAAAGGCAATGTGGAGTTTGGGCACAAAATTAGGGACTAATTTTCACCTTTTCTTGTCCAGCCCGACTTTATGGCTAATTCTTTGGTAATTGGCAAAACTGAAATCTGGCCCATGATTGCTCATTGTAAGAGGTCTGTAGGTGTAGTTTTACGGTTTTTACCCTATGAGAAAACACAAGGGAAGAGAAATGCAAGACTACTTTAATGTACACCCTCCGTAACATATTAATGGCAACAAGTCATTTTGCACGCATTTTAAGATAATGATTTAAGGGTGTAGATGATCAAATTAATCAAAATGGTTTTAATACAAGTAAGATTGGGATCATAAGTTACTGATTTCAAAGTTAGTTTTGATCAATTTGTTCATTTGCACCTTTAAATCGCTTTATTAAAAAGCGTGCAAAATAACTTGTTGCCATTTGTAATGCCCCGAAATTTCGGGATATTTTAAAAAATTTATAATTAATTAAATATATAATTAATTGGCTATTTAATTGATTATTGTTTAATTAATTATTAGTTATTTGTAGCAGTCCAGTTATTTTAATCCTGGCCCGAACCTTTTTATCTTGTCATGCCAAAACCCGAGCCCAATCTATTCTTTTCTTTTCCACCTCACGGCCCATATTACTTTTCTTTTAATTATTTCATTTTAATTGTTTAACCAATATTACTAATTCCTTACCTATTCTAACTGATTCCAAAAAAAAACCCTACTTTTACTCTTGCTCACCTATTCTTTCTCCTATAACTTTAGGAAACCAAAACCCCTATTACTACTAATCCCACACAGCCAAGCCCCTTTTTGGATTCAACAATTGTTCACCATTTTTTTTTTCCTATCAAACAATTCATAAGAAAATCCCTAAACTCTTCTCCATCCATCCAATCAACCAAGAATTGAAGCAAGAACACTAAAAGAAGCCAAGAACCGTGTGATCTTGGGTATTTTCGAACCTTCTTACAAATCTAAGGTAATTGGATTGCTTTTACTTAATCTTTAGGATAGATTAGTTTCATAGTTTTTAGAATATGATTTGGAATTGTTTAGAACAATGTAGGATTGCTTAGAATTAATGTTTTGAAATGATTATTTGCCTTTAATGAAGAATGTCGAGTAGTACTATGATATTTTCTTGTGAAGGCTTGATGAATCTTTATTTGTTTTAATTAATTTTATGCTTGAATTAATTTATTTAATGGTATAATTATAATAAATACTTGTATAAAGGTTGTTAAATCTTGTTCTTGAATTTTTTCTTGAATGTCGTGTGGTGAAGGAATATTATGATGATTGTTGTGACAATTTCTTGAATTATTAGGATAATCTTTAATGTTTAATTGTTATTTTAAGGTCTTGAATTAAAAAGAATTAATTTGTTCTTGTTATTCTAAAGTGTCGAGTGACTTAGAATAATTTTAGGAGCTTCTTTAATGTTTGATATTTAATCAAGATTTATTTCATGGCAAAATTCATCCTTTTCTTTCTTGAAATAATTTAATCTTTCAAACCGGTAAAACTGTACAGATTTGGTTTACGAATTATTCAAGGAACTTAATCAATTCGGATTGCTACGAAATTTTAGGTGGAAGTTATTAATACTGTTTTACATCTTGTGTTAAATTTTAGTAATTTTTAAAGATCGTTTGCTATGGCAGAAAAATCTAAAACTGAATTCAGCCTAATCTGATTTGTTAGTTATAAAATTTCTTAAAAATAGTAAAAGACGTTATTTTTGAATGAAATTTATGCACGTTAAACCTTGAACCTATATTTAGCTTCCATCAAAATTTCCAGATTATTCGATACCTTTAAACGGTCGTTCATAATTTAATTCTTTAAAAATCAGATTGTGTAAAATAGGGTGATTGAATTATTAAAACATGTTACTATTAATTCTTGAAATGTTTATATGATGATATGATGAATTTATTTAATTAGTATTTTTAGTTTAAAAATGTCGAGTGGTCATATCAGGGTTTGACCAATTTTAGTTTAATTTCTGACTTATAATAATGTTGGAAGGTAATTGTAGGAACTATAATTATCATTATTATAAATATAACAATACTTCGGAAAACAATACTATGACAAAAGGAATAAGTTGCATTATAATAATAATAATAAAAGGATTTCAGAGATGGTTATTATATTTATCACCATAATATTTATTATCATTATTATTATTAAAAGGAATTATCAGGGACAAATGACAATATAAAGGGAAATAACAATATGACAAAAAGGGTAAATTACAACATGATAATAACGAAGAAGATTACAGGAATAATTACCATTATATTTATTATCATTATTATTATTAAGGAAGTCAGTAGGGATAAGTCGCAATATGAAGGAAAGTAATAATATGACTAAATGAAGGGTTATGGGTAAAATATGACAAGATAAGTATTTCAGGGGAAAGTTTCCTTTGTATATGTGTATAGTATGAATTTCGTATATTTGTGACTGTATGGTATACGTATATTGTATGTATTTCTAACCGTATTTTGCAGGTATTTTGTACATATTGTATACGTATTTTTATACGTATTCCGTATGTATTCTTGTACGTATTTTTATATGTATTCTGTATGTATTTTTGTACGTATTCTGTATGTATTTTTGTACGTATTCTGTATGTATTTTCGTACGTATTTTTATACGTATTCCATATGTATTTTTGTACGTATTTTTGTACGTATTCCGTATGCATTTTTATACGTATTTTTGTACGTATTCCGTATGTATTTTTGTATGTATTTTTGTACGCATTTCGTAGGTATTGTTTTTGCATTATTTTCCGCACGATGTTGGTTATATTCGAGTGGTATAAGTTTAGGTTGGAGTTTGAGTCAAGTTAAGATGAACAAGATTGGATTAGAAGTTAAGCTATGACGATAAGGAATTGAATTGAGGATTGGAATAGAACAAAACAAAATTGAATTGAATTGAAAAGATGATTAACTATGAAGTGACCACCTATCTAGTGGCTCATGTGCCATGAACATAGGTATAGTCGAAGCCACTGTCCTATCTTCGGATTGGGGACAGTTCTTGATCCCAGTGCTTGGGGAGTAGATCCTTGTGGTTGACCCGGCATGAGCAAGGAAAGTTGGGGGGAGTAGATCTTCGTGGTTGACCTCTTACGAGCATATGACTGGTCACGGATTAGCACCTGAATGGGAAAGAACAGAAAAGAAGAGTCGTTGATGAGGATTAGAAGTCTAGAATTGGTTAAGCTAAGCTGAAGGTCATGTTAAGGTTGACTTGTATGATTGTTTTCCGATGCGTACTTGATGTGATTGCTTGTTGACTTCTTTGCATGATGACTTGTTCGACAGTTCAGATGATCTGTTCTGATTATTATGTTTCTAATTGTGTTATACTGATTAAGTAGAACAATCTAATTACTCACCACTGACTGTGGACCCCCCCATTCTATTTCAGGTACAGGTGGTGATTGAGTTTTGGCTACGTATGGGCTGGGATTGTGAGCTAGCCAGCTTAGAAGTGACCCGATGACTAGTTTAGATTTTGTTTATTTGTTTAGTAGTCTTTTCTTTATTTTGTAATAGTAAAGGATATTGATTTAATAATTATTTTGGGATCAATTAACAGTTTTTTATGAATAATATGATTAAGTTATAGAGCTTCCGCTGTAATTTATGAATTTAACCTTAGAGTTTTAGAAGTTAATGATCTGTGATTGTTGTTTTCTCTGAAAACAACGCTGCTAAATTACGGGTCATTACACCATTAATATGTTACAGAGGGAGTAAAACATTTTCATAGAAAATAATATGGGGAGAGAATTAAGGTTGATGTTATGTTTTGACTCGAAATCAACTTGCCGAACTTGGTTGGTCTTGAGGATGTGTTTGGAAATTACGTCAAGAGGAAGCACAGGTTAGGGCTAAGTCGCGAGTAAGAGTTGCAAGGTGGTCTGAAGCTGGGTGCAAAAGTGCAAGATTGAGGCAGAAACTTTCTGCAAGTCGCGACTCGCGACATGGCTCATGAGGTGTGTAACACCCCAAAATTAATCTCTATTAATAAATATTATAAATACGGTTTAGAGACTAACTCGGGAGTATTACTGCCACGTGATTACGTAAGGCGAAACAGAGTTTTGCAGCGGAAAACATACTTATACTTTTATTCATTAAATAAAAAATAGCGACGTAATAGTTTTAGTACATAATTGAAATAAGTAATTAAAACAAATGCATAATATTAAACTTAGACTAGGTGAGTTATCGCCCTTCGCCCCAATGCAGCACTTAGAACACATCGTGACCGTCATCACCTGTCTACTTATCATAAGTGATAAGTAGGGCCAAGCCAAAACAAAAGAGAAATACTGGTTAGCGAAAACGCTAAATACATACAAATGCTAAATGTGTAAAATCAACTTAATTAAGCAAACATGCTTTCACAAATCATTTATGCTTTGCCAACCATAAACATTCAAATAATCCATAAATAAGAATTCCGTAAATTGGAAATGTAAACCAAACCAATAACTCACAAAAATATAATTGAATGATAATATGCAATTCATTTTCATAATTCATTTTCCACCCAAGTGTGCATACCCCCCAAGCTAGTAACTCCTTTATATAGCATATACTTGGGGAAAGACTAGATCATACAAAGTTCATTGTCTTATCAATTTTTCTCCAACATAATGGGAGTCAAGATACTCAGTCTCCACATAGCGGGAGTAAAGAAATCTCCACATAGTGGGAGCCAAGAACCCAGTCTCCACATAACGGGAGTAAGTAACCAATCTCCACATAATGGGAGTAAAGAAAACCAAAGTGTCCGATGAAACGGACTTCTGAATTCCCGTATAAGTGATATCCATAGCCCATTCACTATGATGGTAACCTGTTTAAATTTATTTTGTAATATACTTTGCAAATTGATTTAAAATTGTTTTTAACAAAGTTAATGTCAGACGAACAAACTTCCAAAATCCCGTATATAGGATGTCTAGCAATTTGTAACGGTAACATTAATCATTTTAAAAAATGATTATTAGTTAGTAAATCGTTTTCAAAATCCTTTTCGAAACATTTATAATGAATCATTTTATAAATAATATTTTAAATACAATTATAAATAACCTTTTTAAAACAATGAAATATTCACAAATATATAATACACAACATTTTCACCATTTAACACCTTAAACATATTTACATGAAAAATCATGTTATAAAAGATCTAGCCACTTGTACGTACCTCGACCCTTGCTCTTAAACACGAAAATCCTAGTTACGAGCTTAGAATCCCGAATCACTAACTTGAAAATTCCTCCTAAAATAACCAAATAGTCCTAATCAAACCTTTGATCTGTAACATAAGAATACTAATACATACCCTTGACTAGTTGTGCATGAACAATTATTTTAACTCTTTTTATCAATTGAACTAAATGGGTATTCTTTAAAACTTTATAAAATTTAAAGTTGGAAAACAATTTAAATCTTAATAAAATGATAGGAATAGTATAATTGTTAATGGTAATAACCACAATAAAAACAATAATAATAATAATAATAATAATAAAATCAAAATAATAGTAGTAATAATAATAATAATAATAATAATAATAGTAATAAAGCAATATAAATACTGTAATTATAATAATAGTAATAATAATAATAATAAGATTAGTCATAAAATTCATATTGTTAGTAATAATGAACAACTTTAGTATTAATATTAGTGATAGTTATTTATCAAATTTTTAGTTTTTATTGTTAGTGTTATAATTATAAGATTTTGTCCAAATGGGTTCAAAAGTCCAATTGAATAATTGTCCAAACTTACTCTTTGTCAAATGGGTCAAATAAGGGGTTTTATTTGTGGTTTGGAATAAAAGACCAAAATTTGGTCTTATATATATAAAAAAAAAAAAAGAAGCAGAAGGCAGGGAGCAGAGCAGGGGAAGAAGAGGGGGAAATTGGTGGCTGGGCAGTGGCTGGAGCAACGGTCGGAAGCAGGTGGAGGTGGGTGGTGGTGCTGCGGCGGCGACAGAGGGGGCGGAAGCACGGTGGTGCTGCGGTGGTGCAGCAACCACGAGAGGAGAGAGAGAGAAAAACACGAGAGGGAGAGAGAGCAGAGTAAAGCAAAGGAAGGGTGGTGGTGATGGTCGTGGGTGGTCGTGGTGGTGGCGAAGACTGCAGGGGCAACGGCGGTGGTGGTTGTTTTAGTGGAGGAAAAGAAGAAGAAGAAAAAAGGAAAATGGGGAAAAATCTGAAAACTTGCAATTTGTGTTTTGATTACTGATTTGGGATGAAATTGGGGATTCATCCTTCAATATTTATAGACAAATTTGGTGAATTTTCAGATTAAGAGCTCAATTTTGATTGGGCAACTTGTTGATATAAAGACATGGTAGAGGAGGATTGAAGAGTTGACTATGGTGTTCAATTTGCATGTTGAATATTTGGAGGATGAAGGTAGATGAAATGGGGTTATTTTGGTGAGAAAAAAAAAAGTTTAATTGTTGTGTAATTGCAAAGAAGAATTGTGGCTTGAAATGCCATGAAACATACGAAGATAAGAAGAAGATGGCTTTTTTTCTTTTTTTTTTTGTCAGGTAGAGAATTGAGCTTGAGATTTACATGGGCTAAGCAAGTTGATGAAATCTAAAATAATTGTGCCATTGGTTTGAAAAATAAGTAGTTTTATAGTATTTTTATTGATAAATTTTATGAAAATAGACTTTTTAGTTTAATTATTTGAAATACTTAATAAATTGTTTATAAATGAAATTATTATTTGTTAAAATAACTTGCCAATATTTTAGATAAATGTTAAAGAAAATAATATTTTAAGATTAATAAACATAATTAAATAAATAAACTTGGTTAAAAATACGGGGTATTACAAGGTGGCTCGCGACTCGCGACCTGACTTTGCGGGTCGCGACCCTGGCTCTGCAATACGACTTTGTTTTTTTCCGCGTCATAAATACCCAATTACTCTTGTATTGTTGAAATATTTAGATTAGACAAACACATAAAACTTATACTAGAGCTTGAATTGGTGGATCTTGTGCTCAAGTGGAATTAGTGATTGTAAACGCTAATTGATTTGCAATAAAACATTTCTCCTTCTTTGGGTGGGTTTTATAGTCTTCAATTATTTGATTGAAGGATTTTCCCACCTTCCAATTCTGATTTGTGTTCTTTACTATTAATTTCTCATTTCATAAACTTCAATTACAATTCCAATTAATCAAAGTGCACCCACGGTTGAGTAATTAGGGTAAAATGGAGAAAAATAATCAAATTTGTAACAAAAACCCTCAATTAACACATTACGTGACTGGCACATGTGTTTTTAGTGGCCTGAAAATAAGAGTAACACCGGAATTTGACCTAAAGTAGTGGTCAACAAGCTTTTACCTAGCTAGCTTAGGTATTTTTGTGACAAACTTTTTAAAATACGTAGTTTCTCGCAAAAGTGGTGTAAATTAGGTAGTATTGGATAAAATTTCCTTCATATAAATTTAGTACTAACTAAATTAAACAAGTAATCTGAAAATAACTTTTCATATGAGCAATAACTTCATTAAGCATAAAATAAGTAGAGTTGGTAATCACTGACATGACACGAACTCGACACAAATTTACTGAGAGAAACTCGAAAGTTGAAACCGACACAACACGACACGAAACTGACCCATTTTGACACAATTGTCTTAGTAAGCAAGCATTTTATATCTATGTAACTTTTTACATAATTAAAAAACGACCCAAAATTGACACAAAAGTTGACAAAAACATGACCCGTCAACCCATTATGCCAACTCTAAAAATAAGCCATCAGAAAACAACTTCAAAAACAAGCAATATGGACAAAATATGAAGGGAAAAAAATGAGCAAATTGAAAACAAATCAAATTTTTATTTACAAATATGTCGTTGCATGTATATGTTTAGGATAATTCTGGTGTAATTTTATGACTATCAAATATACTTTAATTTAAAAAAAACTGATTTTAGAAAGAAAAAAAAAACAAAAATTATTTTCCTAAAATAAAATCTAATTAAAGTCATTTAAAAATTATTTTTAATTAGATTTAGTAATTAAAAATAAATCAAAAATCATGCAATCCTAACAATCTATTACAATAGTCGGTAGTCATAAGACTACACTAGAGGTCCGTTTACTAGAGTGTAAAATGTTTTCGATGTAAAATGATTTTCAGTGAAAAACATTTTACCTTGGAAAACTCATTTTCATATAAACTTTCCAATGTTTACTTGCACGGAAAATACGATCTACTCTCAAATTTGGGGAAAAATGTTTCCACTATGGTGTAAAATGAGTTTTCACTCCAAACTTTACATTTTATTTTTTCACCCAAAGTAAACGATGTAAAATGAGAAAACAATCTTTAAGGAAAACTATTTACGCTCTAGTAAACGGTATGACGACCCGACTCGCTTAAACCGGCGCGGAAGAAACCGACGAGTCGAATAGTCAGATCTAACAAACTTAAAATACTTAAAAATTAAAACAAAACCTCAAAAGTATATATATACTAAACCAAAAGTACAATACCCACAAGATTGTACATATCTAACTCCAAATGTCAACGTTACTACTACTAACAAACGTAAACTCCGAATATATGTCAGAGTTAGAAAAAATATACAAGTACTAGAACTAAAGTCCAAAACTAGAAAATATCGAAAAACAACAACAAGAAAGCTAAATAACAACGGCACTCGCCCAACCCGAAGCTAAGCAAGGACCTCATCATCAGAATTACCTGAAAAACAACAACAGTCCACCGTCAGTGGCGAGTAACATAACTGTCCCACCCTAACGGGGATACACAAGCACATAGCACAAACCAAACAACTAAATCAAACATGCCAACATACATCAGATCATGTGAATCATCATGCAATACTATCAACAATGAATAACAACCACTAATCATGCTGACTCGACTAATTTGACCATTAACTAACAAATCCTTAACTTTGGCGCAATCATTCACATACTAGACCGGACTATGCACGTACGAACGCATCTTACGCGATCGAACTTTCTACTATGTCAGGATTGAGAATCTTACTCCCAAATCCCATGAAACCAATCTTACTGGAAATCCATATCCGAAGACAACATAGTAAGACCACCAACTATCCCAATACCGCGGATAGGATAGGGGCAACGTCTTAACCCAAAAACATACAATCTTACTCTAAGTTTTAGGCGTCTAGTAGCGAAATCAAGCTAATCTTTAACTTTAAATCGAAGTTTACATTCTTAGTTAATTCTTAAGTTGCATCTTACGCCTTGACTCAAGAAATAACATGTAAACCAACAAACTTAGAACCTCTTATAATTTTCTTTAACTCTCTTTGACTTTCTTTAACTTTCTTTAATTATAACTAACTTTCTTTAACTTTAAAGACTCAACCAAGAACTTATAAAGAACTTAAAGAACTCATAAATAACTCATCCAAGATTCAAGATCTTCAACCAAGAACTCAATCAAGATTCAAGAACTTCAACCAAGAACTCATTCAAGATTCAAGAACTCATCCCAAACTTATCATCATACACGCATAAATCAACATGTTCAACAACAAAATTCATCAACTTCCTAATATCCAAAATTCACCAAACTTGAACATGAATAACATCAAACATAATGCTAACATAATCAATCATGAAATATACATATTCAAGTAGAAATCATCATAAAACCTCATCAAAAATTCAGATTATAACACATACATAAACATGGTTATAAAACATCAAAATAATCTAATCCAATCATTTAATCTATATTATGAAACATAGTATACCAATTAGATTGAGAAAGTATGTTACCTTATTAAAGGTCACACACAAATTCAACACAACTTGCAGCCTGGAATTGAACCACACGGCCCCAACCAATTCACACCACACGGCACACCCACACGGCCAACACACGGTTGCACACGGCTTGCACACGAGCACCCGAACACGACACAGGCTGCACGGACCCACGAACACGGCACGAGCAACTTGCACCACCACACGCCCAGACCACGAGCACGGACCTGCTGCACGGCCACGGCACGAACCACCACTTGCACACACGGCTTCCCACGAACCAACCCAAACACGCAACAACTCGGAACCCAACCTAAACTAATGATCTTGATCACAAAAGATGAAGATTAATGGAGGTTTAATCACTTAAATATCAATGGAATATGAATCTTTAAGTTTTGGGTTTAAAAAGTTGATGAACAATTGATGGGCAAAATAAGCCAAAAATAGCGTGTGAAGGAGAGCAAATGGGAGGGAGTTTTGTGTTTAAACTTTTGATGAGCAAGTGTTTAAGATGGCAAATGAGCAAATGATCTCAAAGCCTCACTAACTACTTCTATTTATAGAAGTTAGTTAAGGTGTGAATGCATGGCAAGTGGCAAAATTAAGCCACTAATCCTCATGGAAAAACCGGCCAAGGCAAGGGAAAAATGGGCCAATTTGGGCTTTTGATGAATAATTGGGCTAATTACAAACTTGCATGATTAATCATGCTTAAATCGATTTAGTCCAAAAATATTAAATAATTAATTAGAAAATTAAATAATAAAAATTCTAATTAATTAAATAATAATTAAAATAAATAATAATCAACCCAAAATAAAATAATTCGAATTTAATCGAAATTATTCACATAAAATAAAATAAATTATTTTGGACCATACATAAAATCACATAAATACATATAAACACACGACAGAAATACCAATAAAATCAGGGTCGTTACAAACGGAGCGTAGAATTTTCAACATTTTTACCTAAGGGCTCGTTTACTTTAGTTGAATAATTGAACTGAATTGAACTTAATTGAACTGAACTGAATACAGCTGAAAGTAATATTTTATAAGAGAAGGAAATTGAGAGCTGAACTAAACTGTATTGAACTTAATAGAGCTGAAATGAACTAAACTAAACTTAATATAGCTGAATTGAACTGAACTGAACTAAACTGAACTAAGTTGAATTGAACTAAACTGAATTTAAGCTGAAGTAAACAAACCATAAGTGTTCAATTAAAATTGTAGACATATAGACACTTAATTTTGGCAAAAATCAGGCAAATGATAAAGGCACATCAAAATTAATATTGGCACATTCTTGTGAGTGTATATTTTTCTATTTTCCTCACTCAAAATGATGTGCCAATATCAATATTGATTGTGTCAATATCATTTCTTCGAAAATCATGTAAAACTTTTACAAAATTGGTGAGTCAGACATTTGGATATATACTAAGATCAGATATGGGTCTTCAATCCTGTCAAGCGTGTTGGGTTGAGTTGGGATATAAAAAATACTTTTCGATTTTGGTTTAGTAATAGGTTAAGGTCCTAAAATACGTGTTTATGACCCATGAACTTCAGGTTTAAATCGATCCTATGACCCAACAAGTCTAGATCGAGATAGGACAAACATAGGGGCATAGGGCATATGTTCGGTAATGGCCCAAATTTTTATAAGCCCAACTTACTAATGGAATTTCGGTGAAGATCATGTTACAAGATGCAAAAGAATAATCTAGCATGATGTAATTAATGGCGGCTAATTGAGGAAAATACTAGAAGATGTACATGGGAATGATTTAGTATGAGCAATAATGCATGTATCATCATGCATTCTTGAAGCTTCTAGTTCTATCTTTGCCGACTTATGATCACCACCATGCCTATGTATAAATAGGTGGTGCCATTTCTTTCTTGTTGCATCAACAACAAGAGAGGCCAAATCAATAATAACAAGAGAAGTCAAACATCCACAAAACACACAAGCCTTTCACCTTTTAATCCTCCACCAAATATATCCACTAATTGTAATATTCCATTGTGATAATTATAGAGAGAGTCTTATTGTAATACAAACACCCTCAAAAGGGATAATTGTACTCTCCTACATTTTCATATAGTGGAATAAAAAGCTCGTCGTCAAGTGGGTGTTCCCACATAAAATCGTCTGTTTTTATCTTAATATTAGTCTTGCTTATAATCTCCTTTATTATATTTCTCGATCAATACATCTTTACTTCCGCTGCGCACTCTCGACCCCTAACAGCATATATCATGCACCTTTCCTTAAAAAATACTCCCTCTGTCCCAAATTACTTGCTACACTCACTTTTTCACATCTCCCAATACACAACTTTAAATTAAAATATCTTGAACTATACATAAGAAAAAATTATAAAAATTATATGTTTGAAAAGTACATATTGAGACGAATCAAATTAGATTCATCCCATGACTATTTTTCTTTATGTGCATGAAACTATAAGCAGTCAAAGTATACAAATGAATAGTGTTATTTTCCAGAATGTAGCAACTAATTTGAGAGTGTAAATAAATAAATTTGATGCAAGCAATTACTCGGTAAAAAATGTGTTTTCACCATAAAATCAAGTTTAGTTTGAAATTTTGGGCAAGAAAGCTCATAAAAACTACTCATATTGACTATTATAGTGTAATTTAATTTTAGGAATGATTTGACAGTGCATCATCTCAATAAATACAGTACAGTACAGTACAGGATGTAAGAAAGACGGTGACAGAAAGAAGTGTAACAGATCAGAGTAGAGACTACAGTAGTTAGTAGATGAAGTTGACAAGCCACATCCCACATCGAAACAATAAACAAACAATCCATGCCATGCCATGCATACAGGAAGCTACCGTGACAAACAAGGCATAAGATCATGTGACCCAGAGATACGCATTCACTCTGCATAACCAATTTAGGCCTATTTACTTCAAACTTAATATAGCTGACATGAATTGAATTGAATTGAATTATCCTGAACTGAAATGATAACAGTTGAAAGTAATATTTTATAAGAGAAGAAAATTGAGAGCTGAACTGAGTTTAAGCCGAAGTATACAGGCCCTAGTGGTTAAAACTTGTGACAATTTAGCGGTTAAAACTTGTGAATGTCGAGCTTGATAATATAACCTGAGTTCGAATCTCACAGCACGTGATTGCGATGATGCATTATCTTCCTCTTTGTAGATATGTATGTCGATTAAATTGGGTCGGATGACCTGCAGTACAGTCCGGTTCAAGGTCTAATACCACTCACATTATCCAACTTAAAAAAAAACATATATACTTAAAGATTGTTTGGTAATTGATAATGAATGATATAGCATTTGAAACTATGAAGAAAATCTAAGCTTGGAAGTTGGGAATGGAAATATATTTTCAATTGGGATTATAAAGTTTTGCCTTAACAAAATTATTTTCTAACGACCTGTTTGATAACCGGTTATAAATGAAATTAAAGTAAAGAGAATAAATTTATATGTTGCCAGTAATTGAGTAGGAAATCAATATCCATTCCTATACGGTTGTGCTAGATTGCCTTCAATTTATCTATTTTTTTCCACATTAATTTATTCTCATCCAATACCATCATTTCCAATAAGAATAAATTATAATGAAAAATGTTTCTTGCTAAATTATGTTTATACTTTATTCTCATTACCACAATTTATTACTAATAACTAAACAAGCTGTAAATATATTCTATTGCCGTAATTAATTACCAACAACCAAATAAATTATTAATGCAATTCCTACATACACAAACCAATAGGATTTGAAATATATATATATATTTTTTAAAAATATTAAGGAAGGTGATAAATCTAGAAAATTTTGACACAGCCAATAGAAAAACAATGTAGGGAACTACATGTACATAATTTTTTTTGAAAGGAAAGTTATACTTCGTATAATTAATTAGTGATCTCTCTTTAAAAAGTATGTTGATCATCATTAGCTATGAAAAAAATAAATTTTAGGGACTATTTACGTTTACTGAACTAAAATGAACTGAACTAACTGAATACAGCCGAAAATAATATTTTATAAGAGAAAGAAATTGAGAGCTGAACTGAATTTAAGCAGAAGTAAACATGCCCTTTGTCTACATTATTGAAACTTGACAGCATGTACACGTGTAGGGATAGATGTTTAACTAGATCTGATCCGATTGATCTGATATGTGATCCGACTCATCAGATCCAAAAATATGTTGTTTTTTTAAATATTTTAGATCGGATCACATACAATGATATTGATAGAGTATATAATATCAACTACTTCGTACTCGGTATCAACTTAAAGCCCAAGATTATACTACTTTCGTTTCTTTTTAAACGCAACGATTTGACATAATAATCGTTGCGTTCAAGGGTACGTTCTCTTCAACTTATATATTCGACCTGGCCTAGCTTGATCTGACATGATCTTAATTAAACCTATTAAAATTAACTTGATTATAACTTATTAAACCTAATCTGATCTGACCTAATATAAGCTAATTATACGGAGTACAAACGATTAGTGAGAGTAGTGTAATGTGACAAACAAACACACACAGAGTCACCTGCTGCAACTCCATATATTCTTCAATTCGTTGGGTCACATTGTACTCCAATCTTGGCTTTGCTTCTGCAGTCGTTTTTCTACGGATGCATCCATGATACGGCCCCCCCTCTCTCTCTATTCATGATTTATCATAGACATCTCATTCCCACCCTATTCATGCATCCTTACTCACTTGGTTTATCATCTGACATTGCTTGGTTTTTCATCATATCATAGGAATGTAAACATACTATGTTTAACTATATGGAATAAGAAATTTTAAAAATTACTACCTTCTTGTACCAATTAATTAATTGCAACAATTTGTCTATTTTGGTTGTGCATTTTACAAGACCAAATTTCTTATTGGATAATTAGAAGTGACAAAGAAATATAAATATGTTGCAACTAATTGAGACGAGTGTGATATATATATAACGGAAGTCCGAAAACAGACAAACTACAATAACAAACAAATGAAAAACACTAAAAGCACACAAAGATTTAACGAGGTTCACTATCAATGTAATAGCTACGTCCTCCTGGCCGGTACGAAAGTGTTTCACTATGAAAATCAAACAAACGGAATACAATCGAGAGATTGGTAATTCTCCCAAGAATTCACTCACAAAACTCTCAATACGTTTTCCTCTCAAATGTGGCTTGAACTAATTAGAATAAATAGAAACAAAACCCCAAAGTCCTATTTATACTAATTATAAAGTTATTCGACAAATAGATGAACAAAACCCTACGACCCGGGCGGGTATGAAGAAACCTGCCCGAGTTTACGAGTGAAACAAAAACCAAGCCTTGAGATCCGCCAAAGTGCGTGAGGCAACCCAAAAAAACACGAAGGCAAAGAACACCCCAGACCCGCCCAGGGCTATAGTCCCCCGCCCGGGGCCGCAACTCAGTCAACACGAAGCTTCCCAGTACCCGCCCGGGGCCGTGGCTCCACCTTAATCACCACGCCTAGAATCCTGCACGGGGCTCCCAAGACCTGCCCGGGTGCGCACCTTCAATACTCCAAAGCTTCCAAAACACGTCTTTCTTTGTCGAACTACTCCGTAACCCAAATGTATGACTTGGTAATACAAGTCACACGGAAAAACACCACAATATATTTGAAAAGTACATGTAAGACATACAATCAAAAACATCAAAATTTATATTCGTTAATAAAGAGTTCCAATTTAAAAAATATATCAAGTAATAAAAATAGAGGGAAAGATTAGTTTCATTGTTAGCTAATACCAAATATGGAATGACATTGACCTTTAATTATATTGTCTCTGTATCGCAATATTCGTAACTTTTGTCATTTGTAACACAATACTTGCAACAAATATTTTTTTACTATGTTTAGTAAAAAAAATTTATCGATGTGTAGTTTTTTTCTACTCTATCTCTCTTTAAACTCATTTTTTAATTTGCCTAAAAATCTGTATCGCATACTTATATAGCGAGTATTGCGATATGAAGCTCGCGATATGTTAGAGCAACTCACCTATAGTAACGCCATTTATTGATTTATGTACTCCGGATAGTTTCCCCTATCCCTATATATAAGCTACAAGTATTCTCTTCAACATATTACATCAAGTTGTTAGTTTGTTACTCGTTTCTATCATTTCACACACAATACAAAAATGATAGAAGTTGCTCTTCATCTTCACATTCCTATTAACAGAAACAATGCCTGCTTTCTACTATTATTATTCTCACCATGTTCAACAATATTATTCCTTCTCCTTGCATTTGGTTATTCTTCTTCTACTTTCTTCTTTTTCTTGCCCACCAAAAAGGAGAAACAAGGGTCTATGTTCTTACACAACATGAACACTTCCATATTCTTGAATATTGAATAAGTTCTTTGAAGGTGCTATCTCTGCTGAGCTTTGTTTGTTCGATCTATATTTCTTTTTTAGATTAACTATATTTTTTTTTCCTTTTCTGTATATTCATGTTACAGTTCCTGTAACTTAACTTGCCCTCATTTTTTTTCTTGGCCTTGCAAGGCTTTTTTCACGCGTTTTCTCTGTTTTGTCAGTCTCAATTCTATCATTCCTTATGCTCTTTCTCTTCATTTTAATCAAATCTCTCATATTAAAATTGGTCGTCTGTCCCTCCTGAGCTACAAGGTCATTTCATGCAAATCAAACTTTGTTTTTTCATACTATAATGTAACAATTGTATTGAGATTATGATCTCCCCTCTTCAATTATTACTAGCTTAATTGGATGATAGATAGTGTATGTAATGATATATGAAGAATTTCAAGTCTTTTCAGTTTTTCTATTGATAATGTACTCGTTCCAATTTCCAATTACTATAGCATAAGCTTCACCTCAGTTTAATACCTGTCAACTATGATTTCCACTTTTCCTAAATCATTGCAACATTTCAATTTTTTAAAAAAAAAACTCTACTTTTCGGTTTAAAGTGTTGCAATTATATATATCGAACAATACTTTATTACCGTTTGTATTATTGACTTATTGTATAATAGTGTGGTGAATTTGTTGATTAGTCCAGTAATTCTCCCCTTTGCCCATAATGCAAAAAATAAAAGGGTTATTTCCATTAGTAAATCTGGAAATTTAACAAATTTTATTGGTACACCTTTTTTTGTTTAATTTTTTAAAAATAAATTTAATTTTTTGACAATTCCCAAATGTTACATCCAGAAGGAATGCTCCGTTTAAAAACACAATATTTCATTAAATTACTATTCATTTTAGTTTTTAGCAAATATTTTAATATGAATATTATCATATTTTTTTACAAATTTTGGCATCAAATTTGATCCAATAAAGACTAAAATAATCCCTAAATCTTTAATTGAGTAATTTATTCGTCACTTAAACCAATTGCTCATAAATCAAAACAAGTGCTTAACGGTTTTGGTTAATAAATGTTACGTTTGAGAATTGTCAAAAATTCTTGTTTATTTTTGTAAAATCTTAGGTGTACTAATGAGATTTGTTAAATTTTCAGTTTTACTAGTGGAAATATTTAAAGAGTAATGTTAGTAAGAAATTTTGATTAGTACAAGTTGAGTTTAAGGGCTTATTTGTTAATCTTAAGGTATGTAAGAAATAGAAATTTGTGGAAAATTTAAAATGGTTAGTTGTTTTTGTTGGTATTAAAAAGCTCTAAAGCTCAATATTAAAATAAACTTTGGCCCCGTTCTTTAGGACTTCTATTGACTTAATTTAATTTAATTTCATTTAAGTTCAGTTAATTTAATTTAAATTCAGTTAATTTAATTTAATTTAATTTAACTGCATTTCATTATATTGTTTTTCCGCTCTACACTTTCCGACGACGGTTTTCGAACTGACATTTCCAGCGTTGATTATTCGGCCGACTTTTCCGGTGACAATTTTCGGACGAGTTTTTCGACGATGATTTTCGGGACGACTTTTCTGACGACGGTTTTCAGACCGACTTTTCCAGCGGTGATTATTCGGCTGAGTTTTTCGACGACGATTTTCGGGACGACTTTTCCGACGACAGTTTTCGGACTGATTTTTCGGCGGTAATTATTCAGCCGACTTTTCCGGCGACGATTTTCATGCCGAGTTTTTTAGCGACGATTTTTCAAGACGACGGTTTTCGGATTGATTTTCCCGCGGTGATTATTCGGCCGATTTTTCCGGCGACGATTTTCAGGCCGAGTTTTTCGACGATGATTTTCGGGACGACTTTTCCGACGACAGTTTTTGGACTGATTTTTCGGCCAACTTTTTCGACATCGATTTTCAGGCCAAGTTTTTCGGCGACGATTTTTCGGGACTACTTTTCCGACGACGATTTTCGGACTGATTTTCCGACGGTGATTATTCGGCCAACTTTTCCGACGACGATTTTCAGGCCGAGTTTTTCGTCGACGATTTTCGGATTGAATTTTCTGACGGTGATTATTCGGTCGACTTTTCCGTCGATGATTTTCAGGCCAAGTTTTTCCGCGACGATTTTCGGGGTGACTTTTCCGGCGACCATTTTCAGTGTGACTTTTCCGGCGACGATTTTCAGCGACGATTTTCGGGATGACTTTTCCGGCGACAATTTTCGGAGTGACTTTTCCGGCGGTGATTATTCGTCGGAGTTTTTTTACGACGATTTTTCGACTGTGAAAATGAAGGTTTTAGGGTTTACATTGAAATATAAATAAAATCAAAAAAAGAATCAAAAAATAAAAAAAATAAATAAATAAATAAATAAAAATAAAAATAAAAATGTAATATAATTTAATTTATTTTAATTTAATTTCAGTTCAGTTAATTTAATTTAAATTCATGTTTTCTCAGTTCTATAGAACATGGCCTTATTTGAAATCTCCATCTCTAGAAATTGCTAAGCCTTCCAGAGCTTTTTGAGAGGTTAAGTAAGAAATCTTCTTGGAAAGTACCTCTGTACTAAAATAAACTTATTTGAACTTATCAAACTATGTTAAACCTGATTAGCTCTAATATTTAGAAATGATTTAACCTTATCACACATGATTGAACTTAGGGCCTGTTTACTTCAACTTAAATTCAGTTCAACTTTTAATTTCCTTCTCTTATAAAGTATTACTTTCAGCTGTATTCAGTTCAGTTCAGGATAATTTAATTCAATTTAGTTTAGTTCAGTTCAGCTGTATTCGGTTGGAGTAAACAAGCCTTTAGTACGCTGCTTTTAACTTATCTGAACTTTTTATTTAAAAAGAAACTTTTTTAAGGAGAAGGGAACACGCCCTAAACATTAACAAGGATGTTCTCATTTACAAAGTATATCATTACCAACTGTAACGACCCGACTTTTCTAGGCTGTCGATTTACGGAGGAAATCGACATTTGGATCATTACTATCATAAAACTTAACAATAATAATATAAATAAAGTCTAAAATTCCTTTTATTGCTTAAAAGCTGAAATAATAATCCCAAAAGTCTCTAAACAAATACTTAAATTACATAATGAAAAGAAGTCTTTCCCAACAGGCTGGGAACAGCTAACTAATGAATAAAAGAAATAGCTCCAAATAACTACGGTTATTCTAATCAACTCTAAAACACACATCCCGAGCCATCGCAAACCCAATCTAAACCTCAGCATCGTCACCTGAAATTGGGGGGGGTCCACCGTCAGTGGCGAGTAACTAGGCTGTCCCGCTTAAATGAGGGACCGTTATCCATATAATAGCATAGAATCAAACGAGGAAAACGTACAAAAATACATGCGTAATACGTACAAAAATACATACGAAATACGTACAAAAATACGTACGAAATACGTACAAAAATACGTAGAAAAATACGTATAAAAATACATACGAAATATGTACAAAGATACGTAGAAAATACGTATAAAAAATACATACGAAATACGTACAATGTATGTACAAAAATACGTATACAATACCTGCAAAATACGGTTAGAAAATACATACAAAATACGTATACAATACAGATACAAATACGTACAACATACAAATACAAATACGTACAACATACATACACAGTATTACATAAATAAAATACAGACTTACCAGATGTACGCAGCGGAAGACTTAATATTACCAAATCATTGCATATATACACGAAAATACACATAAGCACATATCCCTTCCCGTGCAATGACTTGGTATTTGTTCCGGGAAATGTAAATTGTGATCATAATAATGATCTCGATTCTTATTATGATTATGATTTGGTAAATAAGTATTTCACGGGAAGGGATATGTGCTTATGTGTATTTTCGTGTATATATGCAATGATTTGGTAATATTAAGTCTTCCGCTGCGTACGTCTGGTAAGTCTGTATTTTATTTATGTAATACTGTGTATGTATGTTGTACGTATTTGTATTCGTATGTTGTACGTATTTGTATCTGTATTGTATACGTATTTTGTATGTATTTTCTAACCGTATTTTGCAGGTATTGTATACGTATTTTTCTACGTATTTTTGTACGTATTTCGTATGTATTTTTGTACGTATTTCGTATGTATTTTTGTACGTATTACGCATGTATTTTTGTACGTTTTCCTCGTTTGATTCTATGCTATTATATGGATAACGGTCCCTCATTTAAGCGGGACAACCTAGTTACTCGCCACTGACGGTGGACCCCCCCCCAATTTCAGGTGACGATGCTGAGGTTTAGATTGGGTTTGCGATGGCTCGGGATGTGTGTTTTAGAGTTGATTAGAATAACCGTAGTTATTTGGAGCTATTTCTTTTATTCATTAGTTAGCTGTTCCCAGCCTGTTGGGAAAGACTTCTTTTCATTATGTAATTTAAGTATTTGTTTAGAGACTTTTGGGATTATTATTTCAGCTTTTAAGCAATAAAAGGAATTTTAGACTTTATTTATATTATTATTGTTAAGTTTTATGATAGTAATGATCCAAATGTCGATTTCCTCCGTAAATCGACAGCCTAGAAAAGTCGGGTCGTTACCTAAGCCTATTTTCTAGGATATCACTAAGGAAAGTTATAAATTTCAAATTATATGCCAAGTTGCCAACAAAACAATTAAACCTATTTTCTAGGAAATCAATAAGGAAAGTTATATTTGTGTAAGAAACAACAAATTACATCATGCCAACAAAACAACTTTTTACATAATTACTTGAGGTTTGTATAAAAAATCTATAATTTTTTCATGAAAAGTTATCCCGTCAGACCGTCTGACGAAAGACTTGCTAGATACATATTCAATATTTAATTACAACATATAATCCTATGTGTTTACAAACAACTCCTTCCCCTCAAAACCTTTTTTCTAGATTTTGGGGAACGCACATCCTACAAAACTACTAAAAGTCTAAAATGTGGAGTATAAGATTTCAATCTTAGTTCTTATACAAGTAATGTTGAGAGGGTAGGGGATTGATGTTGACAAGAAATCAACAAAAACAAAAGGCAATCAACTACTAGTAACAACATAATGATTAAGAGCGCAAAACCAAGATTTTCGACCTTCAGCGTGTGAAGATGATCGCCTCAATCTCACTCTCCCACACCTACTTAACTGATTCTTTAAACTCCGGTGGAAGGAACCCGTGATAATAGAATTGCTAGTCTCTGATCCACCTGTGCAACAACCAGAGTTGAACTTCATCGAGGGAAACCTTTGACAACTCAACGACCGAAAAGAAGAGCTTAGAGGGGAGACTCGAATTGAGGATGAGGAAGAAGGCACAGGAGGCGGCTTGCAAAGAGGCATTGTCAAAGGCGTACGCTCACTTTTGTCACATGAGCAGCCACAAAATGACAATGACAAGCTCGTCCTCGCTATCTCTTTCGGCATAGGTCGTGTCCCGGGAAGTTTAACAAATGAGACAATGCCATGTCGACAAAGGGGGCACGCAATTGACCCTGGAGGGCCTTTGGCCACGGTCGAGGAGCAACTGATCATGCAAAGGTATAATGCGCATTTTGTGCAGAACTCGTGATTACACCCTGAAAGATTCACATAATTACATTAATCTTACAACTTCTTGACTGAGACATCAATCTAATGCAAAGTTGAATCACATAAATCACTTTTCTGGCTTTCTAAGAAGCAACAACACTTACAAAAGCTTTAACCATGTGATTCTAAACAGATAATAATGATACAATGCCATCTTAAAACATAAATTTGATTTAATCGATCATAGTATACAAGTCAGATTTGTAGGAAGATGAAGGTATAGAAGAATAGGAATTTGATTTAATCACAATATAAAAATTTGAATATATGATGATGCAGGAAAGAATCTCGAGAAGAACAAAAATGATGAACGAATTGATCAACAATATACAAAAAGGGAAGCGAGAGAGGTTTAGATGTGGTCCAATACCTTCAGAAGCTACTGTACATCTACCTTCAAGGCAAACTACACAAGGATCTTGGCAATTTGGCACAAAATCGGAATTTCTCCAACCGCAGTCTCTGCAAACAAGCAAAGAGAAAGTAAAGGAACGAATGACTTAGAAACCAACAAGCTTAATAAATCCAATACACTAGATCCAACTGTGTTAAACAGGGACAACAAAGAGCAGCACAATAAAATTTGAAAATTCAAACATCAAACAACATGAGCTTAGGAGTTAGGACTTGTTAAATGTGACAGAAGCACCATTTAGTACCTCTCATGATGGTATATATTGAATATAATTGCTGCTAAAGGCAATATTCAAACACAACAAACAAGATGATAATAAGATGGTAACATGACTAATTGACTAAGAAAAATTTTATTCACTGTACCTAGTTACCAAATGTTTAAACTATAAAATGAACTAATGATGAAAGCCTGAAAGCTTTTAACTATACATGTATTTCACAAATATCATAACTTCCTCTTAAAAAACTCTTTATCTTATACTGGGAATGACTTGGAGGTTTTACAGGCGAAAACTGACGAGCCTCAAAGAAAGTTATATTCAAGCCAATCGAGACCCTTAAAAATTATAAACATCCGAAAAAGATCATAGAAAAAACATAAAGGTTCAACTCACTAAGAGGTTCAGAAAAGGTGGATTGATGTTTATGAAGCAAGTAGTTTATGTGAAGCCAAAAAAAAGGCTGGTTTATACAAGTGGGAAGATCAGGCTAAAACAAAGCACATAATTCAAAAATACAATCACCCTAAGCCAAAGTAGAAGTCTGCTTACCTTGCAATTTTGATAATGCTCATTAGGGGAAGGGATAGATAAGGGGAAGGAATAGTTGGCAATTGGATGTCTTGAGGTGTTGAAAGAATTTCAAGAATTGAATCTCTGCGCCATGAACGAGCAATCATCAAAGGCGTCCATCTACATCATGGCAAATAACACAAGTTTTTGTTAAAAAAAACAAATTAATGTTTACACGACTCTGAAAAAAGGGTCTCAAGTTTAAAGTTTCTCAAAAATAAGAAGATGCTAAATCAAACAGGTCAAACAAATGATCTATTAAGGATATAAGACACAAGCTCCTTCTAAGAAAGATTGGCCAAATTATATTCATTCAGATAGGACAGGTTGCTTGCATGATGCACTTAACCAAACGGTCCAAACAAATAAATTGATGCACATATATAGGATCATATCCATTTGACCACTATTTTACAAAGCTCGATTGACTATGATTAGATCACTGAAGAAGCTTGTGGAGGCACGGAAACAGAAGTGTTTTCTGTCTCTTCCAAGATGTAATTATGGCATATCAAGGTCCAAAACAACTTTATATGAGGAATTGATGCATTAAGGCTCCGTTTAGTATGGTGCAAAACATTTTCAACTAAAAATGATTTTCCATGCAAAACCCATTTCATGGAACATTTTTTTTTTATTGTTTGGTTGCAAGGAAAATGATTTTTCATTTTAAACACTTTTCATTGTTTGGTTGAGCTGAAAATCATTATTGTTATTAACCAATCTATTTTTTTTTTTTTGGGGGGGGGGGGGGGGGAATGTTTCAATAAAGAGAAATGAAAATTGTAAAACAAATTTTCAGCCAAGTTTTACATTTAATTTTCCAGCTTAAGTCAAACAATCTAAAATGAGAAAAATAGTTTTCAGGGAAAACATTGTTCGTCCTACTAAACAGACCCGAAGTTGAAAAGGTAAACATTGTTTGCTAATCAATATCCAAGAGCATGGGTGATCCAGAAGTGATTGGTCCTTTTTGTCTGAGAGGACATTTAGTCGTCTTCATAAATTTGTATCAGCAATCAACTCGTAGTGTAAACACTAAACGACATCAAGGGCAACAGGTAGTCAATGACGGAATATTCAGGCATTAATTTGACCTTCCACACTGATAATTTTCAAAATTTCTGGTATCCTCATTATAACCTTAAACTTTGTCAACCTTTTCCTTTTGATTCTGTTTTCCTTTACATTATTGAGATTAGTAGTATCAACACAAGCCCAACAAGAAAATTAACAGTAAAAGAAGAACCATACCCATTTGTGTTCTCAGCTATCAGACTTGCACCCCTGGCAATCAACAGCTGAAACAAAGAAGATTCAATGTAGGAAAACCAAAAATGATGGTGTCATTGACCCAAATAACTCTTTACAAATAGAAGAATTCAGAAAGGACCCTACTTGACAACATTGTAGATTTCCTCCATAAGCTGCATAGTGTAGAGGGGTACTTCCCGCACCTGCAAAATGAAGAAAACCCCGTTTACTAAGTAACGACTAGCTGCGGAAAGCATATACAGCATAAACAAAACTGAGCAGAGATATCTATGCTAAGCAGTTTCTATAATAGTAACAATATACATCACATCAGTAGGATTGAATGAAATTTCATATTCTTGTACTTTAAAAAAGTTACAAAATACATTTTTATGGAAGATAACTAAGAGAAAATGCAATACACGTCTGTAAAGTAAATTAATTAGTGGTGACCTAGAACAAAGGAATGAAGACATCAATTGAAAAAAAAATCATTAATCACCATTAATATTACACTTTCTAATCCTGAACATCATAATTATATCCTCCAAAAAAACTGCAAATGCAAGAATAAATGACCTATCTGCATTCTTATGATATAAAATAATCCCAAGAGAAGCAGAGGAACTAGGTTGGATATTCACAAATATCTGCCTTGTATTCCTTTTCTCAGAACCTTCAAATAGAGTATCAATATTCTGCGATTAATTGGCTAGAAAATTTTATTCAAGCCTTGTAAGATAGCTCGAAACCAGGTGCATAAGGTGCCTGCCCTATCCCAGCAGTCACATCAAGTTTTAGATCTAGCTTAACAAACATAATGGAGAGTTTGGCTTGTGTAGCAAAAATTGCATACCAAATTAGCAATGGGGCAGGGCAAATAACAGAATAATCAAACAACTCACCTATAAGATCAATTGATGTTCCATCTTCCACTGTTATTTCACCAACAGAAGCTCCCAAGTCCAAAAGTAGCTGGACAGTATCAAAATGGCTATTCAATGCGGCCATATGAAGTGCTGTAATTCCTCCATCAGCAGGTTTGTTGATCACTTGATGGAGGGCACTGGTCCAAGAATACAACATAGAAGAATAAAGAAAACTTTTTTTCTAGTTTGGAAAAGTAACAAAATGAATAACTATTCATTCATGGTACCTTGCATTAAATTCTGAACTCCCATGTTCCTTTTTCGACCTCTTTTGCAACATATTCCAAGCATTAGGAATGCTAGGAATATAATCTGCTAGTAGGAGCCTGATACACCGCGTATGCCCATTCAAAGCAGACAAGTGAAGTGCAGTACCCCCATTAAGATAGTCTGCTCTGTGAATCTATATCTTAAACAACTACCAAATATTAATTAACTTACAAAAACCCAATTTTAAAAAGGTAATAGCAGAATATGAGAAAGAACCTACATTAGCTTTAAAAAGAATCAGGGTCTGAACAACCTCCCAATGGCCATGCTGACATGCTTGCATGAGAGCAGTCTGTCCATCAAACATATGTTCCTTTTAACTCAGAAATATAGCAATTCTCACAGTTCATTGTAAACTTAAGACTGCCATTTATTTTAAGATTCAAACTAATAAATGATAATGCTTTATATATTACAGTACCAACTAATCAAACATTCACTACACAAATAGAAATATCAATTATCAGGATTCACTCCTTGCCTAAACCACTCATTTCTAAGTAATTTTTTGAAGACATAACATTATTGACAACAAAATTGATCAATGAGTATGAAAATGATTGGCAGATTGACAATGCAGTTACCTGACCGCGATAATTCCTTAGATTAATATCAACTCCGGTCTCAAGAAGAAGAGTAACAATCTATAAGAATGAAAACAAACATTGTTAATGTGTCACCAAATATTGTTAATGCTTTTACACCGCAAACTAAACAATGTAAAATAAAAAAGAAACGAAAGTAGTTTTCCATGAAAATGTTTTATTCAATTACGCCCTACTAAAACGAGCCTAAAACAAACACAACCATTATTATACATTCAGTAAACTACCTCATGATGGCCTTGAGCAGCAGAGTAATGCAATGGCGAATTCCTAACACCAAATGTCGAGTACCTAACTAGACGAGGATTGTAATCTAGCAATGCCTTTGCTTCCATTAAATCACCATCTCTTGCTGCCGAAACAAGTCGTTCTCCTGAAGCTGAACAGCCTAAGGAATTCCCAACTATGCTTAAAAACCTCATTTTCTGAAGATGATGATGAAGAAGAAGATCAAAGGCTAGAAAATCCCAAAATTCTCAATTCCTTTTTTCCCCCTCCTCCTCCTTCACCTTAATTCGGCTGCTAAGAACAACAAGAATGATTCTGATTCTTGTTCACCATCATTTTAACCAAAAAATTCCAGAATTTGGATAACATAAACAAATAGAGTAAGTAATTCTTCCTCCTTGTTTTCCACTAACAACTAACAACCCACAACGAACTGTTTATTATCATCAAAGTAAGAGATTGTTTGGTGTAACGACCGATCTCTTATGAATTGAAACCCATGAAAAGAAAATGCAGAAATAGAGATCAAAACAAACCCAAAGAAATAGGGTACCCCAGAATTCTAATTTCTTACCCAACAAATATACTATTTCGTTGACAATAGATTAAACCAAATCACTTAGAAGAAAATGATAGAACCGAAGAGAAAACCCAATTCATTAAACATAATTCTCCATCAAATCATTAGAAATTCAAGTAAAATTCCATTTATTTATATGGATCAAAATCAGTACGAAATTTACAAGAAAAAGAAATCAGAAACCTCATTCGCCGACAAATAATTGATCAAATTGGAAGAAGGTGAAGAAGAAGACAACAAATTTAGCAAAATATAAGATATCGTTTTCTTAAAATAAGGACCCCCGGAAAAAAACATGAATTTTCGCACTCAACAATGATAGGGTGTCCAACTCAAGTGAAAAGGATATAAGGTGTGATGTACAGAAAAGGGGGGGAAAACAAAATTGAAGCAAAATGATGTGTTTTTGTCTACAAATTGCTATAAAATGGCTTCACACGATTAATAATGGGAATCAAATAATGGAAAAAAGGGCAATCAAACATGCTACTCTGAGATATTTTGGACAAGAAAAAGGAATGTTCAGAGGAAATGGAGGAGAGAGGAAGAGAGGGGTGAGATTATTTTACTGCAACAATCAACACAACATACGCCTGCACCGAAAAGCGTGTGTTTGATGATTCATTGATTTGATGATTAGTCTTTTTGGGGATTTGATTCATTCTTGTTATTCACAGAATCACAGTCAAACATAATTTTGGATGTTATTCATTCTATAAGATCAATTAAGCACCAATTAACTCAGTCAAAGTCTTGCTTATAAATTATTATAATAATAACTAATACATAGGGTATGAGAAAATTATGAAATATCCAGGTAAAAGTTAATGGAGATATATTACATCCGTTTCTTTTTAATTATAAAAAGTTGTATTACATCCGTCCCACAAAAAACGCAACAATTGTCATAGCACGGAGAAAAGGTGGGGACAAATAAATAGAGAGAAAAGTGGGACAATTAAAGGAGTTGTGACAGAATAGGGACAATTAAAGGAGTTGTGACAGAATGGGGACAATTAAAGAATTGGAGAGAGAAAAGGTGGGGACAAATAAAAAATTAGTAAGGGTATTTATGTCTTTTAAGTAGCAATAGTTTACTATATAAAGCCTTCAAAAAAAAATAGTTTACTATATAAGGAAAATAAAAATTTGTTGCATTTATTTTGAAACATCCAAAAATGGAAATTGTTGCGTTTTTTTGGAACGGAGGAAGTAAGTAGTTTTATACACATACAACTATTTATATGTATTCTATAACTTTTGCAAGTTTTTTTTTTAAAAAAAATATATCATAGTGAGAGTGTGAGATTTGATTTTACGATAAAATTGTCTCACCAAAGAATTTGTATAACTAATCAGTGAGAAAATTCTTTATCCCTTACAAATTGCAAAGAGATGTAGAGACGCTTTTTTTTCCCTCCACTTTTCTTTGATTAAAGATCCATTACTTGGAGCAAAACATTTTCAATATAACAACACTTTTTATAGAAAACACTTTACAACAAAAATACAGTGAAAAAAGTCAATTTTCAATCCCAACAAGCCGATAACACTACATACTATAGCCTAGAAGTATTTAGCTTATGAGCTAATTTGCATAGCAAATGTAACAACATAGAAGAGAAAGATAAACCATAAGTGGGTGAGAACTGAGAACAGAGAAGTGAAAGAAAAACAAAGACTTTGAATGAATAAAAATACGAGGGTTATCCACTTCTTTCACACTAATGAAAACAAGTCAAGATTCACTCCATTTTTTATAAATAAAAATTGACAAAAAAAATAAATAAAAATAGAGACAAGAGAGGATCACGAATTCACAATTCACAAACCAATATGAAAACTTATTTTACACCGTATTAAACAGTGTCTGGCAACATGTTTTAGTGTTTCACCTTTGAATTTTGGTTGATGAATTAAGGATTACAAACAAAATATAGCCCAACGATTGTGTGACCTAGCCCACTACATGATGGACTGGAATGAGGTACAAGTATTTAGCCCAATATGTGTTATATTCAAGACTTGGTTTGCTATTAAAAAGCCCGCTTGATATTTTCTTTATTCTTGATTTAGTAAGGTATCCCAATATAAAATATGATTACTTAACTTTAAATTAATAACTAATTTTGATTTCGTCCAATGACAATTTTATTATTTTATAATATTAAGAAGATAAAGATAACATGGAGTAAAATGGAGGTTCAAATTAGTTGTGAATGAAAAAATGACTAAGATTGTAACTAAATGTCTCTTTCACACCGTACATTTTTATGTACTTATAATTATTAATTTGCATTAACAATCATCAATTCATGTTACAACGTAGAAAACTCAAAGCATGAGAAGTACTATGTAGATAAACTCTGTTGGTTTAGTTACCATTTCTCTTGTAAAACAGTTTGACAGTCTGAGTGTTTGACATAACTTTTAAATAAAAAATTAAGAACTTAATAATCTTAATCTTTAAGTTTTTCTATCAGACGGTCTAAGACATGAGACTTGCTGTTATTAAGTTAGGCCAGATTTGGTATAAAATAATAAGATTCTAAATTAAGGTGAAAAAATCATATCTGTACGAGCAGTAGTACTCGCTCTGTCCCAAAATAACTACACCACTTTTCTTTTTCATCCGTTTCAAAATAAATGCTCCATTACTTTTTTTGGCAAATGGCCCACATACAAATTTACATTAATACCCTTACTTACCACTTAATATCTACTACTTTTTACCTACTTTTACTTACAACTTTACACTTTTACCCTTACTTTTTCACAAAAATTGAGTTCCAACAAAAAATCCCACCCCAAATCCTTATGGAGCAGTTTTTTGGGATGGATGAAGTACTTTTCTAATTAGCCATATATAGGAAAATAACAGCTTTCAAGCTAGCTAGCTAGTTAACCCAAACTGGCCAAACGTTAAGGCTCTGTTCTTTAGGACTGATCTGGTTTGTTTTGAGTTTGTCTGATCTGATCTGAGTTTTTTCTGATTTGATTTATATTTATATTTATATTTATATTTATATTTATATTTATATTTATATTTATATTTATATTTATATTTATATTTATATTTATATTTATATTTATATTTATATTTATATTTATATTTATATTTATATTTATATTTATATTTATATTTATATTTATATTTATATTTATATTTATATTTATATTTATATTTATATTTATATTTATATTTATATTTATATTTATATTTATATTTATATTTATATTTATACTTTTATTTATATTTATATTTTTATGTTTAATTTTAATTTTAATTTTAATTTTATTTTTAATTTTATTAGGGACAAAAATTTAATGAGCCCAAAGCCTCAAGCTCATTTCATTTCACCTTTTTAGTATTTTACTTTTCATTCTTTTCAAACCCTTCATTCAATCTGACTCCAAAACCGTCACCGAAAAATTCGACCGAATAATCACCGTCAGAAAAGTCATTCCGAAAATTGTCGTCGGACAAGTCATCCCGAAAACTGTCGCCGAAAAACGCGGCCTGCAAATTGTCGCCGGAAAAGTCGGCCAAATAATCACCGCCGAAAAAATTCACTCCGAAAACCGTCGTCGGAAAAGTCGTCCTGAAAATCGTCGCCGAAAAACTCGGCTTAAAAATCGTAGCCAGAAAAGTCGGTCGAATAATCACCGCCAGAAAAGTTGACCGAATAATCATCGCCGGAAAAGTCATTCCGAAAACCGTCGTTGGAAAAGTCATCCCGAAAATTGTCGCCGGAAAAGTCGGCCGAATAATCAACGTTGAAAAAGTCAGTCCGAAAACCGTCGTCGAAAAATGTCGAGCGGAAAAACAAAGAGTAATAATGTCTGATCTGATCTGATTTGACTAAGTTTGATCTGATCTGATCTGATTTCTGTAGCTTTTAAGTCCAAAAGAACAGGGCCTAAGTCACTGCATTATAACTGTGCATGATTAATTCAATCAATAGACAATAGTTAGGAGATTTTCAACTTTCAAAGGCTCAAGGGTGATTTAAATATAATATATATGGAGTCTTTTTCAAATCTTGCTTATGCATGCTTTTACTCTTTTTTTTTTAGAAGTATTTAAGTACTACAGTAGTATATTGGTAAATAATGGAGTTGTTTAGAGCAGGTATTATCATAATCTGGTGTAATTAGTAAGCCAATTGGCAAATTAATTAAGATCATAGCTGCGTTTACTTTACTGAAGCTCATAGCCTATATATATAGGTCATGTATATATTGGTCATGACTTTCATAAACACCCGAAGATGACATTAAATTTTGCAATAATACCATACTCTTTTTATTTACTTTAAAAAATAGCCAACAATTCATTAGTTGGTACTGTATGAGATTTCGAATTTTCAACCCACAGAATCAGATGTACATGTGAAACCACTACTCGCTCATATACATCATCCTCAATGATACTATACCATTATGAATTTATGATGTTATGGTTTGATCGATTACTATAATTTTCAAAATTGAAGCAACGATATGATATCACCTTTTTTTTTTGGGCAAAGGGAACGATATTACCTTTACTTTCAATATTTGAAGTTAAAGGGTTAACACCTACCCACAACATACATATATACATATGGTTAAAAATTTGTAGGGTTAATATATAATTTTTTGCCAATTGTGGACTAGTAATCTTGAATAGATTAGCTTGTGGGTTAAATTTCTTACTAATTTTTGTTTTTTTAAAAAAAAAAAACATATATGTTGTATTTCTTCGTTCAATTAATAACAATAATATTGATAAATAACTTCCTAATAATTTTGGATTTTTTTTTTTGGAAAATTTGTAAAAATTGATCTGAAGCTAAGTTTGTAGCATCTCCTAGTATTGATCATAAGCTTTATTTTTTTTCAAACTTATCTGAAATTGGTATCATTTAATTTCTTGGCATATTGTCTTAGTGCATTTTCAAGCACATAATTCAAGACTTTTTAAATCTGCTTATCTATTTTAACCTCAATTTTTATTATTAAAGACCAAAATAATACTAACAACGTAACATTTACATAGTTGTTTTCTCCCCGACCCTCAATTTTGGTCATCCTTGACCTGGAATCAATATTGGAAAAAAAAATTCATATCAACTTCAAATTATTCTTGGGAAAGTAAAACTGGGGATCAATTGTGAAAGATGCCCAACCTTTGGATACTTTTTTACAAGTATTCACATATATTTATGGCAATTATATATTTTTAAATTGTTGAAATTAAAAAACTATCACTCCATGCCATCAAATAAACGTAGGGCAATTTATCTATGGTGTCGATTAATTTTGGAAGCTAGGGTAGTAAATGAATTGTAAACATTAGCATAAATAAATATATAATGAAAGTGTTATAAAGAAAAATATAGTAAAAATTAACAAGAAGAAACACAAGTTTATGTGGTTCACTGACAATATAATGTGTATATATGTCGACTACATCGATCCACATGCAGAAGAAAAGGGAATTTTATTGATCTAGAGGCCGGAATTTCTAAATACAGTGATAATTTAGGGTTACATAGGTTAAGAGTATTTATAGATCTCCTAATAAAGAAACAGAAAAGGCCCAAACAATAAGCCAAAAATAGAAAATCCTAAACATACATAACCAACACCGCAATAGTCAAGGGCGTTGCCCCCGATCCCCAAACCAGGGTGTTTCACCCCTGGAACCCGACTCGCTGACTGGGCAACAAAATTTCAGTCATGGGTTATTCAAAGAAGGCATAAGTCAGATTCAAGGCACAAACTAACATTAAAATATAGTTGAGTTAAGGTTACTGCACCACTATTTATGTTGAAACTTGTTAATATATAATAGAATGGTGAGGTCTAAGATGTACTCGCGCTTAAACTTTATGACAAACTAATTATATAAGGTCGATCATAACCTAGTTCAGACTTGCATTGGTTCATTGTTTAATTAAACTATATTGGAACTATATTATTGTAGTATACATGGTCTGCTTTGTTCAACTTATATTAATATACTTATTATATAAAAAATAAAAATAAAAACGTTCTGATAAGTATAGATAATGGATTAATGGGTTCAGAATTGTAAAAATAAAATTAATAAAACAGACCCATACTATGAATACAACTAAGGGCTTGTTTATTTCAGATTAAATTCAGTTTAGTTCAGTTCAGTTCATCTCTATTAAGTTCAGTTCAGTTCATTTCAGTTCATCTCTATTCAGCTAATGTAAACGAACCCTAACTATCCAAAAAAAAGTATCGGAGTTGTGCCCTATTCTTGAATTCTTAGGTTAACTTAGATAATTAGAATACTCCAAAAGAAGCTAAGCTAGCTTAGGTCAAAAAGAAGTTGGTGAAAATACTTGCTTAGTCCCCATATATACGACTATGCATTGATCTTTCCTCAAGGATGATATGCTTGATTGCTTGAGTTGTAAGATCCTCTTAGCATCCACCTTAAAGCACACTCATAATTGTTCACATGTAACATTTGATCAAATACAATAATGAAATTGGTGACTCAATTATTCCTCATTCACACCAAGCTCAAATTAATCAATTAATAATAATATTGAAAAGGCTTCAAAAATAAAATATTGAAAAGTTTTTTTTTTTTTTTTGAAGAATAATAAAAGGAGTAGTTACCATTTACATACCAATGAGTATGTTATGCAAAATAGTTTCCTAGTAGTTATCAGATGTAAGGGTAATAATAAGGGTGCATTTAATTCAACTTAAATAAGTAATTCTGTACTTATCTTTAGATTTTTTTTTAAAATTTTTTTGGGAGAACAAAAGTTAAAGTATAACCGATAAACAAAGAATATACTTCATATAAAATGTGTTTGGCACAAAGTAATAGAAGTTGAAAAGGGTAAATTCATTCATCAAAATGGCATTTTAGAACTAAATTAGACAGGTTTTATTTGTCAATCATCACTTCAAAAGCTATAATTATTAGCTTTTGCAAAACATTTTATCAATGACTAAAGCTGTAAGACTATGTTTATTTCAACTTATTTAAGTATTCAAATGCTATTTGAAAAGAAATTATGATCAAATCAAATTAAGGCCATATTCTTTTGGATTTAACTTTTGATATTTTATTTTAGTTCAGTTTAGTTTAACTCCTGATTAGCACAAAATTTGATTAAGCCGGTCAAAAAGAGTATTTGCTTTTATTTATCGTGAAACCATCTTTAATCTTTTTAAAATAAAATATAAAATATTTCCATAACTAATTGAAAACTACATACTCATCGATACAAATATAGTGATACTATATTTCATATTTTTTTAATTATGTAATATACTATATACAATTAAGATCAAAGTTTAGTAGTAGTAGTAATAATAAGGAAAAATTGCCAAAAATAAGCCAACCTTTGGGCGATCTTCCACAAATAAGCCAACCTTTTGAAAATCCAGAAATAAGCTAACCTTGTTATCATTTAAGCCAAAAAAAAGTCAAATGATTATTTAACATGTTATTTTCTATCGTTTTTTATCACTATTTTACAATCATTCAACATATTTTTTGCTTTAAATGATAACAGTAACTTGAAACAACAGATAACTAATAGATTAAATAATCGTTTAACCTATTTTTGGCTTAAATGATAACAATGTTAGCTTATTTCTGATTTTCAAAAGGTTAGCTTAATTGTGGGAGATCGGCCAAAGGTTGGCTTATTCTTGGCAATTTTTCCTAATAATAATAATAATGAATTATTATACGGTTTTTCGATCAACGATTTTCCGACCAAATTTTTCCGATCAATGATTTTCATGCCGACTTTTCCTGCGAACTTTTTCCGACAGACCTTTTCCGGCCGACTAAAAAAATGAAACTAAAAAAAATAAAAAGTATAATTAAAAATAATAAAATGAAATGTTAAAGTTTAAAGCTAAAAAATAAAAAATAAAAATAAAAATAAAAAATAAAAATAAAAATAAAAAAATAAAATAAAATAAATGTTTATTTTCTAAGTTCAGTTTAGTTTTCCTTTCTCAGCCCAAAAGAACGGGGCCTAAGTCTTTGGTGAGACCGTTTTATTGTCTCACAATGGTGAAATCAAGTTTTTCGGAGAAAAAATATGCAAAAATTAGCAAAAGTTATTGAAAATATATAGAAAAATTATCAAGTTGTTTTATGTTTTCAATATACTTCCTCCGCTCCTATATAATTGTAATATTGGCAATTTGGACATTATTCATAATCACTCATATAATTCACTTTTGTGCTTTATACAATTAAACAAATATAATCATGTAAGATCTCTTTTGAATTGTCTCAATTTGTACTTTATTGGGATCTAATTTTTATAATTGTTGGTAAAACAGAATTAAAGATATTACAATTATAAATTACACATTAGCAAACGTGAAAAAAGAACATTGCAAGGTTGCAACTAATATTGAGCGGATAAAGTATAACTTTTGCAAATCATAACATATTCTTGTAAACAATCAAGATCGAGGCCATCAAGGAGTACTCGATAGTCGATACCATTTCTCTTCAAGTCATGCCATGCTTAGGTTTCTTAAGGTATAGGTGAAATTGATTGCGTTGATAGCATTATTGCAAATTTGCAATAAACACATGCGTCTTTATACTTTTGGGTAGAGCTATGCATGGGTTGGGCCGGTACGAAGCCCGAAACGGAACGATACAATATGGGCCCGGACCGGCCTGCGCACAAGCCTGTTTTGAGCAAGGCCCGACACGAAGGCACAAATAGTGGGCCGTGGGCCACGTATGGACAACATTTTAGAAGTTCAACATGAGCATGACGGGCTGGCCGCAAGTTGGCTTAGCTTGCTTATTTTGATTGAAATTTCATAATGTATAAAAATTTATATTAGATATGATTAGGGGTGCGTATCGAGCAAGTCGATCGCGAGCTGAGGGGTTGCTCGACTCGTGCTCATTAGTTTTCGAGCCGAACCGAGCTGATCACGAGCTGCTCGTTTAATGTTTTAGTCCTCTTGAATCTTAATTTTTCAAAAGAAAATTATTGATTATATTTTCTTTTCTTTATGAAAATTATATATTGTTAAATTTTATTAATGTATCAAGGTTAATTTTGTTTTCCAAATATTTAACGTAGAAAATTATTGATTTTTTTAAAAATTATCGAGTCACGAGCTGTTTCGAGTGAGCACGAGCCAACTCGAGTCGAGCTTTGACCGAGCTTTGACTGAGTCGAACTCGAGCTGCTCGAGAGCTACCCAGCTCAATAAGCACCCCTAGATATGATGGCATGGCACGAATCGGTCCGACATGAAATGTGGGTTGGACCGTGCATGAGACTTATATTTTATAAGTTGGCACAACATGAATTTTTCTTGGCCGTAATAGGTGTAACGACCCGACTTTTTAAGCTTGTCGATTTACGAAGGGAATCGACATTCGGATCATCACTTAACAAATTATACTTTAAATTAAATAAAAAGTAAATGGAGATAGTATCTTTTATTAAAAGGCTACTAAAAACCACAAAATCCAATAATCAAATTACATTGAAAAACTGAAAGTGCTGTCCCAACATGTTGGGATCATTAGATTAACTAAATAAAACTAAATTGTTCTGGATTTAACTAAAAACTTAAGAATGAAAGCTAATCTCTCAGGCCCATCCTGCGAAGCCCGCTCTATTCTGCTGCATCTTCACCTGGAAATATGGGGGGGGTCCACCATCAGTGGCGAGTAACTAGGCTGTCCCATTTAATCAAGGGACCGCCAAACACATAATAGCATAGAAAAATCACATAAAAACTGTAAAGAAAATTAATACAAGTTTTACACACAATCATACAATAACTCGTATAAATGTACGTATAATAATACGTATAAAAGTACGTATGGAAATACGTATAAATACACCTGCAGAGATACGGTTAGAAATACGTATATTCTACGTATAAAGATACGTACAAACCACCCTGCAGATACGGTTAGAATACATACGAAATACATACATCATTCAAGTACCCACATACGTATACATACTTGTATAAATACGAAATATAACACATCGGAAGACTTATAAAATACAATTCTTATACTTTATATTATACAACTTTACTTAGCTTTAACCTTAGCTTATATTATACTCATCTTATAATATATACTCATCGTATCATAATCATACTTAACATATTTCTCCATAACTTATATAACGCATATTCATGTCTTATCTTATATCATCATAATCATATCGTATATTCACATCGATCTTATAATAAGGCATAATAGCTTCTGATCTTTACATATGCACTTATTATCACAACTTAACATAAATCTTTGCGGACTGTCTTCTACAGCTCGTAGCGAACCAATGCGTTCGCAACTTTCCTAAAACATGTCGGGGTGAACCAATGCGTCCCACCCGTAGCCCTCCAATGCGAGAACTAAGCCTAAGCTATGGCCATAACTCCTGGTAGCGGCTCGCAGATACGGTTACCAGACGACTACATGTTCTAAGACCAAGAACTGCTCGGGGGAACCAATGCGTCCGACCCAATTGAGCAGTGGCATCGACTAAACCCAATTGATAACCAATGCGTTATCGCAAGGGCGTCCTTATCTCATTAACCCAATTGATGACCAATGCGTCATCGCAAGGGCGATCTTTATATTGTATCTTATATCTTTATTAAATCATAACTTATTATATATTGGGAAATACTAGGTGACAGTAATAGGAAATGAAATGTTCGGAGTCCCAGGAAAGAGAGGTGCGGCACGTATATTGGCCACCTTAAATACCAAGTCTTTCCTAGCCAGAGACCGAAACATAACATGTATATCTATTACCCTGTTTCCTTTCTTATCCCTAATAATTTCTTAGGTATCTTTAAAACTTATCATATACTATCCTCAAACATTATCCACAAACTTATACTTTATCCATTCGGATATTATCCCAAATTAATATAACATTATCCAAAATAAATACAATCATATTAATACTAAAATAATTCGGCCCTATTATGATAATATTAATATTATCCTTTTAACCCTACACTTTACAACTTATCCCTAATAATTGTTTTAACCGCAAAATATATTATTAAAATATTCCTAAAATGATAATAAACAAAAATTAACAAACTTTGACTATATCTATAATTTCCACACGGCATTTTCGAATTCTACAACAAAATTAATTAATTTCTTAAACTAATTTAATTAATAAATTTAATTACCAAAAATACCAAACTAATAATAAAAATCTATTCACCCTATTTTTTTTATTCACTCGAAAAATTGGAATAAAAGAACAAAATAGTACAATATGATCATGCACACATAGAAATAACATTTTTCCATCTTCTTTAATCTTTGGCTCACTCGGAAAGATTCCGAGAACAAGTAGCTTTTATGGTTTATAATTGATACAAATAAATCAATTAAAATTCATCAAAAACTATCATGCTCAAAATGCTCATCCACACGGCACACATACATATATTCAAGAACAAAATTACAAATTCAAGATTTAAAGATTTATGGAATTAAATAAAGATTTAAAGTAAAGATTCACATATTTAATCTAGCATGTTCAAGATTAGCATAAAAATAATATTTTTATTTCCTCCTTTAAATTTTGTACCACTCGAAAATTCAATAATTAATAATAGTATATTTTAATAATTTAATTGCCCTATTCTATACAATCTGATTTTTAAAGAATTAAATTAAAAACGACCATCTAAAGATCTCTAAAAAATCAGGAAATTTTTATGGGAGATAAATATGGGTTCAAGGACTAACGTGCATAAATTTCATCTAAAAATAACATCTTTTACTATTTTTAAGTGGTTTTATAACTAACCAGTCAGATTATGCTGAATTCGGTTTCAGAATTTTATGCCATATCAAACGATCTTTAAAAATTACGAAAATTTAACACAAACTGTAAAACATTATCACTGACTTCCATATAAAATTTCGCAGCATTCCGAATTGATTAAGTACACTAATAAATTCGTAAACCTATTCTGGACAGTTTTACCGGTTTGAAAGATTAAATTATTTCAAGCAATAAAAGGACGAATTTTGTCACGAAATAATTCATGATTCATAATAAAACAACAAAGAAACTGCCATGAAAATTTCATCAAGAAATAACACGATTTGATTAATAAATAAATTCATACAAGTAATTATTCGACAATTAGAGATTTCAAGAAATGCATCAAATCATGAAAATACATGAAAAATAAATCAAGAACACATATCATGTACTCGAAAATTATATGCAAAACTAGATTAAATTCCTAACAATTTTCATGATTTAATTCCTAATTAACTATGTGATTAGCTACCCTACAATTAAAGGGGAAAGCTAGTTACCTTAATCGCATAATCAATCCAAGGCAACTATAGGGAGGTCACGGTTTTGGAGAGAAAAGGAAGAGAAGATTTATTTGAGTTTTTGGAGCAAAATAACAATAGGACCTAAAAATAATGCAAGGGGTCCTATTTATAAAGGAAAATAGGAAGAGCAAACAACCCTAAAATATTGCTAGGGTTGCCGTGAATAAGGAAGAAGGGGGAAAGAGTTTGTTGGGTTTGCTCAACAAACTTTGATCAAGTTTAAAAAGGGTTTAAAAAAAATAATTTAATTAATTTAATTATCAAAATTATATTAATCATTATCAATTAAACAAAACCAAATAACCTTGGCCCAAAAACATGGGGTGGCCGGCCATAAAAACAAAAGGAAAGAAATTGGGTCTTTGGCCCAATTTGGAAGAGAAAAGGTTGGGCTAAAAATAACACAGTCCAATTTTAATGGGCCTCTTGGACTAAAACTGAATAAATACTATTAATGACCACGAAATTTTCTGGCCCAAAATTCCGGGTCGTTACAATCACCCCTCCTTAAATAAATTTCGTCCTCGAAATTTACTTAAAGAAGCTCACGTAAGAAAACAATGGAACAACTAAAACATAAACGATCAGCCGTAAACGGGGACCGTACACGTAGTTACGTCAGCTGCGCGTCCGCCTCTTCTTGGTCACGTAGAAGACTCGGTTCTTCGCTTGCACCCGGCTCACCATTGCTGCCGGTTGTTCTTCGGTCACGCCTAAATCTTGTGCCTTCCTTGACTGCACACGCCTCACGTTATCGTAACCCGTCGTACCTTTTTCTGGAATGACGTTCGTTCTCGCATCCTCTGCACATCGGGGTCTCGGAAACGTTGGTTGCTTGCCCGTTCTGCGATTGCGGCTCCTGAAATGGTTCGATTCGTGGTCTCTTCTCAACTGCAGCTGGTTGGCTTTCCCTGGTTCTCTTCTTTGTAGCCTTTTCCTCCTCGAACGATGCTTGAACCTCTACGGCGATCTCGTACGCGTTCTGAAACGATGCTGACCTGTTGCCTTAACGTGTACCCTAATGCGAGGACTCGTCATTTTGAAATACTGCTCCATCTTCTCAGCTTCTGATGGAGATATTGCAGCGACAAATCTGGACAGCTTCGCGAACTTGTTGGTAAATGTCTGAACTAACATGGTCCCCTAAGTGAGCGTCAGGAACTCCTCTAGCTTTCGCCACCTAAGCTCGTCGGAAAAGATACGTTCTCGTAGCTTGGAGGTAAGCTCTTCTTGTCTCATGCTCTTCACAGCTCTTCCCTGCGGCGAACCGTTATCAACTAGTCGTCTGCTTCTAATCGAAGGTAGTAGCTAGCGATCTGAACTCGTTTATCTTCCGGACAACCGATTACGTCGAACCGTTCTTCCATCTCTCAAATCCAGCTCTTGCGCATCACGGGGTCAGACGTGCCATCATTGGTAGGATGCCGATGACGAGAAATTCGATCCTGGTCCTGTGGGTTATGGGCTTACTACACCTCCGCTGCGCCACTCTGATAACTCCGGTCACGGCTACTAATTGATGGTTCCGGCGTCGAAGTCCGAGGTTAGGCCTTGGGGGCGTCATACTGTACGTACAAAATTAAACATTCATATTGTTAGTTCACAAAAGCACATAGTACGTCGGAGGACGTAAACGAGCAATCCGATCGAAGGAAGACAGCTGGGAATTCTGGACCCGCACGCTGAACTGCGCCAAAGTAAGAATTGCGTCTTCTAGGTTGCGATGACGACGGCAGGAACTTGAAGGTCGTGGGGTTGACATCCTGGAACAACAATTGCGTTAAGAAATACACGACATACGAAACGGCGCCAACGCGAAACGTGAACGATAAATCGTCTTAACCCTGGCTTCTACCCATGGTTCACTCATCTAGGTTTTCCATATTAAGCTAAGGTTCACTCGGGTTCATAAAGCGCTCAACTTTCGAAGTTACTTGTGAAGAAGTAACTTAGGGTCAAACCTATGGGCTCTGATACCAACTGTAACGACCCGACTTTTTAAGCTTGTCGATTTACGAAGGGAATCGACATTCGGATCATCACTTAACAAATTATACTTTAAATTAAATAAAAAGTAAATGGAGATAGTATCTTTTATTAAAAGGCTACTAAAAACCACAAAATCCAATAATCAAATTACATTGAAAAACTGAAAGTGCTGTCCCAACATGTTGGGATCATTAGATTAACTAAATAAAACTAAATTGTTCTGGATTTAACTAAAAACTTAAGAATGAAAGCTAATCTCTCAGGCCCATCCTGCGAAGCCCGCTCTATTCTGCTGCATCTTCACCTGGAAATATGGGGGGGGTCCACCATCAGTGGCGAGTAACTAGGCTGTCCCATTTAATCAAGGGACCGCCAAACACATAATAGCATAGAAAAATCACATAAAAACTGTAAAGAAAATTAATACAAGTTTTACACACAATCATACAATAACTCGTATAAATGTACGTATAATAATACGTATAAAAGTACGTATGGAAATACGTATAAATACACCTGCAGAGATACGGTTAGAAATACGTATATTCTACGTATAAAGATACGTACAAACCACCCTGCAGATACGGTTAGAATACATACGAAATACATACATCATTCAAGTACCCACATACGTATACATACTTGTATAAATACGAAATATAACACATCGGAAGACTTATAAAATACAATTCTTATACTTTATATTATACAACTTTACTTAGCTTTAACCTTAGCTTATATTATACTCATCTTATAATATATACTCATCGTATCATAATCATACTTAACATATTTCTCCATAACTTATATAACGCATATTCATGTCTTATCTTATATCATCATAATCATATCGTATATTCACATCGATCTTATAATAAGGCATAATAGCTTCTGATCTTTACATATGCACTTATTATCACAACTTAACATAAATCTTTGCGGACTGTCTTCTACAGCTCGTAGCGAACCAATGCGTTCGCAACTTTCCTAAAACATGTCGGGGTGAACCAATGCGTCCCACCCGTAGCCCTCCAATGCGAGAACTAAGCCTAAGCTATGGCCATAACTCCTGGTAGCGGCTCGCAGATACGGTTACCAGACGACTACATGTTCTAAGACCAAGAACTGCTCGGGGGAACCAATGCGTCCGACCCAATTGAGCAGTGGCATCGACTAAACCCAATTGATAACCAATGCGTTATCGCAAGGGCGTCCTTATCTCATTAACCCAATTGATGACCAATGCGTCATCGCAAGGGCGATCTTTATATTGTATCTTATATCTTTATTAAATCATAACTTATTATATATTGGGAAATACTAGGTGACAGTAATAGGAAATGAAATGTTCGGAGTCCCAGGAAAGAGAGGTGCGGCACGTATATTGGCCACCTTAAATACCAAGTCTTTCCTAGCCAGAGACCGAAACATAACATGTATATCTATTACCCTGTTTCCTTTCTTATCCCTAATAATTTCTTAGGTATCTTTAAAACTTATCATATACTATCCTCAAACATTATCCACAAACTTATACTTTATCCATTCGGATATTATCCCAAATTAATATAACATTATCCAAAATAAATACAATCATATTAATACTAAAATAATTCGGCCCTATTATGATAATATTAATATTATCCTTTTAACCCTACACTTTACAACTTATCCCTAATAATTGTTTTAACCGCAAAATATATTATTAAAATATTCCTAAAATGATAATAAACAAAAATTAACAAACTTTGACTATATCTATAATTTCCACACGGCATTTTCGAATTCTACAACAAAATTAATTAATTTCTTAAACTAATTTAATTAATAAATTTAATTACCAAAAATACCAAACTAATAATAAAAATCTATTCACCCTATTTTTTTTATTCACTCGAAAAATTGGAATAAAAGAACAAAATAGTACAATATGATCATGCACACATAGAAATAACATTTTTCCATCTTCTTTAATCTTTGGCTCACTCGGAAAGATTCCGAGAACAAGTAGCTTTTATGGTTTATAATTGATACAAATAAATCAATTAAAATTCATCAAAAACTATCATGCTCAAAATGCTCATCCACACGGCACACATACATATATTCAAGAACAAAATTACAAATTCAAGATTTAAAGATTTATGGAATTAAATAAAGATTTAAAGTAAAGATTCACATATTTAATCTAGCATGTTCAAGATTAGCATAAAAATAATATTTTTATTTCCTCCTTTAAATTTTGTACCACTCGAAAATTCAATAATTAATAATAGTATATTTTAATAATTTAATTGCCCTATTCTATACAATCTGATTTTTAAAGAATTAAATTAAAAACGACCATCTAAAGATCTCTAAAAAATCAGGAAATTTTTATGGGAGATAAATATGGGTTCAAGGACTAACGTGCATAAATTTCATCTAAAAATAACATCTTTTACTATTTTTAAGTGGTTTTATAACTAACCAGTCAGATTATGCTGAATTCGGTTTCAGAATTTTATGCCATATCAAACGATCTTTAAAAATTACGAAAATTTAACACAAACTGTAAAACATTATCACTGACTTCCATATAAAATTTCGCAGCATTCCGAATTGATTAAGTACACTAATAAATTCGTAAACCTATTCTGGACAGTTTTACCGGTTTGAAAGATTAAATTATTTCAAGCAATAAAAGGACGAATTTTGTCACGAAATAATTCATGATTCATAATAAAACAACAAAGAAACTGCCATGAAAATTTCATCAAGAAATAACACGATTTGATTAATAAATAAATTCATACAAGTAATTATTCGACAATTAGAGATTTCAAGAAATGCATCAAATCATGAAAATACATGAAAAATAAATCAAGAACACATATCATGTACTCGAAAATTATATGCAAAACTAGATTAAATTCCTAACAATTTTCATGATTTAATTCCTAATTAACTATGTGATTAGCTACCCTACAATTAAAGGGGAAAGCTAGTTACCTTAATCGCATAATCAATCCAAGGCAACTATAGGGAGGTCACGGTTTTGGAGAGAAAAGGAAGAGAAGATTTATTTGAGTTTTTGGAGCAAAATAACAATAGGACCTAAAAATAATGCAAGGGGTCCTATTTATAAAGGAAAATAGGAAGAGCAAACAACCCTAAAATATTGCTAGGGTTGCCGTGAATAAGGAAGAAGGGGGAAAGAGTTTGTTGGGTTTGCTCAACAAACTTTGATCAAGTTTAAAAAGGGTTTAAAAAAAATAATTTAATTAATTTAATTATCAAAATTATATTAATCATTATCAATTAAACAAAACCAAATAACCTTGGCCCAAAAACATGGGGTGGCCGGCCATAAAAACAAAAGGAAAGAAATTGGGTCTTTGGCCCAATTTGGAAGAGAAAAGGTTGGGCTAAAAATAACACAGTCCAATTTTAATGGGCCTCTTGGACTAAAACTGAATAAATACTATTAATGACCACGAAATTTTCTGGCCCAAAATTCCGGGTCGTTACAATAGGCATGGCCACACGACACTTAATGGCACGAGTTGAGGCAAGCGGGCTTGGACCGTGGGTCATCCTGACACAGCCCGTGCCCACCTCCACTTAATTGGGGGGTCTATTTTCCCTTCCCTTATATTATATATGTAGCTCAAATAGAGCGGTTTTCTTAGCTTATCTAATAATTAAAAAAAAACAATCCATAATTCAAGAATATTATTATGAAATTAATCAAGTTAAAATAATCAATTTTTCGTATTACATCGCGTGCATATCAGACTACTTTTGACAAATTATTTTTTTAGCCCGTGAAACACCTAAAAAATTCTAGTTTAGGTTATTGATTAGGTTCAATATTTAGCTGATCGTTGACAAATTAGGAGGATTTTTGTCAAACCTCGTTGAATCTTGGGTAATTTAGATGCAAATAATGAGATTGTACAATAATTATTTGATTGTCACTTTTCCAAAGGCAAGAAAAGCCAAGATCCAAATATGCCACTAAGGAGACATGAACAAGCACAGAACCTTCTTTTCTGTAGGCTTTCGTTTGGCTTTCCGCGCACTAATCTAAGTCCACTACCTATTTTTTGTGGACCGACTCATATATGATCCCCAAAAAGCTACTTTACCACAAACCCAAACTTACATTATTTATATTTTCATCAATTTTTTTAGATAAGTGTATATTCTTTAATATACTTTATGATCCAACATACTCTGTAGCTTTTTTGTGATATGAATTAGCATTGTACTCATGTTACTGATTTGGAACTTCTATCTACGGTGAATGTGTGTTTAATGTGTTTTGATTGACTTTGTAATGCTCCTTTTTATGGCTTTACCTGCAAAGTAAGGAAAAGTTGCTAACCGGGGATGGAATCCGAGAACGTCCCTCCGATGCTTAAGTCAGAGATCGGAAAAAAAAGAGTCAAAACTCAAAATTATGGAGTCAGAAAATTATGAATGAGATACATGAAAAAGTTATTTGATTGCTAATTTTATAGGCGTATGTCACCCGCTTAAGATATGAGGTGAGTCGGTCAAACTGACGCGCGGGCCTGGCCTATGACACGTGTCACCTTGTTATTTGCGTTTGCATATCTGATAAGTACTTAACTCTAATTTTACTAGGCTTAGGGTTTAATCTGTTATTTTTGGGTTAGCCTCCATGGCGGGCCGGAACAACGCATTATATTAGCGTTTTAGAAATTAGTCTTGGTTGTTAGCTGATTATATTAGTGTTTGTTAAATCGCTATTCGATATTTTAATTTAAGAAATAATAAGGATACGTTTGATTCAAGTTATTTAATTATTTTACTAATTGATCCAGTATCGAAAATTGGGTCGCCTTGATCCTCTAATGTTCAAGTCAATCCAACAGTAATAGAACGATAAGAGTAATACTCCGTAACAATATGTTAGGGTTCAAGAGTGAATACCTTACTCCTAGATTAGGCCTTTCCTTATATAGGTTTATGTGACAAATGTAGATTCCCTTAACCTTTCCTCGTTGAACCAAATGTCCATTTAGGGTTTCACTAGGCCCTACCAGTCCGTGACACCTTGATGGGCCGTGAGGGCTACCCGGTCCGCCAGGTTGGTGGACCTAGCGGTTCTTACTTGGTTTGACGTGTTGTCGTTGGGGGTGTTTATCTTCATGAGTTATAATTATAAAATTAACTACAATAAACAAAGTCAAATCAAATCGAATAAGATCTAATAAAAAAATCAGATAAGATCGTATCAGATCAAAAAATTACAGTTAAGTTTAGATCAGATTAATTAGATAAGAAAATTTCAGACAAATCAAACACATCTATTCTAAGTCAAGTTATTTTAAAAAGATTGTTGCATGAAGATTTTGAAAATTAGCTTTTAATTTTATCCCAAAACTCTATCTCTTCTAACCAAAAACTATCAGGCCACAGATCACTAGCCTTTTCTTTTATTTCTTTTATACAAAAGCTCTCTTCCAAAACTATTCTAAAAAACACTCCAATTAGTATTTTCTTTGGTGTGTTAGAAGACATGAGAACAGTTGATGTGGATGAGATTTAATCCTAGGTCTTGAGTACCACCTTTTAAAACTTTTATTAATCTTTCTAGTTGGCATCCACTACTCCCATAATACAAGAGTCGTATTACATGAATATATATTGGGCTAATATTGTGCATAAGGAAAGAAAGTTGGTGAGAATCAAACAATCACAACAATCCATCATAAGATGATCTCAATTGTCACTATGCCAGAACTCTATGCTCAATCTAATTATCTCTGTATCATACACACTTTAAAGTCTAATATATATAATATATAAAACTATAAAAAGCCTACGTTGACTTACAAATACGCATTTGTTATCATTCTTACTAAAAAAAAGGCCCATTTCCACCATATTGGAGGAGTCTTGAAGATGCAAATATGAAATTAAGAAAACCAAAGAAGATGACCAAAGACTCAAAGAGTGTAAGCAAAGTACACTAATTTTATAAAACAAATCATGCAAATTTATATAATTTATAAAGTCCGTCAAACAAGAATCACAATTTCCGTAACGTTCAAAACTTTTCACTGGTTTCCCCTTCCATCACTCCTCCATTTTCTTGTCATTAGTACTAATATACTATTTTTTTCTATAAGTAAATGCATTTTTAAACCCTCTAATCACTTTTAAATCCTTTATGGAGTAATGAAGCATTGAAGTTGATGCCCAAATGTTGGCCACTTCAAGTCAACCTAACCCTTGCATTTGGTGAAAATTTCACGTAAAAGTCATAATCTTTTCACTCCCTTGTCCCAAAAAATTATTAAATTGGTGAGGTACCAGATCGGTCTCACTGTATGATCAAATCTCACTCGAAAATTAAAGAAAAATTTACAAAAATTACACACTACATATACATAGTTATATATGTGTATAAAACTACTTGATAATTTTTACAGATTTTTTCATAACTTTTGTTAGTAAGACTTGATCTTGTGAGACGGTCTCACCAGACACCTACTAAAAAAATTATTTATTATGTATTTTTTACATTTCATTAAATTCTCCTCTGTTTTCTCTTACTTCACTCTCAGAGATTTATTTATGGCTCTAAAAAAATTAGGTTAATCAGAGCTTTTATTGCATAATTAATTGCTCCCCTTCATTTTTGGTAGATTCATAGCTTTCAATTTGAATTATTTTACCTTCACTTGTTTTCTTTCATTTATTGCTACCCACTTACATCACCATCTTCCCTTAGCTTCCTTCTTTCCTTTGTCTCTTCTCTGAATCTCTTCTTCTCTCAAATCTCTTCCTTTTGACTTAATACATTCATCCAAATTCTTGTTTTTATGCTTCTTAAATCCCCTAAAAATCCAACCTTTTCCCTCTTTTTTCAGGCAAATATGTTTGTCTTCTTCAATCCCCTTTTAAAGCTTCAATCTTGAGCTTCATCTTCATCTTTTTACTATCATTTCCCACAAAACAAAACAAAACCAAAAAAAATGGGAGATTTTTCTTCTCATCCACCATTACCACCCCAAAAACACAATCTTGAAACATCGTCATCAGGAGGGTTAAATTTAGACAGCAAAATAAGCCCAAGTATAATCATAATCATAATAATACTAGCAATCATCTTCTTTGTTTCAGGGTTACTTCATCTTCTAATTAGGTACTTATTAAGGCCAAATCAAAGAGACCCAGATGAGTTTACAGAGAGTGTAACTGCACTTCAAGGTCAATTACAACAACTCTTTCATCTTCATGATGCAGGGGTTGATCAATCTTACATTGACACACTCCCAATCTTTCAGTACAAATCAATTATTGGCTTAAAAGACCCTTTTGATTGTGCTGTTTGTTTGTGTGAGTTTGAGCCTGATGATAAGCTTAGGCTTTTGCCCAAATGTAGCCATGCTTTTCACATGGATTGTATTGATACTTGGCTTCTTTCTCACTCTACTTGTCCACTTTGTAGAGCTAGTTTGTTGCTTGATTTTGGGGCCCACAATCATCATCATGGGTTTTCCCCCATTGTTTGTGTTCTTGAGTCTGGTACTAATACTGTGGAGCCCTCCATGGAGCTTGAGAGGGAAAACAGGGATTCGGGCTCGGGTTCGGGTTTGGATGGTGAGTTGGGCTCAAATGGGAATGATGCACCAAGGAAGTCAATTGAAGGTGTCCAAGAAAGTGGGAAGAAGAAAGAAGACAAGATTGTGACTGTTAAATTGGGAAAGTTTAAGAGTGTTGAAGGAGATGAAGGAAGTAGTGAGATTAATAATAATAACAAAAGCAACAATGATGGTAATAATAATAGTAGTATTGGAAATCAAATTAGTGGGATTAGTGGTAATGAATTGAGTTCAAGAAGGTGTTATTCAATGGGTTCATTTGCATATGTTTTAGATGAAACAACATCATTGCAAGTTCCAATAAGAACACCAATTAGGAAGGAGAAAAGTGGGAAAAGAGGGAACTTGAAACCAGGGCATAGGGCAGCTATGTCAGAGTATGGGGGTGATTCCATGAGAGACTTCAATGGGATTGAGGCTTTTAGGGGTTTTGAGAAAGGGAATGGGATGAGTAGTAAAAAGGAGAGCTTTTCATTCTCTAAGATTTGGTTAAGGGGTGTAGGAGAAAAGAACAAGAAAGGGAATGGGAATGAATTTGATCAATCTTCAAGGAGAACAATTTCTGAGTTTGAAATTGATGTTAGTGAATTAGGGATTGATGAAGAAACTCAAAGTTGTGCTAGTTTTGATTCACTTGCTAATAACCCTAATAATGCAACAACTTCTTCTTCATCTTCTACAAGGAGAACTTTGCTTTGGCTTATGGGAAGACACAACAAGGTTGCTCATAATCATTCCTCTTTCTCATCCAATGTCTAGGGAAAACACAAATGCCTAATACAGCACTGTGCTATCGGTATCAGCTATGCTTTACGAAACCCGAAAAAAAAAATCAAATGGCATTTTCGTAATAAAATTGGGTTTTAGAAGTGTTGTATGCAATGATGATTGAAAGTGTAAATAGCTTTCAAGTGAAATTTGGAGCACTTCATTCAAAAAAAGGGGGCAAAATTCCCTTTTATTTTGTAATTCTTCTTACTATATTAGATTTTAGACAAGAAAATTGGAATATAAGTTAGGAAAAAAAGGGGAATGAAAGAATGGTGGTCTAGTAAAGGGATTAGAATTGGTGTGATATAGAATACAAAATTTTGTGCATGTGATGCAATTTTTTTTAGGTGAAGGAATGAATAGATTGAATGTCCATGGTGTAGTATTAAAAAAAGGTTTGTATTTTAATGTTTCAAGATTTCATTATTATTTATATATAGTATGTATTGTACCTTCTTCATCTGTGTTTGTAAATTTACAGAAGATGGAGAATGTACTATCACTTTTCATGGATAATTAGTTTGAGTAAGAATTGGTGCAAGCCTACCATTTTGAATTGCTTCTTTGGATCTAGGGTTAGTTTTTTTTTGTTTTTTTTTTTTTATAATAAAGATTAGTTTTTTTTTTTTTTGAGAAAATAATAAAGATTAGTTGAAGTGGCCTGGCATATTCATTAACTAGCCTTTTATACACGCTTTGCGTGCGATGGTATTTAAATACATCTATTAATATGTCTGGACAAACAAAAAAAATAAAGGTTATTTGTTCGAAAAATTGAAAAATCTGTCAAATTCACTCTCAGTCATATAATCAAAAATAAACTTTTCCCCTTTTATTCGGTCATCCCACAACAATCAACAAAAGAAAAGATTTATTTATCATATTCTATTAGCTACCAAATTACTACGATAATCAAAATGTAAAATTTTTATTTGATGAACTATATCAATATGGATATCTATTTATAGAGAATTTAAAAATATATTTTTTGGTATTTTTGTTTTTTTTAGAATTTTATATTTTGTACTGTTTTCATTTAAAAAAATCTCAAAAATTGTAATAATTTTCCTTAATAATTATGAGTGATACAAATTGAGATTTTAGAAAGTTAGAGGGGGTAATATGGTATTTTTGAGGGGGACATCATGGCTCCTCTTTGGCTTATATAATAGAGATGTAAGAAGAAGAAAAAAAATATATAACTACTTGTAGATTTTTTTAAAAAAATAATAAAATAATTGGTACTACTACATTCATACTGTATTTAACTGTTGATATACAAAATCTCTTGCCGGTACATGTAATAGAATCTTATTTTTATATTACAAAAAGTATAACTTTTTAGTTTTTACCATACATTTATAATTTTTTATTTATAATCTTCATATAAAAATTTATAATAATATAATACTAAAAAATATTATAAATTTTTAGTAAGAATTTATCCCATCCGAATGTGAGACCATCTGATATTAGACTTACTAAAACAAATGTCACTCATCATAGAATTAATCTTGAAGCCAAATATTTAATGGCAAATGATATGTTAAAATGAAAAAAATAAAATAAAATAAAATAAAATATTATAAGGCATGTTTTTATCATAAATTTACAAAAAAAAAAAAAAAATCACTTTATTTACGCAATATATGTAGCACTTATATGCATCACTTAGACGAATCAAACGCACCCCAAGTTTGCTTATATTATACTAGCTAGCCTTATGTGCATGTTATGTATGCTTCAATGTATGAGTATCTTATATTATACTCCGTATAATGTTTGTATACATTATTTATAAGTTTGTTGAAAATAATATTATGATTGTTTAATTAAATAAAATTTAATTTCATCAACTACATTATCTATGATCAAAATTTGACTATAATTTAAAGATAAAAATTTAATGTGATCTGAAAAGTTATACAATATGGGTTTCCATTTGTACAGAATTCAAAAATATGAATTTTGTTGTTTTTATTTATTTTTGTGAATTATTAATTTTGTGATATTTTCATTTAAAAAGATAAAAAATATTTTGGTGAAAAATTATACCAATATGGGTGTCAATTGTAGAGAATTCAAAAGTATTAATTTTGGTGTTTGTATTTTATTTTTTTTAATTATATATTATTGTGTAATATTTTCATTTTCAAAAATTAAAAACTTTCCTTTTTAGTTACTATTATATACTTTGAGTATTTAGAAAAATTTTAAAGGATAATTTAGACTTTTTTAGTTACCTTGGCTTATATAATAGAGATATAAACTATATTTAATATATAGTGGATTAAGAGGAGATATCATCTGTTTCAATAGAAATGCTAATTAACATAGGTGAGTTTGATCACTATAACACAAAATTGATTAAACCTGCACTAATTATTACAATATTTATTGTAATTTACGACTATTCATAGTGAGGTTCGAACTCAAGACTATAACACATTAATAGTATACACTTACCAACTCACCCAACATTCATTATTATCTCAAATTCCATTATTTTTAAAACTTATTGTTTTATTGTTCGAGTACATTTAATGTTAGTTTATTATCTAACAAAAAATTTAATAAATTTCTAGATCCCTTATTTTTTTAGGCACAAACAAAAGAGACAATATTACTATTAATAAGGCAAAAGTTGGGCGTTGAATAAGATTTAATAATAATACTTACCTTCCATGATAACTATTTGACAAAAAAGTTAAATTTAAATCACTAATCCATACTAATTATTCATATTGTTGTTTTTATAAAAAAATATTAATATTATTGTTACAAGTTTTACCATTATTATGAAATATCTTGTGTCATATTTAAATCAAGGGAAACAATACTTTTTTTATTTTACAAATATTTTTTAAATTCAAAAGACTCGCACAAATTTTCTTCAAAAGGAAAAATGATGTGCATTTTTTCATTTCAAGTATTATGTAATTACTCGCCACAACATAACGTTACAATTATTAATTATGACATGTAATCTATACTCTTCTTCTAAAACGCATCTTCTAAGCATACTTGAACCCATAATCCCTTAATTATAAAAGCCTTAAGTACAAAAGTCACAACTTAACCACTAATCCATATTAATTTCATTATCAATTATTCCATAAAGAAGTATTATAAATTTCATTTTAAAAAATTTTTGTTACCTTTGTTTTCTAGACTTGAGTCTCAAAATGAAAAACGTAGTGTATCATTCGATCAAATTAATGATGATGATACTTTCTCTGTTTCATTTTAAACGCATGAAAGGGGTATTGTTTGTTAAATATAAAATATTTGTTTGTTGTGTTGAAAACGAAACGGAGGAAGCCATGTTGATGATGATAACCAATTTTCAATACGTTAGTGAAAGTATCAAGTTCCATATTGTACTATCTTTCAAAATCTTGTTCGGTATTTTACAACCCTCATTATACTATATTACTTTCAAATCATAAAAAATATTGAAGATGATGAAAAAATGTATGACCCGGGGCAACGCCCGGGCCTACATACTAGTTAGTACTAAAAATATGTCCAATTGATAAATAATATATTGAGAAATGAAATAGTCATAACTTATGTGACTATGTTATTTAAAACGGATAAAGTGCATAATCGGATATGAATATTTAGATGTTATTCTCCACCGTTTTATAAGAAAAAATTATCTTGAAGACCACAGTTCCAAACATATTTCAATACCACTTCATGTATCAATAATTCTGACAATTCACATTATGAATTTTTTTTTTTTTTTTGTTTCATAATAAAAACTAATCCCACGAATAACCAATTTTGAAATTTAAAAACAGTGAAGTATTACCGTGGAAGAAAAAAGGGGAAGGCAAGAATAAAAACTTCCCCATTAATTCTTCCAATTTAATGACAATTGAATGATGATAGTGAAATTTCTGCTACAACTATATGACCAAATGAAGCTTCAGAATTTATGGAGTGGGCCCCCTTTTTGCATTTTCTTCTTTTATTGTTGAAACAGTGAGAGTTAATTTTGATTATGTACTTTGTAAAGGAAGCCCCATGTACTTTGTAACGGAAGCCCAAATGATGAAAATTTGCGGTGATCTGCCCCTCCACACCTAATTAGAAGAAATTCAGAAGGCGCACACATAAGTACCAAGAGGAAGGTATTCATGCCCTTATATTAGTTTATTTAAAAAAACATTATAAAAAAATTATTTAACTTAAAATGTGGAAATAGAAATTTTTTCAACTTATAAAAAAATGGTTTTCTTAATGAACAATTAGTAGTTTGCAATGAACAACATCCATGCTTATTTTTGTTAGGATTATGAGGGTGATGGAGTTGATCATAACAATCAACTTATATCATCATCACTAGATGTTGTAATTAAGTGTAAGAGATGTCAATGTAAGGCTGCATTTGATTCAACTTAAATAAATAAGCAATTTTGTGCTTATTTTCATGAAAAAAAATAGACCAGATCAGAAAAATTTGGACCAGATCATATCAGAACGGTTCAAATGAGATCATAAGAGTTTATATCAAATCAAATTAAAAAAATTTAGACGAATCAAACACTTCCTAAGAATGAATTGCGTATTTCAAATCTACCGAAGGGTAGTATTATAAACTTGCAATTCTAATAACTGTTACGAAATAACTATGTGGGAACCAGATATACACTACATGGCAAGGAACATATACTTTTCTATTAGAATAATTTCGTCTCATTAGGAATATTGGGCTATATTACCACGAAAGAATTAATGAGATACAATGGAAATGTTGATTCACTTTTATGATCTATCAAAGTGAATTCTAAAAGTATTTGTGCTTCACACTCTAAGAAAAGCTAGCTAAAATCTCAAAGAACAAGCAAATATTTTATGTAGTATAATTCTAATTTTTCCACACCTAACAAATGAACCACAGGTCCACAATGCAATATTTAGGGCCACCAAATAGTGAAGTTAATCATCTAAAAAGATGAGCGATCAGCAACATTCCAAGCCATATAATTTCTTAAATTAATATGATTAATTAAATTGTGTAACATTAAGATTTATAATTCACACAATTCATCATAATAAACAACCAGAAATAATAAGGTTTAATTGTCATATAACATCCCTTATCAAGCCTCATAACCACCAAATAATCCGAAGAAAAAAGCATCCAAGAAGAAATGAACCAATGAAGCAACAGGCAGAAGCAGCATATCGCTGGGCACGGTCGCGGGATGCGATGGCCTTGTCGTGGGTTGCGACCCAGGTCGTGCGGTGCGACGTCTTTCTTCCATTGAGTGCTTCGTTCCAAAAACTTTTCACATGGGTCACGACTATGTTCGTGGGTCGCGATGATTGCCTTCCCATTCTGCCCAGATTCTTTCTTAACCTTTTTTTTTTTTTTGAGTTCATAAGTTCAAGCCTTTTTATGCACATATATTCCAACAATAATTATGTTGGGGCATAAGTTCGACATCAACCAACCGTCATCAAGACAAAAAAAAAAAAAAAAAACTACAAAGTAATGTCACATGTTAATTTTTTTTATGACCTTATTGTCTTACCATGCATAGTCGAGCAACATGGCAACAATAGTAGTGCTAGTGAAGTTAACATCCAACAACAATGTAAGCTTATTTTGTATTAATGTGAAATTGATACTCTCCTTTGGAAGCATCCATGTATTCCAGAAATTAGGTTATTAGTCATCATCAATATGAAAAATGATTGAATAAACAAGCATACAAAAACGCTCCAAATTTCAATTTCGATTCCTATCCCAAAAAAATCACAAATTATAAGCATAAATCAAGCAATAACAGTGGCTCCAAGCTTACCTCACATCATTAAAGTCTGAGTTTAGACTCTTCAAAGTCTCGACTCTCGAACTAACAATAACTCAATAAGGTGACAGGGTGATTGAATAAAGCAAAGATAAATCAAAGGATATTTTTAAAAGTATAAATCAAATGATTAATACTCTTATACTCCCTCTGTCCAAGAATAATAATTGCTCAAATTTGACTTTCATACTATTTACATTGTAACTTTGAACTTGTTTAATTTGATATATATTATGAAAAATAATAAATATATGCATGTGAAAACCCGTTTGATTCGTCTCGAGCTCCCAAAGTGTATTTTCCAAATAAATAATTTTATAATTTTTTCTTATATATAATTATAGACATTAATATTTAAATCTAGAGATATAAAAAAAGCAAATAGATCAATTATTTTTGGACCGGCAAGGTGTTATACACTTATACTACTTACTATAATTATAATTAATAATGGGTAGGTCATGGCATACATGTAAGTATGTAGAGTGTAGTCCAGTTTCTAGCTGTGGGCAATTAATAAGCCCGACAATAAATGTTATTTAACAAATTACCATACCTGATAATTTCTTCTCAATGCATGGGATTGTTTTTTTAATGGATGATATATAAATACAAGTATGTTTTACTACCTTAGTATGAACTTAGCCTTCTGTAAATGCATTCAAGATGTCCCCAATAAAAACAAATTGTATAACAGTATAAGGTTTCTTCATCAACTTATATACTCGAATATATTTGAATTTTGAAAGTTACTAAGGCACGTTTGTTTCATTCTAAAATAAGTAATTTTAGGTCAGATGAGTTAAAAATCAAGTGATGATTTTATTTTTGGCTGCATTTTTGAGGTGTGATGGTTGATTTTAACATACGATAAATTCAATACAATCTACGAATTAAGTTAGTGTGATTTGATTATGAGTTACTAACTGGCTTGGGGCCTAGTTGGCCTTACTTATTAGATCCAATTAAATTAACCGTAATAAATTAAAATTATTATTGAAAAATTATTATAAAATTCCAAAATTTCTCTCAATACAAACCACTACTAGATTAATGTCTTGATTTGTTACAAGGAAATGTTATACGTCTTATAGAATACTTCATATTATAAAGTTACAAAATTTAATGTTGGATCGTATGACGAACTGATTGTGAATTTAAGTAAAAAGTTAAATGGGTAATCTTCATAAAAAAAAAATAGTTTTATTTTAATAAGTAATAATTTTCTAGTGAAAAATTATTCGATCATGCTGTCAGATGGTATAATGGAAGATTTGCAGTTCCAAAAGAGGGTATAAACACTAAAAATTAGTAGTGATATAGTGATTTTAAATTAGACATAAAAGTATAAAACGGTCTCAAATTAGAGACATACAAGGAAAATTCTACCATTAAGCAAAATTAGAGATGACATTTAATGTTTAATATAACATTAGCGTCTCAAATCTGACACCAAATTAAATTATATAATTATTCTTTAAAAAAATTTATACATCGTCTATAGAGATGTAAAAAAAAAAAAAAAAAAAGGATCAAATCAATCTTTAATCAATTAGAGATTATCAGACGGATTATGCACATTATAACTATTTGATTTTTTTAGTGAAACTTTATCCCTTCTTTGCATTAAGAAAATCCTCTTTTGATTATTTGAATTATGTTTATGCATATATGTTGAAAATGAAACACCACCCCCCCCCCCCCCCCAAAAAAAAAAAAAAAAGGAAAATGATTACTTTGCAGCGAGGTTTAATAAATGACTAAATGTAGCCATAGTCAAATGGGGACCATGCAAAGATCGAGTTCCAGCAAGCAGGAACAGGGGGGAAGTTTTAGAGCCATTGAATTTTGAACTTAATTGTTTTCTACAAATATTAGTTATTAGTTATTTCTGTAAGGTCAACGTTAATCTTTCAAAGAAATTTTTTTATATTAACAAGTAATGTACATAAAAAAAATTGAAAGAAAAAAAGAAGGAAAGTTTCGTAGAAAAAAAGAAATCACAAACTACTTATTTAAAGGGAAAAAAAGTTGAATATACATACCCTTTCGATAAATATTTTATAAGAGTTTGTGTTGATCAATATAACTCTTACTATGATAAAGTTATATAAATTTAAATAATCAAGTGATTCGTACTTTTTAATTAAAAAAAAAATTAAGGAAGTCTAAGTAACAAAAAAAAATAAAATCTAGGACTTAGGGAAAACTAAAATCCATTTTTTTTAAAAATTTTTAAATATAACTTCTATTCGACTATTCTACATGTCAAATAGAGAGTGAAATAAATGAGGAAATTGAGAGTGATACTAGCATTCCTCTATTTAGAAATTGTGTTTGGTTGATATTTAGACACTAAGGGTCTGTTTGTTTTGATAGAAAACATTTTCCTCGAAAATGATTTTCCTCCCCAATATCTGGAAAAGTACCAAAATGACCTCAAGATCCTTAACCAAACAATATTATATTGTTGCATTTTCTAGGAATTTAGATTTTACAAGAAAAATTGATGCAACCAAACAAGCTCCTAATCTCTAATTTCATGATTCAGGAAATAAAATGATTAAGGCCCTGTTCTTTTGGACTTAAAAGCTATAGTAATCAGATCAGATCAGATCAGACTTAGTCAAATCAGATTAGATCAGATCAAACATTATTAATCTTTATTATTATTATTATTATTATTATTATTATTATTATTATTATTATTATTATTATTATTATTATTATTATTATAAACTTTATTATTATAAACTAAAAGACAAAATGTCTACAAGAAGTTAGTGGGAAGCCTAGATACAATCTGGGCCTCCACTCCCCTAGCTACAGCAAAGCTAATACGAGTGAAGATGTGAACAGCAGCACGCGCACCAATATCATGCGCTCTAGAAAACATCTGAATCCGCTTCAGCAGTGCAACAGCATCCTCCTCGAATTCGCCAAAAGTAGAGAAAGAGAAAGGAAGGAAACCATACCCCAGAGCAGCACATCGATCTACATACTTACACCGTTTGCGAGAAGCCGCATCCTGCACAGCACGACCAGGAACAAAATCAGCCATACCGGACTGAGTCAAAGGTGAAGACCCTGTCAAATCCACACAAACATCGCGACCATGGTCCCATGAGTAAAGCAGCAAATCCGCTGGACGAAGAGCCCCGATCTCTGTGCTCAACCCAATATCAACCTCTTTACCAGCATAAATCCCCAAGCGATTGCAGATATCAACAAGAGTGTCCCGCACAATATTATGACGATGCTTGACACCGACCATCCCAGTACACGACACAGCATGATCTCCGAAGATGTCACCCTCAAAAACCCTCGAACAAGCAGAACAAGGTCCGGAAGCTGAAAACAAAGGAACACCCAACCTGTAGCAGAGCACGCATCGATACGTTTTACCATTCATAGCCTGACCCAACCCTGAGATCGGAACCACCCTAAGCCAATTAGAAGTATGATCCCGTTGTTGCGATTTCCAAAGAGCAACCTGTCGTGGAGATAATGAGAATGTGGCCTCAACAATCTGAGCAACCTTTGTGAAATATCTATCTGCCAGTTTTTTCATGAGTTTGGAGGCAGCGTTCTCACTAGGATTACTAAGAAAGTCAACATCCACAAAAGTATTAAGTAAACCCAATGCATCAGCAAAGGCACGCCCAAGATCAACAACACCAGCACAGCGGAGAAGCTTAAGTTGCAACCCAGCAGACTGCAACCACGATGCTACAAACGCATAATGCAGAACATCCGCAACAGAATAGACACCTAACCCACCAAAAGTAAAGGGTAAAGTGGCGAGCCTCCATTGCCAATCTCCAAAGCCCGGGCCGGATGTAAGTGACGATACGCTCCAAAGAAGAACGAAGGGCAACATCGAACTTCTGCCGTGCAGCCTCAAAGTGGCGAGGAGGACAAGTCCGCATCGCAAAATAAAGTTTCGAAACCCCAATGTAGGCCCGAAGAAGTAACAACTCACACTGCGGATCTTCAAGCCGAGCAACCGCATCCATAAGCGCAATAGTCTTATCCACCCGTGTAACGCCCCAGATTTTGGGCTATTTTCGTATTGTTAGTTTGTAATTATTGTTGTTGCGGTGCATGGTCTAAATTTATTTTAGACTATTTTAATTGCTATTTAATGGTTTAATATTTCTTAATTTTATTTTATTTTAATTAATTAGAATTTTATTATTTAAATTTTCTAATTAATTAATTAGTTTTGGGCCAAGTGCGAAAATAATCATGATTAGTCATGAATTAGTGCAAATGGCCCAAATGATCTTGATGGGGCACAATGCACCCCATTAATTTTTGGGCCAGCCACATGCAAAGCTAAGGCCCAGTCCAACACTCAACAAACCACGGAGTTCCCTCATAATGAAGGCCCACAAAGGATCAGGTCCTGGTATAGGACAAAGTCCATACAGGGGCCCCTGATCACCTAAAATCCACGCTCAAGCACCTGCCTGGTCCAGATCATATCTACCAGGCCCTGACGACAGCAACCTGGTCCAGGTCCAGCCTACCAGGTCAAGAGAACGTCCACCAGGTACAGGGTTACTGACCAGGTCCAGCCCAGCCTACCTAGCACAGTTCAACCTACCAGGGGCAGTTCTCTTGACACAGTCTCAGGGTACTATAAATAGTCCCTCCCCATACACATGCCAAGGTATCCAAAAAATACAAAACACACCTCAAACTTCTCCCTCACTCTCTCTCTCTCTACAATCTCTACTTTCACACTTACTGACTTGAGCGTCGGAGGGCCGTTCCCCGGTAACACCTCCGGGGGTAGCTCACGTTTGTTCATTTTGCAGATTCAAGCCCATTTCGTGGAATTTGGACTAGCTCTTAAACCCACCAAAAATAAATTACATTGTTGTGACCCCAAAATCACCTCAACAATTTGGCGCTAGAAGGAGGGTCCAGAGTGCCATATTCAGTTCATTTTCCATTTCCTTAACACCTTCACAATGTCTCAGCAAGGTAACTCCGGTAGCCATCTGAGCAAGAAATCACAGCGCTCGAATCAAGAGTGGAGCGCCAACGCCCACGTTCCTAGGGGCTCTCGCAGCAACCGGAGTGCTAACGCACCAACCAAATATCAGGTTGAGGAGGCGCTCCGGGTCCTTCGAGCTGCCTCCCTGCTGAACAAGGAGTCAGGCGAGAGCAAGCAGGAGGTCAGTGAACGATCAGAGGATGAGGGTGAGTCATCGGATGAGGACTACACAGTGTCCTCACCACGACCACCCTCCTCTATCGGAACAAAGAGGCCATCCGCATCGAAGACTCCAACAGAGGGCTACGAGCCACCCCGTGTGCAGAGAAAACTCAACTACACGCGGGGGTCAGGCAGTCAAAAGGTTTCGACCAACCAACGCAAGCCCACTCCTCCCCGGTCACTTCCAGGGGAGCGGGAAGAAAGTGAATGGGATACAATGAGGGAAGCAAGAAACCACCCAAGTTGGTTCTCGTCCTCAAGCAAAACAAAAATAGTGGACAACACCATCCAAGAAACTCGCAAAAAGGCGAGACGAAACCACAGGCGATCTCCAACGCCTCATACCACTGTCCGGGAGGAAGCTAACACGGTGCCTTCCTACCGGACCGCAGTGTATGACAGGCAAAGCGAGAGAAGGCCGGTACACGAAAGATTAGGACCACCTGCAACGGTCCATGACAGGTTGGGGGAACCTGTAACTGTTAAAGACAGGTTAGGCCCATCCCCAATAGCCAGAACGGGCCTGGAGTCAACCCAACAAGAGACTCCAGGACCGTCAACAAGCCTGCGAGCAGGTAGGCCGCCGAGGCCTGAAGTAAGGACACCCACAAAGTCACCTTTTCATGCCTCGGTGATATTCGAGCCCACTCAGAGGGTGAAACTACCTGGTCATATCAGGTATGACGGGACAGGGGACCCCAACGATCACATCCAGCTGCATGAAGGTCACATGTACCTGGGCCCCTGCACGGACGCTACCTGGTGCAAATATTTCCCCACCACCTTGACAGGCCTGGCCCAATCATGGTTCCAAAGCCTACCACCAGGTACCATATACGACTTTAACCAGCTCACCGAGCAGTTCACTGGCCACTTCATCAGTGGACGAAGACGAGAAAAGAGCTCCATGGAGCTCATGAGCGTTAAACAGAGCAGGGAAGAGAGCCTGCGTGAGTACTTAGCAAGATTCAGCAGGGAGGCAATTGCTGTGTCTCCCCTGAAACCAGATATAATAATGATGGCCCTGAAACATGGCTTACAGCCAGGAACCTACAGGGACCATCTGGTCAGGGAAAACATCTCCACCCTCACCGAGGCCATGCAAGAGTCTGACAAGTTCATCAGGACAGAGGAGTTCAACAGAGCACTAAGAGCTCCCCCTGGTGAAAAAGGAGGACAGCCTGAAAAGAGGGGGGACAAAGGGAAAAGAGGGCGAAAGGACCCCAGGAAGCATGATTTTCCAACCTTCGACTCCTACACCCCCCTGACCGTGTCGGTGGCTGAAATCTACGCCACCCACAAGAATGAGGATAAGTGGCGAAAGCCACCCCCCATGAAGACAGCTGGTCGAGAGAGGGACCTGTACTGTGACTTCCATGACTGCCCTGGTCATGCGACAGAAAAGTGCAGATCCCTGCGCGACAACATTGAAGACCTGATCAACAGAGGGTACTTCAAGCAATACAAAGACTGGAAGGCTGCGCGAGAAAAGAGTAACCCTGCTCACGAGAAAAAGCGTGACAAGGAGTCACCAAAGAAGAAGGCCCCGGAGCAGCCCTACAACATCATAGCGGTCATCTTCGGGGACCAGCCCTCCAGCAGCTCATTAAGGGCAGAGCTGCGCGCCATGGGATCTGGTAGGTCGTACTCAACCAGAGACCTGCCAAATACCAGGCCCTCCGCTCTACCCACCATTTCATTCGGACCAGGGGACTGTGAGGGAGTATCTTACCCCCACAATGACCCCCTGATCTGCTCTATACAGATATCTCACAGCCTGGTGAGAAGAGCCCTGATCGATGGAGGTAGCTCCATCAACATTTTGTATGCTGAATGCTTCCACAAAATGGGTTTGAAAGACAACATGTTGGTCCCCTCCCCTGGCTCAATATCAGGCTTTATGGGCGAATCGATAGTGCCCACGGGAGAAATCAACCTTCCTGTCAAACTGGGACAGGACAATTCAGAAAGAATCTGCATGATAAAGTTCCATGTGATAGATGCGCCCTCACCGTACAACGCCATCCTTGGCAGGACATTCATGGATCAGTTCGAGGGCGTAGCATCCACCTTTCACCTATGCTTCAAGTACGTGACTGGTACTGGGGGGGTAGCCACCCTAAGGGGATCTCAAGAAGCTGCCAAAAGCTGTAACCTGACCCAGATCAGGCAATCCAGGCCTGAAGAAGTGGCCAGAACCAGGAGAATGGCTCAGGAGCTGTCTGAGCTAGCCAGGAGCAACCCCAACAAAGTCCGCCTAACAGGGGATGAGCACCCCCAACCAAACAAAATCTTGACCACCAGTCACGACACCCCCAGCACATCGTTGGGAACAGATCAATACCTGGACCCTGAAGCCAGGCCAACTGAGGAACAAGACAGGGACCAGGCCATCCAACCTGGTCAGACGACAGAAGAAATTCAGTTGGAAGAAGGAGCAGGCAGGACGGTCATCATAGGCACAGAAATGAACAGAGAGGAGAGATGTAACCTGATCGCTCTTCTCAGAACGAATCATGATATCTTTGCCTATGAAGCAAGTGACATGCCAGGGGTAGACCCGGGTCTCATCTCCCACCATCTGAGTGTGCTCCCAGAAGTAAAACCCATCAAGCAGAAAAGGAGAAATTTCTCTGCTGAAAAGAATAAAGCTGTCGAGGCAGAGGTCAACAAGCTGATCAAAGCAGGTTTCATCGAACCCTGTGACTACCCTGAGTGGCTAGCCAATGTGGTTATGGTGAAGAAGTCTAACGGAACATGGAGAATGTGCGTGGATTTCACAGATCTGAATAGGGCCTGCCCCAAAGATTTCTATCCCTTGCCAAGGATAGACCAGCTAGTAGACTCAACCAGCGGACACGCGATGTTGAGCTTCATGGATGCATACTCTGGATACCACCAAATATTCATGCACCCTGCAGACAAGCACAAAACAGCCTTCATCACCAGCTGTGGAGTGTTCAACTACGTCATGATGCCTTTTGGCCTAAAAAATGCAGGGGCCACATATCAAAGAATGGTGGACGGAGTCTTTAAAGACCAGAGAGGTAGGAACCTCGAAGTGTATGTAGATGACTCTATAGTCAAAAGCGTACACACAGCAGACCACGTCAAAGACCTCTAGGAGACCTTTGATAACTTGAGGAAGCACAACGTAAAGCTGAATCCCAAGAAATGTGTGTTCGGGGTCAGATCAGGCAAGTTCCTGGGTTTCCTGGTTAGTCAAAGAGGAATTGACGCGAACCCCGATAAGGTGAAAGCAACCCTGGACCTGCCAGAGCCTAAGTCAATCAAAGACATCCAAAGACTGACTGGGCGTATGGCAGCCCTGTCCAGGTTTATTGCCAAGTCCTCGGAAAAAACACAGCCCTTTTTCAAGGTCCTCAAAGGCAATAAACAATTTGCTTGGGGAGAAGAACAACAAGAGGCCTTCAAACAACTGAAGAGCCACCTCACAAAACTTCCAACCCTGGCCAGGCCTGTGCCAGGTGAAGCCATGTACCTGTACATTGCTATGTGCCAAGCAGCCATCAGCGCAGTGCTCCTTCGAGAAGAAGGAAAAATTCAGCAGCCAATCTATTTTGTAAGTCATGCCCTAGTCCCAGCTGAGACCAGGTACCCCCTGATCGAGAAGGCAGCTTACGCAGTGGTCCTGGCAACCAGAAAACTCAGGCCCTACTTTGATGCTCATGAAGTAGTGGTCCTATCAGACATGCCCCTGGAAAAGTCATTAGAAAAGCTGGACAGGTCAGGCCGAATATCCAAATGGGCACTGGAGCTGACTGCTTTTGGCATCAAGTTCCAGCCACGCCATGCCATCAAGGCACAGGCCCTGGCTGATTTTCTCGCTGAGTGCTCTTACCATGAGGAGAACATAGGGGCCCCAGGCCCATGGATCGTTTACTCAGATGGATCTGCTCAACAACAGGGTTCAGGGGCAGGGGTTGTCATGATCTCACCTGAAGGTGACGTAATCGAATATGCCTTGCGATTTCAGTTCATTGCAACCAATAATGAGGCAGAGTACGAGGCGGCCCTAGCAGGTCTCCAACTATGCTCAACGATGAAAGCCACTAAGGTTCACCTGTTCACAGACTCACAACTGGTTGCCAACCAATTTAACGGATTATATGAAGCAAGGGAACCAGCCCTGATCGAGTATCTGAAAGTGATGAAGGATCGATCCTCTAAATTAGAGGAATTTGTGGTACAATTGATCCCCAGGGAGGAAAACACACAGGCAGATGCACTGGCAAAGCTGGCCAGCTCTACCTTACAGGAGCTGACCAGGAAGATTTTTGTGGAAATCCTACCCACGAAATCCATTGAGCAACCAAGAGAGCACACCTATCAGGTGAACTCAACAACAAGCTGGATGAGTGGGATCATTCTCTTCAAAACTACCGGCCAGCTCCCAGCTGAGAAGGATCAGGCCAGGAAAATAAGGAGAAAGGCCACCGGGTACACCCTGGTTGACGGAGAACTTTACAGAAAGTCATTTACAGACCAGCCCCTACTGAAATGCGTCGACTACGATGAGGGCAACTACGTATTAAAGGAGGTCCACGAGGGCATCTGTGGCCACCACATGGGAGGAAGAACCCTTGCCCACAAAGCCCTCAGGGCTGGGTATTACTGGCCAACCATGATGGCAGACTCGAGGGCCCTGGTCAAGAAATGTTCAAAATGCCAGAGGTTCTCACCAACCATATCTCAACCAGCAAACGACCTCTGTCCCATCCTCAACCCTATTCCGTTTGCTCAATGGGGCACGGACCTGCTAGGTCCCTTCCCCACTGCCCAGGGGGGGAAGAAGTGGCTGATAGTCAGCATTGACTATTTCAGCAAATGGATAGAGGCAGAGGGACTGGTCACGATCACGGAAGGCAATGTCAGGCAGTTTATTTGGAAGAGCATCATAACCAGATATGGAGTGCCAAGGTGCATGGTTTTCGATCATGGGAAGCAGTTCGACAACGAACCTCTCAGAGACTACCTCACCAAATTTCACATCAAATTCGCCTACTCCGCCGTGTGCCACCCCCAGTCCAATGGTCAAGCTGAAGCAGCCAATAAGCAAATTCTAAACGCATTAAAAAAGAGGCTGGATGACAAAAAGGGAAGATGGTTGACAGAGCTTCCCAGCACATTGTGGTCACTGAGGACTACCTCCAAAGAATCCACCGGCAGGACACCATTTAACCTTGTCTTTGGTACTGAATCCCTGCTCCCAGTAGAAGTTGGAAGCAGCTCTCTAAGGGTCCACCTCTACGAAGCAAAAGCCAATGACCAGGTCCTCTCTGAGAACCTGGACCTGCTCGATGAGGTCAGGGAAGAAGCTGCAGTCAGGCTAGCTGCTTATCAAAATAGGATAAGCAAGTACTACAACAGAAAAGTTAAGAACAGGCCCATCAAAACAGGTGACCTGGTCTTAAGAAAAGCTGCAGCCGTGCAAAAAGATAGAATCCATGGCAAGTTATCAGCAACCTGGGAAGGCCCTTACCAAGTCTACGAAGAGCTGTCCACATCGACATTTCGCCTCATGGACCTGGAAGGAAATCAGCTACCCAGCATATGGAATGCTGACCAGCTCAAAAAGTACTATGCCTAGATTTATCTTAATTTTTACTTTAACTACTGTAAGTCAATTATGTAGAAAAGCAAAGTTTGCAGCATGAATATGAAGTTCAGATTTACTCCTACAAGTCTTTCTACTGAAAAAATTCAAAATTCAAAATTCAAAAGTTCTGGTCTCACTCCTAGCCCAGTCCATGCATCTCTTCGACCCAAGGTCACACAAGGGTGCATGCACCAAAAGTTCTAGTCTGGTGGACCAGGTGAAAAAGGCTTGCCTGGCAAGCACACCTGGTTCCATTCCTAGCCCAGTCCATGGATTTCTTTGACGAAAAGTCATACACAAGTCCATGCCTTAAAAGATCTGGTTTTGGGTGGACAGGTGCGAAAGGCCGGAGGCACACCTGCCCATACACCCTGGCCAGTCCATGCATTTGTTGGCCTAAGGCCAAGGGTGCATGCATCAAAAGTTCTGGTCTGGTGGACCAGGTGAAAAAGGCTTGCCTAGCAAGCACACCTGGTTCCATTCCTAGCCCAGTCCATGCACTTGTTGGCCTAAGGCCAAGGGTGCATGCTCTAAACGATCTGGTCTGGTGGGGGCAGGTGGAAAACGTTTGCTAAGCAAACACACCTGGTCTCATTCCTAGCCCAGTCCGTGTACTTCTTCGACCCAAGGTCACACAAGAGTACATGCTTTAAACGATCTGGTCTCAGGGGGACAGGTGCTAAAAGCGGAGCGCACACCTGCCCATATACCCTGGCCAGTCCATGCACCTCTTCGACCCAAGGTCGTACGAGAGTGCATGATCCAAACGATCTGGTTACAGGGGGACAGGTGCGAAAGGCGGAGCGCACACCTGCCCATATACCCTGGCCAGTCCATGTGTTTATGTGACCAGTTGATCACACAAAAAAAAAGAGAGCAAAAGGTACGAAACACTTACAAATCCAAAGTAAACTCATTTACCTAACCTCTGGTCACACAAAAGCACATGCATTCACAAAAAGCAAAAAGTACAAGATCTACAAATCAAGCACAAGCAGCTCAGCCACCTGTTCAAACCACTACAACCTATCTCTGGTCTGAAAGTCATTCTATCACCTTCAAACCAGGGGGGGCAGAGAGTGTACACAACATATATATATATAGCACATATAAATATAAATATTTGCAGAGACAAAAATTCAAAGTCCAAGCAAAAATCACACTCATACAAACAAAGTGTCAACTGAACATTCGAAAAGCAGCACGAGGCACATCCACCCCATGGTGGATGGTAAAAATGTTAAGGGATTACATAAATTTTACAAAAGCAGGGTCGACGACCACCTGGCTCTAAAATGCCCAAGCAGAGGCCAAAAGAAACTGTTCTTAAAGTAACAGAAAGACAATTTAAAAGCAAAAGGAGAGAGCTTCGAGGGCACAAGAGGGTACCACTAGCATGCTCCAGAACAGGTCAACCAAAGGCATGACCAGAGGTGCTAGAGCAGGAAGAGGCATCCTCCTGATGACCAGGTGATCGCCAAACTTCCTAGGCAGGGGGGGACCCCCTGTCATCCTGCACAACAGGAGCACCCCGGTCATCCTCTGAAACAACCCTGTCCTGGTCAACTGCCCCGCCACTCACTTCCACCTCAACAGGATGGATGTTTGAACTATGAGCAGCACTGTGGAGGGTACCTCCCTGTGCAGGTTGAAGGGAAGCAGGATCAACAGTAGAAGTCCCAGGCTGAGCAAGCTCCTCAGCAACAACAGGCTGAGCAGGAGAAGGAACAGGAGCATCCTCAGGCATTGGAGTAGCAGGTGTTTCAGGAGTCAAGGGATGCAAGTACTCCTGAATAGATGAAGGAAGAACTTCACCAACCAGGGGCATTGAACCCTGACCAGCTCTGTAACCTTCCTCTACCACCTCCCAGTCCACGTCAGGATACGCGTGCTTCACACACCTGAAGGCAGACAGCCAGACATCAAAGAAATAATCATTGAAGTCCTGGTCCGTCCTGGTGAGGTGAGCCCTAGACTCCAGTTCATCCTCAAGCTCCACCAGTTTAGTCCTCATGTTCTCAGCACTGCCCCTAAGGGCCTCGAGCTCCCCAGCCTGGGTGTGGTTCCTCTCTTCAAGCTCAGCTATCTTCTCACCCCTGCTCTTTCCAACCTCCTCCAGGTCCTCAACCCTGGATTGGAGGTCCTCCCTGACCTGATCAGCCCTGGTCCTCTCCTCAGCAGCCCTAGCCTCAGACTGCTCGACCTGTCCCCTGGTCTCCACAAGCTCCTCCTGGACTTCCTTCAGCCTTTCCAGGGCCTCATCCCTGGCCTCCTCAGCAGCTGCTATCCTCTCATGGAAAGCCTCGAAAGCCTGAGTCTGCTCTGCAAGAACTGCCAGGTACTTCTGCTTCACGGAGACCACCTCTTCTTGAAGGTTGTTGATTCTTTCCTCGGCGTGAGTCAGGTAGGGCAAGCCAAAGGTCAGGAACTCGCTGGCCAGCACCCCATACTTCACCACCTGCAAAAGGAAAACAAATTACAAATTTCAGTTGAAAGCACAGCAACGTAGCAAAAGCAGAAGAAAGTAAAGAATTCATACCAGTCCGATCACCCATCTCAAGGTAATCCCAGGGTCGGCCACTGAACTGGATGGCCTGTCCTGAGGACGCAAGACGCTGTGCAGCATCCTCGAGGCGATGGAAGGAGGAGCCTCTACATCTGTTCTCGGTCTGGGGGGCAGCCTGCCCTGGTCACTCCTGACAGCATCAGGGTTGAAAGGAACGAATCTAGGAGCAGGCCTCAGAGGGAGACTCTTATCATTCTCCAACAGGATGAACTTCATCCTGGTTGGAGGCTCCAGGGGGATGGCCCTGGAAGGCCTCCTCTGATCATCTACTCCCAGTTTATCCCAGTCCACCCTCACCTGGGCCTCAGCTGCCAAAAAACAGGTCAAAAAGGGTGAGACCAAACTGCTATTCAAGACGATCAAGGTGGAAAAAACAAAAACAAAACAAATAAAAGAGAAAATATGTAACGACCCGACTCGCATAAATCGGCGCGGAAGAAACCGACGAGTCAAGTAGTTATAAACTAAAACTTCAACACTTAGAAAATAAACTAATACCTCAAAATATTATTATTAAACCATAAATGTACAATAACCCACAATCTTGTACAAACTAAGTCCAAAAGTCAAACGAACTAAAGATAAAAGTGAAGTGCAACTCTAACCACACGCTAGAGTCTTATACAACAAATGTATATCATAAATCCTGAAACAACGTTTAACAAGTCTAATACTATGAAACAACTGAAATAAACAACATGAAATTAACACGTAAAACGCCGCTCGCCCAACCCAAAAGCTAAGCAAGAGCATCATCGTCAGATGTACCTGAAAAACACAACATATCCACCATCAGTGGCGAGTAACATAACTGACTCACCCTAACGGGAATACACAAGTACATAGCAATAATCAAATAACTTCACACATATAATCCTCGAAGACACGAGACATCCTCAAACTCGTAATCCCAAAAATCAACTCATCACTCGACATTATCATCATACGACATCTCACAACTCAATTCTAACTCGGGCAGTCATTCTAGTTCTAGACCGGACTATGCTCGTACGGAAGCATCTTACGCAACTGAACTTCTACTATGTCAGGACCGGGCATAAGCCATACACCCAAATCCCACGAACCCAATACTTGGAAATTCGTGTTCCTAATCCCCAATTATTCTGAGCGTACTAGGAATAACATAGTGAGACTCCAAAACTATTCCGATACCGCGGACGGAAATAGTGGCAACGTCTTAACCCAAAACTAAGCATAAGCCATACACCAAGTCAAGGGCGTCTAGAAAAGAAATCAAGCTAATCCTTATATAATCATCATCATATTGTCATAGTTAATTAAAGACAAGAATAAGCCATACTCTTGAATTTAATAACTAAATCATCGAAGTTAACCCAAGAATTGCCTATAGCCATACTCTTGAGACTAACCAAACATCATATAATCATTCTTAACTCAATCTTTAATTAACTCATCCCAAATCTTTAACTTTCAAGACTCTTTTCTAACACTTTCTTTATCTTTCAAGACTCTTAAAGAACTCATCAAACCCCAACAAGAACTCTAAAGAACTCAATCAAGAACCTTAATCAAGATTCAAGAACTTCAATCAAGAACTCATACAACAACAATCCACACGCATGAAATCATCATCAATCACACGAAAATCTCAACATTCCTATATCAATATTCAACAAACTTAAACCCAAACACCATGATTTCAAAATATCATGAAAACAATCTTAAAATATGGAAAACCACCATTAAAACATCATCACAATATTTCAAAAATCAGATTTAAAGAATAACTTCAAAACCATTAACGATCATCATCAATTCAATCAAGCATGCATTTAATTAAGGCTATAAACATAGTACTACCAATTAAGTTGAGTTAGCATGTTACCTTGTTGAAGATTAACACACAAATTCAACACACAATTGCAGTCCAAGAACTCAACCCACGCACGGCACACACACACGGCCTGCACACGGCTGCACCACCACTCGAACACGAACACACCCACACGAGTGCACCACCACACGGCACTGCTGCACGGTTCCTTTGCACCACCCAGGCTCGACACGGCCTGCACGACCACCACGGCTTCACACGAACACCCTTACACGAACACAAACCCACTAATAAACCCGGAAACAACCCAACAAGTGATCTTGGTTGAAACAATGTGTTTAGGATTGTGTTTAGGATGCTTAAAGATCAATGGTGTTTGAATCTTTAAGTTTTGGGCAAGGAAAGATGATGAACAAATGGAGGTTCAATCACCAAAAGTGGCGTGAGAAATGGAAAGAGTAGAGAGTGTTTATGTGCTTGGCAAGTTGATGGCAAGGTAGAAATGGCAAAATCAGTAAAGGCCTTACTAACTCTCATATAAATAGAGTTAGTTAAGGTGTGAACACAAGGCAAGTGGCAAGCCTTGCCATGCCTTTGTAGAACCGGCCAAGAGAAGAAAAATGGGCCTTGTGATCCATTGGACTAAAATACTAAATTTACATGACTAATCATGCAAACACCGGCAGCTTGTGAAGTTCAAGACCGGCGGTATGGAACTGGCAGCATGCAAGGTCCAAGACCGGCAGTAAAGAACTGCCAGCTTGCAAGCTCCAAGACCGGCAGTATAGAACTGCCAGCTTGCAAGGCTCAAGACCGGCAGTAAAGAAGACCAAACCGGCAGCTTGAAGCCTCGTCTTTAAAACTGGCAGCTTCATCTTGAAGTCTCAATTGGGCCAATTAATAAAATAATAACTAAAATAAATAATAAAAACTAAGAAATAAAACATTTCGATTAAATCGAAATTATTCATATAAAATTAAAATAAATAGTTCAAAATAAATTTTGAACTAGCAAATAAACACATAATTATACATATAAATACCGGCAAGAATACCGATAAAATCTGGGTCATTACAAAATACCTCTAGTCATCTTACAGCTGAGATTAGACAGAGCCAGATAGGCCTCATTCCTAATCAGGTCCAGGTGTGGGAGCCACACCACAGGGGTAGCACTCCCAATGCTGCTGGCAGGGGGATGAGCAGCAAACTCTCTGACCACTGCCTGGTCAGCAGCAGACAGCGTCTCAAACCCTACCCACTCCGTATTCCTGGGCCTGGCCCACTCCGTCCTGGGCAGGTACACGTTGGGTTCGCTGCTTCTCAAGGGGACCGTCAGCCACAAGAACTCATAATACCAGTGCCCCATCTCCCTAGGCTTGGGGTAGGTGGTAGCATAGGTCTCATTGTCACGCCTCAGGACCTCCACGGTCCACCAACCCTTGGGCACATTGGACCCCCTGTACGGCTTCAACCTGTACATCGTCCGGAAGACCCTGGAGCTCATAGGAAGACCCCTGAACTCACAAACCCAGATAAACCCGATCAGCCTCTGGATGGCATTGGGCACTAACTGGGACAGGCAGACATTCCACTCATCCAGCATTTCCACGATGAAGGGGTGCAAGGGGAACCTCACCCCAGAATTCAAGTGGGCAAGGAAGACGGGGATGTGCCCTGGTTCAGAATCCCAGGCACAAGAATTTGCAGAAGGCTGAAAAAACTGGTACCCATCCAGGCCAGGTGCCAGGGCAAGAATGTTGGCCCTGGACACCAGGCTCAACTGGTGAATCTTCCCCAGAAACGCAGTGGACGGTCTAATCTGCATGACCCCCTGGAGGGCCTCGGAGTCCTCCCACCTTATGGAGACCCACCGTCCTTCGCTGTCCAGGTAGTGGTCACCACCAGCGGGACCACCTACCCAGGTCCGGACCCTCAGGTCCTCATTCCGAACTACCAGAGCCCTGCTCTGGTCAGGCTCCTCCTCTTCTGGCAACTCCCTCTCCGCCTCCTGGAGCTGAGCCGCAATAATGGCGTCACTACTGACATCTGGGTCCTCTTGAAAGATTTCATCCCCAGGTTCGTTCAAGGTTAAAGAAAAATCTGAGTTGCTCGCTTGATCCGCCATTGTTAAAGAGGTGAACTAAAAATGCTTTGAGGAAAAGAGGAAACCGAGACAAAGAACTGAAGGGTGAAGGAGAGAGAGAGTTTGGGGGTAAGAGAAAGAAAATTTTTGAATAAAGGTTCGAAAAACTCCTCAGCTCCCCCTATAAATACATCTCCCACTCTCTGGCGGCCCACTAGGCACGACGGTTAGTGGAGCAATTAAGGCAGCTATAACTACTGCCCCACGTCAAAAAAAAAAAAAAAAACTCTTCAAATTCAAAAGAAGAAGAGGGCTGTCCACGACGTCCTGCTACCAGGACCAGGGCCCACTCGACACAATCCACAAAAATTATTACTCAATTTTTATGGACTTGGGGGGCAAATTGATGGGGCACAATGCACCCCATTAATTTTTGGGCCAGCCACATGCAAAGCTAAGGCCCAGTCCAACACTCAACAAACCACGGAGTTCCCTCATAATGAAGGCCCACAAAGGATCAGGTCCTGGTATAGGACAAAGTCCATACAGGGGCCCCTGATCACCTAAAATCCACGCTCAAGCACCTGCCTGGTCCAGATCATATCTACCAGGCCCTGACGACAGCAACCTGGTCCAGGTCCAGCCTACCAGGTCAAGAGAACGTCCACCAGGTACAGGGTTACTGACCAGGTCCAGCCCAGCCTACCTAGCACAGTTCAACCTACCAGGGGCAGTTCTCTTGACACAGTCTCAGGGTACTATAAATAGTCCCTCCCCATACACATGCCAAGGTATCCAAAAAATACAAAACACACCTCAAACTTCTCCCTCACTCTCTCTCTCTCTACAATCTCTACTTTCACACTTACTGACTTGAGCGTCGGAGGGCCGTTCCCCGGTAACACCTCTGGGGGTAGCTCACGTTTGTTCATTTTGCAGATTCAAGCCCATTTCGTGGAATTTGGACTAGCTCTTAAACCCACCAAAAATAAATTACATTGTTGTGACCCCAAAATCACCTCAACAGATCTTAAGAGCCCATTTGAGCAAGTCCATAACCGGCCCTCTCACTCTCTTTAGTGGCTTGATTTGCCACTTGCCATGCATTCACACCTAACTAACTTCTATAAATAGAAGTAGTAGTAAGGCATGAGGATTCATTTGCTCATTTGCCATTCCTTGCCATCAAGTTTAAACACAAAACTCTCTCTCCTCTTGCCTTGTCCCTTCACGCCATTTTTAGCTAAGTAAACCCCATCATTTGATTCATCATCTTTTCAAGCCCAAACTTAAAGATTCAACCTCCATTTGATCTTTAAGTGACTAAAACACACTAGCCTTCATTGTTCTTGTTCAAGACTACTAGTTCGGGTTGGTTTGTTTGGGTTTCTCTCGTGTGGTTCGTGGGGTTCACGTAGATGGCTGTGTGGTGGTTCGAATATGGCCGTGCAACGTGGTCATGGTCGTGGGGCAGCCGTGCAATGAAGCCGTGATGAAGGTTGTGCGTTACGTTGAAGCCGTGCATGTTCAAGAAGGTGCATCGTGTTGTGCGAGACTTTGAGTTCGTATGGGACGAATCCGGGCAGCGAGTTTTTGGTATTTTTTATGGTTATTCTTTGTTAAGGTAACATACTTACTCAACCTTGTTGGTATACTATGTATATAGTATAGATTAAATGCATGTTTGGGTTGTTTGGTGATGATTATCCATGATTTTATGTGTTGTTTCTAATCTGATTTTGATATGGTTTTCACGATATTTTGATGATGGTTTTGATGATTGAATATATGTTGTTTTATGGTCATGATTATTATGTCAAAGTTTGATGAATTTTGGATAAGTATAAGTGGTAATTTTCGAAATGATGATGATGATATGCGTGTGGTATGTATGAGTTCTTGATTGAGTTCTTGAATCTTGATTGAGTTCTTGATTGAAGATCTTGAATCTTGAATGAGTTCTTTATGAGTTCTTTGAGTTCTTTATGAGTTCTTGATGAGTCTTTATGGGTTCTTGGTTGAATCTTGAAAGTTAAAGAAAATGGTTTAAATGATAAAGAAAGTTAAAGAAAGTGTCTAATATGATTAAAGAATGATTATTGAATGTTGGATTATGATTGGTTAGACTCAAGATTAAGGCTAGAGGCAGTTCTTGAGAATAACTTCGATATTTTAACTAGTTATCTTCGAATCAAGGCATTGAGGCAATTCTTGATTGTAATTTAGTTAAGTTGAGATAATTAAATGAATAATATGGTTAAGATGATTAAAAGATTTAATTAAAGATTAGCTTGATTTCATTTTTAGACGCCTGATACTTTGAGTAAGATTCATTGTATTTGGGTTAAGACGTTGCCCCTATTCCATCCGCGGTATTGGGATAGTTGGAGTCATACTATGTGATCTTTGTGAATTTCCAGTAAGATTGGTTTCACGGGACATGGATTTCCAGTAAGATTGGTTTCATGGGGTTTGGGAGTAAGATTCTCAAATCCGAGCATAGTAGAAATTTCGAATGCGTAAGATGCGTTCGTACGAGCACAGTCCGGTCTAGAATATGAATGATTGCGCCAAAGATAGTTGATTAGGTTGGTTTGAGTCGAGTTCAAGTGTGGGTTGATCTTGTACTCTGGATTATTGATTTGATGTTGTCTATTTGATTTATGCTATGTGCATGTGTATTCCCATTAGGGTGAGTCAGTTATGTTACTCGCCACTGATGGTGGACTGTTGTATATTTTTCAGGTATTTCTGATGATGATACTCTTGCTTAGCTTTGGGTTGGGCGAGCGACGTTTATTGCTATTGTTGGTTGTATTTTCTATTACTGTTATTTTTAGATAGTATTAGACTATTGTATGGACTTTCATACGTTATTTTTAGACTCTGACGTGTGGTTAGAGTTACTCGTATTTTAGTATTTCTAGTTTGACTTTTGGACTAGTTATGTACAAACTTGTGGGTATTTGTACTCTTATGGTTTAATAATAATAATTGAGGAATTAGTTTTTAATTCTTAAGTAATTTGAGTTGTAGTTTATAACAATTCGACTCGTCGGTTTCTTCCGCGCCGATTTAAGCGAGTCGGGTCGTTACAACCCGTCCACCACAAGCTCTCTGCTGAAATCAGAATCCGGACTAACTGGCCCACCAAGTAGTTTAACACCCCTTAGAGGCCGAGCAATGTTGGGTGGGAAAACCCCAACTAACCTACTCCGAGGGTCCTCTACTGGCCTTCGGACGACATTTTCAGCGTTGATTATTCGGCCGACTTTTCCGACGACAATTTTCGGGACGAATTTTCCGATGACGGTTTTCGGAATGACTTTTCCGGCGATGATTATCCGGTCGAATTTTCCGGCGGTGTAACAACCCGACTTTTAGAGACATGTCGATTTACAAAGGGAAATCGACAATCGGACCATTACCAACTTAAATAACAATAAATCAACTTAAATGATTAAATGAATTAACTTTTATTAAATAAGCTACCAATTATCCAAAACGTTCCAAGAGTCATTATTACAAATAATATCCTAAAATACTGTCCCAACATGCTGGGATCATAAAATGAACTAATAAATGCCTCAAACTGTTCTGGGAAAACTAAATACTCAAAGTAAACAACTAGTCTACTCAAGCCCATCCAACGAAGCCCGCTCTACTCTGCTGCATTGTCACCTGAAACTGAGGGGGGGTCCACCGTCAGTGGCGAGTAACTAGGTTGTCCCATTTAATCGAGGGACCACCAAACACATAATAGCATAGAAATTCACATAAAAACTGTAAAGAAACTTAATACATGCTTTTATATAATCATACAAAAATCCGTATAAAAGTACGTATAAAAATACGTATAAAAGTACGTATAGAAATACGTATACAAGTACGTACAAAAATACGTATAAAAGTACGTATAGAAATACGTATACAAGTACGTACAAAAATACGTATAAATACACTTGCAGAGATACGGTTAGAATACGTATAATCTACGTATAATGTACGTACAATCAATCCTGCAAATACGGTTAGTACAAATACTCACCCATTAATCATATACATGCATACATATATAATACTAAATTATACACAGCGGAAGTCTTAGAATTACCCAAATACTTATATTATACAACTTAATTAACTCAAGATCTTAACTTATGCCATACCCACCATATATTATATCTTAACATTCCATATTCATACTTATCATATTCTTTCTTAATTTATATATCATATCTTATCATATATGATCATATCTTAACCTTATATCATAACATAAATTCCATAATAAGAACATAATAACTTCTTATCTTAACATATGTACTTATTACATTAAATCATCTTATCTTATCATCTTTGCGGACTGTCTTCTTCAGCTCGTAGCGAACCTTTGCGTTCGCAACTTTCCTAAAACATGTCGGGGTGAACCTTTGCGTTCCACCCGTAGCCCTCCTTTGCGAGAACTAAGCCTAAGCTATGGCCATAACCCCTAAATAGCCCTCCTTTGCGAGAACTACCTAGACGACTCCATATTCTAGAACCAAGAACTGCGCGGGGGAACCTTTGCGTTCGTCCCATGTGAGCAGTGGCATCGACTAAACCCAATTGATAACCTTTGCGTTATCGCAAGGGCGTCCTATCTTATTAACCCGATTGATGACCTTTGCGTCATCGCAGGGGCGATCTTAACTTATTAACCCGATTGATGACCTTTGCGTCATCGCAGGGGCGATCTTAACTTATTATCTTTCAATTCTTTATATTATATCTTATACCTTTATCATATCATATCATATATTGGGAAATACTAGGTGACCGTAATAGGAAATGAAATGTTCGGAGTCCCAGGAAAGAGAGGTGCGGCACGTATATTGGCCACCTTAAATACCAAGTCTTTCCTAGCCAGAGACCGAAACATAACATGTATAGCTATTACTCTGTTTCCTTTCTTATCCCTAGTAGTATCTTATGCAACTTCAAATCTTATAATATACTATCCTTAAAATATATGTATACGTATAATCCTATCCTTTCGGATACTAACCTTAATATTACGTCATATACCAATTTGTAACTTTATCCAAAAATATTTATATTAATAGTACTAATATTATTTCGGTCCTCTTAATAATAATACCAATAATATCTTTTAATCCCTTCACTTTACAACTTATCCCTAATAATTATTTTGTCCGTAACTTTTATTATTAATTATTCCCTAAATTAACAATAATCAAATTTAATCAAAAATTGACTAATTCATCAATTCTACACGGCATTATTAAAAATATAACAATAATTAACTATTTTCTAGAATTAATTTAATTAATCAATATAATTACAAAAATTTCCAAAATAAGATAAAAATCATATTTTTCAACAACATTCATAAAGATTAACATAAAAATAATATTTTTAACTCTTCTTTTAATTTCTATACACTCGACAATTAGAAGATAATAACCAGATTTAATTTTTAATTCAAGATTAATCAATATAATTCAATACTATCAAGATTCATCATAAAAATCATATTTTTAGTTCCCTTTTAATACTTAGGTCACCCGAAAGTTCAAGAATGAATAATAGCATATTTTAATAATTCAATTGCCCTATTTTATACAATCTGATTTTTAAAGAATTAAATTAAAAACGACCATCTAAAGATCTCTAAAAAAAACTGGAAATTTTATGGGAGCTAAATATGGGTTCAAGGATTAGCGTGCATAAATTTCGTCTAAAAATAACATCTTTTACTATTTTTAAGTGATTTTATAACTAACCAGTCAGATTAGGCTGAATTCGGTTTCAGACTTTTCTTCCATAGCAAACGATCTTTAAAAATTACGAAAAAATTACAAAATCTTTAAAACAGTATTACTGACTTCCACTTAAAATTTCGTAGCCATTAGATTTTATTAAGTATACTAATTAATTCGTAAACTAAAACTGGACAGTTTTATCAGTTTGAAAGATTAAATTATTTCAAGCAAGAAAAGATCGAATTTTGCCACGAAATAAATTATGATTCAAAATAAAACAGTAAACAAACTGCCACGAAAAATTCGTCAAGAAATAACAAGATTTGATTAATAGATAAATTCATACAAGTAATTATTCAACAATTAGAGATTTCAAGAAATACATCAAATCATGAAAATACATGAAAAATAAATCAAGAACATCATCATCCATATACTTGACATGTTCATATGAAAACAATATTAAACTTCCTACAATTTTCATGCTTCAATTCCTAATTAACTATGTGTTTTTCTACCCATAGATTAAAGAGGAGAGCATAGTTACCTTAATTCGCTTTTATTATTCCAAGGCATGAAAAATTCACCATTGATGAATTTTTCCTAAGGTGGTTCGACATTTTTGAGAGGAAGGAAGAGAAGAAATATTTTGTTTTAGTTAAATTGAACAATTAGTAAAATAGGAACCCAAATGAAAGAATAGGTCCTATTTAAAGAAAAATAAAAACAAACCCTAATGTTTGTTTAGGGTTGCCGTGAGATTGGAGTAATAAGGGGAGAGTTTAGTTAGTTTGTTAGATTAAGTTTGACTAGGTTAAATTAGGAAATTAAATTAAACAATTAATTTAATAAATTAAATAACCTAATTGATAATTAAATGAAAAGGATTAAAATGAACCCAATTATACAAGAGGGCCGGCCAAGATATTTACAAAGGAGGAAATTGGGTCATTGGCCCAATTTAGAGTAAAGGATGGAAAATAAGATAAAACAGTCCAAAAATAATGGGCCTTTTGGACTTAGAATTAAGACATAATTTTAATAACCGCGAAATTTTCTGGCCCAAAATTCCGGGTCGTTACAGGCGGTGATTATTCGACCGACTTTTCCAGCGACGATTTTCAAGCCGAGTTTTTCAGAGAAGATTTTCGGGACGACTTTTCCGACGACGATTTTCGGAATGACTTTTCAGGCGATGATTATTCGGTCGACTTTTCCGACGGTGATTATTCGACCGACTTTTCTGGCTAAGATTTTCAAACCGAGTTTTTCGGCGACAATTTTCAGGACGACTTTTCCGACGACGGTTTTCGGGCTGACTTTTTTCGGCGGTGATTATTTATCCGACTTTTCCGGCGATGATTTGCAGGCCGCGTTTTTCGGCGACGGTTTTTGGGACGACTTGTCCGACGGCAGTTTTCGGAATGACTTTTCCGACGGTGATTATTCGGTCGACTTTTTCGGTGACGGTTTTGGAGTCAGATTGAATGAAGGGTTTGAAAAGAATGAAAAGTAAAATACTGAAGAGGTGAAATGAAATGAGCTTCAGGCTTTGGGCTCATTAAATTTTTGTTCCTAATAAAAATAAAAATTGTGACGACCCGACTCGCTTAAACCGGCGCAGAAGAAAACCTACGAGTCGAATAGTCAGAACTAACAAACTAAAATACTTAAAATTAAAAACAAACCTCAAAATGATTATATTTACTAAACCAAAAGTACAATTACCCACAAGATTGTACACAACTAATCCCAAAAGTCAAACTACTACTACTAACATACGTAACTCCAAATACATGTCAGAGTTATAGTAAAGTATATGAGTACTACTTCTAGAGTATATAACTAGAAAACATCGAAACATAACAATATAAAATCTAGGCAATAACGGCACTCGCCCAACCCAATGCTAAGCAAGGACCTCATCATCAGAATTACCTGAAAAACAACAACAGTCCACCGTCAGTGGCGAGTAACATAATTGTCTCACCCTAACGGGGATACACATGAACATAGCATAAATCAAATAACCAAACCAAACAATCCAATCAAATCATGCGAATCATACAAATACACATGCTTGACTCGACTAACTTAACCAATCTTAACTTTGGCGCAATCATTCGCATACTAGACCGGATTACGCACGTACGAACGCATCTTACGCGAACGAACTTTCCAACTATGCCAGGATTGAGAATCTTACTCCCAACCCTATGAAACCAATCTTACTGAAAATCCATGTCAAAGACGACATAGTGGTAATCACTATCCCAATACCACGGCTAGGATAGGGGCAACTTCTTAACCCAAAAACATAGAATCTTACTCTACGATTTAGGCGTCTAATAGCGAAATCAAGCTAATCTTTAAATCTTTAATCCTTTAATCCGAAGTTTACATTCTTAGTTACTTCTTAAGTTGCATCTTACGCCTTGACTTAAGAAAATAACATGTAAACCAAACATCTTACAACATCTTATGACTTTCTTTAACCTTTTCTTTAACTTTCTTTAACTTTAAAGACTTAATCAAGAACTCATAAAGAACCTTAAAGAACTCATCAAGAACTCAAAGAACTCATCCAAGATTCAAGATCTTCAACCAAGAACTCAATCAAGATTCAAGAACTCATCCCAAATCATCAAAATACACGCATACTTTCAACTAAACTCAACACATGAAATTATCAACTTTCTTGCATCCAAAATTCATCAAACTTAAACATGATTAACATAAACTTAATACTAACATAATCAATCATAGAATCATCATTTTAAACCTTAAAATCATCATGAAATCACTTAAAAATCAGATTTATATTTCATACACATAAACATGTCAAAACTTCAACATAAACTAATCTATGCATTTAATCTATACTATGGATCATAGTATACCAATCAAGTTGAGAAAGTATGTTACCTTGATGAAGATTAACAAGGTAAACACTCAAGAACTTGCTGCCCGGAAAGCTAAACCACACGGTCAAGCAACACGGACCACACGACACGTCTTCCACCACGGACACGGTCACCCACGAACACCACACGAGCAACACGGCACCACCACACGGCCCAACCTCGAACCGCCGTGCACCACCGTACTCCATCACGAACACGACCACCTACGAACACGGCCACCCACACGGCTTCACGTGATCCACACGGCACACACGATCCCAATCGAACAACCCCAAACCAATCCCGAACTAGTGATCTTGATTGGAAATTAAGGAGATTATTGTATTAAAAATCACTTAAAGATCAATAGTAATCAAATCTTTAAGTTTTGGAAGAGTTTGGATGATGAACAATGGTTGGGTGTTCAATCATCAAAAATGGCGTGTGACTATAGGCAATGGAGGGAGTTTTGTGTTTTGATCTTTTGATGGCAAGTGTGTTTAAATGGGCAAATGAGCTTCCAAGCCTTACTAACCCTTCTATTTATAGAAGTGGTTTAAGGTGTGAATGCATGGCAAGTGGCAAATCAAGCCACTAATCATTAAGGGGGCCGGTTCTCTTGAGGCCAAGATGGGCCAATTTGGGCTCTCGTGATCAATTGGGCCAATTTATAATAATTACATGATTAATCATGCTTAATTCGATTTAGCCCAAAAATATTAAATAACTAATTAGAAAATTAAATAATAAAATTCTAATTAATTAAATAATAATAAAATAAATAATAATTGATTAAAATAAAATAATTCGAATTTAATCGAAATTATTCACATAAAATAAAATAAATAGTTCAAAAATAAATTTGAACCATACATAAAACCACATAGTCATACATAAATACTCAACAGAAATACCTATAAAATCTGGGCTGTTACAAAAATAAACATAAAAATAAAAAAAATAAAATAAACATAAAAATAAACATAAAAATATAAATATAAATATAAATATAAATATAAATATAAATATAAATATAAATATAAATATAAATATAAATATAAATATAAATATAAATATAAATATAAATATAAATATAAATATAAATATAAATATAAATATAAATATAAATATAAATATAAATATAAATATAAATATAAATATAAATATAAATATAAATATAAATATAAATATAAATATAAATATAAATATAAATATAAATATAAATATAAATATAAATATAAATCAAATCAAATCAGAAAAACTCAAATCAGATCAGATCAGACAAACTCAGATCAGATTAGATCAGATCAGACCAGATCAGTCCTAAAGAACAGAGCCTAACTCGATCAATATAGAGAGCTCCAACACTAAATGATTAATTTAACCAACAAGTAACAAAATGCGATTCCAATGTTTGTATTTTAATTATTTAATTACAGCTTTAGGTCATGTTTACGTCAGTTTAAATTCAGTTAAGTTCAGTTCAACTCTCAATTCTCTTCTCTTATAAAATATTACTTTCAGCTATATTCAATTCAGTTCAGTTGTATTCAGTTGAAGTAAACAAGGTCTTAGTAAGTAAAATCAACACTGAATTTAGTATTGTTTAGTTCTTTTATGGTATTTCTTTTACTTTTCTTTGGTTTTAGTTTTGTTTTAGCTTTCTTGTTCTTCTTTGGGGCTTGCCCCTCATTCTTACCACACACACAACACAAAAAAAAGTCCACATATAACAATTACGTCGACGTTAGTCCAAGACAACATACAAGGCCGGTGTTGCTCTATAGCAAAAACTCAAGAACTAAAATGGATCTACTTGTTGTTCACTGGGCCAGTAGGCAATACACCTACATAATATTTAGGCCCAACTATACCTTTAGAGAATAGTATGAATTTGTTTTACCAAGTATAGACTACATAAAGTTTGAACTTTGGACCAAATGATCCAAAACTAGGCATGGCAAATATAAACCCGAGTTGTTGGTCAACCGAAAATCGATCCAAAAAAATTGGGTCATGAACTAAAAAATTAACCCGAAATCCGTTAAATAGCCTAAGGTTAGACCTGAAACCCAAACCCGTTATGAACGAAATCCTTTTTTGACCGACCGAGGCAAAACAAGCAACAACGGCGGCCACTAAGATCATGGCATGTGTAAGAGAAGCCATCTTATTATAAAAATCACTCAGAAAAATATACTATTAGTTAGGTTAAAAAATGAACAATTTTTTTATGAGATATGAAGCTTTTTTGTATTATGAAAAACAGTTGAAGTGAATTGAATATTTATAGGGAAATGGCAAGAAAGACTGGGAATGTTAGGCTTGGCTGCATGAAAAAACTTCATTGTGTTTAGAATTCTAAGCTTTGAAAAAAAAATTGACAAGAAGCTTTGAAAATTTTAGGGTTATTATTATTATTGTTTTTGGGTTAGTAGTGGGTAGTCTACCCACCGGGTTGATGTAGCAATGTCCGAACTTTTGTATGCCCCTCCTAAAATCAATAGTTCCACATGTTAGAATTGATTATCATCATATGCAAATTATCATAGCCCCTCCTAAAATTAACGCAAAACCTGATCCGAAAAAATTATAATATTTTATTGTTTTATTAATAGTGGGTAGTTTATCCACCGGGTTGATGTAGCAATGTCTGAACTTTTGTATGCCCCTCCTAAAATCAATAGTTCCACATGTTAGGATTGATTGCCATATGCAAATCAAAGTGTATACTTTCTCCGTAATCAAACAGTTGCAAAAAAAGTGCTCTTATTTGTCAGTATTAAAAACTTAATTTGTTGTAACTATTTGGTTACAGAAGAAGTATGACAAATAAGAAGAGAAAACTTGATCATGTTTTTTAATTGCTCTCATTACTAGGACAATGCAATTGTATGTGTTTGTGTCATTACTAGCCAACAGAGCTGGTTAACATGCACGTCATGTAGGGGTGCATGTTAGTAGTTTAACAAAGATTAGCTTTCTTGCAGACAAATTTCGTTACCTGATTGAAAAATAGAGTACAAATACACACCAAAACAATTTTGGAAAATTGGTGACATTTAGGCCCTGTTTGTTTTGAAGGAAAATAATTTTCATGAAAAATCATTTTCTAAGAAAAATAATTTTCAATGGTAGGGGAAAAAAAATCAACGCGTATAAAAGCTGAAGTTCAACAATTGGCCAAAACAAGTCCTTCCAATTTCCAGGTCCATTGGCCAAAAGAACGATATGGGGTTTTGTGTTTTAAAATCTCTAGGTTGCTAGTAAAAAAAAAGCCCATGCTTTGTCAAAAACGGCCCATTCTTTCTTAAAAAGAAGCCCATGCTTCCTACATATTACTATATTAGTGAATAGTGATATCACCTAATCACCTCTTTCCCACTTGTCACTCCTGCCTGGTTTAACTTTGATGGACTTTTGCCAAAAAAAAAAAAAAAAAACTTTGATGGACTAGGATGTTCATCTTTATCCCACCCAATCGATCAAATCTATGACCTAGTACATCAGATTTGAAAATTTAGATATTCAATCCGGTTTATTTAGGGTATTTCGAAACGGATTTTTGAAAATTTCCAGAACAAGGAAATTGAAGTTTTAGATATTTGAAATATCCGGATATCTTGATCTTTCGGATTAGATATCTGGATAATTTAGATAAGTAATTTAGTTTTTTCACATTGAAACAAGTTGCAGAAGGTTACATTCAAACTCTAAATGTTGCTAGTGCTTATCAGTTTGCAGGCTTAGTTAAGTTTTAGACATTTTTTTTATTTAAAAAAAAAAAGATTTAGACATGTTTAATAAATTTTAGGAAAAATTCATATAAATAATCCCAACTATTGGACGTCTTCCAATATTAATCCCAACTATTAGTTATTACAGTATAATCCAAACTTTGGGGGTTGTTTTATGATATTAGTCCATTGACTTATTTAACCTATTGTAATCGGTCACTAATTCATAAAATATTCGTTATCTTTCCTCTTTTCTTATTTATTGTACTTAACTATACCTTCCTCCCTTTCTACGAAGGAAATCGGCAGGCCCGTCCCTAGGCCAGGGCATGTGGGGCGGCTGCCCTGGGCCCAAGGGAAAAAAGCCCAAGTTCAATAATTCTGAATATTAGAAATTTAAAAAAAAAACCATAAATCTTTCCAGACTGTACGGTTTTTTCTCTTCTTGTTGCCTTGCTTATACAGCTATACTCCTTCAATTACTCATATATCAAAGATCTTAATTACCAAAACTACATTAATTTCCTTTTCAATTTCCAATCCTCCATCAATCACTTTTCATTTTCAAACCAAGAAAATTATCTTTTCCCAAAACAACGTATATCTCACTAAATTTTTCTTCTTCTATCTAACCAAATCCCTAAATCAATTGAAGAATGGAGATTTTGGTTTCCATTAACGGCCATTTTCTCCTTCAATTACTCTTAAATCAGCTGAATGCTTGGTCAAAAATTCTGAATTGGTTTTTGCTGAAATGGATATGGAAATTGGCTTTGGCTAGCAGCTGTGCATCCCTTAAATTCGCTCCAAATCAGAAATTTGAAGGTTTTTGTTCATGATCTATTGATCTGTAATTGATTTCATCTTTTTTTTTAGTGTTTAGATGATTAGATATTTAGCTGTTTGCCGTAATTGTCGTCAACTTGTTTGTAATTAAAATTTTGCCGACAATATTTGGTGTTGAATTGTATTAAGTTGTTGTAATTGCTATCAATTTGCTGCATCTGACAATTTGTTAATGCAAATTGAGTTGTATATTTTTTCTACTTGATAAATGCCCAGTGCCGACAATTTGTTGTCCACTTGATAAGAATCGAATTGCATGTTTTTTCCCAATTATATTCATATATCATGCTAGATGCTATCAAGTTTTCTAATTTTATTTTTTACATTTGATTTTTTTTCCTTAGGAATTCAGGAAGTGGACAGTATTTCTGAAATATCAAATTAAATTTGGATCTTTTCATTGTTGAAAAACTGACAAACCATGATCAGGTTCTATTGTTCTATTTAAAGTTGATTTATTTGATTTATTGGGTTTTAGTAGTGACAAAGTATAATTATATTAGTTTATAGATAATAGATTACACTATATTACAATGTTGCCTAAAAAACACTTATCTGGTAATGAGAAAAGGAAAAAAAGAAAAAGAACAGAAGAATTGATTGAGTCACAAAAGGGTGCCATTGAGAAATTTTTTTCCAAAACAATGGGAGGGTCTTCTAATGAATTGGGTATGGATGATGAACCTGGACAATATGATGAGAATTTGAATAATGAAAATCATGCCTATGAGCCTAATGATAATGCCACCACTAATCTTAATGACCAAAATGATGTGCCAAATGTGTCTAATGTTGATAATGATACAATAATTGATGAGCCATATGTCCTTCCTTCTGACATGTATGATCCCATGAATTGGGGTAATCTTGACAACAAAGGAATAGATATTATAGTTGAAAAAGGACCTATAAGAGATAATGATATTGTCTTTCCAATCGATAGTAATCAAAGACATTTTTCTAAAACTTATTATTCACGAAAGTTGAGTAATGGAGAAACTAGTGATAGAAAGTGGTTGGTTTACTCAAAGCAATCGGATAAAGTGTATTGTTTTTGCTGTAAATTGTTCACAACCCACAGTCACAGAAGTTTTCTATCAAGTGAGGGTGTGAATGATTGGAAACATCTTGGTGAGAAACTTAAACTACATGAGAATAGTGTTGAACATATGACTAATATGAAAAATTGGATTGAAGCGAGGTTGAGATTAAAAACTAATGAAGGCATTGACAAAGATTCATTAAAAAGAATGTCGAAGGAAAAAGAACGCTGGAGACAAGTGTTGATAAGAATTATAGCTGTTGTGAAATGTCTAGCGAAAAGGAATTTAGCTTTCCGTGGGTCTAATGGTAAACTATACGAGGAAAGTAATGGTAATTTTTTGGGATTAATTGAAATGATGGCTGAATTTGATTTGGTAATCCAAGAACATGTTCAACGTATCAAAAGCAAAGAAATTCACCATCATTATCTTGGACATAAAATTCAAAATGAGCTAATATTTATTTTGGCCCAAAGTGTTAAAGCTTCTATTATACATGTAATCAAGGAGGCCAAATATTATTCTGTGATTCTTGATTGTACCCCTGATGTGAGCCATCAAGAACAAATGACCTTGATAATACGATGTGTAAACATGTCAAGTAATCCTATAAAAATAGAAGAGTTTTTCTTGGAGTTCTTGAAAGTGGATGATACATCCGGATTGGGTCTTTTTAATGAATTGTTAAATGTATGCAAGTCCCTTGATTTAGATGTTGATAATATTAGAGATCAAGGTTATGACAATGGGTCTAATATGAAAGGTAAACACCAAGGGGTTCAAAAAAGATTACTTGATGTTAATCCTAGAGCTTTATATATGCCATGTGCTTGTCATAGTCTTAATCTCACTCTTTCGGATATGGCACATTCATGTGTAAAAGCTGTTTCATTTTTTGGAATTGTTCAACGCATATATGTGTTGTTTTCTAGTTCTACCAAAAAATGGAAGGTTTTAACTGATAATGTTCCAAGCTTAACAGTAAAATCCTTATGTAATACTCGATGGGAGAGTAGAATCAAAAGTGTTCAAGCTATTCGATTTCAAGCACCTCAAATAAGATTAGCTTTGTTGGATTTGTATGATTCTTGTGGTAGTGATGACGCAAAGTCAAAAAGTGAAGCTGAAAGCTTAGGGAATTCTCTTGCAAGTTTTGAATTTTTACTTAGCATGGTTATCTGGTATGATATTTTATTGGTCATCAACTTTGTTAGCAAAAAGTTGCAATCAAAATCCATGTGTATTGGTGCTACAATGAAGGAAGTTGAGAGTTTTATGACATACTTAGAGGATTATAGAGAAAATGGCTTTAATTCAAGTATGGGTATTGCTAAAATTCTTGCTTTGGATATGGAAGTAGAACCAACACTTCCAACAAAGCGTCGCAGTTTTAGGAGAAAACAATTTGATGAAAATGGCGATGATGATGGAGAAATACAATCACCAATCGAATCTTTTAGAGTAAATTATTTTTTGGTGGTTGTTGATATGGCAATTGCTTCATTGAAAAACCGATTTGAGCAATTAAAGACCTTTGAAAGTATTTTTGGTTTTCTATTTGATTCAAAAAATTTGAAGTCCTTGGATTGTAATGAATTGCAAAAATCTTGCATAAATTTTAAGACTAAATTTTCTCATGATAATTTGTCTGATGTTGATGCAGATGATTTATATTCTGAACTAAAAGTGTTGCAAATGATTTTGCAAAATGAGTCGATGTCGGCATCTGATATACTCGAGTTTGTTAAAGATGCGGATTGTTTTCCAAGTGTTTCAATTGCCTATCGAATTCTTCTAACTATGCCAGTGACGGTAGCATCTGCTGAAAGGAGCTTTTCAAAGTTAAAGTTATTGAAAAATTACTTGAGATCCACTATGTCCCAAGAAAGGTTGAATGGCCTAGCCATTTTAAGTATTGAAAAAAATATATTAGAGCATATTGATGTAGACACTATTATCTGTGATTTTGCATCTCAAAATGCTCGTAGACAATGTTTTTTATGAGCATATTAGTACCTATCATATTGTAATAAATAAATTTTAGTGTTTGTTAGTTATTTCTTTTAAACCCAATAAAATTTATTATTTGCAAATCGAAGCATTAGTTCTTGCAAACCCTTAAAATTTTAAATCATTATACTATGTATTCATTAGGGTCTTGGGGGCCCCATTATGAGATTTCGCCCTAGGCCTCCATATACTTAGGAACGGGGCTGGAAATCGGAGCCGGTCAAAAGTTAGTATGGACTAATATCATAAAACTACCCTTAGTTTGGATTATAGTGTAATAACCTATAGTTGAAATTAATATTGAAAGATCTTCAATAATTGGGATTATTCATATGAATTTTTCCTAAATTTTAATCTTATCTAATTACATTCAATAAATTTAAGAAATCAATTCACAAAATTATTATATATGCATGGAAGTTGTCCAAGTTGAGATATGTCCACGTTTGAGCTCTAAATAAGAGGAAATCATGACTCATACTTCACGATGAGGTCATGAGGATATTGAGATATAGTACTCATCCCCGTGTACTTATCCATGATGGCACCTTGCCCATTGTTTTTACTTTTTAGTTTAGTAGCACCGCAGCAATACAATGGATCTACTACGCAATCAGGTAGAGGTATGTTTACCTAGAGTTGGCATTCGGGTCGTTCAGTACCAGTCGGGTTGAGTTGATTGGGTTGATGGGCTTATGGTTTGGGTTTGTGTCGGATTTGATTTGGGTTTTCTCCAAATACATTTAAAAGATATAATAATCAATATTACACACTTTAATAGTCGGGTTTGAGTCGGGTCAAATTCCAGTCATAATATCAAGTGAATTTGGGTATGTTTCAGATCGGGTAATCGGGTATGTGTTACTTTTGTCACCTCTATGTATAACTAAAAGCCTTTTATTACTCATTAATATAATTTTACTAGTTTAAAATTTTGAAATGAGAAAGAAAAAACCCATAAAATGTACAAAATTACCTTTGGCTGCAGTCTGCACCCTACACCTGAGTGTATATAAATATTTATAGTTTTCAAAATAATGCATAGTGGCAATTTCTTAGATAATAGTAAATATGAATAACACTCAGGGCTCGTTTATTTTAGCTGAAATGAACTGAACTGAATACAACTGAATGTAATATTTTATAAGAGAAAGAAATTGAGAGCTGAGCTGAACTGAACTGAACTGAATTTAAGCTGAAGTAAACAAGCCCTCACTCGAATCACTACTCACCAGCAATTTTAATATGTAAAAGGACTAATATAGCCTATATATGATATATCATGTATTTTAGAATTAACGATGCATAACTAGGCACAGCTCCTGTTAGTCTGTTACCACCGAGTTTGGATTCAAGAGAATTTAAAAGTTTTTTTTTTATAAACTCTACCAAGTGGAGCTCAATCAATCATAACTAAGCATAGCTTGTATATTTTTTTTAATCAGAAATCCCTTTATTTTTTCTCTAAAAATCACCACAAATCTTGAGCAATTAATTTTAAAAATATACAAATATGATTGAACTCTACTTAATAAAATTGTTATAAAACTGCCTTCAATCCAAACTCCTTACCACTAGGGACCAAGCCACCATTTTGAAACTCCACCAACAAGATCTATGGGCTAAAATTGACGGTCCAATTTATATTTTCCAACTTTTCGACCCCACATACCATTCCTCTAAAACCAGCCCCAATAAATATCTCTCTTTGATTTATTTATTTGGAAAAATTACCAAGAATGAATTAACCTTTGGATGATTTTCCAAAAATAAGTCAATTTTTTGAAAATCCAGAAATAAGCCAATCTTGTTATCATTTAAGCCAAAAATAGGTCAAATGATTAAAAAAATCATTTGACCTATTTTTGGCTTAAATGATAACAAGGTTGACTTATTTCTGAATTTTCAAAAGGTTGGCTTAATTGTGAAAGATTGGACAAAGGTTGGCTTATTCTTGACAATTTTTTCTATTTATTTTTATTTTGTCTATTTTTCCTAATAATAATAGAAAAAGAATATATCTTCCTTTGTTCCATTTATATTCCAAATCCACCCCACCATCATTTCTTCATCATCGGATCCTTTGCTCCCATCACCCTCCCACCAAAAAGACATCAACAACAACAAACAAAAAACAATCAATTCCTCCAAAATAATTCAAAATTTCTCAAATTTCCCCAAGTGAATGACGAGAAACAATCGCAACCGTCTAAATGCCATCACCGGCACAAATCTCAACCATTCAACATCCGGCGATTTCCGGCATCTTAATTCGCCGGAAACACCCACAAAACCAAACCCTAAATTCCTCTCACTTGTTCTACAAGCCTTAATCATGGCTTTTGTAATCTCTCTCTTCTTCATCTTCATCGGAGTTGCAGCCATCATTTTCCTGCACCTCTGCATCGCAGGCGGAGCTCTCCGCCACCGCCGAAACCAACGAAGACCCAGTTCAAGAAACCCGGATTCATCATCTGGGTATTCATTAGATTTGCTCAATACACTTCCGAAATCGAGATTCAAAGGCTGTGAGGTTTGTGCGATTTGTTTGGATAATGTTTCGGAAGGTGAGTATTGTAGGGTTTTGCCTAGTTGTAAGCATGTTTTTCACTTGAATTGTGTGGATAAGTGGATTTTAAAGTCGCCCGTTTGCCCGGTTTGCCGGAGCTCCGTTAGAGATTTGGATCGTCATGAAGATAAACGAAGAGGTCCGTTTGATTGGGAACACTTGTGGTCTGCTTGTGGGTAGTAAGTTGTTGTAAGTTGCTAATATTGTTTTAGGTTTTTTTTTTTTTTTTTTTTTTTTTGAAGCTACTTGATCTCTGTTTTTTGGGGCTTGGTAGCTCTGTTTTTGTTTAATGTAGATTGTAAATTACAAGTTGTTTTTGTTGTGACATGAAACTAGTGCTCTTGTATGAGTAAATTTAGAGTAAGTTCAATAGACGACCTCATGCCGATTATGCATATGAAAAATAATAATAATTGGTTTAGCTTTGAATCAATTTTGAATTAATAAAGTAAAATTTACAATTTGAATTGAGTTTCAAGTTTGAAGTAAGTTTGGGATTATGTAGCAGAGTTTTGCAATGGTGAATTTGATGGAATAGACTTTTTGTTGTTTGAAAATGTTGGACTGTTTGAACACACGATATGTCGCAGAAAAAATTGTACTCCTCTTTTATTTTGTTATGGAGTTAGTATAAAGCTAATGTTTCAACGTATTCTCTCTCGACCAATGAAAAATCAATATTAGGAGGGTTAGCGGAACACTTTGAGTATCTAGCTACTTTAGATAGCCAAGTAACCAAAGTTGATTTTCTATGATGAGATATTGAGAAGAGATCACTGAGAGCATATAGTTTTACCGTAACATATTAATTGTAACGAGTTGACATAAGGTAGAGAGAAAAAATATTAAGCTATTGCAATTATAGAGAGAAAAAGTATTAAGTTGTTGCAATTAATATGTTATAGTTAATGTATTTCTGAAGTGCTTTTGAAATGTTTTGTGTGTGTGTGTGTGTGTGAGATAGTTGTAACTTGTGAACCCATCGATTGAATTGGCGCTAAATAGCTAATCGCTTCATAGAATAAAGGTGTCGTACGTTTCGTGAAAACTAACCCTTGCAAAAGAAGGAGCTACGCTACCGTGCAGGATGAAAAACACAATACATAGGCATTTAGCATCTTAGTACTTTTACTTTGTAAAACCACCAAACTGTCATATAGGGAAATGATAAAATCATTTTCCTTTTGTAGGTAAAGAATGCCACTTTTTCCCTCTTACCCCTTACTTCTACCCTAGGTTGCATGGATACGGGTACGAGTTCGAGAACAGGCTCAGAACGAGTACGTAATACGTCACTTTTAAATTAAGGATACTGGTACGAATAAGAAAATAATACATAAATGATATAAAAATATGAAATTTTATGAAAATCTTAAATTTTATTTGGAATTATATTTGTGAAAACATAAATAATCAAGTAAAATGATAAAACGACCCTTTTAAAAAAATAATAGAAAGACGGAAAAAATGGCTGAAATAAGCTAAAATAATTTTTAAAAATATAATAAAAAATTAGAGTGAAGTATCGATATCAGTATTCAACACGGGTATGACTAGCTAATTGAAGTATCCATGCATCCTAGCTTCTACCTCCTTCACTTTTCTCATCCTTCCTTCATATTTCTACTTCATTTTTAATTTCCTTCATACGTTTTCCTCTAATCAAACAAACAAATGAAAACTTTTTTTAAATCTATGTTTTTCATTAAAAATTGTTTTCCTTAGAAAATGATTTTCTTTGAAAATTGTTTTCCTTTGAAACAAACGGAACATAAATTAGCTAATATTAACATTTAACAAGCGTTATTATACTAACGTTTTTTTTATACGTAAAGAAAAACCGATTAACGCTTTTTATAAGACCGGTCACAAACATCATTTGGAATAATAAGGAAAATCCAACAAGGGCTATGTAAAAAAGGAGGATTCCTGATTTAAATCATTGTGTTAAATAAATATTGAAAGATAGCTCAGGTGATTAAGGTTTCCCTCCTGATTCCAGATAATCTTGAAATCGATTTTTCACTATCTCCTTTGGAAACTAAATCAACAGCAGCTTTTGACCCCAAAAAAATCATTGCGTTAATACCCACACGGCCACACGCATTAGTTAACCGAGTAAAAAGTAACTCCTTATTAGTTTTACGTAATTGGTTCAACATTCCCACTAACCCAAAAAAAGTCTATCATATCATTCTTATCCTATGTAACTAATCAACTTCATTAGTCATCGTAGTGGAAAAAAAACGAAAATTTAGCTTATGGAGATTGGACGGAAATTGATATAAAGACAACTAAAATTGATGTGGGCACAACTTTTGTGAGAGGAACATAGATTGATGTTCTCTCACAATAGGTTATGCCCATATCAATTTAGTTGTGCCCTTATCATTTCCCAGATTGGAGGTGGTTAGTGCCATGTTATATAGTTATAGCCTATATATAGGTTGTAGGAAAGAAAGAAATTAATTACTTTTAAGACATATTACTATATGGACAATTGACATATATAATATAACTTTCCTAAATAAAACTCATTATCCACGATAGCTACGCGGATTTTCTTAACCATATTTTCAAAAATATTGTTAAAAATGTTATAATAAAACACTAAATAAACTAACATGTCATATTTCCAAATCAATATATTTTTGCTTTAAATGATAACAAAGTTAGCTTAATTCTGAATTTTCAAAAAGTTAGCTTAATTGTGGAAGATCGACCAAAGATTAACTTATTCTTGACAATTTTTGCTTTATATTATATACTCCATTCTTCATAAATAATACTCCTTTATTAAAATAATAAAAAAAATTATGGAGGAAGTTCATTAAATTACAGCAAGACTAAGGACTCGTTTACATTAGCTAAACTGAACTGAATAGAAGTGTATTTATTGAACTGAACTGAACTGAACTGAATATAATCTAAAGTAAACAAACCTAAGTTAGATAAACCATGTTAGACAACACAAAATAGTTCTCAAATCCAAGATTAAAAAAAAAAAAAAAAGAATACAACAATAACTCAATAAGAACGCATGCGACCTTGTCAGGTACGGAGTATACAACTAACCAATTAGCACTCAATGTACTAATACTCCGTATTAATCTAAACTAGTCCTTTGGCCCCGGGCTATGATTATACGAGTACAAAAGTGTGAATGGTTATTTTATTGTTTTATTAGTTCATGCTCTGCGCTTTGCTTATTTGAGTGTAACAGGGATGTCATATTTGTAATGAACCGTAAATATTATTTATTAAATATGAAATAAAAACGTCAAAACACTTTAATACGTTACATGTAGGAGTAGTTCAAGTGGTCTATAAAAGTGACTTTGAAATGTTAATATCTTATTCATACTAATACTAATACTAATACTAATACTAATACGGAGTACTATTTATATGGCATGCGATTTTTGTTATTTCAACATCAAAGACAAAACTCAACATATTAATTATGGAGTATTACCTTTCACCTTTGTGACCTTTCATTTGTAAGACATACATTTTTAGACGAATCAAAATAGATTTATCATGATTATATTTTTCATTATGTATATAAAAATATGAACAATCAAAGTTTTGAAATGAACAATGTCATTTTGTGATATATAGCAAGTATACAAGGACCGAGTAAGTATTTTTTTTCCTAATGAATTACTTCCTCCGCTTCATATTAGTTACAAGGTTGGCAATTTGGACACTATTTGTAATCACTCTTATATTTCACTCTTTATACATGTAATAAAATATATATAGTCATGTGATCTCTTTTGAATCGTTTGTTCTTTATTGTGACCTAATTTTTATAATTTTTGATAAAAACGAATATAAACTTATTACGAGTATAAATTATGCATTGACAAACGTAAAAAATAAAACGTTGCAACTAATATAGAACGGAAGAAGTAACAATTAGCATATATATAATCAAATTTTAATAAAGACAAACAATAAATTCAGATCAGATCAACAAATATAAACAGAATCAAACATGAAAATCCCCAAAATGAGGATAGATAATGGAAGGATGCACTAACTTTTCAACGAAAGTAGTCGCCTATACTACCTCTCCACGTCCCTCACAGAACCAAAAAAATAAAATGGGGGCAAAAAAAACCTTCGATTCATTGCCGCTAATACATTACTAATCAATCCCCTTATCTTTTTTTCTTTTAGTCCACGCTATTTCATCTCAAACAAAAAAATGCCAGAAATTGAAACCCCAACTAATACCAGAAATCCCAGCACTAAACTTAAATCCAATCTCTTATCTCCTTTACTTCCAATTTTCCTAGATTCATTGAACATCATCTTCTTAGAAAACCCCAAATTCTTCATCACTGTCTTCACATTCATCACTTTCCCACTTTCTCTTCTCCTCACTTCACTCTCTGTAACTTCAACTCCTCGATTTCTAAAGTCCCACATCGCTCGTCTTGAATGGCTGTCTAGAGTTGTTCCTATTTGGATCGAAGCTTCTAACATCGAGGACGAGTCTCGTGCTGATACTCAAACGTTGTTTCGAATCAAGCTGCTCCATGGGATCCCCATTCTTGCGCTCTCCCTTTTTGCTGCCGTCGCTATCGTAGCCGCCTCGTACACCGCCGTGCGGAAGAAGAAGAAGGTGGCTTTCAGGGCGGCGATTGATGCTGTTAAGGCCAGGTGGGTGCCTCCCTTGCTGACGTGTATGGTTAACTTTATTGTGTGGGTTGTGTGGGCCCATCTCGATCCGGTGGTTAATAAGTACGCCGTCAAGTACTGGTACTTGACGGCGGTGGCGCAGGTGGTGGCGGAGGTGTACTTGATGGCGGTTCTTGGGGTTGGGCTTGTTGTGTCGATCGTGGAGGGTCGGGTCGGGCTGGGTGCGATTCGGGTCGGGTCGGGGTTGATGGCGGGGAGGAGGGTATGCGGGTGGGTGTTGTCGGGGATGATACTGCTGGTTTCGGGGTTTATAGGGAGACAAATGGTGGGGGTGTTGAACGGTCAGGATATGGGGGGGAGAAGTGGAGGGTACACGTGGACGGTGGGGATAAGATTGGGAAGCATGGTGGGGTTAATGGGGTTGTTAGGGTGGTTTGTGATGTGGAGTTATGTGGTGTTCACGGTGTTTTACGTGGAATGTAGGAAAAGACATCTAATTAGAGAAGAAGATAAGTTAGATTTGGATGAAATTGACATTTAATTTAATCTTGTGGTTTGGAGCCTCTAAAGTTCTTAAGAAAACTTATAGATTTTTATCAATCAAACCTTTTATTTTTACATTAAAGGTTCACATTTTTTACGATAAAAATACCTTTTAAATTTCAACTATTGCTTTATTTTGGGTTTAATTTGAGTGTTTAATTTATAAGTCTATTTTTTTCAATCATTTGCTGTAATTAGGGGTTTTTTTTTCCGGCTTAAATTCAGTTTCCAATTTCTTTCTTTTATAAAATATTACTTTGAGATGTATTCAATTAGTTTAGTTCAGTTGTATCCAGTTTATTTCTGTTTAAATTCAGTTCTAAATTTCTTTCTCTTATAAAACATTGCTTTGAGTTGTATTCAATTAGTTCAGTTCAGTTGTATTCAGTTTATTTCTATTTAAATTCAGTTCAACTCAGTTCAGTTCTCAATTTCTTTCACTTATAAAATATTACTTTGAGATGTAGTATTCAATTAGTTCAGTTCAGTTGTATTCAGTAAATGTAAATAAGCCCTTAGTGATGAACTGATAAGTGATGAGATGATACCCTTTGCTTTACTCAGCACATGCTTGTTAGATCTTGTTTTTAGTTGCGTTTGTGTTAAGCTTTTAATGATTCCATTACATTAAATTACGGAGTCCCCTAATTTGTTGATTGATAATTTGATACTACTTTAGCATCTTACAATGTTTGTCTTGTGGACTTTTAGGGTCTGTTTACTTTGTTGTAAAACATTTTTGATGTAAAATGATTTTTCATGAAAAATATTTTACGTTGGAAAACTCATTTTCATATAATTTTTCCTGTTTACTTGCACGGAAAATAAGTTTTACTCCTAAATTTGGAAGAAAATGTTTCCAATAAGGTGTAAAATGAGTTTTCACCCAAAATTTTACCTTTTATTTTTTTCAGCCAAAGTAAACAATGTAAAATAAGAAAATTGTTTTTCCTGGAAACAATTTTTGCTCTTGTAAACGGACCTTAATATATAGTGTCGCACTGTCCCAGAGATGAGTCATATGAGTAAAACTCGTATGACTAATATATGAGTGCACGTTCGATAATGGTCCTCTACTCCTCCATGATTCCATGAAAGATGATGTATTTCCGTATATTTGTAATTGACATCTTTAGGGTTATATAACTAAAATAATGTTTTTTTGAAAGGATAACACTAAAATTATTTTAAAAAGGAACTGCAAATTAAGTCAAAACTCAAAAGTGACTACGGTAGGATAAATTACGGGTTAGGTAAACAAAATAGAACCTCTAATGTGTCAATGAAAATTAAAGAAAGTAATTTTGGCAATGAGTGAAAAAATAGGGCCTTAGAATAAGTTTACAAACCATAAATATAGCTTAGAAATAGGACCCTCAATTTGGGTCAAAATTATTTGGATAAATGTTAACTAAATTCAAAGTGAACTAGAAACCTAAATTGAAAACTGAAACAAATTTAAAAAAAAGTGAAAATAACTGAACAAACCTAGAAAAATAACAAGTGTATGTGACTTGAAGTGAACTAAAAAGGAGCAAAACTGGTTTGACTCGAACTGGAGCTGAAATTGAAAATTGACCTAATCAAAATCGATTTTAACAAAAAAAAATGAACAAAACTGAAACTGATTTAACTCAACTAATTTTAAACTAAAACTAAGCTATTGTGAAAACTCATAACAAGAATCTAATTGAATATAACTGAAACTCATTAAACTCACATAGTTTTAACAAAAATGTATGGAAATTGATTGTCATGCCTTGAATTTACCTCAAATTTGACTTCAAAAAAAATCCAAAACTTTAGAACTAATTTGATCGAAAATTGGAAATGGTTTTGACCAAAATTAATTAACAAAACTATCTTGTCATATCATTTGAGAATAATCAAACCTAAATTATGTTCAAATTTATTATTGCGATGCACAGCTGTTTTTGGATAGAAATATTGAACTGCTTAATTTAATAATTTATTTGATATAATTTTAAATAAATGGGATCAGAACGGGTTGAACCGAAAATATAAATTAATGTAAAGGAAAGAAACTAAACTAAAAAAAAAGTTGTTACAATACACAATTGTTGAACTTTTAAGTGATTGAGTGTAAATTGTAAATAAACTAAAAATGAATGACTAGATTGCATGAAAACTAGTACGGTTCAAGAACGGATACAAAACGAGTATGAAATGCATGACCTTTAAAATTAGGTATATATCTACGAATAAGAAAATAATACATAAAATATATATAAAAATATAAAATTTATGAAAATTTTAAAGGTAACTTGGACATTATATTATTTGTAAAACACAAATAATCAGGTAAATGATAAAAATGTTTTCGAAAAATAATAGAAACACGAACAAAATAGCTAAAATCGAGTTAAATAATTTTTTAAATATAATTAAAAAAATAGAGAAGTATCAAGTATCCGTGGAATATTGGTATCCATGCGTGGTTGAATGATAGATATAACTCATATAAGTCAAGTGAAACTGAACCGGTTGATATGAAATTCATAAACGGAATTGAACTGTTTTTAAAATTGAAATGTTTTGAACTAAATCGATAAAAACGAAATTGTTCTTATATAACATACTCTATCTATAAATTCGAGTATCGACATGGATAGCCGGATAGGTGGCATTCAGGTCGTTCATGTTGGGTACATTTTGGGTTGATTCGGGTCAAGTCAATTCAGATTGAAGTACTTTGGTTTCGGGTCGGGTTAGAATTGAACTTTTGCCAACTAGATTTAAAGGACATCATAATCAATATTATACACTTTAATGCCGAATAATTTGGGCTGGGTCGGTTGGATCGCTTTGGGTTTGGGTCGGGATAAGTTTGGGCCAATAATGTTAGTGAATTCGGGTATGCGGCATAGTTGAAAAATCTTTCGTCAACCAATAGCAATTAAAATAACGAGGGAAAGGGAGAGGAGGAGGGTGAGTTGAAAATTGAAGGTGAAAAAATGGCAGCCTCAGCTTTTGCAGTCACTGGATGCATTATCTCCTCCCCACAACGCCAATCCCTGCTCACCCAACACTCCCCTTCTATTCTTCAGTGAGTTCATACAATTTCGCTTCCTTTTTACTCTTTATCATCTTGCTTCTATCATTTTCAATTTGTCTTTTTTCTTTTCTTTCTTATTGAGTATTTCTTTTTATTATTGATTGATTGGTTGGTTGGTTGATTGAGGGAAAAGTGAGTCATACCCTTGTTTAAAATTGTTCTGGGTTATACAGGATTAAATTTTAACTATCTATTGAATTTGAGAAGCCCAGATTGACGCTTACAACTCAAATTACAATTGCAACTTTACACCAATTGCTTTTCATTCACTATCATAAATTCATAATTATCTGATTTTTTTTCTTCTTTTTTTTAATTTTTTTTTCTATTACAATAGTAAGTCACGAATATTTATTACAGTACTTAACAGTTAACATTACTAGTTTTAGTATAGAATTGTTGGAGATGTACCTTAGAACTTCTTTTGGCCAAAAGGGAATGGCAATAGCCCGTTAGGGTTATATATTGAGTTTTTGGGGTTTGTATTTTTGATTGTTGGATTCAAACATAAAATTGACAAAGAATCAGTTTATTACTGTATATTTAATTTAATATAATTTTGACGTGAGATGCTATTATTGAATTGTTTAGTCTTTTATAAAATTTGAGCGAAACTACCAATCTACCATTTGAATAAACAAGTCTACCATTTGAATAAACAAGTAATGTTATAGGACTAATCCCACTGCAATGTATGGACTTGAATCCAACATCGATAGGCTAGCTTTTGGGGTGGTTCTCGTGTTGTCCTATATCAAGTAATCCTCCCGGTTGCTCCTTATTCTTCATGGATTTGGTGTTCTGTTCTGGTGTTTGTAGTTGCATCATTAAATAACAGTCTGTGAGTAGGACATTTAGCTGCTATGATCGCATAGAAGTTATGTTTTGGGGTTGTGATTGCACAAAATAGAATCGTGGGCAGTAAACATAAGGGTATTAGACTGTCAGTTCATGCCTGTTGTCTTCGTTTAGAGTCATTATGCAATCGACTAGGGTTACATAATTTGTTTTTAGTTCTATAATTTGTAGTTCGCCTAAAATGACCCAAAAATAGCCCATAATCACCATAATTCACTTTTTTCGGATCGCAATTCAGAGGGAGTTTAGGGAACTTTGAACACTGCAACTAACTAGCTAAGAATACATAGGAGAAGCACGGTTCAAATATCTCTATGTACACTGAGACGTTATCTGTGTCATTTTTCAAGCATTTTTCCATTGTCTGGCGAAATATCAATGTAAATGTTGCAAGGTATTTTCTTAGTGAGGTAATATTCAGAGTAGGAGAATGCCCTTGGCTTAAATGAGGGGATTTTGAGATGGGAAAACAACTGCAAAAAAGACACTAGATTCGGAACTTTTGATTCAACATAATACTCTATAAGTCTATAAAGCTATAACTGAATGAAGTTATTATGTAATCCTAACCTTTGTGTACGCACAACATAAATGTACCCACCAAATCTTCAGTAACTGTGCTTTAACAGGTTAAAATTTTTAAGCCATACTAACATAACCTTCCGAATTCCGCAATACGAATGAAATGCAGTACGCCGGGTCCTTTCCTCGGTTTATCATTTTCTCATAAAAAATTTCTTCTGTCTCTCACTTCACTGCTAAGCTTAAATAGCTATCGAGGTTAAATGATCTAATATTCTTGTGATGAGAATATTGAGATGCTAAGCTTAAATAGCTATGGTCGAGCTTCACTGCTTTTATGCATGGACCTGGTTCACCCTTTAATGTTGTATTCCATTTTTACAGTTATTTTTACATTAGCATAGGGGTTCAGGTGTTCAGCACTAGCTCTTGCAACCTTGAAAAGGATGGTCTTGCTTCTATTTTTAAGACATTAGTAATTATTAGAAACTTTTACTCTACAGACTACAGAGCATGTATTTCAGGCGGAAATGACTAGAAATGGTCTTATCCTCACCCTTTTACTTCAGTAATCAGTAGTAATGATGTTTACTTATTGTACTATATCAGATGCTTTTCTGTATTTCTACTTGAGATGGTTTTGTTAAATTTGAAAATTTCTTTTCTTGTGGCTACTCTTTTTCAGATGGCAATCGATGGGAAAGCCGTATACAAAACTGCATACGCATACAAGGGGTCATGCATTTCGTATGCTAGCCGAACCTAATGTATGCACTTAAGGACTTCGCTTATATAATAAGGGTTTTAGTGGGTTTGATTGTGAACTGGGTTTCCTTCTAGGTATGTGATTTGTTGTTGGATCAACTTGCAAAAAAGTTGGTCAGTTTTAGTGCATTATCTTTGTTCGTGATACTTCTATCAATCTAGTTTTATAGTTTCACCCATTTTCTTGAAGGCTATTGTAACGCTGGAGTGAAGTGTTAGTTTATGACGAACACTTACATTTCTTGCTGCTGATAAATTATTATTCCCTCAATTGCTCAGTCCCTACTCCCTTTTAGCCCAAGTATCCGACCAGAAATTTATTCTATGCTTCCCTGTATAATAAATCATGCTTCTAAATTTAAAAAATTTGCAATATGAAAATTATTTTTGATTTTGATATGGTGGATCTGTACAAATTTAAGTAGTGGAGTTTAGTTATGATATCCTAACTCGTTTCCTTTGAAATGAACCTAATGTCATGAGGAATATCAGTTGGGGATGGAGAGAGTGCATGATAGCTTTGTGGGAATGAGTTTTTGTTCTTTGCCTTTCTTTTGCATGATGTGACACCTTCATTTAGTCATGGCGTCTTTTAATGTATGTCTATATTACCACTGCCCCAAATTTTTCTTGGCTTGATTGTATTATAGGCTCTTTCTGAAATGAGATGTGTTTGTCAAAAGATTATGACTTGTTAATACTTGAAAACATGGTTGCTTTGCTGTTTGCATACATGTACATCAATTGTTTGTAAAGTGTTGCTCGTTGCTCTACTGTTTTAAGTTTCTGTGTTTCTGCAAAAATTGCTGAGCTTATATATAAAAGAAATATAAGTTGGTAAGAGCATGATTGACTTGAGTCATTTGTTGCTAGGTTTATGTGATCTCAATTTCTCTAGTACTTGCTTGCACAATGCACAGATGGATTCGCCAGTGATCAACTATTCCCTCCGGCAATTTATTTTTAGTAATTAATTTGGCCAAGCCAATATTTTGTGTTTATACTTTATAAGCTACTCATTTTCACTTACAGGTTTCTTCAGGAAAGGGGGGTTTTCAGAAAGATATTCCTATGGTGGATCCATTAGAGGCAAAGAAGTTAGCAGCAAAACAAATGGCGGAAATTAAAATAAAAGAGAAATTTGAGGTTTGTACATTACAATTTTGGACTTCATTTGCAGTACAACAGGTGTCATTTACCTCTTTGACAGTCATGTTTATGCTTAATCTACGGTAATGCGGACATACAGAGCCAATACGAGATTGAAAAGTCCCAAGTGATGTTTTCTTTGCTTTCCTCCATTATTGTTTTACTTGGTTATACTTTACATATCTTTTTTTGAGCTGTCCTAAAGCACTAGGGCTATGTCCTCAGAACAATCATAATGCAATCATGTGTCCAAGTAAACTTTTCCTTTTCTCTATTAATTACATCAACTCTTATCTGTTTCTATCCCAACACTATCTCTTACTTTTTTTTTTTCTTTGATGCCTAATATCCACAAAAAAAAATGGACTTTGATTGATCCCATTAAATGAAAGGTTCCGACTTCCGATACAGTTCACAGAGTGTGCTTCATCAGTTACTGGAACTGATGGTGGTTCTATCTTCACTCATTGAAACAAACTGCTTCATGAACTTAAAGCTCCAATAGCTCATAGTTTTATTACCATTTCTCAACTTGTTAACACTTTTATGAATCGCAAAATTCCATCTTTCACCCACTTCTATGACTACCCTTTTTTTGATACGGAGTACTATATTTTTCGTTTCCTGATATTTCCTTCATTCTTATGCTTTGTTGAAATTGGAATAGCTCCTATACTACTATTGATTTGAATGAACTCATAAATGGAATCAAACTATTCTTATTGATAATTGAAATGGAGAAATTTGTTTGATACGAGTATTTAGGAAGCCAGAATAAAATTAGAAAATAAATAATGCTACACACGTCATAACTCATAAGTACTAGTAGTAAGACATTTTTGTTAATCTATCCATTTCTGTTATTTTTTATTATAACCTGATGGTTCTAATTTTTTTAATATCTGTAGATTATTAGGAGATTGTTAATGATAGACTTCTTTTTCGGAGAATTATGATCTTAAGTTAGCATAAATTGTAGTATGATATTGGACAAGTAGCACTATGCGATATATTTATGGAGTAATTAGGCCCTATGATTTAGAGCCTCATATGATTTAGGCTTACAATCGCACTAGCTAGTAATAAAAGAAAGACAACTTCTCTTTCTAGTTATGTACTACTCACTATAATAGACTAATCCAATAATCTTGTTTGTTTAGGAATTAGTCTTAATTATTGGTCCGACTGGAGGTAGGATGAGAAGTTCATATTTACACCATTTGAACAAAACGTATGGTTAACCATTTGAACAAAGAGAAATTGCTTTGTCTTTTTTTTTTTTCTCTACTTTTTAACAATACTTTAACAATGTACAAGAGATGAACATCTTTGGCCTTGTGTTTTTGGACTTGATTCCAAATACTTCACCTCAGCTCTTTATAAGTCTATAATTTTGTTTAATTCAATTCAATTAATTCAAGTCTGATGTAGGTTACATATCTACCTTTCTATTAGTCAGTTGCATATCTTTCGTCTATAATTTTGGATTCTATGAATGGATTTGTTTTTTTTTACCTCCTCGCTCGCTTTCCTATAAACAAACTATAATCGGATTTCTGATTGCAGAGAAGGCGTCAGATTGAAGCGATCAATGGGGCATGGGCAGTGATTGGTCTCACTGCTGCTTTTGTAATCGAAGGTCGTACAGGAAAGGGTATTCTGGGTCAGGTAAGTTAACACATACAGTTAAAAAAAAAAAATTTTACTCTGGATTATTTCATTGATGCTTAAATCCAGGTTAACTAAATGTAAGTATGTAACACACTGAGGTCTGTTTTCATTGCAGCTGGATGGATATTGGCATGCTATTCTGAGCTTCGTTTTTAGATGGTAGAGCTTTTCTTATTCAACCATATTTCGGGCATTCAAGTTTTGTACATGGTTAATACAAGTGAGTTACATTAAGCCGAAATTGGCTAAAATCTCTTCTTACATTCTCATTCATGAATTTAGTCTGATTATGATTTGTATGATCAGATTCTTTTGTTCATGTTGATTCTTCAGCAAAAATGTAATTTCTATAACAGAAGCAGAAAATCCCAATATCTTATTCCATGCTTTCTGTGATTTGGGTTATCTCTGATTACATTTTCTTGGACAGAATTAACAAACAAATTGGTTTGTTAAAATAGAAAAGTTTGATGCAGCAGTAAAACCTACAAAAGAAACTAAAAAAAAACACAGCAATATGATGCTGTTTATTGAACAATAATACTAAACTTAAATTAGTATATAGATAACAACATAATATTATTTAAATTCGACTTCTTTTAGCAATATTTATATGTAATGATGTAAAAAGTCTAGATTTTGCAATGCAACAATTATACAAAAAAAAATAAAAATTACTTCTATGAAATAATTGTGGATATTCATGAAACCATATAATTTGGAATCATTATACCCCTTAAATATGTATATAGATACTTACACAATTGTACCAGTACTTGGTTTTTTCCTCTCTACCTTCTCTTTATTGTCTCCTCTTTGTTCTCTTATCTATAACAAAAAATTATTATTTTATATTCAACATGTTTAGAGGTCTTTGTATACACAAAAAATGAAAAAAGTAGTAAAAATCAGTATATGTTAGTAGCTAGGTTATGACCGTTGTTAGTGGTAGAGTAAGTGGTCCCTGTCCCGAGGGTGGTGACCCAGATTTGATCATCGTCTCCCTTCCCTCACCTTGGTATTTCCTAACATAGGAATCCTTGGTGAGGTCTCTAATACCTTTTCATCCAAAAAAAAAATACTTTATAGTATGCTAAATATGCTCGATTATCTAATCCCATTTACTCGGTCTGAAACCTACCTAAATTTACTTGGTATTTTTTATGCAAATTGACCTGATTTGAAGCTGGCTTTAGTTTACTTGTAAATTTATTGTGTATAATATTACCTTGTAAATTTATTTGGCAAAAAAACGAAAGCAACCCGACTTGTATCGACCTAGACAACCCGAAAGTCACCTTTAAGTCTAGCATAGTGCACAATAGTGCAAGTACAACGAGGTAACTTATGAGAGACAACCTAGGTAGATTCCAAAGAATTATGTAAAACAAAATTTATGGAGGGGTGCTTGGGAGTTAGAGATTTGAGGAAAAAATAGAGGATTGACCAACTCAAAATGTTTTTTTTTTTGTTTGGTAGTTAGAGGTTTGGAAGAGAGCTTTGGAATGAAAAAACTCTTTTTCAAAAGGCTCGTATGAAAAGTTTTTTGGAAGAGCTTATATATATATACATATATTTTTTTACTCTGAAACAGCTAACAGCTGTTTATCAAATAGTTTTACACAAACAACTAATATAATCAGCTAGTCAAATTAGCTATCACAGTCAAATAGTCAAAGCAGCTAACTCAATCTGATAACATCTAACAATTAACTCCCAAATAGGGCCACAATGTATGTAAGAGTATAAGAATTGGTCTCTCCAAAGAAAGTTGTAGTCGTATCGTTCTCTACATAAGATTTTGTGTTCTAAAATAAACCAAGATAAAAAAAAAATGATTTATATCGGAAAAATATATTTGGCGGGTTCATTCAAGCTTGGGGGTAGAGGATCATGTTATGGTCTATTTAGTTGTATGGGTCGATAGCTCATTACCAGCCAATAAGTTGAAATCTTCCTTACCATATTAAAAAATAATAATAAATAAATAAAATCAAGCTTAGGGTTAGAAACTTATAATATGGGGAAAATATAATTTCAAAGAAGACTACTGATTTTTGTTTTTATTTTATTTGAGTAGCCGGAATTTTCTACCACCAAATTAGGTACATTTAACTTTGGGTATTTTGCATAGAGATTTCTGCATGAAAATCTGCCGGCATTTTCTACTTTATGCAATGTTTTATGGTTTGTTCATTGAACCAAATTTTAGCTACAAAATCTGGTGTTAGACCGTTTTATTGTGTGATATAATTTAACTTAAAATTTGTATTTTTTATCATTAATTTACAATTTTTTGCTTGAGCTTTAGATAAAAGGTTAAGATTTTATGCTAGAAAAAGTTGCACCTTCCTAATTTTATGTGTGTCAAAGGCAAAGCCCCCTAAAAAATAATGAAAATTGGATTTTTATTATGCGTGATTTTATCATAAATATAGAAATTTATAACTCTATAACTAAAACATAATATACTGAAGTTATCAAGGGTCACATGTCAAATTCTTATTAAATTTTTTCCCTTCAAAACTAAGGATGACATTACTTTTCTTCTAATTCTAATCCTCCCAAGTTTCAAAACTAATTAATACGGAGTAAATATTTTCTTACAAAATTTAATTAAAATATGAGTGCACTTTTTCTATAAAAGTAATACGAAGTATAAAAGTTTCTTATGTGAATAAACTAAATAAATCATACATCACAGGGAACTAACTTAGTTTATACTATTTTAAAATATGTATTTAATTATTATACATAATTTTTATTTTTTTTGAGAAAAGGTTACGAAGAAATCAGGGGTTCTTCCTCTCGAAGAAAAAACCTGACTTATCTATAGCTAAAAAATAAGAAAATTTAGCTTCCAAAAAGGGATCAATATCGACATGCGTAGGGGTCCAATGCCCGAGTGACGCAATATAATCAGCAGACTGGTTGGCTTCTCGGAATATGTGCGAAGAGGAGGCTGTAGTGAAATCCCGAAGAATAGTCTGAATATCATCCATCAATAGTTGGATTTTCCACGGACATCGGAAACGACCCTGCAAAACACTGATAACGGTTAGGTTTTCACCCTCGATGTGAATAGAAGTAAAATTTAGTTGACGAGCTAATAAAAGACCATTCCGAAGTGCAGTTGCTTCCGCTACAAGGGGAGAAGTTTTGCCTAAGTAAAAAGCACGGGCTGCGATACATTCGCCAAGATGGTTCCGAAGTACCACCCCGCGGAAGCAGTTTTGTTGTTTGACGAACCATCAAAATTAAGCTTAATAGTTCCAGGGGGCGGAGGAGACCAACAGAAAAACAAGGAAGCGGAAGGAGGGGATGCATGTAATTCAGAGTCATAAATCGTGTGCAACTTATCTATGGAGAGGCGGGCCTTCCATTCTTGAAAGTAGGACAGAGCCTGTGTGAAGACACTAGTTGCAGAGAATTGGAAATTACGAAAAACTAACCTGTTACGAGCTTTCCAAATACTCCATAAGATATGAAGGATTTTGCAAATGGATACATACCGCTGGTCGTGAAGCATAGTGAGGAGAGTGGGAAGGGAGGGGCAGGTCAGGAGCGGGGCAATCCAGCGAATAGCTTGAATATATGACCAAATGGGAAGAAGCAACGGACAATGCAAGAAGAGGTGATCTTGGGACTCTTCAGCTGTGGAGTAAAGTGGGCAGAGTGGGGAAAGGGGAAGTCCTCGGTATGCCAAATTTTGACGAACCTGGAGGCCGTTATGCAGGAATTGCCAAGTAAAGATCTGTAGTTTAGGGTTGATGTCCAATTTCCAAAGCCAATAAAAATCCCATTTAGGGGAATAAGGAGGAATGCCATGGACAATCCATGTAGCTGATTTGATAGTAAAATGACCATTAGGGGAATGGCCCCAACAAGTTTCATCCAAAATTGGGGAGGATGGAAGAGGGATACCTAAAATAATGCGGCAAACTTCTAGCGGAAGATACTGAGTGAGTAAATCAGTGTTCCAAGAGCCGTGGGCTATGAAATGATCAACTGTCATGTCCAGATTTGAAATATCAGATAGGTCGATCTTAAGATGTGAAATAAGGCTACCTTTAAAGACCCAATTATCAAACTAGAAAAAAACATTAGCACAATTTCCTATTTTCCAACGAATGCCCCGTATAAGAAAAGGGCGGATATGAAGAATTTGCTTCCAAATCCATGAGTCTTTAGACTGTACTCGATAATGAAAAAAGGACATACGCCGAAGATATTTGGCGTGAATAATTTGAACCCAAAGATTGGCATGGTTGGATAGGACCTTCCATCCCAGTTTATACATAATTGTAAGAGCTACATATAACATTACCAAAAAAATACTGATGTAAGAAAAGGTAAAAAGAAAAATATGATATAATGGATAAAATATCCTAAAAATAAAAGTGTAACCCTTAAAAATCCAAAATTTTATGTGGGCCATATAACAGTTTAGGATTATTTAATTAAATGCAATTGACTAACCTTAAAAAGGGTATTTGGGTAAGAATGTGTTAACAAGTTCCACATTCCACACTTCGTAGCCTCATAGCCATAGCCCATAGGCATAGCGTGATTGATATTTCCAATACGTACATCTTTTTGAACTTATAGCGGTAGAGCTTATCCTAGCACCATTCAATTTATGCATTAAATCATTTGCGACCCCCTTTTTCTACGACGGGATCACATTTTTGCGACGGAAATTTCCGTCGTAAATAACTATCTTTTCTAATAGTGTTATATCGTTCGGTTTATTTAAGTTCTTCACTTTGAAATCTTGATATGATATAGAATAATTATATAAAAAACTTCTATATTTTATTATAAACATGATAAAAATATTATTATGTAAGATTTTATTTGATTTATCGCAATAATTTCTCTATTTTTTAATGATATATACCTAATAAAAAAGTATTATCGGTAAAAAAATATCATGTTAAAATAAATACTCCGTAAGTTTTTTAAAATAGGGGAAGTATGAATTTAGGACTATGTTACAAAATCACTCATTCGTTAATGTTTTAAGGCACTCTCGATACTACATTATGCCATGTAATATTACATTGTACGTTGTTGGAGTTTATTAGAGGTAAGAGATTTTACTTCAAAAGAATATGAAAAGTTGTCTTTTGTCTCATATTGATAGTTTGAGAGAGTATAGTATACTTTATATGTGTTTATTTCTATCATATACTTTGAGTTGTATGGCTTGAAGTAGAGGTGATCGTGGGCCGGGCCGATGCATAAAAATCAAGCTCATAAAGTGGGTCGGGTTCGGGCCGGGTTTAGTTCAGGCCCAAAATTTTTAGCCAAAGCCCGAAAATTTAGTGCGGGCTTGGCGGGCTTTTTCGGGCCGAGCCTAAAAAAGTAACCAAAAAGTCTAATTTTAAATGTCCAAGGCCCGCACGAAAAAAATAAAAAATCGGACCGGGCCGGGCCCAAATTCGGACCTAATTTTCATGTCCAAAGCCCGCAAAAAAGCAGGCCGGGTCGGGCCGAACCCACGGGCCAGGCCACTTTTGATCAGCTCTAGCTTGAAGGTTTTAGTGGGCTAACGGTACGGTAGTGAGGGATCACCACACGTGCGCGTCGCCCGTCTGGACTGAGCCATGGCATTGGGTCTTAGTTTGTTTGCAAGACAAAAAAAACCGAATAACTCCTCTCTTCTTTTTTTTTTTGATATTCTCTTTGCCTTAGTTTCATATACACATAAAAACTTCTCCAATCTTATTTCTGGGTAATATTCAAGACATTCTACCTATTTCTCTGTCGACACGATCATGTCATGGCATCATGCACGGCTGTAACCACCCCGTCCGTAAGGTATGGAAGATTCAGCGGAAAGATGAGCACTCGGGCGAGGCGTTACTAACGAACTACAACTAACCATTCTAATTTAAGAGGATCTAAGAAAAGTAATTAGAGATTTCAATATAAACTCGAATTTTTTTTTTTAAACAGAAACTACTAGAATCCAAACACAATACCGAAATTAAAACATCCGAGGTTCAACACCTCTACAATAATCCGTGGTTACAACAGTGCATACTTAAATAAAGAGAATAGCATAAAATGTGTTTTTAAGTCCAATATGATTAAAGTAGTCTAATATGGCAAATGCTACTGGAAAGTTCCTAAAACCGACTCTCATGAATCCCGCCCAAATAGTGGTAATTTGGCAGTAAGTAATCATCTGAAAAATTGACAACAATCCAGAGTCAGTGGCGAGTAACTAACAGTTCTCCCCAACATAGAAATTCACAAAAATAGGAACATCGAAAATCACGCCATACACAACACGAGCAGTCATCATATATTGCATATAAACATATAAACACGTAAGACATACCTTGAATCCATCCCCTGCAAACACAAATTAGCTATACAAGAGAAATAATATAACATCGCTGATGGCGTTTCAGTTCATTCCAAATATTAATCATTAAATAATTTTTATTTTTGATAAACACGATTTCTTTTATATTCTATCCAAATTAAATCAGTTGTAGATGGAACGATTCAGAGTGATATCCCGCAGTACCACTTCCTAAGGTTTGTCAGGTAACCCTCAGTCGATCCCGCAGCCGACTGGTCTAAGAATGGCCAAACTCCCGGTGCCGGACGGATGCCCAAAATATGAACTTACACCTCCAGACCTCCCGAACGACAACAACTAACCCAGGCAAAAATACAAAATAAATGTCTCAGATCCCGCAGTCCAAGAAAATAACTGATCTGACCATTGGATCCCGCAGCCCAATGGCTCCATACTATCAACAAGTCATCTTATTTAAATTTAAATTTTAAATTAATTTAATTCTTCTCAACAAAATATTGAGTATTAAAAATACTCTTACAAATAAATTCTATACACCGACTTTTCACAATTTCCCACTCAACTTGAGCAAATTAAATTCCAAATTACATCATATGATTTTCGAACCAACCTTAACTCTAATATTATTATTATTATTATTATTATTATTATTATTATTGTTATTATTTATTTACAATATTATCGGTAAGGAATTATAAAGTGCAAATTAGCCCGTAATTAAATCTGACAAGCCCGATTAATTAGCACCAAAGACCACGAAATTTAGGGGTCCGAAACATTAAAAATAATCAGAATTTAGGTTCCAAAAGTTGCTGTCCAGATTTTATAACATTAGGAAATTCAAGCCAAAATTTATCTAATTAATTCTATTTACATTGGAATTTACCGATAACACTACCAATTAAGCATTGAACTAAAAAGTGATAAATTATACATACTACACCTATATGAGTCACACGGCCAGCAGTCACAGTGACGTTTTTTTTTTTTGTTTATTTAATTAATTTACAATTAACAATTTACACAATTAATTATTAACAAATCACCAAATTCACGAAAATTCCAATAACAAGGCCTAAAAATCAGAATATATTATCTCTAAGATTCACTAAAAATTTCGGCAGCACTTCGCCTGTTTTTGAGCTCAAATCGCATTGGTAAAATTAATCGTTTCGACAAAATAATCATATAACACAAACAATAATACAAACGAGCATCAAGTACCATAGAAAAATCACAATTTTAATCACATATCAAAGCCAAAATTTCGACCTACATGAACCTAATCACACGGCATTTTCTTAAAATTAGATAGATAAATAATTATACATTCAAACAATATAATTTCAAATAAAACATGCATCTAATTATCAAGTTAAACATGATACTCCAATACCCATAGAAATACATAAAAATTCACCCAAAAATTCGTCCCAACCACACGAAAATTTCAGAAATTTTCCACCAAAATTTTCGTCCAAAATAATTAAAATTTACATATTACTGATTAAAATTAATATATACTAGTCCTTTTAACATGCATTGTGATCGGAAATTCGAAACTACTATTCATGTGACTACTATAAGAGGGTTAAACGTTAGTTACCTTGTTGGTTGAGAAAAGATTAAAATGTGCTTGAGAATCCACTAGGAATAAGCCCCAAAAGCCAAAGAACTTAGAGAGAACAATAGTTTTTATTTTTATTTTTAAGTGATAGGCAAATGATAAGAGTGAGGCCAAACAAATGCAATCCCCCCCCCTCCTTATACAACCGGCCAAGGAGGTGAGGGGGTGATAAAATTTATTATTATTTTTTTTTTAATTGCAAGCAATTAGTATTAGCTTAATTATCATACTAATGAGCATACTTATGAAGATGAGCCAAGAGTCTCCAACCCCCCCCCCCCATGGTGCATTGAGGAGCCGGATTCTAGGAGGTTCCTCCATTCAATATTTTTTTTTTTTTTTGCATTTAAATTAATTATTTGGTTAATTATCCCATTAGTAAGATTGATTGCCCATGAACACTTCCAAAAGGATAAAATATCAAAAGTTACCTCATCTAAACATCCTAGGCCAACCGACCACTAGGGTGTTAATCACCCAAAATATATATTTTTTTCTTTTGTTAGACAAACGGTAAATTCAAAATTAGAGTAAATATATTAAATAACGCAAATACGAAAAATTATCGGCAAATAATAAATGTAAACATATACATAGAATACATATATATATACGAAAATATACACATATTTTCATACATATATAAATAATAATTTTTCCGAAATTAATTTATTAAATAAAATTGGGTAAATAATTTTTAAAATAATATTTTATTACGATTTCGGATAAAACATAACACGAAATTTAGAGGTGTTACAACGGCCATCTCAGATAAGTCGTTCCATTATTTTACTAGATCATTGTTGTAACATACGCGTGAGTGCGTGACACTGTATGCCGCACAAACAAGTCACAATGTCACATCATTTTAACAAAATAAACTATTCTTAGAAGTATATTCAAACTCATCACATTTTATAATTCAATGTCATGAACTTATCATTTCAATGAACTTTTATTAGTGCTTATAACATTATACTACGTATATTTCTTTCATTTATTGTAAATTAGAAGTTAGATTTTTTTTAATTTTTTCACAATGGTTATAAGAAAGTGACGCCATGGTTTACGGTGAAATTAAGATGACTTAGGTTAGCTAGGTTAATCTTATTTGACCTGATTTGAATTCTTTTGCTTGATCCAATCAGATTATTTTAATACTTGAATTCTTGATCGAATTAATTAACTTGACCTTTTTTTTTTGAAGGAATTAACTTGAACTAAATATAGCTTTGGTCGATGTTTTTTATTTTACAAAGAGCAAAATCAGACTTAAATAACAACTTCTACCACATCGAAGTTGAATGGTAACTTTTTCGTATTTATAGTACTCCGTATTAACTTTTGAATGTATGTCAAAATCATACCCAAATTGTATAATAGTGTTTATTTTAACTACTAGATTATACAAATCGTATAATATACTCCCGATGTTACATATTAATAGCAACAAGTCTTTTTGCACGCACTTTAAGAAAGCAATTTAAGGAAGCAAACGAACAAATTGATCAAAAATAACTTTAAGATTAGTAACTTATGATCTCAATATTACTTGTATTAAAACCATTTTGATTAATTTGTTTATCTACACCCTTAAATCATTACTTTAAAGTGCGTGTAAAATGACTTATTGCTATTAATACGTTATGGTGGGAGACAGAAAGTAGTATTTTTCAATTTTTTAACAGTAAATAACCTCCTGTTGGCACTGAGTAGCTTTTACCTGGATGATTAAAGTTAGTGTGTATCTAAATTACATGGATACGGGTACGGGTTCGAGAACGGGTACAAAACGTGTACGAATACATCGCTTTTAAAATTAAGGATACAGGTACGAATAAGAAAATAATGCATAAAATACATAAAAATATGAAATTTTATGAAAATCTTCAAAGTAACATGGAAATTATAGTTATAAAAACAAAAATAATCAAGCAAAATGATAAATCCCTTTTCAAAGAATAAAAGAAAGACGAAAAAAATAACTAAAATAAGGTAAAATATAATAAAAAAACAGAGTGAAGTATTGAGTATTTATAAAGTATCGGTATCGTATCAGTATCCGACACGAGTATAACTACCCAATTAAAGTATCCATATATGCTAGGTGTATCATCCATTTATATATCCAATGCAAAGTTGGTTGGTGCATGCGAATAATAATATAATATAGCAATATAACATGTCCTTTATATCTCGGATGCTCCCAATTTTCTTATCCTATCCACAAAGCACTATGCGTGTTTATATTACTTTATACAAACTATAGATCTAGATAATTTATAATATATCTTTGAAATTGTACTTCCTCCGTAACATAAAACTTTCACCAATTGATTTTGCACGCATTTTGAGAAAGTGATTTAAGGCTATAAACGAAAGAATTAGTTAATATAATTTTAATATTAGGAACTTATAATCACATTCTTGCTTGTATTAAAATCATTTAGACTAATTTCTTCGTTTACACCCTTAAATTGTTTCCTCAAAATGCGTGCAAAACCAATTGTTGAAAGTTTTATGTTACGGAGGGCGTATTATTTTTCTAAATTAAAGTTGATTGACTTTGAATATACTTGTACGGATTTGGATTTGGATTTCCTAAGGCAATAATATCATAGACACTAAAACACATAATAACATTTATTCATTTCAATTAACCCTTTTTTTTGTCTTAAAAAATAACATTTATTCTTACATAATACTTCATCCGTAGTCCATCACATGGCGTGGCCACATTTGTCTTAAAAAATAACATTTATTCTTACATAATACTTCATCCGTATTCTATTAATTGCAACGATTTGATATAAAATAGAGAAAAAAAATATCAAAATATTGCAGTTAATATGTCACAGAGGGATTATAACCTCATTATATCTATAAGAGTAACTGCAATTCATCATTTCAGTAAAATCAATAAAAAAAAAAAAATTACCCCATTTGTTCATTTCAATTAACCCTTTTTTTTGTTATAACACGAGAATAATCTCACTTGTTCATATAATTATATAAATAACTATTGTTTCCTATGCAAGTAATCATATTCTTTCATTAAAGTAAAATTCTATAATCAAATATGGATTATACATCACAACTGAAAACACGTAGATAGTTACACCATTAACTAATAGTATGACTATTTACTAGCCAAAAATAAAAACTTTTGTGTGAATATATATAAACGATACCAAATTACCAATGAAGCCATGTATTATTAATTTATTTATTTATTTATTTATTATTAAAGTAGGTGAAGATAAGGATAAGTGGATAAGCATATTAATTAATGGTCTAATGGATATTGGATAGTAGTTGTTGGACCATTTCGATCTTGTTCTTAATTTTGTCAATCTTATTAATTCATTCCCCAATTGACTCTATTTATTATTAGTCACATGCGTAAATGGTGCGTTTGGTCTCAAGATTTCTTGCATGAGAGAATAAGGGCTTGTTTACTTCAGATTATATTCAGTTCAGTTCAGTTCAGTTAATCTCTATTCAGTTTAGTTCAGTTCATCTCTATTTAGTTCAATTAATACACTTCTATTCAGTTAAGTTCAGTTCAATTCAGTTAAGTTCAGTTCAGTTCAGCTCTATTCAGCTAATGTAAACGAGCCCTAAAACCCCATTACCATGGCAAATTGGGCAATTGATATCCGCACACCACAATTTGATATCTGCACTCCTCATTAACACACGTTTATATTAAAGACATGGTGTACGGATATCAAATTGTGGTGCGCAAATATCAATTGATATCAAATTGTGGTGCCCTTCATTTTTTATTTATTTTGTGAAGCAGTTTTGAAGTAGGTTGCATGGTTGCATGGACACTTTAGTGCTCTTGAGTCGGGTCCTACCGTCCTACACAAAATCACGCGGGTCCAATTTAGTTAACACACACATCAACAATTGAGATATAAAGAATTCTCACAAATGCGTGCAATGAGGTTCGAGACATGGTGAATGGTACAGAAGACCATTGGACCATTGGATCGTCCTCAAATTTTGGTAGCTTGTTCATGACATATAGGGTTTCATTTTGGGTGGTTTTATCTTCCGTTTGAGCTTCAGTTTGATCGCATTCATCTCTGGACAGAACTGTTGTTTTACGTGATTTTGTTTCTCAATTGTTGCTCTCTTATTGTTTGATGATTGTTGATGGGTTTGTAAACCATGTGTAGACTGATTTGGGTTTATTTTATCATCAATTATCAATAATAGAAGGTTAAGGTTGGACTCCTCAAGAGGTCTCATGGTTATCATCCTTTACATCGAAGGGGGTTTCCATGTATAATTTGTGCGTGTTGTGTGCACTTTTATTCCGCTTATTATTGTTGTTTCGAAACTGAATTATTGTTGTCCATAATTTGGTTGGGTTGGTATATTGATATTGGTGATAATTTGAACTGATTGGCTTGGATATTTGATTGGTTGTCTTAAGTTTGTGATTTTATGAGTGTTGTAGTGACGTTTTTCGATCCTTAATTACAGTATAAGTTTGACGATGTCCTTTAATTTATTTTCTGTTTTTATAATTTTGGATATAGATAAATTTGTACTCATATGGCGATGTCCTTTAATTTGTTTTACAATTGAATAATCTCATGTCAGTTTTAATGTCCAACATTGTTTCTTAGTTGAATTCATACAATCTAGGTTATAACATTATACATAGTCGTCACTCCTAAAATAATACATTGTTCAATTCATAACTGAATCTTGTTCATATGAAAAATTATTGGTGTATAACTGAGATATACATATATCAGGCTACATGACAAACATTTTTTATCTTTTTCCAAAGTAAAGTGACAAATTTTGTTTGTCCTGTAGCTGATATATGTATATCTCAGCTTTACTCCAATAATATCTCTGTTCATATCAAATCATTCTTGGACAATTCATGAGATCTTATTGAAGAAATAAGGAAATTCTAATACCTCACAAAGATTTCAAAAATGTGGCACTCTATTTTTGTGTGTCGCTGTTCCATTGCGGCCTTCAAGGCTATTTATAGCAGAATACAAATGCAAAAACCTAGGAAGATATTCTAGGATACAGACAAGTGTCCTAGTCTCCTAGTCTCCTAGCAACAAGTGTACAGTACTATACAGAAAAGAACAAAGAAAGAAATCAGCTAAATACAGGCTAATATATACAAAACAAAGCTGTACAAAATAAATAAACACCCTAGAATCCTCTATAACCTTCACACCCCCCTCAAGTTGGACTTGGGTGGATGGGAACAAGTCCCAACTTGCCAGCCAAGAACTTGTGCTGTTGTTCTGGTAAGGACTTGGTGAATATGTCAGTTGTTTGCATAGAGGACTTGATAAACTTGGTGCACATGAATCCATTGTTGATATGCTCCCTGATGTAGTGACAATCCACATTTAAGTGCTTGGTTCTTTCATGAAAGGTTGGATTATGTGCTATGTGGTGTGCTGACTTGTTGTCACAACATAAAGTAATAGGCTTTGGTAGATGGAACCCCTAATCTTCAAGCACTCCATTCACCCACACCATTTCACTGGTGGTCTGAGACATACTTCTGTACTCAGACTCTGTGGAGGACTTGGAAACTGTTTTTTGTTTCTTCGTTTTCCAAGATACTAGACTTCCTCCTATAAACACACAGTAGCCAGTTAAGGACTTGGCACTGTTGTAGCATGCTGCCCAGTCAGCATCTGAGAATGTTGTGATGGTTAACTCTGCTTCAGATGGGAAATATAGACCATGATCTACAGTCCCCTTAAGATATTTCACCACATGCATTGCAACTTCCCAATGTGCTACTCTTGGACAACTCATGAATATAATTGGCTCAATTGCTGAGTGGAGTAAGAGATGTATGGCCTGGTAAGGTTCAGGTACAGCAATTTGCCAATCAGACTTCTGAAAAGCTCTGGATGTTGCATTAAGGCTCCTTCATGATCAAAAAGTTTAACTCCCTTTGGGAAAGGGAATTTTGCAGATTTGCAGTCCTGCATTCTTGTATCTTTCAATAGATCTAGAGTGAACTTCCTTTGGTTTAGATATGTTCCCTTTTGATTTCTGTATATTACAAGCCCAAGGAAGAATTTTAGCTCCCCCAAATCCTTGATGGTGAACTCTGCATCAAGATCAACCTTTAATTGAGTTGCCTCAGCATCATCATCTCCACTTATTAGAAGATCATCTACATAGATGAGCACAATACAAATCTTATTTTCATTCCTCCTTATGAACATGGTATAATCCCTTAGAGATTGTTGATATCCTTTCTTTAATAAAAAACCCTTGAGTTCCAGATTCCATTGCCTGGAAGCATGCTTCAGTCCATATAAACTTCTTCTAAGTTTACATACTTTCCCATCAGGAACCTGTCATACCCTGGTGGAGGGTGCATAAAAACCTCTTCTTGCAAATGTCCATGCAGGAAGGCATTGTTGACGTCCAACTGTCCCAGCTTCCATCCCTTCATAGTTGCAAGTGCAATAAATATCCTCACAGTAGAGAATTTAGCCACTGGTGAGAATGTATCTGTATAATCCTTCCCCTTTTGTTGCCTATCCCCTCTTGCAACTAATCTTGCTTTGTATCTTTAGACAGTACCATTTGGGTTATACTTGACTTTGTATACCCATTTACATCCAATGGCTCTCTTCCCCTTTGGTAGTTCTCTAAAGTCCCAGGTCTTATTATCTTCTAGAGCCTTTAACTCAGCTTGCATTGCATCCCTCCATTCAGCCATCTGAGTTGCTTGCTCATAGGTAGTTGGTTCCTCAATTGTCATCACATTATTCAGACTTGAACTGAAACTTCTGTTATCTTCCTCAATTTGTTGCATCGAAAAAGCTGGTGAAACATCAGTCTCATCTTGAATTGTCAAGCTCTGTGGCAGATTTGTTTGATAATCCCTGAATCTTTCAGGCATACTCCTTAACCTTGTTGATTTTCTTTCTTGTTGTGCAGGAGTGTTTTGTATCTCTTGTAACTCATCCTCATTCCCAACTTCTTCTGTGTCATTTTCATCCTGATGAGTTGGATTCCTCTCTTCTGTATTTTCAACTGACTGAATCCCATTACCATCAACCCTTGGCTCTTCATTTCCACTTTCTTCTTCACCAATTACCTCCACAGGTAGTTCATTTTCATTTACTTGCATCTCATTAAATTGGATCTTCATGTTATCCTTCTGATCCCTATTATTCAGGAAGGGAAAAATATTCTCCTTAAATACTACATCCCTACTAATGTAGAGCTTTCTCCTTTCAATATCCATTAATTTGTACCCCTTTTGATCTGATGGATATCCCACCATGATACTTCTAACCCCCCTTTCATCAAACTTATCATTTGATTTCTTTGATGGCTGTCCATAGCACAGACATCCCACTGTCCTCAAATGCTCATATGATGGCTTCCTTCCCATGAGTTTTTCATAGGGGCTCTTCCACTCAATTACTCTACTAGGCAGCAAATTTATCAAGTATGTTGCAGTTAAGATACACTCTCCCCATAAATACTTTGGTAGCCCTGCATGTATCCTTAAGCATCTTGCTGTCACAAGCAAGAATCTGTGTTTTCTCTCCACTCTCCCATTTTGTTGTGGGGTTCCAGCTATGCTCCTTTGATGCATAATGCCTCTTTTTTTGAATAAATCACTACACTCCTCATTGATAATTTCAGTTCCATTATCACTTCTTATATTTTTAATCTTGCACTCAAATTTATTTTCCATCAAATTTATAAATTCCTCAATCACCCTTTTAACTTGTATTTTTTTTGACATCAATTGTGTCCATGTCACCCTGCTAAAATCATCAACAAGAGTCAAGAAATATCTTGCACCTGAGATTGCTTGGACCCTATAAGGCCCCCATAAGTCAATGTGTAATAATTCAAACTTCTTTAGAGCATTGTTTTTGCTCAAATTATATGGCAATCTATGGTGCTTACCCAAACAACATGTATCACAAAATATTTCATTCATTCCATTCATATTGCATAACTTCAAACTTTTCAGTTTACAAAATGACCCATGGCCCAACCTAACATGTAATTTCTTAACATTCTGCACTTCATCATTTACATTATTCACTTGACTCCTACTAACATTAGCTACTAGACATCTATTATTCTTGCATACTTCCTTTTCTTCTGATCTTCCATCTACTCCAGCATTCTTCAAGATATATAGTCCATTCACCTTAACAGCTCTTCCAATAGTCCTACCATCAGTATGGCCTTGAAATTCACATCCATTTCTGTAACACCCTGAAAATTCCATACTTGAAAACTCTAAACATTATTTAAAATTATGACATAAAATATATTTGAAGAGAAATTTTCAAAGTATTACCACCACGTGTGAAAACGCTTCGGCTTATTCAGAATTTTGCAGCGGAAAAACTTTAACAATTATTTAAACCAAATAACGTAAATGAGATAACATTTCAAAATAAGCTCAATTACAAGAATTGATAACTCTCGAATCACTCTCATCCCACGACAATGCATATGCCGACTGCTTGAACTTCACATCATTAAGCTAACCTGTGCAATTCTGCTCCCCAATAATACAAGTGTATAAATTGGTTCATCACAGGGTCATTAAGGCGAGGCCATGACCAAAGAAGACACACACACCAAAGCACGTAATCAGCAAAAGCTGAGTACATATATATTACAGGCGACAATAAATATATAAATAAACAAGTAAATTTATAAATAAATAAATTAGTGTAATTGAGTTAAGACTATGGACTCCATGATCAGACAAATTAAAGATAGTGGTCAGATTAAATAATGGTGAAATGCATATTATTTGTTTATTTTATTAAGAGATTGGATTCACATCGAACGGGCTCCCAAAGATAAAAGATAAGGAAAGTTGTCTACCACGGCTGCCACCTGGCCACGCACTCGGTTGTGATCCGAGTGGGAATATCCACCATAAGGTGGGTGAAAGATAAAATGTAAAGAAAGTTGTCTACCACGGCTGCCACCTGGCCACGCACTCGGTTGCGATCCGAGTGGGAATATCCACCATAAGGTGGTTGGGATCCCAAAATAAAATAGAAGAAGAAAGAGAAAAAGAAGAAAAAATATAACAAGAGTGAACGACGTCTCGTACCTCTTGATAAGAGCATAAGCTCCCCCTATTGTTCATACTTAAGGTATATACGTTCCAAGAGTTTTGGTGTGAATCTCATTTCACTTTACATGATTTACAATATTATGAAGAATCTGATATAATTCAATTTCCCTAAAATTTACAACATAAACCATCACACTTGAAACCACACAATTGCAGGTATATTTATCTTTTCATTTAGCGATCACATAATTACCAAGTCCTTTAATGCCCATGGCCCCACACAATGGTGGTAAAATGATACTAATGCCTATTGGCCCCACGTTACGTGATATAAAGGTTCATAATTGAACTCCTACTTCAACTGTGATAAAATATGCAATTCAGGACATGCTGTAGCAATATATATTTTTTTCCCTTTTCCACAATCACAGATATAACATACAACCAATCATCACAGTTCAAATCATGCCCTAGACATGCCACTACATGCAAACAATTTCCTGAGTACATACGTACCTGGAGTAGTATACTCTACTAGCCACAATTAATTGAATTCTCTGAATTCAAAGTCTCCTACATATAAACATCGGGACTAATTAATTCCCTCAAACATATAAACTATCCTAAGTATATATTACAAAATTCCAGCTTCTATAAAATTCGAAAAATTATTTTTAATCATTTCTTTTAATTCAAAAATTAAATTATTGTGCCCTCTATTTAAAATACCAAGTCGGCGTTTAAATAAATAGATAAAATATCGAGTAGGCGTGATTATTCAAAAATTCCAGCCCGATAAAACATTTAAAACCCTTCCGAAACGTCTCGAAAATCAATTTTTAAAGTTTTAACAACACCCGACAGGTTCCTAATACTACCGGAAAATTATAGCACTAATAACTTTATTAAAAAGCATCTTAAACACTCTTAAAACAGATTTCGAGGCTTAAGAATCACTAATCAAGTTAAAAATATCATTAGTAACAATTTTAAGCTTAAAATAACCAAAAACCTTAAAATAAACCTATTTTTAAAATAATGACAGCAATAATACTATTAAATAAAACCATCCAAAATCATTAGAAATCAAGATTTAGAGTTATAGAAATTAATTTCATAAACTAATTAATAATACTAATCAAAATTAATTAAAAACTAATCAAATAATCTCAAAAACCATTTCATCTTCAACCTTCTACCAAAACCTCCATTAAAACACTTCAAGAACTCCATTAAAACTTAACCAAAACTTCCAAAACTTCAAATAATCCATCCTTTACCACTAATAAACACTTCCAACTACTTTAAACACCAAATAACATCAATCTAACAAGGTTTGAACATGATTTAATCAAGTTATAAAATCTGAAAATTTTAATTAAAATCCCAAACTTCAAAGTTCAAAACTCAACTATAATCATAAAACTTTAACCCAAAACATGATTAAATAACAACACCAAATCAAAAATTAACCAAATATAACAATTTACAAACTTTAAATCAAGAATTAAAAATAAATAAAGAAAAGTTTTTTTTTTTAAAAGAAGACTCACTGCAGCAGCACAGCAGGCACCGGCGGCGGCGGCGGACTCGTCCGCCGGCGGCGGCAGGCTCGACGAGGGCTGTCCCGGGTGGTGGTGGTGGTCAGTTCGGTGCTACTAGCAGAAGAAGATTCAATTTTTTTTTTGTTTGATGTTTTACGGGAGAGTGAATGATAGAGAGGGTTTTTTTTTTTTTTTCTTTCTTTCTTTCCTTTCTAATTTAGGGTTCTGACCTGTTTTGGGTTTAGGCTATGGGTATTTATATAGCTTGGGTCCGATTTGAGCTTTCGATTGGGTTGGAATTGTGACAATTGTTATAAAAACTTTGACCTTTTTCAAACCGGAATATTTTATTTTTATAAACGATGCCCAAAATACATATTTAAAACCCTTGGTATGATTTTATAAAATTCCTTTATAAATATACATAAGTTATTTGAATACCCAATAAATATTATTTTGTAAATATTTACTTTAAACCATTTTATTAATCCTAATCCGTAAGCATATAAAAATATTCTTTTTGGCGTATAAAATACGTGTATATGTTATAAAATACGTATAAAAATACATGTATAAATGTACAAAAATACGGGATATTACAATTTCCATCAAAGATAATTCTTATATCATTTCCTTCTATGAGTTTGCTCAGAGACAATAAGTTGTGATTAAATTCAGGCAAATACAAAACATTCTTTAGTATGACATCCCTGAATATTTTCATATCCCCCATTCTATTAACAGTTTTCATACTCCCATCAGGTAACCCAACATATACTGGTTTATGTAAAATTTTCATGTTAATCAGATTTAATGTGCTTCCAGTCATATGGTCTGAAGCACCTGAGTCTACAACCCAGGTGTTTTTATCAAAGAAACCCTTAAAATTTCCAGCATTTAGAATTGTAATAATACCTGCAAAATGGTTCACATTGCTACTTCCAGCCTCATTATTGCCAGCTCCATTCTTCTGCCCCAGTGCTTTCACCACTTCTTGCACCACTGTAGAGACCAGCCTCGTTTCATCATTTCTCCCAGTATTATTACCTTGGACCCTTCCTGCTTCCAGAGGTGTATCTTCAAAGTACTCATCATCCTTCATCACATTAGCAGCAAATTTTCCCATTCCTTTTCCTTTCAGATTTTTGAACCACTCAGGATATCCTATTAGCTTGAAGCATTCATTCTTTGTGTGGCCCCTCATCCCGTAATGTCCACACTTCTTTTGCATTTTCTCCTGTTTCTCCTTCTTAAAATTTCTTTTTCCTCCCTTCACCTCAGTTTGTTTCACAGCAGCCAAAACACTTATTTCATTCACATTCTCTTCCTTTCCATCTTCAGTTATTTTTTGCTGCTTCTCATCTTGCTGAACCAGATAGAATGTTCTGTTTAGAGTAGGCAATGGATCCATTGCAAGCACATTGCGGATTATCCCTTTGTGTCTCTTGTGCACACCCATCAGAAAGTCAATCACCCTATTCTTCTCTTTCATCTCAGAAATCTTCTTCTGTACATTACATGTACAGTTCCTTCTTGCTTCACATTCACAAATAGGATACTCCTCCAGTGAGTCTATCTCATCCCACAGACTCCTAATCTTGCAATAATACTCTGAGATAGTTTTCTCATCTTGCTCGAGTTTCATGAGCTCCTTCTTCAGTTGATAGAGTTGTGGTGCATTACTCTGCCCATACCTCTCATGAACCTCATCCCAAATCTGCTTGGCTGACTCACACAGCAATAGTTTCTCTCCTATCTTGTCTGTCATAATCACATCTCATCCATTTAGCCAAATCATTAGACCCATCTTCTGGCCTTTTGCAGCTTCCATCTATGAATCCTTGCTTGTTTTTTTATCCTAGAGACAGCTTGATACTCCTTGTCCAGTTTAAGAAGTTAGACCCATTAAACACCATGCTACTAATCTGCATAGCAAGGTTATCCGAGGGTGCCAGATACAGAGGATCTGTATATCCAGCCTCATCACTCTTCTCACTTTCTTTGCTAGTCATTTTGTATTAATCACTCACTTTTTCAAGGAAGAATATGATATTCAGAACCTGAGGTGCTCTGATACCATGAAGAAATAAGGAAATTCTAATACCTCACAAAGATTTCAAAAATGTGGCACTCTATTTTTGTGTGGCACTCTATTTATAGCAGAATACAAATGCAAAAACCTAGGAAGATATTCTAGGATACAGACAAGTGTCCTAATCTCCTAGCAACAAGTGTACAATACTATACAGAAAAGAACAAAGAAAGAAATCAGCTAAATACAGGCTAATACATACAAAACAAAGCTGTACAAAATAAATAAACACCCTAGAATCCTCTATAACCTTCACTTATGGATATATAAATAGTTCAGATAGATTGTTGAATTAAACATGTACTAATTTGAATAAATTTAGAGTATACATAGGTCAGATAATATGATTAGATTGACAAATGAGTCAAACTTGTAGTACTGTTGGATTATTTGGGAAATAAAAAGGCTAAATATCGAATTGCTTAATTAACTAGCTAGCTAGCTAGTTATTGGATGAAGTCAATACTATGTCCATAAATTTCTTTTTTAAGCCAAGCAACCAACCACAATTTTTGTCTTTGGATTAAATATCCATTTTCTATACAATTATTAATGTTTCTGCTCAAGAACTTCTCTTGTTGACCGAGTATCTTTGACTGTTTTGGGTTGATTTCAAGGGCTCCTATTCAAGGGCCTAACCTACAAAATAACGAAAGGTTACTAACCCGGGGGTGGAACCCATGAACGCCCCTCCGCATGCTTAAGTCGGTGATCGGAATGAAAAGGAGTCAGAAGTGTAGAGTTTATGGATCATGAATTGTGTACCTGTCAAATGATCTTGTAGGTGCTTTTTATAGACACGTGCTCCTGACATCATGGAAATAATAAGTCAGCAACAACCGTCATGGGCCTGGCCCATAACGATAGTACCTTGAGGGTACGTCCATACAAAGGTAGACCTACGACACTAGGGTAGTGACTGTAATGGTCCATAGGCCCGTTGACCGTCTTCCATGGGCCGGAAAAATTAACTCCCTTTGTTCCTACTTAGTGTTCTCGTTTTTTAAAACATTCACAATTACAAATTTAAAATATTCTAAATTAAGTATTCACAAATCACAATGTATAAAATTACGGTATTCAGGTGGGATGTTGTTTGATTCATCTTTTGAAATACTTTATTAACATATTTTAAAATCGGGTTCTAACTTTAAAATTTGACATATCATCATTACTCATGTCACTTTTGACAATTGATGCATAACATAAGGTCTTTTGTGGTATTGTTAAAAACACAGTGTCACCAATGATAAAGTTGAAAACACAGGGTTACCAATGATAATTTCCCTAAAATAACTACAACTAGAATAATTCAGATTAAATCAGAAAACATCATATCAGATCAGATTAGAAAAATTTAGATCAGATAAAAAAAGTTCAGGTCAGATCATAAAATTTCAGACAAATCAAACGCATCCTAAGGGTGCGTTCTCTTCAACATATTATTATTAGATCTAAACTTATATGAACTAAACTTACTAAACATATTAAATCTGAAACTTTTTCTAAGGTGTATTTCCAACTTATTAGAGTTGAATTATCTGAATTTATTAAAATATACCTGAACTTATTAGATTTGAAAGTCTTTTTATAAAAATATGAAGATGAGGCACCCTAAGGGTGCGTTTAGTTCGTCTGAAATTTTTTGATCTGATCTGAATTTTTCTGATTGTAGTTATTTTTATAGTTATAATTTTTCTGATCTAATCCGAACTTTTCTAATCTGGTTTGAATTTTTCTGAATTGGTCTAATCATCTGGTTTGAAATTTTCCTAATATAATCTAAATTTTCTGAAAATAAGCACAGGATTGCTTATTTAAGTTGAATCACACGCACCCTAACGGTCCGTTTAGTTTTTGGTAATAAATTGTTGCAATTTTATTAAGGAAGAACATTATAACTAGGTTGCATGAATACATGTACGTGTTCGAGAACGAATACAAAATGGGTAAGAAATACGTTACTTTTAAAATTAAGAATACGGGGTCGAATAAGAAAATAATACATAAAATATATAAAAATATGAAATTGTATAAAAATCTTCATTGTAACTTGGAAATTATATTTGTAAAAAGACAAATAATCAAGTAGCTGATAAAGCCATTTTCACAAAATAATAGGAAGAAGAAAAAAATAGCTAAAATAAGTAAAAAAAAAATATATATATATAATAAAAATGAGTAAAGTACCGACTATCCGTGAAGTATTGGTATCATATCGGTACCCGATATGGATACAACTATCTAATTGAAGTACCAATGCATGATGCATCCTAGCCTTATATTCCCCATGGAAAACATATTTTATTCCCAAGCTTGAATTTTCTTCTTAATTTCTATTATCGTCTGTTATAATGGGGGAGAGTAGTAGTAGATGAGAATGAATATTTGTGAATAAAATTAAATAAATAAGTGTTAAATTAGTACCATCATGGGAATAAATTAAATTTTAATTTTTCCTTCCAAATTTAGTTATAAATTCATTTTATTACCACCATCTATGATTGATTGATTGGCTATCAAACTGGTCGTAAATGTATTGGTAACCTAAACTAGCTTAGATAGTGATGATTTGGATGGTGCGTGCTCCTTTTGTTTCCATATTATCAATGTTAAAAGTTGGATTTAGTATAATCTTCACAAAATCTTTTTGAGAATCATGGTGGGGGAAGAAACGTCATTTATACGTGTATACACAGTATTTACTCGAGGAACCAAATCTCAGGTTTATTTTGTGAATTTTGACTTTTTTTTAATTAAAAAAAAGAAAAAGAGTGGAGTCCAAAATTATTGGCCAAATTGAATCAAATGACCCATAATAGCATCGATCAACGCGTTTTCTACGTTGCCAACCGCATCAATAACAAACTGTGTGGTCATTCGCATATTTCATGCGTCGAATTTAAATAGTTTGTAACCTCATTTAAATCACAATGAAACACTTTGTAACCAAATGAAATAATTTGTAACCCTAATAAAATACTTACTGAATCTAATGAATTAGTTGGTACTTTATAACCCCAATAAAAACCTCTGCCGTTTGTAACCCCAATAAAATAGTTTGCAATCCTTAAATTGGGTCGCACAATTTTCTATTGTGCACCAGGTCGTACCATACCCAAATGGTACACCATAGCTCGTATGAGAATTTACTTAATAGCATCGGTTTAAAACTCATGAGGCAATAAGTCATAATAGCATCATTTATCTTTTAGAAAAACTCCACAACGCTCCTGGAGCATGATGCCCTTTTTTATTAGATAGGAACTAAAATTAGAAGTAGCTTACAAGCCGATTAATGATGCCTCTTTTTTTACTTGCTACATTTTTTTTTTCACATCTCATAAATCATAATGCATAACTTAAAAGACAAAATCCTCATCAAATTCATCTTTAATCAAGATATAGAGACAAATATTACTCATTTAGACAAATTTTATGTAACTAAATTAGGATTTGTGGAAGAACAAATGTCGACGTCCGATTAAAGTATACATTGATGAGATCCTATTTTACTATATTTTCCATATATCTATAAAATTATGGAGAGTCAAAGTTACCAAATGAACTGTACCAAAAGTCAATATGGGGCAAACAATAAGGGATAGAAGAAGTATTCTTTATAATAAAATTATATACTCTATACACAATTAATAGTAAAAGAAATTGAATAAAACAACTATTTTTAAATAAAAAACATTTTTTTTGGGGTGCGAATGAGCCACAAAGGACGAAATGATGAAAATCGGTCACAGTATCATCTAAAACCGGGAGAAAGCTCTAATTACATGAGCTACCCCTCGCTCTCATAAAAGAATATAGTTGAGTGGTGAATAATAAACATGCATGTGTAAAAAAAGAATATTAACTACATACGTAATTGTGATTTGTGATTATAATAATGGACATGCATGCAATGGCACATCATATATAATTGCGGAAGTATAACATTAATAATGATTTCGACAATACAAACTAGTCAAACAAGTTCTCTAAATGAATGGTTCTCAAACTAGTCAAACACGTAGTATACACTAGGTGATATGCTCCAAAATTCTAAAGGAATGGTTCTTTAAATTAGGTTTAGATTTGTTTTGATTTTTGATATAACATATGATTATACATATGTCTAATCTGAATTAAAGAGATGGAGAAAGAAAGAAAGAAATTGATCATATTAGATCTAGACTCTAGAGATAATTATTGTTGTGATGTATATCTAATTTGGCCATTAATTTTTTTTTAAAAAAAACATTTACAAAAAAATTAAACCAATTATTACATGGATCCCTAACGTGAAAAAGGCTTAAATTTTTAATTTTCTAACAAAAAAAATGCATATTATTTTGTTGAAAGGAAAATATTTTCTACAATTACTCGTAAGAGAATTTTTTGCCCCACAATTAAATAGAATTTCTTATATACACCCGGATGTAAGGTGCATCACCAATGAGTAATTTTAATTTACTTACTTTTTCTCATTTTATATTTTAAAATGAGCAAATTTTATATTAAATGAGCAATAAAACACTTTAAGTGCACCTACCTCTACGTGCATCTGAGTGAGTAATAGACAAATGGGTAACAATAAAAATCTTTTTGATATAATAAAATGCTTTATAGATAGCCAAGCAAATAAAAGGCTAATGGTCAAACGGTGGAAAATGAGAGTACTTAATATAATTGAGGTTGATATATCGTAATTATGTTCCCATGAACGAGAATAATGTATAATTTCTGTTATATTTTTAATTGAATGAGTCAATGTACGTGTTGCTAATCTAAGCCGTAGATTTCGCTATGCTTGGAAAATTCAATTGCTTATGAAGGAAATTTGCACGTTGTTCCACGATTTTGTTTCGGCTTCTTTAACTCATACTCCATATCTATCAACAAGCTAACTTTGTTGCATACTACTCATAAATCATGTGTAGATTACATTGTGTAGCTTGAATTGGTTGCTGGACCCTTACACATATTAATATAGATCCGTTTCTGGATGTAAATATTTTTTTTCCTAACTAGATAAATCATGATTTTTTTCCAAATATAAGAAATCTTTATTTTAATTATATACCTTTCCTAAAAAAATATATGGAGAGCGTATAAAAAATACGTGAGCAATAATAACTCAATATTGGGGATGAAAAATATATTAGGAGTACTCAAGATTATTGATAATTTGAGGTCACACCAAACTCCCTTATTTTATTGGTCGTCTTAGATTAGATTAGATAAGATTAGCCGAAAGAAAGAAAAATCAATCACTAATCATAGTGGCCAGAAAAAATCGAAATATCATGCATAATGCATGCAATTTAGTCATTATATTGTAATCCTACACTTGTTTACGTGTGCTGTGGGACACATGAAGACCAAGAATTGTGTGTTTCTAGGAAGTTGGTATAAATTATTCCCTCTGTTTCAAATTATTTATGTGATTTATATTTATATACAGAATATTTTATACGATAAAGTTTGACCACTAATAATATCATTAATTAGTTATTGTGTTTCGATAAAAAAAAATTTGCCTATATATATATATATGATTGTTTATATTTAATATATGAGATTGTACTGTGTTTAGAATACCAACTATAGTTTGTATTGTTTTTAAAAGTTATTGCTCAATGTTGAGACCATCATAAGATAATCAATAGTTGAAAATGTTTGTAGAATACTGGTCATAATTCACATGCATCTTTTTTTATCAATTTTTTCAATATATAAGTAATGAGTTCGACTCTGACTGTCTCATCTCCTATCTAATAACGGATAATACCAATTATTGGGTATTTCTATAATAGGAGTTTAATGCTAATTTAATTAAGGTCCAATTTACCTTAAAAATTTTCATATGACAATATTTTATGTAAAACTAATTAAAGGCTTGTTTACATTAGCTGAATAAAGATGAACTAAACTGAACTAAATATAAGTGTATTAATTGAACTTAATAGAGATGAACTGAACTGAATATAATCTGAAGTAAACGAGCCCTTAGTAATCAAAGGTAATTTGAAAAAATTATTCAGTCAAAAGATAGCATGTGAATTGGAACAGAATGAGTGATGAAACATTGCTTTCTTTTTCATATATCAAAAGCAATCCTAATTCCTATATAGTAGAAGCATAGAATATTCTTCTCATAGTGGGTCATTTCAAGATAAGGCAAATTAATTAGAAATTTCAGAAGAGGAGGCAACCTTGCATTTAGCTAGGTGTGGTGGAACATGAATTAATGTATGAATGGATCCTATGAATTCATCTTTGTGGTGCCACATATAATTGGCCTGGTGTCTCTTTCTTTAATACCAAATTTAAATTGGCCCCAAGATGTGGCCGTCTTTTAAGAATGGACAATACGCAACTTAAGCTACTCTTTAATTTTTTTAATGAATAATGTGGGTGGTATTAGTCTTTAGATTGAGCTCTAATATAGGTCATCTGATCCAATTTGAACGACGAACTCATTGAAAGGGGGAGGATTGTTGAAGAATAGATCTTCCAAATTCGCCACATGCAAGTGTCACACATTAAAAGATCGGAGAGATGATGACTAATATATAGGTTTGGTGGTTACTCCTTATATTATCAATTGGTTTTATAATGGAACCCATCGAGCTTGTGTATGGTCAAACTCTCTCTTTGTTGCGGGTGCGGCTCAAACCCGTATTTAACAAGGATCTTATGAATCCTAACAAAAAATTTTACGTGAGACACATGTGATATATACACTCAACACTCCCCCTCATATGTGAGCCAAAGTTGCAATATGGCCGGATAGGTTCGTATACTTCATCGTTGAGCCTTCGTTGGACTTTCCAACGTGATCGAGGACAAAAAAGCCCCTACTTGGGCGACAACTCTATTGGGCTACTTGCTCCGAAAAGATCTTCAAATACCTTCCATATGCACACAAAGGGCCCTCCTATTATGGGCTTGCTAACTAGTCAAGATCGTCCACTCTGATACCATGTTAAAGACCGTTTTAACCAAAAGTGGATACCTTTTGGGCTTGCTAACTAGTCAAGGCCCATGGCATGAATATGTTATATACTCTATCACCCCCTCTCACATAAAATGCCTTTTGGGCTTGAAAAATGTGGATACAACACATCCCATCATGCCCGATGTGAATTCCACTAAGAAGGGAGAGGGAAGAGGTATTCGAACACGTGTCATCTACATCACGTTGGTTCTGATACTATTTTAGAGGATCATCTCAACCAAAAGCTTAAACTAATAGCTAGTTGAGGTCCACAAATATGTTATACTAGTTGCTTATGAGGCATGTTGTACCATTTTCTTATGGTAGAACCTGCTACACATTATAAAATTGTGCGGCCCAATTAAAGGGTTACAATAATGTAATCACTTAGTCCAAAAAAAACGGTCCATTTAATTTTTCAAATCTCCCAAGACATAACTTTAAAATTAATATTTCTAACTATATAATAAAAAATTATATATTTGGAAAGTATATTTCGAAACGAATCAAACAAGATCTTGCATGCCTATATTTTTCGTTGCTTACCGAAAGTCAAAATGGAACGGTTTTATTTCATTAAGATTATTACAAAATTTTCATTGGCCTGGGTTACAAACTATTTTATTGAGGTTACAAAATGTGATTACTTCATTAGGGTTCAAACTATTTCTTTGGGTTTACAAACTATTTAAATGTGTCCCATAAGTGTAACACCCTCATGTTTTAGAGACCCTTAAGAAAATTGCTAAAGGCCATCCAATCGACCTCGAGTTCTAAACTATGGGAGCGTTACTTAAAAAAAATAACCTATTCACTAAGGAGAAGGATTTTTAGTTGAAGATTACTAGGTCAAAGTAATATTTTAAAACTACACAACACTAAAAGACTATATCTAAAGTATGCAGCGGAAATTTAAAATTACAATACAAACAAAAAAAAATAATCTAACTTAAGACTCCCAGAATTTTTTTATTTTTTTTAAACAAATATAAAGTTCTAAACATTATTTATAGTAATTACGACTCCATCCCGTAAAAATAAATAAATAAATAATTGATAAATTTAGTAAGGAAAATTTACTAGCATATATAATGGAAAATATATTGTTTTGTCTAACGAGACAAATAAATTTTATGTCGTCCCAAATATAAATCCAATGATTTAGGTTACACTAATCACAAATGATAGCACTATAAAATAAAATAACCAACAAGAGGGAGAAAGAGAACACCAGTGGCCCAAGTAGCCACCTACTTTTAAAGGGTTGCGCATCACCCCATAATTTTTTTGGCCATAAGATATGTATACAGAATGTCCCTAGCGTGCACACCCCTCACTAATCTAATGGGTATCCGCAATTAACCGCGCACCAATAGACTTAGGAGGAAGACTGAAAGCATTTTGATATAGATAACCGAACCTACTAGAAGCCTATTGGGTATCCACAAATGTGCACCAATAGAACAACATCTAGCAGGGCAACCTGTTCATCACCCTTTTTGGTTTCTTTCTCCTCTCAAAACCATATACAAAAATATGTCTAATTTATTTAAAATTAATATATCAAATAAATTTAGTCACCCCAACAAATTTTTTTTTAGAAAATATAAATCACACATGATCCCAAAGTGTAGATCTATAACTATCGTAACAATTTTAAAGTCTCACAATCAACATTATAACCATCTGACAATACTCGTGTATACAAATAGTGAAATAACTTCACACATATTATTATTCACAATACCAATGACAGAAATTATTATTATAGTTCATAAAACCTATAAGGTAAAAGTTTCACATTGCACATAATAGTCAAAAGAACTACACCCTAACGGGATTCTAAAGTTGATGGACATCAAAAATTACCTCGATACGCAAAACCATGATCTACTAGGGTCCCGGGCAATCACCTATGTAGAGCCTCCGTCTATACATAGATGTGCAAAACGCACCAATAATAATCTGAAGTATAGGATATGAATTGAACCTTTTGTTTTGTTTTTTTTTTGTGTTTTTTGTGTTTTTTTTTTTTTTTTGTAAGATATCCTTGGAGTGGTTGCATGACTTGATATATATAGATACAGAAGAAGAGAAGAGTGAAAGCTTAGGTTCAGGAATGTGAGGTGATTATTCATTATTAGCTTTAATGAATGAATAAAAACTTACAACTCAAACTGAAGGGTTGAGGAAGATGAAATGGTTGATGAAGATGAAATGGTTGATGAAGATGAAAAGGTCATGGTCGTCCAACCTACTATTAGCATTCAAAAATTTATTTACTTGTATTATTTTTTTTAAGAACCGTATATCCTAAAAGCGTTACTGATTAAAATGATGATGTTAAAATAATTATTTTTTTTTTGTCATTTGAAAACATATATATTATTTCAATCAAACCTATTAATTGTATTACTTCCGTTGATATTGTATAAAATGTCACGTTTAAAATATAATTTTACAACTTTAAATGAAACAATAGACTAAAATTCTTCTTTTTTTTAAAAAATAAGGGCAATACAGACGTCATAAAAATATTGGGTATTACAATAAGAGGCACACACTTGATCGTATAGTTTATTATTAGTTTTTTATGCATGAAATGTGTGCGGCCTTAAAATTTATTAACAACACAGCTTGACAATAAAATTAATAAGTCCCCACATCATTGCCAAAAAAAAAATAAGTCCCAACATAATTGAAAAAATCTTTTAAATAAATATTTTTTAATAATTAAATCTGGTTTTTTCCTTTCGCCCAAGTATAGTAAGTATATTGTAAATTGAGTAAATAATTTATTTTTCAAAAAGATCTATTATGAATAAATTTTGAGTAATTTTACAATTAATTGTATATGTGAATTTTAAAATTGTAATACTACGTAACTTTTTTTAAAATTAGGCTCTTAATTATTTCAAAAATCAAATATCATTATGAAATATTTTATTACATAAATAACAAAATTATACCCACTTAATTAACATAAACAAGGGTCAATGATATTCTCCATTTACACACAACAAATTAATTCGTTCCTAAACAAATGTAAAAGTGAATAAAAAACATTGATTTGGGTCAATGAACAGGATCAAATTAAAACAAGAGTTAGTCACAAAAGTTGTCTACGTAAATCGTAATCCATAAACTTGAGAAAACCCCCAAACAATGTGAAAGGTAAAAGCAGGAAAATTCAGACGCCGAATATAGATAAAGTGGGACCCATTAGACGTGCTTAAGATAGTCAAATGAATCTGATTTCAGGGAAAAACCATTAATCCCTGGTAATAAGGGTTTTGATTCGTCTGAATTTTTTTGATTTCATCTGAAATTTTTGAAGTTATTATTATAGTTATAATTTTTATGATTTGATATAAACTTTTTTCCGTCCCAAATTATTTGCTACATTCTGAAAGTTGAATTGTTTATCTGTAAACTTTGATTGTTTATAAATGTATGTACATACATAAAAATATAGTTATGATAGATCTAATTTGGTTTGTCTCAATATAGTCATGATAATCCTTTATATATTTCAAATGAAATCCCTTCTGACCGTTGATTGCTTAGTTATAAGCTTCACTTAACAAAAATTTAAAGGCTTCATCTAACACCATTAATTTTAGTTATCTAAATTTAAACTACGGAATATATGCAAACCTCAGACATGTAAAATAAAAATCAAATACACAAAATGATATTTCCTACTCCGTATGTTTTAAAGTAATATTCTTTTTGACTGCTGATTGGTTAGTTAGGTTATAAGTTTCACTTAATGGAAACTTAAATGTTCCACTTAACACCATTGGTTTTAGTTACCTAAATTGAAAATACAGAGTATTTGTAAACATCTGACAGACACACAAAATAAAAAATCAAAATGCAAAAAATGATATTCCCTATGTTTCGGAATGATATTCCCTTTGACCGTTGATTGATTAATCATAAGCTTCACTCAACGGAAACTTAAAATATCCCTTCAGCACCATTATTTTTAGTTATCTAAATTGAAACTACGGAGTATTTGCGAACATCAAACAGACACACAATAAAAATCAGATACACAAAATGATATTCACACTGACCGTTGATTGGTTAGTTATAGGCTTTGCTTACCGGAACTTCAAGGCTCCACTTAACACCATTAATGTTAGTTACCTAAATTGAAAGTATTTGCAAACGTCGGTCACGCAAAATAAAAATCAGATACAGAGAATGATATTTCCTGTTTCAAAATGAAATTACCTCTGACCGCTGATTGGTTAGTTATAAGGTGATCACTTCACAAAAACTTAAAGATTTCACTTCACACTGTTAGTTTTAGTTAACTAAATTGAAACTATGGAGTATTTACAAACCTCAAACAAGTAAAATAAATAACAAATACACAAAATGATGTTTCATGTGTTCCAAAATGATATTCCCTCTAACCGTTGAATGATTAGTTATAAGCTTATAGTGATAACATAAACTTAAAGGCTAACACCATTAGTTTTATTTACCTAAATTGAAACTACAGAATATTTGCAAACATAAAAAAGATACGAAAAGTAAAAATCAAATACACAAATTAATGATAGTTCTTGAGTTCCAAAATGATATTCCCTGTGACCGTTGATTGGTTAGTTATAAACTCCACTTAACAGAAACTTAAAGGCTCCATCTAACACCATTAGTTTTAGTTAGCTAATTAATTGAAACTACATAATATCTGCAAACCTCAAACACGCTAAATAAAAATCAAATACACAAATTGATATTCCTATGTTTCAAACAACACTCCCTTTGACCGTTGATTGATTATCTAAAACATATGCTTCATTTAATGAAAACTTAAAGGATTCACTATTAATTGTAGCTGCTACCTAAATTAAAACAACGAAGTATTTGCAAACCTCAAACATGCAAAATAAAGTCTCGCTCAGATACACAAAATGATATTTACTCAGATTTATAATTTTTCTTTACGTCTGAAATTTTGACTACATTAAGAGATTAACTTCAATCTTGAAAATCATTTCATACACTACATTAAAAACTGTATAAAAAGCGGGATAATATTCCATATTTGATTAAACCGGCATCCCAAAATTATAATTTTCGAAAGTTGTATCCTTCAAAAATGGGAAACTCTATAAAAAGGATTTTTCACAAACAAATTAAATCCAAAAATAAAGAAAACACAACCAGAAAGAAAATGATCACGTAATCGTTAATATCTTTTGTTTACCAAAGTCGGCCTTCTTGTTCTTATCCTCCTCCTCAAAAATCCCGAAATTTTGATTTTTCAAAAAATTATTTTAAAAAAAAAGACCTACAAGTACATCATCATCATCATCCACATAATCCACAAGATCTCTTTCCATATTTATGTTCAAATTTTCTTCCTTTTTTTCCTCTAAAAAAATTAAAATTAAATTTGCCCTGTACATTTTTTCTTCTCCCTTATCCTATACTCATTTCCTTTATTAGCTCCTTCAATTTTTCAACACTAATTCAAGCATTATTTTTATCTTCACTACTATATACGATTATTAGTTTATACCCACATGAAGCTCATTGCTCTCATCCTAATCTACAATACCCACCGATAACCCCTTCAATTTCTCATCTTCTTTTTTTATTTTTGATTTTCCATCCTTTTCTTGTTTCTGGGTTGTTTTCTGAATTTGTTATTGGGTTTGTTTGTTTGTTTTAATTTCTGCCATTGTTGAAGAAAAGGCGCCGAAAAAGAGAAAAAAAATGCTTTCGAGTCCTTGTTTCAATCTCCATAATCTGGAGGAATTACCAGATTTAGACCAAAAAATGGGGAGAATTCCGTCAGTGATTACCAAACCTGGGATAATCCCAGAATTTGATGGGTCTGATCTCACATCTCCTCGTGTCGTAGGGCAAAGAAGAATCATCGTCGCTAATCAGCTTCCTCTGAAAACATTCAAAGAGGATAAGAAATGGCGATTTGAATTCGATGAAGATGCTCTCTCATTGCAGCTGAAAGACGGGCTTAACCCTAAAATTGATGTCCTGTATATTGGGTGTTTGAGGGTTGAGATTGATCCTTCAGAACAAGAAGAAATTTCCCAGTTTTTAATGGATAAATTCAAATGTTTGCCTGTGTTTTTACCTCCTGAAATTCAGAACAGTTTCTACCATGGTTTCTGTAAGCATTATCTATGGCCTTTATTTCATTATAAGCTACCTTTAACTTCCAATCATGGTGATTCTTATGATCCTTCTCTTTGGCGTGCTTATGTTAGTGCTAATATGGTGTTTGCTCATAAGATTATTGAGGTTCTTAGGCTTAGAGGTGGTGAGGATTTTGTCTGGATACATGACTACCATCTCATGGTGGTCCCCACCCTCTTGAGGAGGAGAGTTTTCAGGGTTAAGCTTGGTTTTTTCTTGCATAGCCCTTTTCCTTCCTCTGAGATTTTTAGGGTTATACCAGTTAGGGAAGAAATTTTGAGGGGTTTATTGAATGCTGATCTTGTTGGGTTTCATACTTTTGATTATGCAAGACATTTTCTATCATGTTGTAGTAGGATGTTGGGGTTGGATTACAAGTCTAAAAGAGGGTACTTAGGGGTGGAATACTATGGTAGAACTGTTAGTATTAAGATTTTACCAGTTGGGATTCATATGGGTCAGCTTCAATCTTTAATGTCATTAGATGAAACTGCTAAGAGGATTAAGGAGTTGAAGAAGCAATTTTCAGGGAAATTAGTGATAGTAGGTGTTGATGACATGGATGTTCTTAAAGGAATAGGGTTCAAGTTTTTAGCATTTGGACATCTTTTGCAAATGCAGCCTAGCTTTAGGGGAACACTAGTACTTGTTCAGATTGCAAACCCAGCAAGAAGCAGAGGGATGGATATGCAAGAGGTTGAAGATGAAACCCATCAAATTGCCAAGAACATTAATAACAAGTTTGGAAAACCAGGGTACGAACCGATCGTGTTCATCAACGAGTCGGTTTCGACCCTAGAAAAGGTTGCATACTATGCAATATCTGAGTGTTGTGTGTTGAATGCTGTAAGAGATGGGATGAATTTAGTGCCATACAAGTACACAGTTTCCAGACAAGGTAGCCCCAAGTTAGATGCTGCTTTAGGGGTTGAGTCAAGTAAGCCTAAAGAGAGTGTTATTATTGTTTCAGAGTTTGTTGGATGCTCACCATCTCTTAGTGGGGCAATAAGGGTTAATCCGTGGAATGTGGAGCAAGTAGCAGAAGCAATGCATGCTGCAATAGCAATGAATGATAAAGAGAAACAATTGAGGCATGAACAGCACTATAAGTATATTAGTTCTCATGATATTGCATTTTGGTCTAGGAGTTTAGACCAAGATCTTGTGAGAGCTTGTGGTGATCCTTTCTCAAAGAGGTGTTGGGGTGTTGGATTTGGTTTGAATTTTAGGCTTGTTTCTCTGCCTCCTGACTTTAGAAAACTATCTGTTGATCACATTAAAGCTGCATACAAGAATACAGAAAGTAGGCTCATCTTGCTTGACTATGATGGAACTATGACACCTCAGTCATCTGTTGACATGGCGCCTACTCCTCAAGTTCTTTCCCTCTTGAATAGCTTATGTGATGACCCAAATAACACTGTTTTTATCGTGAGCGGAAGAAGCAGACAGACTCTTAGCAAGTGGTTTTCCTCCTGTGAAAAGCTCGGGATTTCAGCCGAGCATGGCTATTTTACTCGGTATCTTCATATGTTATCTTTGCCTTGTTGATATTGCTGTTTTCAGTTAATGCTTCGTTTGGTAGTGTGCAAAACATTTTACAACGGAAAACTCATTTTTCATGGAACTTTTCCATTGTTTGGTTGCAAGGACAATGATTTTCCATTTAAATCATTTTTCCATTGTTTGGTTGAGTTGAAAACCAATTATTCCTATTAACTTTTCTAATTTTTGGCGTAAATGTTTTCAACTGGGTGGAATGAGGAGAGATGAAAACAGTTCTCCTTCAAATTTCGGAGGAAAATGTTTTCAGCCTAAGTTTTCTATTTAATTTTCAAGTCAAACCAAACAATTTAAAATGAGAACCATTTTTCATCCTACCAATCAAATCCTTGTTGGAGAACTTACCCTGACCCTCTTCTTGTTTTGTGTAGGTGGAGCAAGAACTCACCATGGGAGTCGAGCATGCTTGGAACGGATTTTGAGTGGAAGAAAATTGTCGAGCCGATCATGGAGCTTTATGCAGAAGCAACTGACGGGTCTTCCATTGAATACAAGGAAAGTGCATTGGTGTGGCATTACCAAGATTCTGACTATGATTTCGGGGCTTGTCAGTCCAAAGAATTGCTTGATCATTTGGAAAATGTGCTTGCTAATGAACCTGTATTCGTCAAACGTGGCAAACATATAGTTGAAGTGAAACCACAGGTAAATAATACGAATGTTGTGTTGGATAATTTTCATCTGTTTGTATAAGAATAAGGAGCTTTTGCTATGCTGTTATAATCTTGCATATCAGTATGAAAATTTGGAATTGGGGTTATACTTGCTTGATACATTCATTAATATGAGCAAAACAATCGTGTTCTTCAACCTCAGAATGTAGTAGATGAAGTTTGGCTAGGGTGTGTTCTCTTCAAATTATTTAACCTGACCTGATTATAACAATTTGAACCTGACCTGATTATAACTTATTGGACATGGCTTGACCTGATTTGATTATAACTTATTGGTCCTGACCTAAACTGATTTGCCCTTATTTTATTAGAGGAATTGAAACTTATTAAATCTGACCTGACCTGCTTATAACTTATTGAATCTAACTTGTCTTGATTATAACTTATTGGACCTGACCTGAACTGACATGTTCAAAATAAGTTCTGAGACCTAATAAAATAAGTTGAAGTGAACACACCCCTAGTTGCTTGGCGATGCCTAAATGAGCGTTGTGCTATGTGGAAAAAAACAGCACAATGACATTTTAGTACTTCTGCATGCCAAAATCACCAGTTCTTGGCATGTTTTGGAGTTTTGATTTTACATACTAAAATGCCATTGTGTTATGTTTTTTTAATTTTTACACATCATAGTGACGAGTTAGGCATTATCCTTTTTTTTTTTTATGAGTTAGGCACTATCCTAGTTTGCCTCTCATATTCATTAAAATGAGATAAATATTTGCTTGTTCATTCTAAACTGTGATAGATCATATATGAAATTTATTCATCGATTTCAAATCCTGTTCTGTTAACTTTGAATTTGATTGTTGTTCAACTATTCCAAATGAAGGGTGTGAGCAAAGGCATTGTGGTGGAAAATCTGATAACAACAATGAAGACGAAGGGAAAACCACTAGATTTTGTGCTGTGCATAGGAGATGACCGTTCCGACGAAGACATGTTTGATGGCATTGCTCGTGCAACCTCGAACCCATCATTGCCACCGATCCCCGAAGTATTTGCCTGCACGGTTGGCCAGAAACCGAGCATGGCTAAATATTATCTCGACGACAGTGCTGAAGTCGTGACCTTGATCGAAGGTCTTGCTGGCGGCCCTGCGGTGCAACCAAAGCCTGCTGTTTCTCAAACCGCTACTGGTACTGGTAGTAGCAAGTTCTTCTAGTTTAAAATTTACAGACAAAACAGACACAGGTTCAGAGGAAGGAAAAGGGTAGGGGGGGTGAAAAATGAAACTCTGTACAGTACAGTAGTAAAGTATATGGAATTTCTTTTAAGCATTTAGGATACAAATCTTACAACTTATTAGGAGATACAATTGCATAGTTTTTTTTTTTCCTGATAATATAATATCTGCCTCATAGCGCTCCATAATAGGTGTAAGACAAGTTTTTAGTTTTAAGTTATTGATTCTTTTATTTCAGTTGTGTTTTGATTACAATGTTCTATTAGCATGTTTATCATTTGATGATTTGTGACCCAGGTTTTTTTGTTCAACTTAGCATTTTCAGTTGTAGAGCAGGTTTACTAATGAGTTTTGTCAGTTGCTTTGGCCTTTGTGTATGCCATTAGTTAGTTAGACCACCTAGCAAATGCTCGGTTTTAAAAAAAGAGAGAAGAAAAAAATTCAATAGAAAGTTATGGGAGATTATCGGTGACATGACCGTAAAGAAAAAAAATGACTAGTGACATGTGCATCAGCAATATAGTTGGTAACATGGGCATGTACCGACAAACAAACACAAACAAGGTCGTTGGTGAGTCGGTGACAAGAGCATCAACAGGTCAGAGAAACAAGCCAGGATGTTGGTGACAAGGGCATCAAGATACATTTCAAGAAGATAGAAATTGCAAGCAAGCATTTTGGAGTACAAGATTTTCTAGATGAAGGGGGAGCATTAAAATATATTTGTAGTAATATAGAAAAATCTAGAATTATGTTGTATCTTGTATGGAAATATCTTGTAGAGAAGTATTAGAGTGTGTTCACTTCAAATAATATCAGATCAGATCCCATAATATAAGTTCAAATTTTCATACATTTTTGGATCTTATCAGATCAGATCAGAAAAAAAAGACGAAAAGAACACCCCTAAGGGTCCGTTTACTAGATCGAAAAATGTTTTCCTTGAAAGTAGTTTTACTATTTTACCTCGTTTACTTTGGGTGAAAAAATAAAAATATAAAACTTTGGGTGAAAAATTATTTTACACCCTATTGGACACATTTTCCTCCAAATTTGGAAGTAAAAGTCATTTTCCGTGCAAGTAAACATTGGAAAATTTTGGAGTACAAGTTTTCCAAGGTAAAATGTTTTTCATGGAAAATCATTTTACATCGAAAATATTTTACACCAAAGTAAACGAATTCTAAGAGATAGTAGTAAAACCTAGAACAATATTGGATGTGGCTAATGTATCTACTATCTAGGAGATAATATTCAAGCAAGAATAATCTACAAACTTCTAAGGTTGTACATGTATGTATGTAACCACCGACATATTACTACTATAAATACACGGTGATGTCGTGAGGAGCAATGCAACAAAGCAAGTAAGAGTATCATTAAGGGGGTCCGTTTACTAGAGCGAAAAATATTTTTCCTGAAAATAGTTTTCCTATTTTACATCGTTTACTTTGGGTGAAAAAATAAAATGTAAAATTTTGGGTGAAAACTCATTTTACACCCTATAGGAAACATTTTCCTCCAAATTTGGGAGTAAAACTTATTTTCCATGCAAGTAAATAATGGAAAACTTCTATGAAAATTAGTTTTCCAACGTAAAATGTTTTTCATGGAAAATCATTTTACATCGAAAATGTTTTACACCAAAGTAAACGGACTCTTTTTACGTTGGAAAACACATTTTCATTTAAATTTTCCAATGTTTACTTAGAGGGAAAATAAGTTTTACTTCCAAATTTGGAGGAAAATGTTTCCAATAGAGTGTAAAATGATTTTCACCATATGTTTTACATTTTTTTTCCACCCAAAGTAAACGATGTAAAATGGAAAAACTGTTTTCAGGGAAAATATTTTTCGCTCTACTAAACAGATCCTAGTGTAAAACATTTTCGATGTAAAATGATTTTCCATGAAAAACATTTTACGTTGGAAAACTCATTTTTATAAAAGTTTTCCCTTGTTTACTTGCACGGAAAAAAAGTTTTACTCCCAAATTTGGAGGAAAATGTTTCCAATAGATCGTAAAATGAGTTTTCACCCAAAATTTTACATTTTATTTTTTCACCCAAAGTAAACGATGTAGAATAGGAAAACTGTTTTCAAGAAAAACGTTTTTCGCTCTAGTAAACGGATCCTAAGTCAAAATCATTTAGAGGAATGAATTCTTACAATAAGTGTACTTTTGAAACTATTCACATTGTTGAATCTGGACACATATATTGTTTAACCGGTCAAACCAGTCTGACAATAACGTTTCTGTCAGACCAGTCGACTGGACCTGGACATATATTGTTGAATCTGGACACATATGTGTTTAACCTGGACACATGCTGTTAAATCTGGACATGTATTGGTAAACCTGGACACATTTGTAAACCTAAAAACAGAAATGGACACATTTGAAACCTGGACACAATTTGTAAACCTGGACAAACCTGGACAAATATGAACAAACCTGGACAAATATGAACAAACATGGACAAATCTAGACAAACATGGACAAATCTAAACAAACATGGACAAATCTGGATAAATCTGAACATGCAAACCTGGACAAATATGGACAAACCTGGACAAATGTGGACAAACCTGGACAAATATGAACAAACCTGGACAAATCTAGACAAACATGGACAAATCTGGATAAATCTGGACACACCTGAATATGCAAACCTGGACAAATGTGGACAAACCTGAACAAATGTATGAACAAACCTGGACAAATCTAGACAAACATGAACAAATCTAGACAAACATGGACAAATCTGGATAAATCTGGACACACCTGGACATGCAAACCTGGACAAATGTTGACAAACCTGGACAAATATGAACAAATCTAAACAAACCTGGACACATATTGTTAACACTAGATACTTATTTGTAAACCTGGACACCTATTTGTAAAACTTGACACATATTGTTTAAACATGGACACATATTGTAAAACATGGACACATTTTGTAACTAACTTGGATAAAATACGTTTTTTGCATTTTGAGGTCTTTAGAGGCATTGTTTGGTGATTTCCGGTGGTCAAATCCCCTTCGATGCGTTCGTCTCGAAAAATTAATCAATTTCGATATATCATATACCCCGATCCGACACCCGAGCGCAAAGTTATAGCCTCCCAAACTTTTTCACCATTATAATTAATTATAAGGGTCAGCCAGTGATTAATTTGATGGTAAGAAGCTACATGCCAGTGATTAATTTAACTATCTTATCATACTAAGAAATGGAGATATTAATAAAGATGAAATCTATCGAATCAATCTGAGTGGTTTAAATGGAGGGAATCAACTGGATTATTGTGTGATTGTAACTCGCTTCTAAGTTTAGCTTAAAAAGGAATGTTTTATAATATAGTAATCATGTAGGATTGTAATTAGATATGCGTTATTATTTGGGTGAAAATGTTGGATAGTTAAAAAAGAGCATATCAAGAAAAATGGTGTAGCTAAAATACGTATGCTGAGATGGAAATTGGGATTTGAGCATGGCCGTTTCTGATATTTTGGAGCTCGGGGCAACGTTTAGCTTTATTTGATAAAAATCTAATTTATAGTTTTTTAATTTGTAGGTTTTTTTATTACAAATTAAAAAACTACAAATTATTTCATATAAATTAATTTGTAAATAGAGAGTTAGGATTTTCTCGAATGAACCGCATTCCTTCATATAAACCATATTTGTTGAAAAGATGAAATATATTATCAAGGTATACCTTATAATTTATTTCATTGAATTATGTATATTTTTATAACAACTTACCATATATTTTCATCAAAAAATTATGTTTGTCTTAAACTTATTCATAAAATTTCTTAATGATATAAAATACGGAGTACATGAAAATACATATTGAATACATTTGCTCTCTTAATTGAAAGAGAAATAAAATTTATATTTCTTATTTTACTTAATATGGACAGATAAGAGAAAAAATAATTAAAAATGTTTTAATATTTTTAAAATTATATTTCGTGCCTTATAAATCTCAAAATCTCATTCATATAATTTTAAAAAATATTAAAATTTGAAATTAGATCATGAAAATTTTGTCCAAAATTACACTATATAAATGTCAAGTTTTGAAAAAAACAATTTAACAAATTTTTTTTTTTAAAAGAAATTTTATTATTTATACTTGTAATATATCCTGCTAACCAAACAAAATACTATTTAGCAAATTTCTAAGAATTTGTATTTCCCTCTAAAATACTCTCCAACCAAATGACCTCATAGAGTTGTTCAAATAATATTTCATTCCTAGAGGTAAGAGAAGGGAAATGAATTAAATCAACAAATAGATTTGAAAGAAAAGAAAATGTTACATCGTTTTTTAGATTTTAATGTATGTTTTCAATACTTTTATTGTGTTTTTTATATTGTGGGTTCTCAATGAAGTTAGTCGGAAACTCAACGCTCAATTGTGGTCAGATGGTGGGCATCTAAGGTGACAGTGTGGTAAAAGTGGTGGTAATCTACTTGTGAGAGATATTTGGTTAAGATGACGCTGATGGTGCTTTTACAATGGTCAAATATGATGACTCGGGAGAGAATAAAAAAATAATGGAAAATACAATTCCTAAGGAACAATGTTTATTTGAAGATAAAAATCGAGAATTTTAAAAATTAAATAGTATACAGAAAAAGAAAAAAATGCAAAAAAAACATTTATAGATATTGAATATATTTCTGTTAATTGGAAAAGAAATGAATTTTTTATGTGTTTTAGTAGGAAAAAAAAGAAAAAAAAATGGTTTAAAAAAAATCAATGTGGAAAACACTCCAAGTTAATATTTAATTTTTAAAAAAAACAATGAAAACATAATCACTAGATATCAAACTGAAAAATGCAATATAAAATATTTTTTTGACTTAAATGCTGTCGGAATTTTTTCTATCCAATTTGTTGTCAAAGGTATTTGTTTTTATTTTTTTACCAATTTGTCATCTGAAGATATTTTTTTACCAATTTGTCATCTAAAGATAATTTTTTTTTTACCAATTCGTCATCCAAAACAATTTAATTAAAAAAAATTGTTTCATGTGCCCCTAAGTTTGCTACATAGGGGAAAAACACTTTATAAAGAGTGCTTTAAGGGAAAAAAAGGTTAGGTTGATTACTTTTTTTTTGTGTATGTTTGTAATTAAGAGAAGTAACATGTTAAATCACATGAGACTACCACCTAAAAAAGAAGGAAAATTTGTCAATTACTATCAAGCTTTTCGTCCACTTTGCCAATTACTACCAATTAATTGTTTTGTTTTCAATTACTATCAATATTTAATGAATTGCTTTGCTATTACTACCAAGCTATGATGCATGGATACTTCATTTAGGTTGACGAACCCGTGTCGGATACCGATACGATATCGATACTTCACGGATACTCGATACTTCAATCATTTTTTGTAGTAATTGAAAACAAAAAAATAAATAAATAAATAAAAAGAAAGTCAGTGAGCACTCTAAGCACACTTGGTAGTAATACCAAAGCATTTCATCAAATGTTAGTAGTAATTGAAAACAAAAAAATTAATTGGTAGTAATGGACAAAGTTGACCAAAAGCTTGGTAGTAATTCACAAATTTTCCAAAAAAGAAACGTAAAATAATAACATTGTCATTTTGTGTTTGTAATTAAGAAGAAAAAAATATTTATTTTTTGTTTATTAAAGGTGACTATGTACTCCCTGTGTCCCATAACAAGTACTCCAGTTTGACTATAGACACTATTCACATGATTACTTCGGATCTCTTTTAATTTTATTCATATAAGGAAAAGCATAGTCATATCGGATCTCATATGATTTGTCTCGACATGTACTTTCTAAATATATAATTTTTATAATTTTTTGTTAAATAAACTCAAGATATTAATAGTTAAAGTTGTGTATCGGGTGATATGAAAAAGTAAATAGAAAAATTATTTTGGGACAGAGGAAGTAGTTAACTTTTTGGAACAAATGTAGTAATCTTAAAGGATGGGTGACTATTTTATTTTTATCGGTTATCGTGTTTTTTTTTTTTGTTTTTTTTTTTTTATAACAAAAATTCGATTTTTGACAATGGATAAAAAAAAAAAAAGCCCAAAAAAAAATAAATCTAATCCTAACATTTCATCTCTCGGTTTGTTTCATCCTGTCCTCTCCTCTTCTCTGTCGAACTAACTAACTGTGACTAGGTTGGGCGTGGTTTTTGTGGTGCCTTTCCTCCATCAAAGCAAGCAGATTTCTTCCATTAAAGCAAGCAGATTTCTTCCATTAAAGCAAGCAGAGTTTTTGAGGTAAGATTGTTTTTCCCGTAGAATCAATTATACAATGAAGTTCATGCTTTGCTGGGTAATTTATTTTTTCGCCAGATGGAAAATGAATTTCCAATCAAATATTGTTGATAGATTATGTATGTGCTGTGCTGTAGACTACAAAAATGGAGGATTTCTTACTGGCCAAGGGGGGCCGCCCCTGTTGCCCTGGGTCAGGAACGGGCCTGGATTTGAGATGCATAATATAGCCCATTAGCATACAAACCCCTCCCTCCCCCCCTCCATAGATCTTTCATAAATTCGGGTCGAAAATGATCTAGGATGGGAATATAAAGTTTATAGAGATATCATTAAACATGTGCAAATTCAAGCCATGGCTCTAGTTGTTAGTCTAATAATAAAATCGCTGAAGCAATCAAACAAACCAGAACTCCTTAGTTAAACAGGGAACTGGAATGAACAGATGTTGGAAAGTTCTGGTGCTGTATTATAGGTTAACAGTGGTTTTTGAAGTTCTTTGTGTACCACATTTGCCTTTTTAAAAGACTTAGCTCTTCCTGACTTGAATATATGCTCCGGAGCTTAAGCCATTTTGTTTATTACTAGTAAATTGCTTGAAACTCGAAATGCTTTTGATTATTCAGTTCTGTAAGTGGTGGCTTTCTTATGTAATGTATGGGGTGTTACTTGCCGGACCTAAGTTTCACTTTCATGAAACTTCCCATATTGATACATCTAAAAGGACTCTTTTCATGCTTCCAAGTAAAGTATTTCTGTTACTTGATTTTAAGATTATATTGAGTGATTTTAATTGTAATTTTTGGTCACTCTCACATGCCATTCTCTTCAAAAACAAGAATTAGCTACTTTAACCATGAATGGAAGATATGGTGCTTGTTTGTGACGTTGTGATGTTGTTAAATGCTTATGTGATTTCTGCTAAAGTATATCTTCCATTCCCATATGTAAATGCTCAAGCCGTTCAATATCCCTTTTTTCTTCACTCTATATTGCATAGTCACAAACTCACAATCACTTGCAATAGGACGCTCGCTTTCTATCTCAATTTGTCGAAGAGTGAAATCTGATTAACTTTATTCAGCAACAGTCCAGGATAAATGTTCAATTTCCATGTTAGCACTTAGCATAGGCACTCCCTTTTCCCTATGCTACATTCAATAAAAAATCATATGAAGTATTATAGTTATTGTAAAGAATTTCAATAAAAGATTCATGATTAATTGTTGAGGTTTCTCTCTCTCTCTCTCTCTCTCTCTCTCTTTTCCTGGCCTCTTTTCCCCCCTCTTCCTCTTCCTCACTCTGTATATCGAATTTTCATTAGTCTTATCTTTCAAGTTTATGCACACAGATTAAGGATGAATTAGCTATTGCTTAAGTTAATTGATGATAGGAATGGAAAATTACATTAAATAGTCAGATATTGAAGTGAGGGAAATTCTAAGTAAAATCATTCAGTTCCTCGTATTATTTGTTGAACTTACTATGCTTATTTTATCTCACACTCACAGTTAAAAATCATTCTACATACTTCAGTTTTTCCATCGTTATTATATCCTCATTTGATTTGTTAATTTGCTTATATATATGGAAGCCGTTTTGATGTTGTAACCTGACTTTTGATGGCTTGATGGACTTAATAATCTCCTTTTCATATTTGAGTGCTGTAAAAGAATTGTTTCAGTACGCTGTTAACAAATTGGTTTAGTAACAATCCTGAATATGGAATGAGTTTCCTTGGTCATACATATATTTTTCTACAGAAATTTATATGAATTTTTTACAAACCGTTTTCAGATGTCTGGTGACCTCGAGAATCTGAAATCTGCCAAGGTAAATAAAAATGCAGATGCAAATGGAGCCTCAGTGCCTGAAGTTCAGGTGACATGGTGCGGTATCTTGCTTCAGCATGCATCTATCTATGGAGTTGCTGCTGGGTATTGCCTTTCTGCATCTTTACTCTCAATCATTAATAAATGGGCTGTTATGAAATTTCCATATCCTGGTGCACTCACTGCACTGCAGTATTTCACCAGTGCAGCTGGTGTTTTAATTTCGGGGAGGCTAAAGTGGTTAGAGCATGACCCCCTCGATCTTATGACCATGTGGCGGTTCCTTCCTGCTGCAATTATCTTCTATCTCTCTCTTTTCACTAATAGTGAGCTCCTCCTCCATGCCAATGTGGACACATTCATTGTCTTCCGCTCGGCAGTCCCCATCTTTGTTGCAATCGGAGAGACCCTCTTTCTTCACCAACCATGGCCGTCAGTCAAAACTTGGGCTTCACTTGCTACTATCTTTGGTGGAAGTGTTATCTACGTGATGACTGATTACCAATTCACAGTGATGGCTTACAGCTGGGCTTTAGCTTATCTTGTTAGCATGTCCATTGATTTTGTTTACATAAAGCATGTCGTTATGACCATAGGTTTGAACACATGGGGTCTAGTCTTGTACAACAATCTTGAGGCTCTCTTACTCTTCCCTTTAGAGCTGTTTATCATGGGTGAGCTGAAGAAGATAAAGCATGAGATCTCTGACGAGACAGATTGGTATTCGTTCAGCGTCATCCTGCCAGTGGGGTTATCATGCTTATTTGGACTTTCAATCTCTTTCTTTGGGTTCTCATGCCGGAAAGCTATCTCGGCCACAGGATTTACCGTTCTTGGAATAGTGAACAAGTTATTAACAGTGGTTATTAACCTGATCATCTGGGATAAGCATTCAACCTATGTGGGAACAGTTGGGCTTCTTATCTGTATGCTGGGTGGTGTTTTGTATCAGCAATCTACAAGTAAACCTAAGCCTGTGAAAGATGTGGAACCTCAAGATAGCCAAGACCAAGAGGAAGAACACAAATTGCTAGAGATGCAAAGCAGTAAAGAAAGTGATAACGATTTGGAGTCTAAATCTGAGCAAAGAGAGGAAAAATAAAATGTAGTCTGAAGAAGATTCTACTGATCTTTTGAACAGAAGGCTATTCTTTGTGCTGTCATGTGCAGGAACTAACTTTTGAAAAATTGGCGTGTATCAGGAAAACTGCAAGGCCATTGATATGCATCTTATGTCGACTTGTGGTGCTAAACAGTGCGTGATCTTGTCGTGGTTTATTGGCTCAGAACTTTCTGGTGCAATTGCCAGATATAACAAACCTTTTATGCCTGAATATTCATTCTTTACATATAACCTGTTGCTTAGCTAAGTTGTTCAAAGCAATTCCAAAGATGCTGTTATATGCCAACAACTTGCTTGATTTGCATAGTTAGTTTCTTTTTTCTTTTGAAGTTTTCAGGTGTTTGTAAGAGTAGATAGGGATGAACTCCATACTCTGTAAGAGGTATACTGATTTTCATGATGCTAAGTTTTGGAAATCCAGTCTCTACTATAAGTGATTACTTCAGCTCATTGATTTTGTAATTTATAATGCAACTGTACCAGTCATGCATTGTTTTTTTCAAGAAAAATAATAATTTAAATTATTGTGATATATTTTCATTGAGTTGTATTGAGGGCATTTAGGGTTTTGGAATGTGGGTTAAGGGGATTAGTGAATATTGTGCATAAACATAAAGCCATTGAGTTGTATTTAAATAATGAATATTGTGCATGAACATCTAAAATAATATTTATGATGTACTTAAAAGCTAGAACATTCATGATTTATAGGGTGAACGTTCTATAGGACTAAAGTATTACAGAGCAACATATTATTTTTTTTTGACAGAATGCAAAACAATGGAAATACAATAAAAGGACAATATTTAAATTCATTTAGAATGTGATGAATCTCATTTGACTGGTTGTGAAGACGAACATGAAGCCGTAGAAGCTTACCAGCTTCTTGGAGAACATGAAGGAGAGCTCGCAGCTGGACTTGAAGGATGTTAGATGAAACACAAGGATCTTACCATTATCTCGGGTTCCATTTGAAAGTATTTTTAATTTAGAGGGGATCAAAAAGTAATAGTACTCTCTCCTCCTATATATCAATCTAAACTGGTAGATTACTTTCCCTCCAAGCATGTTTGGTGAACTCATTATCATGAAAGATGTGACTAACTGATTCATTGACCTCATACCCTAATTCATGAAGACAACAATCACAATTTTCGTCTAACTAAATACCTCTTTTAATCAGTTCTGACTTTGTTGGGATAGCACTATTCATGACCTTCCAAACAAAAACTTTACTATTTTGACTGACTTACAATTTCCAAAAATGATAAAAGCTTGGGCAATCTAGAGTCTCGCTTCTTTGGAGAGGTAGAGTATACTCCGATTGTGTTGGACTTTGTAACTTGACTCTGTAGAATAATACTGCCCATTTGTTGATTTAGTCCAAACAAGACAATCCTCAACACCATGCGGAGCGATCACATGATGATTCAAAATTTCCTAACTGCTTTCATAACTGAAGTTACTCCGAATGGTATTAAAATTATCAGCAATGAGACATGATTGACTGAGAAAGCCAGATCTTGACTATTATTTTCACGTAATAGAGGGATTTTTCCATTGAGCCAAGGTTGGTCAATCCTAGCTTTGCAAACATTATTGATATTTCAAGTTCTCCCTTTCTCTTGCAAACTTAGGCTCCATTTTATCCCATGGCGACCCCACAATCCTCCATTTTTTAACTTTCATGTATCATCCCAGAAGCTAATATCTGTCAGACCATACTACTTCCCATAATTATGGCTAATAGGCTAGTTGAGTTTATGATAATATTCCATAATTGCTTCGCAAGAAGCATTGTGTTAAGATCTCCCATACTCTTGATTCCCAAAAGTACTATTTTATTATAACATGAAGTCATGAACGCTCTATCTCAAATGCTTGTGCAGTAGTGCATGACAATCACCATGCAATCGAGTGGAAAAGAAAAATCAATAAGGGGTTGAGATGTAGATTAGCTGAAAGGGATAAAAACTAAAGAGCCTTAAATTCTACTGTAACTACACAACACTAAAAAGCAAAAAAAAAAAAGAAGAAGAAGAAGAAAGAAAATGCGTCATGCGTGGACTTACAATTTTCCATGTACAACATAGCTATCTTTTTTTTATTGTCACTTGCCACAACATAATTGGTTTACTTTGGACTTAAAAATAAGTTAGCAAATTATTAGGAATTTTTTTAATAAAAGAAATCGATAATAAAAGTTCAGAAAACAAATTTAGAAGTCAAAATAATGATAAAGAATTTTAAAGACAATAATGCAAAAGCCTAGATCATACAAAGATGAACATTACCGTATATTCCATAGCAAAATAAATTCAACAATTGTCTTTTTTCACACATAATGATGCATTGTTTTATTCATTAATTTTTGCAATTTCAAATAATAAAAAAATTATAAAATTTGATATCATAAAAGTATTTCTGGCAGACACGAGCAACTTCCTTGCACCATTCTGCCAAAGGATGATCCTCAACACAATCAATTTATAGATGCCAATGGAATAAAAAAAAAAAGAATCTTTGTAGCTAAAATCTTGTGATCCAATCTCGTTATTATCCTTGTGACTTGTTAAGGACTAAAAAATATAATTGATTAATCAATAAACATTAATTAAAGCCTAACCTCCTACTATAACCGTTAATTATTTTTTCCCTTTTTGGAGGCAGAATATCATCTCATAATATCTTAATACGAGTAATAAAAAAATGAAATTAGAAGATAGAACCAAAAGAATAAAGCTTTCTTTCCCAAAATGTCTATTTTGGAATATTTCATTACTGAATGATGGCATCTCTTTCTTGTCATCAGTCAACATCATTTGACTTCCTCTTCACTAACTTCTCTTTTTTGTGATTTCACAATTTCTCTCTCTCTTCTTTGTTGGCTACACTCTGCAGTTTTTCTGGGTTTTCCATTTTGTACTGTCAAAGTTACCCTTTTTCTTTGTTGAAGAACAAGATCTGAACGTGGGCATAATGTATACCCCTAATTTTTTTGCAGCTTTCTGGTGCAATTTCCTCAAAAAAATTACTGGGTTCTAGTTTTAATTTTGATGCAGGGGCTTGTTGAGTGAAAGTTCTGTCACTGATCTGGTTTACTGTCAACTGGGTATGTTAGGGTTTTAAAACCATTTGGCATGGAGTTGGAGAAGGAAAGAGTATTCAGGTATGATAACAAATTCACAGAAATTCCTTTGTTAATCTTTGATGTTACCCTGCTTCTGTTTAATATGATGTAATTCGAATATTCGATAACTGTTTGTATTGCTGAAAATCTAGTGTTTACTATGTGGGTTATGATGCAATTGTAGGTTTAATTTTGGTGGGAAAAAAGACTCTGGTATTGTATTGCCAAAAGCGGACCCTACAAGATTAGACAACTCATCTTCTACTTATAATAAGCTTTCATCAATTCATTTTAATGGCGTTGGAACTTTAGGGGTTAGTGGTAGGTTAGGTGAACCATATAAGTTTGGTAAGCCTAAGGTTTTGGCAGAAGAGGAGGAGGATTCATGGAGGAAGAAGATACTAGATCCAGGGAGTGAAATTGTGCTGAAATGGAACAAGATTTTCATTATTTCGTGCTTGCTTGCTCTTTTCATCGACCCACTTTACTTTTACCTGCCTGGCGTGGGTGGGGATAGTAAGACGCATTGTGTGGAGACCGACTTGCATTTGCAAATTGTTGTGACCCTTTGGCGTACCGTTGCTGATCTCTTTTACCTTTTGCACTTGGTTATTAAATTCAGAACAGCTTATATTGCTCCTAGTTCCCGGATTTTTGGAAGGGGTGAGCTTGTTAGGGACCCCAAAATGATTGCGCAGAGGTACATTAAATCTGATTTCTTGATTGATCTCATTGCCGCATTGCCTTTGCCCCAGGTATGTTTGTTCTTAGTCATTTACTTTGAATGTTTGGTAGATTTTCTGCTCATATTTGTGATGTTGAATAAAGATTCTGTGGAATTCCTGCCTATGCTCGAAATTTTACTACGAAACTAAAAAACTTTTATTTTCTTTGTAATGGTTTGCTGGGGATAGAGCCACCGAGGAGAATAAAACTAGATTGATATGAATGGTTGGGTTGGTCTATATTATGCCTAGTAATTTAGTATGCACTTTCACATCCTTGATAGTACCAGCAATATGTGAATATGTGATGGCCTAAAATATGGTTAGTATTCACTTTCAAATCCTTTATAGTATCATGTCTTGAATGACATTTGTGAAGTCATCCATGACTCTTGTGAAGAGTAAGGGACTCAAGACAAATCCGTGAGTGAATTGCAATTATAGCAGGGAGTTTTCTATTTTCCCCTCCATAGGTCCTAACATCTATCTTCAAATCACGATTTAGGTGTTCTTCATTGGGTTATTGTATGATTGTGGTATATCCTTCTTCGTCATTGCCTGCATAACATATGTCTTGGTTCATTTACATATGCCTTTTCTAGGTCAGTCCCTTTGACAATTGCTAGAACTAGTGCTTAATGCAGGGTTGATTCCCAAATTCATTCTTGATTTTTTTATTAAGAGATCCTGTACTCCTCAATTCCATATGAAATGATGTGTGGTGTAAAAGCTAGGAAACCAAGAGACTGAAATAGTGGAGGGAAAAAAGTGGGTGGGCGGAGTTGGCCCAGTTGGGCCAACTTTTAGTATATTACTCCCTCTAGTCCATCATCCTTCGTACTTGTTATCAAGGCATGCAATCCAATTTATACTAGTATTAACTCATATAATATATCTTTGTATCAATATGACACTGTAGATCTTATGAAGGAAAGTTTGCCCTTAATAGCATGTTACTACTTTTGTAAGTTATACAGCGTACGTTTTCATTAATATTAATCTTCTCTAATTTTTGTTGCAGATTGTAATCTGGTTCATTATACCTGCTTCAAGAAGTCCAAGAACTGATCATAATAACAATGCTCTTGCGCTCATTGTTTTGCTCCAGTATATTCCTCGATTATATCTGATTTTTCCTCTGAGTTCTGAAATCATAAAGGCTACTGGAGTTGTCACAAAGACTGCATGGGCTGGTGCAGCATACAATCTGCTATTATATATCTTGGCTAGCCACGTATGTGTTTCTAATTGTTTGTTTTCATTAATGCCACCTTCTAAAAGTATTGGTTTAGCACACACATACTATCTAATGAAGGAATTACTTATTTGCCATTCTAAGGTGCTTCCCCCGAGAATTAAGTTCAAAAGCTGGAGTTCTCACTTCTCAGGAGTCAGGATCTTGTTCTTTACTTAAGAGAAATTGCCTGGTTCATGTCTGAAGTAATACCATTTGCCTTTATGTGATGAAAAATTATCTCTCATCTACCCAGTCAATAATGTGATTGTTTTGACTCTTTTGAGAATCTATAGGCTCATCTTTTCCCTCCCATCAATGTCCATCATTGTGAAATTCAAACTAGGTTTAATGTAGGTAAGGAAAATTATTTATTTTACGAAGAACATCAGAGAAGGTTGTAGTAGTTTAGATTTTTATAGGCCGAGTAATATTTGTCAATTCATTGTTACATATTCTGTTGATATATCTCTTATTATGGAACTTGATAACTGAGTTCATGGCTGTTTTTTTGGAACTTACAAATTATTTTTATGTCTTCTATTGTGGAACTTAAGAACATAATATTCAGAATGTGGGTTTTTTTTTGAAGAAAAAATTGACAGTAATTTCCCAACTATGAGTCTATGATCAATCTTCTTTTAACAATCTCAACTATTAATTTACTCTGAATGGTCCCAACTTTCAGGAGTATCTTCCAAATCCTATGTTACTTATAACTAGTTAAAAAATGTGTTTCTTTCTCTCATTTCCTTCTCTTTTCGATAATTATCGATAGTACTTCCTGGTTTTTTTTTTAAAGTCAAAAATTATATTGGACCATTTTTAGAAGACACTGCTAAAAGTTAGGACCACATGGTGTTAATCAATACTTTGGGTTGTTTGAAGAAGATCGGTAATAGTTGAGAATAATGTTATCAATTTTTCCTATTCTTAATGTCAGCATTTTGGTTCTATGCATTGATCATGAAGTTACTTAAACAAAAGGAATACAAGGTCCCTATCAACTATTTATACTACTTCACCAATGGTTTTTTTCAACTGTAACATCTTGGGACTACATGTTTTACTTTCAAAGCTAATTTCCGTGTTTTTGCTTTTGGTCCTCATTGAATAACTTTAACTTGAAGATCTTCCAACTCAATTCATTAAGTTCCAAAATACCACTGTTGGCCTTGCGGTAATTCTGCCTTTTTGGCTTCACCTCATTCCTAGCTTGACTTACTCTTACCTTTGGTAGTTGATTGCTGGAAACAATCAGTCATTTCTTTGCCTTGCCCTGATTATAGGTGCAGATGGAATCATGGAGGTTTAGGTGTGTAGCTGCTGGCCTGCTGCCTCATATATGAAGAGTTGCCCCTTGCACATAACCATTATAATTTGAACTTCAGGACTCTTTTTGATCTTCACAATATCATTTTCTTCTTATTCACCTTTTAAACAAGGCCTCCAAATCTAGTATGTGAAGGTCGATTTGTGTTCTACCTTTTCTGTGGATGCTCAGTCTTTGATCCTCCTTAAAATTCAGCTAGCCTTTGAGCTGTAATTATTTTAAGTCTGCATCTCATCCTTTACTAGTTGTCTAGTTCTAATAGCTCTTTATCTTTTATAAAATAGAGGCCTGCTTGTTCCGACTCCAGCAATGTTTTAGCTTGCTGTGTGTCATTTAACAGATAAAGGCTAGTGTTGGAGCCTAGTCAATGCAGTTCTTGAGACACTGTGATGATGATCTTGCACAAGTACCTCGTGAACTGCACAACTTATATGCTGACGGTCAGCAAAAGTTGGAGAGCATATACAAGCAGATGTGCACCTTTATATAGAAAAGGGTATGTCTATCTTTCTATGATATCAAAGCAGTAGGCTGAAGCCTCAGAATTTCTTTAAGGCGAAGGATATTTAGTGAATACCAGATATGAATATGTTTGAGCTGAAATTTCCATGTTTAATAATGTCGCTTATACCGAAGGCATGTGAATATCATAATAATGTTCTGCACAACGTGTGCTGAAGTCTCAAACTTTTATTGTGACCGGTGTGACTCCTTATTCCCTTCTTTTTTGTCATGAAAAATAATTGTTTTATATATAACCATCTGATAATCGCACCAAACATAAGATTGAATGAAATGCATCTCTTTCATTATCTTGTGATATCATGAAGAAACCCTCTTTGAGAGGGTCCAAAAATCTTGTAATGAGTAATTTTTTGAGTATATATGTCTTATATAGTATTGAATGATCGATACCTGTTACAGAGCTACAAGGGATCAATCAACACAATAATTTACCTTGATCTAGAAAAGTAGAAGTTAAACAGCACTCAAATTTCCAAATCTCAGTTACTATAAGGGTTGTATTAGAAAAGAGTAAATAGCAAACACAATACCAAATTCAAGATGTAGACAATGAAAAGTGTAGTGTGCCATAAAAATCAATGGCAACTTTTACAAAGAATAGATTTTGGAGTCTAGGTTTTCAGAGGTAAAGAAATGTACTTCTCACTACTAATTAAGTGAGAAAGATGATGGTCTTGGTTTTTAAGGCTCTTTTTCTGATCAATATTTTTTAAAACAGTGTTGTTCTTTGATTTTTAGCTTAGAGACATGCTTTGGTGGACGACAAATAAGGTTTTTACTATATAACTATATCATCACTTATTAGGATTTGTGGCAGAGTAAAAAATGATATCCTTACTACGATAAGACTTCATGAAGGATTACTGTTAAAATTCTTCCCCTTTGCATTTGTAGTGGATGAATGCCTGGGGACCATCCATGCATGATGAAATACCACTACTAGACAAGCGGTGTTAATTGTTATATTTTAGAATTCAAGAAACAAAAACTAGAGGCATAAGTGAGGATTCTAAGAGTTTACGCTAAGCTGTAGTAAGATTAGGTACATGGTGTGCTTATGAAAGTCTATCATTTAGAAGACTATTAGACCAACACTAGTATACTTTAGATGAGTTGAATTGTTGGGCTTTTAGGAAGGATTATGGGAAGAAACTATAGTATACCTTAGATGAGTTGAAATGTTGGGATTTTGGGAAGGATTACAGTAAGAATATATGTGTAACAGAGATGCATATCTTGAGATGCATGGTATTACCTTTATACTCAGAAGTCAGATGAATGTGGGTTTGGCAAATGCTGAGGAAAAAGTAGAAGAGAAATGGCTACATTGGCTTTGAGCAAGTTAGGATTATGACAATGGAAGTTGGGATTATGAGGATTTTAGAAGTTGAGGGAAACAAAAGATGACTTGGTTGAGACGAATACAAAATGTTGTGGAGAAAATGCTGTTGAAGGATTATATCATTACTCAACCTACATGAGGTATGTGCTTTGAAATATGGTACTGCTGTTCTCCTACAGTTTGGAAGTTGGAACTAGGTTAAGTTTCGAATAGTCTCTTTGATCTAAATACTGTTCAACCTAATAGTCTCTAGTTGACTTTGCCGTTATATTAAGAAAATTTGGTTCAAAGCAAGTGTATCCAATTAGTTAAGAAAACACAGAATGCTGCACCATGTTTAATATACCAACAAGACGGAGAGAGTACTCTATTTTTGAGGAGCCAATGTTATTTCTTTTCTCTCTTTTTTTATTTTATTTTAATTTTCTTACCTTACTGCTGTTTCTGTAACATTGTGATAGTTCTGAGAATTATTGAAATGGGAGAACAGTACTAACTAGCTCTTCTGGAGTAAAGGTGAGGGCAAGGAATCAGAAAGCTAGTTTATGTTGTGTGAACTGTGAAGTATGGAAACACTTGTAAAGTGATGTTTCATGTTGCTGACAAGCAGAACAAAAGGGAAAATGCGAAGTATAGAAATAAACTATTTTCCCCCAAAATGTTAAACCTTTTGCTGATTTCAAAAAACTGCTACCTTTCCTTTTTTTTTTTTTGATAGTTTCTCTATTTATCTGCCATCATATGGGCAAAAATTTCCATCTCTTTTACTACACTGGTTTTCAATAATAAGTGCTCAACATCTTGGTTTTTACCCAAGGGCTGATGGAGTAATGCTTCAATATATTATTAAAATATACTTCCTCCATTTTTTTTACTTGCATCATTTTGGCTTTGCCTCCATTCTCATATGTTACAGTCTCATAGATTAATACATAAGAAAATATAGTCAAGTGACATCTTGTTTGATTCGTCTCGATTTCTGCTTTCCTAATATCAGAGTTTATAATTTTTACTCTTTTATGTTAAGAATTATTAAAATGTTTAAAACTGTGAAACCAAGTATGGTCCAACCGTCCAAGTTAAAAAACAGAGGAAGTATTAGTAGAAGAATAATTCTTTGGAAAAATTGTAAAAAATAAGTTAACCTTTAGCCGGTCTTCTCAAAATAAGTTAACCTTTAGCCCGTCTTCTCAAAATAAGTTAACCTTTTGCCGGTCTTCTCAAAATAAGTTAACCTTTTGATTAACTCAAAATAAGTCAACCTATTACACTTATCCGCACAAATTAAGGTTTTTTTTTTACAATTTAACAGTGGAGAAATTTAACAATTTCCTTTTTTTTTTTAAAAAAAAAGGTAACAATTTCAATGAAAAATCAAAGCGGTGCATTAATATGTTGTTGTTTATATGATTTTTCATTGAAAATGTTAGTTTAATCAACATGTAAATAGTGAAAAAGTTTAATTTGAGAAGACATGGATATTAGATTGACTTATTTTGAGTTAATCAAAAGATTGACTTAATTTAAGAAGATCGGATAAAGGTTGACTTGTTTTTTACAAGTACAATTTTTCCTAATTCTTTTAGTAGCAATAAAGGCTTTCTAGTGTTTATTTTTGTGGTTTTTTCTTTCCCTTATTATTTCATCACGTAATCATTCCTGCATTCTATAGAACAAAATATACTTTTTAAAGTATGATGTACTTCAACCCCTAATGTTGCTTAATGGAAGGAAAGATGATTAAATAAGTCTTAGAATAATAATTTGCTCATGGAAGTTTCCGATCTTTACTCTTTTGGCATCCTTCTCTTGCTGTTTTTTTTTTCCTCAGTTGTGTCTGAGTCATGTCCAACAGTGCTTCTTGTGTTATGCTGCTGTTTTGCAGGTTCTGGGTGCGGCATGGTATTTACTATCAATTGAGAGGTATACACATTGTTGGAAGTCCAACTGCAGACACGAAAAGGGCCCTATTAAATGTGATCTTCATTTTTTAGATTGTGATATCTTTAACAAACCAGATCGTGTGGCTTGGGCTAATAAAACCACTGTATTCAGCAACTGTGATCCCAAAAAAAGCAGCAGCTTCCCATATGGAATTTTTGAGGATGCAGTGAACAAGAATGTTGTCTCCTCCAATTTTATTCGGAAGTACTTCTATTGTTTATGGTGGGGCTTGCAACAATTAAGGTAGACCTCCAGTTACTATTGATGAACGTAAATTTGATATACTGATATGGTACTGGGTGGATCTTTCTTTTCTAGAGTTCTATGGTTGAGGAATTTGACTACATGTTTAATTCGAAGCAATATAGATTTTGATGACTATAAGAATCGAGTAAACCATATCAAGTGCTTGGGCATATGTAGGCATTTCATTCAAGCAGACTAAAATCACCAATGATATCATAGGTTTTGATTGAACCCATGTCTTCCTTATTGCATCCTTGTTATGTCAACTCAAAGTTTAACTAGTGCATTTGATTTTGATCTGGTCATTAAATTCTTTTGGAACAAATTGTTGGAAGATAAGGCTCTTGGTAGATCACTAAAGGCTGTCTAGATATGATTTGTCTGAATGATGTTAATATGCCTTCCCATTTCTCTTCTTCAGCTCCTATGGGCAGAATCTAAATACCACCACTTTCATTGGGGAGACATCATTTGCCATACTCATTGCAATCTTGGGTCTTGTCTTATTTGCGCATTTGATTGGGAATATGCAGGTATTTCTACCCTTTATTCTTTTTTGGTCTCACATATTTCCCATTATTGCTTGTGGTAACAAATTGTATTGTATTTTGGAAGTGTTGTTTGCTAGAGTTTAGGATATGTTTGGCCTTTTACATGTAATAAATCATATCTTGGCTAATCTTGTTTGCTCCACCAGTGTTGTGGAAGTGGTTGATCTGTTTTTGTGTCTATTGAAATTTGAAATCTTCACTCTCTATTTCACATACGGAGTATTTGATTTCGGCTTTTGATGTTGCAAAAAAGGGCGTCCTTTATGATCTCTCTTCTGTGCTTTCTGCTTTTTTTATCCTCTTTTGCGTAGATAATATAAGAACAAGGCATCTCTCGGATTTTATGTGTGCAGCTATTTATGACCTCTGCCACTTTTGCCTACTGTGCATGTGAGCTCGCTTGCGCAATTTTGTGCATTCCCTATCTACTATCTAGTATCTACCCTCGTAATTCAGGGTTTGTAATCTATGCATTATACAATTCAAACATGATCTGTCAGATTATAGGCTTATAGCTATTCGTATGATAGAATCCTCTTGTACAATCACTGCAATGATGCCGATTGCTGTGATTGTCCAACATGAGATTCTTTATTCTCGCTAGCTGCCATTAGTATTTTTGAATCTGTTCTTGTTTAGTTAGAAAAGTAACTCTTCAGGGTATTGACTTTGTTCAATAAAAGAAATGATGATCTTAACTAATGTGTGAGACCCTTATTATTATTCTTATTTTTTTTTAAATTCATAATTCTGAGTAAAATCATTGCACACACACACATTATGGTGATATATGTGGGGGGATTTTCATGTTCAATCCATACTTTAGCAGCTCCTTTTGGCTGTGATTCCTTCTATTGGCCAATTTGGATTCTGCCTAATCCTTGTGCCCTCCTCTAAAAGAACCTAGTGATGATGAACTTTTATGTTTCTTTTAGGGTGCTTGTGTTTGTTCTCTGCTCCAGAATATACAAATTCTCAGATTTCTTACTGAAAACTTCCTTCTAATGTGTTTATTATGTAGACCTATCTTCAATCAATCACTGTAAGACTTGAGGAGTGGAGACTAAAGCGAAGAGATACTGAAGAGTGGATGGGGCATCGACAACTCCCTGAAGATCTGAAACAGCGTGTCCGGCGTTTTTTACAGTATAAATGGCTTGCCACTCGAGGAGTGGATGAAGAAGCAATTCTGTCTAGCTTACCTGTTGACCTACGTAGAGACATTCAGCGGCACCTATGTTTGGACCTTGTTCGTAGGGTACGACCTTTATTCCCTTGTTTATTGCCATAGAGCTGATAAATCACTCAATATTCATATCGATACCCCTCTCTTCCCCATTTCATGGTTTTTTATTTCAAAAAATATAATCCTATAATTTAAGGTGAAATTTGTTTAGTGTAACATTATGATTCAAAATATTTTCATGATTATTTTGGACTTAAACCATTGAAGCTTCCCCAGTTCCCTGAATCCTTTGGCTTTTTAAAAAAAAAAACTATGCAGGTTCCTTTCTTCTCACAGATGGATGATCAACTGCTAGATGCTATATGTGAACGTCTTGTATCCTCCTTATGCACGGAAGGTACATGCATTGTTCGAGAAGGTGATCCCGTGGCAGAAATGCTTTTCATCATTAGAGGGAAGTTGGAGAGTTCCACCACAAATGGGGGGCGAACTGGGTTTTTTAACTCAATTACTTTGAAACCCGGAGATTTTTGTGGTGAAGAGTTGCTCGCTTGGGCTCTCCATCCAAAACCCTCCTTGAATCTTCCTTCTTCAACCAGAACTGTGAGAGCCCTTGTTGAAGTGGAAGCCTTTTCCCTTAGAGCAGAAGATCTCAAGTTTGTAGCCAATCAATTTAGAAGACTTCATAGCAAGAAACTCCAACATACATTCCGATTTTACTCTCACCATTGGAGGACATGGGCCGCCTGCTTTATACAGGCTGCTTGGCGGCGGTACAGAAGGAGAAGGATGGCAAAAGGTTTCTCTTCCTTGGAATCCTTTGCTTCTGAGAGAGACGATGATGAAACTAGAGAGGAAGAATCAACCCCTAGGGCAGTATCGAATCTCGCAGTGACCTTGTTGGCTTCAAAATTTGCAGCTAATACTAGGAGAGGAGCTCAGAAGATTAAGCTACAGAAACCAGAAGAGCCTGATTTTTCTGCTGCTGCTGATTGACCCATACCGAATAATTTGTGTAGAGATATTTGATTTTCGCTTGTAATACTTACATGCAAAAAGAAAGAAGTTTGCCATGAAAGTGGAAGCTCTCATCAGCTTGCTCCTGCATTTTGATACTTGTGAAGTTTCTGCTGATGCACCGGAGAATTCTCTTCAGCAAAGTGTTGAGAGCGAAAAACGCAATTTTGTGGACAAGCAATTCTTTGACTTTCCTTGCCAGAGTACATGCTGGTTGCATTGTAGAACTGGATGGAATTATATTGCCATATTGAATGGATTTAAATCCAGATTGTTTGTCACTAAAATATGACAATCATGTGTAGATGTACCATACATACACCAAATACCATGACAGAATATACACAGATACTTGTTTTTTCTTGTTCTGTTGTATTTTCAAATGCCTGTATACACATAATACATTGTATTTGTGCATAATAGTTTTTTGTTTTTGTTTTTGAGGGGAGATCAAACCTACTTAATGAAGCCTGCTGTATCTATTTTTTCCCACTATTTTATGAAATTGGGTTGAGTGACTATTTATATGTAAAATTTACATAATAGCTTCGTGTAGCCAGAGGGAAAGCGATTTAGACTCTATTATTTTGCACTGATTATATTCTATCCAAAGCAAGCTATATGTTGCCCTGACCCAAAAATACCAAAAACAACCATGGCCACCCAGGGTGAAAAGGTCCATTGTTATAGATTAAACCTAAACTTGAAGGTGATAAACAAAAGCCTACAATGAACTAACAACCCAATTTCATTCAATTATCAAATTAGACGATTTAGGTTTAATAAATAGATCGATGGAAAAACACTCAAAATAAATTAAAATTTAACAAAAAAAAGGAAACAATAACAAATAATTAGTAAATATCAAAACGAAAAATGCAAAATAAATAATTTTTTAGCTTAAATGTGGTCGGATTTTTTATTTTACTTTTTTTTAGCCATTTTTTCTCTGAAGATATTTTTTTTTACCAAAATAAAATGTAACTTTCTTGTGTTGGTTGTGTACCCTTTGGCAGTCGTAACTCGTAACAAAATTTTCAATTATAGGTCGGTCCATAACAAGTTCATAACACAAGGGCTTTTTAGTTTTTCCAATGGCGGCTATGTAAGACAGAGTGAGTGAGAGTGAGTGTCTGTGCTTTGATAAGGAGAGAGAAAGTTCTGATAAACATCAATGGAGAATAATGTCGAAAATGCGAAGCTAGAAGAACAATTGCAAGATGAACAAGTAGTTACTCCATGGGAAGTATCTGCCAAAGAAGGTGGCAAAATCGATTACGATAAGTTAATCGATCAATTCGGTTGTCAACGTCTCGATCCTTCTCTCATTGATCGTGTTGAGCGCCTCACTGGTCGTCCTGCTCATGTCTTCCTTCGTCGTGGCGTTTTCTTCGCTCACCGGTCTCTCTTTCATTTCTATTGGTCTTCTACTTCATTCAATTATTTGTAGCATGTTTTTTTTAAAAAAAAAACATTTTTGTTTTTTTGTTGATTTTCAGTGATTTGACTGAGATACTTGATGCGTACGAAAGAGGCGATAAGTTTTACTTGTATACTGGTCGAGGACCTTCTTCTGAAGCTTTGCATTTGGGGCATTTAGTTCCCTTCATGTTCACCAAGTAATTTTTTTAAATCTCATAGAATTTGTTGTTTTGTGTTCGATTGCCATTCTCTAGTCAAGGTTTTTGCTGTGAGAAGTAGAGGAAGATGTGAAATTGAAGGTTTTGTGAATCATTTGTGTTGTGAACTTGTGATGGTTGCAACTTTGGTGAATTGTAGAACTACATTGTTGTTTTGAAGTGTTATTATTAGGAAAGGTATTTAGTCAATTTCTTTGCGAGTTGTGATTCTGCTGGGTGGCCTGAGTAGTCTATGATTCCTATCCATATTAGGTTGTATTGTGGCATCAATTGGTTAATCCGAGGAAATTCCGTAAGGAGTTGTGTTTGGATAGCATAATCATACTTAAATTTAGTTGAGTATAATTTTGTGCATCCGTCATGCTGCAAGTTAGGCTTTCCTTCAGAATAATATCAACAATAGTGTGGAGAAAGTTAAATGTTTTATCAAATTGGGAATTTTTTGGAAAATTATATTTGGTTAACCCTAATCTAATAAGATCTTCATTGTAGCTTTGTGTTGCTTTTTTTCCCCCCGTTTTGTGAAACTTGGGGATTTTAGTGTTTTAGGATTAAAATTTGTTGAAGACTAACCATGTTTATCAAAAAGCGCTCTCTATGTAACCTAACAACACTCAGTCTCCTACATTCAGAAATCAGAACTTACCCCTCAATCTTCTCTTTCTCTAAAATATCCACCATCATCATTGTCATCTTTGGTTTCTTCATGCTTCACCATCATCCTCTTTGGAAGCAAAAACCTTTTAAATGCAATCAAATATCTTTAAAAAAATTATTGTATTTTAGGGAATTAATTTTGGATTCGTATATCCTAACATCAATTAGTGTAGAGGGTTATCAAAACACTTAGCTTTGACCCATTTGAAACTCTCTTAAAAGGTGCTGCAAGCCTGCAACACAAGAAAAAGTTTGTGAAGTAGTCATTAGGCCCATGATAAGAGAAGAGAAAGGATATGGGGAAATGGGTCATGCAGGGAGGGAGAAGAACAAGTCATTTTGGAGTGTAAGCTAGGAGGTCGGTAATTATTTTACTTGGTAATAGTGGCCATCCATGTGTGGTCGCTAGCAATGCCAATGGTACAGTGAGAAAGGCAAAAAATAGGGGATTTTGAGATGATGACGAAATTAAATGATAATGCTATGGATATCTTGGTTCATCCAAGCTTCCCAAAAGCTATTTATTATATATTTTTTTTGGATTTTTTAATAAATTTTTTTGGCTTTGGAGGAAGTTTAACTATATTTGCCTACAACAGCCCTTTTTTTAAAGCGTAAAACCGGTATTTTGAGGTGACTCACAATTTAAATGCAGCCTATTACTTAGATTTTTTTTCCACTATATAGTGCAATTATTATTTATTTATTTATTATTATTATTTTATTTGGGGTGGGGGGGGGTGCTTTACCTCTCTATTGTGAGGTAATGAGGGTAAAGGTTTTTGAGAGGATGAGTTTAAGAAGAAATCGTTTGGGAACATGTCCTTACTCTCTTCGGTATGGATCAAGTTGAATAAGTTGAATTCAGTATAGATCAAGTTGAATCATTAAAAATTCTTAAAACTTTCAGTATAAATAAGTTTGACTCAATAACAAAAAGTTCAATTTAGCAAAAATGAATTCAGTTAAGTATAAATCAGGTGAGGAAAATAGGGTCTAAGTGATGCTTTTAGGTACATTGACTTCTTTTATGTAACGCTAATGTTTTGTGGGACTTTGGAATTATTTTTGCAAGGTTTTTATGCTGCTGGTGTGATTCATGCATATATAATTTTTTTTTTTATTTAGATTAGATATTCCTTGTATTTGCCGAAGTGGTTAGTTTTTGATTTACCTAAATATATTTTCTAGTGTAAACTTAGTTTATTACATGTGATAAATTTGAAGTCCATTTGGGAAGGGGAATAGTTAAGGAATTTGTTTTTCAGTGTTATCTAGCTTTTCTTTTTTATTTTTACTGTGCACTCTTAAAACCTTATAGTAGTTTAAGTTACAGGGGATAAGCAAACATTATGTATTTATGTTTAAGGCATCTCTTGTTTCTTGTCGGTGCATTAAACTAAGGTCATGTTCTTTTGAACTTAATTTTGAATTTCAGTTCAATTCAACTTAGCTCGACTTCTGATGAGTTTAGTAATTAGATTGATTTAGTTCAAAAGAACAAATCCTAAGTCTCATCAATTTGTAGACTGCTGTAAATATTTTATAGACTCTTTCTAAGTGCTAAACAGGTCATTATTGTTGCCCCTTGATGGTAGTTAATCTGCACTGAGAGTTGAAGGATGTAGGTATCTGCAGGATGCTTTTAAGGTGCCCTTGGTGATTCAGTTAACAGATGATGAGAAGTGCATGTGGAAGAACTTGTCCGTTGAGGAGAGCATTAGACTTGCACGTGAAAATGCAAAGGATATTATTGCATGTGGATTTGATGCATCTAGAACCTTCATTTTCACTGATTTTAACTATGTTGGTGGGTAAGTGTAACATTGATTCTTGGTTTGATCTTGCAATTTATGAAGTGATATATTTATTTGAAAAGGTTATTAACACAGGTTTAAACTTCTTTTACAGTAAATTCTTTCAGAATATGATCAAGATTGCAAAGTGTGTCACACTCAACAAGGTAACTTTTTGCATAAAGTATTTGGCATATCCTGCAGGTGTTAGCGTTTTCATTGTTCTTCGTCTTTGACATGGATGTGATGAGTGGATTTTGAATGTGGATTTTGCAGGTTTTTGGAATATTTGGTTTTAATAACGAAGATCACATTGGGAAAATATTCTTTCCAACAACTGAGGTACTACTTATATATACAACTATAATACTCCTTAATCCCCAAACAATGCTCGGTTTTAATTAATTTAGATCAAAGAAAGAATGTCTTTATTGAATTTATATTTCTAATATCATATTCCAATCTTCATTGACAATGCTAATTTTTGATACAATTTTCATTAATCAATGCTAATTATTTAATCATGTTTAGGTTTTCAATGCTAACCTTAGATAAGAATGGTCTTTTCAAAGTGTCATGTCAATGAGTACTTCATTTCACTTGGTAGGTTGGAGAGAGAAAAAAGTGAAGTTAGGAGGGAAATATTAAGGAATGGTTTTTATCTTAGCAGATAGTATAGATTTTTAGGTCACTCTGTTTTGGCTAATTGGCAGCCAGGGTTGTGTTACTATAGTCAAAATTGCTTAAAAAAAGAAGAACCAAGGGTCTTTTTTTTTTTTGTTGATTTACATTGATGCTCGGTTTTTGTATGCTGTTCCATCATTAGTAATATACTAATATCCAATTTTGTAGATCCGGGAAAAGTTTAAATCAGAATTTTGGGGTCAATTGATATTTTTATAGTGTCCTTATAATCTATTTCTCTCATAGCATATCAACAGAAAAAAAAATCATTTTTTCTTTATCTTTGATTATTGAGTACTTTGTTAATTGGACTTTGGCTTAACACGTTCTTGTTGGTACAGGCAGCTCCTGCATTCTCCAGTTCATTTCCTCACTTATTTTCTGGCCGAGATAATATCCGGTGCTTAATTCCTTGTGCAATCGACCAGGTTGAGTGTTATATCCAGTCTTCTGTCTTCTCTTATCAGGATGCTTTCAACTTGCTTGTGTATTTTCATTGGTTGTTTAAATTGATTTGTATTAGGCCTGAGTATCATCTAATATCATTGCTTAAGCTACTTGGTCTAATATCATCTAATATTGCAAAAAAAATTACTTAGGTTGATCCTTGAAATATGCACATTTTTTCCTTAGCTTGCTAATACAAACTGTCATTTCTCAGGATCCTTACTTCCGAATGGCTAGAGATGTTGCTCCTAGAATAGGATATCAAAAACCAGCTTTGATTGAGTCTTCATTCTTCCCTGCACTTCAGGTAATTTTGGATTAAGTTTGATAGAGTATATAACATATTCCTGGGCCCTAACCATTAGCTTAAGCTTTTGGTTGAGATGGTCCTCTAACATGGTATCAAGAGCCAACGTGACTCAAAGGTCACGAGTTCGAATCTCTCCTCCCTCTCCTTTCTAAGTGGAATTAATTAGCACCAGGTATGGTGGGCTTGTGTTGCATCCATATTTCAAGCCCAAAGGGCCTTTCATGTGAGGGGGAGTGATAGAGTATATAACATATTCCTGGGCCTCAACTATTAGCTTAAGCTTTTGGTTAAGATGGTTCTCTAACAAAGTTCATTGGTACAAGATGTGATCTCTTTGTCTCCTTTTATGGCCCGTTGCTTTTTGATAATATATCGTAGTAATAAGAATGAATTTAAGGTATAATTTAGCAAGAAAAGAAACCTTATATTCTAAATAGAAACATATTTCCATTCCCCAAGCTTAATTAAATTATTCTTTTTTTCATAATTTTTATTTCCATCAAATTGGGTGGCATTGAATAGGAAATATTATATGTGAAGAAATTTAGATAAATTAGAGGTAAGGGCACTACTATGGGAATGGATCTTGATTTTCCTTCTAAATTTACTTATAAATTCATTCCCATTATTGTCATATATAACCGGTTACCAAATGGGCCATTAAGGATTTAAATTTCATGCTAATGATCTTTGGGGATCTAGGGTTTGGAGGTGCATACTTATGTTTGTCAATAACGGAATTATGAGTTAATTTCTCTCCTATCCTGGCCATTGGAGTGAAAAGTGGGTAAAACAGAGAAGTAGGCTCCGTTTGTTTTGATGGAAAATCATTTTTATTCCAAGCAATATAATTTTCAATGGAAAACATGATTGCCAAACATAATTTTCTTTGTTTGTTTGACGATAAGAAAATATAGGGGGAAAAATAGAAGCAAAAAAGAATGGAAGGATGGGAGTAGAGAACAAAATATAGTGGAAAAAAGAAAATAGAAGCAACAAAGAGTGGAATGATGAGAGTATAGAACAAAGCAAAAGTAATGAATAAGGTGGAAAATGTGCAATACCTTGGTTAGAGAAGGAAAATGGCCTTTTCTTTTTAAAAGAGAAAATTTCCACCGTTAAGAAAATCATTTTCCTTCCCTTAGCAAAACAAACGAAGAAAAAAGAATAGAGGGAGGAAAATCATTTTCCATGAAAACCTTTTCCTCCAAAACAAACAAAGCCCTATCGATTACATTACTTAATTAGAGTAGCTGCTATGAGAATAGTGAGTAGTTATTGTGATCTAAAGTATCCTCAATTTCAATACTTATACACCATGACCTATCATTTTCTTTACTTATTATATAAGCTATAGTTTCATTTGTTGGTTAATGTATATATACATGTATGTATAGGCACACACACAAACTTGTCATATGCTAGTATATGTGTACTTTACTGCTTCTTGTCAAGGCCATTTATCCTTCTTCATCTAGAAAATATTTAGATTCTTTTCCATGCTTTCAAGTTCCTTATCCTTCTTCATTTATCCTTCTTGGCGGCATGACTTGGCTGATTTTATGTTTTGAGTTTAGAGATGCTACCACTTGTCTAAAGCTCTATATATTTTTTTCACTGCATGACAAAAATAGCTGAGTTGAGAATCAAAGAAACAAAATAACTGAGTTCCTTTCTCTTTCTTTAAGCAAATTACTAGCCTCTATGCACGCTTTGCGTGCGATAGTATTTGATAAAATATATCAATATGGATGTCTATTTATAGAGAATTTAAAAATATAAATTTTGATATCTTTGTTTTATTTTTTCGAATTTTATATTTTGTACTATTTTCATTTAAAAAAGTACAAAAATTGTAATAATTTTCCTTAATGATTAGGAGTGATACAAATTGAGATTTTAGAAAGTTTTGAGGGGCAAAATGGACTTTTCGAGGGGGGACACCATGGCTCCTCCCTTGGCTTATATAATAGAGATGATTGACATTTTAAATGTGTTATCGATAAGAATCTTAGTGTTAGGTAATATAACCTCTGAAAACTCTATGATTGCTTTGACTTTTACAGGGCGAAGCTGGGAAAATGTCTGGAAGTGATCCTAATTCCGCCATATATGTAACGGATTCTGCAAAGGACATCAAGAACAAGGTTTGTAAACTTCACATCAGTTGCAGCCTTGTAAATGTCACTAGAGCATTGGATTGAAATTGCGGTCTAACTGAGCAGTAACTTTATGATATATAATGGATAAGGCGAATTTTAAAAGAAATAAGAAAGCTGGTGGATAAGGCCTTGTGTCTCAAAGGTTTGCTAGTTTTAGGAAGCCTGCTCAAAAGCCAACCCTCGGAACATTGATGCAGTGGACTCTCTTTAGTAGTTTAGGATAAATTAGTGCTCCTTATCAACCTCATTTGATCAGGGGTCACTATTAAAATTTTGAGTTGTAATACCACAACTATCCTTCATTATATGAATTTGTACAGCTTTGCCATAGCAATTTACTCCTTGCATCCTTAATCTTAGTCCAATTGGTTTTTACATGATTTCTAAGGAGAGTGTAAAAGTGCAGAGTGAAATTTTAGTTGCTGTGGGATCTACCATGTGGGAAAAGGGGAGAGAAATAATCTGCTATTTAGAAAATAGAGTAAAATGGATGAAAGATGGATGAAAGATGGAGGGAAACATGAAGTAGTTCTCTTTTCAAAATTTTAATTCGTGGTATCATTGAGGATAATATTAGAATCTTGAATTTTAGTTTAATTAGGATGTATCCTATTATTTTACAAGTCATTCCAAAATAATACGATACATCCTTTTTTATTCTTCCAAAAAAAAAAAAGGATCTATCCTATTATTTTGGAATGACTTGTAATAAAAATGTGGTATATCATTGAGGGGAGAAGGGTATATCTTCATCTTCCTAGTTCCGTAGATACTTGATGTTGGCATTAAATTGATTCCTTAATTCCTTAATGTTTTGGTTGTCATATGCAACTCTTTGGTTGCTGCAGATAAATCGATATGCCTTTTCTGGTGGGCAAGATTCTGTGGAGAATCACCGAAAATATGGAGCCAATCTAGAGGTACTTCGCATTTTTTTCCTGTTCAGATTAGTGTAATGGATTTGTGAATGATAATTGGTGCCCAAAGGTTTTTGCTAGTTGTCTTGCAAGGCCATTATGTGTTTGGAGGTGAAAATTGATTTACTTTCATCTTTTTAAATTTTGATAGTCAATCCTTTTTTCGGGTAGCTGAACTTTATACAACAGAACAACTGTCTGTATAAGTTTTTATTTCCTGCATTCATATCCCATAAAAATGTTATGTCCGATCTATATCTATGTCTATGTATATTACTAAAATGCAAAGCGAATGAATGTTAGCTGTCCACGTGTCACCTCCTCTGGCAAATATAACATGATGTCACACAATCTATCTTTCAAGCGATTGTCATGACATCTAAAACCTTATTTGAGCCCTCCACCTTTCATTGGTAGTATAAGAGACTTTACCAACTCATCTACATAATGTTACTCAATAATTTATTTCATTCATTACTATATTATGTATGAGAAATTTATAAAATAAAATAATAGCCTAGGCCCTAGGGTGATTTGACAATGAGTCACATATTTGGTTTCATAATTATATATCATTTCATCTACAACCTTATATTAATTATATTTTTCTTCATCATCAAATTGTTGCATCTCTAACTGATTTGTCACCAATAAATATTATTTCATTAGGGCTATCTGGCTATTAGAGATAAATATAAAACTGTCTCAAATTTAAAATGGACTTCAAAAGTTTGTCTTTAAGAAAATTGAGAGATGAAATTCAATACTTAATTAATATGCACATCTCAAATGTTAAGATATAATTACTTAAATTCGTCTGAAAAAATATGGAGATACCTAATTTTTGTGGGTGGTGGTGGACTGGTAGGTGTGGGATGGGTGGTCAAAGTTGGTCAAACTTGAGAGGAAAATGGGGGAATTGGGATTCCCTTGGGGGGACTAGAGAATGATGGTAGAGGGAAATTTGGGAATTGGAAGGGGTAAAGGAATGATTGTTTTAGCTTAACAAACATTATCAAAGGGGATTTGGTTTGTTAATTCCCTTTCTTTTATCTGAAACCCCCAAACCAAACAGCCTCTAAGTTTCCACCTACTATGCTAAAAGGGGGAGTGGGGGAATTATCATCTTTATACATTCTTGGTATAAAGGAATAAGCGCTCAGCCTATTTTGTTGTTGAAAGGATATTCTCTTCCATGTTTATGGCAAATCATTTTGCTCTGTTGGTATTCTTTTTCCTGTCTGCCTGTAGTGTACTAGTGTCTGTTTGTTTGTAATGGTAGGATGAAGTGTAACTTGTTCTAACTAGATGATGTCATAAATGGACATCCTTGTTTGTTCACATTCTGACTAATATACATATTTTTTTGTTGTTAATCAGGTAGACATACCCGTCAAGTATCTTGGCTTTTTCTTGGAGGATGATGCTAAGCTTGAGCACATAAAAACAGTATGATAATCTTCTAATGGTCCTTGGCATCTAAATCCTGTTTAAATTTCGGATATCATCTTTGATCCTTTTTCTTTGTGATAAAACAATGATGTTTTCTCCTCCAGGAATATGCTGCTGGGAGATTGCTGACTGGCGAAGTAAAGAAGCAGCTCATAGAAGTTTTGACAGAGATGGTTGAAAGACACCAACGAGCTAGGGCTGCTGTGTCTGATGAGGTGAGCCTTCATGTGGATGATTTGTCTTCTAATTTATATTGTTACAGGTTTTTCCTGTAGCTTCACTCTGAAAGCTGTACAATAATATTTCCAAAATTAGAAATTGCAGCTGGCCCCCTTTTTTTGTTGCACTCAATATACGGTATAAAAATTGAGCTTGATTTTTGCAAGAGTTCGCTGCATATACAACGAACAGGCTTAACATGTACATAATCTGCTTTTAACCTGACCATTCATAAATGAAAGTGTAGAGTAATTGATAACCAAATAAATCTGTACGAGGTTGTTAGCTGTGGAAAAGTGCTTTTTTAAGTCCGTGTTTAAGGTTTTATACTCTTGTTCCAACACGAAACATTGGTAGTAAGTTGGTCTCTTGCATGTGTGTGAGATGACTTTTGCCTGAAGACACTACCAAATGTATTTCATTATTTTCATTGTCCCTTAGACCCTATAAACCTAACTCAACCCTCAAAAACCTTGAAATTACTTCAGAGGGTCAAGGAGGAAAGGGATGAGGTTTTAAATTCTGTTGAAAAACTAGTTGAACCAATGGTCATGATTCATTAAAATGAATCTCACATCATCACTTGCACAAGCAAAATACGACAAACTTTTCAAATTACATAATTGCATTCACTACGCCTGTTTTAAACTATGAACAAGCCTGTACCTTTGTGGAATTACACAAATTGCTGAAAGGTATTGAAATTAACTTTGCCTTCTCAAACTTTGTCCATTTCATTTTCAGATGGTAGATGCATTCATGGCTGTCAGGCCTCTACCTTACATGTTTGACTGATGTGAAGCTGGATTTATTGCAAGCATTTCATTTTTGGCATGGTGGAGAGTTTAAGTGCAGAGCCATTCAAACTTCAATATTTTTGGATTATTTATAGTCGTACATATACACCAACTTTGAAGCTCTGTCATCCAGTATTTATTATGTGTTTATGTTAACTTTATGCTCAAGGCTCTGGGAAAAAAAATTCAAAAAAAGTTTGTTGTATTAGGCTACTTTCTAATTGGCGCTATAGTTAAACATCAAGGCTACATTATGCCTTCAGGTTTCTAGGAATCCAAGATAAGATAGCCTTTAGGTTGCTTGATGTGTTGTAAAAATTTTATACTTGTATTGGAGCTTTGAGGAAGGCAGCAGCAAATTAATTAATCTGATTTTAAATTTGTTAAAAATGTAACTGCAGGGTGATGTTCTAAAAGTGAGTGATTGTAGCCATCTTCCTTACGAGAGCAACATATTGATCACATTTTACTCTCCTACATCTATATCACATTTTACGAGAGCAACATGGTCCATTTTGTTAGTTCATGAAGTTGAGCTTTTAAATTTGGTTCATGAAGTTCTACCAAGGGTTGGCGACTAATTTTTGTTTATCTGAAATTATTTCAACTTATCAGAACATAACCTTTTTAGGTTTGTTTAAGCTTTTGTTAGGGGAATGAATTTATTTAAGCTAGTATAAGGTAAGCAAACCTTTGTTTTTGCTTATTAGTTATCGCGCGCTGCGGCCAACACGTCGTTGTCTAACATTTTAATGCATCAAAAATTTGTTTGAGCAATAATTTTATAAGATATTATGTAGTATAAGCAATAGGTGATTTGATTATTACACGCGTATTAAGCCGTATATGCCGAGGACCTGAATGCTTCAATCTTTTAGTAAAATTACAAAAATACAAATGCTTCCAACAAAAAAGAATTTTGATACAAGGTTAATCATAAATTGCTTCAATTAAAATAAAAGAACAAAACGTATCATTGTGAATTTGGTCAGAGATCTTGTAAGAGAGGTACAAGCATACAAAAGAATGTTGCAACCTTCAAGTAGAATGGTGAACCAAGTTTGTCTACTATACATATGATTTGCTGTTATCATCTCAGTTCAATTGTGAACCAAGTTTGTCTTGTACTTATCAAATTTTAATTCCATTTGTATGGCAAAATAGCAAATGCCTAATCTTGCAATGTTCATGATGAAAAAACTTTGCACAGTAGTTGCATTGAATTGTAGGAAATTATATCATAGTTCCAAAACACACATTCATTAGTGATTTTAGCATGCGAAAGTAGGACTAAAATACCATGCGTATTGACGATTTCATTTTGCACACTGCAAGATTAGGTAGTGCTCTGTATGTATAGCAAAGTTTTTCATATAACCGCAATGTTTGAATTTTTTTAGGGGAAAGAAATGAAATATATTAATTAACCTCAATCATGAGGGAAAAACATACATCAATAAACGAAACTACATAACAACATACATAAAAACAACTCTGGTAGGTTGTTACTAGAAGTATGTCCTTTTTCGAACCCCTTTGTTGTGGGGAACCTACCTAGTAGGGTTGTCACACTTAGGGTGGTTATGTTGTATTTTGGTTTTGTCTATTAATAATATTTTCCTTTACTAAAAAAAAAAAAACATACATACAAACCAAAGCCGTAAACTAGGGGTGATGATTTTGGTACTCTCAAAATTGATTTTGGCACTCCTTCCCTCTCACATGAATAGTAAGGGGGAGGAGTACCAAAATCAATTTGAGGAGTGCCAAAATCATTTCTCATAAACTAGGAAGAAGATAAAGCAGAAGATGCATCGGCTCAATCTTTAGTTATAAAACTATCCATGAAAAAGTCAAATAAGTGCAATTTAGAAAAGGTACTCCCAGACCACCAAAAAAGAAAAGAAAAAAATTCCCATGAATACCTAGAGGAAGATACTTCCATAAAAATATAATTTACAATGAATTAATGTTATTTGATCTAATGGTAAAATTTGAATAATATTCATTAACTTTAGGTTATTTATTATTCAAATTAAACTAATGTCTACCATTCTATTGGAGAACGATAAAGGCACAACTAAATTGATATGGGCACAACCCATTGTGAGATAATATTTTTCTATGCTTCTCTCACAAAAGTTGTGCCTATATCAATTTTAGTTGTGTTAATACCAATCTCCCATTCTATTGGTACCATGTATTTTTGAATTTGTAAAACAAGTGAGATGAATAAGGGATAATCTATTTTTGGTATTCTATTTGTCCCAATTTACTTGTTACATTCTTTTTTCACACCTCACGAGACAGAACTTTAAATAAAAATATTTATAACTATGTATAATAAAAAATTACCACCTCCGTTTTGAAAAAAACGCAACAATTTCTATTTTTGGATGTTTCAAAATAAATGCAACAATTTTAATATTTTATTTTTGTAACTTTTTTCTTTCTATCTCTCACATCATCATATAACCACTTTCTCTCTCTATCACTTTTACTCTCACAACAAAAAATTGTCTAGGAGTCCGTGATACCCCAATTGTTGCATTTTTTTTAAACGGAGGAAGTATAAAAATTATATATTTGAAAAGTACATGTTGAGACGAATAAATAAATAAAAGAAAAACAAAGCACCCGCTTTTTCACAGAACAAGAATTTAGCTGTGAAGAAGCTAAGAGGAGGAGAAACAGGGGAGGAAGAAGAACTTGGATAATGTTGTTGAGTTTTACAACAGAGGCAGCAACTGCTTCTACTTCTTCCCTCATCTCATTTTCTCGTTATTCACCTCCAAAATTTCATCTAAAACCCTCAAATTTTGGTTGCAAACCCACCTTTAGCCGCCGCACAAAACCCACTTCATGGATTTCTGCTGCTATCTCCTCCACCTCCAGGTAATCTGCCTTCTTCTGTCTTCAATTTTCTGAGATGCATTTTAAAATTGTGTGCTTCTTCTTTCTCTGCAAAAGAAATGAACTTTTTCTTAGTTTTATGCAATTGAATTCTTTGAGAGAATCACTTAACTTTGGTCTTTGAAACATTTGAGGAAGTGGGTGCCTCTGATTTCGGTTCTAATTGAAAAGATTGAACCTTTCTTACTGTATTGTCTGACTGTTCTCTGTGTTATTGCAATTTTCAACTTCAAATTGGCAGAAATTTTCATTGATATTATTATTATGAATCTTCTCTCTCAGGAAATGAACTTTTTTTAGTTTTATGCAATTGGATTCTTTGAAAGAATCACTTAACTTTGGTCTTTGAAACATTTGAGGAAGTGGGTGGCTGACTGGCTGGGTGCCTCTAATTTTGGGTTCTAATTAAAAAGATTGAACCTTTCTTACTGTATCTTTTGATTCTTCTCTGTGTTATTGCAATTTTAAACATCAAATTGGCAGAAATTTTCATTCATATTGTGAATCTTCTTTGTCACAAAAACACAATGAGTATCACCAACTATTGACATATTTGCTTAGAATAAAGTTTCAGTCATCAAAATCAAAATTTCAAGAGAATATTTATGTATTTATCCATCAAATATTTCAATAAATTAGTAATATTACCCTAAGATTCTTATTTCGGTGAACAAAATTGCAATTAGGTAAGCTAATATTGCCCTAAGATCTTGATTTTGATGACCGATATTTTATTTTAAGCAAATATGTAAAAAAGTTTGTGATGCTCATAGCAAATACTTGAGTTCAGATTATTTTGTAGATATCCAGAGCTTAGTTTTAAAAAGCGCGCCACACTCCTAGGCTCTGGGAAATGCGCTTTAGCTAAGCGAGGCTCAACCACCTCTAAAAGGTGTGTGCCTTTGAGCACCTTTTGGTAAGGGCGTAAGGCGCCCCTTTGCACCTTAAGAAAAATAGCTTAGGCTTAAATTACAAGTTGAAGAATGATTGGTTTTTTTTTCCTTCTAATTGAGAGTACCTTAGCTTTAAAAATATCATTATTTAAATAATTAGGATCTTTTTAATAGATATTAATTTACAATCAAAGAAAACATTATTTTGAAATAAGTATATAAATACATGCGCCTCGCCTTCAAAAGGCGCACGCCTTCGCTTTGCACCTCGCGCCTAGGCTCCAGTGACTATTTGTGCCTTGTTGCACCTTGCGCCTTTTAAAACGTAAACCCTGATGAGGATCTAGGCATAGGCCTACCTAGGCCATGGCCCATCCATGCCAAGAAATTTTAAATGAATATTTTTGTAATATAATTATGATTATTGGAATTATGTTAGTTTAGTTGGTTTTGCACATTAGCTCAACTCATTACACGATTACGGCACATGCTAAGTAAGATTCCTAGATTCGCCATTGCACATATCAATAATAGTTTCGATTATTGGGAACCAATTTTCCATTTTTTTTTTCTTGTCTTGCACAGCTATGAAAGTTCAGTATTTGATCCATTGGGTATAGAGCAAGATAAGTCATGGAGTGTAGCTAGTGCCTGGGATAATGTTCAGAGGATTCTTTCACAAAATTTTGAGAGTACTTCTGGTACAAAGAAAGACAGATCATCATCAGCTCGTGGAGCTGCAGGTATGATTTTTAGTTATCTGTAATTCTGATACTCTTTGTAGTAAATCCAATCAATGATGTTGTCTGAGTCCTTTTAATTTTGTTAGTGTTGAATTCACAGCTGCAATTGAGGATAGCTCCATTGATTTTGGGGACTTCTTTAAAGGGCCACTGCCTGGGAAATTTCTGAAATTGTTAGGGTTTTTGGCCTTGTCTCGACTCGGGATATATGTGCCTCTTGGGGGCGTCAACCGAGAGGCCTTTTTGGGTAACTTGGATCAAAACAGTTTCATTAGTACTTTGGACTCATTTTCTGGTGGTGGTATTGGACGGCTTGGGATATGCTCCCTTGGTATTGTTCCCTTCATTAATGCACAAATTGTGTTTCAACTCCTTGCCCAAGTGTACCCTAAGTTGCAAGATCTTCAGAAACGAGAAGGTGAAGCCGGGAGAAAGAAAGTTCTACAGTATACCCGCTATGCTTCAGTGGGGTTCGCTTTAGTACAGGTAAGGACATTTCATATTAAAGTAAAGAGCAGGTTTAGAAAACTTAGCTGATTCCTTGCATGATTCACGAGGAAGTCTTACAACTTGACTTTTGGATATCCCAATCTCTTAACTTTCCCTTACAAGAAATGAAATGTATTTAACTGAGTTGATCATGTAGTGCAGATGATATGTAGTGCTGATTTTATATGTGTTGAGTTGCACAAGTCTCAAGTTTTGTAGCACTTTCCAATCAAGTTTACCTAGGTGAAGGCTAATGTAAGGATTGGTGAATAGCTTTTTTTACTAGATTAATACATACAACATCAACATAAGCTAGACATTATCTTCATTGCTATGGCAAAGTACTATGTTACTTGGACACGAATAACACGAATAATGTATCCACTCTGATTTGGGTGTCCAAGTGTCTGACTCGAATAATTTGAGGGAAAAAAGTTACAAGTTTATGGTTAAAAATGAAGTATCCAAGTATCTTTAGAAACGCGTTTTTTTAAGGTAAACAAAGGTGTCATAATAACATAGGCAAAGTATAATATGCTATTATCCGTAAATGGCTCCATCAGATTTTTATATCCTATTACAAACTTTGAGTGCATGATTGTGAGGGCCTTCACTAAAAAGCCTTTGGTTTTCAATTAGCTTCTTTGCTGTGTGGTCTACGTTATGAATATTCTATGGCCCATACTCTTGTGCAAGTGCAAATTGTTCTATCGATCTATTACCAATTTACCATCCTTCAACTTGAATAAATTGTCACAGAAACAAAACTAATCAAGTAATCATTTTAGGCCTTTGTTTAACAGCAGCTTAAGCATTCGCTTTGAATTTCAGCTAGCAATGAACAAATGTTGGCTTGATTTCGTGCAGTTTCTGCAATAACAAAATGCTATAAGACTATTATAACTGAGAGAAATGCTCTTCTGATGACAGGCAATTGGCCAAGTGCTTTATCTCCGGCCCTATGTTAATGACTTTAGTATTGAGTGGGTGCTGTCATCTGTTATCCTGTTAACCCTTGGTTCAGCATTTACAACATACCTTGGTGAACGTATCACTGACCTGAAACTTGGAAATGGTACATCACTACTGATCTTCACCAACATTATCTCATACTTGCCCGCATCTTTTGGAAGGACAGCCACAGAAGCATATCAAGCAGGAAATTACACCGGCCTAGCTATCATAATAGTATCATTCTTGTCATTGGTGTTTGGAATTGTATATGTTCAGGTATGAAAATCCAACATTTTAGGGTTTCAATGATTGGAAGAGCTAGAAGCTTATGATGATTTCTTTGACAAAATGTTCCAGGAAGCAGAAAGGAAAATCCCAATGAACTATGCATCAAGATACTCTGGTAGAAGTGGAGGACTTCAAAAGTCTGCTTATCTACCTTTCAAGGTTTGTCTTCCATTGAAGATATAGATTAGCTTTTACAAACTCCAAAAGATATTACTATTTCTATTCAATGTTGCCAAGAATTAAGGGTGCACAATTTGTTAAATTTGCTATGAAATTACATTTTTGTGGATGATAGTCTTGACTTCATTCTAAAAAGTTTAGAGCTTTGGATTATATAGTGCACCTGTATTACGTTGTGACCGTCCCTTTTAAATTTAAGGTCCCTTTAGATTCTTGTACAATATTTTTTTAGAGCCTCTAGTTCCTTTTCCTCTGATGCTGAACCATAGAGATAATGTCAAGCTTTACTCTTCACAATTGTCTGTATATTATAAATGATAACATTTTCTGAGCCCTTAAATGTTTATTGGGCAAAATGATGCATAGTATATAGAAATTATCTGTTTTGCTCTGATATCCTTCCAGATCATATAGCATGATGTCAAGTTTAGTCATCTAAATTGGCATACCTGCTTATCCCAAAATTTTGTATAAGGGGAAGTGAATTGGGTGGAATATGTTTATTTGGAGATTTGCTATGTGCAATATGGCGCCACTTGAGCGCTAAGCTGCTTATAGAAAGTCTGACGTTACACTACACTATGAACCCACTGTATCTAAGGCTCGGCATAGAATGAAAAAAATCTATTGCCTGAATAAGATAAATGGTGAAGAGTCAGTTTAGTAAGCTGGTCATTGTACTTCAATGCTAAAAAATTTCTCAGCTTCGATGTGAAGTCATAGTAAATATATAGCAGGCTATCAAAGACTGTCAAAACACTTGTTTTTGTTGGTAAAAGTTGGAAGCATAGTATTGCAGATTCAGCCAATCTAGTTTATAGTAGAATTTGTTTGCTTCTTGTCCAGACATCAATTGATTTTCTTATCTTCTTTGTTGGTGGCCTTTGCAACCCATATGAAGGTGAACAGTGCTGGAGTAATGCCTATCATATTCTCAACATCATCATTGGCTCTTCCGGCCACACTTGCACGCTTCACTGGTTTAAATGTCCTCAAGAATGCTGCAGTCGCTTTGGCTCCTGGAGGTAATACCTATCCGATTTTCTTGGAATATTTTCTTTCACAAGTTCATCATCAAAACGGTTGACCAAAGAACAACTAGGGGCTGTTTGGTTAATACTAAGGAAATGAATGGAATCAAGAAAGAAAAGGAAAGAAATTAAATAACCCTTTATTCTCTTTCGTGTTTGGTTAATGTATGAAATGGAATCATAAACCCATTATTTTGTTTGTTTGATTTATTATCCAAGCTTTCAATCTGCTAAACCTGTAATCTCAATGCCTCATAAACCCAACTCTGTAAACATTCATCCCACCACCACCCAGCATCCCACTGGCCACCACCAAGCTTCTGTCGACCTTCCAACTCAATGCCGCCGCCACCACCACCTAGCTAGCATGTTCAGCTTTTATTCTCAGCAACTATCATTATCTTCGCTCACCCTCCTCTGCACCACCATACCACCCTTGATTACTTCACAAATTTTTATATTCATGGCGGATAAAATTCAATCATGAAAATCTCTAAATTGTGATTTTTATGCTTCAATTTGGCCCCCAAAAAAACATAATTCTTTCATCATTTGTGATTTACTCCATTGATTACTTTATTTCTTTCATGATTTTTGAGGTAGGTTCTTGTGAGGAAGATAATTACTTAAGGATTGTCGTTTCCGTCGTCATTGTCACCACTATAATCATAGTTTTTCAGTTGTGAAATTTGTGTGTTTATGGTGGTGGTGTGGTGTAAAATGTATGTTTGTTGGTGAAAGAAGGATAAGGATGGTGGTTTGGGTTGGTGTTTTTCGAATTGGCTTGGTGTCTTTTGAGTCTTCTAGTGGTCAAGTGGTGTCTTGACGGTAATGGTTTGGGTCTTCCCAGGCTTGTAGGTGGGAATGAGAAATATAATAATATGGGGAATCCTAATAATTGACAAGCAGAAAGGGAAAGAAAAAATTGCTCAGCAAAAAACTAGTAAGGGAATAAAGGGTCTAGTTTCCCTTTCCTTTTCCACATTACCCCTAACCAAACAACCCCTTACTTTTATTTCTGAAATGCGTCTCCACTCTCATCTGTACTATTTCTATCAAAAAAGAACTGTCTTCTGTACTCTCTTTGAGAGTTTTATTTGAAAATTTCAATTGACTTGAAATTGCAGGTTCGTTCTATCTTTCAACAAACATCCTATTAATAGCATTCTTCAATTACTACTACACTTTCTTGCAATTGGACCCTGATGATGTGAGCGAACAATTGAAGCGGCAAGGTGCATCAATACCACTTGTTCGGCCTGGTCGGAGTACGGCTGCATACATCAAAACGGTAAACCTGTCTTTCAACTCTAAACTGTTACTTCTTCACCATTTTTTGGACTGAATTGAACGGAACTAAGTTCTAGAATCAGTAGCTAATGAACCCTAATGAACTAAACTAAACTAAACTGAATTTGTCTATAATCAAGTCCGAAAGAACAAAGCCTTAGTGCCTTTTTTGAAACCATAGTAGTGATAATACTGATAGTTATTTTGGAAATTCAGGTACTGAGTCGAATATCAGTCCTTGGTTCGGTTTTCTTGGCAATTCTAGCAGCAGGTCCTGCTGTAGTTGAACAAGCTACTCATCTAACTGCATTCCGGGGGTTTGCTGGCACATCTGTCCTCATCCTTGTTGGCTGTGCAACCGACACTGCAAGAAAGGTTCAAGCTGAGATCATTTCCCAGAAATATAAGAACATTGAATTTTATGATCTTAACAAGTAGGGTTCTTGATGGGTGAGGTAGAACAATGGAAGATGAATTTCTGTTGGCCTACATATGATTTGCTATCATCTCAGTTCAATTGTGCAGCATGTTTGTCTTGTATCTGTCAAATTTTAACTCCATTTGTATGGCAAATGCCTAATCTTGCATTGTGCATGATTGAAAAAACTTTGTGCAGTGGCATTGTAGTAAATTATAGCATAGTTCCAAAATACACATTCATTGGTGATTTTGGCATGTAGAAGGACTATTACCTTGTGTATTGTTTATTTCATCTTGCACGGTGCAGGATTAGGCACTGCTCTGTATGTATAGCAAAGTTTTTAATATAACCACAAATCCACCCTTTGCCAAAACAAACAAACAAACAAACAAAAAAAAAAAAAAAAAAAAAAACCCCACAAATCCACAATGTTTGAGTTGCTATTAAGAGACTGCAAAACTTTGAAAGGCTTAAAACTACAAAACCCTAAACCACAAATCCACACACACTTGAAAGGCTTAAAACAACAAAACTAAAAACACTATACTATCTACACATTACACAATTGACCAATTATCTGACGAAATCTTTGTATGGGTTTTATTTTTTTATTTTTTTGTGACAAAAAACTTACAATAAATGAATATTTTATACTGCACAAATAATAATATTTTGTTGCAATTTTCTTAATGGCACCTACTACAATTTGATCACTTGTTTATTTGAGGGACGGGGAGGGAATGCTTTTTTTTTTATGGCTCTCTTTAGCATAAAAAAATAATAATAAAAAAGAAAAAAAAAACAAGGATGAAGTCAAAAACATCAAGAATTGGAAGGTGTGGACACTTACAAGTTACAATGAAATAGAATAATTATTTGCTCCATTTCTTTTTATTATTACACTTTTTAGTTCAGTTTTATTCTTTTTATAATTGGCTATATTTTTTGGCAATAATTTCTTATACCTCTACGACTCTACCCAACATTCAACATATTCTTTTACTTTTCTTATACAAATCCCTTTTTTTTTTCAGTACCATCTTTTACATCTCTTACACATGAACCTGCACAAATTACACCTTTTTTGTTTCTTACTTTAGGGCTCGTTTACTTTAACTGAATATAGCTGAACTGAACTAAACTGAACTGAATACATCTAAAAGTATAAGAGAAGGAAATTGAGAGCTGAACTGAATTGAATTTAAGCTGAAGTAAATAAGCCTTAGTATTTGTTGTTAAAATAACTAGCCAAGTGGTACTTGGTAAATGAAGGTAATATGAATGGTTTTGTATATGAATTTGTAAGAAAAATCAATATAAATTCCCATAGTGATGCTAATTTATCTCCGAAATACCTAATATTTATCATAATTTTTCATTTCCATCTGATACCACCATTTCAAGTGATATTGGATAGTAATGAAAATATAAAGGAAATGCCCCTTTGGGAATAATATTATGCTTCAATGGAGAATGTAATGTTATTTCTCTCACTAAATTATGCTTATAAAGTCATTCCTATTAACACACTTAATTACCAACTACAAAACGAGACGTTATAGAGTATAAACATCATTTATTGTTTGGTTGTAGGCAAATTCAATAGAAATTTTAATTTCCTAGGAAGTGAAAATCCCATGAAATATAGAGAATAACTCATCCACCACCCCCTCCCCCCACCCAATATTAAAAAAAAAAGGTCAAAATATCTATGAGAAGTGCTATTTCCTTTATGTCAACCAAATAATTTGAGGAAACCAGGTTGTCGACTACCTAGCTCACATGAGTCATAAGTATCCAAATCTCACTTGTTTGTTTCACTATCTTCTTTTCCGGCTCTTTCTGTCTTTTTAAGGATATATAGTTATGCTAACCCTTTGAAAGAGAGTAGTCTAATTTTTTCACTTAAAAAAAAAAAAAAAAAAAAAAAAAAACCTAAGGTAATTCCTAAAATAATACATAGAAAATAAATTTTTTATTTTATTTTTGATTTGAACCAAACAAGCATTAAGAATGCAGGGAGTATGAAATTAATAGCCTTACAAAAGACAAGACATTTGAATTGTCATATAGTACAATTTTATTTAGGGCCGGGCAATCAATTGTGTCCACAACCAGCATTTATTTATTCCTATAGATTGATATAAATGGGCCACAATATTGAGTGGCCAGGGACTATGCTTAATCCGTAGTTCTATCCAAATTTATTCTTCTCAATAATTTTTTACATAATGTAATACTCTCTTTGTTCCATATTACTCGCAATGTTATTGTGCTTTTTGAAAGTGAATTTTAATAAAGTAATTTTCGAGACCAATCCAGCAAGATTCCACGTGTCCATATCATTTCTAACCTATAAATCACAAAATGCAATCAAAGACAAGACTACGAATAGTGTAAAAAACCATAATGTTGAGAGTAATTCAGAACAGATGAATTGTTTTTTATAATTATTAATAAACTTTTTTTACTTAATTAAATATAGTAATGATCCCACTCAAATATATATATATATATATATAGAGATAGATAGATAGATAGTAATGGTCGAAATCTCTTCTTAGAAAACGTAAAAAAGTAAATGAAACATGTAAAAAAAATATAACTCCTTTTCATGTTTAAATAATAAAGTATTAGGAAGAAAAGAGATAAATGCTTTGTCATTAAATGACAAATCTACTATCACAAACACATGGTAAATAAAGTTTTTTCCCATTACAAAGCAATTGTACATTTATTTATTTATTTTTTTAAAAAAAAAGCAAAAGTTACAAATATAAAATACATTTCATAATATACAAATAATCAAAATACAATTATAAAACCTAAAAATGATTAAAAGTTATCATAGCATACAAAATTGTGTAATCACATAGTTGATACCGTTTATGAAAAACCTAATCATCAATCGAATCATTGAATGATTATAAGAAATACATAACATCCCAATATCCCATCCCAAATGACCATAGCCAGAGAGGGTTGATCTCAATCATCTAGCTTAGAGAAAACAATTGTGTAAAATGTTGTGATATTATTTGAATGACCATTCTATTAATATTTAATTGTTATAATTTTAACTAATAAACGTTAAAAACAATAGAACAAATGGTAAACATTTACGAACAAAAAAGAGGAAAATGTGAGTGGTATTGGGCCTAATGCAGGTCACCCGATCCAATGTGCTCGACAGTCTCGACACAACTATCTGAAAGATGGAAGATTAGAAATGTATGGCAAGACCTCACACCTGGCGTTCGCAAGACTTAACCAGTAGGCGTTCGTATTTTCTTGCCTATTTGAAGTGAATTGGGCATAGACTATTAGTGAATATAAGAATTGGATATAGCTTGGCCATTGTACATACACACTAGTCTTAACAAGAAAATAGAAAGATTGTTTGTTTGTGGAATGAAAATGCAATATAACGCATGAGGATTAGATTTTTGCTAAATTATTTGGAGTGGATTTGAGAGGGAACATATAAGCATGGAGCCCTTAACATGTTGTATAGAGACTACAAAATTATTAATGGGGAAAAAACGGATGGACCACAAAATAAAGGCATTATTATTGCCTTGTTGGAGTTGGTCATGTTGTTTATTGCTTCATTTCTTTCATTCATTGTTAAAATCTATTCTACCATTATTGATGTATCTTAGCTTGTTGTAGATGTACGTCTTTGGACTTCACAAATCTAGTATCTTGTTGAAGTATATGATCTGATTTGATATGAAATGATTAAGTAATAAGAAATGGAAATAAGAGCTATCAAATAAATCCTTAATATCAAGCTATAATTAAAACTTTTTATAATTTTAAGGGGGTATAAATGTTATCTTGCTTATTATTTTCAACGGTAGCATAACGAGAATTAACCGAATTATACTCTTTGTTTAATAATTGTACTTAATATTTTACTCCATTTCTTTTGTTGGCAATTTAATTTTCACTTCAACATCTTAACAAGGTTCTTTTCACTTTCTTCCTGGTTTCGTTGCGTGCATAACTAACAAGATACAAAGAAATTGTAATTGTGGGAGTCGTATGCCCTTTAAACTTAATTTTAAAAAAAAATATTTTCTATATGATAGAAAAAATCGATCAGCCTTTTCAAAATGTCATCTACCCGTATCTTAATTTTTTTGGATGATATTCTTAACCCCGCCTATATGGCTACACACATATAGTGCTTTCATGGAAAACTTACAAGTGAATGAGCGATTAGCCTTTCTAACAACTTTAAACAATGCTATTTTACAAACAACTCATGACATGTACAAAATTAAAAGTATAGAAAAAGGGAATATTATTATAAGTGAAAGAAAAGGGAGTGGTAGAGTAGATTGGGATAGAACCAATGAAAAAGAAGTGACAAGAGTGGTTGTGATGAAGATTTTGTTGTTATTCTAAAAAGGCTAATCTTACATGGGCAAAGTGACATACATTATACAACATTATTATAATATATACAATGCATGTTTGAGAGTATATATAAAAAGAAGTGAAGTTAAAGCTGCCTATAATAATAAGATATTCTAAATTATTATTGCATTAAAAAAACATACAAAGTACAATGTAACACATAACTAAACACCCCCCCTTAATAGTAATTTATATTAAAAAGGCTTTTTGTAAAGTTTGCTTGTGGTTGGAGAAGAAAACGCCACAACTTTACCTTTTCAATAATATTCTTGACTCTACTTTTAGTTTTTTTTTTGTGGCATCAAGAAAAAATAATGCAATTAAGATAATGTATGCGGTCTTATCTCTCAAATCTCATGCCAGCTTAACCTTCTAATCAAACCACTCACTCAATTTGCCTCAACTATCATCATCCTATGTTTTAATTTTATCCTTTTTGGACTCTTGTTAATTACATTATATATATGACTTTTAATTTGCTAATTTCATTCTTGAATCATTCCATATTACTTGTTTATTAATCCCCTCTTTTTCTTTCTTTTTTTTAATTCATTGAAGATTGATTGCTTGTTATTTTACCAATTGTTATGTTAATCATCGATCTAGCGCAATTGTATATATTAGGGTCTTTTTCGTATCCACATTCACATAGTATAAGGTTTGATTTTTTATCAACGACGAACTTTTCACCCAATCATCGGGTAATACAAAAGCTAGTGTTATTATTGTTATGAATTAGAGTTCACCCTTACTTACCATGTAAAATAATGTTATATCGATTTTGCTTCTTACGGTTAGATAGTTTCACCTCTAAGGGTGCGTTTGATTCGTCTATATTTTTTTGATCTGATCTAAACTTTTTTATCTAATCTGACCTGACCTGAATTTTTCTGATTGTAGTTATTTTTATAGTTATATTTTTTCAGATCTGATCTGAACTTTTCTGAATTGATGTGATCTAAATTTTCCGAAAATAAGCAGAGAATTACTTATTTAAGTTGAATCAAACGCAACCCTAACTACCTTATTATCTAACCTCTGAGGTATTGATTAGCATTTTACTTGTTATATAATTCCATAGAGTACTTAATATAGACCACTTAACTAATTCATTTAGGGGAACACGTAGATACTTCATCTTCTAAAATCCCTCTCTTTCAATTTTCATTCATATTTCTCTCAACTCCTAAGCTATATGACCCATTGACGCCAAGTCATGTATAAAATCTCAAGTTATTGTACCAAATAATTCTGCAACCCCATAGAACACCTATCAACTTTTGATTTAAATTTTTTTCATCTTTTTAATTAATATTTTAGATTTTATAAAAACTAGAAAAAAATTGGAAAAAAAAAATTTGATTTTGAACCCACTATATCTTTGGGGGGAAAAGATGAATGTTCATTCACATATACGGCTTAATTAATGAAAGATCAGACTTAATTCTCTCCAGAAACCTAAAATATTTAGTAAGATACTTATTTACTAAATGTGCTTTATAAAGATAAAATGTTATTTTGACAAAAAAAAAAAAAAAAATCCACAATACATATTAAACTCTATATAAAATACGTATTTAAAATGAAATTTATCATCTTATTTGATCCTAATTTATATGTTTATATAGGATATTGCTAACTTACTTCCCAAGACGCTAAATTAAGATTTTATATATTTCCTTATGTGATAATAATTGTAAAATACAAGTTAGAAATTGTGCCCCTATCAATGTAATCAATATTTATTATAGTTTATTATTTTCTCTTTTAGATACCTTAATACATTATCCCTGTAGAATTAAAATTAACAATCTTACGGTCCTACCATTAATTCACAACTCTAGAAAATCCTAATTGTACCGGTTGGTTCCATGTGAAATTGTGTGCATCATGCATTCATGCACATTTATGAGCACATGCATGTATAATTAATGAAATTGTTTTTTTACTTTTGTGTACGTACAACCACTTAAACAAAAAACTGTCTAAATTATGTTGTAAATGTAGATATTTTATGACAGTTTTTAGCCCGTCATTAAAATTCACATAATACCTAATCCAAACTCTATTAAAATTATTGACTCATTTACGACGGGATCGCAACGAAAAAAATCATATACGACCACCTGTTTTTACGACGGGATCACATTTTTACGACAGGAAAAATCATTTATGACCCTTTTCTACGACGGTGTCACATTCTTACCTCGCGGTAAATATCATCTTTAGCAATTAGTTTTCAAGGATTTAATTTGAAAGTCATTAGCTTATTACAGAGCAGTTATACCCACAAAAGTTAGGCCAGTTAGTTGGGAGCAAATAACCTTATTACTTTCCTTAGACATGACTTAGGTGAGTTAGGTCTTAGGATCGAACCTCGCATTGATGTATATATCCCCTACTTGTATCCTGAAATAGGACAATTATGGGTCAAAATTACATAGTAATCAATATTACTCTTTCCCTTTCAAGTTAAGTTTTTACATTTGAAATCTATGCGGTAATTACTTGAGCTATATTGTAATGACCCTGATTTTATTGGTATTTTTGCCGATAATTTATGTGCGTTGTGTGTATTTATGTGTTAGTTCAAATTTTCTTTTGAATTATTTATTTTATTTTATGTGAATAATTTCGATTTAATTCGAATTATTTTATTTTCAGTTTTTATTATTTAAGTTAATTATTATTTAATTAATTAGAATTTTATTTATTTAATTTTCTAATTAATTATTTAATATTTTGGGCTGAATCGATTATTGCATGATTAATCATGTAAATTATGTAAATTAGCCCAATTGATCACGAGAGCCCATTTTAGGCCCATAATCCTTCTCTTGGCCGGTTTTTCTAGTGGCATGGCAAGGCTTGCCACTTGCCTTGTGTTCACACCTTAACTAACTCTATATATAGAGGAGTTAGTAAGGCTTTTGCTCACTTTTGCCATCTAAAACACAATTGCCATCAAATGCTCTTGCCATCAATTCAAACACAATTCTTCCTCTCAATTGCTCCCATTTCACACGCCATTTTTGAGTAATTGAACCCATCAATTGTTCATCATTTTCCTAGCCCAAAACTTAAAGATTCAAAGTCTATTGATCTTTAAGTATTCAAACACAATCTTAAACCCAATTATTTCATTCAAGATCGCTAGTTCGGGATTGGTTTTGGGTTCGTGTTCATGTGCACGTGTGGGTGTACGAGTGGATGCCGTGTGTTGAAGCCGTGTGTGCAGTGGTGGTTCGTGTGTGAAGCCGTGTTGCAGTGGTCGTGCCGTGAGGGTGGTGCAGTGGTGCTCGTGGTGGTGCCATGTTGAAGGCCGTGTGCAGCGTGGTCGTGCCGTGTGGTAAGGCCGTGTAAGTCGAGTTTCCGGGCTGCATTTGTGTGTTGATTTTGTGTGTAATCTTCAATAAGGTAACATGCTTTCTCAACCTTGTTGGTATACTATGATTATAGTATAGATTAAATGCATGTATGGGTTATTTGGTGAAGTTTATTCATGATTTTATGTATTGTTTCTAATCTGATTTTAATATGGTTTTCATGATGTTTTGATGATGGTTTTTGATGATTTTATGATTGATTATATTTTGTTTTATGATCATGATTATTATGTTAAAGTTTGATGAATTTTGGATGAGTTTAAGTGGAATTTTCGAATAGTTAGTGATGTTATGCGTGTGGCATGATTATGTTGGATGAGTTCTTGAATCTTGATTGAGTTCTTGATTGAAGATCTTGAATCTTGAATGAGTTCTTTATGAGTTCTTGGTGAGTTCTTTGGGTTCTTGATGAGTCTTGATGAGTTCTTGGTTGAATTAAAGAAAGTTAAAGAATGAATAAAAGATGATGCATTAATGTTGATTAGACTCAAGATCAAGGCGTAAAGGCAATCTTGGGAATAATTATGTTATGATGAGTTGAATATGATGATTAATTAATGATTTAGCTTGATTTCATTTCTAGACGCCTAATACTTTGAGTAAGATTCATTGTTTTTGGGTTAAGACGTTGCCCCTATTCCATCCGCGGTATTGGGATAGTTGGAGTCATACTATGCTATCTTGAAATGTGGATTTCCAGTAAGATTGGTTTCACAGGACATGAATTTCCAGTAAGATTGGTTTCATGGGGTTTGGGAGTAAGATTCTCAAATCCGAGCATAGTAGAAAGTTCGATCGCGTAAGATGCGTTCGTACGAGCACAGTCCGGTCTAGTATATGAATGATTGCGCCAAAGATAGTTGGATAGGACGGTTGAGTCGAGTCCGTTGTTGGGTCATTTTCGCATGTTTTGGATTGTTGTTGATTATTTGATTTATGCTATGTTCATGTGTATTCCCGTTAGGGTGAGTCAATTATGTTACTCGCCACTGATGGTGGACTGTTGTTGTTTTTCAGGTAATACTGATGACGATACTCTTGCTTAGCTTTGGGTTGGGCGAGCGACGTTTATTGTTGTTATTGGATGTATTTTCTATTTCCGTTGTTTTAAGATAGTAGTGGTACATTGTATAGACTTTATACGTTGTTGTTGGACTCTTTATCCGTTGTGTTTGGACTCTAACGTGTGGTTGGAGTTACTCGTATTTTAGTATTTTTAGTTTGACTTTTGGATTAGTAATGTATTTCGAGGAATTAGCTTTAATTCTTGAGTTTTCGAGTTGTAGTTTATGACAATTCGACTCGTCGGTTTCTTCCGCGCCGATTTAAGCGAGTCGGGTCGTCACATATATTGATAGCCAAATTACTAATAATGAGGTAAATCTAATCATATTATCTGATCTACTTCATAATCTGTTATATCCGTTCCACATATTCGGATATTGAATCGTGTTTTAATATTTTTGGAACCGATTCGGGTTGATTTTTTTTAATTTCAGATATTTGAATTTTTTTGAATATAGAATTAGATTAGGAATCCGCAATATTTTGGAAATATTCAGATTATATCTCTATTAAAAAATCAATTGGAAACAACCACTGTAAAAATTGGCTTATTAACGACAGGTACACATTAATGGTTTGCCTAAATAATACTATCGTAATGTTTTAATGTTTTATGACAGTTTTTGCCTCGTTGCTGCTAAAATTCACCTAATATCTAACCCAAAATCTATTAAAATTGAATCATTTATGATGGGATTGTGACGTGAAAAATCATTTACGATCTCACTTTTGTACGATTGGGTCACATTTTTACAACGAGAAAAATCATTTACGACCCCCTTTTAGATCTACGACGGGGTCACATTTTCACGACAGGAAATTTCCTCGTGAATAATATTTTTTCTAGTAGCAAACAAATAAGAAAAACAGATAGAATATCGTGGATATCCGATTCAAAATTCCGAATAATCGAAAATTTGGATATTCGATTTCTTAATTTTCAAAATGAATATCTCTATTCATACAAAACTGAAAGTAACTAGACTAGGAACAATCGAACTCAAAAAATGAACTAATGTGTGAAAAATTAAACTAATTAAACTGAAATGAACTGTTATACACTTTAACTGGTTGAATATAATTCAAAATTGACTAAAATGAAGTAAACTAAACTGAAAAAATAAAATATTAAAACGGAAGTAAACTAAAAAATTAACTGAACAGAACTCAAGTGCATTAGTTAGATACAATTATAAGGGAAATAATAGAGTGAATTGACGGTGGTAGTTACTACCCCACCCCTTTCTAGAGTAGCTAGGACAACCTAGCTAGTAATTTGGTCCAACCCTAGCTAAGACACGAATTAATGTAGTGGCTTATAATTGGATGGGCATGGCTACATAATCAAGCATTAGATTTTGCTGAAAATATTCACCTGCCTCCTACATTGGCAATTCAATCCTCGAACGGTCCAAGCTTAATTTTGTTGAATTACAATTTTGTTTGGGACTTGTTAAACGTAGTTTATAAATTACTTAAAATCGCCTACAATTTAAAGTAAAAAGACAATAATGCCCTTAACTTAAAATTACATCACAACTACATATACAACGATGTCGGACACCACGCCATGACCTCGACCACCACCACCACCACCATGGCGGCGGTTAATTTTTTTTTAAAAAAAAATTAAAAACAAAAAATAAGGGTAGGGGCGTCTAGATCAGACGCCGACGCCCCTACCCTTATTTATATAAAAAAAAAAAATAACCACCACCTGGTGGTGGTGGTCGAGGTCATGACGTGGTGTCCGACGTCGTTGTATATTTAATCTAAGTTTTTGTAGTGTAATTTTAAATCAAGGGCAATTTTGTCTTTTTACTTTTTATTGTGGGTGCTTTTAAGTAATATGCGGGCGATGTTTAGCAACCCACTTTTGTTTTCCAATGGATTCTTTTTTTTTTCATTAATCCGTAGCATTTTGTTGAATGATTGACAGGTAAAATAGTTATGTACTCTCTGTAGTTAAATTTAGTTCTGTGTAGGAAACAACAATGTGTTCAATTGATTGGTTTAACTGTGCAAGAACATCGGGAGTTTTCCAAGGAAATCATTGTCATGTCATGTACTATTGTATTATTTAATTTCATCAGTGATTTTCGCACACTTAAAATTGATTTCTGCACTCTCATTTTTAATCACTCCGTGCGCTTTTATTATATAAAAAACATAAAATCGTTTGGTCGGTGTTATTAAAAATGTAATTGAAGTGTGCAAATCAATTTTGAGGTTTAGAAATCAGTTTCCATGCATTTACTTTAAAATATAATAATTTTGTGTATATACTTCGAGGCGAGTGTGTTTTAAACGAAACTATTGTTGTTGGAGAGTCGGAGAATGGGGTATAACAAGATGATCTTCCGAATCGTATCACAATACTTTCAAAACTACTCCGTACATTTTTATGAACTATAATGTAGAATAGCGGAGTTCTACGGTAACACTATTGAAATACAAAACAAACACTATTATACTTGGCATCGTTTTTCGAAAAGACGAATCTACAATGACATATTTTTTTATATTATCAGTTTTTTATCACAAATCACTCAAGTAATTAACTCTAAAAACTTAATATATGAGAGAACAAGAAGATTATAGAGTTTCAAACTCGCTTTCACCATCGAAAGTCTTCCCTATATATATATATATATATATATATATGAGAACACTTGTTAAAAAAATAGTGTATGATGAACTAATCATATCTTCCTCTAACTTATTAACATCCCAATTGGGAAACAACATATCATTATGAGGGATTCATAAGCTAATAATTTAGTATATAGACATTCCAACAGTGTCTCCTTTCTACATATAGAAATTTATATTGGCAATGGAAGAAGTGAGACAAGGCGAAAGTATATCTCGTATGTTTGGAGCCCTTCGCATGTCGATATAGATCTTTAATTAGCTCAATTCAGACAAATTCAAATAATTTAACTTCAGACATTCATCCCCTTCACCCACCCTTATGCCTAAAGGTGTCAAAAGTGATTCATACCTGATCACCCGACCGAGTTACCCGAAACTAACCTACCCAAATTCATCCGATATTAATGACTGGAATTTGGCATGACCCTAACTGACCCAAGGTGAATCACCCAACCACTAAACTGTATAATACTGACTCTTATGACCTTGGCAAAAAACCTGAAACCAACCCGACTCGACCGATACCGAAAGTCATTATTGAACCTAAATTGACCCAACTCATGATCAACCCGGCCAATATCCAACACGGTTGTCACCTCTACATACACCAAAGAGACGAAAAATGATTTTGGCACTCCCCAAATTGATTTTGGCACTCCTTCCCCTTACTATTCATGTCAGAGGGGAGGAGTGTAAAAATCATCACCCCAAAGAAACCTCTATGATGGATTTTGTCTCATTCTACCAAATGAAATTAAGTTTTCTCATAGTTTTGTATTAAAAAAGTACTCCGATATAATATAAAAACATACACATACATATGATTCAGGTTCAATTCATGCGAGGATGAGGTATTAGCCCAGTGGTTAAGGCTTCAGAGTTTTAGACACGGAATATTAAGTTCGATTTTCACCGCATGTATTTGTGGGATTCCTTATTATATATCTCCTTACAGATGTATGTGTCGGCTAAAATTGGATCATGTGGCCTGCAGTAGAACCCGGTTCAAGGTCTGCTAGTATCCAGTACATTATCATATTAAAAACAAAAAGTTAAATTCATTATGCATGCAAGCTGTAAACCGGTGAATAATGATGTAACTTAAGTTACTACTAGTCCACTACATGCATGCATGACAGCATGATATAAGTGATAAAACTTCTCACGTGCATTTCATGCAAATGTGGAAAGACCCAAAGACGCAACGCAATTGGTAAAAAATCAAAAAATGACCAATAATCCACTGCACTTGGTCAAATTCATTAGTTCATTTCATGCCAAAGTCAAATTCAAAGTCCCCCCCCCCCCCATAAAACACTCAACTTTGCGTCCATATTATTATTTCTTTCTTTTATTTTATAATTAGGTAGTAACGCATCAAAAAGTGATTTTTTGACCTCCTCATATAAAATTAAATAAAATTGAAATCTAAACAATACTTATAGAATTCGGCTCAAAAGTGAATATTTGACCCATAACCATAAATACTAGGAGCCCTTCTAGTAGATTTGCTTAGCTGTGGTATCAACTAGATAAAACTTTAATTAATAGTTTAATTCTGATCTGATTTTCATAATGTTTGTTACGTTTTCAATCTCCATAATAAGTTGAAACATTTTTTTTATTACATATAGAAACGATATTGCTACCAAACTCGTCCCCTGACGTCAAGTAAAAACTAAAAATATTTTATAAAATGATACTAATTTTATAATGCATGCATGTCAAAATTGTGAATCGGTCATTATCTATATACTTTAATTAGCTATCTTATATAGCGCCCTGGTGACATTTGTTAGCTTTTGCAATATAAAAAATTATTCATAAGCGACACTAATAAATCCGTTTAAATATGTAGTTTTTTTGCCATCAATTTTTATAATCTTTGTAAAAACATATTGTAAAATATTGATTTTTAAAAATGTGCGCTTAAATCTGTGCAAAAATCAAATATAACAAATATTTTTAAAAACAAGAAAGATCAAATAATGCATGGCTCATTAATTGCTCTTTCAAACCGCTTTTATATAGATTTTTCATCGCATCGTCGTCGTTATTATTAGTGTTGTTATTGTCAATTTGTCATTTTGTTATTATAGTAGCGTACCATCGCCAATTGTTCCTTTCCACTCCCAAATTCATTTGGGCGCTCACACTGTTTTGTGGATTGTCTTTTTCACTAGTTTCCTCTACACACATGCAAAGCTTGATTTCCTTGTTAAAATACTATATATTTCAAAAAGAAAAATATCTTTGGGGTTATATTTTAATTGCGAAAAACTTCTGTATACATCGGGTATACACTAAATTAGTTTACAATGGACTAAAAATTAGACCTTAAATAATATTATAAAATAATAATTTTTATACAAGTAGTTTTTAAGATAGCTTTTAATACGTTATACACAAATTTAATAACAATTAAATGAGAAAGCTTTTAGAATTTGTGTTTAATTGATGGCATTGGGCTTAGGCAGGTCCTACTGCCGCAATGCTCCAGGCTCCAGCCTAAAAGAAAAAACGATGTGGAAATTGCATGAGGGTTTGGGCTCCGTTTATTTTAATGGAAAATATTTTCCCGAAAAATGATTTTCCTTTTCTCATTTCATTTTACTTTGTTTGTTTTAGAAATGGTGGAAAACAATTTTCCTTAAGATGGAAAATGTGACATTAAAAAAGGAAAACCATTTTCCTTTTGTATGGAAGGAATGCCACATTTTTCCTCTCTCTCCTTACTTCTCTCTTTTTCACTCCTCTCATCCTTCCTTGACATTTTCCTTGAAATTTTTTTCCTTCGGAACAAATAGAGCCTTTATCTCACGACATCCTCTACAAGTTAAAGTAGGCCACTAGTGTACTACACAACTAATGTCTCATCCTCTTATTTTATCGTTAATTGTTATATCAAATTATGTGAATATTCCCTATGTTAAAATATCTATATAAAAAATTGCTTCATTTGCTTTTTCACATCTTTTAAAATATAATTTTAAAAATTAATTAATATTTCTAATTATATAACAAAAAAAAAAATTATAAAATTAAAATTACTATATTTGAAAAATATATTTCAAGACGAATCAAACAGTATATAAAATTAAAGAGGTCAAAATTATAATAAGAATATTTCCTGTAGTCAAAATGGAGCATTTTTTTGGGACGGGCCCGGGGGAGGATGTTACTTGCACATGATACTATGATAGATATTGGATCATCAATACCACATGAACTCTGACATTTATGATATTATCCGTTTTGGGTCTATCTGTTAGGGATTTGTTTTTGGGCTCCTCACAAAGGCCTCATACTAATGTCTAATGGATCGAAGTAGGTGAATACCTGTAGGCAACATTCTCTTAATTGTTTCGATCATGTGAAACTTGGATTGCAAACCTCAACAATAGCACCATGAGTCCATAACATACTCCAAAAATTATTATTATTACCATTATTATTATTATTATTATTATTATTATTATTATTCAGAATAAATATATAGAAACATTTAATATTGCTTCTAAAATGGCTTGGTAAAACGCATGCCAAAATTAGACGAAAATCAGTGCAATTATTGTTTGACTAACAAAAAACTACTCCCTACATTTCATTCTGTTCATTGCGCTTTAATCATTTTCCTCTCACAAAAAGTATTCAAACTAACGTTACCAAATGTTGAAACGGATGGAGTACCAATTGTAACTCCTTAAGCATAACCTTAAGGACTATGTATAACATTTTCCTGTTTTATTAATTACTGGTTGTATATGTCAAATTATTTTCTCATCAACCTTCATTTATATCAATTCAAATTTAGTCGTTGGTTCCTTTCTTTCGAGTTTGATTAACCAAACACACTATTAATTTTATTTTATTTTTAAAATGTTGGACATTTTTTTTTTTTTTGTTCCTCTTTTAAAGAAAAAGAGGGTCTAAGGTCTAATCCTAGATACAAATATATGGTATATGTGACGTAAAACTTTTTCGTGCATTTCCTTTTCATTTTGGTGTTGTGCACTAACAAGCAATAACTAATCAACAAAAGAAAAGCGTGTTGATTTTTTTGTAACACTGAATTTTTTGACTTTAATTTGATACGAATAATAATGTATGCCCTTGGCCCTTGCCCTAATTTTCTCTTTTCATTTTATGCCTTATTGCATCTATACTTGTTTTGAATTGTTTCATCATTGTGTTTTTTTCTTTTAAAACAAAAGATAGTCGTCACAAAGCCATGCCTAATCAAAGAATAATGAGAAAATTGAAAGCATACAAGACTTTTTTATAGTTATCATGGATTCAATTCTTTCATTGCTATCATTATATTGACAAAATTAAGATTCGATTTTAATTTGTAGGGTTTTGTATGTGTCCCCTTTTTTCAACATTTAAGAGCATACTTCCTTGCAACAATAGTGGATCCATCCTTATTAAGGTCTAGATTAATTAGAACATTAATTTAGCTTAGCATCATTAACATAAAATGAACATGCATGTACTTCTTTCATTAATCAATAAGTACTATTTTTGCTCCAACAAAGTCTTTTGATTTATTGAAATGGAAACCAACTTAAGTAAGGTGAGATTATGTAAATGTGACTCCTTATATAAGAAAGTTGAGCTGATCATTCACACATGACATATGTACTTTCACCGCTTCATGTTAATTAATTACTTGCAACACATGCCTATTCAGCATGTATGTTACGGGAGAAATTTCAGCAACGATTAGCTTAATTAAAATAATTTTAACACAAAAAACAAGAGCAAAATTATAATAAATTTCTGTTGTTATAATTAATTTACCAGATTTTCTCGTTTATAAGTTCAAATATCTTTCTAAAAAACTGTGCTAATGGAAGATGTTGTGAATAGTATGGATGGAGCATAATTAAGAAGTATATAATTGGGGATCAACGAGCAAAGAAATTTTTGTATATGAATTAGGATCGGATATTAAATTAAATGAATATAATGGAAATTTTACATAATCGACATATAAATATAAGATAGATGTTCTTTTGTGAGATCGTCTTATGGTCTAGCAGGACTTTTAACATTTACTATATATAAATCTTTAAATTTTTACATATCTAATTAAGATTTATATGAAATTTCATAATTTTTTAGTCAAAAATTACAATTTTTAAACAAAAAGTTACCAGCCTGGTAGAAGCTTGTGAAAAATTATTACACAAAAGAAAAAGGTATAAAGTTGGATTGATTATATGGGTGGCTAACATTAGCTAAGCCTGAAAAGCCCTGAATTTCATACTACAAGCATGAATATCTATATCTACTTTCTAACCAACTCTTTTTAAGTTTTAGTTACTCTTCATGCAATTGCTTCTAGTAACATACAATTGCACATGATGTGCTCAACTTCCTTATTCAATTACACCACAACTCCCACAAGTTGCTTCTTAAATGTCCTTTGACCACTATTTTGGCATATCATATTTAGAGCATGTTTGGTATGCAATTTTTTGATGTTGAAAATGGATTCAAATACCATTTTACATTACCTTTTGTTTGATATGCTAATTTGGTAACAAAAACCCTTTCCCAATGGTAACCATTACCACCATTTTGTTACCCTTCACAACCCTATGAAAACAAAATCCTTATCCTTCTAATCCATTTCCATTCCATTTCCTTAATTATACCAAACAACAAATAATAGTATCACTTATTATTACCCTTTCCCCTTCTAATTTGTTTCCATTCCATTTCTTTTCTTAATCTCATACCAAACACCCCCTTAATTCTTAGAAGAAAGGAAAAAAAATATATATCTACTTATTTAACTTGGCATTTTACAAGCAAGCTACAAATAAACTTGTCACAAGCTTCACCTTAACTTAATCATTGTATAACATTTGATACGGATTTTTACGATCAAGACAAATTTTGAGATAATTAAATCCACACCTTAAATTGTGTGATCTTTTGGGCAAAGATAAAGTATATTTGCATTTATTGTGCGGCACTATCAATTTGTAAATTCAATATTTTGTTGTGGCCATTAGGCAATTTTTTTATTTTAAAAAAAAAAAACAACAATAAATTCATCTCACATCTTTAGGGCAATAGACTTCAATGCATGATGAAGTCTACTTATGAGTAGATTATAAGATTTCTCCAACTTATTAAATCTGAATTTACATAAACTGAATTTATCTAAACTAAATTTATTCAACCTGATTGACACATGTTGAACTTATTAGACATGATTAGTCGTGATTGCAGAAACAATTAAAGCTGATCAAACCTTATTGAACTTATTACATCTATGTAGACTTTAATCTGAATTGATTTCAACTTCTCTTTACTCATCCAAAGTGAAACTTTTTTTTAAGATGAAGATAACAGACATTTAGATGGAGCGCTTGATAAATTAAGACTTGATCTAAATTTCCATATTTATGCATTAAAATAAATACTTTCACCATTTTCATGACATGTCAACCAACTTGTTATATGCTAGAATCTAGATGCTCCATACATCCATCCAAGTGGTCCGAGACTATCTATTTTGCTTATTTTTGGATAAAAGAACAACTTTAAACCGGAAAACGAAAAGGAGTCCAATAAAATAGAATTAAAAAGTGGGAAAAACGAAGACTTTGAATCTCAAAAGTGCAAAATCTGAGGTGAGTTTAAAGCTTTCAAAAAGAACAGGGAGATGCAAGTGCAGCTGCACTGCCAGTCAATATGTGAGGAGGAATCCCTCATATCTTTATTAATTTAATCATCTGTTCGTGTCACAGAATCCAACCCATCTTACTTTATACTCCTGAAAATGGGCACTATTCATATGTAAACTTTGACTGCTTATAGTTTCGTGCACATGAAGAAAAATATAGTCATGATGGATCTATTTTGATTCGTCTCACTATGTATTTTTCAAACATATAATTTTTATAATTTTTTATTATGTGTAGTTCAAGATATTTTAATTTAAAGTTACGTATTAGAAAATGTGAAAAAGAAAATGTAGCAAGTAATTTGGGACAGAGGGAGTAATATTAATCAACTGAATTTTTATATATATTTATATATATATATGTGGAATTTCATGAAAAAGAGAAAAACATCAAAAAAACAAAAAAGAAAAGAAATTAAATAATAGTGGGAGATAGACCATAATACTATAGCAGCACTAAAGATTATCTTTGGATCATCTGTAGTATTTACTGTATTGGTCTTCCCTCAGCTGTATTTCTCCTACATTGCCCCAAATAATCCCGCCAAAACAACTAACTCTTTTTTTTGGGTCCAAGAAATATATACATCTCATCTACTTACACAATCATACACATTTATACTCTTACTATGCACCCGTCACCACCGAGACTCTCCCCGGTAACCAATCTCCGTGACTCCGGCTCTCAGATTCTTGATCCAGCTCGAGCCGGACGACCGTTTTACCCTCGGGTGTACGAGCAACCGACGAGGGAAGTTGCGTTTTAAGCTGGTTCATGCTCGGTACAACAACCTTCTCTAACCAAGACTCTAAACTGGTTTGTCCTAGCCAGATCCCGCTTAAGATCTTCTCTAAGGCTCGATTATCGATCTTAACTGACGTTGTTTCTCCAACGATTGTGGAGAATCTTGTTATTATAGACCGTTCGATGTTTTCCCTAATTGGCTTAAAATCCACCACCTTGAAGAAGATCGCCTCGTCTACTGAGGTCAGCAGCTCATTCGGTGCTGCTGATGAGGTTGTGGGGGACAACCTGTTCTCGTGCCCGTGCTCTTCCTCGTGTTCTACTGTGAGATCACTCGAGTTGTGGGACCCGTCAAGCCGATCATCATCTGTATCAGCTACCTGATTGAGATCAAATGAGAGCCCAGCACCCAATTCCTCCTTTCTTTGTTTTGCTTCTCTTTCATCCTTATCGTCGTCATCATTATTCCTCCAACTGGGTGATCTTTTCCCTGTAATAGTCGAAGCAGAATTCGCATTTTCGGCTACTGATATCTTGAGCTGCCAACCACCACTAGCTAAAGAAACCATCTTCTCTTCACTGAGTGTAACCACACCATCAGATAACCGTCTGAGCTGATCTGGCATCCATTTCAATGTAACGATGAAAATGACATTTCCAAGACTGATCTCTCGGCCATGGGAGTCAGAAATCCGTCCCCTGTCCATTGCTCGTTTGATGCTTCCTCGGACTAGCATATCGGCCTCGTCAATATCTTGCAGCATTATCACCGAAAACGGGTTTCTCCTAACCGCCTCTACAATCCTGTCGATCACGGTTTTACCACGGAAATTCAAATCCGACTCATCACCATAATGTCTTGAACCAAGGGAGAACAAAATGGGACCTACATCACAAACAAGCTCAGAAAGAGCAGCAGCCAGCTTCTTCTTCCCGATCCTATCTGGACCCGAGAAAAGCATCCATACATCACCCTTTGACCCACCAGCTCGCCGTTTGCCATTCCCCGACCTACATTGTGTCACAGTAGCAGCTACAGTAGAGGCTGCATCTGTCTGCCACCATACCTTGGCTATCAAACCTTTGAGCAGCCTCTTGAATGAGTCTGCATCCTCTGGAATAGCAGTAACAGGCTTCTCAGCTGATTCTGAAGAAATACAGCCCAGAAGATCTTTGAGGCCGTCTTTTTGGGCCTCGTCTTTGGCTGTACCTACGGCCTTTATCGGGCCTAGAACAAGCTCTGTTCTCACCGGGCTACCCGGTTTGCTGGTGAGATTTTCTGAGTTAGGTTGATGGGTTGTGGGGGAGCTGATATTGAGCTGCAGACCATCCCCAAGTCCTCCTCGGGGTGGCTGCTGCAATTTGGGCTGAAACGGTTGGCGGCCAATTAGATTCGGGTTGTATAGGCCCGTCATCGAGAGTGGTGAAGGGGTGATTCTCTCGGGACCCACTTTATTGTGAAAACTAGGATGAAGCTGCAAGCATGTCTCTTTCCATTTCTTCTGCAATTCTTGTGTTTTTTGCTTCAATATCATATCTTGCTCCTTACTCTGAAATCAAAGACAGAATCAAAATCAAACTCAAGGACACCAAAATTTACATCAAATGTATTTAATTTGATTTAATTAATATAATGAACAGACCTGAACAACATCATTCGTGCTTGGTTTTGCATTCTGTAACCACGGAGGCAACAACTTGGCCTCGGAAGAGGGCTTCTCTGATTGCCCTGCTACTAATCTTGCATACTCTTGATCATACTTCTCTGTACATTGTGGGCAGCAACTAAGCCTTCTAGAAGGATCGAAATTCTCGGAAACCCGTCTATTCAAAGACAGTGCAGGCATCGGAAAGCCTTTCATCGGGCTTAAGCACTCAACAGAGCTGCTTAATATCCCTCCATTAGACCCAAACCTACACAAACACCACATGAATGAATGAATGAACATGTTGATTATATATGCTCCAAACTTCCAACTCATACAAGTTGTTATAATAATAATCTAATATATATATACATACATATATATATATATATATATATATATATATATACATATGGTACTCCCTAGTCCCACTATCAATCAACTCCAATACAGTAAACAATTTTCATCAATCATACAAAATACTATACTACAGTATTCCATAAACAAAACAAAACAACAGGAAATGATCAGCATTCAACGGATACTAATTTTGGAACTCCCAAATTCCTGTTGATAACATGTTCATAAACTGGAGTGCGGAGATGAATTTTGAAGTGCCAAAATAACTATCCGGATTCAACAGACAAGACAATCAGCATGTGAAAACAAGGCATATCAAATTAAAGAGGGGTTTGAAATGAAGATGAAAAATAGTAAAAATACCTAGAAAAGATGCCAGAGAGAGGGGGTCTAGCCACAATAGAAACAACCTGAAGATCCCATTCATTCTCCCATGAAGGATGATAAACTTGGCATCTTAGATAAGTCTCACAAGTAGCTGCCCCAATAAACCAAATTTTACCACCTCCTTCCCCACACTTCCTCATTATCTTCCCCATTTCCATCACCGCCCCTCGAGCCGCCTCTGAAACACCTTGATTAGATGGTTGATCCACCAGCCATTTCAAATCCCCTAAATCCACTATCACCCCACTTCCTCCTTTACTGTTCACCACCATTTTTCTCTCTACTAACAACCCCAATTCCTTTACTTTAGTTACCAATTGATCTCGATCCAACCCCAATTCCTTCTCCGATGACACCACCTCCACACCTTTCAGTACCTCGTCGCGTATTTCGTCCTTGTCAATTCTCCTCAACACCTCCTCCGCCACCTCCTCGGACCCCGATTCGCCCACCAGAATTGGGTTCCTTTTCTTAGACCTTGATAGAATATCCATCACCTTCTTCACGTCGTCGCCTCTAGCTTGCAATCCGCCATTTCCTTGTTGCAGCTGCAGCGGTTGTTGTTGTTGCTGCTGCTGCTGTAATCTTGGGTTCAAATACAAATTCCTTGGTCCACCGGCACCCGGAGGGGACGGGCTGGGTCCAGGGCGGAACCCGAGTCCAATTCCGGGCCTGGGAGGCCCGGAATTGGGCTGCGTAGTGCTCACAAGCTGCTCGATAGCAGCCTTGACGGCAGGGCTAGAAAACGACGCTTCTCTCATAACTCGACTAACACTTGGGTCGTCGAGAATGGAAATAATCAGCTGCTCGAGCTCAACCTTAACCGCTAACAACGGCTGCTGCTGCTGCTCAGGGCAGCCTCTTCGCTGGTGGGCCTGGGCCCGTTTGAGGGCGGCCATAAGAGCATTAGAGATGGGCGGGTCGGGCCCAGGTCCAGGGCCAGAACCACCGTTTTGAGCGGTGGGGAGTCGCTCCAAAGCGACGCTAAAGCAGAGCTCTAAAGCTCGACACTGAAGCGGGTGGGAAGAATTGGGGTGAGAGCGAATACAAGCTTGCCGGAGGAAACCAGTAGGGGAGGCCAAAAGGGTGGCAGCGACGTGTAAAGGGGTGGTTTGGCCGTGGTTCCTCCGGCCAGCTTCGGCAATGGAATGACTCAAAACACTCGCGGCTTCCGGCGTTAGGGTTTGCTGGATCGCACTCAAACCGCCCCTCATCTGATCTTCAATTCCCTTTGCAATTAATTATAATTTATATAACAATAATAATAATAATCAGATTATCCAAACCCAGCAAAAAAAATTTAAAAAAATTACAGTGAAAAAGAAGAAGAGTAGAGTAGAGAAGAGAAAAGAAAGATACTCTACTTGATTCCAAATTGGGTTTTGTTGGGTTACTTTCCCTTTATCCGAAATTCAGATAATTCGGAATCAAATCTGGACTATAATTGGAACTCAGCAGAAATTGGATTGGTTTATTTTAATGGGATTGAGAGAAGAGGAAAGGGGGGAAAAAAGATTGGAGGGAAGGAGAGGGGAGAAGAAAGAAGGATATAAAAAATTCTATGAAGAGAGGAGACCCACAAAAGAGTGTGAATAGCTAAAACAAGTTGACGAAATTCACATTTTTGATGGAGTGATGAAAGAGAGAGAGAGAGAGAGATGAAGCCATGAAGGGAAGGGAAGGGAGGGAGAGAAGAGAGAAAAATCAATCAATTTTCTCAACGACACAAACCGACCCATTAAAAACCCCAAAAGTAAATGAGAGAAAGAGAAGGAATGAGACACAAAAAACTTCGAAACTAAAATTCCTCCTTTTTCACAACCCAACAAACCAACATCTAAAAGTAGCCCCTCAGCTTTTTCAGCCCACAATTTTCTTTTTCTTTTTTTACAATTTTTTTAGGGTCACTCTTTTCTACTCAAAATCAAATAAACTAGAAATAAGACTTATGACTTGTTTACTTTAGTTGAATTAAACTTAATTAAATTGGACTAAATTGAACGGAATTGAACTGAATAAGCTGAAAGTAATATTTTATAAGAGAAGGAAATTAAGAGTTGAACTGAACTTAATAAGGCAGAACTGAACTGAACTGAATTTAAGCTAAAGTAAACAAGCCCTTAGGAATACTTCAGCTTGTTAGAGCTTCCCTCTGATTTTATGTGATCCTTTAGTGTACGTGGTTGATGAAGGTGTGCAAAGAAATCAACAACACATAGCTCCAAGTTTACAAGGCCCCCAAAATACTATTTCATCTTAATTATTTCTAGGATCCAATTTTCATGTCAAAACTAGGGCCCGAAATCTTTAAACGGCCCAGTTGTAATTAATGTTTGATTTTAATTGGTTTTAAGAAGGGATTCATTAGCCCTAATGTATAACCTCGCACCTCAATGATGGTAATTTTACTCCATGCTTCAGCACAACTGCGCCAGAGCTCAGTCATATTTACATTACATGATAAAGTAAACTACTTCCTCTGTTTCATAAAAATAGCAACAATGCGATTTTCACGCATTTTGAGGAAACGATTTAAGAGTGTAAACAAATGAATTGAGCAAAATGGTTTTACCACAAGTAAGAATATGAATATAAGTTGCTAATATTAAAAATATTCAAATTAATTTAATCGTTTACACCCTCAAATCGCTTCCTTAAAATGCGTGCAAAAACAATCGTTGCCATTAGGGAGTATGTTATATGTGTGACTATTAGAGCACTCTCAATTGCTAGCACTCTCAACAGGATTTAGATAAAAGATGTTTTAAATTGGACAAAAATCATCAAAGTATGCTAAGCTAGGCGCTGGAGAAGCATTGGGATGTCACGTTGAGTGTCAGAGCGGTTGTGGTGACAATTAATGAAGAATTAGCTTGAAGTTGTTTAATTTAAATAATTTTGACATGTAACACCGAACATTTCAAAGACCCTTTAAAATAATTATCAAGACCCAATGTTTAATCTAATATTACATCAAAAGTGCGCAGCGGAGTTTAATTTCAAAATTACAATGTCTTAACCGAACCGAAAATAATCTAACTTATGACAATCAGGAAAGATGCTTTAAACAAAATATGAAGTGCTAGATATTATTTAGAATAATAGGTCCACAAGCCAAAATCAAAGTTTATTCTCAGTCAACGATGATCACCAAATCTATATGCGCCAAGCATAGAGTAAAAAACAAACAAGAAAGAAACGAAAAAAAAAAAAAATTGAGTAATTACGACTCCATCGCATAAATATAAATAATTAACTAATTATATGAATAATTAAGTAATTAATAAACTTAATCTGATAATTTGCCAACATATGTAAAGGAAAAATATTTGAGATACACATATCGGATTGAAGCAATTTCCAGTGGTATTGGAAACAAGAATCAATTCAATCAAATAGCTTCCAACGGAAAGTCGCACATCCAATTTCGATGTGGAACAAAAAAATTACTGCCATTTGAAGTTGTTGGTCAGACATGAGCCCGAGAACCATGTGGGCCTTATATAATACGTGTGTCGGTAGTATTGGCCTTCCTATTTCGAGGCCACCATGTGTTTTTTTGTATGTATATTCTATCCCAATTATTTCATTTTTTTTAGAATTAGGATCTTTGTTCCCAAAAAAATCCTATTTGTTTTGTCTAATTGATTTGTGATGGACAAAGGTAGCATAAAGCTTTGGATCTAGTAATGGGTTTTTGCCCCTTTAGTGGAATTAATTTTTAAGAAGGTTTTGGTTCAATGGTTGTGACTTTCTTATTTATAATTGAGTATTTATAATAGGTGTATAAAGGTGGTTGATTTTGGCACCTCTTCCCTTCCTACGTGAATAGTAACCATAGTACTATATATTCATGTAAAAAGCGAAATTTTGGAGGTGCCAAAATCATTTTTCATGTTTAAAGGGTTAGTTTCTTTCATTTGTAAGATATGTTGAATGTGTCTTTTTGTTGCATTGTAACATTTTTTTGTGCACCCTAAAGTCGATTTATTAAAATTTACTAGCTAGGCTAAAGTTCTACAGTACATTTCCAAAATTCTTTTAATTGTTTTACATCTTTCTTGATTTGATTTGGCAAAAACCATTTTATTGTCCACAAATGAAATTTTCATTCACGATTTTCTTAGGGAGACCCTATGTTCTTAATACTACTAGTTAGACCCTGTTCTTTAAGACTTAAAAATTACAGTAATCAGATCAGATCAGATATTATTACTCTTTATTATTATTATTATTATTATTATTATTATTATTATTATTGCTTGTTGTTGTTGTTGTTGTTATTACTACTATTATTATTATTATTATTTGTTGTGTGAATAATTTCAATATACTAATTATTAGTGGATCAGATACCCCTTAATTAATTTGTGATTCTAGCTTGTATGTTTTAAAAGATACAACTTTTTTTTAAAAAAAAAAACCCAATAAAAACAATATAATTGCCAATAAATTACAAATTCTAAACATGTAACACTTAAAATATTACAAATTCTAATTATAAGATCAAATTAGAATTAGAAGAGTATTTTATTAAAGGAAGAAAATTATTTCAATAAACAGCCTATAATTATGATTAGCTACTAATCCTCATCCATGGCTTGAATTTCTTCATCATCATTAGCTTCATCATTAAAGGAAGAAAGTTTTTTAAATTGGGTTTATGAGACAAAGCCCAAACCAAACTACTTGTTATGTCGATCGTTTTACATTCCCCTCATTCTCACCCAAAAAAAATTATTACTATCATAATAATAATTATAATAATAATAATTATAATAATAATAATTATTATTATTATTATTTTAGTAAATATAATCATGTATTACATTTCTCATAAAAAAATTATTACAATTATAATAATGAAAATAATAATTACAATTACAATAATAATAATAAAATTAATAATTATTATTAATATTATCATTATTTTAAATAATTCAAATCAGATCAGATCAGACAAACTCAAATCAGATCAGATCAGTCCTAAAGAACAGGGCCTTAGTAGTTACTACAATCTTTTTGAAAAGTCTTGCTAATAGTTATGTGCTTAGCCGCTTAGAGTGTCTTATTTTCAACTTATTATATCTGAACTTAATTAAACTTAATTAAACTTATTAAATCTGATTTAAAACTTATTACAATTGATTAACCCTAATTATAAGAAACGATTGTACCTGGCTACACTTAACTTTATTGGAACTAATTTAAACATATTAGACCTAGAATGATTTTTTTTTTTGTAAGACGAAGAGAACGCGCTATTAGAATATTAGAAAATACACCTATTTAATAAAAGCTAGAAGTAAAAAGGTTACACCTAATTAAGAAAAGCTAGAAGTAAAAAGTTTTTGCTTTTTTCATTGTATTTCTATTTGAAGGCGTGAAGAAGGGGGGGAGTTCATGAAAAGAAAAGGAGGCTTTTTGAAGGGGAGATCGAATTCAACGCGAAAAAGGAAATATCACATCACCCCTTCTGTCCTTCTTCATATAAACTGATGCCAAAAATTTTGAACTTTTGACTATCTTTTAGAGTTTTGATTATGTTTTAAAGTTTTTGATCCATTGAAACACTAAACTCTTGTTTGGTGGGGAGAGTTTTGATTCCAAAACTCTAATTTTGAAAAAGCTCATCCTAAGAGCTTTTTCATTAGAGTTTTGCAATTGTTAAAGTTTTTGGACAAAATTACCCACATTGATTTATGATTTCTAAAAAAGATAATTAAATATATTACAAAAACAAATGTCTATAAATGTCATTTTACACAAACAACTTTTAGCAATCAGTTAAGTGTTACCAAACACAATTATTAAAACAACAGTCAAATCAGCAGTCAAATACTTTAAACAAAAAAGTAAAAAACTCTAACAACAAACTCTAAACTCTAACAGCAAACTCTAACAGTTGTTTGCCAAACTGGGCCATTCCTTTCTCTTTTTCTTTTTCTTTTTTATTTATCTCTTTTAATTAAATTTTTCCCATTGCCTTGGTCTCACCTTTTTAAAACAGTAATTTTTTGGTTACATCAACTTAGATTTTCTGCAAAATACAAAGTTAACTTTTTTGAGTATTGTTTATGGATAATTTATAGTTTTGTTTTAGGATAAGTTATATTAACGGCTATTATATTACCTATTTACCCAATCAAGTTCTATATGGTTTAATTAAGTTCAATAAAGTGTAATAAAGTTTAGTTATTTTTTAAAACTATTGTTAATCGTATCCAATAAATTTAAGAAATAATGGAATCTAATAATCTTATTTTTAGTCGACCTGAAAGTAACAAACCTACTTTTTGATTAAAAAATAACAAACCGAACTTTAAAGTTTATTTATTTTCGGTGCACCCTACCGGTTTGTGACTTGATGTAAGAGATTGAAATGGAACGTGGCAATCCCTCATTGGTGATTTTTTTTGGTTTAATTAACCTATTAATTTTTTAAAACGAATAATGAGGAATTTCCACGTTCCAATTCAACCTCTTACATCAAGTCACAAACCGGCAGGGTGCACCGAAAACAAATAAACCTTAAAGGTAGGTTTGTTATTTTTTAATCAAAAAGTAGGTTTCTTACTTTCAGGCCGACTAAAGGTGAGATTACTAGCTAGATTCCATTATTCCTAAATTTAATAAGTTTTAATCAATTCTAATACGTTCAATTCAAATAGATTAAAGATAGCACATTAAACAGACAAAAAGTTTTGTTTATTAGAATTTGTGTTTTTTTTCCCTTTTTATAAAGCTTGTTATAATTTGTTGATCATAGATAAGATAAAAACCTGATGAACTAAAATATTTTTGGCATTTATGACATTATCATTTTATGCTTGAAAATTATGGCATTCCATAAAAAAAAAAAATATACAAAACAAGGATTTAATATGTAAATAAATAAATATTTATTGCCAAAAAATAATTAGAATGCATGGTGCATTACAAAATACTTATTAACAGTTACAACCGAAAAAAGAATTATATTGTTAATCCTTGATTAAGGTTGCAAATTCAATTATGACAACTTACTCACTAACAAAACCCAAAACAAGGAATTGTATTGACACGACTGTCGCTCCCATTAAAAAATTAAATGTAACTGTCCCACTAATGGTACTACAGGCAGGGTCGATTCCACATTGAAGTATAATTTTTCTTTTAATTCTATAAATTTAAAATTGTATAAAGGACATTTGATGAACGTTAATTAATAATTAAGCTATACTAAGGAATAAAATAAAACAACCCGAACTAATAATTAATCTAAATAATTGAAACTAAAAGAATTAATAATTAAAACTAGACAATGTAAACTAAAGATTATGATTTTAGGGAATAAAACTTATGTTAATAAAATATATGGTTAGGGTTTACTGTGACTAATTAATTGCATGAAATAATTAAAGAACAATATTCAATAATTCATAAATTAGATTCAATTAAGGCAATCTACTTCTATTAAACCTTAATTAAGCTCCCTCAAAATTTATATTGTATAGCAAGCTCTTGCATTATTTATTAGAGTCATTTTTCTCTAAAACCTTAAGTCTGATATGGATTCCTTACCTCATGACGAACAACTCGATGTTACTCATATATAAATCAGTCAAATCATGTTTTAGGAATCAAATGATGACATGGATTAAAGAATCGAGAATTTAATTACACATAAATCAAGCACCTGTCCCTTAAATCCTAGAAAGGAGAAAACTACTCGTAATACATTGAAATAAAAACAATAAACAAGATGAACATTTAAAATATGATTGAAAGAGAAAGATAAATTGCTAATTGATACTTGAACAAACCTTGAATGGCATCAATTGAAAGATTGCATTATTACAAATAAATTGAATAAACTAGGGTCAGGTCTTACACACCCCTAGGACTATTGCATCTTTTAGCAAACAAAAAGGAGCTTCCAACATAGCTCCGGTGATCGTGGTCATTGAATCATTACCCTAAAACCTTAAGTCTGATATGGATTTCTTACCTCTCGATCGGTGAACAACTTGATATTACTCATATATAAATCAACCAAATCATGTTTTAGGAATTAAATGATGACATGAATTAAAGAATTGAGAATTTAATTATACATAAATCAAGCAATTGTCACTCAAATCCTAGAGAGGAGAAAACTACTCATACATTGAAATAAAAACAATAAACAAGATGAACATTGAAAATATGATTGAAAGAGAAAGACAACTTGCTAATTGATACTTGAACAAACCTCAAATGGCATTAATTGAAAGATTTCGTTATTGTAAATAAATTGAAAAAACTAGGGTCAAGTCTATGCACCTCTAGGACTATTGCATCTTTTGGCAAACAAAAAGAGGCTTCCAGCATAGCCCTGGTGATCGTGGTCCTTGAATCATTAGCCTAAGACTTTACCTTAGACCTTCACAATACAATTTATCTAGTCGATAATTCGATATCTTTTTCCTAGTATTTATAGTCTATTTACCATATAAAACTGTCAAAATTTAGGGAAGGAAAAAAATAAAAAAAATAAAAACATATTGCAAACAAACTTATTAGTAAAAAAATAGCCTGTTTAGCACATTAAAATATCTACCCTTATTATTGTAATGTTCTTATTTAATACGAGTACATTACTTTAACCTAATTATTCCATAAATAATCTCACATCATGTATATTTCTTTGTGTAAATAAATTGAACAAAAAGTAAAAGTAGCAAATATTATCTTTGTTTCAACGAATATTTGTTGATCCAAACTTATTTAATTCGACCCGATCCGATTCAAAACTATGTGTCTGACCCGGTCTAATATGAATTGCTTGATTTGGCTAAATTTTGATCAAATATTTAAGTTAATTGGTGTATAAGGAAAAAATATATCAATTGAGATCGTATTTAATTTTTTTGTATTAATGAGCACTTTTCAAGTATGTAATTGTTTGTTATGCAATTAAAGATATTTAAGTTGAAAAGGATACTTATTTAAAGTTTATAAAATCAAACAAATTTGACAAGTCTAGTATGAATTTATTTATTTTTTTTACTATGTATATGATTTGAAATAAATAAAAAGGTCTCAAAAAAAGATGGATCAAACATAGCATAAATTGGGATGGAGGGACTCAAAAGAGGTTTTGTGTGAGAAATTTGTATTTTTATTTTTTTTTATTTTTTGAGAAAATAGAGTTTTAAAAAAAAAATTAATGTTCTGACCACATAAAACTCTAATTTTGGTGGTGTTGAGTAGTTTTTTTTCTTTTGAGTTTTGGATGGAGAAAAATTGATTGACTAATTTATCCACATGCATATTTATACTTAATAAATTATTTTGAATGTCCATAAATATCATTATACATAACAAAACTTTAAGGGCTCGTTTACATTAGCTGAATAGAGATGAACTGAACTGAACTGAATAGAAGCGTATGAACTGAACTGAACTGAATATAATCTGAAGTAAACAAGCCCTAAGTAGTTAATTAAGGGTACATTTGACTTGTCTGATTTTTTTTAATATGATCTTAATTTTTCTGATTTGATGTGATCTGATCTAATATTAATCTTTATGATCTGATCTGAACTTTATTTTATATGAGCAGAATTTTTCTGATTTATTTTATAGTTATAATTTTTCTTATCTTATTTGACATGAATTTTCCTAAGTTGAACTTTTCTGAGCTGATTTGATCTAATTTTTTTGGTATGATATGTAATTGTTTGAAATAAGGATTAAAGTGCTTTAAAGTCTTTAATAAGTTAAATCAAGCGTACCCTAAGTATCACTAAATACTTTTACACAATAAACTATTTAAATCAACAGTAAAATCATCAATTAAATAAAAAGTAATCATCTAACCATAAACATTAAACTTTAAATTTTAAACTTAAATCACAAAACAAGCATGAAATTTCCAAAAGAGGAAGAAGTTATTCAAACAATTTCCAAAAGGTTAAGCAAAAGATTAGAAGAGGATAGGGTTGAGAAAAGGCTTAAAATGAGGGGGAGAGAAGAGAAAGTGCTAGTGGATACCAGGTATCAATAAGTTATATTGATACCATGACATATGATGTAATTTATGACAAAAATAAGGGCAAATTTCTATGTCTTTTTGTTTGTGTCTTAAAATATCATGATATCAACAAACTTAATTGATATCAGGTATCTACCTATCATTGCTAGGGAGAGGAAGGGGGAAAAGTGCTTTTTGGGGTGCAAGGATTTCTGGGGAAAAAAAGAAATACTCTCACTTTTATTGATTGAGTGGGCATTAGAGTTTAGAGATGTGATGATGAGGAGAGAGAGAGAGAGAGAATGACAAGTACCGTAACTTTTTAGAGAGATGAGAAGAGTGGATCATCAAGACATTAATTTTAAGTGGAATTATTGACTATTCTTAACGTCAATTTTAAGTGGGATTATTTTACTTCCTATGTTTTCAAATTTTTTTTTTTTGGTGCAAATGTTTTCAAATTATTGAAACAAATGTCTTTTTATTTATTTCAAGATAGAACTTTAAAGATTAATTTCTCTATGTATTTTAAATTATAATCAGTAAATAATATAAAAACTATAAGACGAATTCAACGAAACCGTACATGACTATATTTTGCTTAAGTAACAAATTACGATCATAATAAAAATTGTCAATATTATCTAAGAGTACAACTATTGTAAGAATTTTAAAACGAATGAAGTATTTTTTATAAATTTTCCTTTTCCTTCTTTCTTCTTTTTTTTTTTGGCCAAACTTTCTTTCTCGGTGTGTCGAAGCTTTCTTGTTCTACGGGTCCGCTGGAAGGCCCTTTTGTTAGCAAGGGACAGGGCGGCTACTTCGCCATATTGTGCTAATTCCAGTTTTGGTATGATTCATTTGATTGTCTTTCTATATGTATTGAACGTACTGTTTTACCGTAATCATTTTTTTTAAAATTGCGAGTATGTTGCGTCGCGCTTGTAAGTCCGACGCTTGACAAAGAGAGTTTTTGGGTGAAAATAAAGTTTTGAAGAGAGTTTTAACCAATAAAAACCCTAATTTAAGTGTTTGCTAAGATAGAGTTTTAAAGAGACTTTTGTACCAAAAACTCTAATCAAAACTCTTTTTAGAAAAATTTGGGTTGAGCAGCTTTTTCTTTAGAGTTTTGGAGAGAAAAAAAGGTTATTGACTAATTTGTTCACATATTTAAATTAAACTTAACAAATTATTTTTAAATGTCCATAAATATCATTTTACATAACAAAACTCTAAGTAATCAATTACGAAATATGACTGTATGACCCCACTTGGTTACTAAAGTTTAGTGATTAGAAGTTTAAAGTTTAGATTTTGTGGTTAGAGGATCACTTTTTGTTTAGGAGATTTGACTGCTGACTTCATCTGACTTATTAAATCTAACTTGATTATAACTTATTAAATTTGATCTGACTTGACTTGATATGACCTAATTAAACCTAATAAGTTTTGAGACCTGATAAAAAAAATTAAAAAGAACGCAAAAGAGGAGAGGAGTAGGAGGAGTTGGGGCACACGGGACATGGAATAGGAGGAGTTGGGGCACACGGGACATAGAAGGTGAGTGGAGTAATAATAAGAAGAAATGATTTGGGTTTCAACCAATTTTGTGCTTTTCACACGCAACCTGCTGCAAAAGGTATCGCACGGCTTCCACCTTTTCATACTTACTCCACCTTTTTTCATCTCTGCTACTCACTGCTTTTTTTCTTTCTTTCTTTTTGCTTACATCTCCTTTTTTTTTATATATATAAAAATAAAATAAATTTAAGTGCGCAGTTCAATTATTATTTTCTCAAATAACGTAACTAAAATATTCTCTGCCACTTTTCAGTCCACTCCTCGCCTTTTTATTTTTCCTTTTTTAATTTAATCTCTTTGATTTTCTTCCATTTTTATTGCATTTTTAAGGTTCACCTTTTCACTTTGATTACAAAAGTGTACATCCCACTTGTAACGTAACGTTTTTTCCAGTTTAATTTAATCAAGAAAATTTAATCTGAAATCTACTCCGTAATATGTTTGGCTTTTCTCCCCATTGATTTCAAGATTACTACTCCCTCCTTCCTACTTTTATGCAATTTTTTTTTTTTCCAGTTCGTGATCTTATTTCACAAACAGAGTTTAGGGTTTTTTGTTAAAGTTTTAAGTTTTTTATATACACTTTTAGCTGTTTGATGAAAGTTGATAACTACAAAATGACAGAAATTCCTTTATTAAAAATGTAACCCATGGCCCTATTGTTTATTAGAAATGGTTAAAAACTTAAAATGGTCTTAAATTTTAGGATTATTTGTTTTTAATAATCCAACCTTTGGATTTAATTTTAAGCGAAATAATCTAACCTTTGCAACCAAATTCATACAATAATTCAATCTTACTATTTTTAGTAACTAATGAACCAAACTTGAAAATGAGATGTCAATTATATGTTGCATGCTCTATTGTTTTCTTGACTTTTTTTTTTTAATCAAGTACACTTTAAAAGACATACATTAACTTGCCTATACAACAGGTAATACTTGAAAATAAGTGTTTTTGGTGCATTGGTTGGATATGGGGTGCAAAATTTGGATTATTCACTAATAATTCAAGGGTTGGATTATTGGTTATCAAAACTTAAAAAGTTGGATTATTGAAATCAAATAATCCTAAATTTTATTCTTATTAAAAGTATGGAAAAGCTGTTAAAAGCAACGTTTTAAAATTAGAGTTTCATGCTTAGCTTCAAAACTCTCCTTACCATACATTCAAACAAGTATTAGAGTTTTAGGGTAAAAAACTCTAAGGCTATGTTCTTTAGGACTGATCTGATCTGATTTGAACTGAACTGATTTGGTCTGATCTGAACAGATCTGATCTGAACTGATTTGATTAGGTGGGGTATTATTTTATGAGAGTATAAAATTAAAACAAAGCTGAACTGATATGATCTGATCTGAAATGATATGATCTGATTAGTATAGCTTTTAAGTCCAAAAGAACAGGGCCTACGAGCTCATAAAATGTTGCCAAACGGTGTCACAATCTATTTCATTGCTCCATTTATGGTAAAGATAAACAACAACGATCGTAGAATTTATGTGGTTTGCAACAATCTGTCGACTACGTCAACAAGCAAAAGGAGAGGAGGAATTTTATTGATCTTGAACCTGCTGGCTATATGGGCGGGTTGTCCCTTGCTGTTGCGTAGTGGTTTAGGTTATAAAAATTAGGAGTTTATATAATCTCTTAAGGCTTGTTTACTTCAGATTATATCCAGTTCAGTTCAATTCATCTCTATTCAGTTTAGTTCAATTAATACACTTTTATTCAGTTCAGTTTAGTTCAGTTCAGTTCAATTCAGTTCAATTCAGTTCAGTTCATCTCTATTAAGTTCAGTTCAGTTCATCTCTATTCAACTAATGTAAACGAACCCTTAATCCAAAAACAGAAAAGACCTAGAATAAGCGCAAAACATATAACTCTAGCTTACATAACAGATGCTAGACCCCGTCATAGATTAAACGAAGGAGACACAAAACAGTTTCAAGACACACAATAATATAGAAGTATTTTTATTTTTTTTAAAGGAGGCACAAATTAATATATCAAGTCTACTAGAACTTGGGCTTTTCAAATATTAATGTGTGATTGTTGTTTTATGATCAAACCTTTCCAAATGGATTATCTATCCTGCTTTATGCATAATAATTGTCAGCAATCCTAACTCCGAATTTATTTTATTTGCCTAATTTAGAGCAGCCAATGAAACATATTGCTGTATTTTTTTTATTTTTTTAAATATTAATACACATCTCAAACCTAATAGGTTATCACCTAATCTTTGATTACCGTAAACATTCATGCGTGATCAACTAATTAATCCGTACGATTGGCAATTTGGCATCACCACTCTAATCTAATGAAAATTACATAATATGTACCTTCGGTTCCAATTAGTTGCAGCAATTTTGGTTGCACGTTTTCCAATATCAATTTTTTAGTGGATCATTAGAAGTGAGATAAAGAGAAAAATAAAAGTGTTGCAAGTAATGTGAACCTTCTTTTTTGTGACAAGTCTTGCAACTAATTAGACCGAATGTAGTACATTTTTTTAGGGGATTCTAATTATGTACATAAATGTGTATCAAGTGTCAACCGGCCGGCTGGTTATTCTTTCAAATGGCATGCAATAGCAAGGTAATAAAAATAAACTACTCAATCCGTAACATATAAATGACAATAATTCATTTTGCATGCACTTTAAAGAAAACAATTTAATGATGCAAACGATCTAGTTAATAAAAAATAACTTTAAGATTAGTAGTGATCCTATCCGAGCCAACCCCAATCCTCTGTGTATTGCTTGTTGATGAAGTTGTATTGTCATAATAGAACTTCATAATTGCTTAAAAGATTACACTATCTTTTATCCAACATATATTGGTAAAATAGATAAATATTTTCTTATATAATTTAATTATAAAATTCACTCTCACATATGCATATATATGCACGGCCTGATTATTGTGAGATGCACGGTTGTGGGTTGAATAATATCTTCCTATATATACATACTAGCTTTGTGTGCACACTTTGCGTGCGACGATATTTTTAATTCACACTCATTCACATAATCGCAAACAAACATTCCCCTTTCATCCAACCATTCAACAATTATGAACAAAATCGGTTATCAAATTTCTACGATAATAAAAGGGTAAATTTTTATGTAACAAACTATATTAAAATTGGTGTCTATCTATAGAGAAATCAAAAATATGAATTTTGATTATTTTATTTTATTTTTCCGAATTGAATATTTTGTAATATTTTAATTTTAAAAAAATTCAAAATTTGTAATAATTTTCCTTAATAAATAAGAGTTATGTTATTTGATTTTAATTTTAATAAATTTGTAATGGGCATTATGGACTTTTCGAGGGGGACACCATGGCTCCCCCCTTGGCTTATATAATAGAGATTTTTTGAAGGCTATCTTCCTATATTATTTGCACTAATTATCTTGCATTGATTTTAACTAACTTTTCTTTTTTTTAAAGCTTCTTGTTTTAGCATACAAATATTGAATAGTTGCATTATTATCATTCTTCGTAAATAGTTATTAAAACACTTCTCGATTTAAGGACTGTTAATTAATTACTTTTCTCAATCTAACTCTTAGCAACACATGTTAAAAAAAATCGTGTATCCATAGAAATCGATTGCCGAAATCCACGTATCCTAATGCAGAATAAATAATTCAACGTTTAAGCAATCCTAACAATGTTAATAACGTACGCTAGGTACTTCATGATCAATTTTTAAGATAAATTAATGATTCCTTATTATCCAAAATATCCAACATGCCCACCCTTATTAAATTATTAGGTGAAGATATCAAAATTTTCAAATACTTTCCATATTCCATATGAAGAAGACATTATTGCATTATTTGCATATATATAGAGAGAAATATATGTATATATATATATATATATATATATATATATGTATGTGTGACCTAATATATATATATATGAAGTCAGTGATTGATGTTGAATCATTAATTGGACAAATTAAATAAAAGCTGGTTTTATTAGCTAGTGAGTGAATTTAAAATCTCACACATGTAATCCACTTGGTGTCAGATTGTGCACGCTCTAGTGATTAATGAGTTGCTGGCTTAAAGATTTTTGTAAAGCTTTGCATTATTAATGAGTAATGACAACAAGTTATGGGAACAAAAATTAACGATATAGAGTAGTATTATTGATTGGGAGGACAAATTTATATAGAGTATGAAACACACTACAAACGATCAAAAAGGTATATTTCGTATTTATCTGATGCATCATATTCCACTCCTTACATACCTTTGGGGTTATACTCCCTTCGTCCCTCGTTACAAATTATTTGCCACATTTTAAAAGATGAAATTGTTCATTTATATATTTTGAATGTTTATAGTTTTATACTTTTATATACATTAAGTAAAATATAGTTATGGTAGATCTAATTTGATTTATCTCAATATGTATTTTTTAAATATATAATTTTTTATTATGTGTGGTTAAAACTTTTTTTTATTTTTTATTTTTTTAAGTCAGAAAAATAAAAATAAAAAATCAAAATATTTTTTTTTAAAATAAAAAAAATAATTAATCCCCCACACCCCCCACTATCAAAATCAATATTTAAAAAAAATTATTTTTTTATTTTTTATTTTTTTAAGTCAGAAAAATAAAAAAAATCAAAATCAAAATAAAAAATAATTTTTTTAATTTTCTGATATTTTTAATATTTTTTTTGATTTTATTTTGCAATTTTTCTATTTTTTTCTTTTTTTATAAAAAAAATTACAAGGACCAATCATAACGTGACACGTGTCCCTTTAACCTATTTTATAAGTAAAAAAACTAGTTTTGTATCATTCATTGCAAAAATGAAGCCAAGGTTGTATTATTCACGAATAAACAGAATGTTGTATTATTCTTTGCAAATCGTTGAAAGGTTGTATTATTCAAAGCAAAAAATCCTTTAATTTAAGGTTGTGTATTGAGAGATATTCACCCGCTGAATTTTTAGGAGTGAGCATGCATGGTGCAGTGTAGAGCAATTGCACCAAACTATAATTTTGCGGTTTGAAATTTTTTTCAAACTGTTCCACAAATTTCAATTCATTAGGCTGCACCAAACCATACCACAAATTGCAATTTGGAGCGGTGCAGTTTAATTTAACTACAATTCATCTTTTTTTTTCTTGATAAGTTTACAAATAGGTTTTTTAAATAAAATCTTAGTTTAACTATATCAAGAAATATTATTACAAGAAAATCATAATACAAACAAGTTCTAAATCAACAAAAAAACAATTAAAAATATAGGATAATGGGGGTAGGTTTACAATCTATATAAGAAACTTTATATAAGTTGTGGTTTGCGGTTCGGTTTGGTTTGATTTTTCTTAAAACCAAACCAATTCAAATTGTAAAATATTGCGATTTGATAATATATAAACGAACATGCACTTTTTCAAATTGGAAACCAAACCAGCGGTTTGGTGTGGTTTAGACCGAACTTTGCTCAGCCCTATGAATTTTGGTATTTTGTATGGATTAAGTACGTATTTGATATAATACTCTTCCCTAATCGATGTTAAAGCTTGAAATTTGGTTATAGTTTTCTATGTGTAATTGTTACTTGATTGCTTGTTGTATTGTTATTGATATAAATTGATTTGTAAAAACATTGTTAATGTTGGTAGAAGGAAAGAGGAAATAAAATCAACCTATAAAATTAAAACTGTAATACCCCGAAATTTAGGGCCAGAAAATTTCGCGGTTATTAGTTTTATTTATGCAATCTAAGTCCAAAAGGCCCAATTAATTTGGACTGTTTTATTTTATTTTTCATCTTTTACTCTAAATTGGGCCAATGACCCAATTTTTCCTTCTTTTAACCTTGGCCGGTTTTCCTCTCCTCTTTTGGGCCAAGTATTATTTTCATTTTTGGATTTAATTTGTTTAATTAAATAAACTAATTTAATTAAATAATATTTTAATTTTCCTAAACTAATTCAAACCTAGCCCAAATCCATTCATTTGCTAGGTCCAAATCTTCCTCTTTCTCCTCTTGAATTCACGGCAGCCCTAACCTATTTTTAGGGTTTGTTATTTGTTTTCTTCTTCTATAAATAGTAGCTTAGCAATTTCATTTGTTTTCCAATTGCAAAAGCTTTAACTCCAAAAAAATACTTTCCTCATTTTCCTCTCAATAAGGCCAAACTATATTCACCCAAAGTGGTGAATTTTTACCTTGGAAAATTTAAGCAATTTAAGGTAACTATGTTTTTCTGTTTAATTTCGGTACTAGTTAATCACATAGTTTATTAGGGTATGATCATGAAAACTGTTAGGAATAATGTTCTAAAACTTCCTTAAGAATGTCGAGCCATATGAAATTTGTTCATGAATGTTTCTTGATTTATTTCATGTATTTTCTTGAATTATTATTGTTAATCTTGATTATTTAATTGCTATATTAAAGTCTTGAATTAAAAAGAATTATTTTTTTTCTTGTTGTTCTAAAATGTCGAGTGTCTTAGAATAATTTTAGGAGCTTCTTTACTGTTTGATCTTTAATCAATTAGGATGGCTACTAAATTTTAGGTGGAAGTCCTTAAGTATGTTTGACATCTTGTGTTAAATTTTCGTAATTTTTAAAGTTCGTTTGCTATGGCAGAAAAATATGAAACTGATTTCAGACTAATCTGATTTGTTAGTTGTAAAATCACTTAAAAATAGTAAAAGACGTTATTTTTGGACGAAATTTATGCACGTTAAACCTTGAACTCATGTTTAACTCCCATCAAAATTTCCAGTTTATTAGAGATCTTTAAATGGACGTTCCTAATTTAATTCTTTAAAATCAGACTGTGTAAAATAGTGTGATTAAATTATTAAAACATGTTATCATTGAATTCTTGAATCTAATCTTGATAATTTTAATGTTTGAAGTATGATATTTAATTAATATTATTAAGTGTAATTGCTAACCATTGATAATTGTATTTAATTAATTGTGTTAATTTTCGGTATTGTTGACCTGGAATTTTCGAGTGAATTAAAATATGGAAGGTAGGATTTTTATCATGTTTTAAGAAAATTTTATATGATTGTTTAATGAAGTTAGATTAATTATTGTTATTTTACAAAAATGTCGAATGGCTTAGTTTATTATAGATCAACTTTAGTTAATTTTTGACCTATAATAATATTAGAAGGTAACTTTAGGAGTTATTATAATAAAAGGAATTAAAGGATTTATCAGGAATAAGTTGTAATATGAAGGGATAGGTATTATTACTATTATTATTACTAATATTATTATTATTATTAGTATTATTATTATTATTAAGGAATCAGTAGGGACAAGTTATAATAAGATATGATAAGATATTAAAAAGAGAAAGAAAGGAAACAGAGTAAAAGGAATTTGAATTGTTTCGATCTCTGGCTAGGAAAGACTTGGTATTTAAGGTGGCCAATATACGTGCCGCACCTCTCTTTCCTGGGATTTCGAACATTTCATTTCCGATTACGGCCACCTAGTATTTCCCGATTCAAGAAGATATAAGATAAGATTTAAGATATGAAATATAAGATAAGATAAGGACGCCCATTCGATGATACACGAGTCGTCGGATTGGGTTAAGTCGATGCCACTGCTCCATGGGACGAACACACGAGTTCCCCCGCGCAGTTCTTGGTTCTAGAATATGTAGTCGTCTAAGTAGTAGTACACGAGCTGCTATTTAGGAGTTATGGCCACAGCTTAGGCTTAGTGGTGCACACGGGATCCACTACGGGTTGAATACACGAGTTCACCCCGGCATGTTTTAGGAAAGTTGTGGTGCACACGGGATCCACAACGAGTTATAGTGACCGGTCCGTTAAAAGATTAAGATGATATGATATGATTATAAAGTTAAGATGAATGATATAATATGATTATAAAGCTAAGATGAACGATATGATACGATTATGGAATTAAGATAATATAAGGTATATTATGATAATTGAAGAATAAGATGGATTAAAGTATAAGTTAAGTATTGGTTGTAATATAATATGTTTGGTATAAGTCTTCCGCTGTGTATGTCTGATCATGAAAGTATATGTGTATTTCGTATGTAAGCTAGTTTGGTGCACGTATTTAGTACGTATCTCTAACCGTATTTTGCAGGTATTATTATACGTATTGTATACGTACTTTTATACGTATTTTATACGTATCTCTAACCGCATTTGCAGGTATTTTTATACGTATTGTATACGTATTTTTATACGTATTTCCGTACGTATTTTTATACGTACCTTATATGTACATGTGTTTGGAATGTTATTTGCTAGCATGTTTTCCGTGTGTTATCCTATGCTATTATGTGTTTAGCGGTCCCTTACTTAAACGGGACAGCCTAGTTACTCGCCACTGACAGTGGACCCCCCCCAGTTTCAGGTGAAGACGCAGAGACGTAAGTGGGCTTGCGGTGGATCGGGATGTCTGATCTGTTTGAGTGATAGAGAACCCTTAATTTAGGTTATGTTATTTATTTCTTATTTATTAAGTATTTATCCCAGCCTGTTGGGATTAAACAATATTTCAATATGTACCTTAGAGTTTACTCTTGGTTTACGAGACTAGTAGTTATGCCTTTAATTAATAAAAGATCAATTATACTTAGAATATGTTATTTTTGTTACATTTATGTTTAGTTATGATCCACTTGTCGATTTCCTTCGTAAATCGACAGTCTTAAAAAGTCGGGTCGTTACAAAAACACAATAACAATATTAAAATAAAGGAGATAATTGGTTACAAACTTACAATAATAACAATCAAAACATGGCAATGAGCTAAAAAAAGGGCATAAAATAGTCTGAACAAAAAAAAAAAATTATATAAGTCATGCATACATGTTATAAACTTATAATCATCAAAATATGAAAATAAGATAAAATGATTGAAATTAATACATTATAAATAAATAGGTAAAGAAATAAATCTACAAAACACAATAAGAAATTCTTAATATTAAATCTAATAAAGAGATCATGGTTTTATGATTATAATGATAAAGTTGTTCTAATATATCTAATTGTGATGAGTAGATGAAAATATATTTTAGGTTAAACTATTTTTTTAATTAAAGAAGATGAAATGGTTAATATTTAATTATGGAATAAATAATTTTTTTTACAAAAAACACACATCTAAACGAACCTAATAAGATTCAATATGGGATATACATATTTTTTTCACTCCTTATACCAAAAAATTTATCCATCCTGAAAAAAAAAAACTGCTCCATTAATTTTTCATCCGCTTTAAAATAATTGCTCTAATTTTTTTTAATAGCATGACCCACATTACTTTTATACACTTATGGAGTACTTACCACTCGCCTGTTACTTTTACCTATTTTTACTTACAACTTTACACATAATTTTACACTTTTACCCATATATATAGCAAAAAGTGGTTCACATCTTAAATGTGAACCAAAATCTAATGGAGTTTTTAAGAAAAAGGGAATAATAAACATGAAGCAGCTTTTTTTCTATTTAGAGAAGTATAGTCAGTAGTTTTTTTTGGTTTTTTTTTTTTTTTTTGGGGGGGGGGGGGGTGGGGGGGAGAAGAATTTGCACAGCTTTTAGGGAAGTCAGTGAGAAACAAAAAAAAAAAAATCATCATCATATATTCCCTTTTGATAACGCACGCCCTTGTTGCCTTTTCCGCTCATTTCGAGTCACTCCGTCTAGTTTCAATTTCAATTTTATTTTGGATTAGTCTCTTGTTCCAAATTACTTGCTAAATTATTCCATATCTTTTTCACATTTTCCAATACACAACTTTAAATTAAAATATTTTACCTTGAACTACATATAATAAAAAATTATATGTTTGAAAAGTACATATTGAAACGAATCAAATTAGATATATCATGACTATTTTTTTTTCTTTATGTACATGAAACTAAAAGCCGTCAAAGTTTACAAATGAATAGTGTCATTTTTCAGAATGTAACAACTAATTTGGGATGGAGAAAGTATGTTATAAATAGTTTTAAAGACTAACATATAAGAATTAATACATTTTTACTATTGAAAATAATTTAGAAAAATAAGAAAAAAATACACAATAATTAAAATTAAATAATAAACGTTTATTTTTTATTTTAGACACCTTAAATATAGCTTTTAGGGTTATGTATATTATTTTTAGAGTTATGTATATTATTTTTCTTTTACTCCTTTCTTTTTTAATTGCTGACCATGACATGGTAGTATGGTACTATGGTAGTGTAAATCTTGACTAAAATGTTTCGTTGGTTCCCTAAACGAGAGACTTTTGTACGTCCCCAAGTCAGTAATATTATTACCATGCATGCATGCATGCTGTTTTACTGTACCCTAATTAACCGCGTGTTACTGGTGTTAGTATGTATGTTTTGCTTTGCCAAATCTTGTCTTCTTCTCTTCGAGGGTGAAGTCATAGTCCAGTGGTTAGGGCTTTAGAATTTCAGGCACGAGGTCCTGGGTTCGATTCACACCGCACGCATTTGCGAGGTTTCCTTATTATCCCCCCTTACAGATACGTGTGTTGGCTAAAATTGGGCCGGGTGACCTGTAGTAGGGCCTGGTTCCAAGGCCTAGTATCCCACACATTATCCTATAAAAAAAAAAATCTTGTCTTCTTCTCATTAATCATTATATATTCCTAATTCAATTGAATTGACAAATGTTTATCTTATCTAACTTATTTAACCTATTGTAATCGGTCACCAATTCATAAAATATTCGTTATCTTTCCTCTTTTCTTATTTATTGTACTTGACTATACCTTCCTCCCTTTCTACGAAGGAAATCGGAGCCGGTCAAAAGTTAGTATGGACTAATATCATAAAACTACCCCCTTAGTTTGGATTATAGTGTAATAACCTATAGTTGGGATTAATATTGGAAGACCTCCAATAGTTGGGATTATTTATATGAATTTTTCCATTTTTTTTAATCTGATATAAATTTATTGTCTAATAATTTAACTAAACTTTGACCGCGTATATATGTTAATCCATAAGGAAAAAATAATATATCGATAGAGATCTGATTTAATTCATATTAATGATTAGTTTTTTAATATGTAATAATAATATATATTTTTTTTTACAGAATTACAGATATTTAAAGTTTAAAAGCGTAAAATTAAAGCATTCGATCTGATGTGAAATAAGTAATAAGAATTTGAAATAATGGCTATCAAAGAAAACCTTTATAGTAAAAATATTATGGCATTGTTCTCTGAATCTCATCATCCTAACGTTTCTTTTTGAAAACAAAGAAATGAAAAGGATATATGAATAAAGGATAGAACACTATATACCTAGAAAAATATATTTTTAATTAGTTATTGAGTAAAAATAGGATCCAATGTATAATGTATTATTCCCTCTTTTCACATTTAATTGCTCCAAATTGACTTTTACACTATTTACATTGTTATTTTAACCTTGTTTAATTTGATATACGTCATGAAAAATATAGTCATGTGAGATCTCGTTTGATTCGTCTCAGAACTACTTTCCAAATAGGGATTATATAGTTTTTATAATTTTTTCTGATGTATAATTAGAGATATTAACATTTAATGTATGCATCGAGAGATCGATGTGGAAAAGCAAATGAAACAATTAAATGTGAACAGAGGGAGTATTATTTTGAAAACAGGCGTGGAGAATTCATTTTTATTGTCATGGAATGGAATAAAAATAGTGTGAGATACTGTCATACTGAGATCCATTTACAGAATAGTTCACTGAAAGGAATTGTTTATCAGAGGTTTGTTTATTAAACAAAAAAAGTATAAGGTGGTTGTTTTAAAAATCTTAGAACTTTTAGAGGGTTTGTTTAATTAATATGGATAAAAACTTTGTTCATGTCACCATATTTTTACTTTTAATTATAAGAAAAACTAAGTTTTGATAAATTTAGAAGAAAGATCTAATAAGTTCAAGTTAGATAAAAAGAGATCCATTTTATATATTTACAATATAAGACTAAGAGCTTGTTTACTTCAGATTATATTCAGTTCAGTTTATCTCTATTAAGTTTAGTTTAGTTCAGTTCATCTCTATTCATCTAATGTAAACGAGCCCTAAGGGCTCATTTACTTTAGCTGAATATAACTGAACTGAGCTGAGCTGAACTGAACTGAATACAGATGAATGTAATATTTTATAAGAGAAAGAAATTGAGAGCTGAACTGAACTGAATTAAGCTGAACTGAACTGAAATGAATTGAATTTAAGCTGAAGTAAACAAACCCTAATTAATAAGTTCAGTCAACTTTGATTAAATCCAGATAAGCTATATAAATAAGAAAAAAAATAAATTCACAACGGTTCTAAATTCTAATAAGCAAAACCAAAAGTTTGCCCCTCTCGTAAAATTTAAGTTCAACTAAATTCATATAAGCAATATATATAATAAAGGTCTATTCTTTTAACCTAAAAAATTCTTATATGACAAAATATATATTCACATTATTATTTTTTATATACAAAATCAACGTTTTTTCTCTCATAAAATAAGGTCTAATAAATATTAGTAAGCAAATACTCCGCAAGAAAATTGAAAAAGGGACCACAAGAAAACATTATTTTTCCATGTTTAAAAAACAAATACCACCAATTCAAATTTGAAATGGACAAACCAATAAATAGCAACAATTATATGAAGACAGAAATACAATGAAGAATACCTTTTAGGCCAGATTATGACTAATGAATGCCATGGAAATAAAATAAAATAAAATAAAATAGAAATAAATAAAAATGTTTATAATTATTAACACTCCATCATAATTGAGTACAAACACAAACTAAAAGTGTTTGATTAAAAAATTTCCAATTCAAATTGATTTGATTATAAAGTTGATCTATTAGAATACCTAAGACCCTTGTCGGCGCACACAAAAATAATAATTTGGATTCATAAAAAAATTTCATCTTTAAGGCTCATTGATCGAACATATCATGATTATATATATTTTATAATTAAAAAAAAAAAAGAAAAGAAAAAGGCAACCTAATAAAAACTTTTCACTAGTGCAAGCCAAAGTTCATCTACTCATCATAATTATAGATATAAATTTATTACTTATTATAATACTATATGAAATACAATCATGTCAAATATATAGGTCAAACTTTAAGCAAAGATATGACAACAAACACTCCATCACAAAGGTAATAATTTTATAAAAGGCTTCTTGCATTTAAAGCAAATATATATTTGAGAACTTCTACTTTTGCAAACAACAACATTTTGCCTAACTCACTCATGTCCTTTAAAAAGGATAGTCACTTTAATTTTCTTCTTCTTTATTTAAATCGAGAAAAAAAAAAAAAGAATGTAAATGTCACCTAAGTGTTGCATATAAGAAGTTAAAAGTGGAAAAAATAAATAATAAATATTCATTTATTACACTAATTTATATGTATTTTGTCATAAAATTACAATTTAATATTTTCATTTTAGATAATTTATTTAATGCCTATATGCAGCCCTAACTTTAGGGTTATTTACTCCGTATATTTTTTTTAATTAATCCTAAAATAACAAAAGAAAACAAAACACATAAAGGCTTTAGGTTAGAGAAAGGAAAGGGGCCTTGCTTTTTGATGAGCATGAGTGAATTAGGAAGCAAAGGCACTAATCAGACAAAAGATGAAAATTATATCATTGTGGATGAAAGGGAGTCTATTGTGGTCTAAAAAGGTGAATTATGATGCTTGATGAGAAAGATATTATACTTATGATCGACATCATGTTAAGCATATGAAATAATAATATGATTTATTTTTTTTTGAAAGAAAATAATATGATGTTTAGCTTCTTTTAGTTTTTAGAGATTAGGATAATAAGTTCAACACCCCCATCCCCCATCCCCCATCCCCCACCCCCCACACACACATAAATTAAGTAAAACCTGCTTTAATTCTTTAACCCGATTGAATGAAATTAAATGATCAACGGGTATTAAATATTCCATTCATTTCATTTTGTTTGATCTCATTTAATAATATTATCACTATTTAATTTGATATAAGATTGATAATACATATTTCTAACGAATTTTATTTACCTATTTTTAAAATTTATGAGTACCAGTTGCTCCAGAATAATGAATAATACTCTGTTATTAGTTATTGATTTTTTGTTAAATACTCTATAGAGTTCTTTGCCATTATAATTCAGCCAAGAGCTCTTTTAACTAAATATATGCTAATTAATTTATGATATACTACCTCCGTCCCATAATCTTTACTCCATGAATTTAATATTTTTTGTGAGAGCGTTTTAGTTTAGCTAGGGCAAAGATCATAGGACAGAGGGAGTACTTTGTGGATAACTCTTGTTCCATACATCATGTGGCATGTAAACGTCAAAATTATAAAATAAAATAAAAATGAAAAGAAGAAAAAAAGATGCCAAAAATGAAAATCTAGTGTTGAGAAGCTTTCGGCATGTGGAGAATATAAGATGTACATCATCATGTCATCCTTTTTTTTAAAAAAAAACTTTTATGAAAAGTATATAACTAACGGAATCCTTAAGAATTCTATATATCGTAGAAAACCCCACATAGAAGAGGCTAAGAAGAAAGAAAAAAAGGAACTTTATCCTCCACTAATCATCATATGAAAATGTCATAATCAAGCACTAATCAACTAATAACAAGACTTTCCGTCGTCAATAAATAAATAAATTAATTAATAATTAATAAAGTAAATAATCATATAGACTTTACCCAGAAGCATGCATCAACTTTATGGAAAAGATTAATAATTAAATAAATAATGTATGATGATGAAAGAGTAATAAAACTTACTCTTTTGGTTGCTTGTAAAAAAGCTTTTTTTTAAAAAAAAATAAATAAATAGTTACATCAAATGCGGTAGGAAGTGGAACTAGTCTACAATAATACTTTACTAATGGGGGATTCACCATACCCAAAAGGTCTGGCTTTATTTTAGATATGTTCTTTAAAGTTACTACATAATAAGTTATCTTGCGTTTATAATTAGAAACTAACACTTGTACATGATTTATAAAAGGATTAAATTTCTTATTGTTCTTGTTCTGAAACTTCTTCTGTATAGTTAATGTGTTTAGTGTGTTCGGGTTGACTCTGAAAGCTCCTCTTCTGAGGTTTAACCTGCAAAATAAGGAAAAGTTGCTAATCTGAGGGGTGGAACCCGAGAACACCCCTCTGATACTCATGTCAGATCAGAGTTCGGAATAAAGGACTCAAAAGTATATGGAGTCAGACAATTATGAATTAGATACTTGAAAAAGTGATTTGACTGATTCTTTTATAGGCATATGTTACCCAGCTAGGGTATGAAATAAGTCGGTCAAATTGACGCGTGGGCCTAGCCCATGACACGTGTCATTATCTTATTTGATAAGTATATCTGATAAGTACCTAACCCTAGCAAAATCAGGCTCAGAATTATTTACTCCATTATTTTTGGCTAGCCACTTTGGTGGGCAGGAACAGTTCTCAAAGACCTCAACTCTCCGATTGATCAATTTGCTCATTTCTTTGTAGGAAAGGGGAAAATCTATATATTTCCTTAGACCATGTTTATTTTAGCTTATTCAAGTAATTATTCTATATATTAAAAAAAAAAACTAATTAGATTATATTAGAAAGAAAAAAAAATCAGATTAGGCCAATGATGAGTCAGAGTGATCATCTCACTCATAGAGGTATTTTTTCAGGTCATTCTTTCTTTCCTTCCTCCCTTTTTAGACCTTTTTCCCAGTTTTTATTGAATCCAGAAATTATTTTAACTCGGTCCAACATAAATTAATTCAATCCAAAAGAACGAACATAGCCTTATTAAAAATTTGCTAGTGCATGATGTGGAAATTATAACAAACTCAATGGCAAATGGCATGACCGCATGACCATCGACTATTGAAGTAGAAATCCTACAAATTATGCTCTGTTCTTTCGATGAACATTCAAATCTGTCAAAGTACAATCTTAACCAAAAGCTCAAGCTAATAGTTAAGTCATGGGATTATAATGAATTAAATTGGATTAGAATAGAATGGATATGAATTGTAATCTCGCGAAGAGAAAACATCATAGGAGTCACTTTCACCATGTGCTACCACTTGATGATTTTGAGTTAGAAATTCTTATGCATGTAAGTGGTCCAAACACTCCTCTTATTATGGCTCACGGCCAAGCCCAATTCAATTAATAATCTAAACAAATCTTAACACCGCACAACTAAAAGATGCATTACCCATCTAGCTACTACTGTGGACATCCACAACCACAAACAAGATCACAAGAAGCTTTTTGTCAAGAAAATCAAAACAACTCTCTCTAAATAAATCTCATATGTTTCAATGATATATATATGAACCAAATTTGTTATGTTTAGTTTGCTTGGGTGACCATAAGTTTGAACTTTGAACAGTTCAATAGTTTATATATATGATTGCATGCATATATCAATATCACCAAGCAAACACATTTTGGACAAGTAATTAGACCCTGTTCTATGGACTAAATTGAACTGATTAAAGCTAAATTCAAGTGAATATATTAAACAAAATCTCATATTCAACATGAGTTTAATTGAGCTGAATTAAATTTGTTTGGATATAAGTCCAAAAGAACAGGGTCTAAGTCCGATCTCCTCATCATACAAGTTTTTGTTTTTATTTTGTTGAATATTGTATGTAGCCAGACCTTACTTCATGTCATCTGCTCCAATTTAACCGACACCTGCATATAAAAGAGAAAGATAATGAATTATCACAAATGCGTACAGTGAGATTCAAACATAAGGCTTCAAACTTGACTTTCGTAAGACTTAACCAGTAGTTTATAACTTACTTCATTCTCCTCACACAAGTACAAGTGTACAACTATTTATCCTTTACATCCAACAATAAATGTATGAAGTACTCCGTAGTAACTAGTAAGTAACTTGACTAAATTTACCGACATTTAAAATGGTTCAATTCATCTGAATAACATAGGGTATGGTAGTTAATACTTGATATAAATTCCCATATAGCCGTGATGTGAAAAGTCTAGGGTACTCTTGAACCCCATATGGTGCACTAGTGAGTATCCCATATCGGAAGATGAGGAGAGACTAAACTAAATTATAAGTCTAGGAGGTACTCCTACTATAACCAATTGATTTTAGGATGGAACCTTCCATCACTTGTAAATGACCTAACTCTCCTTTTTTATATTGGATTGCTCAGGTCCGTTTCTAATATTCAATCAAATTTAACATGGTATCAGAGTCTAGGTTGTGGGTCTCTTCTAAACTGGGTCTTATTAAGCTACTGAAAATGGTTTGCCTCGACAGGATGTCCAGCCCCCCCATATGGAACCTTCCCGCTTGTAAATGACCTAACCCGTTCTACTCTTCTATATTGGGATGTCCAGACCCGTTTCTAAGATTCAATCAAATTTAACAGGTACTCGTAGAGTTAGATAAGTAATTAATTAATTAATTGATGTAAATTGAAATACGAGCTACCTACCTTCAACAAAGGGCATAAATGCCATGATAATTTATATGGGTTGGGTCCTCATATATATTATCGTCCTTATCTTTAAGATTAGTTGGCGTTAGTGAATGTAGATGGTTACTTAACCTTACAACCCACACTAGCCATTTGCATCAATTGCATTCATGTCCGTACGGGCACAATGCACCCTGACCTGACTTTATTGCATGTTTAAATTACTCCTTTGCCTATTTCTAATTTTTGTTCGTTACTGTTTTATGTGCCGTGCATGTTTGTAAATACATTTTGCTGATTATTAATATCTTTGATTGTCTTAATAAAATTATACTACGTAAAAAATGATATATAATTTTTAACTTAGTTTACATGTTGAAACAAATTAAACAATATTTTATTTGACTATTTTTTTATATATATTGAGGATAATAATTTACTTTTTTTTTTTTTACAATATTCCATCAAATTTTAAAATGTTACGAGATTTCATATTAGAACTATGCATATAATTATATAAATAGGGGGAGTACGTAATCATTTCATTAAAAAGCTAAGGTGTAACTCCTTGGAATAATGTTTTAAAATGTAGATTAACTTTAATTACAAGGCGATACATGTAGTATTTAGAAAAGGGATCAGATAAAGTGATACGAGTATAGGTTAAGACGGCCTAGCAAAATTTATTAGAAATGTTTTATTAGATTGAATTGTACTACGTATGTTTAATAGATTTATCTCAATATGTATGTTTCAAACATCTAATTTTCATATGTTTATTGAAGTAGTATTTGAATTTTTTGGATTATTTTGTTTTAGTCTTTAGGGTTCCTTTTTTTTTAGGGTATGATAGATCTATAGTTTGATTTGATTTGGAGTAATTAAACAATTTTTGTAAGAAAAGGCTAAAATTGGTGAATCTCAACGAAGGCCCTGTTCTTTAGGATTGAACTGATCTGATCCGATCTGATTAGGTGGGGGTATTATTTTGTGAGAGTATAAAATTAAAATAAAGCTGAACTAATCTGATCTGATCTGATTACTGTAATTTTTAAGTCCAAAAGAACAGGGCCGAAACCTTAAATTTACAAAACGAAGCGTAGTATGTATTAGGCAAAAGGATGGGAGACATATAATCTTTAAAAAGTTGAATTAAAGCTGATTGCCTAAAAATAATGATGTTAATTAAGAAATAATCATACATTATGTATATATATATATATATACTACTCCTAGTAAATACTTCGTATAAGATTGTGTAAGATTTGGGTTATGAATTAGCATGTGATGTATCTGACATTATCAAAGCGAAAATACCCTATACTTGGTTAAAGACAACTACGTACTTACGTACGTTCTTCACAGTACTACTATACTCCTGCCTCCTGGTATATTATTTACTCAATTATAACAAAACAATAATAATAATACTATTTGTTTATTAAATTATTCTTTATTAAGACTATTATAAAAGTAATCTCCCGGAAAAAAATGGTTAACCCACCGGTAAACTATCCAATGTTAATTGAGATTTGAGAGTATTAGGGAGTAGTAGGGATATATAGTGGGAGGGTTTTACCAAAATAATGTTGAGGCCAAAACTATTTACCAAAATGCTGTCATTGAAAAAATAATTACAAGAATGTTGTCCACGTAGGAGAGAAAGCGTTCATGTTTTTTTTTAAAAAATTATTTGTAGCAAAATCGCTATTTGAAATAGCGATTTTGTTATGTATGGTAAATCGATATCTCAGATAACGATTTTCCCTGTAACTTAATAACAACCCAACTTTGGTCTTTATTCTCTACAATAAAGGCATTGATTGAGTTTTTTTAACCTCAACAACATCGCTATTCGAGATAGCGATTTTGTTAAGAAAATCGCTATCTGAAATAGAGATTTATGCTGCATAAAAAAAAAAAAACAAAGCTGACGTGGACAGTATTTTGTTAAATATTGTTGGATTGGCAATATTTTGGTAAATACTTTTGCTCCCAACATTATTTTGGTTAAACACTCTATATAGTGGAACCCCACCCACTTAATAATAAATATTTTAATGTTGAATTAGTAGTGGGTAGACAACCCACCGGATAGATGTAGTCATGTCCGTAATCTCACCTATTTAAATGAGTAATTCTATGTTTCCAAAGGAATGTGCTACTCATTAATGTACTGTGGACAACTCTATTATTTAATTGGAATAATTACATTAATAGGTACCAACTATTGCACTTTTAATTTTATAGGTATCAACTTTTGATTATTCACCATCAGCACGAACTATTACATAAAATTGCAATGATAGGTACATGACCTAAATATTGTTGCAACTTATAGGTCATCCAAACCTATTTATAGCTCATTCATACCTATCGTTGCAAATTTATGTAATAGTTTATGGTGTTGGTGAATAATCAAAAGTTGATACCTATAAAATAAAAAGTGCAATAGTTGGTACCTATTAATTGAAGTAATCTCAATTATCTCATAGTGTAATCAATTATGATGTACGCCTTCTGTCCCATTATCTTTGTCTCATTTTCCAACTTTGTTCATACAAAAATATTTCTCCCATTGTCGTTCAAAAAAATATATTTGTCCCATTAATTTAATAAGCAATTCTTTTTTCTCTTATTTACTCTGTCTACCCCACGTGCATTCCTATTTTCTAACTAGATGCTCCTTTTGTATCAGTTTATTTGCAACAATTGAGAATATATATGAGAAGCTAAATATTTATTATTGTAGATAAACTGATAAGAAGGGAGTATCAATTTGGGCTCGTTTACATTAGCTTAATAGAGATGAATTGAACTGAACTGAACTATATAGAAGTGTATTAATTGAACTAAATAGAGATGAACTGAACTGAACTGAATAGAGATTAACTGAACTGAACTGAATATAATCTGAAGTAAACAAGCCCTTTGTGTACAAAAGTGTAATAAAGAAAAGATAAAGTAAGTGTACGAAGAGGGGACGGTCCATTTTCTAAGTAATGTTTAAAGATGTATGAAGAGGAAAATAGAGGAAATTTTTGAAAATTTTATTTTAATGCTAAATTAAGTGTAAAAATCTTAGAATAAGTACTCCCTCTGTAACATAAAGATTTTAACATTTATTTTTTCACGCATTTTGAGGAAGCGATTTGAGCGTGTAAACGATCAAATTAATCAAAATAATTTTGATATTAGTAACTTATAATCACATTCTTGCTTGCATTAAAACCATTTTGATTAATTTATTCGTTTACATCATGAAATTGCTTCCTCAAAATACGTAAAAAAACAAATGTAGAAATTTTTTATGTTAGGAAGGGAGTAGATGAAAGAAATGGTGGGTATCTAATTTTAGTTAAAATCTTTTATTTATATAGGCACCAAAGAGGGAAAAGTAATGGAAAAAGAGAAAAAGAAGAAAAAAAAGCCAAGAAGGGGGAAAAAAGGCTGACATGGAAACAGAGATTCCTACAGAAAAGTGAACCTGGGTGAGACATTAAGCATGCTAAATTGCAAAACCGGTAAAAAGAAATAAACAGCGAATCTTACTGGACTGGAATTACACTACAGTAGTATAGTATAGTACAGTATAGTATAGACGTATAGTATAGTATACTATGCTATGCTATGCTATATGTTATGTAGACCTTAATTAACATGCCTTTGCCTTGATAGATGTGCCCTTTTGTTTCACCTAAAACCCTGACTTCCCAGAAACTTTTACATACATCACTCAAACATCAAAAGCTAATACTCCTATTACCACCAAACATTGTCTCAATGGTAGACTTAGTTTGTCAGGAGTGATGAACAGGGTTCGATCTTTACCACTTGCCACGTCTTTGTTAAAGGTGATCAAAAGTTTTGTCTAGGTCGGTCGGACATTAACTAAGTAAGTGTGTTTAACGACCGGGTTTTTTAGGTGGACTTGGCGGGCCATCCATGGGATTTTCAACTGAAAACAACGATTATTTTAAGTGCGTCAAAATCTGCAAAATTTTCGGACTAAATAAGTCGGGCCAATGATGATCAGCTCCAGAGACCCCGCCTCACTAGCTAAGATTATTTCCTAAGTAAGGAAGTCTGTTGCGAGTTATGTATACATTTCTTGCAAAGGAACAAAGAAAAAAAAAACTCCCCACTACAAATAATGTATAAGGACATATTGTTTGACAGAAATTATGAAGATTGAAAAATTATGGTGGAGTGAGGCTTGGCTTGGTTCTATGTGTAGTGGTTCGAAACTTTTATTCCTTCATTTTTCTTTTTTCATCCGTTTTAATTTATTGTTTTCATTTTTTTTAGTATTATACTCGTAGCACATTGTCCATTTTACATTTATACTCTTACATACCATTAATTACTGCTAACTTTACATACATTTTACATTTCAACACTTGCATAAAAATTCACTCTCATTATCTTCATTTATGACCGAGTACATTTTCTTTACTTTTTAAAAACAAAATTAAAAAAAAATACTAAATTGCGCGCCCCAAAAATAAAAACAACATTGAATTGAATTGAAGTGAACTAAAAATTCCACAATCTGAAATGAAGTTGGAAGCTGAAATACTAGGACATTGCTACATCAACCCGGTAGGTAGACTACCCACTAGTCCACTACTAATAAAGGCATTAAAATATTATTTATTATATGAGTTGCCAATCCACTATCATTATTAACCACAATACTTTTGACCTATTAGATATGACAAGTGCTTTTTTCCAAAATATTACAACCAACATAAATTACAATGAGTAAAACAAAATTCCACAAATTCTATCTGAAATGAAACAACTTTTGTTTTCAAGATTAAATACTCTCCATACTTTTGACCTATTGCTTGTCCATGACTTTTGAAATGAATGTCTTAACTTTACTCATTCATTCATTCAGATCTTACTAACAAATGAAAGAAAAACAGAGAGGAGGGGTACATACATAAATACAGTAGTCTGGTGGCAGATAGCTGGGGAGTCCTCCTGACCTGACCCCTGTTCTCATTTAATGCTAAAAGTAGAGCATTGTGTGCCCTTTTTTACATTCAACTAATAAAGCCCCACAATGTATTGGGAGTATTCCACATTATAGGCTTCTTTCATTGAACAGCAATTATTGTCCAAAAGCTTCTTTTCATTCTCACCCCCATCATCAAAAAGTTTGAATCAATTTTAGCCCTCTAATTTTGTATCTTCTATTGTTTCAATAAGCTTTAAAGATGTGGTTTGAATGTATACCTTTTCATTTGATTAGATTTAGAGTCTTTTTATTTCAACTTTAATTTAGTTTATTTTAATTCAGTCTATTTCATTTTAGTTCAGTTCAGCTCTCAATTTCCTTTTCTTATAAAATATTACTTTCAAGTGTATCCAGTTCAGCTGTATTCAGTAGAAGTAAACAGACCCTTAGGGTTTGTTCCCCCCCCCCCCCGAAGAGATTTGAACTTATCAAATTTTATTAGACTCGCACATACATAAATTTATCTGAATTTATTAGATCTGATTGATGTTTATTGAATTAGTTTTTAAGTAACTAATTAGACGTGATTAAAACTTATTGGAGAGATAGTTTGTCAAACATTTGTATCAATAGATAAAAGGTTTATTAATATAATAAATCTCTCATTCTAAACCCTTATGGTCATACATGTCTAACTATACAATTCCTATACTACTCAAGAGTCAGATACATGTGGAGCTAGGTGAAACCACTAATCATTTCAAAAATATTATACAGTTTTTTTTTAAAAAAAATGTTAATATAACATCGAAAAACATTCATCCCCCCCTTCCTCAACACTACCAAAATCAGAAAATCTCTCCCTCTTCGGTCTTCACCAATCTCTAAATTTGTTCAACCAATTCAAATAATGATTAAGAAAATCAAAATCAATAACAATGATAAACTTTGAAATACAACCACTCTATTTTTTGAAGCAATTTCAAATCACACAAACACATATCAATCACTTTAAATCACACAAAAATCAACTCAAAACTACAACGGGAATGAAAATTCAACTTGAAAATGAATGCATTAATTGAGCTACAATCAACAAGGCAATTGAAGTTGCAGGTTATCTCCAAAGCATTGATTGATGTCTAGGTTCAATGAGTTAAATAACTAATAAATTACATAACAATTAAACTGATTTTCAATTAAAAAAGGGTTTTGTTATTCATAGCCCTAAGGGCTATGCATAAAAATTAGCAAATGCACATGACCTTTTTTTTACAAGATTAATGAACACAACCTATAATGCTGAAAAGGTCACTTCGACCCCCTTTATGAGGGGGACACCCCTTCTCCCGAAATTACGGGGCTATTTTGCCGAGTTCCTCAGAGAGAATTATCTCGCGCCCCTAGGTATTCTCTACTTACCTAGTTGTGTCGGTTTCATGAAATGAAAAATTAAGCGAATGCGCAAAATTAGTCATAAAACAAAGAAAATGAACAAAATTAAGCAAATGAGTAATCCAAAAATAAAGAACATATAAGAAAAGAACAAACTTAGGTCTAAAAATGAGCAACTACACACAAAATGAGTAAAAATAAAATAAAATAAAATGAGCAACATAAAAACAAACTTGAAAAAAAAAACAATTTGAGAGGAAAAAAAACCCATAAATAACTTGAAAAATTGAGCAATCTGAAAAATGAACAATGTGTTTTTTTTTTTAATATATATATTAGAAAATAAACCCCTAAATACATACAAAATTTAAATTGTATCAACCATGTGAGTCACGTCATATTCTTTTGGATAGAATTATTGTAAACTAAACCAGACTACATATTTTCACTAAAATAAATTCAAAAAGAATAAGGCTTTTGTAGTAAAAAAAAAAAGTATATAAAAAAAAAAGCGAGTGAAATGTGGCATAAAATAAGAATTGGCTTTTTAGCTTCCCAAATTTATCATCGAGCCCAAGTTCATTAGTTGAGTTGATAGATTGGGCCTTATACACCACTTGGGCTTGGCAAGAAGGCTATCTTGCTAGAAAACATAGTTTTATCGTCATTTACAATATATAATATTGGTAACATTCTTGCACTATTGAGTTTAATTTTAGCCCAACACTCCAAATCTCCAACCCTTCTTCTAAAGCATAGCGTAATATATCGATGTTCATATATGCGCGTTAAATCTGTGCAAAAAGCAAGCGTAACCAACATTTTAAAAGGAGATAATATAATTTTTAGGCACGTTTTGCCAAATAATTCTCTTTCAAGATATCTTATATTACTTTTTTTTTTTGGTGAAAAGGGGACATAGCATTAAAGATTAAGGAACGTCATATATCATCATATAAAGCATCGAACTTAATACAATCATCCTGATACTGTTTAAAACAAAAGATAGGGGGATCCGGGATTGGATTGATTACATTAACCAAATTGCTACTAGTTTTACTTCTTTTCGCAATTTCATCTGCCAAAACATTTTCTTTACGCATCAAATATCAAATTTGGAAGCTCTTGAATTGCTCCTTTTCTCTCGATCTTATATTCTTTTGTTACATGATTGCTTCAAACTTTTCAATTCAATGTTAAATGACTTACATCACTGTTGTGTTTTATTGAATTGAATTAGAATCTAAATGTACATAACAAATACCCAAAAACATTGAGAAATATGTAGAAAGGAAAACGAGGGCCAAAAAACTCAAAAAGCCTTCATGGAGTTGATAATTTAGCTTTCATGACGGTGGTACCTGAGCACAAAATCGAAAAGCACAAAATTAGATTTATATGCTAAACTAGCCCTCTAAAATGTTGTAATTCTAATTAATCATGCCAAATGCCAAGATGTAGAATATTGATAAGCATGATGTGCCTTGCTAAAGTACTGTTGAACTAGATTAAATTAAACTGAAATAAACTGAATCAAACCGATACTTAAAGACTCAACATGAACTAAATAGAACTAAATACGTCTGATACCTAAACTCAACAGGAACTAAACTGAATAAGTCCAAAAGAACAAGGCCTTGAAAGATTTAATAATTTTATACTAATAAACCAAGTTTAATAAATCATTATTTTTACACATAATTCAATAATTGATATGGGATTATAACCCCTCTTTCAAATTTAGAAAGCATAAAATCCAAATCAAGTTATCAAACTAAGTCAATGTTTCATTTAGACTTAATTTTGGAAATTTCAGTTCATTTCACACAAATTTAGTTCAGTTCTATTCAAATGTCCTGATGAGTGTACTACAGTTTAGTTTAGTTCAGTTAAGACAAATTCGGTTAAGATAACTCATCCCAAAAGAACAGGGCCTAACTGCTTGTTCCTGTATATTGTTATGTGCGTAAGAGTTAGGCACTTAGACAGTTGGACTTATTCCAAATCAAATCTGGGCCCACAATCTCACAAGCAAGATAGTAGTAATGGGAAATGATTTTGGCACTCTCCAATTTGATTTTGGCACTCCTCTCCCTCTCACATGAATAGTAATATTGAGGAGTGCCAAAATCAAATTGGGGAATGCCAAAATCACTCCCGTACTGTGTATACAGAATATCACGTTATTATATATGACAGTTACAATCACAAATTCAACTGGCTATGTTGTTTGTTCCTTACTGGGAAGCCACTAAATGAGCATGTGGACGTTTATGGTGATTCATAATCACACTGATATGCAGAGTTTTACTTTTTGAGTGTTGACTTTTTGTTAGAAAGAATATGAAAACACCAGCTGTCATATTGCTGAACCAAGAATTTTATCTTATGGGATGATGTCAACCGATAACACAAGAAAAATGGAGATTTTGAATGATTCTTTCAAGCATGAATCCAACTTCTCATGTTCTGATTTTCTGCAGATCTTTCTGAATCAGTATCAGATTCATGGATAAAGCATAACAGATGGTTCAATCATGTAAGCTTCCAGATAATTTTATTTCAAGAATGGATAAATCTCATTTCTAATCGATTCTTTTTTGTTAGTTACGTTTGGAATTTTTTTGTGAGAGGGAAAAAAAGTCAAGGTATAGCTAATTGAAAGGAACAGAGGGAGTTTAATAGGACTTGTTCCATCAGTCTTCAATTACTTGCTACATTTGATCAAAACTCATATTTTTTAATTTGTGAATTGTGCACCCGGATGTACAATAAATACCGTGTACCTATATTTAGAAGACTTACATTGAACATTTAGAACATTCATGCTTTATATTTAAACCAATTAATTTTATAAAAGCATAACATAAATGTTCTAAATATAAGGAATAAACGTTCTATTTTAAAGAGCAGGTGCATGGTGAATTGGTGATCACCATACACCCGAGTGTAGGAAAAAAAATTCACATATTTTTGTTAAATGCAACCAGTAGTTTGAGATAGAGATTATTATATGGTTTGGTAAGCCGTAATAATTTTCACACAATTTGTATTTCATTTTTCATGTCAATGTCCATGTAAAGCAACTACATTCCAGGGCATGTGGTTTTGCTTAAAGTAGAAGCACAAAATATGAACTTTGGCATGAGATTTGCTTTCAAAGCTACACACAAACTCATTGCTACAATTATTGACACAAACACATTGACATATTCATCAATATAGAACCAAAAAGACATTTAAAACAGATGAACTGAAGATATACCTAAAAATCAGCTGCACATAAATCAGGATTCTGCAACAATTTCTGGTTAATTATCTGCCTGATATAACAGTACCAGCCTCAAAAGCTGATGAACTTGTAGCAGTATTGCAATCCGAAAGCACTACTCCAGTAGCCTTGAATCTGCTTTTTCCAGGGCCATTACCCTTGCCATTGCCAATGGATAACAGATCAACAATTATCATTTCAGTTTCAGGAGGCTCGTCCACGTTCAAATGTCCTTCGAGCATATCAACCACCTGTGCCATAGTAGGCCTACGCCTGACCTTCTCTTGAATACACCATAACGCGATATACACCAATCTTTTGACCTGTCTCTCATCAATATGCCTTCCTTCCAACAACCTTTGGTCAACCACTGACATGATTTTCCCTTCTTTCAATTTTTGAACCACAATCTTTGGAAAATACTCGTATTTCCTGAGAGATCTGTCGTTGTTATCATCAAGCATTCGCACACTTCTCCTGCCTCCAATCATCTCAAGAAGCACCATTCCATAACTGTAAACATCAGACTTTGCAGAAATACCGTTTTCTAAAAGCCATTCGGGTGCTAAGTACCCTTTAGTCCCCCGAATATTGGTAACTATACGACTCTCATCTCTTCCCATCAACTTTGCAAGGCCAAAATCTGACACTACTGCTCGGTAACAATCGTCAAGCAGTATATTCTCGGGTTTCACATCAAGGTGCAATATTCTTGACCGGCAATCATGGTGCAAGTAAGAAAGAGCCTTAGCCACATCGATGGCAACACCGTACCTTATGTGCCATGGAAGACAACCTCCTGGTCGATTTCTCTTGTCTCTTCTTGAGAAAATCCAACCATCCAAGGATCCATTTTGGATGAACTCATAAACTAGGAAACGTGGGCCACTAGGAACAATGCAGTAACCATACATTCTAACCAAATTAATGTGCTGCACACTTCCAATGGCTGCAACTTCTGAGAGGAACTCCTTCTCCCCACGTTCCTGACTTTCTATCCGCTTCACAGCGACTGCGGTACCATCACCTAGGATCCCTTTAAAGACACTCCCGGATGCCCCCCGGCCAATCAGCGCGTTGAAGTTGTCTGTAGCAACCTCAAGCTCTTTTTGACGGAACTTTGTAGGAACACCCGCCACTTTTCGAAGGAAACTGCAGGGGACCGAAAGTTCCCTTGACAAGACATGTTTCTGTGGCAGGACCTGAGCTGATGCTTTGGACCGCTGTCTGATTAGCCATATAAAGACAGCAAAAATAATTATTATACAAGCTGCAAACACACCCAAGAATTCCCAAGAGCGGCCTAGATACAGAGCAGATACTGTAACCAAGGAAATGAGGGTCACCACCAGTATCAATGCAAGTATCTTAGATTTCTTGTCATTCATCATGAAATCACAGATGTGTTATGAGGAACAAAGTGATCTTCCTTCTTCTTTCCTCATTGTTAGAGGAAAAATAATGACTCTTTCTCCTACATGACAGACAATAAAAAAGGTACTGTCATATTATTCATTTCAACGTTTCCCAAGTCAAAGATAGATATAAACTCTTTGATCCAATCTTGTTAACAGAAATAACAATCCACATTCATGTTGACCTTGTCATTACACATAGTGCAAGACGTGAATGGTGATTACATATGTGAAACATCCAACTCATCCAACATCACAATCAACCTATTATTTATTATAATAAAAGATCTTCAACTTAAATAAATTATCAAGTGTATTGACATCATCCTCATAAAGATTTTTTATTATGCTAACAAAATAAATAATCACCACACAGATATACTATACCAAAAGAGGAAATGGGCGTATAAAATTGAGTTTAAATGTTAGTATATCACTCACTCCAATGCTACTTCTGCTTCTTAATTTTATATAATACCGGACATGTAAAAAAAAAAGGATCAAGAACGCTCTTTACATCTAGCGTGATACAGCTCAAACTCAAATTCACTCATACAAGATACTGATTCCTGAGTACACGGCTTGAATAATTCTTGAATGCAGACATTTCAATTTCTTACTTAGTAATTAAGTATATATTTATTGATCTTAATCCTTAAATACAGACTTTTCAAAAAAAATTAATGGGAAAAAGCTATTACAATGTAAAACCTGCTGCACTGAATCAGTCCTCTTCTAAGGATTTACATGTATATATAATATATATAATTAAAAAAAAAAGAAGCTGTGAGAGCAAGAAAGCAGATGTGATAGCATCAGCCAGAGATACTGACAGCAAAGAAATTATTCCATATCAATGGAAATCTGTTCCAGTATCAATGAAAAAGAACACATAGGTAGGTGAGGAGTAAACAAAGAAAGAAAAGACAGTAAAAACGATTGGAATATTTACCAATGGAATTACTAAGCTACTGTCTGAAGAAAGTGTTATAGGCCCAATTCTTAGATTTACATTGATGATGTTGAAGCAGCTGTTGGAGCTTTACTACTGTCAGGAGATTCAGAAATCTGCAAAGCAGCAGCTATTATCTTATTCCGACCTCGGGTCTTCTCCGTCTTGAATAACAAAAGATCATGGAGGAACATTTCAGTGTTGGGGGGCTCATCTACAGGCAAGCGGCCTTCAAGCATACTCACTACATGTCCCATATTAGGCCTAACCTGAACTTTTTCTTGAATGCACCACAAAGCAATGCAGACCATCTTCCTAACGTCATTCTCATCAATAATTGTTCCTTCTGTTAGCAATCTTGTATCAACTACTTCCATAATCCTCCCTGCTTTCAGTTTGTCAAACACGGTTTTGGGAAAATACTCCCATGTTTTTGTATTCGGCAGTATTGATTTTCCTTTGCTATCTTCACCGGACAACATAAAGACATTCCTCCGGCCTCCAATCATTTCAAGAAGCAACATTCCGTAGCTGTAAACATCAGATTTTGTAGAGATTCCTTTTTCAAGGATCCACTCCGGAGCCAAGTATCCCCTAGTTCCTCGGATTCTTGTAACAACCATATTTTCTTCTTTACCCATCAACTTTGCCAGCCCAAAGTCTGACACAAGTGCTCGATAATTACCATCAAGAAGTATATTTTCAGGCTTAACATCAAGGTGCATGATCCTTGACTGACAATCATCATGGAGGTACGCAAGTGCCCTGGCCACATCGACTGCAACTTGAATCCTTAGTTTCCAAGGCAAGCAACCACCTGGCTGCTGGTTTTCCTCGTGCTTCTGAGGGAAAATCCAACGGTCTAATGAGCCATTTTGGACAAACTCATAAACAAGAAACCGCGGTCCTTTTGGGATGATGCAATAACCATACAGACATACGAGGTTCTTGTGCTTCACACACCCGAACGAAGCAACTTCAGCTCGGAATTCCCTCTCTCCCCTTCGATGGCCATCCATCTGCTTCACAGCAATCCGAGTCCCATCTTTCAGCATTCCTCCAAAGACACATCCCGATCCTCCTTGACCCACAATCGAGCTGAAATTATCCGTTGCCAGTACAAGTTCTTCATACTGGAAATTAGCTGGAAGTCCTGATCCTTTCTCAAAACCAGAGAGTTGCTTTTCTCTGGACAGCTTGTCTCGTTGGATAAAAAACCATATCATGATGCCAACAGTCACAACTGCAGTTATTGCGAAAACAGTGAAAAAAATCCAGGATGCTTTCGAGAAAATAGCAACAGCAATGATCAAGATGAGTATAGCAGTAAGCAAAGTAAAAGCAACCAGCCTTGACTTCAGCTCTTTCATGATTGCTTATCTTCCTGTAAGACAATTTACTCTCGAAGTTGCATACTTACTTTGGCATCTCACAGAATAAATTGAAGCAAGCATCCAAAGTTTCCTTTCCATAATGATTGATCCAAGAATGAAGTTTCCTGTCCATTTCAGGTTCTAAATTAGGCCTGTCGCAGTCAGAAGCACAGGCAATGAAAGAAGATACTGCTAGATATTCGACAACCTTTCTGCCCTAAAAAAAAGGAAAAAAAAAATATTCATCAATACTTGAGTTTTTCATGCCATTCAGCAGACTGAGTCATGCTCAACAGCTCAAGACATCAAAAGAATAACTAATTTTTGCCCAGTAGCTGTGATAAGCTCATCAGAGAATAGTCAACTACTTTTAGACCATTATCTAATTTCAATATCCTCTGTACTATTTTATGGTGATTATTTCTACTAAGCATACTCAATTGCTAGCTGCTATGAGTTAATCATACATATAACATCAGATAAAGGGTTGACCATTCATTATTTAACAGGATGTTGATGCCAGTTGATGTCATGTTGCTCCAATAGGTGAAATGCACAAGGCATAAGCCAAAGAATATCATTCATTGCACCAACCTCATTGACTTGATCATTAATAAAACCGTGTCTCACTTAAAAAAATATATATATCTACATAAATTTCTACTAATTAACAACAGGAAAAATCACAAAGACAATTATGTCCATATAACTAGCTAGATAAACCAGAACCTAATTGTTAACTAAAAAATCAAGTAGACACAAACCAACACACGGAGCATCAACCCAGGTGAGTTGTGAGTTGCAATCCAGAATCCCGAAATACAGAATTTGAGAGTCATATTAAGAAATATCTACTCAATAGGACCTACGACATTAATGACCTAATAGTTGCTGGAAAGGAACACTCTTTTTTGTGGATTGAAGCAATAAAAAAAATGACACTAAAAAAAAACTATTGGATCCAATAGATGCTACATCTTTCTCTCATCATCACTCTCCTGATATATCAATTCACCCAGATAAGTTCCAAAATTGTAGTCCATATTTAGTTAAGGCAAAAGATAATACTGTAGTTGCCAATTTTTCTTACTCATCACTACACAACCCTCAACTTATTGATCTCTCCATCCTCTATATTTCGCTTCACTTGCCTTTTAAAGGTCAATGTTTAAAATCCTCTACCATGGATTTTTATCAATATATTATGTTGTAACGAATGTGAGATATATAGTAAAGATTAACAAGAACAAACACATAATTTAAGCGGTTCACCAACAATGTGTCAACTACGCCGACAGATAGAGGAGAGGAATTTCTTAATTCTAAATACAGTAGTGGTTTAGGTCACAGAGATTAGGAGTATATATAGTAATCCTAAGAAGAAACAGAAAAGCCTCAAAAAATAAGCCCATAATAGAAAACTCTAACTCTACATGAATCATAAGAAGGGGGCACAAAACAAACTCAAGGCACAAACTAACATATTAGAAATAATATTTCACTAGATTTCTTGTTAGGTTCGTCTTGCTGAGTATTCTCATAATATACCGGTTGTAATAATCGTCAAAAAATAATTAGAAATACTTTAATAGTCAAAATTTGCATATTGAAAGCCATGAAAAGATGAATGAAGAAAACATTAAGGGGCAAAGAGGGTACTTATTTGATACTAGTCCATCACTCAGCAAGCTAGATACTCAAGTGTATTACCGATCAAGGGTCATTGCACTCCCTCCATCCAATAATAATTTTCACTTTTTTTAGGGCCTCAACCAATTATCATTTAAAATGAACTTCTCTTTTTACTTTCTCCAACTCATCAACTCTTTTCCTCCTCACTATCTCCTACCAAGATTTGGTATCAATGTCCAACCCAAATGTCAAACTTGTCATGGACTGGGAATGTTGGTATATTCAAGAACTAAAAACTAAACTTCTACACATCTAACACTTCAAAATTTCTCTTCCAAATACACTCACTTTCCTTTTTGGCTGAAGAAATTTCATTCAACTCTAATTATATACTCTGTTTGCAAGGAACTTTTGAATGTAAGAGTCTTCCTAAATACCAAATCACTAGCCCCATATGTGGGAATAACATTCACACACTATCCAAGGTTAATCTCTTTACCTTCATTCACCAAACTAGTAAATGCTAAACCATCAATATCTCCATAAATTATGTGACTTGAATTTGTACCTACTTACTCTTATCTGATGATGATTTGTGATTGGGCCAAATCTTGAAATGCATAATACACTCCAAGGTTTAAACTTCTGACACTTTCCATAAAACTTTTAACCCCATCAAAGGTCCCGAATCCCGATAATATTGCCTGGATTTTATAATAGCTTTTGCAATCCACACTTTTCCATAAAACTTTTGACATGATTTGTGGTCACTCGGTGTCAAGACTCTACATACCCTCACTTCTCTTCCTAATACATCATTATATGGTTGGAGAAAACCTCATTCAGCCCCTAGTAATGCAATCCATGTGTAATAAATTTTAGACACTACACATTGTGTTAAGTTTCTTCCTAAAATACCACTATTTGGTTGGATAAAATCTTGTGTGTGGAATCCGTATACAGACGCTATACAAGGCTAATATATTCCCCTTCCCTTCTCCAGCCACACCAAATACATTCATGCCTGTTCTCCTTTTTGTTGAAGTTGTTATTATATTTATAAACTGAACTCATTTTTGCTGGCTGAACTTGTTTTTGTTCATTTTAACTGAACTTGTTCTGAAACCTTTATAAATTTACAAATGATCGAAATCGATCTTTGCTGAACTTATTTTGGTCAGTTCATTTTACTCATATTTTTCAAAATCAAACCTTTTTTTAATTAAACTGATTTATACATAACTGGATATATAGTTTCTATACTGCACACATTTTCACTTACATAAGGTGAAGTGAACAGAACTTCAGCTGATGGTGCAGTAGTATTCTAAAGCCTATTCAAATTAAATATGTGACCCTAATTTATGTACCCAGTACCCTCAATCTCAGTTTTACATAGTTCCCCTTAATTGTCTACGAATTGCGATCCGAAAAAATCAAACTACAATCGGTTTTGGGCTATTTTGGCCCATTTTGGACGAAACACTGCTCAATCTTATCCCCAAATGCTAATCCCTTCCTAAAAATTTTAAACAAAAACAAAAAATAATATATATTAGGAATAATTACATTAATAGGTACCAATTATTGCACTTTTTATTTTATAGGTATCAACTTTTGATTATTCACCAGTAGCACGAACTATTACATAAAGTTGCAAGGATAGGTATATCACCTAAATGTTGTTGCAATTTATAGGTCATTCATACTTATTTATAGGTCATCCATACCTATCGTTGCAACTTTATGTAATAGTTCGTGCTGCTGGTGAATAATCAAAAGTTGGTACCTATAAAATAAAAAGTGCAATAGTTGGTACCTATTAATTTAATTATTCCTATATATTATTATAAAATAAAAGCCAACAATCATTGGTCTTAAACTTGCTTCTTACCTCATTCTTCTTAAAAAAAATGATTAGGTAAGAAACATTCTTCTTAGTTGTATATATCATTTTCCTAACTTACTAAAATACATACTTAGTAGATTAGAAATGATATTCTATGTTTCCATCAAAGCATCAAATCAAACAACCACACTTGGACTGAATCAAGCAGAATAAATAAATAAAAAAAGGAACAGAAAATGCAACAAACAAATGGTGGACAAGCACGAAATAAGAGAAGAAGAGGAGGGAAAAAAAGATTTGAATGTCATCGAATTTTCTGCAAATGTTACAAGTAATCTAACCTATTACGATTACTACTGTATTATAGTACTTGAATCGCCAGTTAAAAATTGGAAAATGAATGAGTGGATTGCTTACCTGATAGCCAGTGATGGCCCGCATTCGCATGGCTTGGATTTGTAAATTGTACAATGGAACTAACATTTGAATTTCTAGGTTTATTCTTTCTTCTCACGAACACTCCTTCATCAATCACCTTTTATGCAACTGCAACTCTGCAAGTATGTTCATCGGCTACTATATGCTAGGATGCTAGCTTACGAGGCACGACACTCTACTCGGTGCTCGCGTAGGCTCAACTTGAAATTATGTTTGGCTCGAGATATTATCGAGCCGTGCTGAACAACTCAATACTCAAACATGAATATTTATATTAATGATCATTTTTTTTATGTTTAGAGAAATTACAAGGACGGAGATCAAGCAGTAATCAGGAGATAAGTTCTTACCACTCAAGCTATCTCTTACTCTCAATGAAAATCTATACCTAGTATTTATAAAAACACACCCTAAAACTGCACTTGGGGCCTCCTCATTTACCCTCTAACTTTATCATCTAAATGTCACATGTCATCTATCTCTTTGCCTCTTTTTGGCAATCTATCATTACTCGCTCTTTTTAATTCATCCCCCCACGCCATCAAATGTACAAATCTAGATGTTTCACCATTAATCATTGACCTCTTGGCCTACACGACTTCCGCAGTATTTGTAAGTCTCATTCAACCATCAATAGTTGTTGCTGATTGAACTTAAGTTACATTAAATAAGTGTATGCTCATTGTAAGAAAGATATATGATTCAAATTATTGATTTAAGCTTTTAGCTTCTCTCTTTTAGCTAGTGTTTATTGTTTCCTTTGCGAGTCATTATTCATCTTTTGTAGCTTAATTAGCTTTGACATGTTAAGTTGTGTCTAAGGAGCGCAGTTAATTTATTAGCTTTCGAAGCTAATGAGTTTGCATATCATATTCATGTACATATATACAAAAACACACTCACTCACAAAACCCTCACACAATTTGCTACACCATCTTGTTTCTCTTTCTCTCTTTTCGTTTTTAAATTTTACACTATTATTAATTTTTATTACTTTATTGTATATTTGTCTAACTTTTGCATTATATCAATTTTTTCCCTCTCTTTCAGTCTTATATAAATTAATAGCATATGTAATGAATTTTCTTTGTTATCAAATTTACATCATTTTACATCATACAATTGTTTTTATTACCTACATTAGCTGGCTATTGATAATCAATATTGCATTATAGAAACCTTCTTTTATGCTCAAACTTCCCATGCATTGTGGATATCGAAAACTAGTTAATTGTTTAAGGGTGTGTTAGGTTCAACTTAAATAATATGTACACAATGTACTTTTTAAAAAAATACAGATCGGATTAGAAAAATTCATATGTGTTCATAAAATTTAAGGTCAGATTAAAAAAATTCAGATAAATCAAATGTACCCTATGTACTAGTATATGGCTATTACCTAATCTATACATTTATTGATTTATAAAAATATTAAACGAAAAGGATGACCTAAAAACATTACATCACCTCATAATCTCTATTTCTATAAAAATAAATATTCAAGTATATATAAGTATATAACTAATAGCGAAGCATATTGTGTATGTGATGCATGCGTGGACTAAAGAATACTCACTCCGTCCTAATTTTTTGCCCCAATCGACTTATTTGCTTTTTTAATACGATGGGTATCATATGTAGTTGTTGTGAGAATTAACAGAAGCGGTAAAATTGATGAAAGAGAAAAGTGGTTAGACCATATATATGTAATTGTTGTTAGAGTCAATTGTTACTCGATCTCCTATATGCAAAAATTCAGGGACATTTATAAAAGAAAAATGGTGCAAATAAAAAGGGACATCAGGTGTCCGCTAACATTAGAAAATTCATCATTAATATCATAAGATAAACTGGTGGGGTTATATACTTATACATAATATTTGCTTAAAGATGGTTTTTAGAATTCAAAAATTAAAATAAGGAAGCAATACTTTAATATATTTGAATACTTATAAATCAAGATTATTTGTCCACCCTTTAACTTTTATAATTAATATTCAATTATTAAATTTTTTGGAGATGCATAAAAAGGGATGTATAATTGAAATTGAGCAATAAATTATTTAGAAAGATTAGAGATAAATATTAATTATTCATCAAATTATCAGGCATCTACATAATCATAAACTAACTTTATTTTGGTTTACCCGATCATCCGAAAAAACTGAAAAAAAAACCATTCACTATACTCTATCGGCTATTAAATTTCTACTATAACCAAATTAAGGTAAAATTTTGACGTGGTAAACTATATCAATTCAATACGAGTGTCAATTTATAGAGATTTTAAAAATATAAAATTTGAAAATTTTATTTTATTTTTACAAACTATAATTTTTTTAAAAGTTCAACTTGTAACAATTTAGGTTTTTTTATTTTATTTTAAACTTTTAGGTTTGTTTGGGGGTAACAAAAACTTTTCTAACGCGACACCGTAGCAGATTTTGTGCCTAGAATTTTTAGGTCATGATCACCAGGCAATAAAGACATCATCCTCATATGGAGACCAATAATTTTTTCGAGATAATGTGAGTGGTACTAGGTCTTGGACCGAAATTAGGATCATGTCCATTTCTTTTCATCCATTTTCTATTTTAAGTTTTTGACACCTCATATAGCGTTAAAATAAAATTCTCAAAATTTCTTTTATTTCCATCCTTTCAACCAAAAGTCTGAAAGAGGATCTTGACTCCTCAGAACGAACCTTGCTGCGACCCAATTTACCCAACATATATAAAAAGTCATAAATGCGTGCAATGAAAATCAAATCCACGACCTCATGTCTGAAATCATCAAGTCATCAAAACCTATAACTATACTAAAACAAAATATGATGATGTCATCATATGCTACATGTCAAATTCTCATGAAAAATTTTCACTCCAAAACTAATCATGACATTACTTTCCTTCTAATTTTAACTAGTTTTTGGCCTGTGCATAATGCACGGGCTTTGTACCTATTTGGTTCGTAGTTGTATGTTTTATTTTTTGTAATTCTAATGATTTTGAAGATTCAAACTAAGACTTAACAACAATTCATCAAAAAAATGTAAATATATCAAATTTTTAATTAATTTTAACATTATAACATATATTTTCCTTGAAAAAAAATATACATATTTTGAAGAATATTCATTTGCATAATTATATAATAATGGAAAATAATTTGTAAATATGAAGTGTGAGCTCATTTAGAAGAATTTTAAAATGAAAAAAATTAAATTTTAAATAAATAACTTAAAAAGGAAGTGATGTAAGAAAGCAAATGTCATAATTTGAGAGTAATTGAAATTTTTTATTAATTGTAAATACATTATTAATATTAATTGTAAATATAATTAGAAAATAAAAGCAATTTTTTAATCCCAGGGAGGAAAGAAAATGAAACACTTTTTTTATAAGATAACACATGACATAATTTTAAAGATGAGATATTCCATGTGTCAAAATTATGTTTTAGAGTATGTTTTAATATATTAGGTATAGATATTCTCAATTTTCAAGACTAGTTTATTTGTTTCCTAACTAATTTAATAAGAATATAACTATACATTTTCATAAAAGTAATGAATAACATTTAAAAAAATAAATAAATAAATTATGTATTGCACGAAACTAACCTAGTATTAGCGCAAATTATACAAATAAAAGTTCAAATAAAACCGAGTTATATAAGGGACCCGCGTTTAAGTAGAGAGTATTTAGGGTGTGTTTGGTTCATTAGGTTGGAATGGATTGGTATGAAATCTCATACCACATGGGTATGGATTCTAAAACCCATACTACTTTAAAGTTGTTTGGTTTTGTGGTTGGAATGGATTCTAAACTTCATTAAAAGATTGGAATGTGAATCTTATGGGGGGAGGTGTGTATGAGATTCTAGGGGTATGTAATGGAGTTAAAACCCATCAGTATAAGATTTAATAGTTTAAAAGTTCAACCAAACAAAATAATAGATGGAATGGATTCTAACTCCATTTCAATCCATTAAAAAACACACAACCAAACATACCCCTTAAACTCGAAAGTCGAACCAAGCCCGGAAGAAGTGTAGAGTTGCAACTGCAAGGGTATTTAAACCCCCTTTGCCCTAAATTGTTCTTCTTCTTCTTTCAGTCTCCTTCTACTTTCACTCTCTTCCTCCATTACCTTTACACTCCACTGAAGAGAGAGAAAAATGGGAAGCTCATTTGCGAATGGCGGCGCAGAGCGTGGTGGTTTAGCCAATGGCGGTGCTGGAGCGGTGGACAAAGGTGTTGATTACGCCAATTACTTCTGCACTTACTCTTTCTTGTATCATCAGAAAGAAATGCTCTCTGATCGTGTTAGAATGGATGCTTATTACAACTCCATTTTTCAGAACAAGCATCACTTTTTGGGCAAGGTATAACACCTCCTTTTGGGCCTTTTCACCCCCTTCTATTAAAGTTATTGTTTATTGAATTTGGGGTTTTTGGGAATTGTAGATTGCATAATCTTTGGTTTCTTCTAAATGAATTCTGGGACAGAAAGCAATGCAATGCCTTCTAACTCTTTCATTTTTTGCATGTGAACTAGAATTTTTGTATGATTTTGTGCTTTTTGATTGGTGTTTTTGAGTGAAATTGGTGTCTCGGATTTTCTATATGTTTGATGCCATTTTGGTTGTTAGTTAGGAGCTGGTCTAAGCTGAACATTGTGTGAAGACATGATTTTGCAAGATGATTGTACTTGGAAAGAGTGATTGAGGGTGTGTAGAAATGATTAAACTATTGTAAAGGTGTATCTTTTTTTAGGGAAATCATTTCATAACATTAATGGTGGAAGGTTTGGAGGAGGTGACATGATTGGGTTCTAAATGTTTGCTACTGTATTCTTCTGTTCTGTTTGTTCCTGGGTCTGATATATGTGTTGTTTCTTCTGTTCTCTTTTGTGGGAAAAGACTGTTTTGGATGTAGGAACTGGGAGTGGTATTCTTGCAATTTGGTCCGCACAAGCGGGTGCAAGAAAGGTCTATGCAGTGGAAGCTACAAAGATGACCGAGCATGCTCGGCGGCTTGTTAAAGCAAATGGCCTTGAGAGCATTGTTGAAATCATTGAGGGATCAATGGAAGATATCTCTCTTCCCGAAAAAGGTTTTTATTTCTGTTCAGTTTCACTATAAGGATATTCTGCCCCTTAATCTTTGGTCAGTGGTATTCATAACTAGTGATGCTATTGGATGAGCAGTTGATGTTATTATATCGGAGTGGATGGGATACTTCCTCCTACGTGAGTCCATGTTTGATTCGGTGATCTGTGCACGGGATCGTTGGCTGAAACCAACAGGTGTTATGTAAGTACAAAAGCTTGTGGCTTCTTGTTGATTCCTAATTTATTTGCTTATGGCCTTATGTATAATCTGAAAACTATTCCAATATTTGTCTTTGTGAAGTTGAAAGTACAATGTAAACTATGGTTATTCACTATGTGAAGTAGAAAAGGCACTATATGTTCATGCAGTAGGACCTTTCTTAGATCCTGTTGTGGTAAAAGATTTGTTCACCGAGTATGACTTTTGAACATTCTTGATCTTGAATTATATAGTTTAAAAATTTTGAATTATATGTTGATAGTTTTTAGTCTATGTAAACTACATGTTCTTAACACATTGAACTCTATATTAATAATCTTTAGACTATGTGCTCATTTGGGACCGTGCTATAGTTTTCATATTTGGTATGTGACAATAAACCAGTTTTGGGGATGGTGGATGCATGCTGTATTTTGTGTTTGAGCTCTACAGATGGGTTTGGACAATTGCATGCCCTTGTGAAATTTATGGTTAAGGACGCAGTCCAGCTAAGCAGCTAGTGACTTGACTTATGTTCTTGTTGCTTGATAGTTTTATATCTAAAATGAATTGCTGTAACTTCTGAAGCTCTGATTGAAGATTAGTATATCAACTTTTGATGGATTGAGGCATGGAGCTTTGAAAAATTCACTTAATCAAAACAATATGAATTTGAAGTTGGTTGAAATGCGTTTGCATTGGAAGCTACAAAATGAAACAACCGTAAGGATTAAAGGGTTAACTCAGCAGATTTGAGGTTTTGGTGCTATAAGTGGTAGATAGTCATATGAATAGATTATCTGAAACAACGTTTTGATTTTTGGCAACATTATCTGAAACAAAGTTTTGATTTTTGGCAACAAATGAATTTGAAAAATACAAAGTAATTAACAGTTGCTTCTCCTTTGATGACTGTGATTCCAGAAAACTTGCTAAAGCAGAAAGATATGACTATATGAGCAGTGGTTTTACTTTTTACGGTATTCCAGAAAGGCTAAGTGCTGGTGGATGCTTTAAATCATATCGTTATAAAGTAACAGTTTGTAGTCTTGTATTCTCATCCAGATGTTGTCTTGGAGTTATAATATTAGCGTAACATCCTTGTGCTATTATTTTACTGGAAGAAATTTGGGTGTTGCAGGTATCCTAGTCATGCACGCATATGGGTAGCTCCTATAAGGTCTCACTTGATAGATCAGAAAGGGCACCATTATGACGGAGCTATGGAGGAATGGCATGCTTTTGTTCATGACACTAAGAAATCCTATGGTGTGGATATGAGTATTCTCACAGAGCCCTTTACCAATGAGCAGAGGAAATACTACCTACAGGTTGGTGTTAAAATTGTTTTTGCAGAGACACATGTTTTAATGAAAACAAAGTGTTGTTGGTCATTCCTTTTCCTTGATTGCTTTTGAGCAATGACCAAGTGCTATAACATTTCTCTTTGAGCCCCCCCACACCCCAAAATTTTTTTTTTGGGTACCTTTTTAGCCTTTTCTTATGTATGTTGAGAATTTTGCTGTACTGTCACCCTGCTGAGTACTTTTTTGGTGCCTTGTGTTTCTGTGCAACATCTATGTTGCAGGTTTTCGCATGTGTATGCTTGCTTGATTGACTCTTATCCTTATTTATGAATATTCTGATAGCCTTGTGTCTCTCTGTTCTTAAATAAACTTCCTGTTTTGACTAGCATGGTTGCCAAGGCAAATAGGAACATTTATATATAAGAGGAAAGGTAACAAAAGGTGCACGGCAGCTTGTGATGCTGGGTCAAAGTCAGGGCAATCAAGGTAGTAATGGGTGTATGAGAGCCATAAATGGGTGGGAGTGTGGATCAAGTATGGGAATAAAGGAGTTGGGACAAATTACCTAAAAAGGCTAAAGTAGAAGCAAAAAGTTTGATTACGAACATTCTAAAGAAGTAAAAATATATTATTTTTCCCGGAATAAAGTGCGAGAGAACAGATTTGAAATTTGTGTATAACAGTATAACTTGGCATGGAATATGTTCAGTGAATATTCAAAGGAATTTTTTTCCTATACTATATTGTGAGACAACAGAATTGAAATTTGCGTATAACTAGGCAGGGAATATTTTATGTGAATATCCATAGTGATTTATCCCTGAATATTCTCGATGGTAACCCTGTAACCCTGTGCTTTATAAGTTTCTCAGTTATTTTTCTACTTTCAAAAGTGACTTAATAAAGAAAAAAATCATTAATTCCATTAGAATTAAGGGCTAATTTGACTCTTAAGGGCAAAATTAAGAAACCAAATCTTGATCGGGTAATTTTCTCTTTACAAAAACATAGTGAGACATGTAAATCATGGTGCTCAAACCTGTGTGTTTTTGGTCCTTTTTATTTTGCTGATTTTGACCGCAAGACAAACTAACTGAAACAATTTTTGGGCACACAAAATGGAACATTAATTTTAACTAATTGTTAACCAAACTAATGACTTTTTCCTTCACAAATTGTTAACCAAATTAATTGATGAAAAACATTTTTTTTTGCTAATTTTCTAGTAGAAATGTATTACCTTAACATCCATATGTGACATCACCGTTAGGTTATGTAGCAGCTTCAGTACTATCCTTAGAATTATCACCTTATATGAGTTATATCAAACGAACCATCATTTCCAAACTCATGGGATATTGCTAATAAATGATGTTCTCGACTCCAGTTTCTGAGGTGTATATTTCCTATTATCTAACACGTCTCTAATGTTATTTTAGCTTTTATTATTCATTTTGAAGTTGGCTAATTATAAATTCAGACTTCATTGTGGAACAATCTTCAACCCGAACAAGTTATTGGAACAGCTGCTGTCATCAAGGAGATTGATTGTTTAACTACCACGGTAGATGATATCCGTAGTATTAAAGCTAATTTTCTCTCTTCAATATCGGATGAGGAAACAAAGTTCTCTGGGTTTGGAGGCTGGTTTGATGTTCATTTCCGAGTGAGTTGACCCCTTTTTTTCGATAGAATTCTTGATGTTCCTAGTATTTGCCTTGATTACATAATGTAAATTCCGGTCTTTGTTTTTCAGGGAAGAAGTGAAAGTCCAGCAGAAAATGAAATTGAGTTGTCAACTGCTCCCAATGCTTATTGTCATACTCATTGGGGCCAGCAAGTAAGTAGAATGAAGCATAGCATGACGTATTTGAATTTGGAATTTGTTTATACTTTCATTATCTAGAAGATATTAGGATATTTTAGATACTCAGCTCAACAAATTAGGTTGCACAAGAACTGATACGGACAAAGACACGGGTAGGGAAACAAGATGGGTACAGGAAAACATCATTCAAAATTTTAAATTTAGAGAATGCGGGTGCGTTAAATACTAGGTTGCACGGAGTTGGATTCGGGGTCAAAAACGGGTACGGGGACGGGGACGGAAAATGGTAAAATAAAAAATTCTAAAAACGGGGACGACACGAATATATATATATATATATTCATAAAAAAAAAGTCGCAAATACATCACAAAAAATGAATTGTGTCTTAAAAAGCAAAATATAAATCAAGCAAATTGATTTTTTTTTTACAAAAATAAAGTTTTATGGAGTACTTAACTTTTTTTTAAAAAAAAAATTAAATGGAGTACTTAACTACTCGTAGTTAACTAATAACACTAGTGGGGTAGGGGACTAGGGGTGTATAATAACAAGAAAAGAAAAGCAAAAAAAGAGAAAAAATAAATGAAAGGCTGGCAAGTGGCAGCTGGCATCCAGCTATACAAAGTTACAAACAGTGAATTGAAGGAAAAAAAAAAACACAAGGCAAAATAATATACAAAGACAACCAGAGTTCACATATTCTCATAATTAAAGAATCAAAGTAAAGAAGAGAGAAAAGAGTTCGAGCAGAAGGAAGAAAAAAAAGAGTTCGAAGGGTTTAGGGTTTGAAGAAAAAAGGGAAAAAACAGAGAAGTTTGAAGAAGTTCGAGCAGAGGAGAAAAGAAGAGAGAGAAGAACCTGGTCAACGACGGCGGCTGGCGTTGGACGGCGAGTCGATGATGGTGGCTGGTGGTGGACGGCGAGTCAACGACGTGGCTGGTAGAGAAGAAGTTCGAATGTTGGTGAAGACTAATTTTCATTTTCTACAAACCCTAATTTCCTTCGAATGGTGATGCTGAAGACTCTGGGGACGGCTACTTCTTCCATTTCCTGTCCCCAAACCGTCCCCAGCCCCAAACCCAGTCGTCCCCAACTCACCTTTGCCGTCCCCAGATCAGACCAGCGTCCCCGGTACGTTTTATGGCCGTCCCCGCACCGTCCCCGATACGGATACGGCACCCAAAATGCCGTACCCGTGCTTCCTAGGTTAAATAAGATATTTAAAAATAATAATTTTGTACATAATTTAATAAATATCGAAAGGTAAAAATTAAAAAAGTGGTTTTACAACTAAAACTTGTATGTTGAATTTCATATTTAAAATGTAAGCAATCAAAGTAAAAAAAAAAAGTTAAAGATCGTGTCAGTGGCTGTTACCGGATATGATACACAATACGTTGGAGCCTTGGAGAGTTGGAGGTTTGTTTGTTGCTTCCTAGCTCAACAATGGTTAATAAAATTTAGGAAAATATGTTCAGGAATACCATATAAATGTCGACTTTTGAAAACTACTACCAAATAAAAAAAAAATTATTATAAAACTACCTAATAAATCAATTTCGACTTGATGGCACTACCATTTGTCGTATTTTTTTCATTTTTTTTATGTTATGGCCCCTCCACTTTTGATTTCCCCCTCCTTTTTTTCCTAAAACTGTTCAATTTTTCTCCATTGCTAAGCATACTCAAGCTTTAATGGAAGAAAGTTAGATTGAAGAAAGTTGGATTGAAGAGAAAAGGGGGTAAATTTGATTCATTTCATAGGTTAAAAGTCTGATATGTATATAAAGGAAAAGAGGAAGTTAGTAATGGAGGGAAATCGAGTAGTTTTTAGGAAAAAGATAGATCATAATAAAAAATGGTGGGCCATAACATCAAAAAATGAAAAAAACACGACAAGTGGTAGTGCTATCATGTCGAAATTGATTTATTAGTTAGTTTCACAACATTTTTTTTTTTGTTAAAATTAAACATTTATTTGGTAGTTTTGGACATTTTTTCCTAAAATTTAACCAGTTCATCATAGTTGTCTCACCTTCATATACTTTCTTACAAGTTCACTTTTCTGCTTATTGTCAATAGTGCTGAAATTGGTTGAGCTTTGCCAACCATTACATTTTTTAGCTTTATTGAAAGGAAAGAACCGAAGTTTTGAAAATATATTTAGATTGCTTGGATGTTTTATTCTTGCTGCCAAAACATAATTTTGTACTGATGGGAGACTATCTGTCTTCTGTGATGATTAAATTTATATATCTAAAACATCAGTTATAATAGCCTTTATGACAATCTTGTTTGATCAAGTAAGCAGAAACCTTAGCAGCAATGTTAATGCGTAAATCTGCCATTTGACTGTTTGGCATATCTGTTGGTATTAGGATTAGGAGAATAGTTTTATTTCGGCCATTGCTGGGGCAGAAAAGAGGTGAATCCCTCTATTTTAAAATATTCACCTCTACTAAATCTGTGATTCATGGCACAGTGAGTCACAGCTTTTGCACTCTCTCCATTCTATAATCTTTGGTCCATTGTCCCATGAGAGCTTTTTTAGTCAAATGGGGCAAAGATTATGGGACTTAGGGAGTAAGTAGGGACTATTTTGGATTGAAGAACTAATAGATAAACCAAGGACCGGGTCGCTAGGGCGAGTTGTACACTTGTGTCCATGATTACTGAATATAATTGATTTTATTGCAACATGTTGATTGTTTTCCTAAATTTTCAGGTTTTCCTCTTGAACAATCCTATTCGTTGTAGTGAAGGAGACAATATGAGTGTTTCTTTTGTGATGAATCGTTCTAAAGAAAACCATCGATTGTTAGAAGTTGAGTTTGAGTGTGGATTCAAACAGGCTTTTGGGATGTCACTACAACCATTCAGGAAGAAGTTTTTCATAGAGTGAGGAAGATGACTTTTTTCTCTGATAGGAGTCTTACTAAAGGTAAATTTGGCATTTCAAAATTTTGCCTTTTCTTGATCAATGAATGGTTGCATATATTTATAATGTTGTCAATTACATGATTCCTCTTTCAATTCTGAAATAGAAGGGGTCAATTGTAGGTATTGGTTACATTATTTTGAATAGTATCATTGTCTTATATATCAGCAAGTTACTTTTGAACTCTTGCATCCCTCTTTTGATGACTGTATGTTCTGCATCATGTGTAGATTCTTTGCTCAATCGCTTTTGCCATGTCAATTGGCTTTTACCACTAAGTGACTGATGATGATCTGAGGCATCTTATGCTAGATTTTTTTTTATATATAAAAAAAGTCAAGAATATGAAGCACGATTTTGGGACGGGGAAATTCCCAGTTTCTCAAAAACCTTAATCTCTAAAATAGTTTCACATAATTCAACATTCGTTTCGGAACGTGGAACAAATTCGGGAGCGGAATTTGCTACCCATAGATGAATTTGGTTTGATAGGAAGCAATAATGATACCTAGACTTTACAATTTTTTTAAAGTGTAGGTTGTAAAGTGAAGTAATAAAAAATCCCTTTCTATACGCTTACAAGGTGTTTACATAAGCTTTTTATTCCTCTTTTGGTTTTTGATTTTTGATTTTTTTTTTGGTGGTTTTTTAAAAGGCACTTGTATAGTTCAGTAATATCTTTTTCTTTCCCATTTTATATTTTCTCAAACATCACGTGACTTCCAGCTTCCTTTTCTTCCCTTTTCTTTATCATCTTCCACCTCCTTTGAGCTTCCAACCTTCCATACAAATTTCCACCATTTTCGACCTTTCCTCATAAGCTCACATCTGCAATAAACATATAAAAAAAACAATTAAATACACCAAAATATATGCTTCTATGGTCTATCATACAAACAAAAGCCCTAAGGTTTAAAAGTAGATAATTGATCAAAAGTTGTACATTTACAAATCTAGGGTTTCTAAAAACATTGTTCAAGTTTCATCTAGTTTCGATGCTTTCGACGTTCCAGTACTCAAATTTGCAATATGCTGGCTTACCCACCAAATTGAATTGAAACGATCGAATTAATTTGCAATATGCTGGCTTACCCACCAAATTATGTGAGACTATCTCAAAATATATCAAATGTCATTTTAAAAAAAAAAATTTGTTAGAAAATATATTCCTACATATACCCCTGATTTTCACTCAAATTACGTCAAATTGCCATTTGATTCCTACATATAGCTAAGTTAACTTAATCTACTGTCACAGTAAAAAATTTCACTCTTGTCTACTTTGTCACTCAAATTACAACAATCAATTTCTCTCTACTTTCTCTTTAAAGTTGCCACACCCACTACCCACTACCCACTTTTCTCTATCTACTTTGTCACCAGCTCTAAACTGTGATCTAAAGCAGTGCTAGTTTAATAATGGAAAATTGGTGTATATGCTTTCTCTAGTTATTAGGAGTTGATGCATTCTGCATGGTTGGTTTTTCATGTCCACATTTAATCTGTGTATGATAGGAATGCTACTTTACAAACGTTGTCCTCTCTGTAAAATCAATAATAATAGATTAATAGCAGATAAATCTTTATGCTTATAATGCATATAATGAGTCGGCTATGAAGTTCAGAAATCTAGAATCGTAGATGTTGTGTATTCTATTGTTCCCTCCAGTGCATTAATCTTGCTCCAATGTTGGATGTTTGAAACATACTCTGTATGTTAATGTTATTATAGTTTTCATGTCACACTCTCAGTTCCCCCCCTATTTTGCAGAGCTGGAACTTGATTGCTCTATCGGAACTTCCGAAGATATGCTCATTATGTTGATTTATACTCTGACCATTCCCTCATGCATGAGGTCTTTGAACTCTTTGAGCCGCCATTCTACTGCTTTATTGGTAACAAATGTCATCATTTTTTGATGCATAACAATTTTAGAGCTCATAACAATGTCATAGCGAGGCCGTAATATAGTTTTGGCGCTGAAAGATGTAATGCATAACAGTAGCAAATATTGAAATGGCAATGTTGTAATACTAATTTTGTATCTGAATGGTTCTCTTAGATGAATTATTGTCCTAGCATTATACTGGTAATTTGTTATATTGATGAATTATTCCTGTTCTGTTAGCAATCAAACAATTCTTCGGTGAATTAGGTATTGTGACTTACAACCAAATAAACAGATGACTTTACGACTTACAATCAATTTCATTAATCAACTCCAACAAAACGTCACTTTTCTAATCAATTCAAACAAACTCAAATAAAGTATAGCATCATTGTTTATTTTTTAGATTGGTAAGAAAAATGTGAATTGGTTGTTGTTCTGGGTCCACTAGGTGGTCAACCCGATATGGATGGGCCCATACCCTAGGTCCAATTCTGATAGAGCTAGGGACACATCAGATATTCTACAGCGAATGATATGACGCCACGTGTCATGGGCTAGGCTCACACGTCAGCTCAGCTGACTCAGTAAAATCCTAACCGGGTAACCTACGCCTATATAAGGATCAGTCCAGTCATTTCATCAGGTACGCAGTATCAAACACGCAATTCATAATACACAAGCTCACAATACACTGGCTTCTTACTCCCGATATCTGACTTAAGCATCGGAGGGGCGTTCATGGGTTCCACCCCCCAGGTTAGCAACCTTTGGCTGTTTTGCAGGTCATAGCATTAGCAAGGATCACTCGGAGTCAACATCAGCATAACAAAGAGCATCGACTTTTCATAAGAAGTTCCAGAACAGGAACAGTTGTAATTTAGTAACATAATTAAGTGGCTGTAATTTGTATGTGGCACTTTTTTTGGTTAATTATGATAGTATTCAACTGGTTGAGAGGAAAAGGAAGATTCATTTTCATAGAAATCATTTTACACTAAATTCAAATAATGTTTGCACCATTTGCTCCAGGATCAGCAACTGTTCCCTAATTACAGAATTTAGCACTGAGCACTGATATTTAGTTATACAAAAATTTCCCTGAAACATAAATAACCAAAATATTACACAAAAACTACCCAGCAAACAAAGATTGAGTGCAAAAGAAACTAATCTTTGCATATCAAAGAATGCAACTCAATGTTAAGCAGCAAAAATTTCCTCAATCTCGACCTCATGTTTCCACGCATGAGCTCGCCATTGTCAACCCAAAACCCTAAACCTCACACCCTTTATATCTCAACCAATCCCCTTCATCGTCTCCTTCAGCGTTGTGAGTTTATTCTTGTGAGCCTTCATCTCGGCCTCCATGTTTAACTCAATATTCTTCATTGTTTCCAACTGCTCTGTAAATTTATTCTCAATCACTTTCATCCTCTCACCAGCAAAAGCCCTCTTAATGATAATTTCTTTCAACTTGCTTGATTCATAACCCGTCTTCGACTCAAAATCTAGGCCTTGTAGTTGGTTAATTCGACTACACAAAAAGGCCACTTTCATACCTAGTATCTCAAAACCCTTCAATGTTTTCTCCCACGTTTGAAGATCTTCATCAGACACAAAACCTTTCTTGCAGGATTTGATGGCATCAGCAATGTTGATAGTCTCTGATATTATTCCAACCACTAAATTGCAGTTCAGTCCCTTGAGAAGATGTTCATGCAAAAATGATCCTTCACTATGACACAACTCAAAGTACTTCTTTCTTGTACTTTGAGAGAACTTGGAGTCTATTACTAGACCATCCACAATAATGTTAAAGTTGTCGAAGCATTTAATCCCTTGGAATTTAATATCGGAATCTGAGAAATGGATCCCGTCAAGTACTTCAGGTCCCATGTCAACATCACTGCTGCTTTGAGACAGGTGATCGATGACAGGGTAGTCGGCTTCTGTTTGTATGACCTTTTGGGTGTGATCTTCTGTTTTTCGATGGGTGTGTTCTGTTTTTCGATGGGTGTTAAGTTAATAGAGATTAGTGCAAATGTAACGATTAATATTTGATTTTAATATGAAGAGTCAAAGACAATCAAAAGAATGAGCTGAATACCTGATATCTGTTGTCCTAGACCAGAATCCAAGGGTAGGAGCCCTAGAGCTTCATCAACATTATCATAGCTTTGTTCTCTTATAATATAAATCTGTAGAAACAGAGATAATGCAATGTACTAGACTTAGCAAATATGTTATTCAAAATAATCTTACCATCTTAGTGAGCTTTTAGTTGATATAGATTTACACCAGAAGAAACTTTCAATGTGCAACCAAACAAACAATTGACCATTATTCAGATAACCATGGCAAGACCAATCCAATGTTACTAGGGCTTGGGAACTCATGTGCCTAAAATGAAGACAGTCAGAGAGTCATGAGTGTCAAGAATCAGACACAGGCGATCGAGTTAGAATGAGAAGTCAAGTAAATTCTCAAAGCGAAACATACTTGAGGAGCTAAAGAAAACATGAAATAATGTTTCATTGAAATAGTCAAAGAAATTCTCTTTGTTGTTTGGGTTTGCTTTGCCATAGCTCACAAGTCACAACCATCTTATACACAAGATAAAAACAATTTCAAGCATTCTGTTCCAATTGATGAACACAAGTTTGAAAAACTTGCCTTAAATTTAGTAGGCTTAATTAGATGGAAAACCACCACATCACCCTCACGCAAGTCATGATCAATGGAAAACCCCCTCCATCCACCACTTAGACCTGATTTTACAACTAAGTAATTTGTGTTGAATTTCTTCTCAGCTTCATCAACCAAAACTACTATACTGTCATTCTTAGGTAGATGTTCATCACAGAATTTCTTTGGCAGACCCTGTTCATCGCAAAACACAAGTAACAAATGATATAGTCAACAAATCATGCTAAAATATACTCCCCTGTCCCAAAATAATTGCTTCATTTAATTTTTCACATCCTCGAAACACAACTTTAAATATTAATATTTTTAATTATGTATATATATGTAATATTTGGAAATCAAATGAGATCCTACATGACTGTATTTTTCGTTACATATATAAAGTTAAAGAAGGTCAAAGACTGATAACCATGTCGCTTTTAATGGAGTATGAGTTCTACTGTCTTACCAACCAAAACCCTCCTGAAACATGTGATTTCAACATCAATTTCACAAAGCTGGGAAATTCAGCTGACAAATTTGCTTGGACCTCTTTTGCTCGCTCCATGGCAGATGCCTTGTTACCAGCCGATGATAGAGGATAACTTAAATCCATCCTTTGACTGTCCAAACACAGCCTCATCAATATACATTGCATTTTAAAGTTAAATTCCACACAAAAAGCTAGACTTTTTTTTATGGAGAAACTCACATTTTCTCTTTTATTGGATTATCAGAAGCCTTGTGGTGTTCTTTTTTAGCTGAATCACTGCTTTTGACCTTCTTCTTAGGTCTTCAAAAGAAAAACAGGAATCATATACAATGGAGAACCAATTTTGTAAAAATGCAACATTTTGAGCATGGCAATTTCCATTGAAAATTTCTTCCTACACCCGGATCACCATGCACCTGCTCTTAAAAAAAGAACATTTATGCTATACATTTATAACATTCATGTATTACTTTCATAACACTTATTCAAATATAAAGAATGAATGTTCTAAATGCATAATATAGATGTTCTGTTTTAAATATATGAGCATGGTGTTTAGTGTGCAACCGGGTGCACAAATCAGGGATAAAATTCCCACACATCTATAAGTACTTTCGGACGTTTTTGTTACTCAGTCTTCAATTAGGACCAAAAACATCAAAGAGATATTACTCAGACTAGCCCATCATATATTCCATGTTGGATCCTCAACATTAACACATGGTTTTAGGGCTGAAAACAAGCACATAATAGCCATCTTTATCACAAATTCACACCTTTGAGTAGCATAGTCAGATAGGATTTTGGGCATTGCAAAATCACACAAAATCAACCAAAATTCTTCAAGTAATTGTTCAATAATGCAAATTGTAGATGTACATAGAAGCTTACCTTTCTATCTTTCTTAATTGAGTACAAGCAATATCTTTTGAGGACTCATCATCATTAATGACCCTCCCTCCTTTGTTACTTTTTGCAACAATCATCTTCCCAAAAAGTAAAGTACAAAAGGGGGAAATCAGGGCTTCAAAAAATGGCTAAGCATGATTAAAATTCAGAAATTTAAACCCCACAAAAAAAAGTGAACAAACTTACAGGGGGAGTAGGAGTAGTAGTAGGATGATCATCTTGTAGCATAGAAAGTCTTTTAGCAATTAATGAAATCTTCATATCCTTCTTTGAAGTAGATGATGTCCCTTTTTTCTGCCATAAAAAAAGAGATAATCAGCAAAACAGAACAAACCCATTTGAAATAAGTTCATCCCAGAAATTGGGGGAAAAAATCAAGAACCAAGAAATGAAGAAGTGATAACATTGAAAATGGTGGATAATGAGCTTACAGAAGAATCATTATTGTTTCTCATGGTGTTGCAATTTGCTTCTCTAATTTTGCTCTCGTTTTTTTTTTTTTTCGAAACAAAAAAAAAACACTAAAAGAGTATGAGAGGGAATTGAGAGAGTGACTTGAGTGTCAGTACACACTACTACCAGTAAGGAATTAAGGATGAATGTAAGAAGAGAACAATAAAGACGTTTGGATTTGAATTGGCATGACATGGCTTGTCGGGAAATTCACCTAGTCACCTCTTTACATAATTACCCCTATCTTAGTAGGATAAATACTCCATGTTTCTTTTTAGTCTGTCTCACAATAAAATGTTTTATTAGTATTTTTGGAGTGTTTTATCAATATAATATTGTGAATAAAAATATTGACTAAAATAGTGGCAAACTAACAATAATTATTAATATATTGTCCACGTCAGACTTGTTTTTAATTTTTTTTTTTACGCAGTATAAATTGATGTTCCAGATAGCAATTTCTTTAACAAAATCATTATATCAAATTGCGATGTTATTGAAGTTAAAAAACCCAAACAATGCATTTATTGTAGAAACCAATGACCAAAGTTGGGTTGTATTAGGTTACAGGGGAAATCGCAATTTAGACCAATGAGCAATGACCAATGTTGGGTTGTAGAGACCAATGACCAATGGTGTATTAATTTATGAGTCAAATAGGGTTAAGGATTCATTTCATTTTATGTGTTTTGGTTTGCATACAATCAAAAAATTATTGAATAAGGTGTTGGGATTACTTTGACCCCTTTTAGGATCAAATTTATGGTTAAAATTGACAATGATGATGATGATGATGGTTAATTTTAACCTCAAATTAGACAAAATGGGCCTCAAAAACTTTAATCCAACTAATTTCTCCCTACACATATCAAAACATACAAATTTAGACAAAATCCTAACCATACTTAACCCCTAATTAACATTTCAATTAATAGAATGTTACGATTGAGAATAAAACTAAATTACAATGGTACCATGTAGAATTTAAAAAAAAATTAATGGTACCACATGAAAAAGACAAAAGTACGATGGTATCAAATGAAATTTCCCTTAATTAATTAAAAAAAACTGCGAACAACAAACTTTATATTAAACCTACTAAAGATATTTAAAACAAAGTATAAATAATTTATCAATATCATGGAAATATAGAATTTTTCAATATTCTTGTATTATCATTATTTTAGTATTTTTTAACAAAAGATCCACTAGATTAGACTAGTTTTTTGTGTATGCAATGTGTGCAATAATCTTAATTTCGTTATCAAAATTATCTTCTTAAAAAAAAAAAAATTCACATAATTTTTTTTTAAAAATAATTAATGGTACTTGTCATTTTTTTAATTGTGATTACTTGTTTTAAATAAGTCTATTAATGATTTTTTCACTAGTTTAGTTGTTGACCGCCACCTTAGCTTGCTGCCGGATTGGGTCAAAAGGGGAGGAAAATTGGCGGAAATGGGCTGAAATGGGGGAAAAGGAAAAAATTCTGAAAAAAAATTGTTGTTTTAATGAATCACGTGCTGGTCAACGTCAAAATCCGACAACGAGATGGTGATCAACAACTAGGGAGAAATTTTTACAAAATTTTCTAGAAAAGATTTTTTTTTTTTTTGTTGGCAAAAGCTAGGCTACTAAGAATTCAACAAATCATCATATTTGATTGAATTTCTTAATCACCAGTATTGTGGGAAAAAGCCAAGTGAGAAATGAATTCATTTGGTTTGCAATTTTTAGTCAATATATTAACAAGTTAGTGCATTTTTTGTATTACTCACTTTAAACTAAGTAATCTAATTGATTGGCTGGCAAATTGTGAATTGATTGCCAAATTTTGGAGTTAATTTCTGAAAGACCCAAGTTAGGAGACTAAGCATAGCAAAACATTTAGGCTCCGTTTATTTGGAAGGAAAACAATTTTCATGGAAAATCATTTTCTAAGGAAAACAATTTTCAATGGAAAACATAGATGTAAACAAAGTTTTTCTTCGTTTGTTTGATTAGAGGAAAACTTGTGAAGGAAAGAAAAAATGAATTAGCAATGAAGAAAAGATGAGAAGAGTGAATAAGGGAGAAGTAAGGAGTAGAAGGAAAATGTGACATTCCTTCTCCACAAAAGGAAAATGGTTTTCCTTTTCTAAAGTGACATTTTCCATCTCAAGAAAAATTGTTTTCCATCCCTTTCCAAAACAAACAAAGAAAAATGAAAAGAAGGGAAAAAATCATTTTTCGGGAAAATGTTTTCTATCAAAACAAACGGAGCCTTAGGGACCCTTGCACTCGTTTATGCTAGTAAACCCATCCTTCATTTTGACTAATAATGGATATGTCAATTTTGTACTCCTTCCGTTTTATTTAGATATAACATGTTGACTTTGGACACTATTCACTCAACACATTTTAACAACTAATTGTTATTTATATATAAGACAAATATAGCCAATTCAAGTGGGATTTTGTTAGATTCGACTTGGTGCAAATTATCCAAATTTTTTTTTTATATTTTTTTTACAATTATACAATTAAAGATATTGTAAGTCAAAATTGTTCATTGGCAAGTGTGAAAAGTCAAATGTAACGTCTAATAAAAAATAGAGGGAGTATATGGTAATGTGGTAATTTCCTAATTCCATATTCTATTGGCGAATCCATTAAAACAAGAAGTTGATCACTCCCTCTACTTGTTTAAATATGCATAAGATTTCATTGTATTGCCGTTTAATTGGTTGAATACCTTTTGATGGATGATCTAATTTTTGTTTCTTCCCACTATATTCCCTTATCAAATGATGTATTGGGTTGGATTTATTCTGATTATTCCAAGTGTGAAATAGTTTACTAGGATGCCTAGAAAATTGATAATTGATAGGTCCATTTTAGGACCGATTTCCTGGACTCTTTTAACTTGCTTTCTGTTGTTTTTAGGCTTAGTTTTATTAGTTTTAGGCCTTTTTAGCTTAATTTAGGTCTTACTTGCGTTTTCGTTGAATAAAGCCTTTTCTTGCCATTTTTGCTAATAATTGAGCACTTTTGCGTTACTAATGCCTTGCGTTCATTCATGTAGGTATTTTGTGTATTTTCGATCAATTCTTAAAAGCCGACAAGGCTCGTGAGAGGTCCCGAGAAGCTTTGGGAAGTGTTCCGCAATAAAGCCAAGACCACAATCACCACTTTTGGAGCATAGGTCAACTTTGAAAGGCCATAACTTTTTACATACTTATCATTTTAAGGCGATTCAAGTTTGAGGTTAAAGCTTGTTCCGATAGCTTCGAAACGCCTAGTCATAAGCTAAATTCTGATAAGAAATGAAGGAGTTATGATGTTTTTAAAACTGACTGTCTTGCTGTCCAGCGACCGCTGAGACGTTTCCAGCGCCCGCTGAGACCTATTCAGCGCCCGCTGATATTTCCAAGCGCCCGCTGAACTGGCCAGAACAGTTAGTAGCTCATTTTTTGGCTCCAGCGCCCGCTGAGACCTCTCCAGCGCCCGCTGACTTATGCCCAGCGCTCGCTGAGAAGGCCCTGTTCGTATCATTTAATCTGTTTTAGCTTATTTTTCGTGCATTTTTTTGGGGAACTATAAATAGCCCCCTCCCCTCATTTTAGAAGCCAGCTGAGGTTAGAGGCTCATTTAGGGTTTTAGGTTAGATTTTGTTGCTTTCTTCTTCAATTGCTCTTGTAATTTACATTTAGTTCTTCAATTTTTGCAAGTTTCTTAGTTTCTCTTCTTCTTGTTCTTCAATCTCTTCAAGGTATTTTTAATTGCTTTCTTTACTTGCTTTCTTACTTGTTTTATGTACTTATTTTGCTAGTTCTTGTTGTTTATGTTGTTATTTGTTGTTAATTTAGTTGTTTATGCTTGGTTTGTTGATGTTTTAGTTGGTTTTTGGTAGTTTAGTTATATTTTGGTGTTTGTTTGAGTGTTATTAGTTTTAGGTTTTGTTGTTGGTTTAGTTTTATGTTTAATTGTTAGTTTGTTAGTTTAGTTGTTCTTAGTTTTAGGTTTAATTTATGCTTTTAGTTATAGTTTTAATTATGTTTTTATTAAATAATTTTGAGTAGTTAATTTCTAGGGTTTAAGTGAAACTTCTCAATTCCTCCATGATTGTGGTTTAGTTATTTTTAGGTTTGGTTGTGATTTTGTCGGTACCTTAGGATTCGGTAATGTTGAGTCATATGTTTAGCTAGCATAGGATTCATTGAAGAATCCCCACCGAAGGACCGAAAGGTGAACGTGGGTGATGACTTCCTTTGCCCGATTGATGGAAGCACCACGAAAGTTGGGCCTTCGATCAAGGGAAAGTTACCGGTCTTCGTGATTTTGTGCTTAGGACTTGTTAGATGTGTCGCTGCACGAAAGTGAGTTGTATATGTCTTTCCGGTCATCGTACTAGCTCGAAAGAGTGGTGCTATCTTAGAACGACCTCCCCTTATCCATGACCTAAGTCTAAATTTCGATTGATTCATAATTCATGGTGGTATGAGTTGTGGATCTCTTACCCTAGTCTCTTTTATTCTTGCTTTCATAGTTTAGTTTTAGTTAGTCCCCTTAGTTCCCTCCACTTCTCGCGACCATCCATTGACCTAGCTCGTTCGACGCTCATGCCTAGACTAGTGCAACGTACCTTCCCCGTGTTCGACACCCCCACTCATACTACGACGGGGGTTTTTATTTGGTAAGAAAACCCCTCCTATCAATAATCAAACATGCTTATTACTATTCAATTGATCAAGCATAATTGATAATCAAATTATGCTTTAATTTGGTGAGTATTTCCATTTTAGAAATCGTTGAGGGCATCTTGTGACTTACCTTGTAGAACAAAATATGGAGGGGGGAGCCAAGTTTTTTGAAATGGAGGATGACATACGAAGTTTAGACATTAAAGAAATATGAAAGTTAAAAAACAAAATAAAAAAATAGAAAAAAACTTAGTCTTGTAGACAGAAAGTTAGAGTGTTGGATAGATGGTGGCTATTGCGGGCCAACCTGAAGTTGGAATGTTGGACGAATGATTGAGTCAAATTGGATTTTGGCTCTCGTGTCTTTCTTGGATCTTAGTAGAATGATTATTGCTTATCTACTTCTGTTTTGAGTATTTAGGTTTTGTCCTGTTATATGCTTGCTACACTTATTTTTTTTGTTTTTATAGATAAAGTCTTGTGTATATTAGGTGTACACTAACTTAATTCTCAACACCTCAACGTATAAAAGTTATCCTTTGTGTTTTTACGTGTTTGAAGTAGCTTTATATTCATTTTAAACTAAATTAGTATCCACCCATTAAAATGGGGTACCGTTATCCCTTAATGGGTCCTCCATTAGGGTAGGGGCTCCACCTTTACCTCTAATCCTTAGGTTCAGTCAGTGTTTAAAATCCTTATACCATGATACCATCCAATGAACCGGTCAATTTTTTATCTTGAAAAAAACATTTTATGAGCTGTGCCCTTAAATACAAGGATTCCCAAAAGAGAAACATGACAGATTTACAGCTTAAACAACATCAATATTCAATACCCATTTGCCTGCTTAAGTGCTTAAGGTGTCCTATATCTTCCTTTTGCTAATAAAGAGATATAAAACTTCAAACATGGAGTACTAGTATATGTCCTAAAATCCCTCCTATCAGTAACGGCCCGTATGGTAGCCAGTCATAAACGACGGTAATGAGAATGAATTTATAATCAAATTTGGAAGAGAAATCAAAATTCATTTCCATGGTGCTGCTAGTTTAAGTCAAATTTATCTAATTTTCTTCACAAATATCCATTCTCACCTAATACAACCATCCCATGATAATGAAAGGTAATAGAAAATAAGAAGAAAATTCAAGTCTGGGAATGAAAATATGTTCTCTGTAGCGATTATATGATTTTTCCTTAACAAAATTACACTTTAAATTCATTACCATTACCACAATCAAATGGACAGTAACGGCCCATTTGGTAGCTGGTTATAAATTGATGTAATGGGAATGAATTTATAACTAAATTTGGAAGGAAAATCAAAATTCATTCCCATAGTGGTGTTAGCTTTACTCCAATTTATCTAATTTTCTTCACAAATCTCCATTCCCTTCTAATACCACCATTCCACATGATAATGGATGGTAATGGAAAATAAGAAAAAATTTCAAGTTTGAGAATGACAAATATATTTTTCATAGAGATTTTGAAGTTTTTCCTTAACAAATTACACTTTAAATCCATTACTATTACAACAATTCATTACCAACAACCAAAAGGACAGTAAGAGTATTAAATTACATTTTCCCTTGAATTCTTCCAAGTTAGGCTCTGTTCTTTAGGATTGATCTGGTCTGATTTGATCTGAACTGATCTGAATTGAATTATTTTTATTTTTATTTTTATTTTTTATTTTTTTATTTTTTTATTTTTTTATTTTTTTTTTATAATTGTAATACTTATTTTTTTATGAGAAATGTAATACATGATTATATTTACTAAAATAATAATAATAATTATTAATAATAATAATTAATACAATAATTATTATTATTATAATTATTAATATTATAATTATTATTATGATAGCCCGTTTCATTTCACCTCTTCATTCAATCTCACTCCAAAACTTCAAATAATAATATTAATACTAATACTACTACTACTATTACTACTAATAATAATAATAGTAGTAGTAGTAATAATCACCGCCGAAAAATTTGACCAAACCGTCACCGAAAAAGTTGAACGAATAATCACCGTCGAAAAAGTCATTCCGAAAACCGTCGCCGAAAACTCGGCTTGAAAACCGTCGCTGGAAAAGTTGGCCGAATGATCATCGTCAAAAAAGTCAGTCCGAAAACCGTCCCTGAAAAACTCGGCCTAAAAATCGTCGCCGGAAAAGTCGGCCGAATAATCACCGTCGGAAACTTCAATCCGAAAACCGTCGTCGGAAAAGTCATCCCGAAAACTGTTGCCGAAAAACTTGGCCTGAAAATCGTCGACGGAAAAGTCGGCCGAATAATCACCGCCGGAAAAGTCAGTCCGAAAACCGTTGTCGAAAAAGTCGTCCCGAAAATCGTCGCACTGGCTTGAAAATCGTCGGCGGAAAAGTCAGCCGGATAATCACCGCCGGAAAAGTCGGCCGTATAATCACTGTCGGAAAAGTCAGTCCGAAAACCGTCGTCGGAAAAGTCATCCCGAAAACCATAGCCGGAAAACTCGTTCGAAAACCGTCGTCGGAAAATGTCGAGCGGAAAAACGATGCTCGAAATTAATAATAATAATAATAATAATAATAATAATAATAATAATAATAATAATAATAATAATAATAATAATAATAATAATGAGTAATAATGTCTGATCTGATCTGATCTGATTACTGTAGCTTTTAAGTCCAAAAGAACAGGGCCTTAGCTGTTGCATTAAAACTACTCGTTTAGTGCCCATTAATTAAAGTCAAAACATAAGAATCTGGCCCCACCACTAGTCAATTAATTAAACCAAATTTCGCTGTTTCCTTCCACAGTTGTTTATATAAACAACTTCACCATCTAGTTTCCCATCTTTCTTTTACATTGTTGTTGCTATTGTTTGCACTGTTGTCAACGTTATTTGTTTGATCAGAAATGTATAGATCAGCTAGTGCAACACGGTTTTCCGATGAGTTCATAGCGAATAATATGGTACCGGCTTCGAAAACATTGCCTTTGATAAGAGGTCAAGTTGCTGATGAGTTGCCGGTTTACCAGCAACATTCTGAAGTTGTCAAGAAACAGAGTGGTTTGCAGAGGAAGTTGTCAATGCCTGCTGAGTATGTTGTTCATCTCATTCCTGTGATTCTAATTCTTTGTGGGTTTATTCTTTGGTGTAATTCTCATCATACTGACAAAATTTAACAGATAGCTCAGGTGGTTAGAGATTCTCTCCCGGTATCAGGGGATCTAGGATCGTTTCTCATAAAAAAAAAATTGATGCTTCATTTTTATGACAAATCTTGATTTGTTGATCATGTATTAGTCAGTTTGTTATACTACCATCCCTGATGTATTCCTTCATTCTAATCATACATTTTTTAAGAAAGTTTATTTAGTTAAAATATGTTTTTTTTTTGTTTTCCTTTTTTTTATTTGGTTTTTTTTGTTACATGCTAGGCTGCCATTTGCTGTTGGTTACAACTTGGTGTTGAAGTGTGTGTGAGCCATGTTCTTGTGTAGAGTTTTAGAACAAGTCCACCATTTTATATACAACAACCATAACAAGAGTTTATTTGCTACGATGTGAATATGGCATTTTTTCTTCTCTAATTGATGTCAAATCGTTGCAAAATAATCTCACCTTTAATTTATTTCAAAATAATCCCACCTTTATACATCATCTGCTTAAAATGGACTATAAAGGTGGGATTATTTTAAGCAACTGATGTATAAAGGTGCGATTATTTTGGAATAAATTAAAGGTGGGATTATTTTGAGCAAACCATCCAAATGGACAAAGTGTTTTGCGAGGGTTACAAAGTGTTTTGGGGGGTTACAAAGTGTTTTGGGGGTTACAAAGTGTTTTAAGGGGTTACAAAGTGTTTGTAGTGTGAAAAGCGTTTTTGCTGGTGTGTAGTACACGCGCGCGCCGCATGGTTAATTAACTGTGCGGCCAACCGCGTGCAAAACGCGCTGTAAATATTTCTATCTGGAAGATCATAGCGTTTTGAGAATGTTTCAAGACAATTGTTAATTGCTGCAAATTAGTTATACATAGACTGGTGTTGGAAGGCTCCCTCACCTACATAGGGCATTCACAAGAAAATCCTTCATAATTGATATCGTCTTAAAACTTACCATGAACCTCGTGGTTGCTAGTGGGTTGATGGCATATAATTGCCTTTTGATATTAAAATACAGATCGTGTATAACAAATGAATATTTTATGCTTTAAAAATAATATCCTTCAATTGCACATAACCTGATACGAAGGTAGTACTTCCTCCGTTTTCAAATTCTCGCAACAAAGGTGTAATGCACGGACTCCAAAAAAAATTTGTTAAGTGTGTATTTGTTAGTAGATTAGTAAAAGTAGGAGAGAGAAAAAAATAAAGATGGACCCACAAATTTTATAAAAACCCGCCAGTGTACAGTAAAGGGGGGGGAGGTAAATTTTTTTTTTTTGGTTTTTTTACAGCATTTTTAGTTAGTTGGTGGGTGAAATTTAAAAATTTCACCAACTTCTAAAATCTGAAATTTTGAGGAGGGAAATTAAAACTAAAAATTTTTCCCTCCAAATATTTCAGTAAGTTTACACATAATGTTAACAGCCCCCTATATATACATTCAATGTTTGAGCAAAAAAATTTTACAGCCCTCTTCCAAAATACACACTACTTTTCTACATTTACAACAGCAGACACTTGCACACACTGCTGCACATTCTTCTCCTCTCAGCACCAAAAAAAAACCAAAATGGAGGAAGAAGATGACGGATTCTACAACATCGATCTGCTGTTGCGTGAAGAAGGGCTACTGAACGAGGGCTCAACCGCTACTGAACCAGAAGTAGGTAAGGATTTAACAAATACTCAACGTAGTTATATTGCATTTAAATTACTTGGAATTAAAAATGGACAAGCATTACCAAGGGGTGCACAAAGTGACATAGCAAGAGAGATTGGTGTTCATTGTAGCACAATCAGCAGAATATTCAACGAAGCACAGAATCAGCAAGAGAGGGGCAGTGACATTGATGTCAGGAACAAAAAAAGGGAAATGCTGGCAGGAAAAGAATGGAGGTGGATGAGGAGTGGTTACAGTCAGTTTCACTCCACCTCAGAACAACATACAGGGCATATGCTGGTGCCCTTGGCTGCTCACCAAGTTATGTGTTCAACCTGCTGAAGAGGGGTCACTTAAGGGTGCACACAAGCAATAACCACCCTACTGTTAGTGACAAGCACAAAATTGCAAGAATGAAATGGTTGTTGTCCCATATAATTCCTGGTACTCCTACAAGCAAACTAGTCTTTGATGACATGAGGCATACAGTGCACATAGATGAAAAATGGTTTTTTTTAAACCCTGAGATGAGAAGATTTTATCTACTTCCTGCTGAAATTGATCCATACAGGCATTGTCAATAAAAAAGATTTAGAATTAAAGTGATATTTATGGGAGTAACATCTAGGCCTGTTTATGATGAGGCTGGAACCCTAATACATGATGGTAAATTTGGGATATTCCCGTTCATTTACAATCATGTAGCAAGGAACAAGTCAAAGAACAGACCAGCAGGGACAGTGGAAACCAAAGCTGTGCAGAATGTAAGTAAAGATATCATCAGAGAAATGCTAACCACAAAAGTAATTCCTGCTATCATGGAAAGGTGGCCAGCAAGTATGTCCAAGAACATCACAATCCAACAAGATAATGCACGGCCACACATATCCCCAAATGACCCAGAGTTTGTGAATGCAGCAACACAAAATGGTTTCAACATAAAGCTAGTTTGTCAACCCCCAAAGTCACCCGATTTAAATGTTTTAGATTTAGGGTTGTTTAGAGCTTTTCAGAGTTTGCAGTATCAATCCTTCCCCAACACCTTAGATGAGCTCATTGAAAAAGTGCAGGAGGCATATTGGAATTTTGACACAACCAAAATTAAGTTCACATGGTTACAGCTCCAATATGTTATGATTGAGATTCTGAAGGTAAAAGGTGGTAACAACTATAAGAACCCACATGTAGGAAAGGAGAGACTTCAAAGGATTGGTCAACTACCAGAAAATGCAGAGGTGGATCAAGATTTAATCAATGAGGCTGTACAATACTTAAATGAACACTGCAATCCAACTGAAGATGATGTGATGATGGGTGAGGATGCTATGGTGGTGGATGCTGACTAAAGGGTTGAATGATACATACATTTCACTGCCTCATGTAACCACCTCAACTAGGAAGGTATCCAACTTTTGTTTTTTTATTGGATGCCTATTTCACATGAGTGGTTATTTGGTATGTTTTTGGATATAGCAGTGTATATGTTTTAGTATTAGTTAGTGTAAGGACTTATTGTACAAGTTATTACAATCAACACTTTTTGTAAGGCATGGCTTAAAAAAAAGAATACTTTTGTAATTACTATGCATGGGCTTAGTTTATAATACTTTTGTAAGCATATTGGACATTGTACTTTGGTAGGAATGGTAAGCAAGTGTTACTATGTGTAGCAAGGTTTTGTAAGTAATGAATGACCAAAGATTTTAAGACATTTGTTTAATATTTCCAATTAGTTAAGTACTTGTTGAGGGCATGACTACAAACAATGTTGAAATCAATGTTGCTACAATCACAAAAAAAAAAAATAACCCAAATCATTTGACATCTTTAATTACTACATCCATCAGGTACAAACTTTATCACAAATGTCACAAGTTATTAGGGGTTCCTCAACAATGTTGTATGATATTAATTTTAATCACACTTCATTGGAGCACCGCCTAACACCAAAACTTTTGTGTTGAGTCCCTTCATCATATGGATGGAAAACATTTTAGCAACATAACACAAACATTTAAAAGTAAAGGACTCAATATTAGTGGGTTAGTAGTTGATTAATGTTCCCTCAACTATGGTTACATAGCAACCATAGGAGCCTCATAAACCACTTCTAAGATCCACACTTTGTTTGTAATTATAATGCAGTTGGGAAAAAAAAACAGAGAATAAAACCTCTCTCACTTAAGATCATCGAGGTTTTTACTGGGACTCAATCAATTCACTCATCATCCATCAAATAAAAACACTGCCCCTCTCTATAAAGCACATGGGACTCCATTGCTTGTTTATGAATGAAACAAGCAATGAAATTTACAAAACCCGCCAGTGAACAGAATAACATAATCAAGACTCGTCATATACTTGAAGCTCTTCAATAGCACACACAACCACATGACCATAACCACACATCCTACAAAATGAGCAATGTGCAAATTAATAAAGGATCATGAAAAACAAAAACATCACACACAAATAACCAAATTGAGCAAAATGCATATTAATGTAGTGAGCTTCATAGAAGATCATCAAAGACCACAAAAACAGTGAACTTCACACAACATAGACAACAAGCTCTTCAATAGCACACACAACCACATCAACATAACCACACATCCTACAACATCACACACCAAAAACCACTGTTTAAAAAAAACATTAAATTGACAGAATAACTTCACACAGCCAGTTGAAAAACCAACATTAAATTGACAGAATAACTTCACACAGCACAAATAAAATTTCAGAACATAACATTATAAATTTTCACAATTTTTCAGAACATTAAAATTTCAGCACAAATTAAATTTCAAAACAGTTTTTCAGAACATTAAAATTTTAGCACAAATAAAATTTCAGCACAATTTTTCAGAACATTAAAATTTCAGGACAAATAAAATTTCAGAACAGAACATTAAAATGGATGAAAAAAGCATTGAAAAATTTCAATTTTTCAGCATAAAGTTTAGAACAGATTTGTTCAAATCTTTAAAAAAAAATGAGAATCAAATAATACATGCAATTAAATCAACTAAAAAAAGAAAAAAAAATTTAAACCACAGCACAAAAGAATTTTCGTGAACCGAAAAATCACAAAAACAACAAATTAACCAAAGCACTTCAACAGTGACTAAAAAAATCACTAAACCAGAAAATCACAACAAAAAAAAAAATTAACAAAAACAAGAAATCACACAAATTTATGCCAGAAAAACAAAAAAAGAGTTAAGAAGATATCTGAGCCACAACGTTGCTTCTTCTGATGAATACGAAATCAGAATGGGTTGCAAGGCAGATCGGTCTGTAAAATTTGTAGAACTTTCAGATGGTGCATCCCACATCTTGACATCTGAAGTTGAATCATCACTCATTTCCTCAACCAAAACCTCTTTTCCTTTTTTTTTTTGTGGAGATGGTGAAGGAGTAGAAAACTTTGCACCTCTTTTTCCAGATCTTCTAACCAAAGAAACCCTAGATCTGGGTTTTCGTGGAGTCCTAACCCTAGGAGGGCTGAAAGTGATACCGGGTTGAACAGCAGGCAAACCACAAACCACAACCCTTTTCGAAGGTTCTAGGGTTTCAGCACTTTTGCAACCAACTTCAGCAGGAGGTTGAACAGTTGAATCATAGACTTCTTTCAAAGCTTGAATCGACAAGGGACTCAAATAACCCTCATGACCTCCAGCCTACCAAAGCTCGTTGATATCAACACGACCTCCATAAACCCTATCCAACACAAACTCCAACAAATTCTTCTCCTCATAATCTTCACAGTCGTTAATTCTTTTCACCAAAGGTAGAACATTCAACATCTTCACTAATTTGAGGGACTCAATAGGCGAAAATGGTGAGGAGAGAGAAAATGGCGAAGAAATGAAGGAGAGTGAAAATCGCAGGGTGTGTTTTCCTGGGAATATGGGGAAGATATGAAGAAGACGTGTATTTGGGTATAAATGAAGGGGGCAGCCTCAGATCTAGGGTTTCCATTGCAATCAATGGAGGTAGGTGGTAGTTGAAGAACATTATGAACAGAACAAATGTAGGTGAAGATTTAAGATGTGGATGAATATGTTGTGATGAGTGATGTTTTTAGGTAAAAAAAAGTTGTTGAGGGTAAAAATATTTGGTGGGAATCATTATGAAGTAGTAATGTGTAGTTAATTATAATGTCAAATTTAGAATACTAAGTGTAGATATAAATTGTTTAATGACGGGTATTTTGGTCTTTTCATGAGCAAAAACTTACCTCATATAGAAAATGTGTATTTTGTTGCAAGAATTCAAAAACATCCCGAAATAGAAAATGTTGCAAGAATTTGAAAACGGAGGAAGTATATTTTTTAAATGTTTAAGATCTTGATATTCACAATCTGTATATGTCAAAATGATTCAATAGTAGGGCTGAGTAGAGTGTGGTCTGAACCGTACCAAACCGCAAATCAAACCGCAATTGTGCGGTTTGGTATGGTTTGCGGTTTGAGAAGTACGGTTTGGTTTGCAACTTTGCCAAACCATAATTTTGCGGTGCGGTTTCAGAAAATTTTGAAACCGCACCAAAACGCAATTTTTTTAATTGTTCTAAAATATTTAATTTCATACTTTTTATTTGGTTTACTACCCTATTGAAATTTTGCCTTTTGTTTTTTCTTGGTCCTTATTTAGTTGTTTAAACCCGCAACGCTCTAAGGCTTCTCTAACTATTTAAGGCTCTAACAAAAAATAAATCTAGGTTTTTTTTTTGTCATTATCAATTACTAATTATAAAATAAAAAATTTAATAAATGGGTTAAACCGCAAACCGCACCGCACCAAACCGCACCGCGCTCAGCGCTACTCAATAGGTTCATTGGATCATAAAGCTTCAAGACCTATGCTTTTTGCGTATTTTGGGGCCACTATAGAAAATGTTGGCAAATATTTGGGAAGGTTGTTTGGGCTGTGATAGGGCCTTTAGATGTTTACAGGAGCCACAAAAGGCATTTGATAACATAAGGCCTCAATTGGCAAAATAGTCTGAAATAATTTGATTGTAGTGGAAATTATTTATTTCTTCTTCTAAGGATTGAAAGGCTAGTTACATTTTCAAGCATCCCTTTTTTTCTTTTTCTTTTTGTAATAATATCTGGCTTTTATGTAGTTTACGACTACACATATCAATTCTCAGTAACATATTGTGCTATGGTTTTAAACATACCACAATAGTATAATTGTAAATAAATTGAAAGTTGTTGGACACATGGTACAAAGAGATTCGTGATTTTGGCATGCTCCATTCATAATATTTACAAGTCTGACATTGTGCTATGCATTTAAAAATAACATTGTGCATAATTGGACATCCATCGACTACACAAGAATTAAAGTTGTTCTAACAGTCCGCCTCCACGAATGAAAATGTCGAAGTTCTTTGATTTGTTAGACGGCGGCCTTAAGAGTTAGGACAATTGTCAACGCTTTTGAAGGCGAAATGGCAATGGAAGGAACTTCAATCTTGGGCATTCATAAAAAAAGTCCTCCATAAAGTGTACCATAATTTGTTGCAATGGATAGAAAACAAACAAGGAGTTGTGATGTAGAATGTCCTTCATAAAGTATAGAGCGAATCTGGAATGAGGCATTTAGTCTAAATTGAAAACTATAATTTATGTTTTTGGGTCTTTCAAGACGCGGGAATGAAAATGTTCGAAATTGCATCAACACACGTCTTGAATCTTAAGAACTTATTGGTATCATAATACTCTTATACTCCATACGTTAAATAGTTTACAAGTGTGAGATACGAGTCGTAGCTTAGCTAGTGATTAAGCCTTGCAAACGTCAAGCCTGAATCTTGAAGCTTTGAGTTCGAACTGCACCGCATGCAGTTGCAATTCGATGGTTTCTTATATTTCTATTTTCAAATACATGTATCGACCAAATTAAGCCCGATGACTTACAGTAGGACCGATTCAAGACTAGTATCACCCACATTATCAAATTAAATAATGGTCAATTGCATTGGAAAGTGGTTACTTACATCTTGCAAAACCTATATATCTTGCTGTAAATGAAAATCTTACGGCAACAATGGTCAATGGTAGTGGTTCATTGGTAGATGGCTACATGCTATGAAAACTTGTTACGTATTTTCCTAGAATCAAGGTAAAGCATAAAAGCAATGTCATGTAAATATGTAATTTCCTGTTATTTCTATTTGACACATTCTTGAATAAGACGGGCTCATATTAGTCATATAGTCATATTGTAAACGGAATTTAGTTACTTTAAAATGTTAAAAGTCACAATGATATTTATAGAAATTCTTTCTAATTTTAATACGGAGTTTAATTACAAAAGATTTTGATAATGTATAAAAATAATAACATCATCCTTTATAAAAACTCAGTGTTAAAAATAATAGATTCATATATAATAAAAATCACTACACATCAATCAGTGGCGGTTTGGCGGATATATATATATATATACATAGAAGCAAGTGGGGTCATGTGAACCCACTTAGGCTATTTTTTTATATTATATGTTTAAGGGGTGCATCTTATTATAAAGTGACCCTGTTGCATAAATTTTTGGATCCGTCACTGACGTCAAAGGTATGCTTTAAAGTTGTTTATAAAATGATTAAAGTCATCATAAAATTGACCGTTTACATTAAAGTTAATGTAAGCTTGTCTCGATCACACAATATATATTTTTCTTTCACTTTTTATACTATAGCTAGGGTTGTGCACCGGTCCAAGACCCGACACGTACTGGTGGATTAAAATTTCCGTTTTTTTTTTAATTTTTATCTAGGCAACTCAAATAAATTCTTAATACGGACTAGACCATATATGATTTTTCGGTTTGCACTAAATTTTGGACGACCAAACCATATCGGAATCTTATTTTCATTGAAACGTAAATCGACCCACCAAATTCATCCTGTCTAATTTAATCCAATCCAAATTCCGGCCCAAAACAATTTATGCACACCTCTGATCATGGTCATGTATGTAATATTATAATGTAAGATAGCGTCATAACAAGGGAATATTGCCACAAAGCACCGTTATACTTTGTTTCAGTTAGAAAATTCTGCCTTCCAAGCAAATACATGCATGCAATGACAACTAGTAAAGTTGGCAAATCTAGAATGAAAACAGCTACATAACTTTTCATCAATGATTTTTATTATCTAATCTAATGAGAAATAGATATGAGGCAAATATCCATTGACAAAGTAGACGTATAAAAGGGGATAATTGAAATGAAACTTGGCAATTGAGAAACGTATATGTAACTACTTAAGCTAAGATTGGTACATAAGGCACGTTTATCTATATAATTTGGCTTCAATTTCATGTTTATGTGATTTTCTTTATTACTAATTTATAGGGTTGTAAAAAAAAAAACTGTAACCGTTAACCGTGTAACCGGTACTTTTTAACGGTTAAGTTACTGAACCGTTAATTTTTAACAGTTACGGTTACCTAACCGTTAAGCTTAACGGTTTTCATAAACGGTTAACCGACCGTTAATTTTTTTTAAGAGGCATTAAGTATACTTAGCTCAATTTTCAAATGGCCTAAATGCATTATTTTTAACAAACCCACATATGTTCCTAACCCTATTTCCCCCCATATGCATAACTATGATTTATTTATCATTTTATATTTTCATCTTCCATCATTTAATTAATCTTCCATTATTCTTAACGATTAACGATTAACCATTTGTTAACGGTTCAGTTACGGTCACAAAAAAAACTACTAACCGTTTATGAACACCCCTACTAATTTATATTTTGTATAAGAGGTCCAAATTTATCAATTTCATTTCATATATAATTAAATAAAATACATTATTTGAAATAGAAAAATGCATGTGATCGTCACAATTTAATTTCTATACGTTGGACACATCAAACGGCACTACATATTACGGATATAAATGATATCACCATGTATATGAATTTTACTGCAACGCACAACATAAATGAAGTAGCTTAGGAGATTAGAGATTTTACTGCGGGCAGTATGATCTTATATATATACTTCCTCCGTTTTGAAAAAAACGCAACAATTTCTATTTTTGGATGTTTCAAAATAAATGCAACAATTTTAATTTTTCATTTTTGTAAGTTTTTTCTTCTTATCTCTTACATCATCACATACCCCACTTTCTCTCTCTATCCCTTTTACCCTCACAACAAAAATTTGTCTAGGAGTCCGTGTCACCCCAATTGTTGCGTTTTTTTCGAAACGGAGGAAGTATTAGTCTCCTAATGAAAGACTATTTATTCAAGTGAAATACCTAGCTAATTGGCATAATGGCGTCATATACAGTATATGCTATGCACCAAGCTCATCGTGGCAGTGCCCTCTACATTGATAATAAATTGTGGTATTTGTTACATTCAATCCAGAGATGATGTTGCTAAAACCAATTAATTTTTCCTTATAAATTAAATAATAATATAACATGTACGTACTTGTGTTAGGTTGTTATTAGCTAAAAAAGAAAACTAAAATACACATGTTAGGCCAAGCTAATTGTTTTGTTCATATGGCTGCTGTCAAATGGTTTGTGGTGGGAAGCCTAATCTTTAATTTATAAAAAAAATTATGCAACGATCTAACCTATTACTTAGCCTCGGTTCTTTTGGACTTACATTTTGAAATTTCTGTTCAATAGAGTTCAGTTTCTGATGAGTCTAGGATTTACGCAGTAGTATAATTCAATCAGTTTAGTAATGATCAGATAATTTCATTTCAATTCATTTCAGTTCAAAACAACAGAGTCTTTATATTAAGTTGTCATCACCATTAATTTTCCAATTTAGATTGTTAATTAAGAATGTTAACTTTTGATTTGTACATATGTAGTATTATATTGTATGTTAATGATACTTTTAACATGAAAATGATTCATAATGATTGAAGATTTATGTAAATCTGTCGTATAATTGGTATGATATTTTTTAATTGATAATAATTATGATAAATTGTAAAAAAAATAAAAAATGATTCAAGATTAATGTAGAGGTTGTATTGAATGATCATTAGGTATGTATATTGAGCCTAGAAAAAAGTCCATAACAACACTGTATTTTAATTTTAATGCCAACTAATAAAGTAAATTTTCATTCGCTAGAAGAATATGGAATAATATATGTTCAATGTTATTTTGAAAAAGGTCCCCCCTTCATTCTTGATGTTCTCATTTTACCCAATAAACGTTTTCGATACACATTTTTTACCACAAATATCTTTAATAACGTACACAATAATGAGAGAAATTGAACATCTTACATGATTATATTTTTCCTTATATTTAAAAAATAATCTCTAGTTATGAATAATGTTAAGATTTCAAATGGGAACAATAAAAGAGAATAGAAGGAGTAATTTTTTTTTTAAAAAAAATACTTGTCTTTTCCATGTGTTTGGAAAGATTATATTGTACGCCATAACTACACTAAGGCACTAACACAATCTCTCATCTCAAAAACTCGGGACTTCATACACTTCATATTAATTTTGACAATTTGACAATAAAAATCACTACTTTTTTTTTTATTAAGTTGTTACAATTAGTGTGAAGCGAATGAAGTATTGCGTAAATACACCAAATATATGACATCATTAGAAATACGAGCTCTTAGAAAATGTAAATCATGTGAATATCTAGGACCACATTTCATGTCTAAGAGATAAGATGGGTAGAGTGAGAGTTTATTCTGTTGCAAAACTTCTTTTAAAATTTTGTGTTTGAAGCTCACTATATGTTCATCTTTTAATTTGACACATTCTTTATCTTCTCCCAATGTACCATGTTAAAGTATTATCTCAACTAAAAGCTTAAATCGATAATTGAGGCCCAGGAATATGTTATATACTCTATCAGTTTTTAATAAGAAAATCAAAATGGCGCCAGGATTTAGACAGTCAAATAGGTCGTCGGGTCGGTTTATATCGCATCTTATCAATATTATTATCGGGTTATTCATCATAGGTCATTATTGTTGGGTTCAGTTTTGGAATTTTTGTTCATGATCCAAAGTCTTCGTGTTTGGGTTGATCCACTAGGTTAAGAGATTCAAAATCGCTACTATTTTTATGTTTTAAATGTAATACATATAACCATATTTGTAAAAAAAAAAATACTTTCTAAATTTGTATCTCATATAATAAGATAACTTAATATATAGTGTCCTTGAGAACCATATTCAAAAAATAAACGAATAAAAAAATAAATAAATAATTGAACTGTATTATCGGATATACATCTTGAATAAAATAAAAAATACTTATAATCACTGAATTTTAATACTCCCTCTGTCTACATTTAGTTCTTCCATTTGATTTTCCACATCGATCTCATGAGGCATAACTTTAAATATTAATATCTCTAATGATACATAAGAAAAAATTATAAAAACTATATATATTTGGAAATTACGCTCCGAGACAAATCAAACGAGATCCCACATGATTATATTTTACATTACCTATTTCATACTAAACAATGTCAAAGTAACATTGTAAATAGTGTCAAAGTCAATTTAAAGCAATTACATGTGGACAGAGGGAGTATAAGACAAAGAATTAAATTAATTTTTATACTTATATAAGATAACATCAATAATGTAAAGGTAAAAATTATCGTATAAGGAATATAAAATTAAAGTTGAACCAGATCTAGTTGAAATTTGACGGGTTTTAACGGGTTTGAAAATGTGGGTTTGAACGAGTCAAAAATATCAAAATATATGTAAAAAGTTGTTATTCACGGGTCATTTTTTCGAGTCGGGTCGAAAATTGACACCTATACCTAGGTTAGAAGTAATCTAAAAGTTTGCCCCTTAATTTGGGGAGATATAAAAAAAAATTGTATTATATTATTGGCTATCTTATATATTACTCCATTTATTTTTAAATGCAACTATTTGACATAAAGTAGAGAGATAAAATGTCTAATTCTTGAATTTTAAAAAAAATGAGTTAGTATAATTTATAGGTATTAGCAAGTCTTCTGTCAAATCGTCAAAATTCAAACCGTCAATCGTAAAAGGTTACAATCTTCTCTAATAAAAAGATATGCAAGATCACCAGACGACCTCATAAGAGATATATTGCTATTTGATAGCCGAAATATCGATATACCGGAAGTATCTCAATTCTTTTTTTTTCTTTTCGAAATCTCTAAATGATCCGAGTAGTTAAATGTATTGGATAATATAGTAAATATAGAATGTCAATAGTGAAATATCTATTTTTTTAATACCCAATAATTTCATACATATACCCATGTTGGTATCCGACATTTATTTGATAACAAATTTCATTCGAATCAATTCTGAAAAGAAAAAAAAAAAACCAAATTTCAATCCAAATTTCAGATTTTAGATAATCTTGTTGAATCCTCCTTTCAAAATTTGGGGTTAAAAAAAAAGGGAAAAAAAAGAAAGATAAGATGTGTATCGTATGCGTCTAATTTCTACGTACTATGACCAAGAAAGAAAAAGGAAAAAAAGAAAGGAAAAAAAAAAAAAAGTAGGTCCAAGTCTAACAAAACTTTTACGTAGAAAGTGTCAACGGTGTTGAATTCTAGCCAATTAGTTCAGTTTCCTATTCTTCTCCCACTATCTTACTTCTTTTTCCCTCCTTATTAAGGTTTTTGCAACAAAAGAATATGTGATCATCATTTGTTTGAGCTAAATATTTATTATTTTTTTTAAAAAAAGCTTTTACTTCCTCCATTCAAAAAAAAAAAAAAAACGCAACAGTTTTCATTTTTTGATGTTTCAAAATAAATGCAACAAATTTTTATTTTTCTTATATAGTAAACTATTGTTACTTAAAAGATATAAATACCTTTACTAATTTTTTATTTGTCCCCACTTTTTATCCCACTAACTCTTTAATTGTCCTCACCCTCTCTCACAACTCATTTAATTATCCTCACTTTTTTCTCCATTTATTTTAATTAACTACCCCTTACTTTTTCTAATTACCCACAACAAAAATATACTTAGGAGTCCGTGCCATGACAATTGTTGCGTTTTTTTTGGAATGGAGGTAGTATTTTTTTTTCTAATTTTGTTTTCTTTTCCATGCTTGGGAAAAAAAAAGGAATCAAGAAAGAAAAAATCTCTGATCTGCTGAATTTATTTTTCCTAGATATATATATGTGGTTCAAAAATCAAAATTAAGGAACAACAACAAAATTTGATAAATTTCTTTTTCTATATACGTAGTATTTATATATAAGCCTTGGTATTTTTTCTATATAAAATATTTTTAGCATATATACTTCCTAATTATCTGTGTCGTATTTGTTTAGAAATTATACTATCTCATAGTAAAAAAAAATTATATTATTTCCTGTTTTTTTGTTGCAAGCTTACTGCGGCTTATTTATATTCATTTATAACTTTAATTATTAATTGTACGCATATAAAAATTACGGGTTTTCACTGAGTACTTCTTGGGGTATCACGAAATTCACAAGATGCCTCAAATGTTTAAAACAAACATTAATGCCCTTATTTTTAACAAATGCATCACATGTCTTTTTTTATGACTTATTAAAAAAACATGAGTTCTTCAATATTATTATGTAATGTTTTCAAAAAAGATTAGGCATCGAAATAATGGTATAAAAGAGAAAGAGTACGACTTAATTAAAAAATAGAAAAAAAAAATATACATTCATTACTTTTAAAGGGTAAGTTATAAATTTTCTTAAAAAATAGTGTAAGATGTTGAATTTCTAAAATAACAGGGGTTATCTTATAATTTTGTGAAACTTCAGGGACACCATTTGAGGAAAAAAAAACTGTAAAAATCTATAACTTAATAACTATCACTAAAACAGAAATTGTTGAGACATCATCAATTGACACGTGTCACCTCATTAAAAAATTTCACTCCTAAACTCATATTTGACTTTTACTTTATTTTTTCAAAACAAAACTTTCTACCTTTTTATTGTTTTTTTTAATAAATATTTTATTTTCCAAAGTTTTCGATCACTCTATATTATTGAAAGGTTTATACTTATTTATGTTTAAATATAATTATTTGTTTAATTAGTTATAGGCTTATAGCTTAACTATAACAATATTCAATCTTTACTAAAATTTTCATAAATTGATTTTGTTGCACTAAGTTTATTAAAATCATGTTTATAATATAACTATTAGAATGAATGTAATATTTTTTTCAAGATTGTTCATTTTCAAGTGTAACATTTTTTTAGTGACGTCAAGTGTAACTTTTTTACGAATTATTGTTTAAAAAAACGTGCATTGCACGGGTGCTAACCTAGTTATATTAATAAATTACACAATAATGCAAATCAAATTAAATTAATTAGACCCAACATGATTATAATTTATTTTTCTTATACATAAGTTACAAATTACGGAGTAAAAGGTTATTAATTTTTGATCCATGAAAATATAACTAGCTAGAAACCTTACAAGTTAGATAGTTCAACTTTTTTTTAATGGTAGATAGATAGTTCAACTTTTAAAAAAATAAAATAAAATAAAGTAAAAGAAATTTAAAAACTTAGTGGTCCGACCAAAAATATATGCCCAAGCCTTTGGACAGCATATATGCTCAATAGCTCATAATAAGTTTTTCTTTTCTTTTCTTTTCTTTTTTTTTTTATAAAGGAATGCTCAAAAATCATAATAAGTTAGTCTTCCTTAATTCTTAAATTTAAAAAGTTCATAGTATCAGCAATACTAAGGAATATAAACTATGTACAAATTTGAGATAACTCAGTAAACGAAGTGATTTGTCAGTTAGTCCATACTAGAGTGTAACAGCGTTAATACACCAGATATATATATTTTTTTAAATTTTTTGTGAACACATTGTGTATACATTATATTTTTAAAAAGTTTAAAAAAAAAATGGAATATATATATGTTCTTATATCAATCAGTAAATATGTCTAGTATTTTATATATTCTCATATTTTTAATGATGTTTTTAAATATATATCATTAAGAAAGTCCAATTAGTTGGAGTGATACCTCTCAAAAAAATGTTGGGGTGTCATATTTGTTTAATTTTCTATTGTGAATTTTATTATAGTAACATACTGATTTTATCTATATACTAATTTAGGAAATAGTTTTAATGTGCAGTTATTTTTTGAAGGTTTTTTTAATTATTTTTATGTGTGTGTTATGTTAGGAAGTTTTTATTTTTAAAAAATAAATAAATTAGGATTAATGTGATGCCTTTATTGGGAGTTTGGAGGCATCTCATTAAAACTATATATATATATATATATATATATATATATATCCTAAATTAGTATATAGATATATATTTTGCTATAGACAGAAAAATATATGGTAATTTTTTTTATAGAATATGAAGGAAGTGAGAAAATGAAAGAAAGAAAATGTCAGTCTACAAATTGCAGGACTTTTTTTTACAAAAAATGTTGATAATTTTAGCGCTTATGCAAACTAATTTTGAACTTTGAATAATGTTCTTTAATTCTTATACTGATGTTCCTTATGCACGTCATGTGATCAATTTTGGTACTCTCACGTGTACCTTACTTCTAATTTGTATGTGCAAATTATTGTTAGTCTATTATAGACCTAGTTATTGGACATGATAGTCTAATGAAAATGCAATTAGGGTTAGGGTATTTACTAGATTGAGCATCATCGTTCAGGGTCACAAAAAATAATAGCCTCTTAAAATTTTCAATATGACAAAAATATTTATAATTTTAGATTTGTATAAATACTTGTTTTACTTTTGGCTATTTTAAATATATTTATTGATCCGATCACTAATTTAACGATCTATTATTAACCCGCGACCCACTATCCCCTTTAAATGACCAATAAATAATTCGGCCTGATCTGACCCATAACTAGGCCTAGCTAGTCTATTATTGATGCCAAGAACTTAGGTTATACTCATGCTATTGATTAAAAAGTAGCACTTTAGATTTCTTTGGTTAGATACTTAGATCTCAGATGGTCTCATAATCCAAGTTGGTTGGCTGCCATTTAAATATACATTATTATGCATATAGAGAAGCTGTTATTTGACCTCTTCTTTGCTAATAATCATAGCGAACAATGTGAGAACGAAGTCTTAGCCTATTAGTTGAGGCTTTAGAATTTTAGGTAGAAGATATGAGTTCGATTCTCACCGCACGTATTTGTGAGGATTTTTTATCTCCCTCTTTAAAGATGCGTGTGTTGGCTAAATTGGACGGGTGACTTGTAGTAGGGTCCGATTCAATGCCTAATATCTCACATACTATCATGATCAATGTATTTGGTTTATTTATTTACTTAGTACTTTATAATTATTATCATTATTTTACTTTGGTATCTGTTAGAGGACCATCTCAACCAAAAGCTTAAGCTAATGGTTAGGGCCCAAGAATATGTTATATACTCTATCACTCCCCCTCACATGAAAGGCCCTTTGGGCTTGAAATGTGGATGCAACACAAGCCCACTATACCCGGTGCTAATTAATTCCACTTAGAAGGGAGAGGGAGGAGAGATTCAAACTCGTGACCTCTGCGTTACATTGGCTATGATATCATGTTAGAAGACTATCTCAACCAAAAGCTTAAGCTAATGGTTAGAGCCCAAGAATATGTGTTATATACTCTATCAGTTTCTTCATATTTGGTATCATAGCCAATAATAATTATTTCAGAGTGGATGACAAAGATTTATGTCACATATTCCCTTCCTTCTTACATTTGGAAAGAGTAATGTTAATTTGATTCCACTACGGCCTTGTTCTTTTTGACTAAATTTGTGAAATTTTATTTCAGTTCATCTCCTATTGAGTCTATGGTTTAGGTTTAATTCAGTTAATTTTAGTTCAGTTCAGAAAAATGTAGTTCAATTTAAATTTATTTGGACTAAAAGAAAACTTTTACAAAGGAAACAAATGACGGATTATTATTAACCCTAATAAAGACAAAGAAATAAAATAAGGATTTGAGTCCTACCATCATCTAAGAAATAGTGGTGGTAGCCCTTTGCTTAGGGATTTAAGGTTTTTTGGGGAAAGAGAGAAAAGAGAAAGATGATTATAGAGACCTATATATTGTTGATGGTATGTTATGAAGGACTCGATGTAGATTTGGAGCCACTGCTCCAAGCCTCTTATCTTTCGAATTAAACTTTCTTTAATGGTGTCTTTTTTTTTTTCTCTAATTTAGAGGGTGGCTATTTTTTTGGTAGACTAGCTAGATAATTTCTAACTTTTAACAATAATTTAAAGTAGTCCATTCACCTCGACATTAAGAATGGTTGTAATAAAACGAATTCGTTTAGAAAAGATGCTATTTACGACAGAAATTATCGCCGTGAAAATGTGACCATATCCTAAATAAGGAGGTTGTAAATGATTTTTTTCCTTGTAAAATTGTGACTTTGTCCTAAAAAAGGACGTCGTAAACGATTTTTCCCCTTGTAAAACTGTCAATTTTAATAGAGTTTAAATTATATATTTATTATGTAAAATTTTAATGACAGGCCCAAAAAAATGACTCAATTGATCGTTTTCTACTTGTCTAGACGTTGTTGACTTGCATGTTTACCTTTTCAATTCAATTCAAGAAAAATGAATAATACTGTAGGAGTTAAAAAAAGGTTTACATTCAAACATTCAACGCAACCTAAAGACTACGTTGAATAATTATATCAATGTTTTTTTTTACTCTCGGCCACTTTATGATTTAACTCGAAGTTTGTTTTGAGGGATATGAATTTCTTATCCTTTGCTCACTAATCCTTCTTTTGTTTGGGATGATTTTTTTAGGAGGATAAGGATAGGGATCGGATAAAATACACTATCATTCATCTTATTCTGTATCTAAAAGGGACATGTATAAGTGATTAGGATTTCTCTTTTAATTATAAAATACCCTCTTATCCCAGTACAATCACATTTCGATACCAAACAAAGGATATGGATTAAATTATTAAATTTCGATCTTATGATTAATTCTCTATCTATATCCCTTTGTTTATCTCTGTCTCTATCTCTATTTAATACCAAACGTCCTGTTATAGTATTATAAGAATTAATGCTACGTAATAATTTATTTGGTTGAATCAATATTCAATCCGATCGATTCAATCTAAAAATTTATGTATTAAATTGTTTGTTTAATAATTGCATATAAAAAGTACTAGTTTTCTTGCCCAACGTTGCATGACCATTGATACAGTAAGATGCTTTGATAATGTTCATATGGAAAAATAGATGAAACATCCAAATAAGATAGCCATAAAATATTAATAATTTGAAAGTAATGATTTAGGTTACCAAGTTTGATGAAAGTATGTAGTAGCTTTGGTTTTTGGTTTGTTAAATAGGAGTTGTAAGCATTTGCTCTAATTATGATTTAATGTGTGCATTAAGTTGAGAAAGTGAAGGGGGAAAATGAAACGCTTGATATTTAAGGTAAGATTATCACATGATTTGTAACAATTAGTGGGAAACGGAAGAGGTACTATTAGGGATGTGTTCAGTTTGTTTGAACTTTTCTGATCTGATATAAATTATTATTATTTTTCAAGAATTATTTCTGATATGATCTGAATTTTTTTTGATATAATCCGAATTTTTCTGATATGATTTTTTTTAATAAGCACTAGAGTGCTTAAATAAGTTGAACTAAACAGAGCCTATGAGCATGAGAATTATTGAAAAGTGAAGCCACCATAAAGAGCAAAAGCTACAATAAATTGTTGTATCAGTGTCACGTGTCACCCAAGCAAAAATATATAGGAATCATGAGAGAATAGATGAGAGGCTGATACTTATGTGTTTGTTTTGATATAATAGATATAGATATAGATTAACTTAAAAACAAATCGCAATTTTCAAAATTTGAATATTCAATTCGATATGTTATAAACTTAAAACAATTACTTGTATTAAACTAAAAAAGAAAACTCTAAACTTATTCATCATTAACATATTTTTTAACTCCATACCTTTAGTATCTTATTTTTTAATCACTCTCTTTCTCTTCCCTAGTCTTCCCGATCTCTACCAACACTGACTAGTCATTTTGCCTGAACAGCAGGCCACTCACCTCAAAGCCAGTAGTTCAACCTCCAATTCCCCCCTCCCCCAATTTTTTTTGCAACGGTACATGCTGCATATAGTTCATCAGGTTAACAATCAAAGCCGCAGAAACATAAAAATAGCTTAAAGAATAGATATAAATATCATTCTTAATTATTACTAATATTCTTGGTTGTCGAGGCTGATATAGACTTTCAAAAGTACTTGAGCTTCGTTTCATGCCTATGCGATAACTTGAAAGAGTTTGACAACTAGCTGAAAGATAAACACTATGCGTTGCATTTGCTTCAATTTTAGACATGCACTAAAATATATGGTTAGTTGAGACACCAGTTGAGTTTTTTTGTGTATGATTTTGCAATCATTCTGATCGAACATCCCTTCCTGGATCTAGACCTCTTGTCCTCTATGTGAGACTCTGGTTCCCCATAGTAGGTTGAAAAGAAAGAATGTAGTTGCCTGCAGGCTGCAACAAAGGATATGCAATAAGGAGGTTTAAGATCGGTAGGGGGTGACATGCTTTGGGGAATGAGAGACCATGGGAGAAAAATCCGTTGGTAGGAATTAAGGGAGACTCTGATCGAGAGGAGAGGTTTCCATTGTGATGCTTCTTTAATTTCATCTTGTTCTTTAGAAGATTGGGTAGTGAAGGTTCAGTTCATGTTGAAGTGTGGAAGTAGTGTTTACCTTGTGTTGGGGGGGAGGTGAGGTAGGTTAGCCTTATCTTTCTATCTTTTTGTTTGGAGTTCCTCCAAGACTAACACATTTGTTTCTAGCACCCCCACCACCATTACCATATTCCTTCCGAGCCTTGCCTCTCTCCTTGTATGAAAATAGCAAATTCTGAGAGGCTTGATGCTATTCCCCTATTCGCTTTCTTAGAGGGGTTCTTAAGAGTGATCATTATTACCACCCTTTATCTGACATTAAAATGTTGAATTGAGTTTCCTTGAGATAGCTTATGATAGTCCCTCTCAGATCAAGATTGTTCAAACGGAACCCCACTTACTTCAAATTGTGGAAGTGTACATAAGGCTCTATTGGGCTAGCTTCATTGACATGTTTTTTATTCCCCATGGCCTTCATCACTACTTCATTAGTGAAGGCTTTCGCCATCTGACTTCCAAGGTCCTTACATAATAACTCCTCTATACTCTCGGCCTCATTTGATGCCATACTACTTATTCCATCCCGACTCAATGAATCACACTCGTCCATCCCCTTTATAAAGAAAAAAACCCTAAATCCCTTCTCGTCTTTTATGTACAATGCTCGTTCTTCCACCATTTTCTGAAAAAAAAAACCAAAAATCCCGACTCAATGGAATAGGTTTCAAAAACCCACTCAAACCACCTGCTATCAATTTGAAAACCACTATTGGTTTTTGCCGAAAAGAGTTGTGTTCTCTTACTTAAATTCCTAAGACGAGGGAGATGTTTTTAATCATGACTTCATTAGTTCATTGTATACCTTTTCTTTCCCAAAAAAAAAAAAATACTTCCTCCGTTAAAAAAAAAACGTAACAGTTTCCATTTTTGGATGTTTCAAACTAAATGCAACAAATTTTTATTTTCCTTATATAGTAAACTATTGCTACTTAAAAGACATAAATACCCTTACGAACTCTTTATTTGTCCCCACCTTTTCTCTCTCCAATTCTTTAATTGTCTCCACTCTCTCTCACAACACCTTTAATTGCCCCCACTTCTCTCTCCATTTATTTTAATCAACTACCCCTCACTTTTTTTAATTACCCACAACAAAAAAATGCCAATGAGTCCGTGCCATGACAATTATTGCGTTTTTTTTGGAACGGTAGTAGTATATTTATTAAACCATAATTACTTACAAATATTTGATCATGGTACCTAATAATTTTTATCACCTCACCTAAATAAGAATCAAACTATACTTTCAAACAATTTACCAGAAATATGTACTACATCTGTTTCTTTTTAAATACAACGATTTGATATGATGTAAAGAGGAAAAAAAGGTCTAATCATTGTGTTTAAAAAGAAACGAAGGAAATATATTTTTAAAAAAAAAACCTTTAAGAGAGTAGTTGGAGTATAAGAGCAAATTCTCTAACAGTTAAATCCTCAACAACAAGCTATTCTTAGGCAATTGGGAACTTGTCAATTGTCATACCCCAAAAAATAAAACTAAAACCTTAATTAAAAAAAAAACCAAATTTCATGCCCCAATTAAAAAGCAAGAATACTGAATAATGAGCATATTCTTATTAATTTTTTTTTTGTTATATATTCTTATTATTTTTATTTACATACATATGTTGTTTATTTTTATTTTTTATTTTTTTTATTTTTAACTCCCAAATTAAGGCTACCCAAAAAAATAAAAAAAAGTTCCCACAATCTTCTCCCACCAGCAAACAAACAAACAACCAAAACGCAAACCTCCTCTCTCTTCTTCTTTCACCAAACTAAAACATCATCATTACATAAACATTAACACACACAGAATATTATTACAGGCAAAAAAAAAAACACAAACAATTACATACTTTTCTTCTCTCTTTTTTGCTTTCTATAGAGATCAGGTAATTTTTTCACAAATTTAGTTTTTTTCTTGCTATTTTACCTCTTGAATGTCTAATTAATCTTTCAAATTTAAGCAATTTTATACTTCAATTTGATCATTTTTTGTGCTGTACATTCTGCCGATTATTAGTTTATCAATTCAATTTTATTGATTTCAGTTTTCTTTTCTTTTTTTTTACTGCTAATTGTTAGATAGATTGATAATCGTGTTTTTGTTTTTTGGTTGATTTGTAGTTCTACTTTGTTGTTGATGAACTTTTTTTTTTTTTTTATATATAAAATTTGTGAAAATTATTATTTTTTGTTCGTCGATAGTTCATGTATGCTAATATTTGGATTTTAATATGCTTGTTGTTTACGATTTCAATTATTTTTTCAGTTGAGATAAAGAAACAATAACCGTTGCGAAATATAGTAGTTTTCAAATTGTTTCTTGTTTGTTTACTTTATTTAATCTGGAATACCTTTTTTTTGCCTAAATCGGCTAACGCATGATTTGTTTCTGAGTATTGTTTGTGCATGTAAGACTTGTGTACGTTTTCTTGCATTGTTAAAACATTGATTTATATATATTTTTTTTTTGCCATTTGAAGATAATGCAGTCTTGTTTTGGTAATTAGTTTTAAGTCATTGATCTAGCTTTTTTTTTTGTTCGATCATCATTATTGATCTTATGTTTCCTTTGTAAAACAGGTTCTTATAATTGAGTTTTTGAGTGTGAAAAAGGTTTTACAATGAGATTCAAAAAAGGTTCTAAAGTAGAGGTATTGACTCAAAAGGAGGTACCATCAGGATCTTGGCGTTGTGCGGAGATAATAAGTGGTAATGGCCGTAGCTACGCTGTTAAGTATGATGGGGATGCAGAACTCTTAGGGAAAGGGATTGTTGAAAGAGTTCCTGGGAAAGCGATCAGGCCTTGCCCTCCTCCGGTGGAAGTTTTGCAGGATTGGGTATCTGGTGATGTTGTTGAGGTCTTTCACAAATTTTCGTGGAAAATGGCCACAATTTTGGAAGTGTTGAGACGTAATTGCCTTTTGGTAAGGTTAGTTGGATCTGCAGCTGAACTCAAAGTGAATAAGTTTGATGTCCGGGCGAGGCTTTGCTGGCAGGATAGTGAATGGATTTTGATTGGAAAGGTATATATTACATATATTCATTGCTACTTGATAGATTCTTTCTTTTGCAGCTGGGCTGTTTGATGTAGTTGATATTTGATCGTTCCTTTTGATAACTTCATGTTTTTTTTCCTGTAATTATGGCAATTTATGTTGTGATTAGGGGTAAAGTTATAAAGTTTCATTTCTTTTTTCAATCATTGTGTAAATATATAGCTATACAATGTGTTTTTAGGCTATTGCAGTAGCTTTACGATTCTCATTATATATGTATTTGAGAAAGCTGTGTTTTCACTCTTTTGTGAAAGAACTGCGACTTGTTGACGACAAAAAACACGATTTTTTTTTTAAAATCCATTTATTTTCTTTGCATTGCATGAGGTGGAGCAAAATTCTGCTTTGTCTCATCCTTAATAGAGCAAATTGCTTATTAGTTTTCCCCTTCTTTATGCAGGTTTCCAATAAATGTGAAGGGCTGAGGTTTAGGTTCCCATCATCTCAAAAAGATAATGATCAGTCACAGAAAATTGATGTTACTGTAAGTAGAAGCATGAAGGGCTACCATGTTGGCATTAAGAACGATGTTCTTGAATCTCACATGATTCCTTCAAGAACCTTTAAAAGGAAGCAATCTCATGGCCATTCTCAGATTGAAGCGCATGCATGCCCCAGGCAGAAGATCAGAGTTGGAAAAAGAGACAACATGAGGAACCAGTTTAATCTTATGAAGCAATCCCAGTTACCTGAAAAGGTAGTTGATATTTCTCCACGAGAAAAGCTGCATGAAAAATCCATGCATCCTTCTTTTATCAACAAAGTAAACGGGAGTTCTGAGTTGATTTTGGAGAGGGAGAATATTGATGTTGCTGTTGGATGTTCACGTTCTGTAAGCTTAGAATCAGATGATGATAACAGTGTCTCATCTTCTGTTGGTAGTTGTAGTGTCTATGGTGATCAATCCCATAAATTGCGTCGTGTTTGTTACACAGGTTCAATTGGAGATAGTGGCAGTCAACATAGTGATGCTGAATCATTTTGTTATATGAGATCTGAGGAAGGAAATAATATTTCCTTTTTTCCTGCAGAAGAGGAGTCAACAGAAGAGATACATAGGATAGAATTGCATGCCTATCGTTGTACTATAGGGGCATTGCATGCATCGGGTCCATTAAGTTGGGAACAAGAACTATTATTGACAAACCTTCGCCATTCACTGCATATTTCAAATGATGAGCATTTGAAGGAGATAAGGAACTTGGTATCATCTAGTACCTGCATTCCTTCTAGGTGACAAGTCATATTTTTCTCCAACTTTCTGTTAATTAGCATACTTTAGATCAGGTTATTTGAATGTCTTTTACTCTTGTAAGAAGCAAGCCAATTTGGGTCTTCTGTTGCCTGTGTATTAGTCATTTGGTTTTCTAGTGATTTAATTAATTACTAAAATTTGTAATTGATACTGATAATGCAATCAATGTTTCTGAATTTCTGAGTCGATTTTTCTATTGGTTGCCTCTGTCTCTGCCTACTTCCCTTGCCCTGGTCATGTCTAAATATTTCGCTGTCCAAAGGTTTGCATCCTGAATAAAGATTGCAGTTTCTGTATCCTGTTAACTCTTAATTTCAATATTGAGCTGTTGTTTGTGGTCACAAAAAACTTGATCAAATTTTGTACTTTCTTGTTTCAATAGATTATTTTTGGAATACTTAATATGTATTGCAAATCGTGATGACAAGGAGTATGTATTCTTTGTTAAATTATTGTATTGAGATCCTTGTGTATAATTAAGATACTTGTGTTATGTGCTTCTGTAATCAAGACAGTGTCCTATGTCTTTGCCATCTTTATGCCTTTACTTGTTAAAGCAGTCATCTGTGTATTTTTATTCTTGGCAATATGAACTGTTTCATTAAGCCAAAAGAAAGAGAAGCAAATAATTTTCCTTTCAGGATATTATTGATACTTCCCCTGCATTTCCAGGGCCATAGTCGGGGGCTTAGACACCTGGGTTCCAAATGCAAAAAAGATGATACTGGGATCTGCCACCTTTGTTTTGGTGTGACTGTGCCCGTATCTGCATCAAATTACTTCCTTTGGAAGCTTATGATGCTACTGATATCTCTGTTATACATGGCTGCCTGCTGCATTCTTCCATTCGAGGCCATGTTGGAGCCTTGAATGTTTGTCTGCTGAAGGATGTAAAGCTAGAAGCCTTGAATCATGTGTCCGCGACAGAAGATCTGGATGTGTTGATGCCTAAAAAGGTTCCAATTCCAATCTTTACATTGGATAAATGTTACCAGTCTATTTTATCTTTGATTTGTGCTAAAATTGCTAAGTTTATCTGGTCTCTTCAGTTATAAGTGTAGTTTTTGGATTGTTCAATGTTGTTGCTCTTCTAATTAACTCTCTAGCTGCCTAGAATTATGGATGCAAATATATTATTCATGTCATCATTGAATATAACAAAATTGTGACTCCTCTTGAGACATGAGGTCTACTTATTTAGACTTTTAGTCTCTTATGGCATTAGTTGGAACGAATGCTATTAATTTTACATTTGTTTATTTCAGAAAAATGAGTCAATTGGTAAGCTAGTTAGAGTTGAAAGGATTCTGGCTGCTCAATTGATGTGTGAACAGAAGTAAAAAAGGGGAGATTAAAAATAATACTTTCTCCATTTTTATTTATGTACAACAAACTTGGTTGCACAGGTTCCTAGGCAAATTTTAAATTGTGAGTGGGAAAATGATGGAGTTCTGGAGAGAAGGAGAGGTGTGTGATAAAGAGAGATAGAAAGAAATGACATGAAAAAAAGGAAAGAAACATTTGTTTTACATAATATATATATTTTTTAATTTTTTTTTTTTGGGTATGTGGCACAAATAAAAAAAGTAGTATTTTTCCCTTTCTGATCATCCGAATGAGTTATTCCATGCTTATGGACTGTAATTGTTATTGTTGCTTAAGTTGCTGAGGGTATGTTTTAACAATAATTAGAGAACTTTTTAAGTGAGTCTGGGTTTAGTGGTTCTGTGATTTGAGAAGTAATAGCGTTTCGAGAATAGCTTGCTTAATGTAGAGCTGTGGTCTTTCTGATAAATTAACTCGTGCTTTGATAAACAACCTGTCTTCATCTCTTTTCTTACATAAGTATCTGTAGATGTTGAAATTTCTTTTTCACTGTACTCATTATTGCCAATATTTCAGGTTTGTCAAAACTTGTCCAATCAACACTTCCTTGTTGCTAGGGTTTTTGACTTTTTGATTGAAGGTGAGAGATATGTTAGCAATCCATGAATTGAATGTTATATTTAAAAGGAACTGGTTAAAAGTTGGAGATTTGTTTCTATCCTCTGATTACTAGTTGGAGAAACACGATAATATTTAAAAGGAACTGGTTAAAAGTTAACTTCATAATGTTGTAATAGAAAATTACACACACACCGACACACACACACACACACACAAACACATATGTATAATTGTATATATATGCAAAGATGCTAAAAAGCTTGAAAAAGTATATTAGGAGTTAAGTAATTTCACCATTAGACGGTTTAACCAGAGACTTCTTAGATTCTATTTTGTTTTTATAATTCTTTTGTGGAGACCGGAGAGGTGTACATATATAGGGGAAGGTTGAGCACATCAGGACAATTCTAAGTCCTTGACTTGGTACTATATGTGGCTTATTGCCAAGCTTTGGCACTATAAGCAAAATTAACGTTATCTCAAAAAGTAGATTTTGACCCAAAATTTGTGACCCTAAACTTGATTAAAACTGAAACTAAAGATCACAAAAAAATTGTTTGAATTTGTTATGCGCATGTCATTGGAAGTTTGGAACTCACTTTTTTTTAATTTGAATGTAGGTTATTGTTTCTCAGCTTATTATATGAAATATCTTATTTGTGGCTTTAAAGGAAAGCCAAATCACCACTGGCCATCTCTGTCCGGTCGATTAATAGGCAAAAGCTTTTTATTTATATGAATTTATATAGCCAGTTTTTGGTGTAAACGATTATGTTCCAATGTAGGAACTGCAATCACTTCATTAGTTTGCAGTGTGAATATTCCCTTGATTCCCATAGATGACCAACAAGGAAAATCTTAGTGCGACGTGGATATAGAATTAATTTTAGGGATGCCTTTTAGAGGATGATTTTCTTCTGCACAGGATTGGGAATGAGTTTTCAGGATGACTTTTATCACAAGTCTGATAAAGTGATTAGTGATAACTGATGCATCTTTTGCAGTTTTTGGGGTTTGATGGTAAACAATTTGTTACTATAAATTATTTCAAGTGTATCATTTTTATCATCATGCTTATTCTGGTTGGCTAGGTGTTAACTTTTGTTGATTTATAAACCTAATTGACAATGCAATAAAATAATTACAAAAAAATTTAGTTACAATTAAGATACTTGAATACACTCTAGGGGGATCGCGCCTCACGGCACGCACATGATTCTCAAGAAACACAAAACCAATCCACTAAAACCACGCCCACAGTTTATCTTCTGATTTTAAACCAGGCGCTGCACAGAGAGACTGTTGGTGGTCTGAGCGGGTCCCTACCTCCTCGATCTCCGGCGATTCAACATCCCGCCTTCCCCCCTCTACTCCTGACTAGCAACGCAGGTATGTGTTCATTTCTGATTGTGTGCAGTTGCTGTACAGAGTTCGTAGGTGAGTGTTCATGGGTGGTGGAGTAGATGCGCATTTTCACATCTTCGGTGGTGGTGGGCAGCGCCGGTGGCCTAAGCAGTTTAGTGTTGCCTTCAGGTTTTTTAAATAATGTATTTCCCTTCCTTTCCTTTAGTTATGTGGTTTTCTTTATTTGCCTTTTAGCTCTATTTTTAAGGTGTTGTCTTTAGTTTATAATGGATTCCCTGGATTTTTGTGAGAAAATAAAAGAAGAACTTAAGAACCTCTTCTTTGATGGTGATAGTATGGATGAAATGGAGGATGTACAGTACCTTTTTAATCACAACTCCAATTTAGATAACCCTTTAGGCGTTTTAGACCATATCAATGAGTTTAAGTTGAGTCTAATGAGCTTTTTAAGAATGGTGAGATATCCGGAGCTCTAAAGAATACGGCTTCAGAGGATTGTTTCTTTCTCGACCTTTTATCATGGATGAGGAAGCCAAACTTTCTTTCCTTAGCCTAACGCGTAGTATAGTACTGAATATGGCCACTTGCTTCCTCAAGAAAGGGGAGTTCTTGCAAGCGGGCAAACTATGTTATGTAGTTTTGGACTTTAACTCAAAGAATGCCAAACCCTTTATTGTAGAGCCGTGCAACAATTGAGCTCGGACGATTTATTTTCGCTTACTTGGATTTGGAACAAGCTTGGGAGCTTGAACCTCGCAACCCAAAGGTGGTAGAGAAGTCAGGCAAGGTAAAGGGTCTTCTTCGTAACCATAACATGTGCAAGACCAGTTTCAGTGACTTTAGTTTTAAGCTCAAGTATTTCCTATTATGAGAATCATCCAAAATTTCAGAGGATGGACAAGGAGGAGCGAAAGAACGAGCAAGATTTTGAGCAGTGCCATGAGTGAGAATAGTGTTGTGGTCAAGTTGGACGAGTGTGATACTTTAAGTCAGGGTGGAATGAGTAGTGTCTCGTCAAATAAGGTCAAGAGTATGGTGGAGGATTATTGGAAGATGATGCAAGTCAGTTTGTGGAAACCTTGACCAAGATAGTAGTGATGGAGGCCGTGGGGAATAAGGGAGAACATGTCAATGGAGCTAGTCCAGTAGAACCTAAGGTGCACTTCCACAATGGGAAAAACCCGAGTTCAAGTTTAACAATCTCTAAGGACTATCATAAACTAATCAATTCAACATTACAATGTCAGTTCAAGAGTAGCAATGAGCACCAAGCCTCTCAGATTTTGCCATCTTCAAACAAGAAAAGAGGTGAGGCTATGAAGGAAGATGATAATGGTGTCAAGGAGGAAGATGCTACAAACAAATGTTTTAGCCTTGAAGAATCCCCAAACAATAAGAGAGAAGGCTGACCTCCCCTCCCCCGGCACAAGGAAGACACGACCTCCACACTTCAACAGGATCCTTCACTACCCAATTTCTCAAAGAACAAGATGAAAGAAGCATCACAATGGAAACGTCTCCTCTTGATCAGTGTTCCCCTAATTGCCTACCAATGGTTTTCTCTCCCATGGTCCCTCATTCCTCAAACTTGTTCATCCCCCCATCATAGTCCTCGTTTAATAACCATAACTTCAAGAAATTACAATCTTTCTTTTCATCCTCCTAAGGGAAACCAAAGTCTAAAAAAGAAGTCAAGAATTCGAGGTCCAGGAAAGGGTATACTGAAGGATCGCAGAAGCATACACAAGAATCCAACTTGTGTCTCAACTAACCATGTGTTTCAATGCAATTCTAAATTTGAAGCAAGTTCATTGTGGAGCGTTTATCTTCCGACCAGTTGTCAAACTCCTTCAAGTTATTGCATAGGTATGAGACAAAGCCCAAGTACTATCGTAAGTCTAGACCGGCCTCAACAACCAAAGAAATTAGTTATTATTAGTAATGTTATTTGTATCTATTCTTCAAACTGTTCTTCTCCTTCTGTTGTCTCGGCTACTAACTTGGGAAACTAAGTGCAATATGTATTGTTGTCAAAACTCAAAAAGGAAAAGAAAAGAATAATTTCTAGGGGGAATTTGTATTCTAGTCTACTTTAAAAGAATTAATGTTACAATCGAATAAACAAAATAAAAAGATTGAAAAACTGGCCCAGGCCTCTAGCTATCTTAATTTTTTTCTTTGCGAATTGCGATCCTTTACCAAATATAATGAGAGAGGAAAGGGATAAAGATAGATATACGTAATAGTGATTGCAGTAAAATTTCCCTCTGGAATGAATATTGATTATCGTTGAACATTTTTGAAATATTGGAGACAAAGTGGTGTGGGAGGTTTTGGAGGAGATGAGAAGAGGAAAGCATAGTTTTTTTTTTATTATTATATAGGAAATGGAGAAAAATTATGATTGATGAACCTAAAAGAGGGAGGATGGGTTTCATTGCAAACTTGCTACTAGTAAAGCTTGCATCTTTCTTTCTTTCTTTCCTAAAAGAAGTAGTATTGGGCTTAGTGTTTCTTTAATGTATATTCAATTCTTCTCCTCGCTTTCTCGCTTTTTTTTCTTTGTTTTTAAATTTAAATGTAACAAGCTTAGTGTTTATATGTCGAAATGCCAAGAAGAAAAAAAATTCTTTAGGAATACAGACATAATATAAACGTAAAAATGAAATTATGACCCGAAGTTATAAAGTCCAAATTTAGCAATTTTTAGCATTTAAATCTAGATCAATAAAAAAGGAAAACTTTATTACAATATAAACATCATTATTACAATTAAAAAGTTAATAGCTTTCAGGAATCGGGTAAGAGTTAGAAAAATCAATAGTAAAAAAAGGTAATCAACTAACTTTAATCCAAATTTTACAATCTAAACTCCTATAAGATAAATTATATTAGAATGTTAAATTTTATAGTTGGAAAGAAAAAAATACTTCATCCGCTCCAAAGTAATTATAACATGGGGTAGAAGCACAAGGATTAAAGAGAGGAGAGAGGTAGGGTCAATTAATAAGAAAACTTATCTGGTATGGAGAGAGGTAGTGATAAGACATTACTAAATAAAGTAATGTTGCAATTATTGTGAAACAGGAAAAAAGTGTTGCAACTATTATGGAGTAGAGGAAGTATCGATCAATATTTTTACATGCTTGAGTAGAGAAGTCAAATGTGGGCTCAATTATGCAAATGTATTCTTTGCATCTGTTTATATATGTTTGTCTTGAGCTTCGATAGAATTACACCATTTTCAGCATATGGCCATAGTAGTAGTTAAATCTGTTGGTACTTATGTAGTTTGATAAAATTTAAAATATTCAACTTTTGTTATTAAATTAGCAAGTGTTTTTCCTTGCAAGTATTATTTGGGGTTGGTTAGTGATTATGGGATGTTCATAAAGCGTAGTTTTAATGGGGTTTTTTTTTTTTTTCGAAGGAATTCAATGGACATTGATATCTTCATAATTGTATCAAAACATCTGATGGGGAGGGTACTTTACATGTGGTTTTTCTATATCCTCTTTAGACTTTAGCTTTCCTATAACAATGTGTCAAGTAGTCATATTTGGATCTAGGCTATTCTTTCTATATGATCTAATTAATATTTTTTATTCTGATGAATTTTGATCCCATATCTACATTTCTAAAAGAAAATAATATGTCAAGTGAGATGATGTCATTAGATTTGTATTAATGTGTATTTTTTATATATGTGATTTTCTTTAGTTTTTGTTCATAATGGTATTAAACATATGTAGTGATAAAAAAATGTAAATAAAAGATGTTTTGGTGTGATCTGATTTGCAACAAGCAATAAGGTCCTAATATATGTAAACTAAACACAGCCTTAGGCTTGATTTCCTTTGTGCACCTCGTTGCAGTCTTCAATTAGAATCTATATTGTTTTTGTGTTTGTATAGTGTCACTTTTATAGCTCTAGGGGGGTTATCTGTCAAAGCAACCTACAGCATCTGTTTAGGGCTTCAGGTTCCCTGTTGCCTTATCAGGTTGCATGCCTTATATAACATTGTGGTTGCTGAGTTGATCTAAAGTTTCTGCCAGCATGTATGTTTATAGATGTTTACTTCTTGCTGCAGATTGTTTTCATTATTATATATATATTATATATATATTGTAAAATGGTGAGAGAAAACTTCAATTCAATCACTTCATTTTCATTGATGTTTTTCTCGTCAAATTTTCATAATGCTATATATAATCCTGTCCTTAGTGGTTATAGATCATAGATTTTGCTTCCTTTTTTGAAGTTTTATGCAAATCTTATATCAGATGTAGTGCAAGTCTTATATCAGATAGATTGTGTTAGGGAGATATGTATAGTACATAAACTCTTGATCTACTTAAGGGTATGTATCCAGAATTGAAAACAAATGTCACTTTTATGGAGTAATGGATGATTTCCCAACCATGATGAGGACCAAGGACATGCGTCAAATCCTTTGTAAAATCATGTTGTATGTTGTTTGTGGGTGGTATAGTAAAACGGATAAAGCTAGAGATATGGTTAATGCTAAGTTGGAGTAATGAAAACAAGAGTTAGACTCCATGCATACCATTTATTACTAAGATGGAGCCTATTGAACATTAGTGGTGTCAAATGGCAAGAAGTTACCCCAAGTGAGTCTTTAAAGTGCCTTGGAGTGGTTCTTGAGAAGATTGGAGGTATTGATTAAGATGTGACTTACATTGGCTCAAACCTAGGTTTGCTTCCATAGCATAACTCTGGGTAGTTAGAATTTATAATATAATTTTAGATGGTTTTTATAATATCTAGTTATTTGTATTGGTTGAGGTTTGGTTTCCTAGATCTCTTGAAACCCGAGTTTGTGGTATTGGTTTGAGAGGCAATATCAAAGCAGCTGAGGTCTAAGACTTCATCATATTTTGTGTGGCTGTTCAGAATGTTTCGGTTTAGCCTATAATTTCTTTGACAGTAATTACTGCCATAGAAGGCCTCTTGATGTCAATCCTTTTGAGAGTTTGGGTTGTGGAGTTGTTTGAGATGCTTTCTTCCTCAAGGTATTAGGGCGTGAGAGCAAGTCCTGTGCAAACTTGAAGGACCTATGGTTTGTGTCATGGATTCATGGTCCTGTGTGCTGGAGTTAGCTCCAAGTAAAGTAGGCACTGAGCTATGCTGTGTCATGCTGTTTCTTAAATTTTAAATAAGACACCAAGCTGTGGACCTGAATGTCTGGTCCAAATCTCAACAATTTTGTTGTGCAACACTTTCAAAGCAAAAGCGAGGCCCAGACACAACCCACATTCTAGCATGCATAATAATATGTGATGCCATGCCTAACTCATCCCTGTTTCATGCCTTTTCGTTTTGGGATGTGTGGTGGTTTTTTTTGGTGGTAGTCCAACTCTATGCCATCTTTTGTTCTTTTGTTCCAGGTGGTATTCTAATATCATTTATTGTGGTGATCTGAAATTGATGTATTTTGGATGCAGTTATATATTGTCAAAATAGCAGTATAAACCCTGATAACCCGATCAAGTTAAGAAAGTGGTGGAAAGTGGAATTTGTTTTTGTGAATTTTGCCTCCGTGTTGAGTCCTAATTTGCAATTCCTTGAAAGACTTCTTTTGAAACTTTGTTTAAACTCTTGTGTATATGTGAATGGTTCTTCTTTAAGCCATTTTAGTATGAAAACTTGTAAACTGCTAATGCTGACTAGTATCCTTTACTGCAGCCACTAAACTGCTGAGGGAAATATGAAGCCGTGTTTTGCCTATTTTGGAACTATGAGTTGGCTCCAAACGCAAGTAAACTGCTGCTCCAAATCACTGTATTTCTAATTCTAGTTGTGATATCGTGTGAAAAAAGAATAATGTGACTTTTACTATGTGATGATGCATCTTTAAATTCATTTGAATGATGGCTATTTTCTTTTCTGAAATGTACCTGATGCTGCTGCTGCATAACTGTAAAACTGTCACATTGTTAGGTGATATGACCTTGATACTGTAGGTTTCGTTTGTTTCGAAGGAAAACAATTTTTATGGAAAATCATTTTCTAAGGAAAACAATTTTCAATGAAAAACATGGGTTTAAGAAAAGTTTTCCTTTGTTTGTTTGATTAGAGGAAAACTTATGGACGAAAGAAAAAATGAAATTGAAATGAAGGAAGGATGGGAGGAGTGAATAGGGGAGAAGGGGTGAGAAGGAAAATGTGGCATTTCTTCTCTACAAAAGCAAAATGGTTTTCATTTTCTAAAGTAACATTTTCTACCTTAAAGAAAATTGTTTTCCACCCCTTTTCAAAACAAAGGAAAATGAAAAGAGGGAGGAAAATAATTTTCTGGTAAAATGTTTTCCATTAAAACAAATGGAGCCATAGTGTTAGGGAAAGATAGTGTGCAGAAAGGGAGTGAGTGGGAAGGAGTAATAGATTATTGTTTTGTTCTTGATTCTGGTTTCCGAAAAGTGAAGTAGCTGGTAAAGCAGTAAGCTCCTCTATGTTCATTGGTTCAATTGCTTTATGTTTTTGTTTGTTGAGTTGCTAAAATCTAGCCAGCTTAATCGTCAGCAGGATCGGTAACTCTTAAGTTGCTGATTGTAACTCTATCTACTCGTTTGCTTCTCCAAATTTCAGCTTAACATCTAAATCACAGGTAAATCTTACATCCTCAAAAACTCTCTTTATTATGAATTGTTCATGGATGTTTCACACATTCAATTGCTAACTGTGTTGCATTTGGGATATATTACAGATCATGGCTGAAGCATTAAAGCCTTTGTCGGCACTCGGCACTTGAAGTCGACTTAGGGTGCATTTTCTTCACCATGAAAAAAATAATAAAAAGTTCTGGTAAGTTGAAATCATGTCTAACCAGGTGTACTAAGTTCAATTAGGTTTAATTAGGTCCAATCAGGTGTCATAAAGTCCAAATATTTCTTATAATCAGGTCCAATAGGTTTCAATCAGGTTTGTTAAGTTCATATAAGTTCAGGTCTAATAAGTTTTGAAGAGCATGTGCCTTTAGTTATCTCTGCAGCTCAACAAAAAAAACTCTGTTCCCAAAATAATCGAATTTTCCATGTTATCTGTAAAAATTATGCTATTGTCTAAAACTCTAACATGGATTGGAGGAACACCTGTACATAAAAAGAATTTCATATGCATATATACTATTGTTCATTTCCACAGCAGATGTCCAGCCTTTGTCTATTATAACACTAACACCAGTTTGATTGATTACTGCTTCCATGTGACGGTGACCCCTCTTCACATTCTCTATTAGGAGAGAAGCTTGAAAGAGAAAAAAATACAACATCTTGACGTGGCTACATCTGAGCCTTCTAGACAAAAAAACAGTTAGAAATTAGTTTTCTAGGTTTTTTATTATTATTTGCTGTCAATATTGAATTCCTGAATTAATTTCTGGTAAACTATATATTTTTTTCTAGGTACAGTTGACAAGTTACATATGTGTCAAGGTCGTCGCTTTACTGGAAGAAGTCTGATAGTGATTAGTGAAGGCGATTTATCTTGAGCTGCACTCTTTGGTATGACGGGTATGAGTATCTTTTGTTGAATGACTCATATTGACGCCCTGCACTCTTTGGTATCTTTTTGTTTGGACAAAACTTAGCTTGACTTTGTTGGAGCAATTATCGTCAACATACTAAGAAACGTGGCGATATGGGTGATTGGGTGAATAAGGGTAATGAACTTCTATAGTTAAAACTCTACACAATAGATAGAGTTGTATCTTAATCATATATTTTTAAATTTCGGGATTTAATTTTGTGGAAATGGGAAACGACAAGGGCAAGAGATTTTTGGAAGGGCAAATTAGAGGGGGCGGGGAGAGTATATGAACCATTGATAAATCATAAAGTACTATATGTGAACCTTGTATAGTTTTATTTTCATACAAGTGCAACACTACCATTATATAATTATGAATTTATGATTGCCACTTTACTAATCTTAAGGGTATTATCCGGCATAATAATTAATTTCAAATACTTGATTGTATGGTTTGTAAGTATACGATCCGGATCCTATATGTAAAACAAAATATCTAGATTGGAAAATCGGATATTCGGATCCAAATTTTGTAAACATTTTAATTTAAAAATCAAATCGGAAAACCATATTTTTATCGAAAATCTAGATAAAAAATCAGATATCTGATCCAGATTTTTTTTTAAAAAAAGGATTGGATCTTTAATTTTTCTGATAGGATCGGTAATTTTTCATATTGGAAATTCGGAAACGTAAAACACTGAAGCATACATATGTTTTCGATATTCAGAAACATATTTTTTTTCGAAAAGTCCTTATATGGGGCAAAATACTTTGTTTTAGCCTCTGAAAACAGACGAGAAGCTTCTTAATCCTACCATTAACCCATGATAAAAATTTGTGGCGAAAAAATCATCCCTTGAAACGACCTCCGGGAAGTCAAAATTGAAGGCTACAATCCCACATATTTACGGGTTTGTAGCCAAAATGTTGCGAAATACTGAGATTTCATTGGTTGAAGGGGAACCCTATTCTAAGATGGATTTTGGACGCATCCGAATGGTGTGATGAAGCCGATTGGCCTAAATCACTGCACGACCTAAGCTAAAAAGTCCCTCTGGCCCAAGGTACAACACTTCTTTTTGAGCTTAAAATAGACGAAGAGCCTTCGGGTGTTACTCTTAACCCATGATAACAAGATGGAGAGAAAAAAAATACCCCTGGAACGGCATCACAAAAGTCAAAACCAAAGGCTTTATCCATGATTTTCTGGGTCACGAGGCCTAGAAACGAAAATGTTATTAAACGCCGAGGCAAGGTCATTGTTGATGGAGAGCCCCCATGACGGTTTCAGACTTTCAGAAGAATTGGATTTGTACGATTGAGTTGGATGACTTAAAGCATCACAAAACCTAGATGTAGAAAATCCATTTACAGGGCACAATGGTAATCCCAATAGTGTGACTTTTAGATGTTTGGGTCTTGTGGAGTTTTGAGTCATCAGGTTTCTTCATATGACTTTGAAGCATTTAGAATCTGTTATAGAGCTCCCCATCATTCAATGATCATGCCATAGTGTTTTAGGACATTTTCGTTTCCAAGCTCCGAGAATTTCGAAAAGCATGGATTAGACTTTAATTTTGGCTTGTGTGTAGTTGTTCTGAGACAACTTTTTTTCTCTTACCTTTTATCACAATAATACTATGCTTTTCCTATCCGTGTGTTATCTAATAATTATGTTAATATTGAAGAGAGCTCCAACATAAATAAGTTACACATAATTTAGTTCAAAGAAATTGGTAAAAAATAAAGTAATTCAATGGTAATCAACCTGTCTTTTTCTCCCAAATAAGATGCATAATAAATACGTGAATTTTATACCCTAATAAGATTAAAAGAAAATGACTTTATAATGATGGAATTGACCTAGACATCAAGCAACTATTAGAAGAATTTAGTGTTATATCCATGATGAACAAAATGTTATTTTGGGTTAATACTTGCATGTGAATCATGAGTGTCAAGATAGACAAACATAGCCTGTGATCACCTAAAATATTGATCAAATGCGGACTATATATAGAACAAAAGGCTAAAGTTGGGATATATGCTGTTAAAGAATGTGACAAAGAATCATTAATTCTGAATACAAACATGATCCGGGGAATCAGAACTAACTTCTTCAACTAGGCCTTTTTTTTCCTTTTTTTTTTTTTTTTTAAATTCACAGTAATTAAATTATTTTTTTTGATTTTCCTTAAGTAGCCCACCTTATTAGTTTTTTCTCTGTGAAAATGAGTAACATGTGGCATTGACTCTTGTCACCGGAAAATGTGGTACTCCGTAATTTAATTTTCTTGTGCAGGCTAGGTTTAAGTGCTCCTTAATTTGTAGGTCAAACATTTACAGTAATTTATTCTGGGTTGTCACTGAAATTTTGCCCGGCTCCGTTTACTAGAGCCTAAAATGTTTTCTTTGAAAATAGTTTTTTCATTTTACATCGTTTACTTTAAGTGAAAAAATAAATTTAAAATTTAAAGTGAAAACTCATTTTATACCATAGTGGAAACATTTTCCCCTAAATTTGGGAGTAAAACGTATTTTCCGTGCAAGTAAACAATGTAAAATTTTTATGAAAATGAGTTTTCCAATGTAAAATGTTTTTCATGGAAAATCATTTTACATCAAAATGTTTTTCATGGAAAATCATTTTACATCAAAAATGTTTTACACCCAAGTAAACGGACCCTAAGGGCTTGTTTACTTCATATTATATTCAGTTCAGTTCAATTAATACACTTCCATTCAGTTCAGTTCAGTTCATCTTTATTCAGCAAAGGTAAACGAGCCTAAGAAAAGAGTTTTCTTGATTAAAATGATTGATGACATGCCACCCTTTTTTTCTCTTTGAGATTTTTTTTTTGCGTCTTTTTTTAATGTGTTGGGTATTTGCTGTTTGTGATATTGTTTGTGAAATTGATCAAAAGTCATACCGAATCCTACAAGTATCAAACTTGTTTCAAACCCAATTATGTTTTTAACCTGTGTGTATTATACCAAACAATTAAACATGTATTGTACCAAATATGTTTTCAACCTGTCAAAAATCTTTTTTATTTGGATTGACCTATATTATACTGAATATGTATTGTAACATTTTTTTTAAACCAAAGATGTTTTTGAATGATATGTTTACTTATTTTTGACCTACCAAAAACTTGTTTAACCCGACCAATTTTTACCCGAACCCATTGAAAATATATATGCTTTTACTTATATATTTATAACTGATTTGTTTTCATAATATAATGCCAACTATTTTCTTACAACACACTAATTATAAATTATATACATTAAATACAAAACACTTGTATCACTATTATGTATTTCACCCCTATATTTTGTTTAAATAATGAATAAATTGTTGTTAATTTAAATATAAGAGTATGTTAAAGAGAAAAATTTGTATCATTATTATGTATTTCATTATGATTCATCATTAGCATCCATCATTGTCTTCATCTCCATCGATTACCATCCATCATCGGCTTCATCTTAATCCATTATCATTTATCATCGTCATTGTCTATTTCATCATGATCATTCATTGTCGTCGTCTTTGTTGTCGGTGTCGTTGTCGTCGTCGTCGTCATCATCATCATGTCTATTATGTCTGACCGATTTTAATCCGTCATTGATTATGGCGTGATCGATTTTGACATGCATATAAATTATGACCTACAAAAAACTGTTTGTGAGCAACCGATTTCACCTTCATATCGATTACAACTTATAAAAAATTGATTGTGATCTCGATTGAGTTTGTTTGGTATCAATAATGGCTTGACTGATAAGAACCAAACCCAAATCGACTACACTAGCTTAAAAAAATACAGAATTTGTTTGGCTGCCAAATAAATCCAATCGGGTACCAAAATACTCAAATGACTTCTTTTAATTTTGACTGAATTTATTTTCGACCAACCTGTTACAAACCGTTTAACACGTTTTTACATCCTTATTCCAATGGAGGAATATACACTTAGCTGACAAGCAAAGGGGAAACCTCAAAACCCCAAAAATCATTTAAAAAAAATAAATTAAAGGTCACTCGTATGGATAACACAAAGTTGTACAATTAATTAAAAGGTATTATTTGTACCTTAGGATCGGGGCCCATGAATATTTTATATACTCTATCACTCCCCTCACATGAAAGGCCCTTTGGGTTTGAAATGTGGATGCAACACAGGCCCACCATACATGGTGCTAATTAATTCCACTTAGAAGGGAGAGGGAGGAGAGATTCAAACCCATGACCTCTGCGTCACGTTGGCTCTTGATACCATGTTAAAGGACCATTTTAACCAAAAACTTAAGCTAATGTATAGGATTACATGTATTCTTTTATTTTAGAGTTGTTCTTTTAATTAGCTATAAATACTCCTTTAGTTGTTGTTTTGAAGTAAGCAACAATACTATAACAAACATAACATTCTATTAGAATATTTTACCAATTGTCAGCTAGTGGAATTATTCTTTCCTCTTTCCTAAAGTCATCTTGCTTGTGGTTTCTTCTTCATTTTCTTTGTATTCTCTTATGGTATCAGAGTAGGAAATTGTTCCTCACGAACATCTAAATTCTTGCATGCAAACCTCACACTCCATTCCATTCTCCATATCTTCTTTCTAATTTTTTTTTCTTTTTCTCTCTGATTACCTTCCTTCTCTGTTTTTTTCTTCTCTTTAATTCGTCTGGTTCTTGATTTGTTGATCAATTTTTCGCTCGATATGGTGAATTCAGCTACAGATGAAGTTTCAAGCATCAACAATGGCAATGGTGGAAATGCAAATTTGTACAATGATCCGTACTACATCAGTGGTTCAGACAGTACAGGTAATGCCATTGTTACACCTCTCTTTAATGGTACAAATTATTTGGGATGGAGTAGGAATATAAAACGTGCTTTGGGATCAAAGAACAAATTGGGGTTTATAGATGGTCTATGAAGGAACCTACTGAAAATCATGTTGATTACAATTCTTGGCATAGATGCAATTACTTAGTTTCACAATGGATCTTGAATTCCATGTTGCCTGAACTAGCTGAAGATTTTAACTGTTTGGAATTTGCTCATGAGATTTGGTCTGAAATTGATGAGAGGTATGCTCATTATAATGGGCCTCTGATTTACCAATTAAAGAAAGAAATACATTCCTTAAAACAAGAAAATATGCCCTTAGTTACCTATTACAGCAAACTAAAGAAACTTTGGGATGAATTGCATAATTTGAGAAAAATTCCAACCTGTAATTGTGGAGTCTTGAAGACTTGTAAATGTGAATTTCTTAAGAAATTGGCCAATTTTGAGGAAGAAGAGAAAGTATTACAATTTCTCCTTGGATTAAATAGTGGTTTTGACTCAACTGTTAATAGTATTTTAACCATGGATGTCTTACCAAACTTAAGTAGAGTTTTTCAATTAGTTAGTCAAGTTGAGACTCAAAAGGAGATTAGTGGCACTAATGACATATCCACTGATTCAATGGCTATGAATGTTCAAAGACCCTATAAAGGAAGAACTGATAAAAGAATTGTCAAAAAGGATTTCAAAAAGGATAAAGCTGATAGGTTTTGTGATCACTTTAAGATTAAAGGACAAACAAAGGATCAGTGTTTTAAAATAGTGGGATATCCAGATTGGTACCTCACAATGCATAATGGTAAAATACCCTCTAAATCCTCTGCAAGACCTTCCTCTTCTAGAATTTCAGCACATGTTGTGCACCAAAATAATGAAGATAGTGAGGATGACACTCCTCTTGACTTTGCTGCTCCTGTAGCAAATTCTGTGGTTGATCCAACCATGTTCCAAACTGTGTATCAAGAAGTATTGAGGGCTATTAATAACAAGAATTCAGCTGAAGGAATCAAGAATGGATCCTCTAGGTCCAAGATGGCAGCTCACAATATATTTGCAGGAATGACTCAAGCCAACAACTGTATAGTTCATGACAAAAATCAATGGATAATTGACTCAGGGGCAACAGATCACATAACAAATGATGAGAGTCTTTTGATGGATGTTGAATTTCTTCCTGAACCCCTGCAACTACACCTGCCTGATGGTGCTATAAGAACAGTTCATAAGGTTGGAAAGATCAGATTGTGTCCAGGGGTCATCTTGTCTAATGTGTTGGTAATTAAGGAGTTTACCAATAACTTGATCTCTATTGGTAAATTGGCTGAGCTACATGGAATTGTGGTTAAATTCACCATCAACAAATGTTTCTTTTCACTGGTTGATAACAACAAACTCTTGGAAATTGGTAGAAGGATTGGAGGACTATACTTCTTAATGATTCAAGGGTCTCAACAAACCAATTCTTCTACCAGAATGGCTGCCACTGTTTCTGCCATTTTCAATGTGAGTAACTTAGATTTGACACATGCTAGATTAGGCCATGCTTCTCTTTCAAAAATGAAACATGTGCCTTATTGTGATTGCACTAGTATAAATGCATATCCTTGCTCTATTTGCATACTAGCTAAGAATCATAAATTGCCTTTTCCTAGAAGTAAAAGTAAGGCACTTGCACCCTTTGATTTAGTCCATATGGATCTTTGGGGACCTTACAAAACTAAAAGTTTTGATGGCTCTTCTTATTTCTACACAATTATTGATGATAACACTAGGACAACATGGACTTATTTATTGCATAATAAGGACCAAGTTTGTTCTATAGTTAAGAATTTTATTGCCTATGTCCAAAACCAATTCTCCACTACTATAAAATGTTTTAGGACATATAATGGCACTGAAATAATCAACAAACAATGCATTTCTATGTTTAAAACACTAGGAATTTTGCACCAAAAAAGTATTCCTAGTGTGCCACAACAAAATGGGAGGGTAGAACGTAAACACAAACATTTGCTTGAAGTGGCAGGAGCATTAAGATTTCATGCCTCACTTCCAAAAAAATTCTGGGGTGAATGCCTATTAACTGCCACACACATAATCAATAAATTGCCTTTTGTTGTTCTTAATTGGAAAACTCCACATGAATTGTTGTTTCATGAATCCCCCACATACAAAGAACTTAAAGTCTTGGGATGTTTGTGTTTTGCACACAATAGAGTCATTACAAGGGACAAGTTTGATCCTAGAGCAAGGAAATGTATTTTTCTAGGCTATCCTTTTGATTTTAAAGGATATAAAGTTTATGATTTAGAGACAAATCAAGTCTTTATTTCAAGTGATGTTGTTTTCTTTGAAACTATTTTTCCTTTCTTGAATAATAATCATAAAAATAAAAATGTTCTGTTGAAAGAAAGTCTTGTTTCCAATTTAGATATGCATACACCTCATATAAACATATCTTCCTCTACAGAAAATCTGGAAATTAACACTTCTGATCATTCTCATGTTGCACCACAAATCTTGATTCTTACAATTCTGCTCCTTTTGATTCCACTCCTATTCATAATTTGGATGGCAATATGGAAACTAATGAACTGGAATCAAACTCCCCTACATATTTGCATTCAGACCACCATAATACAGAACAGGCTGGCAGAGGACAGTCTGTTGTTGATCCTAATGAAACTATTGTTCCTCTTCCAAATCCTCATTCTTCTAGAATAATAAAAACTCCTAAATATTTAGATGATTTTTCTGTTACTTCCATTCCTCACAGAAATAAACAAAATGATTCAGATCAGAGTTTCTCTGAATCTGCTACTTTCTCAGTCAATATTAAACCTCATTCTACAAATCATATTATTGAACCATCCTCTTATAATCAAGCTAAATATGATCCAGCTTGGATAGATGCCATGAACAAGGAATTAGATGCTTTGGAGTCTAATAATACTTGGGTCTTGACTAATCTACCAACAGGTAAAAAGGCTATTGGCAATAAATGGGTATATAAAATAAAATACAATTCTAATGGTACAGTTGACAAATTAAAGGCAAGATTGGTTGCTACTGGTTATCAGCAAGTTTTTGGTCAAGATTATGAAGATATCTTTAGTCCTGTAGCTAAATTACCTACTGTAAGAGTCATCTTAGCTATTGCCACTATAAAAAATTGGTTTATTTGCCAGTTAGATATAAACAATGCATTTCTTCATGTTTTTTGGATGAAGAGGTCTACATGAAGCCTCCTGCAGGTTATGATAAAGCCACTTCCAATCAAGTCTGTCTTTTAAAAAAGAGTCTTTATGGCTTGAAACAAGCCTCTAGGCAGTGGAACAAAGAACTAACTAAATTTCTTATCAAAATTGGTTTTGTCCAGTCGAAGCAGGACTATTCCTTGTTCACTAGGAGTTTTGATGGTGAGTTTTTAGTCCTTCTTGTTTATGTGGATGATATGATGCTTACTGGGACTTCCCAAGTTCAAATGGATGAAGTTAAGTCTGCCTTAGATAATGCTTTTACTATTACAGACTTAGGAGCTTTGCATTATTTCTTAGGTTTAGAAGTTCACAGATCTTCAAATGGTTTGTTTTTATCTCAACAAAAATACATTAAGGATATAGTCTTGTCTTCTGGTCTTTCTAATTGCAAGCCTGCTTCTGCCCCCCTCCCTGTTGGTCTTAAGTTGAGTCCAGTTGATGGTGATCTGATTGAAGAACCAGAAGTCTACAGAAGATTAATAGGCAGATTAATGTACTTAAACATAACTAGGCCTGATTTGTCATATTGTGTTCAACACCTCAGCCAGTTTTTGAATGCTCTAAGAATTCCTCACTTGAGGGCAGCCTTACATATAGTCAAATATTTGCAAGGTACTATGGATGTTGGTTTATATTATAGTGCTAACTCTTCTACAAACTTACTGCCTTATTCTGATGCTGACTGGTCAAGTTGTACTTTTAGTAGCAGATCTTTAAGTTCCTACTGCATATTTTTGGGCAATAACTTAATTTCATGGAAGACAAAGAAACAAAGTACTGTTAGTAAATCATCTGCAGAAGCAGAGTATAGAAGTCTAAGCTACACTTCTAGTGAATTAGTCTGGTTGGCAGGATTGTTGGAGGACTTGCACATTAGCTTTGCTAAACCTATTCCTCTTATGTGTGATAACAGGTCTGCATGATTCATGGCATACAACCCTGTTTTTCATGAAAAAAGCAAGCATATCAAGAGGGACTTTCATTATGTTAGAGAACAAATTGCTTCTAACTTCTTACAAGTTGATCATGTTTCCAGCTCTGCTCAACTAGCTGATGTGCTCACTAAAGCTCTTCCAGGGCCTGTTCATGCTTCCATATGCTCCAAGCTTGGTCTTTTACATAAAGTCCAGCTTGAAGGGGGAGTATAGGATTACATGTATTCTTTTATTTTAGAGTTGTTCTTTTAATTAGCTATAAATACTCCTTTAGTTGTTTTGAAGTAAGCAACAATACTATAGCAAACATAACATTCTGTTAGAATATTTTACCAATTGTCAGCTAATGGAATTATTCTTTCCTCTTTCCTAAAGTCATCTTGCTTGTGGTTTCTTCTTCATTTTCTTTGTATTCTCTTATAATGGTTAAGGCCCAGGAATATGTTATATACTATATCAATTACTATTATGCATTTACTAACCACTAAGCTAACATAATTTTTCCTATCAAACAAAATCGTTTATTTATTGTAAGCTTTGTGACATAGGAAATTATGTGAATGAATAATCTCATATCTCAACAAATCTTAACCAAACGGATGCTAACCTTTATAAGTTACTCCCTCCGTTCCATTTTACTTGCTACATTTCATTTTGGAACAAATTTTTATGCAAACCAATTTTCATGTGGGCCCACCATTGGTAAAGTTAAGTGGAAGAAATTGATTGACTTAAAGATGATAAAAATGACAAAAAAGAGGGTAAAAATGTAAAATATATGTGGGGCCTATAGACTATAAAAGAAAATATAACAAGTATTTTGGGACATCCAAATAAGGAAATTGTAGCAAGCAATTTGGGACAGAGGGAGTATAACTGTTCAATTTGGATCGTGAATAATTCATAACCCAACAGATCCTAACCCAAACTCACTCGCAAATATAATTTTTTTTAATTAGAAAAGAAAAAACAACTAGCCCATTTCATATAGTTCATATGGTCAGCCACCAGTCCACCACCAACATCATTTCAGATGATTTCACTTGCATAGATAATACCTTTGTGACATATATACAGAGTTTTTGGTTCTCTCTTTCTCTATTTTGCAGTTTTAAACTCGTACAATATATTTTTATTTTTGCTGTCAAATTTTGGGTACATTTGTTCAAGAATGATTGATCTAATCAATAATCAGATAATCAATTAATCATACAAGGAAGATACAGTTAGTTGCTTATTGATTTATGACAGCCGACAGTTGATATATATTTAAGGAGAAAATGAGCCAGCTCAATTCTTTGGGAATGATGCCAATTATAGACTTTAGGCTCCCAAAATTCCAAAAAATTAAATAAAAAATGCTGTACTTTATATTTTAAAAATATATACGGGGTATATGTTAAATTACGCATAATTCAATCTAATTTTTAATTAATTTTTTTTTTAAAAAAATAAAAACTTTAAATTAAGTTAATATTTTTCTTTATAAATTATAACATTTTACATGCAACATATAAGGGCTAGTATTAAAAAAATAAGGCATTAGAATCATCGTTATATCTATAAATATGCTCATGAACTGGCCATGAATAATTGTTGCATAATTTGTCTTTAATTTTAAACATAATTAATAAAAAAAAAATGGTGAAAGTATGTTTTATTGATTCAAATTGAATTGAAGTCTCTCACATCATCAAGTGATAGAAATTGTCCCAAAAAAAGGGGGAAAAAAATAGAAAAGAGAATAAAATGGGGATATATGTAAGGAATAATAATGAAATCCCCGTTTTGTCACATGGATCTTTAGATTCATTGCATGTTAATATGTTATGAATTACTGTATGATGTTCCTGATTTGAATAAAGATGTGTGTGATCCTTTTTTTTTTGTAAGCCTATTTTTCTTCGTAGAATCTTTAGCTAGTTTATAATAACCAAATCCCTTGTTGATTCATATCAATTTCTTGCACAATTCATCAGCCTTAATTTCAAGCCAAGCCCAAGGGTGATATGATGGACGATAATTTAATCTGAATATGACGCTGTACTACTGGTCCAATCCAATATAATGCACAAGAAAAAATATAGCTGGATTTGAAGTCGGATGAAGTCGGATCGGAATTAGATGTTGGAAAACAATCCGACAAACTAGTCTGACTCCGACACAACTTACTTTTTTATTTTTCTAAGTTGTATTTAATTAAATTTATGTAGTTTTATATAAATTATTTAATTTGGTCGTAATTACATATTTTATTCAGATATACTATAAATTTTGTATTAACAATAAATATAAAGTAATTTTAATATAATATTATTAGACGTTTGTTTTGATTTAGTGATGTCAGTTTAGTCCGAAGAATCCAACCTTATTCCAATCCGATTCGCAAGAAAAAAGGGATCCGAAAAATAGAAGTATGATTCAGACTCCAACAATTGTGCGTAATTGTTCCAATGCGACTCCAACCCAACAATAATTAGATAATGCGTAATCTGATTCGAGTCCAACCCGTTCTCACGTACTTCTCTTAGAAAGTAGTGTGAGAGCATCTTAATTTGAGTTCGAGTGGCGGCATGACATCTTTGAAATTATCAAAAAGTAATTTCTAATTGAAAGATTTTCTTTACTCTCTTCACCGCTCTTTGTTGTTCTTGTTTGAAAATCTTGCAGCAACTTAAACTTAGTACATATATTTTTAAATCACATTCTCAACCTATAAATAATAATAATAATAAAAAAAACATAGTCACATGGGTTCTTTTTTTTTACTCGTCTAAATGAATATTTCATCAATATCAAATTTTTATAATTTTTATCATTATGTATTTTTTTTTTTTTTTGAGGAATATCAATATGTAATTAAAATTATTAACGATCAAAAGTATATATTGATTATATATGTTTATCAAAGGATAAAACATAAAAAAAGAAACTGATAGATTAATACATTATACATTATATTTATAAAATTTTGAACTTTCGGGTATATTTTAACTCATGTTTAATTCACAACAGCGGAACCCTAGATTTCTATATACTTTCTCCATAACAAAAAAAAAAAAAAAATTAACAAAAAAAGATCTCAAAAATTCTTTTCGTTCTCCTTTTGAAAAGTTCTTAGACATGAAATAATCACAACAATTACTAAATCTGAATACTGAAGGCATTATCACCACCATATAATCATATATATATACATCACCCTTCAATTCCTAGAGCATTATCATGTCACCATCCATCAGTAGTATTTGCACTATACATTGTCTCTCTCCCTGGAATCTACAAATTAAACCCAAAACTCTATTAAAGCAGTCATCTTGCTAAACAATCGTATTAGCTAGAGTTACTCTGACTAATCAAAAACTCTAAAAAGGGTTTGAAAACTCTAATTTTATCTAAATCCTCTCTTTGCCTAAGCAAACCTCTTTATGTAAATGCGGAAGTACTGATAGTTGATTATTTATGCAAAACAATACATGTGGGCATGCATTGAACAGTTCATGTTAGTCCTTAAGTATAGTGCACATAATAGTTATTGTTGTACTTTTATATATATATATATATATATATATATATAATATACTAGATAATACCCGAGCAAATGCTCGATTTTTAGTAGTTAGGGGCGATTTTTTTAGTGGTTAATATGTATTACGGAGACAACGGAGTAGTTTATTAGTATTAACGATTAGTACAAATACAAATCAACCTTTAATTATAATAAAATATTCCATCAAATTTTAAAAAAAAATTGCTCACTTGAGTTTTCATTAATACCAAAAAAAAAAAAAAAAAAAAAAGAAATTGCACTATACATATGAAAAAGGAAAGAAAAGGAAATGATTTTACTAAAGTTTCTCCAAAGTAAAAGTGATCGTATAGAAAAGGGATTGAGAGCAATAAACTAATAAATGTAGGAAAAATAAGGTTTTACTATATTTTAATAATGTAAGAAGTGTGCAAATTAATATAAAAATAACCCAGAAAATGGGTAAATGATGAACAAATTAAATAAAAGCGGAGGAAGTAATACAATAAATTAATAAAAAATAATTTCTTATGTTAATTTTTTCAATTACTATATTAAGTTTTTTTTTAGTTATAAAAATTATTTAGTTTAAAAAAATATTTATTTAGGAATTTTATTTATTAGGGTATTAATTATAGTATTAGATAGAGAGAAATGTAGAAATGTGAAAATTAAAAAAATTATGGGAAAAAGAGGGTGGGAGGGAAATAGTGGTAAGTGTTTTAGTAGTATAGATTATAGAATAGAATAGAGGGGTAGATTTTAGTTTAAAGAGATATTTATTTAGGAATTTTTATTTATAAATTAGTGTATTAAATATGGTATTAATTTAAATAGAGATAAAGTAAAAATCTAAGATTAGGAGGAAAAAAAGGTGTGAGAAAAATAGTTGTAAGAGTTTTAGTATTATATAATAGATATACATACTCCTATTTCTAAAAGTATATATCTTTGGATTTATTTATTTTTGTTATGTTTTAAAAAGTTTTTCCAGTACGTTTCAAAATCGTTGTTTAGATTAAATAGAAACTTGTAATCTTGTTTATATAAACTTTCTCTGTACTATGACATAAACTTGCAACAAATGTATATTTTATATCACAAATGTATATTTTTTATGCCTCGAAAAAATTACTAGGTCATTTGTTGCTAGTTTTTTGTTAAACCAATTAATTCTTCATGCAAGATATCAAGTACGGTTTAACCTTACTTATTGTTTGTGAAATATTTTAGCAAACTATTTAATTTTAAAGCAATGTTTTAGAAGAAATTAAAACAGGTGAATATATAAATATATTATATATTATTCTTCTCTTCTTTCAAGACTAATAATTAAATTAAACAATGAGTTGATATATCTTGATGATCTTATGATTAATGATGAGTACGTTGTATAATGGAAAAAAACATGCACACATGTATACTTAATAGCCATTCCATGTTCGATCGATCTGGATAAAAATAAATAAATAAAATAGAAGAATTTAAGTTCATCAAGTTTTGCTGCATTTGATTTATATATATCATATATATATATATATATATATATATATATATATATATATATATATATATATATATATATATATAATATGCGTAGATTACTAAGTTTATAAAAATGAAATGAAATGAGACAAAGGCTATAAATTTTGGAAATATCCCATAATAATATGCAGTGATTTGTCGGCAAATGACACGAATCACCTAACACATTGTTTAAATGTTTCTCCTCATTCATCCATCCATCTCTTCCATCATCATCAGATCACTTTTGCCACGAATTGAAGAATCAACTTCTCCATCTGCATTTCTTTACTCTTTACTCTTTTTGTTTTTTTTTTTTAAGTTTTTTTTTATAATCTGATTATTATTATTCCATGCTTACTGTCATCACTCACTTTGTTAATTAATATATATTGAATGCAGAATACAAAATGTAGGAGAGAATAGCAGGCATAATCATATTGTGGTATATTGCTTATGTATTGAATATTCTGAATGACTGCCAATCAATACAACAGTAGCCTTTTATAGTACATGAGTAATTGCCCTAAGGAGCATCTAAGGCTAGAAATAGAAATAAGACAAGTGTCCTAATCTGATTACATCATGGGAATAAAGCTACCTAGGATCACTAACCTAGGACAGTCCAAAAGTAATGCATAAAAGTAAGGGCCCTTATTTGGGCCTTTCCTTACTTTGTCCCTTTACACTCCCCCTCAAGCTGGGAGTGGGGAGACTGAACTCTCAGCTTGGACATGATGGTTCTGTGTTGAGCTACTGGCAGTGACTTGGTGAGGATGTCAGCTAGTTGGTGCTGTGTTGGGACATAGCTTGGCTTGATGAACCCTAAATGCACCTGGTCTCTGATGTAGTGGCAGTCCACTTCGACATGCTTAGTCCTTTCATGTTGCACTGGGTTTGCAACAATAGATAGGGCAGCCTGATTATCACATTTGAGGAGTACAGGGTGCATGGATTTCAGACCAAGGTCCTTGAGCAGGTGAGTTAGCCATGTCACTTCACATGTTGCAAGGGCCATTGCCCTGTACTCTGCTTCAGCATTTGATCTTGCAATGACAGGCTGTTTTTTTGTCTTCCATGATATTAGAGAGTCTCCTAAGAGAATGCAGAACCCTGTTGTAGATCTTTTAGTGATGGGGCAGCTTGCCCAGTCACTGTCTGCATATGCTGTGAGCACAGCTGCATTGGATGAGGCCAGCATAAGTCCTTGATCCATGGTTCCAACTAAGTATCTCATGACCCTTTTTGCAGCCTGCCAGTGTGCAGTGGTAGGATGTTGCATGAACTGGCTCAAGAGATTGACAGTGAATGCAATGTCTGGCCTGGTAATAGTTAAGTATATCAATTTCCCAATCAAGTGCTGATATGCTTGTGGATGTTCTAAGGGAGTGCCTTGATCATGAGTTAATTTGACATGATAATCCATGGGAAGTTTCAGAGGTTTTGCATCAAGCATGTGATGTTCTTGTAGCAGATCATGTGTATACTTCTTTTGTGAGACAAAGAATCCATCTTGATTCCTTTGTACTTCCAACCCCAGGAAATAATTAATTTCTCCAAGGTCTTTCATGTGAAATTGTGAGTTGAGGAGACCTTTAGTTTCTTGCATAAGACCTTCATCATTTCCAGCTAGAAGCAGATCATCCACATACACAAGTACAATAACAAACTTCTTTTCCTGTCTTTTGATGAACAAGGAATAGTCTGCCCTGGATTGAACAAATCCACTATTCAACAAGGCACTGGAGAGTTTGGTGAACCACTGTCTTGGTGCCTGTTTGAGCCCATACAGAGATTTCTTAAGTTTGCAGACTAGACCAGGATTCTTTTGGCTGAAATCATGCTCCCCCTGACCAATAACTATATTCTTTCCTTGCCCTGAATAACCTGATGGAATTTTGAGATATACATCCTCTAACAGATCACCATGGAGGAAGGCATTTTTTACATCCATTTGTGAAACATGCCATCCTTCCATTGCTGCAATGGCTAACAAGGACCTCACAGTTGTCATTTTAGCAACTGGGGCAAAGGTCTGATCAAAGTCTATGCCTTCCCTTTGTCTGCAACCAAGAACAACCAATCTAGCCTTTTCTCTTTCCTTTGAGCCATCAGAGTGAAACTTGGTTTTGTACAACCATTTGGTCCCAATGGCTCTTTTTCCAGGTGGGAGTGGAACCAGATCCCATGTTTGATTTTCCTCCAGGGCCTGAAGTTCATGATTCATTGCATCTACCCATCTTGGATCTTTGACAGCTGTTCTGAAGTTTGATGGATCCACCAATTCAGTTACCTTGGCAAGTAGGGTTGTGAATTCTGGTTTGAGGTTAATTCCAGTGATGTTTGTTGCATAAGCAGCTTGACTCCTTTTACCTTTAGAACTCACATCATAGTCATCTAGCCATCCTGGAGGTTTTCTGTTCCTTTCTGATCTTCTTAGTTCAGTTGGATTTTGATGAGCCTCATGTTCTGCATCTCTGTTCAGATGATCATCAGCACAAGCATCTCCCTCTTCTTCAATTTCTTCTTGTCCTGTAACAGGATCCTCTTCCAAATATGGTTGTGAATTTTCTGAACTCACTATATTCTTATCATCAATGATGATCTGAGGTTCAGATTCCTCAGTGCTTTCCACCTCACTCACAATGCTGTCATAATCATTTGCTTCATTGCAGGGATACACATGTTCATAGAACTTAGTGTCTCTAGATACAAACTTTTGCCTGTTGATCAAACTGAGGAGTTTATACCCCTTTTGATGTTGTGGATATCCAAGGAATACACAAGGTATTCCTTTTGGTTTAAATTTGTCATGAGATTTTTCTGGATTGTGAGCAATCACCAAACATCCAAAGGCCTTCAATTCACTGTAATTTGGTGCTTTTCCAAACAGCTTTTCATAAGGAGTTTTGTCATTTAGGATTGCAGTTGGCAGCCTATTTATTATGTATGTGGCTGTCAAGACACAGTCTCCTCAGGCCAGTACTTGAGAGGAAGACCTGCTTGTAGTCTTAGTGCCCTTGCCATCTCAAGAAGATGTCTATGTTTCCTCTCAACTCTTCCATTTTGTTGGGGGTTATGAGGACAAGAGGTTTGATGGATTATTCCCATATTGGCAAAGAATTCCTTGCATTTTCCCTTTACAAACTCAAGTGCATTGTCTGACCTAACAGTCTTAACTTTGCACTCAAATTGATTCATCACCATTTTCACAAACATTTCAATCACCTCTGGTGCATCTGATTTCTGTTTCAATAAATACATCCATGTGGCCCTAGTGCAATCATCAACTATTGTCAGGAAATAGTTGAACCCATTTTCTGTACTAACCTTATAGGGTCCCCAAGTATCAAGGTGCACAAGTTCAAAGGGCCTTTTAGCCATGGACTTGCTCAAATTGTATGGCATTTTAGTGAATTTAGACATTCCACAGTACAAATAACACAAACATCATCATCATTAACTTTGGATTTTGGAATACAACCAATCACAGAGAGTTTTCCTTTGGAAGCATGGCCTAATCTATGATGCCACAATTGACATACACTAAGTTTTACACCATTGCTACCATAATTATTTACATAATGTTTTGTGTTTGACATCATACACTTAGGATTAACTACTTGCAGGCTGAATTATCCACAACATGTTCCACAAGTTTCCTCATCTTCTGCAGTCTTTTAAATGGCAAGTTCACCAAATAGTACAGACCACCTTGAGCTTTTCCTATCCCCTTAAGCATCTTTGAATATGAGTCCTGAATAATGCAAAAATTAGGATAGAAAATGACTCTACATCCCTCTTCTTTTATCAGTTGGTTGATAGAGATGAGATTGTGTTTAAATTGAGGTATACACAACACCCTTTTCAAAGTCAAGGAGTTTTCTAAGTGCACTTCCCCTATGTGAGTGATGCAAGCAGTGTTTCCATCAGGAAGATTAATCTTAGAAAATGCATCTACCCTTTTTTTATTTTGAAGCATAAACAAATTACTAGCCATATGATCAGTGGCTCCTGAGTCCAAGACCCACTGATCTGTATTCAAAGTTACATTGCAACAAGTAACAGTACCTGCAAATCTAATTTCTTTGTCATCATCAGAATCAGATCCAGTCTTGTGCCCTGAAGAGGTTCCTGGAATCAACTTCAACAACTGTTCAATTTGTTCAGGAGTCAGATTGCTCTTTTCTTTGTGGCTGGACACATTAGCTGTCAATTTTCCTCTGCCTTTGTTCCATTTTTGCACATAACCACCATCTCCTTTTCCTACCTTGTTGTAGGGTTTTGCCAATGGATGTCCCTTAGGATACCCAATGACTTGCCAGCATTTTTCAGTAGGGTGATTTCCTCTTCCACACACCTTACAAGACTCCTCTTGAGTGGTTTTCCATACAACAGCTTTGTTTTCAGTTTTTCCTTTAAAGCCTTTGCTAGTTTGCATTGCAGAGCCCTCTACATTCAGTTTGGAGAGGTTGTTGAAGACTTCTCTCTGGGACTCTTCTTGTTGAAGTCTACCATGGTGCTTGGATTAATAGATGGCTCCTTTCAGCAGCATATTCATCATCCAATCCATTCAAGAATTGAAAAAGCTTGTCCTCTTCCTTCTCCTGCTCCAAGGCTTGAATGTAAGCTGTGACCTCTGGTGTCATTCCAGAAATTACAGGTCTATTTTTCAAGCTCTCAATCTCTTCCCAAACTACACTCAGTTTGGTATAGTACTCATTTATAGTTCCACCATTTTCCTTGGTGTCATACAACTCTTTCTTCAGCTTGTATTTCATTGCACCATTGCTCACTGTGAATCTCTTCTCTAGATGAATCCACATAGCTCTGGCTGTGCTAAAGTAAAGCACAGACCTTTTCACTCTTTCTTCAGCTTGTATTTCATTGCACCATTGCTCACTGTGAATCTCTTCTCTAGATGAATCCACATAGCTCTGGCTGTGCTAAAGTAAAGCACAGACCTTTTCACTGTGTCTGACATTGTAGCAAGTAGCCAAGAGATAACTACATTGTTACAAGTATCCCACATTTCTTGTTTCTTCTCATCCTTCTCGTCTCTTTTTACCAAGCCTGTGACAAACCCCAACTTTCTTTTTCCTGCTAGAGCTAGTTCCACATCCCTCTTCCATGGCCTATAGTTGGAAACTCCTTGAAGTTTCTCAGTAACATTCAGCCCCCCTTCACTTGGATGCAGATACAGTGGGTTGCTGGCATCCACCACAGGGGTTTCTTTGTTCTGTTCTACAGCAGCCATGGATACTAACACTTATAGAAGCTTTTTACTCAGGATTCGAACTTCTCTCCTATCAGCAGCTCTAATACCATGTTAATTAATATATATTGAATGCAGAATACAAAATGTAGGAGAGAATAGCAGGCATAATCATATTGTGGTATATTGCTTATGTATTGAATATTCTGAATGACTGCCAATCAATACAACAGTAGCCTTTTATAGTACATGAGTAATTGCCCTAAGGAGCATCTAAGGCTAGAAATAGAAATAAGACAAGTGTCCTAATCTGATTACATCATGGGAATAAAGCTACTTAGGATCACTAACCTAGGACAGCCCAAAAGTAATGCATAAAAGTAAGGGCCCTTATTTGGGCCTTTCCTTACTTTGTCCCTTTACACACTTTGAACTTGCACGTAAACTATATATCCATTATTAAAATAATTTATCAAACAAATGAAACTATATTATATGCACCATATATATATATATATATATATATAGACTTGGGTCAGAGTTCGTGGCTCATCTTACATGAATACAATGCTGCAACCAACGCTAGCATTGTATAGAAGTTGTGAAGAAAATTCGTGTTTGGTGAGAACCAAACATCACACCTCAAGGATCAATGGGGTAGTGACCCCGGAGCTACTATGCTAGCTGGAGCCACTGCCCCAACAATAAATACAGTGGCGGAGCTAGAATTTTTTTATCACGGGCCGAAATAATAGCGAAAGAAAGTAATAGCATGGTAAAGTACAAAAAAATGTTAAGAATGTAGCTAATGAGCCTTGAACCTTTGTTTATATAAGTGTAAACAACCAATGAAGCCAATTGAGCTACTATATCTATATTGTTTATTTTCACTTAAATTTATAATATACTAACAATTTTGGGCCAATGGGGAAGCCAAGGCCCCCGCTAGCCCCCCCTTGGCTCCGCCCCTGAATAAATATAGCTGAGGACAAGCAATATATAATACCTAAGTGGCAATGCATTGCTACCCCATAGTATTAGTAATGACTTGAGGGGTAGTTTCTCATCCCCCCTCAGATATATTTACGGCCCGTTTGATAGCCGGGTTATAAATGATGGTAATGTGAATGAATTTATAACTAAATTTGGAAAGAAAATCAATATACATTCCCTTGGTATAACTAGTTTAACTCCAATTTATCTAATTTTCTTCACAAATATCTATTCCCATCAAATACCAACTCCCCAATGGTAATGGATGAGAATAAAAAATATGAGAAGAAAATTGAATCTTGGGAATGAAAATTTATTTTCCATGGAGATTATAAGGTTCCTCCTTAACAAAATTATTACACTATAAATTCATTACCATTATCACAATTTATTCCAACACAATCAAACAGGATGTTAAGGACAAAACCGAATTGATATTAATTTCTTTGAGTGGAGTCGTGCATTGGAGCCCAATATTCTTTCCCGTTACTGTAGTCAATAATTTGTCTCGGAGAAAATGAATGAGTGAGGCATGGATCGGACTTTATATGGAGTAATTGCTTCATCTCCATTCTGTCTTTGATCTTTAAAGTCAAAGGTTTAAACCTGCATAGGTAAATGACATGATGCCTTTCTTACCAAATAAGAAAAGGTCTTAGGAGAAAATTTCAGATTGGCAACTCATTAGAGAAATAACATTGATACACATGAAAATTATTGGGCCCTACAAGTTAGTTAGTTAGAGTTATTTGGAGTTTATTGCTAGAAGTATCTAAGTTTGTTATTAGGCTCATGTATTTTCTCTATATATAGTCTCACAATATCAGTGTAATTGATTTAACATTTCTAATTCTACTAAATCAGACTAAAGCATTTCTTTTACTTTGATTCTGTTTTGTGCACTTTGATAACATGTATCAGAGCAATTCTAATCAAGTGCATATTTCTTTGGTTTTTTTTCTGCCATTGATAAAAAAGCTTTGCTAAGCAGTTCTTCTTGAAAATACAATGACTGCAATTCCTCTTACACAAGATCAAACAAGCAAGTATTATATACACCCTTTAGATGCTAATGCAATTCAATTAGTGTCTTCGAAGTTCAATGGAGAAGGGTTTGCAAATTGGAAAAGAGCTATGAAATTAGCTTTGTGTGCAAGAAATAAACTAGGTTTTGTTAATGGAACAATTTCAAAACCAGAAGATGAAACCTCAGCAGAATTCATAGCATGGGAGCGTTGTAATGACTTAGTTTACACATGGTTGATTAATAATTTGGATGACACAATTTCGAAACGTGTCATGTTCTTGCAAACTGCTGCTGGTATTTGGAGCAATCTTGAACAGAGATTTGGCTTTGTAGCCTTGACACAAGTGTTTTCTTTGGAGCAGAAGTTGGCAGGTCTTACACAAGGTTCGAGTTCCGTTTCTGAATTCTTTACTGCAATTAAGACTATTTGGGATGTATTGGAGGAAGCTGATCCAGCACCAAGTTGTACATGTTTAAAATGTACTTGCAATGTGAATCAAAAGATTCAGCAGAAGTTGCAAAGGCAAATGTTACTACAGTTTATGATGAAATTGAAGGAAGATTATTCTGCAATTAGAGGCAATGTATTAATGATGAAACCTGTTCCAGAGGTGACAGAGGCCTATAGGTTGTTTGCACAAGAAGAGAGTCATAAGGAGGCATCCAATCCAGTGTAGCAAGATTCTTTAGCCTTCTATGCAGATAAGAAGAAGTATGATGATCAGAAAGGTTGTAACGACCCGGAATTTTGGGCCAGAAAATTTCGCGGTTGTTAATGTTATTTATTCAGTTTTAGTCCAAAAGGCCCATTAAAATTGGACTGTTTTATTGTTAGCCCAACTCTTTCTCTTCCAGATTGGGCCAAAGACCCAATTTTTCTTTCTTTTTCTATTGGGCCGATTCCTTCCTTTTTATTTGGGCCAATATTATTTTGTTTTAATTGATTAAATATTAATTATTATTTTGGATAATTAATTAATTTAATTAATTTGAATTATTTATTTACCCATTCCAAGTTGTTAGTTGACCACAACTAATTCTCCTCCACTTTCTCTATGTACACGGCAGTGGGGTGGGCATAGGGTTTTGTTTTTTTTTTTAATTTTTTTTTTTTTTTTTTACTTTCTTTATATATATGACCCCTTCACTTCTTTTGGGTCTTATTTGTTATTTGCTCCCAAAAACCCTAAAGTATTTCTCTACCTTCTTCCTCCTCAAACCAGCCGAGCTCTTTAGTGCCTTGGATTAAATGTTGCGATTTGAGGTAACTTTGCTTTTCTATTTAATCTACGGGTAGCTATTCACATAGTTAATTAGGAATTGAAGCATGAAAATTGTAGGAAGTTTAATATTGTTTTCATATGAACATGTCGAGCATGAAGCATGAATTTCTTGATTGATTTTTATGTATTTACTTGATTTTATGTATGATCTTGTATAATTTATTTACCAATCAAATCTTGTTATTTCTTGATGAATTTTTCATGGTATCTGGTTTACTGTTTGATTATTAACCATGATTTATTTCGTGGCAAAATTCGTCCGTTTATTATTTATAAAAATTTAATCTTTCAAACCGGTAAAACTGTCCAGAATAGGTTTACGAATTTATTAGTGTACTTAATCAATTCGGAATGCTACGAAATTTTATATGGAAGTCAGTGATAATGTTGTACAGCTTGTGTTAAATTTTCGTAATTTTTAAAGATCGTTTGATATGGCATAAAATTCTGAAACCGAATTCAGCCTAATCTGACTGGTTAGTTATAAAATCACTTAAAAATAGTAAAAGATGTTATTTTTAGACGAAATTTATGCACGTAAATACTTGAACCCATATTTAGCTCCCATAAAAATTTCCAGATTTTTAGAGATCTTTAGATGGTCGTTTTTAATTTAATTCTTTAAAAATCAGATTGTATAAAATAGGGCAATTGAATTATTAAAATATGCTATTATTAATTATTGAATTTTCGAGTGGTACAAAATTTAAAGGAGGAAATAAAAATGTTATTTTTATACTAATCTTGAACATGCTAGATTAAATATGTGAATCTTTATTTTAAATCCTTATTTAATTCCATGAATCTTTAAATTCTTGAATATGTAAATTTGTTCTTGAATTATATTCTAAAATCTACTTACTCTCGGGATTCTCCCGAGTGAGCTAAAGATTAAAACATTAAAAGTTGTGTTATTTCTTGTTTATATGTATATGCCGTGTATGTATGATTTTAATCTTGTTATGTTATGTTAAGTATAATTTTTCGTAAGAATTGTTTATTTTAAGTGTTTGCTGTAGATTAAATTATATGAATTAATTAAATAATTTTTATTAAAAGATACTAAAACGTCGTGTGGAAGAAAATTAGGAAAAATATGATTTTTATTTTAATTTGCTAATTTTTAGTAATTAGTTGTTTAATTAAAATAAATTAAGAAATACGATTAAATTTTGTTAACATTCTGGGAATGCCGTGTAAAATTGCTGGAAATAGTCAAATTTAGTTGATTTTGAATTGTTACTAATTTAGGAATAATTTAGTAATATAAGTTACGGATAAAATAATTATTGGGGATAAGTTGTAAAGTGTAGGGATAAAAAGGAATAATAATATTAGTAACATGTTTATTAGGGCCAAATACTAATAGTGTTATTAATACAATTATCTTACTTTGGATAATGTTACAAATTAGTATATGATATAATATTAAAATTAGTATCCGAAAGGGTAAGATTATAAGTATATGATATATATATTTTAAGGATAATATATTATATGAGTTTTGAAGATATATAAGATATTACTAGGGATAAGAAAGGAAACAGAGTAATAGATATACATGTTATGTTTCGGTCTCTGGCTAGGAAAGACTTGGTATTTAAGGTGGCCAATATACGTGCCGCACCTCTCTTTCCTGGGACTCCGAACATTTCATTTCCTATTACGGTCACCTAGTATTTCCCAATATATGATATGATATGATTAAGTAAAGATATAAGATACAATATAAAGATCGCCCCTGCGATGACGCAAAGGTCATCAATCGGGTTAAATAAGATAGGACGCCCTTGCGATAACGCAAAGGTTATCAATTGGGTTTAGTCGATGCCACTGCTCACATGGGACGAACGCAAAGGTTCCCCCGCGCAGTTCTTGGTCTTAGAACATGTAGCCGTCTGGTAACCGTATCTGCGAGCCGCTACCAGGAGTTATGGCCATAGCTTAGGCTTAGTTCTCGCATTGGAGGGCTACGGGTGGGACGCATTGGTTCACCCCGACATGTTTTAGGAAAGTTGCGAACGCATTGGTTCGCTACGAGCTGAAGAAGACAGTCCGCAAAGATGATATGTTAAGTTAAGTTGATATAATAAGTACATATGTAAAGTTAAGAAGATATTATGTCCTTATTATAAGATTGATGTAATGATATGATAAGTGCATATGTTAAGATAAGAAGCTATTATGCCCTTATTATAAGATTGATGTTATGATATGAGATGAGATGTAATTATAAGATATGAATTACGATTAAGAAAGATTATGATAAGATATAACATATGATATGATAAGATTATGATATGAAATTCGATGATAAGATTATGAAAAGATATGATTAGGATTTACTGATGATATCATGTAAGAAGGTGGTGAAGTATAATTCTAAGTTGTATAATATAAAGTACAAGTTCAGTATATTATAAGTCTTCCGCTGTGTATATTTCTGTAATTATTCGAGTATGTTAGCGTGTGTATGTATGCGAATGTTGAATGTATTTTGTATGTATTCTAACCGTATCTGCAGGGTTGTTTGTACGTATTCTATACGAAGATTATACGTATTCTAACCGTATCTCCGCAGGTGTATTTATACGTATCTTTATACGTATCTTTATACGTACTTGTATACGTATTTCTGTACGTACATTTATACGTACGTCTATACGTTCTTTTATATGTATTTTTATACGTCCATTTATACGTAATTTGTATATTTATGTGTAAAACATGTATTAAGTTCTTTACAGTTTTTATGACAATTTCTATGCTATTATGTGTTTGGTGGTCCCTCGATTAAATGGGACAGCCTAGTTACTCGCCACTGATGGTGGACCCCCCCCTCAGTTTCAGGTGACGTTGCAGCAGATTAGAGCGGGCTTCGCCGGATGGGCTTGAGAGTTTGGGCCTCTATTTAAGTATTCTAGTTTAGTCAGAACTATTTAATCCTTTATTTAGTTTGTTACTAAGATCCCAGCATGTTGGGACAGTATTTTTCAGACTTTGATGTAATATTAATTAGAGGTTTATTATGGATTCTAGCAGCTATAGTTAATAAAGGTTAATTTTTTTCCTTTGTAATATTGAATTATGGTCTAATTAGATTAAGTAATGATCCGAATGTTGATTACCCTTCGTAAATCGACAAGCTAAAAAGTCGGGTCGTTACAAAGGTTATCAAGAACAGAGGTATGGTAGGCCTAATCTTGCAAATAGGGGCATGTATAGTGGAAAAAGGAAGTATGAAAGAGGAAATTCCAGCTTATTTTGTACCCATTGCAAGATGTCTAGGCATACTGTTGAAAGGTGCTATAAGTTGCATGGGTATCCTGATTGGCACAAGAACAAGAAGGTGGTTGCAGCTGTGTATACAAAGCAAGAAGGGGCTTTGCCTGAGTCAGTTGCAATCTCAACTGAACAATATGGTCAGTTTATGGAGTATATGAAGTCACAGCAGCAAACAAGTCATTCTGGTTCTTTGTTTGAGGAAGGAGCAGTAGCTGGGCATGCTATGCTGGCAGGTAAGTCAGGTATAGTTGTTTCTAATGTGACTAATGTGCAATGGTTGCTAGACAGTGGTGCTTCAGACCATATATGTTCTGATTTGTCTAGTTTTTCTTCATTTTATGATCTAAGTAAAACTGTCAAGCAATACATTACTATACCAAATGGTAATAGATCTCCTGTTGAACATGTTGGAACAGTCTTATTAAATAAGGATATTGTTTTGAAAGATGTTATTTATGTTCCTACATTCAAGTTCAACTTGATATCTGTTCATAAGTTCTGTAAAGATTTACAGTGTGAATTGAGATTTACCTATGATAAGTGTTTTGTTGTTTCTCAGAAAGGGATCCAAATGCTTCTTGGTAGTTTGTGTGATGGCTTGTTTAAAGTGGCCAAGACTGAGTGGAATTCTGCAGCTCATGTTGCTTGCACTGCAGGGATTGAGAGTATCAAGCTATGGCATCTTAGAGTAGGACATATGCCATTTTCTAGTATGATATTTCTTTTTCCTAATAATGATGTACAATCTTGTATAAAAGATTGTATTTGTCAAGTTTGTCCTAAGGCAAGACAAACCAAGATTCCTTTTTCTTTGAGTAGTATAAAGACTACAAGTCCTTTTGAGATTGTACATGTGGATACTTGGGGACCTATTAGGTTTAAAACTCATTCTGAGTGTAATCAATTTTTAACTATTGTTGATGATTACACTAGATTTATTTGGATACATTTAATGAAAAATAAGAATGAAGCAGGTGGTATTCTGAATGATTTTGCTCAATTTATTTTTACTCAATTTTCTGCTAATATCAAATGTATTAGATCAGATAATGTAAAGGAATTATGTGAGGGACCTATAAAATTTTTCTATGCTAAATTTGGTATTTTACACCAAAATAGTTGCAGTGATACACCTGAGCAAAATGGTGTTGTTGAGAGGAAGCATAGGCATCTTTTAGAAACTGCAAGGGCCTTATATTTTCAATCTAGAGTCCGAGATAAATTTTGGGGAGAATGTGTAAAATGTGCAGCCTATTTAATTAATAGAATGTCATTAAAAACTATTGCTAATTTTTCTCCTTATGAAACATTGTATGGTTATACGCCTAATCTTGATCACTTGAAGGTGTTTCGTTGTTTATGCTATGTATGTACTTCAAAAGTGCATAGGCATAAATTTTTTCCTAGAGCTAATCCTTCAGTTTTCCTTGGATATTCTGTTACCCAAAAGGGGTATTTAGTTTTTGATTTAGTAAAACAAAAATTGTTGGTGTCAAGAAATGTAAAATTTCATGAGAAATATTTTCAATATCAATTACATCTTAAACAAATGCAGGGTAATTCTCATGAATTTGACTTTTATTTGCCATCTACCACTAATTTTGTTGATGTTTATGATCAAGAAAATATTTGTCCTAGCAATTTTCAAGATTCTACTTCTGTTTCCACAATGCCAAATGATGCTTCTAGTTCTGGTTCAGAACAATTTTTTCAAGCAAATTCTGGTACAGAACAGTCTGATCAGGCTGATCATAATATTGCTAATTCTTTGAATTCTGATCAGGGTGGTGCTGTTACTTCCAGTCAGAATATTGAGCCAAATGTTTCTGAAATTATTCCTTTGGTTACTAATAATCAGCAAAGTTATTTGCATACTAACAGTGATAATCTAGTTGTGGATTTTTGTTCTTATGTTTCTTCAGATAATCTAAGGAGGTCAGAAAGGGTGCATAAAACACCATCTTATTTGAAAGATTACAAGTGCTATAATGCAGTTTCACAGCAAGCTACATCACATTGGTGTAATCTAGTTCAGTTTTCAAATTTTCCAGAGGGGCATAGAGCCTTTATTGCACAAGTTTGTGATCTGAAGGAGCCACAAAGTTTCTTGGAAGCAAGTACACAGCCTTGTTGGGTGGAAGCTATGCAGAAGGAGTTGCAAGCCTTGAGTAAAAACCAAACTTGGGTTGTAACAGATCTACCTTATGGAAAGAAGCCTATTGGTTCTAAATGGGTGTACAAAGTTAAGCTCAAGTCAGATGGTACTCTTGAAAGATGTAAAGCAAGGTTGGTAGCTCAAGGGTATAGACAGAAGCAAGGTGTTGATTATTTTGAAACTTTTTCACCAGTTGTCAAGATGGGCACTATTAGAAGCATCTTAGCCATTGCAGCTGCTAGGGATTGGGAGGTTTTCCAACTAGATGTAAATAATGCATTCTTGCATGGTGACTTGGATGAGGAGGGATATATGAATATGCCAGAAGGAGTGCCTAATCCCTTAAATCAAGTTTGCAAATTAACAAAATCCTTATATGGCTTAAAGCAAGCAAGTAGACAATGGTTTGCAAAGTTGGTCAATACCCTTGTTTGAAGAGGTTTTGTGCAATCAAAGAATGATTATAGCATGTTTATTAATCAAAGAGGAGATAAAATTTGCATTTTAGCAGTATATGTTGATGATATTATTCTTACTGGCACAGATTTGGAGAGCATCATTGATTTGAAAGAGCACTTGCATTCAACCTTCAGTATAAAAGACTTGGGGCATCTTAGTTATTTTCTTGGCCTTGAAGTTAATAGAGTTCAAGGAGGTTTTTTTGTTAAGCCAGAACAACTTCACTAAAGAGTTGCTAGGAAGTTGCACATTTGATCTGTCCAAAAAGGCAGCAACTCCCATGCCTTTGCATCTAAAGTTAGCAGCAAATGATGGTGATCTGATGGCTACCCCAGAGTTGTATAGGTCTTATATTGGTAAGTTAAATTTTTTAACCAATACAAGACCTGATCTAGCATTTACAGTTCAAACTTTGAGCCAGTTCATGCAGACCCCTACAACTACACATTTCTCTGCTCTTCAACATACACTAAGGTATGTTGTTCATACTGCTGGCCAGGGTATCCTTTTGCAAGGATCAGGTGATTTAAAACTCCAAGCCTTTTGTGATGCAGACTGGGGTGCTTGCCTTTACACTAGGAAGTCCATTACAGGTTATGTTCTCATGCTTGGCAAGTCCCCTATCCTATGGAAGTCTAAGAAACAAATCACCATCTCTAGATCTTCTACTGAGTCAGAATATAGGGCAGTGGCTTCAGCAGCCTCAGAAGTCACATGGTTACTTAGGTTACTAGAAGAATTGGGTATCTCTAACCTCAAGCCTGTTACTCTCAACTGTGACAGCCAATCAGCACTACACATAGCAAAAAATCCAGTTTTTCATGAGAGAACTAAGCATATAGAAATAGATTGTCATTTTACTAGAGATAAAGTTCTAGAGGGGTTATTACAACTCACTTATATGCCTACTAAATCTCAATTAGCTGACATCTTTACCAAGATACTTCCCTCACCTCAATTTCACAATCTCTTATCCAAGTTGGGATGTTTGCACCTACCAACTTGAGAGGGGGTATTGGGCCCTACAAGTTAGTTAGTTAGAGTTAGTTGGAGTTTGTTTCTAGAAGTATCTAAGTTTGTTATTAGGCTCATGTATTTTCTCTATATATAGTCTCACAATATCAGTGTAATTGATTTAACATTTCTAATTCTACTAAATCAGACTAAAGCATTTCTTTTACTTTGATTCTGTTTTGTGCACTTTGATAACAAAAATCAAATCATCGATCGACAAATTAAAAATATATGTTTTCAATACATCTACTAGTTTTTGGCTCGTGCAATGCTTTCTTAGCTTGGTATACCTATACATAATGATAAGAAGGAATAATAATCAATAAATTTTGTTATAAATACATCACGACACAATATAATGTATACAAATTAAATTATACATGTGGGAGAGTGGAGGAAAGGCCATGTCAAATCCCTAGCTAGCTATCCTCTACACTTACATAGACGTAGTTTAATTTAATTAATTAAAAGAGTAACTAAACAATAGATTATGTCATTAACCTTTAATGTAATTATACATCAATTCACATGCTTTGATTCTCTCCCAAATAAAGTAATTAGTATAATAATATCTTTTTTTTTAATGGAAGTAGTAATTAGAATAATAATATCTAATTAAAAGGGAAAGTATAGATGTATGATGATTAAACATGCATGCATGCATGGAACAAATCGAAAGCGAGTATGTTCCTCATCCCTAACTACATGCTTCCTGGGGAGCAACAAAAAGAGCTTCCAAAAGTACGTACTATATTATAACTTTGTGTTATATATATATATATATGTACATAGTATGAGATCCCAAAAAGTGTTGATTAAAAAATAAAATTGGGAAAATGTATGAAAATTGTGCTACATTACTTGCAATTACAAACATCACTAGCACTAGAGATTCACTTCTCAAAGCCCCAAAATCTATAAAGTAAAATTTCATTTTTTCTAAAAGGACACTTGCAAAATTGCATGCTTCATTTTGTTTGCTTTGCTTTCAATTACTCCTTTTTTTTCCTCAAAAGGTGCATGTATATATTTATTTCAATAAATAGAAAAATAACATCAATAATTATATATACAAAAATATATCAGAAAAAAAAACCCCTACTTATTTAACTTTCTAAATTGAGGACATACTTAAGCGCGAGCTTAATATAGAAAGCAATATTCTTTTTCAAGTACTTGATTTTTTTTTCAAAATATTTGTTATGTTTTGAATTTTGGATAATGAAAAGTTGAGATAGAAGAGAGAGTTTAGTGGGAGAAAGAGGAGAAAGAGAATGAGTTTTGTGTGTGTGTTGGGGGGGGGGGGGTGTTGGGGGGAGGGTATAGTAGTAAACTAGATAATCCCCGAGCCGCATATGCTTGGTTTATAAATAAAATATGAAATACTCTTAATTAATTCATATTTTATTCTTTTTAATTGTAATTATTTTAAAATTAAGTTTTATTTATGAAAAAAAATATTTTTAAAGATATATTTATATAGGAGTATCAATTACTAAAAATGTCAAAACTTATAGACAAAACATATTTATTAATATACATTAATTAAATGTTTTCTTAATATTTTTTATGTAATAATTAATAAAATAGAGTTGGGAGAGAAATCTGAGAGGGTGGTTGTTGCTTTAGTAAGTACTATTACTTATAATTAATGCAGGTGCAGTGTCGTTAGTATAAAACGTGCGGGCAATTAAATAGAAATTCTCAAAACATATTCATATTGAATCTTATTAAATTAGTCTAGATGTATAGTTTTAAAGAAATTTTTTTTATAATTTTTTATTAAATATAGTAAACGATATTAATGTTTAAACAATTGCATTAAAAATTGTGTAAAAACAAGCGTGACAAACATTTTGAAACCGAACAAGTAACATTAAATGCAATACATTTGTCCTTTAACATTTTGAGGATGTGACAAAACTTCATACTATGTTATAACAATCATTATTATCACTCTACTACTTGAGAACACAAACCAATGGCAATAATAATAAAATGCACCTAAGATCTAGGTTCCCTTATCGTGATCTGGCCGGACTTGTTAGCATTGGTAGGTGAGATTTTAACTTCTTAATCTAGAAATTTATTAACTAATATATGTAATTCTTTTTTCAATTTTCATATTTTCATGTTTTTCAATTCACAATCTTGTATATCGTTTTCAATGTTTTTCTTTATATTATATGGATTAGTAACTAATTATCAACTAAGGAGCTGGATGATTTCTTACTTTAATCATCAAAACAAAACAAAAAGTTTTTCTTTCAACCCATCTCCAATTAAGAATGTAGGCTTTATATCATGGATCTAGTTATATGAAATTACTCAATTTTCAAAAATCACAATTTTTCATGTTATATTATGTAATAGTTATTGCATTTGTGCAATGGTGGTTTCTTTTCTTTTTTCTTCCTTTTTTTTTTTTTTTTTTGCTGAGTATATAAGAAATAGCTAGGGCAATGCTAAGCTTATTTGTTTCTCCCTTAACAAATTGTATTGTAATTAATAGTAAGACCCTCTAATTAATTTTAGACTGATTTTGAGTCGCTTCGTCCAGTTTAGCTAATATTAGTCTCGTTCATTTCATTCATTTTAATTTATTCTAGTTTATTATTAAAATTTAATTCAGTCCAGTCTAATTAGATTAAGTTTCATTCAATTTAGTTTAGATTAATTCTATCTAAAAGAAAAAAGAAAACCTAAACTAGCGCCAGAAATTCAATATCTAACATAAAGTCAATGCGTCCGATACTAAATCATGCTTCAATGAGCCTAACCCTAAAAAAAACCCTAAAATCTTTGAAAGCCACAAGGGGCTACCATCATCCCCTCTTTGATGATGGTAAGCCCCAATTCTTTCCATATTTTCTTTTTTTTTTGTGTTTTAGTCATTAATAATGCTCCTTCCTCTCTCTTTATGAGAGTTTTCTTCCCAATTTTTGGGTTTCTTCTCTCCTTTTGTGGGAGTATGGTGTTGTTCTTTCTCCTCTTCCCTTATGAAAGATTGAAATTTATTTTTTAGGGTTTTATTTGAAAGATTAGATTCATATGTTGCCAGTCGTACAATTTTGCAATTGGCATTGGAATCGAGGATGCGATCTATATCGTCGGGTAATGAATTTTCTTCCCAAAACTATGTCACGAAGATAGACTCCCTCATAGAAGGCTGCATAATTCAGTGAACGATCGGGGATTGCACTTTATCGTCAGATTTAGTTTTTTATCACCATAGTTACTTTAAAGAAGATTTTTACTTTATTAATTTAGATTGTATTTTAATTCTTTATAATGATTATTGTAGACGCCATATGGCTTTCAATTAATGAAATTTTATCTTTCCCTTAAAAAAAAAACCTAACCCAATACCTTCTCAATCATATTGCATTCCTCACGGTAAGGTGATATGCATGGATTTAGGGATTAACTTCATGTTTTATTCTAGTTATGGTTTTATTGTAATAATTAGGGATTTAGTCGTGTTTTTTTAGTATTTTTGTATAATACTGTGATTAGCAGAAGTAAGGAAAAACAATAAAATTAGGAGCAATTACTTAAGAGGTGCCTTAGTGGCTTAATGTACGTAGGATTGCTTAGTTTTATGTCGGTTGTAATAAGCCTGTATAAAGGCATTGTTTCAACCCATAACCTTGTTCACGGGACATGAGGAGCTTACCACTGAGTCATACCCCAAGTCCCCAACTCTTTGAAGTTGGAGTTTTGAGTCTTTTGACGAGTTTATGAAGTTGGAGTTTTGGTGAGTGAAGCTAAACGAATCTTGATCATATCATTTTGAAAACACATATTGTTGAATCAAGTTTTTTGAAACACACAATGATACATTTAATGTCAAATGTTTAACTGTTTAAGATGTACCCCATAATAAAATCATGAATTATTTAATAGAGTAATGAATTGTTGAATTTTATCGTGTTGCTTAGTAGATCATAGTTATTCAACAACGCTATGATGAATCTTTCTATATATCTTTCAGGTTGTAAATTTGAATTTTTGAATTATGATGCAGAAACTTAATAGTCAATTTCTTTTTTTTTTTTTGAAAAGACTTAATACTCAATTTCAACCATTTATGTAAATAAATTTTTAAAAAGATAATTATCGAATTGTCATAAATTTGTCCCCAAATTAAAAAACCTGACTCCGCCACTTTCGCAATTATCATACCTTTCCTTGCTAGACTTTGCAGTGCAAAATGCAAAGATTATTTTACATTCTTTTCTTCTTTTTTTGTTTTTTCTTTTTGCTATTGTAGTGTTGACCTATATACATCACAAGTCACAGAGACTATTTCTCTATGTACAAAAACAAAACTCTACTAGTGGCATTAAAAATCAAGAAAAACCAAAATGTTTTGGCAACTTTCACCAATTCACCTGCAAAGTAAACAAATTGGAAAATTTTGATCTGATTATATAATGCACACCCGTAAAAATTAACCCGATATCATAAAGACAAAATTACCCATTTTGATGAAACCTATATGAACAGATTACACGCAGACGCGTATATAAAATTTTTAAAGACTAGCTAATCCTTAGCTATACAACTTAACGTTGATCACAAGATTCACAACTCTCGATTTTGAAAAGTGGACCCGGCATGATCCTTATCGTCCTCCGACAATTGTCGAAAGACGATTGGAGCACCATGTTGAGGGTACAAAAGCATCAAAACCGTAGGTGCATGTTGATAAGATGGCGCCAATGAAAAAGAAAAACGTTGTAACAACATAGTGAGCACAAGCTTAGCTTGTAGTATAGCAAGATTTTGGCCAATGCAAGTGCGCGTGCCAAGGCCAAAAGGAATGAATGCCACGGGATGGTTGGCTGCACGGGACACACCATCAGCAAATCGCACGGGGTTAAATTCATTAGCATCATTTCCCCATATAGCTTGATCATGATGTACGGCTAAGATTGGAACAAGTAGTTCAGTCCCACATGGGACCCGACAACCTCCTAACTCCACGTCATATTTCGCCCGTCTGATTGTTGCAATTGCGGGCGGGTATAGCCTTAAGGATTCATTTAGTATCATGCCCACCTACATACAACGACATACACAGTCTTAGTTTTTTGGGTCTCAATAAATACAAAAGGACTTCAAAATTAAAGTTAATTTCATGTATTTTTATGGGCTAAAAATAAAGAAATATAACACCACATCAATGTCAATGCAATGTGAAATGGGATATTTACATTTGTCTTAGAAATTTTACCTAAACAAGATTTTTGAAAGAAAAAAAGCATAATTTAAGTGGGATTGAAATAAATTTTATAGATTTAATTGGAACACTACATCAAAACGTTCGTTAAAAATAAAATATTTTTTGCAATTATTTTTTATAAAAAAAAAAAAGATAAAGACAAGTTATGTAACACCATTTAAACAAAAAAAAAGGAAAATTTTGAAAAGACGAAGGAGTAATAAAACAGAGAGATAATACAAAGTATTATGTAATTAATAATACTCGGTAATCTTTATTAATTAGAATTAGAATTAGAATTATAATATAAATACTATAGACAATTATAATTGTGTTTCTTGTCTATGCCAATGATCTAAGTTCAAATATAACACACCCCCAATAATGCTATTAAAGACAAAGTAAAACAATACTACAAGTTTTCAAAATATATCAATATATGCACTATGTTGGTAACTTGGTATATGAATATGATACCCGCATGAGACACATTTTGTGTTGATGTAGATTCTAATTAGATTTGAATCCGCTTATGATGTCATAGTCCATATTATTGTAATAAGATGATGTGTCGCAATTTTCCTTGTTCACTTGTCTTTTTTTTCCCTAATTTTTTTTTTCAAAAAGAAAAAACTTTTTTTTTTACTTGATATGATAGACTTCGCTCTATTCATGACACCTATTTCACAATAAACATTGCAGTATTATTCGGGGAAAGGGAATAGTGAGAATCATACAGCGGCTCAAAGACGAAGAAGTGGTAATAATTGTGGCATGACCATGACAAAATTGACAACACTTGATCCTCAACGCCAATTATTATATGCATACATCATTCAAATTTTTATAGTCGGCCAAAAAATTAGTGAATCCAAAGTTTTGGCAATAAAACACACGGGACAATAGCAACACCCACCAATTCACCATAGTTGTAAAAACTAACTTATTTGAAAATCGTTAAAAATTAAAAGTATTCTAACATACGGGACAATAACACACGAGACAATAGCAACATCCACCAATCCAAATTAACAGTATTCTAAAATCTTATCTGAAAATCGTTCAAAATCGAATGTAGCAACTAGGAAGTAACAAACGGGGAGTCATTAACTTATTTGAAAACCGTTAAAAATTAACAGTATCTAACACAAGAAACAATAACAACACACGAGACAATAGCAACACCCACCAATCCAAATTAATAGTATTCTAAAGTCATATCTGAAAATCGTTAAAAATCAAATGTAGCAACTAGCAAGTAACAAACGGGGAGTCATTAACTCATTATTGTTGGTACATGTAGAGAGATAGGCTTTTGTCTAAACTTGAAGGAAAGTAAGTAGTGGTGGCACATAGATATTAAATCTATTATTATAGAGTTAGAGGAGAGTATAGACAATATTTTCATCACTATCAAGTACTAGAATTTAGGAAAAGTGAACATTAAAAATAAAAATAAAAAGGGAGTAATAGAAGAAGACAAAAGACAAAGAAAACAAACGAAAAGGGGGGGGGGGGGGGACATACCATCTTAAGCTTAGCAAGATCATCTTTAGAGGGGAGGTCACGTGAAGAGCATACTCTAAAGACCTCCTCACGTGCCAATTCTTGCCAGCTGGGATGCATTGCTAGCAGCACTGTGGTCCATGTCAGCAGATTCGACGTCGTTTGTTTCCCTGCGAAGAAGAAACTCTTGCACTCTTCCACTATATCTTGCACCGTTATTTCCTTCCTCTTTTTATTATTATTATTATTATTATTATTATTATTATTATTATTATTATTATTATTATTATTATTATTATTATTATTATTATTATTATTATTATTATTATTATTATTATTATTATTATTATTACTATTACTATTATTAATACTACTATTAGTGTAATTTGATAATTGTGGGGCATAATTTAATGATGAAGATAATGAAGGATTATTAATATTAATATTATTATTAATAATATTATGGTCTGTCATAATAACATTTTCTGGCAAACTGTTTTTTTCATTCTCTCTCATTCCAGCCTGGATCATTAAGCCCAGCAAATCCTTTGGCCCACTTCCTACTGTTTTCTCTGATCCATTATCTCCCATTTTATTATTATCATTACTACTATTATTATTATTATTATTATTATTATTATTATTATTATTATTATTATTATTATAGAAATTGCAATTCTCTGATTTTCTCTTCTGAATTAGCTTGACTAATGATCTTCTAATCTTCTTGTCCAATTTCCATGATTTCACATTCCTCTTTGTTGGTAGAAATCTGTTTTTACAATTCAACCCAATAAAAATTAAAAGATGTTAGTAACAATTCATTAACAATATTGAAACATATATGATTTTAAACTTTGCTTATTAAAAAAAAAAAGAATAGCATAGGGTTAAATTAACTCATAATTTCGCACCATGTCATGTTTTATAACATATTGCAGTGGCATAATCGTAAATAAATTGGAAAATTGAAAACTGTTTGATACATTGTATATAAGCATTCATGATTTTGACACGCTGCATTCATAATATATGTTTGCAAGTATGACACTGTGTTGTGTTTTTAAACCTAACAATGGCACCGTACATAATTAAGCACCCCTGGTAGTATAGATGTGAACTCCAGACGTATGAGGCTACGAAAAATAAACTTTTTAGTTATAAAGTCGGTGAATCTATCAACTTGGTATAAGTAATGTGACGATGACATATATCAACTTTCTTTTAAATATAGGTCACTATATTCCTATTAAGTTTTGGAAAACAAAAGAAAAGACCTTGATCTAGACAGTGATCAATTAGTAACTAGCTTCATCATTGGAAAAGGAAATAACTTGATGAGATTAGTAAATTAAATGATGCCACTTAGGGTTAAACTACTCTAAATTCAAAATTCTTTTTTCGCTTTCAATGTCAAATCAAAGAAATAATAGACAAAAAATTCAATTAACTAACACAAACTAACTTTAATCTATAAATAAATTATCTTACATAAAAACCAATTACTATAAGCCTATTTAATTTAATAGAATATTGAATAGAAATGAACTGAACTGAATTATTCTAAACTGAACTGAATTACTGTATTATGAATTAAATTGAATACAGCTCAAAGTAATATTTTATAAGAGAAGTAAATTGAGAGCTGAAATAAACTGAACTTAACTTAAGTGAACTGAATTGAAGTGAATTTGAGATAGAAGTAAACATGCCCTATATGATTGAATGGAAAGATAAAATAGTACCTGTAACCAGGGATAAGAACCTTCTGAAAAGCCTCAGCAGCAAGAAGCATTTGTTGGCTTTGTAAATTGAAAATGGCTTTGCCCTCTTCATAGCTACTTCCAAATGCCATTCTTGTGATCACATCTTCTGTTAAACCTTGAAACCACTCAGAAACTTCAATTTCAACTTCTCTCTCTTCTTCTCCTCCTTCTTTCTCTCTCATCATCTGGTCCCACTTTTCCAGCATTTCTTCCACACTCTTTCCCACCATTGGTATCAACAACTACATCATCACCCCCACCAACACATTTTTTTAACAAAAAGTGAGATATTTGATTTGATTTGTAACTACATTTTATAACAATCTTACATCTTATATTATGTTATCCATAGTTTTGTTATATCATACAACATTTCATGTCAGACTGTCAGTTCGTCATCAGCCTCACATAATTTTTACATTAAAAAAAAAATTGTAACTTTTTACGATAAATCTTATACTGTCCGTGTCAGATTGTCTAACTAGAGGTTTGTTATTCATTTATTATATATCTACGATGGAGTTGTATCCACATATGCTAACTAAACTAGTTGACGTCAATATGGGATTTCTCATTAAGTAGTGATCGCTTTGTATGAGAATGACATTGATTGTGAAATTTACCTTGAGATTTTCCATGTGGAAGGTGGGTGTAATGATTTTTCGATGGTGAGCCCATTTCTCGCCCTTAAGGCTAATGAGCCCGTCGCCCTCGAGTTGTTTCACAAGGGGGTTGGCCTCGATTTTTTCGTAGAATTCGGATTTGGAGCTAAAGATTTCTCGAATTAGGTCCGGATCTGAAACAGTTAAGCGAGCCGTGGGACCAAACCACACTAGGAATGTTGTACCTACACACCCCACAAGTAAAATCATATGCAAAGATTACTTTTTTAAACAAATGCTAGCAATAAATATGTGGGATAAGGAAGTAATAACCCTTAACACCAAAGAAGAAAGAAATACCATACACCTTCAATTAGTAAATGTATAATAACCAAAATATACAATTAATAATTCAAGAACAAAAAAAAAAAAAAAGATTTTAAGAATTAAGATACTATAGTGTAGACCCAACCCTAGAGAGAGAAAGAAGAGGACAATTCAATTGAAGACTGCGCCACTAAGAAAGAAACAAGTTGTACAGTACTAACTTGTTCATGGTTTCATAAAAATTTGAGCTCAAATGGAAAATCAGAAATTTACTGTAAAAATAAAGATAAAAAAAAAGATAAGGAAAAAGATGAAGGACAAGAAAATCTGAACAGGGCAATGATTATTGAACCCCACAAACATTAAATTTTTGTCCAGAAACCTCTTTTTTCAAATTGTAATTTTTCTTTTGGTTTTACATTCTTATACAGTAACTGATTTTATTTTTGGGTAACATCAAGAAGCCAAAAATATTCAACCAAAACTCCAGAAATTTGAATATGAACAGGAAAAAAAAACAGAGTAACTCAAATTGATTCTGAGAAAAACAGAGTAACTTATAAAAAACAGAGTAACTGATTGAGTATAGCAACTTGCAAGTTGCATATAGGGCAAATTGATTTTGACAGCCCACTTTACGAGTAAAACATATAAATTTTACTCGGGTGCTAATATTAATTTTTAAAGTGCCAAAATCACTCCACTAAAACATCATGTCACAAAGGAAAAGCAGAGGAAGAAGACAATTGATATGAAGGATTTGATGATGCAATAAAAAGTCAATAAAAATAAACCAAAAGGCTTTAAACAAACAACTCAACACCCTTTTTTCTCATAAAGATATGATCTTTGGATGATAAACTAAACATAATCCAAGAACTACTTTTTTGGTTTTTTTTTTCCTCCTTCAATGGGTCCAAATGTCCAATTATGCAAAATCAAATGAATTGAAAATACCCCCAAAATCCCCCACCAAGAAAAGGTGTCAAATCATGTTGTAGAATTTTTCAATCTACATGAATAATTTGATAACCAATTTAACTACTTGAACCTTTTTCATTGGAAATGCAAAAAAAAAAAAAGGGAAATTAAATAGTACAGTAACTTTTTGGGAAAAATGTAACTAAAAAAAAAAAGGAGAAAAATGTACCATAAATTTTCCTCCAATGATGGTAAAAAGAGAAAACTCTAGGAAGAATGTTGTGAGAGAAAGGCATAGGATGAGAAGAAGCCTTCAACATAAGCTGAACAATTTCTTTGATATTACCAATGAAAAAATGGTAAGGAGGTCCTTTGATCCCCTGTTTTGCAAAATGAGACACTAATTTTCTTGGTCTCCACCATAAAACTAGCATTATTCTCAATGCTATTACCACCATAATCACTGTAAAAATTATGGGTTTTATACCCATTTTATTTCTAATTACCCCATCATCATCCATTCTTTGTTTTTGTTCTGTTTCACTCTATACTCTCTTTTTAAAAAAAAAATCTTCCCCTGTTTCTCTCACTAAGAAAACAGAGCAAAGTTGCTGCTGCTGCTGTTGTCTGCCTGTCTGTGCTCTCCCAGTAGTGTTGGTGTTTTAAGGAGGGAGCAAAGTGGGCTTTTTTTGGGGGAATTTTGGTTTTTAGTTTAGATGGGCTTTTTTTTTTAAAGGTTGGAGTTTTGGTTTTTAGTTTAGTTTAGAATTGTGCTGAGTTTTGTTTGTTTTTTGTGGAGGAAATTTGTGTGTGTGTGTGTGTGTTTTTTTGTGGGTTTGATTGTAAGAGAAATTGGGAAAATAGAGAGGGAGGGAAGTTGGCAAGGGCAACGGCGGAGGGGCCGCATTTGTATACTTTTGAGGGTCAACGAGGTTGAGTTTTTATATTGTTTCCAAACATTCTTTTTTGACATTTTTACCCTTTTCTTTCTCAATATTCAGGGTGCATTTTGGCCATGGCCATGGGGTAGAAAAATATCCCATGTCTCACTAACACTAGCAAACATTATACCTTATCGACCCGACCCGGATTGCTTGACCCGGATTGATATTTGGATGGTCTAAAAATGAATTACTTTACATTGGAAGTAAACTTTGAACACGGTGCTCTCAATCTCTCATAATGAGGAATGTTAATATCACTACCCAGGGGCGGTTCTAGGCTCGCGCGGGGTGGGCAACCACACACGGCGTTCGAACCAAACGAACTCAAATTGTATATTATTCTATTTTTTTCAATATAAATAAAAAACACGAATAGACTAGTGATAAAAGAAAGTGTCTCATGTATTAGAAGTCTCAGGTTCAAATCTCTCTAGAAAATTTTTTTTGAATTAATTTTGATGCATTATTTATTAAACAATAATTTCAAAATCATTAATTTATCCCTTAATTATTTTTTCAATTTTCCAGAATTAAAACCCTACTAGCTTGAATGATATTGTATTTATGTTATTGTTTATTTATTTTTATAATTTTAATATTACAAAGTGACTTTTTTTTGTTAATAAAAATTAAATCTTTTCTATTGTCGATGGTGTTAATGTAGTGAGTAATGTTGGCTTTTTTACGTAATATTTTTAAATTTGTGTTATAGGGGTCCGTTTTTTAGATTGTGCACGGGACCTCTATAAATCTAGCTCTGCCCGTGTCACTACCGAATCTGAAAAGGACTTGAACATTATTTGACGTTAATGTGGATGAGATTTGGATTTTGATGTATACGCGAGTTGATTAGTAAAGAAATTAACTTGCCTCAACAATTGATCTAATTTGATCTATACCAATGGGTATAGTTGACAATGAAAGAATTAGGTTATGAATTGAAAGAAACAACACATTTGTCAATTTTAAGGACGATCAAATGATGAAAGCTATTCTTTTGAAAGTTCTTTAACCACAAAACGAACAAAAATAGGTAGTATGAGAATTTTACTTATTACATCTATATTTATCTAAGTATGTACCGACGTATTAACAATGTAACAATATATTTATACTTTATTTGTGTGAATGAACTACAAATTGCAGGGATGAGAATCGATCTCATGATCATCTGAAATTAGGAGGGAAGCTCTAACCACCCGAGCTATACCTCACTCTATCTTAAGAAGGTACAAGATATGAATAGTTAATTAAAACTAAGTTACCTAACCCAAATGACCAAAATAAAAATGTTTAACTATACTCATCTATGCACGAGAACAAAGGACCTATTCACATAGTTGGTCTGGACTTTTTTATAATGAAAGAAATTGCACTTAAGAAAATATCATTTTGGATCATAAAGAAAATGTTGTAACTAAATAAAGTGAGGGGGCTTCTACAACGGTCTCCCAAAAAATGACCGCAATACCTTATTGAATCATGACCCTCCAAATTATTTTATTTTACCTTTTTTTTTAAAACCATTTTTCTAATTATTAGATTATCCAAAATTCCATAATTAATTTTAAAATTCATTTTATAATATTTTTCATTAATTAAATTTTAAAAAAAATATTTAAAATTTTTATGATAAATTCCAAAATTAATTACTATTTTCTGGAAAATTAAAAATAAAGAATATTTAACGTAATTGATTCTAGATCAATCTTCTTTATTTTTATTTTTCCAGAAATTAATAATTAAATTTGGAATTTATCATAAAAAATTTAATTTTTTTAATTTTGATTAATTGGAAAAAATAAAAAATGAATTTTTAAATGAATTATGGAATTTTGGAAAATCTAATAATTAGAAATATAGGTAAAAAAGAAAAGGTAAAATAAATGATTTTGGAGGGCTGTGATTTCTCCATACTAGTAGTCATTTTAAAAGATGACCGCCATAGAAAAATTGATAAAGTGAATGATCAATAAGGCCACCTAGTATTGATGAATTCCATGAGATAAAAAAATTAACAACTTGATTTGTTTACACAATCAAATAACACTCTAGATTTTTGTATTCACCTTGTGAGCTCCCTATAACCTAAGGACCCTTTTATGATTTTTTTTTTTTTTTTTTTTGGCCCTAAGGAGGTTATTTCAGGGTTTATTGTGTTTTTATTTTGTCTTATCATTATGTCTTTGTATCTAGGTCTCAAAGGGATACTCCATGCTCGATTGTGGCCTCTTTAGAAAAATATATGGGTGGTGTGATGATGTATTGAATTGAGCCTTTTGACGCCATCATATAAATTTAAAGGGTCAATATAATATCTGTCCTTGGAGGTCTCCATCACCCAATGACCTAGCCATAATATTTTGAATTGTTTTGTTTCCCCAGGCAATAACAACCCAAAAAATTATAGATTTATAAAACCCAAAAAAAAAAAAAAAAAATCAAAAGTGTTTTTTTTTTTTCTATATTTAGTTTTTTGTGGTGCTCTTTTACCTTCTAGCAGCTTTATCATACAACTCTACAACATCCAATATCTGTGTTTGGGAATCCTTATCACCTAAGGACACTGTCATAATATTTCATGGTATTTTTATTTCGAACCCCAACAACTTTGAAAAGCGTAGGTATGCGTTTTATTTTGACTTCAGGGAGGCTATTTAGGGCCAAATTTGTTTTTAACTTGTTTTTGTGTCCTGATCTTTATGTTTCATAGGAAGGTTCCTTCCCGATGTTAGACTCTTTAATGAAGTTTTGTGTCCTTCCAAGGGTTTTCTTTCCAAAAAAAAAAAATGATCATGCAATGTTATGTGCTTTCCAACTTTTATAATATAACCCTATAGCGTGCTATATATTTTTCTTAGGGCTCCCCCATCACCGTACCTAAGCGTCCGTTAACCATAATGTTTTGGCTTTTTTTTTTGTTTTTAGGCCCCAAACCCTTAAGAAGCGTGGATAATATAACCTTCAATTTCGAATAGATCCTGCTGATTTGTTATGACTCGATTATGTTTTATACCTATTTTTTTTCAATACCTGGTTCATCGATTTTCTAGCTATAGGGAGGCCCTTATTCGTTTTCCCAATCGACTTTTTGTGTCATCCCAAATGATTTTTTTTTTTTATCTATTTGGGTTGTGTTGTGTTTTGTATCTTTCGGTTCATCATATGACTTTATAGTATCTAAAGAATTGAATGTACTCAAGAGGGGTGAATATTACTCTTCAGTGCAACTGGTCCCTTAACCTTTTACCCTTATCAGTATGGTTATATATAAATATGAGGATCATTGGTTCCAATATTCACAACTCTACGTTTATTTTCACACTTGATGAATAAACCACTAAGTACGAGACACACACAATCATTACATGAAGATTTAGAAAGCTCAAAATATAAGCCCTAGAACTATGTATCTTCTTGTACAACAAGACTTTAATTAAGTTTCCTTGAATAATTTTGAAAGACTTCCTCACTTCAAATCTTGAAACAATCAGTTTTGATGCATATTTAATAAATTTAAAGCATAGAAAAATAAGGATGACTATTTCAGTATAGCAAGGGAACAATTCAACAGGTTTCCAACCAGAATAACACAATTGGTCAAAACATTATTCCATGCAGCACAAAAGATCACAGTTGTTAAGCAAGTATAAACTAAACACAACAATATTCATATGAAATATTTTATATCTCAGTTGGTCCTACCAATTGCATAACACCTGTATTGTGTCCTAGTCATTTGTCCAATTGTCCTAGTCCCTGGATCTTACATAGAGGCTTGTTGTCTTCTATGACCAATATATGCATATACATTAGTAATTTAGCATATGCTCAACTATGAGCAAACTCTTTTCGCATATAATAGTAGATATTAGAGACATTAGGTTTAATTTTTGGGGGCACATCAAAGCAACAAATTCCTGGATACATAAGCAACACTCACGTCATGAAAATTCTACAAACTCGTTAGACATACTTGAATGGTAAAAAAATTGCCTAAAAAATGCCTCTACATGCCTCAAAATGGTTTTTTTTTTTTAAAAAAAAAATAATCATAAAGTAAAAAAAATACCCAAAAAAGTTTGTTTTTTAAAAAATAAAAAATTGGTGTTATTTAATTTTTTGTTTTTCAACATGATTAGTACGCTTTAATGTTTTATATTATCTCCTCTTCATATATATGTTACTTGACTTGATTGTCTTGCTTCATCTCTGAACTTAAACTCGATCTAACCAATAAGAGAATGCTAAACAAATTTACAAAAATAAATTTGAAAATTATGCAAAGCATTTTTTTACTAAGCCTAGTCAAAAATCTAAATTTAGCCTAATCCAATCCAATATCCAAAAAAAACAAAATCTTAGAAACTTTCAAAAAAAAAAAATTGTAATCCAAGATTATCCCGTAGATATGTAGAAATATTTTAAAATGGTTTATAATAGCCAATTAAAACTCGGAAAATTCCAAAGAATATCCAAAAGAATGTCTCTAAGTCCAATCTTATTTGAATTGAACTGAATGTATTATTAAATCTAATAATTGAACCTAATTAAAACTTACTATATCTTAACCAATTGGAACTTGATTAGACCTAATTTAAACCGATACGAACTTATTTGACTAATCTAAAAAAACTTAAATATTTGAAAGGTGAAGATACACACTCATTAAGGCAAATTCAAATTAAACAAGTTTAGATAAGGGAAATTAAGTTGAATAGAATGGACAGTTGGACACTAATTAATATTTTAGATAAGTTCAAATAAACAAAATAAGCTCAGTAGAGCGAAACACTATACTACTAGGTCATTAATCACTTTTTGATTTAAAAAGTTTCAAATTAGATGCAAACACTTTTTTTGACAATAAATTTCTTTGTAACTCTCTCCTATCACATGGATCATCTTTTTTCTTTCTCTCGTCCCTCTTTTGTGAACACTAATAAGGGTGCATTCTCTTCAAGTTATTCGACTTAACCTGACTTGACTTAATCTGATCTAACCTAATTAAACTTGATAAGTTTTGAAACATGATAAAAAAATTGAAGAGAACACACCCTAAATAGCAGTTGTGATTTCAAAAGTGTTAGCATGTATTTAAAAACAAAGGATATAAATATACTCATTATTATATGTAAGTTATAATACTCCGTAACATTGTTTTAGGGTATTAAAAAGAGCAAGTGAAAGTCCATGGAAGAACACAAAAGAGGCAAAGAAGTAATATAGAGCTGGCAATTATAATGCATGCAATGCAAAAAAGGTAGCTAACTTGCCAAGCAATACCACTGTCGTTTGCATTAAATTCTTAATGGACAGATAATACGTAACCATTCACAACTACGAAATTATAATAAAATCATATTCCTACAACTACACAACACAACACATCCTAAGATTTTATGCCACCTAATTAATTTTTTGATCTGATCACAAACATATATTAATTATTAATTAATTAATTAATTAACACTACCACACGGGAACATGGATTAATTATTAATTAATTAATCAATTTAGGGTTATAATCTTTTTATTTGTTAAATTTAATTGATTGAATATTAAAAACGGGTCTGGGCAACCCAATATAGAAGAGGAGAGTTAAGACACTTACAAGTCATAGTAGATTCTTTTCTAAAACCAAATTGGTAATAGAAGGAGTAACTCCTAGACTTATAAGCTAGTTTAGTCTCTATTCATCTTTCGATGCAGGACACTTAATAGTGCACCATATGGGGTTCAAAATTATTTATGAGCAAACGCGATTTTGTACGAAATATTGTACTCTTTGAATTGAAGACTTTAATTAATGAATGAATTCTTTAAAATGGGTTTTTTTTTTTAATTTTATTTTCTGCAAATGACAGTAATATATAGGGATTGTAAAACTATATATTAATAAATGAATTGGGGGACTTTCAAAAAAAAAAAAAAAAAAGAATGAATTGGGGGAGTGTTAATAATTTGTGTTATTTTAAGTTAAGAAGGAAATTAAAGATAAGACGTAGAAGTTACTTCGTTCCAGGGTTCCTAGCTTGTTCCTTATATTCCCAAGAGAAGAGAAGAGAAGAGAAGAGAAGAGATGAGATGAGATGAGATGAGAAGAGTGAGTGAGGCTTTAGCTAGGTATTAGCTTGAGTTGAGGGTGGTTTGCAATTTTATTTGGAATGTTGCTCTTTAATTAATTCCTGCACATGCCTACTTCTTCTGTCTTTCTTCTCATTTCATTTTGGTTTTTTTTTAATACAAAAATATGAAGTATGTACGAGTATTGGATTTTCTTTATTATTTCCTTCATCATTCACAAAAGGGATTTTTTTGATTTCTTTTAATTTAGGAGATATCAAAATATATATATATATATATATATATATATATATATATATATATATGTACATATGTACTATCTCAGTATCATTTTATGTGCAACGATCAGACGTCGTTATAAAGGTTGTATTTCCTCAGCTATCACAAATTTTCTTATCTCTTTTTACATAAGATTAGCTTATCTGATCCAAACCATTTTCTCTGAAACTATTTTTATTCTTCGGGGTATTTAGAAATCATGGAATACAATAATTTTTGTTTTTTTAAACAATACAATAATAATCTTAGCTCATCTATAATTGAAGAGTTTTTGATGATCCTTTGAAAGAGACTAATCCTAGCACTAAAATTATGTTTCAAAAAAATTTCTATTGAAAGAGATAACTTATTAGTAATTCGTCTTTTGTAGGGGAACTTTGTGTGCTCGTGGAAGATTTGCACTCTTATACAGGAAGTCAACTTTGCAATCAACTACTCAAATCACTCAGGCCAGCTCGATTTAACAACCTCTCATCATGTTTATCATGAGTCAAATCGAGCAGTAGAGTACCTCACTTTCTTAGGACATTGGACTTTATCTCATAATGATGTTGATCCTATATTCTCTTAATTATATTTTAGCATTATATAAATTATTAGTGTTTAGTCTTATGTATATGTACTTTCTCCTGGAGATTTAACTCCAGCGTAGTGGTTTGCTGGAGCACATTTCACGAGTTTGGTTCTCACTAACCTACCCCTGTTCAAAAGTGGTTTGTTGGAGCTCACTTCACAAGTTCGGTTCTCACTAACTCCTGTTCTTGTGGGTAATACCGGCTAAGATTTGTTCTAGTGATAGGAACCTTACACTAAAGCTCTATGTACGTACCTTACCTTGTAAAAAAAAAAAAAATATGTACAGCACTTTGTATTCCATGTAATTAATTCTATGTTGCAGCATTGGTAAGAAAGGAGAAGAGTTACTAGTTACTAGCAAATCATTTTTTTTCTTCAAAATTTTAACTTTTCATGAATAGATCACATATATATGGTTGTTTTTTAAGAGCGTCGAGCCTTATGACTTATAAGGCTTTTAACATATTAGTGCATGTGGACCCAAATGGTGTAATGGTGAGGTAAGTAAAGATAAAACCAAAAAATTTCTTTACTAAGACAAAAGTAAAGTGAAAGCCAAAATATATACTTTTCGGGTTTTTTTTTTTTTTTTTTTACACTTGTGGAATATATGTTAGTGATAAAAGAATAAAATGTAACAACTAAAAAAACGGAGAAAGTACTTGAACAATAATAAGTTAAAATGAAAAACTTTTAGTAGCATTGAAAGTTTTACTTTATATATATATGTGGTGATCGACCTAGAAAAACCTAGTAAAGTGGTCCATCATATTTCATTATATTATTTATTCTCAATTCTCATCGCTTGTTATTTACTACAGTACATGAGAATCAGAATCTCCTTTACAGTATATTTTCAGTGAGTACTGAATGGTTCCTAAATTTTGTTTGTGCCTTAACAAAAAGGAAAAAAAAAAAAAAAAGAGCCAATTGAGAATTTAACTTACAATAATTATAATATTTTTATTATTTTTATTATATAAGTCAAGAGGAGTTATAGAGTTCCTCATCAAAAAGTCTAAAAGACCCTCTTAAAATTCTCGAAATATTAAAACCACTTCAATATTAACTTAAAAAGGAAGGTTTTGTATTTTTTGAAATAAAAATATTACAAAATATATAATCCAAAAAAATAAAATACAAACACCAAAATATTTTTGAATTCTGTACAAATAGACACCCATAATGATATAGTTTTCACACAATATTTCTGAGTGTTGGTTTTGAATTTTTACTACCGAGTAACAGTTAAACTCAAAATTTGACGCACGCATAGCGTATATAGAAAGCTAGTTGTATTATATTGGAGGGCAATGCATGTTCCAACAACTTTTCTTTGGAGGATTGCTGTTTTATACCCTTCTCTGCAAACTGTTTGTAATAATTTTTACTGTAATTAATTACTCTAACTAACATTATACAACTATGGTTATTTAACATATCGTATAGTATAACTATAGTCTTTAGAGGCAATTACTTTTTTTAAAATGAATTTTTAGGCTAAGACTTTAATGCAGTTCGGATATATATAATTTAGTACTAGTTCAGAACCCGAATCATGTACTGCCTTATAAAAAAAATTATTATATTATATATATATATATATATATATATATATATATATATAGGGTTGGGTTCCAGTGAGAAATTTCTTATCGTGAGAAATGTGAGAAGAGATAAATACATTAACTAAGACCTAGAGATACATTGACCACCAACTATAGGTACATTCACCATACACTATAAATACATTGAGTAAAAATACATTGACTTTATACCATATATACATTGACTCCAAACTATCAAAGGAGTAAGGAAGGAAAATCAAATTTAATCTTAGCCCTTCATTTGGTGATCAAAGGGCTGTGATTGCTTCTCACCCTTCTCACCAAAACTACATTTCTCACATGAGCCTACTTCTATATATATATATATATATATGCTATATATACTATAGTTTGGAGTCAATGTATCTATGGCATAAAGTCAATGTATTTTTACTCAATGTATTTTTAGTATATGTTGAATGTACCTATAGTTGGTGGTCAATGTACCTCTAGGTATTAGTTAATGTATTTATCTCTTCTCACATTTCTCACGATAAGAAATTTCTCACCGGAATCCAACCCTATACATATATATAGAAGAGATAAATACATTAACTAATACCTAGAGGTACATTGATTAACAACTATAGGTACATTCAACATATACTAAAAATACATTGAGTAAAAATACATTGACTTTATGCCATAGATACATTGACTCTAAACTATAGAAGGAGTAAGGAGGGAAATTCAAATTTAATCTTAGCCATTCATTTGTTAATCAAAGGGTTGAGATTGCTTCTCACCCTTCTCACCAAAACTAAATTTCTCAGATGAGCTTACTTCTATATATATATATATATATATATATATATATATATATTTGTAACAAATTTTTGATCGTCCGACTCTAAACTTGGCATTGGATTATTTCTCGAATAAAATTATGTATATAATAAGCCTTGATAAGAAATATTAGTGGGACTGAGGTTGTGAAGATAATTATATGAACAATGATGACCACAGTACTAATATTTTGTATTCTTATATAAAATTGCATAGATGATATTAGCATGAAAGTATGTAGTTTTAATTTCTAGGATTTTTAATAAATATTTTTTAAAACAAAAATTCAAAATATTGAAACCTAACATAGGGTTTTATGTTAATGAATATTAATGAATAGTGTTAGGTTATGCCTTGAATCCCACATTGGAAGATTAAGATTATGCCATGAATCCCTCATCTATTAAAGATTCGAATGAATTCGTGTCCGATTGGCTATTCATGTAAGTTTTGTATATTAAATTGTTAATTAGATGTAATTGTGTCATGTCATGTCTAATCGTTCAAGTAATTGAGTGAACCTCGACCATTCAATCCTAATTACTTGACTCGTTTAATAAATATGTCGTATCATGTCAACTTTTGTAATTAAACAAGTCAAATTATTCAACCCAAACCCATTAATAATAGATCGAATTCATGTAGGGTTAACTGATCATGTCAACTTATTCCACCGCTCCTAACTCCTACAGGTAGAAGTATTTACCATGGAGGTTCCTATTGGTAGAAGTACACAACCAGATATAATATTTTATGATAAAAGATACACTCGTAGATTAACAAGTCTTACGTTAGATCGTATGACGAAATATATAGTTTTTCACTAAAAAATACCTTTTTGCATAATATTATAACTTTTGTATAAAGCTTCGATGGTCAGATAAAGTGTTATTAAATTAATTTATGATACAAAGTTATAATCCCTCTGTTTTAAAATAACTGACTAAAAAGCTCCCACAATTTTGATCAAAGTAGAACAATTATTTTGAAGCGAAGGGAGTAAGTTTTAATTTAAAAATTATGTCAGACCGTCCGACGGAATTAATTTTGTATTCGGTGATATGTGATGGAAAAGTGGGACACAACACACAATTACTTTTTGTTAGAAACTTTATGCGTCAATTGATTATGTTATTAGGATATAGCCTTCTCGTTTTCAAAACATCTTGACTTGAAACCTACACTTAACTAAAAAATAGGTACACTAAATACTTTAACAAACTCGTGATTTCCTCAAGAAAACAATGCAAGCTTGGAATTTTATGAATATTGCAAGTTTTTTTGAGGCAAATCTTTATTGCACTAGTTCTATGCATCCAGAGATCTGAATACGAGGCCAATAGGCCACTAGAGTGATTAAATATTTAAATGACACAAATACTTATATACAACATGTTGTACGGTTTATGAACTATGCGACCTGTATATAAGAAAGGGTTACAAACTTCTTTAATGAGTGTCACAAAGTGAGATTTATAAAGTTTATTTGTGTGGGAGTTACAAATTTAATATGTGGGCCGGGAGTTACAAGGTCACTATGGAGGGTTACAATAATGTTATTGTAAAGGGTTATAAAGTTATTGTTAGGGGTTACAAAATTATTCAAAAATGAGCTTTGTAACCTTCAATTTGTGTTACTTGCGCGCCGCACAAAAAACGCACGGTTTAAACGGGTTATCAAATATAAATCAAACATATATTTATTGTATTATCTGAGATAATTGCCAATTGCAAACCAATTTAGTTAGATATTTTCAGATTGTTTATTTTGAGAAATGAAAATTTTTTACAACAAGTTTTCCATTTAGGGTCCGTTTTCAATGTAAAATGGTTTTCCATAAAAATTATTTTACAACGCAAAACTCATTTTAAAAAGAGTTTTCCTTTGTTTGGTTGAATGTAAAATGAGAATAAAGATTAGAGAATGGAAAACAGTTTTTCTTTGATTTTGGGAAGAAAATGTTTTCAACTATGGTGTAAAACCATTTTACACTTTAACCTTTTCATTTCAATGTTTAGTCCAACCAAACAGTGTAAAACGACGAGAATAATTTTCAGATAAATCATTTTACGCTCTACCAAACGGACCCTTAATTAAATATTTCCAAATAAGCTTTTTTTTATTAACCTATCAGATTTTTTATTAAGAACGAAAATCTTCTCTTTTTGAGTTATCTATCTATCTATATAACTACTACTAAAGCAACAGCCACCTTCCCAAATTTTCCCTACCAACTACATTGTATTAATTATTGCACAAAAAATATAAGAAAATATCTAATGAATGTTAATAAATGTGTTTTGTCAAAAAGCTTAGACATTTATCAATCAGTACCCCTGTATATGACTATAAAAATAATATTTATCATAAATAAAACCTAATTTTAATTTTTTGTAATATAATTACAATTAAAAGGATCAAAATTTGATTTAATTAAGAGTATTTCATATTTTATTTTTAAAAATCGAGCATCTACTCGGAGATTATCTAGTATATATGTAAAGGGAAGGTCATGTGATGCAAATAATAAAGTTTGAACCTGTAACACAAGCATATAAGGTTAGACATCACGTTACCACTCCAATTGACCTTTTAACCTTTCTTACTTTTGTCTCATAGAATTTGACTTTATATAGGTTAGAAATAGCGATAAAATACTTCTTTATCCACGTGATTCTTCATCAAAGAAGAAGAATATATAAGAGGGGAATTTCTCTTTGTAAATCTAAAAGATAATAATTATCATTTTATGTTTTTTTAATGATAATGCTTGTTATTATTTTGGAATGTATTCATACATTTTTTAAAGTGATAATAATTTGAAAATTTATGGCAAAATCACGCATCAATCAGTTAATTAATGTTTGATATAATTTATTATTTCCACTTTTAGCTTCTTTATCTAAAGTCTGGGGGCGATTTTTAGCTTTCATTTTTTATTAAACATGAATATCATCTAAACTTCTATATAAGAAAAAAAAATGGTTTGTTGCGAAACAAGATGATAAAATGAGTTAAATAATACCTTATTTAACTGTATTTTTTATTATATATTAATAAAAAAATTGGTCAAACAACTATTTAATTAAAAATTTTATTTATACTTTTTATAGGTTTTATGATGAGAAATTAGAAAAAACTAGGTCAATCTTTAAAATAATATCAATCCAGCTTATCCTTGCGAAAGTAGGTTATTATGTATGAAGAACAAAAAGAGACTAAGACTAGAGACTCGAGAGAATCACATAAGTCAATTAGTGAATACGGGAATGTGGGGTAGCTTCGGTTGATAAGCATCTCACCTCGGGTACCTTAGATCCTCATGTTCCTTTATAGAGGGCAATGCTACATAATGAATTTATGAGAGACAGTCTAGGATAGGACCCAATAGTTTAATACATTTTTTTAGTAAACGATAAGCCATTAAAAATAATATATAATGATACAAAAAGAGGTTCGATTCTATATTTTGGATACCACTTCTCAATATTTTGAAGAACTAAACTAGTTGACATCCATCAGTTATTGAATTTAACATGTGTATGTGATTTTTCATCTAAATTTTATTGCTATATCCATCCTTTGGTGGGGGAAGTGTGTGCTGGTTGATCCAACATAATTGAGCCCACACAAGGGCAAGCAAGCTTTAATGTTGTCTTAATATACCCAAAACATTATGGGCCCCCATTTTCACAGTTTGTGGGCCCTACCATAGATCAAAACAGTTAAAATGCTGCGGAAATTTTAGGGATTGATCAATGAGTCACCTAGTTTTGGACCATTTGGCGGCCACATTGGACAAAAATTTTCAATCATCAAACTTAGTTTTTTTACTGAATTGCTAAATGCCGCCTAAAATTACTCTATACCGCCTATATTTATACAAATACTTCCTATACTACCCCTCCCCATTTACCCAACCTAACTACACTTACCCCTCCCCATTTACCCAAGTGGTGGAGCTTGGCGTCGGGTAGGAGCTGCTGGTGGTGGAGCTTGGCGTCAGATAGGAGCTGCTGGTGGTGGATTTGAGAAAAAATGGAAAGAGAGAAAGAAGATCTTTTTTTTCGTGAAAGATGCGTGAAATGGAGATTGGAGAAGAGAGAGGGGGTGAAAGATATTAATTAGGGTAAGGGTAAAATAGAGAATGTCTGTCAAAATACGGGCGGTATACGGTAATTTAAGGGCGGTAAATAGTAATTTAAGGATGTATGTAGAGCCGTAGAGGTATGTACATCCAAAATATTTTATTACTCATTTAAATAATTTTGCTCATTTTAAATTTTAAAATGAGAAAAAAACTATAAAATACGCAAAATTACTGTTGAATATATCGTATATCTGGATGTATATAAAAATTTCTATTTAAAGCTAGGGTAATTCTAAACATAGCTCGGAGGGCTACAACTAAGCATTACTATAAGGGATACTAATTTAAATATTTAAGCCAAAATCACATGTGAATGAGTATAATTAATGTTTGAATTGGAAAATATTTTCAATTTTAGCACCTTAAACCTAATCCTATAGGTAAGTGATATAATTAGCATTTTTTTTAACCTCCCAAAAATTATTAAGAAATGCAATCTGACTTTTTTGTGGGAGGGAAAATTAAATACAATCTGACTTCATCATAAGAAAAAATAAAAGATAATAAAAGGCCAAATACTAAATAGCATATGAAAAACATGTATATTGCATAAAATCATTAAAAATTAAACAGTTACAAAAAAAAATGTTGTAACGTATGAAAAAACATCCAATCTTTTTGGCTTTTTGCTAATATTGATTAAACTTCATAATTATCATTTTTTTATAGTCTTTATTAATATGTAATGTAATTAAAGGATTTATATATATTGACATTACATAAAGCTGGAACGAAAAAAGAAACAAATGGAGTAGAATTAACTACTATTCTCTTATGTATGTGATCCTATATATATCTCCTCTGCTTCATACTAGTTACTCTCTCCGTACTATAATACTCTTATAACTTTCACTTTTGACATTTGTCAATTTTTATCTTTCTTGTTCAGTGTAAGGAATACTAATACTTTATACCGTTGAGGATCGCATGCATTGATACAGAAGATCACTTCATCCTCGAATTGCAATGTTCGATTCTCAATTTCTCATCAACTACGAATCCGATCTTACCCTAAACCCCTAACTATTTAAATAATGTCAACATGATATTTTTAAGACAATAAATTAATAGCCCATAACCCATGAAAAAAGGGGAAAAAAAACCCTCCACCATACCATCACAATATGTTAAGATCTTTTTGGGAAAAAAAAGAAGCTATATTTACATGCACAAAAAGTTAGTAAAAGATTAAGAAAATTTTTCCACTAACCACCTAATAAATACCAAAAGTTGTGAACAACAACCATAATTTTTTTTATTAAATTTAACTACCAATTAAGTGCCAAAAAGTTGCAAAACACCATCCATTTTTAATACCGTTAACTTAAATCACAATTAAATCTTAATTAAACCACTTAAGTCTTAATTAAACCTTAATTAATCTTAATTAACAGTTTTTATTTAAAAAAAAAAAGAAAACAAATCTGGAAAATTAGAAAAAAAACCCTCAACCACCCCTCCCCCTCCCCCAGATTTTCCAGATTTTCTTTTTATTTTTCTATTTTTTTAATAAAAAGTGTTAATTAAGATTAATTAAGGTTTAATTAAGACTTAAGTGGTTTCATTAAGGTTTAATTGTGATTTAAGTTAACGGTGTTAAAAATGGGTGGTGGTTTGCAACTTTTTGGCACTTAATTGGTAGTTAAATTTAATAAAAAAAATTATAGTAGTTGTTTACAACTTTTGGTATTTATTAGGTGGTTAGTGGCAAATTTTTCAAAGATTAAAGAATAATGACCCTTTATCATTGAATTATTATTTTTGAGCCTAGCCTTATGATTGAACTGAGGCTAATTTTAAGTATTATTGTGGAGCCTTGTGCCCTAATAAATAGGGGGCAGTCCTTAAAATAAGAGGCTAATAGATACTCCCACACTATCTACTATCTAGCTAGATAATGCGACAGCCTTTCCCATCAATTCAGCATATATATAGTGGGAGAAGAAACAACTACATACTACTATTTAATTACCTTATTAGTGTTAATTACTCCTAACCCTAACCCTAACCCTATTTAGCCGCGGCGTTGCGTGACCGCAGACCTACTCAACTTGATTAATTTTAGGGAAATGCCCTTATAAAATTCAATTATGCATCCAATCAAATTTAATTCATTCCAATCTAAAATTTAATTCAATTATGAATCTAAATCAATCCAATCTAATTAATTCAATCCGATCAATCTAATTCAATTCAATCCCATATAGGTACATATATATAAGCTGTCATAAATAATAAAAGTCTATTTAAATCGACATTAGTTATTACATGCATTGAACTATCTATTTGTGATTTTGGCAAGCATCTCTTAATTATTAGCTATTCATAAACTATTAGAGCTAAATTTGACATTACCCTTTTTTTGTAATACGATAATTAGGGATGTGTACTTTTCAAATTTAGAAATTCTTTTATACATCCGGATGTATGGTACATCCAAGAGTAATTTTGCTCATTTTATAGTTTTTTTTTTGCTCTTTTAAAAATTTAAAATGAGCGAAAAAACACCTTAGATGGACCTATTATTTCAAATTAGGCATTGACATTGTTCATATGACTTTGAGCCTCTTTGATTTTATATATGTAAGAAAATATATATAGTTATGTAGGATTCATTATTCGTCTTGATGTGTACGGTGTACCTTTTAAATTATAATTTATGTATTTTTTTCTTGTAAATATGCATATGTTCAAAAATTAATATATTGACTTAGTTTTATTATTGTTAACTTTAGTTGAAGTATTTGAAATGTAAACGGTTTTTTTAAATACATTAATTTACAAGGCTTAATTATACTTTATTTCTAAATATTAAACCAACAAATTAAAAGGGGTTAATTGTTAAGATTTCACATTTGATTGCAAAAATTAGGTGTTCAATTCCCATTTTAGGTCTTGCGTAACTTTTTATAAATTGAGATCTAAAACATTTGCTTTCTATATTTGGACAAACCTACGAAGCACAATAAGGTGTCAAGAGCATTTTTTTTATCATACGTTTAGATGTGTAAATTAACTCTAAGGTTAAAAGAAGCTAAAAGTGAAAAAATAGTACTCTCTTGATGCCTAAATAGGAAATGATTTTGACACTTTCCAAATTGATTTTGGCACTTCTCCTCCTCTCACATAAATAGTAAGGGGAAGAAGTGCCAAAATCAATTTTAGGAGTGTCAAAATCATTACCCTACCTAAATGTTTGCAACATTTCGAAAAAGTGGCTTTCTAAATTTTTGGTTAGGAAAATTAAATGAGAGAAAAGTAGTGGGACCATAATAATTTATTGTGATGGTAAAGTAATGGTCCCTATGATCATTTTAGATGGAAAATGATTTTGTCACTTTGTAAATTGATTTTGGCACCCTACTTTATGAGTAAAATATGGAAAACTTTACTCTTGCTATGAAAGTGTCATATTTAAATTTTTTGGCTGCCAAAATCATTCCCTTTTTTAAAAATATTGTAAAATCTTAAGGTCAACTCAAATCGGAAAATGTAGCAAATAAAAAGGACAAAGGGAATAATTATTAGTTTTATAACATTTAAAACGTAAATCTATCGTAAATTCATAATTAATTTCAATTTTAGATACTACAATATATTTAAGAGAAGGTATTGTGTCAGACCGGTCTGACAGTAACGTTTCTGTCAGACCAGTCCACTGGACCTGGACACATATATATGAGTTTAACCTGGACACATGCTATTAAATCTGGACATGTATTGGTAGACCTGGACACATTTGTAAACCTGGAAACAGAAATGGACACATTTGAAACCTGGACACAATTTGTAAACCTGGACAAATGTGGACAAATATGAACAAACCTGGACAAATCAAGACAAACATGGACAAATCTAAACAAACATGGACAAATCTAGATAAATCTGAACATGCAAACTTGGAAAAACCTGGACAAATGTGGACAAATGTGGACAAACCTGGACAAATGTGGACAAACCTGGACAAATATGAACAAACCTGGACAAATCTAGACAAACATGGACAAATCTGGATAAATCTGGACACACCTGAACATGCAAACCTGGACAAATGTGGACAAACCTGGACAAATATGAACAAACCTGGACAAATCTAGACAAACATGGACAAATCTGGATAAATCTGGACACACCTGAACATGCAAACCTGGACAAATGTGGACAAACCTGGACAAATATGAACAAACCTGGACAAATATATGAACAAACCTGGACAAATCTAGACAAACATGGACAAATCTAGACAAACATGGACAAATCTAAACAAACATGGACAAATCTGGATAAATCTGGACACACCTGGACATGCAAACCTGGACTAGTGTTGACAAACCTGGACAAATGTGGACAAACCTGGACAAATATGAATACACCTGGACAAACCTGGACAAATATGAACACACCTGGACAAACCTGGACAAATATGAACACACCTGGACAAACCTGGACAAATATGAACACACCTGGACAAACCTGGACATATATTGTTAACTCTAGATACTTATTTGTAAACCTGGACACCTATTTGTAAACCTTGACACATATTGTTTAAACATGAACACATATTGTAAAACATGGACACATTTTGTAACTAACTTGGACAAAATACGTTTTTTTGCATTTTGAGGCCTTTAGAGGCCTCGTTTGACGATTTCCGATGGCTTTGCAATTGCGTTCGTCTCGAAAAATTATTCAATTTCGACATATCATATGCTCCGATCCGACACCCGAGCGCAAAGTTATAGCCTCCCGAAATTTTTCACCATTATAATTGATTATAAGGGTCAGCCGTCTGACCAGATTGTCTGGTCAGACCGTCTGACCCAATACTTTCACTATATTTAAATACTTGTAATACGGTAATTAGGGATGTGTTGCCCTAAATTACCGGGTAATGGGCATTATCTATTAAAGTATTAATGTACTTGTGATTTATTTTAGATTAATTCTTAAATTTTAATAAATTGAATGAAAGTCTTTAATTTTGCACATACAAGATACGTTGCTACATAAACTATATAATACTCGTATTAAACATGAGCATGATAAATATTAACATATACTCAATCTTATATAACAAAGACACCTTATAGGCTTATATTATATTTTGACTAGCCTTGTGTGCACGCTTCGCGTGCGATGATATTTTAAATATATCTTTTAATTGTCTAAATAAATAAAAAAAAAAACGGTTGTTTGTTCGAAAAATTTGAACATTTTTTAAATTCAAGTCCGTCCACATAATCATAATAAACTTGTCCTTTTTCATCAGGTCATTCCACAACAAAAAAATAAAAGAAAATGTTGAGTTCTTATATATATTCTATCGGTTATCAAATTTCTACGATAATCGAAAGGTATTTATGTGAAAACTTATATCAATATGGGTATCCATTTATAGAGAATTCAAAAATATAAATTTTGGTATTTTTATTTTATTTTTATGAATTTTATATTTTGTAATATTTTCATTTAAAATTCCAAAATTAAAATAATTTTCCATAATAATTAGGAATGATGCTAATTAAATTAATATTTTTGGAAACTTCTAAAGGGGCAATACAGACTTTTCTAGGGGGACACCATGGCTCCCCCTTGACTTATATAATAGAGATAAAATTGCAAATTTTTCATTTAACTTTCGATAAATTACAGACAAGTTCTTATATGAAGGAATAATTTATTAATATTCCGCTAAGTAGGTAGGTACACTATCACTTTTGTCACATCTGACGAAAAAAGAAAGTGAGCAATTGCTTTCAGGTAAAACTAAATATACACTAATTATTGTATGCAATTTCAATATACATAGACAAATTTTGTATTTTTTTTATGACTTTCCTAAAATTCCCTTATTTTTCTTATTTCCCATTTCATTTTTTTAAAGACATTTTAAACTACATTGGGTTACAATAGATTAGAAGTTACAAAGATTGCATCAATAGTTACCCGTTAATAAATTTGTTGTTTTTGTTAAGGAATAACTTTTATGGTTTTAGTGTCACTTTTAATCCATTGTGCAATAATTAAATTAGCCTACACCCATTGTACACAATATTTTTTTTTCTAGTTAAAAATCAATTGGCTTATATATGTTGGAATTACATACACTCCTTACCTTATTTGTATATATAATGTGATTGGTGTTGGTGATGTATGGTGTTGATGTAAACCCTACAAGGCGTGGAAATTGCACTTTCCTTCTAATCGAATTCGCCCCTTAGATCACCGGGTTACCACGAACGATTAGTGAGGTACAATGGAGAAAAGAACCCTATACTCTATGTGATCTCAAGAGTATAGAAACAAAAGGACTTGTGTTTATTTGTGTTTAAACACACTTAGCAAAATTAGCTAGACATTACTAAGTGCTAATAAGTTGTAGTAAGTATAAGAATTTCTTGTGTTCTTCTCTTACTTGCAATGAACAAATACATGCCTATTTATAGGCTCATAAGTAAGTGAAAGAACTCAAAAAATTCTGAGTTTATTCCACACTTTAAACCTCATGAATTCAGAAATTAAGAGTAGCTTGGTTTAAGGGGTGAAATAATGAAGATTCCATCAACTAAGCTCACTCTTAATCTTCTCATTCAATCTGATTTAATCCCCTTTACATCAGCATAGAAGCTCAAAGGACAAGTTTAAACACGTAAAGGAATCCTAGGAAAAGAATCCAAGAATTCGAACAACCATTCGAATTTTCCAGAGACACTGTCGCGGGGTGCGACCACTGAACAAAATTTGTCCAGATTTTTCCAGTAGGTTTTTCGCGGGGTGTGAAACCTTCTCTCGCGGGGTGCGACATGCTCTCTGCCTCTTGGTTCTTTTACCTAGCCTACTTAACTATTGTCCAATGCCTTAGCCCATTTATTCATAAATGTTCCAACAATTGGTACTAGGCCAGTAGTGTAGCCAAAGAAGGGACATGAGGGGACAGTGGTCCCCCAACTTTTTTTTGAAAATATCAAGTTCAAAACCCATTTATAAAAAAAAATTACCTACCGCTATATATTTTCTTAAAAAAACAAAAACATTTGTTGATCGCAAAAATAATTTACCAACCGCCTTTTAAAAACAAAAACACTTACCGACCGCCAGGCGGTCGGTAATTTTGAATTTTTTTTACTTTTATTGTGTTTGCATGTTTCTTATAAAGGATGTTTATTAAGTCACGATGGTCAAAAAATTTTACAAAGCTTAAACATTGATTTCTATGAGTATTAGACTATTAGTTACTCTTGGTTGCTATCAATCTATCCTTACATTGCTACCACGAGGTGTACACAGTGTTGTCAAATTCAGACCTGAACATTTCAATTTATTTAATTTGATTTAAGTTTATAATTGTTTGATTTGAGTTTGTAATTTCCGGTTATTTTGTAACTTCACTTTGAGTCTAATTTTGATTGTTTTTAGTTTCGGATTATTTGAGTTTGTAAGTTCTGGTTGAGTATAATTTTTTAGTCTGACTTATGTGTTTTTTTAGTTTGATTTTTCAATATTTGTAACCTTTTTGATTATTTTAGTTTGAATTGGTGGATTAGCTTGGCTGTTTTAGTCTGATAAAAATATATATGCTATTTTTTTTGTTTGATATGTGAATTTTTGGTTTGATTTTATCCTAATGTCCGCGTAATTACTACATACCCCCCATTTTTCAAATCTTAGATCCGCCAATGCCAGATTACGTCCAAAATTATGTATCCGAATTATTTTATTTAAATTATCGAACCTGTCCCCCCAAGTTTAAAAACCCGGCTACACCATTGTACTAGGCTTTGAGCCAAACTGTACTACAAATCATCCTATCAATTTAGTCAACCACATCTAAAAGAGGAAAAATAAGAAGATTTTTGCAAGTACACATGCAGTGAGTACTTCCTTCATTCGATTTTAAATACAACAAATCATTTTGCACGCGTTTTGAAAAAATAGTTTAAGAGTGTAAATGGATAAATTAATCAAATAATCTTATATATAAGCAAGAAGAACGAGATTATATGTTACTTGTCTCAAAATTAATTTTATTAGTTTGCTCATTTACACCCTTAAATCACTTTCACCAATCACTAGTAGAAAATAGGCAAAAAAATAAACCAGTCTCTTTGGCTTTAAAATAATCGAAAAATCTAAAACAATAAAGTCGTATGACAATATAACATGCAAAATAATTTGTTACATTTGATATGAAATAGAGAAAATTATTCACATTCATAAAACCTAACAATTTTCTTTTTATATAATGGTGTTAATATTCACTCATTAATCATTATTCTTCCCTAATGCTCGGAATTTTCCTCAAGTATCACGAGTAAGAAAAATTACTCGTAAAAAAAAAGGACTAGTGATGCAGAGTTTGCTAGACGCAGCATAATAAACAGTTTTAAGTGTAGTGAGTAGTGAGTAGTGACTAGTGCCTGATGATTGACGAGTCCTCAGATCAGCAGTTAGTAGTACTGCTGTACTGCCTTGAGTTTAACCAACTTTGCCAACTACAGCTGGTATTCTCCTACCACGTCACCCAATCATTTGATACCTTTACATATTTTGCTTCACTAGTAATTATTGGTGTATAGTTGTTATATATGTATAACAACTACAAGACAAACATATTTTATTGCGGAATATATATTTTTCTTTTGGAAAAATACAAAAAAGGAGTTTGTGCGGTAGCTGTTATACATGTAACAACTATGCATCAATAATTTCTCTTGCTCTGCACTTTCTAAATAAATGTTTCATTTTCCTTTTACCTCACATAAAATAAATGTTTTATCATTACTTTTAATTATATGACCACGGCTTTATTGTCCTTCTAGGTTTCACCCAATGTCAAATACGTGCGGTGAGAATCGAACCCAAGACCTCATGCCTGGAATTCTGAAACCCTAACCATTGAGCTATGACTTCATCCTTAGCCAACTACCAACCTACCATGCATATATAATACGAGTAGGTGCTGAAGGTAAATAACTTGTTTATATACGGATACCCGTGATTTCTTTACGAACTTATCCCTACAATTTGTTTCAATAAGAGTAAGAAAAATTGATATTTCCTCAAATGAATTCTTGCAACAAATTATTTTTTTACGTATGTCGAGACAAAATTGTAAAGATTAATATCTCTAATTATGTATTTTTTTTAAAAAAATCACTAAATAATAAAAAACTACGAGTTGAGACGAATCCAACGAGATTCCACGTAACTATATTTTTTTGTATAAATAAGTGACAAGTTACAATCAAAGTTAAAATTGTGAATAGTGTAAAAAATACACTTGTTGCAAGAATTTATTTACGGAGGAAGTATAAAAAGACTGTAAAAATAATCTTAGGTTTGGTTCTTTTTGCGGAATTAGAATGGATTAGAATAAAATGAATTGAATTGGATTTGATATTTGAATAAAATGAAATGGATTAGATTAGAATGGATGGGGTGTGATTAAGAGTGGATTGGATTAGATTAGAATGGCTTGAAGGAGTGAAATTCGATTGGAATGAATTAGAATGGATTGAAGCAAGAGATTAGCATAGATTGAATTGGACTGGATTAGAATGGACTATAATGAATGTGTGAGATTAATATAAATTACAATAACGCTAAAATGAAATTAGATTGAAGGGGTAAGATGGGATTGGTAACATGGAATGGATGGAATGGATTAGAACGGATTTGAATGGATTGGGTTGAGATTGTAATCTCACATAAAAGAACAAAACCTTAGTGCTACAAATACAACCCTTGAGAGTATTGAAGAATCATACTACAAAAAAAATTGAGAAGAAAAAAAAAAGTGTTAAATTCTTATTGTGTGTGTGGAGTTTAAGAAAATTACTTTTATGTGTGTTTTGAAAGTACAAGTAGAGACAAATCAAATGTCATTTCACATAACTATATTTTTCTTTAACTATATAAAATTAAATAGATTTAAAGTTATCATGTGAATAGTTTACTAGTTAAAGTGGAGCAATTAATAAGGATGGGAGTAATGTAATTTTAATAAATTGAATTTGCATGGGATTGCAACATTTTAACGACCAGTGAGGCTATAACCATACTACCATACATTAGTCTGCGTTGCATGCTAGCGACATATACAACTGGCTAAATGGAAAGACCTATCATCTGTCCACCTACCCATAAGTTACCTATCTTGATTGTGTGTATACCCAATATTGCAACGAGCCTAATACTTGTTTCGCTTCCGCTCAATTTCAACCGACACAACCCGATCAGGCACAAAGTCAGACAACCCGGATTATGTCAAAGGAGAAGACTTCTTCAAGTCAACACAAACATCCAAATACTAATAGAAAAGATGCTATTTATGACGGGAATTATCGTCGCAAAAATGTGATCCCGTCGTAGAAAGGGGGTCGTAAATAATTTTCCCTGTTGCAATCCCATCGTAAATGAGCCATTTCTAATAGAGTTTGGATTAGATGTTAAGTAATTTTTTTTGTAGTGAAACCTCTGTACCAAGAATAAAAAAGAACATTTGCAGGTCGAATTAAGAGTCTCGTCATTCCCTCCAGTCAATACAACACCAACCTCCTTTCGAACGGAAATCCCAGACCACCATATGGTAATAAGGGGAGTAACGAACCCCTTAGCCATATAAAGTGGAAAAAACTTTATTATTTTTTCAACGTGGGATTTATTCCCAACACGTTATAATCCAAAGTCATGTGAGATCTCGTTTAGTGTATCTCGATGTGTACTTTCCAGATATATAATTTTTACAGTATATTTTTGTTGTACATTGCTTAAGATATATATTTAAAGTTACTCCGTATATATATTTTACCCTAGCTATAGAGTAGTTAATACATGGTAAATAGTATAGTACGGAGTACTGCGTAAAACAGTTATGCATACGGAATAAATTGAATACGTTCGTTGATGGTATTATATGGAGTCAAGCATGTGATGAATTGAAGCCAAACCAAAATTGGACAAAACCACTACTGTTTAATTTGTTGTGCATATATAGCTCCACGAATCATGCATCAATCAATTAAGAATATCTCACTGACTCACTGTATATATTAGCTTACTTACTTACTTCTGATCCATCAAAACCAAACCAGAACCTTACAGCGAATCAAATCAAATAATAAGCCACAAACCAACATTATATTATTGAGATGCTAGATCCTAGCTAGCTAGATGGTTCTTCGCTTTCCACATATTTTCAGTTCATTTCACTTCAATTTAAGTTAGATAGGGTCTTTCTCTCCACGGGATTGGATTTGATTGGATTGGATTGAATTGGACAATTTAAAATATTAATATTTTGAGCTATGAATAACAGAAAAAATTAAGAAAATAATATATTTCGAATGTACACATTGATCGAGTTGAATGTAATCAGACGAAACTTCATGTGACTTTGGCGGCCCGTTTGGTTATTGGTAATGTAATGTGGTAATGGTAATGTATTTAAAGTGTAATTTGTCAAGGAAAAAACTTCAAAATCCTCGTGGAAAACATATTTTTCATTTCCAAACTCAAAATTTGTTCTTATTTTCCATTATCATCCATTACCATGTGGAAGAGTGGTATTAGATGAGAATGGATATTTGTGAACAAAATTAGATAAATTAGAATTAAGCCAGCAAAACATGGGAATGAATTTTGATTTTCCTTTCAAATTTAGCTATAAATTCATTCACATTACCTCCATTTATAACCGGCTACCAAACGGGCCGTATAATGTATGGATTGGATTGGATTATAAACCCGTGAAAAAAAATAGGCTTAGTACGATTAGTTAATCTGATTTAACCCGATTAAATTTTTAATCATATTTCATTTGTTTTAGTTTAGTTCAGTTCAGTTCAATTCCGTTCCAAAGAACTTTTTAAAAATCTTTACAATATTCATTTTTATATAATTACTAATTAGAGATCGATAGTAGAGCTATTTCTATTTGCTTTAATTTATGTGAAATCGTTGCAGATAATTGATTACACGCGGTATTAAAAATTGGAGGGTGATGTAGGAAAGTAAGTGATGAAATGGTCCAGTGATGTTGTAAATTAAGAACAATATGTAATGTAATTGCCTGTACAAAACACTACCTAAAGATTGTCATTTTTTGGGGGAGAAATTAATAAAAGCAAAGAGGTTCAGTCAAATCATGGAACCCAATATTGTGTCTTCTAATGTATGGGCTTATAACCCTTCATGCTTTTTCTTGTGTTTGATAACTACATACATACCCTTACATAAGCAAATAAACAAACATATAGTATTATTTTCTTAGGGTTTTTTTTTTTAATTTAATAATTTATTTCTTTTTTAAGAGTTAAATTAAAAGAAGAAAATAAATAATGATTCTCTATTTAATTCTCTCAATATATATACAAGTATAAATTTGTTTGTTTGTTTGTCGACATTGCTTTGCATGGAATTGTCACAGTCACATGGATCTTGATCGATATATAACATTTCAAGAGCAAAAGAAGCTCAAAATTAAACATTTATTTATATATTATAGCTTTAATTTGTGTAAGGGGTAAGATTATGATACATGTTGAAGAATATGAGTGATGAGGATCGGATCATTATTCAAACAAGGTTAGGTTTATTTAGAGAATGAGTGGAAGAAGATATATATAGGAGATTATTATGGAAATTGGCACTCCATGTTTTAATTCCCTCAAAATTGTTCTATTATTGAAATGCTAAAGGTTTTGGATGATTGATTGATTGATATGAATGAAGAATAGCTTGATTAAGTCCAAGGGTGCATTCCCTTCCCTTTACAAAAATAAGTTTTAGGTTTAATAGGTTCAGATAAGTTACATTCATGTGTAATCAATATATATAAGATCAATCAGGTGTAATCAATTCCAACCAGGTTCAATCAGTTCTAGTTTCAATCAGGTCAATATATAAGTTCCAATAATCATGTCTAATCAGGTCAATAAATTCCACTCATGTCTAATCATGTCAATAAGTTCAATCAGTGTGATAAGTTCAGGTTTAATAAGTTGATCGAAAAGAAGGCACCACAAATGTCCTACTTAGCTAGGTCTATAAACATTAATAATTGTTTATAAACTTTAATTATTGGACATGAATATAGCTAGGAGGGATTGAATTTTTTTATACATTAGGCTTCTTGTTTTGTTTTGGGCATTGAGATAACAATGTAACCAAGTTTTCTTGATAAAATGAGGAGAATGAAGTTCTTGAATTGTGTTTTGTTACTACTCTACTATAAGAGTTGCTATGATCATATAGGAGTAGTTTAATCCTGACATTTGAATGAAATGAGGGAGCTATTTAAAAGTTGGATTTAAGAATTAATCTTCATATATTTTTAAATTTATTAACCACTCTTTAACTATCAGTTATTGATTTATAAAATATAGAATTTATGAAGCTATGAAGCTCGTCCTTGACCGTAATAGAAAATATAGAATTTATGTGGATTAAATAAATAGTGTTTTTTCATTAAATACTTGCTTTTCACCATTTTGCGGTTCAGATAGGTTGGTAACGTGGGTCAGATTTTGTTAAACACCCCCACTAGTACCCAAACAAATGAAGATGAATTAGGTGACAAACTTAGCAATCTTAGAGAAAACAATTAGGGACCATGGACCAATCTTATGTAGAATTAATTTGGAAGGTTATTATTTGATAGACAACTCAAGTAGTACGTAGTAATAAATAAAATGAAAGGAAAAGCTAAGGATGATAAAGAAGAGAATGCCACATCATTGTCAAAAAAAAGAGTATTATCTCCCATATATAACTCATGGACGTTAAATGAGGAAATAAGGCAAATGTATTTGGTGGGCTAGAGAGGAGAGGGGATGGAGAGTGGGATTGTTATGGTTTGAAAGTTGAATGTTGCATTGGTAGCTTAAATTATGCATGCAATTAAATTCAGGTTACCCTATTCTCCTACCACTCCCATTAATGCCTTCCTTTTTTGCAATTGGACAATGACACCTACTTCCTATCCTGTATTACTCCATTATACAGTATTGTATACCAGTAATTAAACAGTACAGTACTTGCTTACTTGCTTTTATATATATATATATATATATATATATAGGGTTGGGTTTCGGTGAGAAATTTCTTATGGTGAGAAATGTGAGAAGAGATAAATATATCAACTATAACATAGAGGTACATTGAGCACCAACTATAGGTACATTCACCATACACTATAAATACATTGACTTTATACTATATATACATTGACTCCAAACTATCAAAGGAGTAAGGAAGGAAAATCAAATTTAATCTTAGCCCTTCATTTGGTGATCAAAGGGTTGTGATTGATTCTCACCCTTCTCACCAAAACTACATTTTTCACATGAGCCTACTTCTATATATATATATATATGCAATTACCAACGTTGCCTTGGTCTAGTGGTGCCAGGGGCTAGACTTGGTAGGGAGAACCACGGTTCAATCCCCCGCAAGTATGTTGGGAGGAGTTTAAAAACTGAACCCCAGAACCCGCTCCGAATCCGGATTAGCCCAAAAGGGTGAATCTGTAACGACCCGTAATTTAGCAGCGTTGTTTTCGGAGGAAAACAACATTACAGATCTTTAACTTCTAAAAACCTTTAAGATTAAATTCATAAACTGCAGCGGAAGCTCTAAACTTAATCATATTATTCATTAAAAATATTAAATAATCCAAAATAGTTAATAATTCAGAGTCCCTTATTAATACAAATTAAAGAATAGTCCACTAAAAATAATAGAACATGGGCTAGACTAAATATCAGGGTTAACTTCTAAGCTGGCTAGCTCACAATCCCAGCCCTTGCGTAACCCAATTCAATCACCACCTGTACCTGAAAAAGGATTTTGGGGTCCACAGTCAGTGGTGAGTAATTAGATTGTTCTAGTTAATTAGTAGAACACAATTAGAAACATAATAATTCGAGTAGATCAATCAACAGACAACAAATCATCATGTAATCATACATAAACATCACCAATCAAGTACGCAGCGGAAAATCATCATAACAACATAATAAACCAAGACCTTCTATACCAACTCATTCCGTTCTAGACCTCTTGACACTTCTATTGACTCTTCTTATTCTATCCAGTTCAGGTGCTAATCCGTGACCATTCATATGCTCGTAAGGGGTCAACCACGAAGATCTACTCCCCCCAACTTTCCTTGCTCGTGCCGGGTCAACCACGAAGATCTACTCCCCAAGCACTGGGATCAAGAACTGTCCCGAATCCGAAGATAGGACAGTGGCTTCGACTAAACCTACGTTCATGGCACGTGTGCCACTAGATAGGCGATCACTTCATAGTTAATCATCTTTTCAATTCTATTCTGTTCTGTTCTGTTCTTGGTTCCTTTTCACAATTCAATTCCTTATTGACTCAACTTAACTTCTATTCAATTCTAGCTCATCTTAACTTGACCCAAAACTCTATTCCGACACTTAAACCACACGACTTCCTCTCAATAGTAAACAACAATCAATCAATTCTTTAAATAACAACATAATCAATTCAATAGTTAAATAAACAATCAATTAAACCTGTAAAATAACAATTATCGATTAATAATACATAAAACAAGATAAAAATTCTCTTTTTCTTTATCATTACCATTCGACAATCATACATATTAATACCAAAATTGACACTTTCAAATATTTAGATACAATCATCATCAATTAATCATATAACTTAACAATACATCATAAAATTATACTTGAAACAATAAATCGTCAACATGGACTAAACAAGATCGAATTCAATTCCTTCTTGGAACATAATATACACGGCTTTTAGGGCTCTTATTCAATATCAAGATTTAATTCAAGAAACTATCATTACAAGCTTAATTTAAATATTATATTCAAGATTAACATCAAAGATTCATTAAAGATCAAGATTACAATATAAAAATCATATTTTTCCTTAAAGAATTACTCGAACCAATACATAATACACACGGCTCTCATAATCATCATTCAAGAATTATTCAATAATTAATTTCATAAATTTTGCTAAGCAAGAATCATAGATCAAACATATATTTGTACAAAACATAAAATAAATTCCTCAAAATCCTTCAAAGAGTATTCGGCCATCTTCATAACACAACAATGAACAATTCTAAATAATTCAATGATAAGTCTAATCAATTCCATATAATTCTAAACATGATTTAACCTATTCTAACAATTATATTGCTAATCTATCCTATTGAATAAGTAAAGCAAATCTAATTACCTTTGAAAGGGCAAGAGAAGTTCGAATAACACCAAGGTTCACGGTTCTTTGGGTTTCTTTAAGATTCTTGATCAATCTTTAAGGGTTGGAGCAATAGAAAAGGGTTTAGGAATAATTTGTGAATGATTGATCTTGGATGGAAATATAATTAAATAGTTTTGGTTCTTGTTTTCTTTGTTTAGCCGTGTAAGTTGAGTAATAATAGGGAGGGTTTTGACTTCCTAAAATCTAGTAGCAAGAATAGGAAGGGTTGGAATAAAAATAGGGTTTTTTTAGGAAAGGGTCAAACAAATATATCAATTAATAAAATTGGTTAAACCAAATAAATAAATCAATTTAAAGAAATGAACAAAGGGGAGGCTGTGTATGAGGGGGAAACAATAGGGAGTTTTGACCTCCTAAAATTTAGTAGCAATAGTAGGAAAGATAGGTGAGGTTAGGAGAAAAATAAGATTTTTAGGAAAGGGTCAAATAGTTATAACGTATAATAATATTGGTTAAATAAATAAATTAATTCAAGGAAAAATAATCAAGGGGGCCGTGAGGTATGGGGAGTAAAAGGGGTTGGTGTTTTCCTAAAATCTAGCAAGAAGAATAGGTAAACAAAGATTAGGGTTTTAGGCTTAGTCAAAAATAGATAAGGCTTAATAATAATATTTGATTAAAAGAAATTAAAGAAAAATAGACAAAGGGGCCGTGAAGGGTAAAAGAAAGATTGGGCTCGGGTTTTGGCAAGATAAAATTAAAGTTCGGGCCAGGGTAAAATAATTAGATTGCTACACATATAATTAATAATTAATTAATTAATAATCAATTAAATAAATTAATTATATATTTAATTAATTATGAAAAATTTAAAATATCCCGAAATTTCTGGGTATTACAGAATCGGGTGGGTACACCAAATAAATAAATATATATGCAATTGGCAAATGTAAAAAAAGTTATTAGGATGTGTTTCAGGTCAGGTCACATTAGATTGAGTCATATTAAATGCAAGTTATGTAGTTTCAGGTTAATGATTTGACTATCTTCATATATTTTCAAGACCGGGTCATTATTGGATCTCATCTTCTCTGATTCAATTTAGGTTTGCATCAGACCATTTTTGGTTAGATCAAATCTAGGTTCGGATAAGTTCGTTTCGAATCTAGAGCATATAATATTTAGAATTTATTCGGGCTCTTATATATTGTGGATGTGATTGATATTTATTAATTTCAAATTGTATGTATGATATTGGTTTTAGACATATTATGATGTGGTAATGTCAATTTCAAGAGAAATTTATTTTTTGAGTGAATTTCATAAAAGTACAATTTTTAACGACTTACGTTGCAACTTGTGTTAAAAGTTATTTTAAATAACTTTCTCATTTACGTGCTCAAATATCTTTCTTAAATTGGGTGTCAATTCAAAAAGGTGTGATGCGACTAATATGAAAGAAGTAGCTAGAGATCGAAAGTATTTACTTCTATACCAATCAATTAATTGTGCGAATGAAAAGTAATCAATTCAATTAAATATTTTTTTATTGAATTGGAACAAAATTATATCACAATGTGTCGGCGTGTGTTGTGTTCCTGATTAATAAATTGCGTCTAAAATAATAGCAATGAGCCAATGAGGAGCAGTTATAAAACAGATTAACTACATGAGGCGTCGAACACGTTATAAATTTATTTTGAATTGAGTTATGTTGGATATTTAGCGGTAGGTTCGGTTCTATTCGGGTCGGATGCACGTTAGGTTCGGGCATGCAAGTTATCATGTTCGATGTAGGTACAAATTAATATCAGATGTCACAAATCAGGTCCAGATAACAAATAATCAGATTAAATTATTGTCGGTTAAGCATCAAGTCAGATATCAATTAGTTATGAGTCACCTCAACCTTGAATAATTATCAGATCGGATACAAATCCACTGTATACAATTTTACAGATTGATAAGAATTTCAGCCCTATGTATCTACCTACCTGGCCTGTAATTAATCATTATAATACTTGCTTATATTTATGCTTTCTCCGTTCTTTTTTGCATTGACACTCTAATATGGCACATTTTCATTTTTCAACTATTGTGCTTCTCTTCTTACCAATGCATCTTAAATACTTCTTCGTTTTTAAAAGAATGCAACAAATGATTTTTTTTATATCTCACAAACTAAATAATACTCATTTGTTGTATCCTTTAAAAAAGGGGAGAAGTACAATAAATGTAAACTACACCCTCCGTCCCAAAAAAAAATGTGTTCCACATTTAATTTCTTTTTCAACCGTTGTAAATGAGTGCTACATTTTAATAACAATTATCATACTTTTAATTTCTTTTCACATGAATTGTGCATGTTAGAGATTGCATATTGGCCTTGAAATTTTCATTTATTTAATTTTCCCACTATTATAATAGAAATTCATTCTTATATATATTTGGGTGTAAGTGCATCCAAGCATAATATTGCTTATTTTATATATAAAAAATTATGTAAAATGAGCCATAAAACACCTTTGGGTTTACGTACCTCAGCTCTAAGTACATCCGGATGCATAATAGACCAATTGGTATTATAATGTACCTAACTCTATCATGCATGCACTACCAATTTTTGAGCACAAAATGGGGGTGGTTAGTCTAATTAGTGAAAGTTGGCCCTCTTATAATATTTGACATGTGCCACGTGATGACCATGTGACTTGCTTTGTGGCCACCTTTTTTTAATTTGCTCTTTCTATTAATAGGACTATTCTTTTCCACGCTACTAAAATTAACAATATTATTTATGTAATCCATCTCCACCACTAATTAATTAATAAATATATAAAATAAATATTTCTCTTTCAAATTTTATTATGCACTCAATGCAATTAGCAAAAATGTGTCATCTAAAAATGACCAATTCAATCATTTAAATTAAAAAAAAATGCTAATTGTATTGGTTAAGAATATGGATTTTTGTACAGAAAAGGGTATCGAACTATTATAAAGCTAAATTTAATTGATTATCGATGTTAATTTCTTATGCTAAATTAAACCTCAACTATGTAAAGCTACAACTATATATGTATAGCTACAAAATAATCTAGGACATTATTACCTAACATGAAATAATTTTTAAAAAAATGTGTAAAAATTGCCTTTAATTATACCTATTTTGTGTGTAGAGAAACATAAAGGAAAAGGACATACATATATAGATGAGATTTGATCTTTAGGTGTGATCAATACTATATATCAATCACTACATACTTTAATCAATTAAATTGTTTCACATCTAGCTTAGCTATATTGAGCACATATATATCTAATATGGATATATGCAAAATTTTGTAAAGCAATAAATAAATAAATAAATAAAAATTGACAACACAGTTGTATGTACTAGCTAATGTGTCATTCACATTTCCTCTAAATTTGAAGGCTAGAATGGATTACAAGTGGATAAATGACATTCTGATATTAGATCTTTGTAGTTTGTAACTACCAATTCTCCAAAAATAAATAAATAATAATAATAATTCGAGTGAATATTAAGTATTTTCTCAGTTTCATATTAGTCATCACGGTGTACCTTTTTTGGAACAAAATAATTTTACTTGTGTTAAAATTATTTTTAATTATCTTTTTCTTATTTAATTTAGACTAGGATGCTATTATAGATGCCCTAATTTACCTAAAAATTTACACATTAATTCATTTTATTGCTACCGGTTATTATTTTCTACTAAGGGCTTGTTTACTTCAAATTAAATTCAGTTCAGTTCAGTTCAGTTCAATTAATACACCTCTATTAAGTTCAGTTCATCTCTATTCAGCTAATGTAAACGAGCCATAAGTAGGAGGAATATTATCAAATTTGGCAAGGGCAACATGTACACTTTTGGAAGTCCAATTTATATTATTAATTGCTTTTGCAAAAGATTGGTGATGTGGTGGGTGTTGATGTAGCCTAAACATAAACTAGATCAGAAATCTCTACTAGTCTTTTCTTTTCAAGCTTTTGAATTGGATCATAAAAAACCACATACTATACAAATACTGCACTGCACTGCACTGCACCCAGGCCGGCCATTTATCTAGCTCTGCCGACCATTCTTGTCAATGAATTATAAGATTTTCTTTTGGAAGTTATGTTAAATACAAATTGCTAGCTAGGGCTCAATTATTAATTAAGTAAAAAAAATTCACTTTTTTGTTGGTAAATTAATTATACTATAAACTTAATAATAATAGATTTTCGATATATATAGGAACTTAATGTGTGGAAGAGAACGCCTGTTTTTGAATAAGATGGAATAAACCATAAGATTCCAAATTTTGTTTGATTATATGAGGAACATTTTCAACAAACAAGAAGACTGTAATTAGCATTCTAAGTCCTTTTGACTTGTAAATGTAGGTAAACTTTTTTGTTGTTATTTGTGAAAAAGACCCTGTTTTTAATGGAATAAACTGAATTTGTCTGAATTGAACTGAATCTTAGACTCGTCAGAAATTTTGTTTAACTGAAATTTCAGAAATTAAGTTCACAAGGGCAAGGTCTAATTATTTGAGTGGAAAGCCTATGCTTTAACAATATGATAGAGTATATAAGATATTTTTGAGCAAATTATTAACTTAAACTTTTGGTTGAGATGCTTTACTAACAATAATGAACTTCTAGAGCTTAAAAATCGATTTAGTTCCTCTTGCTAATCCCAACACAAGACGAATACTCCCCTCCATCCCTTTTAAAATGCTACATTTAATTATAAATTATTGCAGTGTTTGTAACAAAACTTCAAACACTATGTTTCAAAATAATAAAAAAAAAAATCAAATGCTAAAATTACTAATTACATATGATAAAAATTATATATTTATTTGGAAAATAAACTTTAGGACGAATCAAACATGATTTCCAATTTTTTTTTTTATGTATATAAATCTAAAATGAAACAAATCTCCATCTAACCAATGCCAAAAACCAAACTTAGCAAGTAAGAAAAAATAGATGGAGCGGGATCCAAACAAATATAGTTTATTTTCTAAGTCCATAAGTTAGAAAATAGAAAGCAAAAAAAAAATAGCTATATATACGACAATATAGTTTGGTGATAACTGATAATTTATTACAACTCTCATCCATACCTCACCTATTACATGAGAAATAATATATTAATATCCCCTTATGAACCTCGACATCTTTCTAAGAGGTTATCAGCTGTACGGGTTAGTAATTTTTTACCCGCTATTAACTTGGTAGTTTTTCCTTGCCAAATAAAAATAAAATAAAAATTGCTATACAAGCAAGTCATATCAAACTTATGGGACATGTCTAGGGTTTATGTTGCCTTGGGGTAGGGTTTGGTCCAACCCTACAAGAAACAACTAGTGATCCAACATAAACATATCAAAGAGGGGTCCATTAGTTATGGGGCAAAGAGTTTCTAGATAGATGAATAGGGACAAAATGGGCTCCTTAAGATGAGAGAGCCCATTATCCAACCAAAATAAGGTCTTGTTTGGACATTGGGATTTTGGTGAGCCCTTTCATGTTCAGCTTGTTGGAAAAATATGTGCTTGGTATTGGCAAATGAACAATAAAGGACACACTGGATTTCTTTTCTAGACCAAAACACAACTGGGGGCCCGTTAAGGTTGTCTTTGGGTTTTCTGAGACAATGTTATTGAAATCGTGATATTAACACTTTAGAAGTGATATTGACACTCTTAGCTCTAACCATTAGAGCTAAGTAGAGGTGATCAAAAGTTCGGGCCGGGTCGGGTCTTAACTAAGTAAGTGTGTCCAAAGCCTGGTTTTTTAGGCGGGCTTGGCGGGCCTCGCACGGGCTTTTGAACTAAAAATGCCTATTTTAAGTGCGCCAAAGCCCGCAAAATTTTCGGACCGATCGGGCCGGGCCAACGGGCCGGGCTAATGTTGATCAGCTCTAGAGCTAAGGGGTGATCAAAAGTTCGGACTGGGTCAGGCCTTAACTAAGTAAGTGTGCTCAAAGTTTGGATTTTGTAGCCGGGCTTTTTGGGCCGGATCGGACTTTATAAGTAAAAGCGCCTATGTTAAGTGCACCGGAGCTTGCAAAATTTTCGGGCCGATCAAGCTAAGCTAGCGGGCGGGCGCTAATGATGATCAACTCTGGAGCTAAGGGTCGTGCATGTTCTATTCTCATGCCTTGCATGTGGAGTTCCACTTTACTTCCCCTCCACATGCAAGGTGGGTTGTTTCTTTCGGGCTTGTAGCCATGTACTGGTCAATGGGCTGATATTGAATATTGACACTCCTAGTTGTAAAATCACAACGTTCAATGCTATATACTCAAAAAGCTTTCAGTGCGGTAGCATTGAAGTACACCTTGCAACCGAAAGATTGTGAGATTGATTTTCACCACCCTCTCCCTTAATAAATGTAAGAGTAATGCCAGCTCAATAATTTTGTAAAAGGGAAGCACAATGTGCTTAGTAATCTTACCTCAGTTACCTGTATATAAAAAAGAAAAAAATGTCAATTTCACACTCCTGACATTTGAGCCTACTTACTTGGTCATATGTTGGATAGTTAGTTGGACCGTTCGTACTTATTTAGAGGCCCAAACTGGTTTCACATGTCTAGTTTTTATTGTTTGGATTTTATTTACTGTACTTGTCTTTTCTTTTTATATTTATTAGGGAACTCTTTGTAGATCGCATTTAATGCCAAAAAAAAGGAAGATAAATTCATTACTCCAATAAGGTATTTCTGCTTAATCTTGTGTCCTTACTGTGCGAATCATCAAAAGCATGGTAATGAATTCATTATTATATAATATCCTGGCCCATGTTATTAAAGGATATATTGTAGATTCCAATTAAGATTATTATAGATATACGAAGTAATAATTAAAGATATATAACTTTTACTTACACTTTGGAATAAACCCTAAACTCTTACACTTTGTTGGTATTTTTTACTCTGAAACGAAATAAAATTTGAGAAAACTCAATATATCCTGTCCCCCTTAGGCTTTATTCTTTAGGACTGAACTGATCTGATCTGATCTGAACTGATATGATCTGATCTGAACTGATTAGATGGGGGTATTATTTTGTGAGAGTATAAAATTAAAACAAAGCTGAACTGATCTGATCTGATCTGGTCTGATTACTGTAGCTTTTAAGTCCAAAAGAACAGGGCCTTAGCATATGAAACAAGTGACTAATCGGTAATCACTTCATAGAGAGTTATTGAACCATGTTTATGAGCATTCAACCATAATTAAGCCTCATAAAATCTGAACTCAATATGGAATTCTTGTGAATTAATCCCAATAATAGCATATCACATTAAGTTATTCAACCATGTTTATGGGCATTCAACTATATATAATTAAGCCTCATAAAACCTGAATTCAATATGGAACTATTGTGAATTAATCTTAATCTGGTCCATAAAGACTTAATATGAGGTTGACATTGTCAATGAAACACCACGATTTGTATGCCAAAATTTTAGGTGAAAAAGCTAACGAAGAACTAACGAAGATTATTTACTAATAAGGGTCAAGTGTATTATAGTGAAACTAATTTCGCCCGTGTTATTCTGGAGTTTGGACTGCGCTGAATTGTAAATATGTCTAATATGCATGGCCTTGTTAACCAATGACTAATAAGGAAAAAATATATTTGGATATACAAGTATGTCCAAAAATATTATCCTAAGACTTCCTAGTTCTTATTAAAGATGGTATATATAAACTGATGACATTTATCATTTGAGGTCCTTTTGTTCCGACAAATTTCGTCTCCTCCGTGAATGGTGATGATCCAAGGTGGTGGTCACGACCGTGGCCTGCACAAATGAACGAACGGTTAGCTACCCCCAGGGTGTTTCCGGGGAAAGACCCTCCGATGCTTAGGTTAGCAAGGGGATTCAATTTCAGAGAGAGAGAGATAATGTAGAGGGAGAGATACTCCCTATCTTTGTATGGTGCACTGATCTCCTATTTATGGGGGGTGAGTGGTGAGAGATGGTGGTACCCTTGAGTACACATGTCATGCTGGCATTGGTGAATATAAATGACGACATCTAGTTTGTTATGCATTTGGTTGGACGTCTAAATAGCTGTCACTTATACGGTTCTACTCATTTGAGTTGGTTTGTTTGTTATGGTGTGGGTCCAGGTGCTTGAGTGGTGCCTTAGATGGCGCCACTTAGGACAGTGGGGACCACTTCTCTAGATTCTCTTTGGTTCTTATCCGCTGCCCACTTATTGACGGCTTTGGCCCTTGTGGGCCGGCATCTACTAATGACGGTATTTGTCACCTCTAGACATCTTGGCGGAGACGTTAGCAGGGCAGTTCTGCCGGTGTACCAGTAAACTCCCATACACTTTCAAAATTACACTGAATTAAAATTAAGTCCGAAAGAACATAATCTAATGATAAACCTACCACATGCACTCCCTTTATCTCAATGGTCGATCAAATGGCATGGTTTTCTATGACCCATGTTTGATCCTTATACCCCTCCGGCCCTCCCCCTATAAATAAATACGGAGTATAAGGTTAACACCAACTTGGTAATACTACACATTATTACTCATATTGGACCGGGTGACTTGTAGTAGGGCCCGATTTTAAGGCTTGTATCCCACACATTATCCTATTAAAAAAAAACTTGGTAATCCTACGATAGTAGTTGTGCACTGAGCCCAATAACCTTACTTTTTTCATTTTACAAGTGTAAGTTGTGATTATTTAATTTTATTTTTATAAAATGAAAATCAAAAGCAAAGGAAAAGTTGTAGAACAAAGTACACCCTCTGTCCTTTTTTGTTTGCAACATTTACTTTTTCACATCACCTAACACACAACTTTAATAAAAATATCTTTAGATATATATAGTAAAAAATTATAAAAATTATATATTAAAAAATATACATCGAGACAAATCAAACGATATCTCATTTGACTATATTTTTTCTTATAAATATAAAATTAGAGAGAGTCAAAATTGCCCGATTAATAGTGACAAAAGTCAGAATTTGGCAAAAAAAAAAAAAAAGATTATTCCCATTGGTATACCTGAGGTATACCTAAGTTTTAAAAAATTCTAGTGGTATACCTAAATAAATAATGAAATTCAATAACCATATTTAAAGGCTGTTTCAGGCCATTAAATACCACTAATTCGACCATAAACATACTTAGGTTAACTATAATTAGTTTTTTTAGATAACCACCGTTGACTAAATAAAACGGAAAAACCGATTTTATGGTTGTTAATGTCCTAAAACAACCTTTAAAAGTGGTTATTGAATTCCATTAATAATGTAGGTATACCACTGGCATTTTTTAAAACTCAAGTATACCACTGGGAATACGCAAATTCCTATAATCCAAAAAAAAGGGGACGGAGCACGGAGGAAGTATAATGCAAAATTGCAAAATGCCAAAGGTTGCCCACAGTTTTAACAAAGGCAGCAAATAAGAAAACTGTCTTCCCAACTACGAGTACAGTACAGATCCGTAAAAACGCCATCTTCAATCAGTGAATCTTCGACTCTTACATGGCTTCCCCTTACGATCCCTTCAAACAGTAAGTTTCTAATTTCCCTTCAATTCTCCTTCTTTCATTCTTTATTTTGTGATTTTGATTTGATTTTTTCCCTCTAATTCTAAGGGAACCAGTAAATCAGCAACAACACAAGAAAAAAGGGCCTAATTTTTTACTCATGCTTCCCCTTATCTACGCTCCTGTTCTTCCTCTCAGTAATCTCTTCTCCCCCTTTAATCTCTCTTTTATTTCTTGAATTTGTTCTTGTGTTTATTGCATAATTCAATTTTGGTTTTGTTTGATTTTATTTTTTTTAAATGGGGCAGTCAGAATATCATTGAGGCATAAACCTGTTCTTAGAGACCGTTTGTTTACTGTTGTTCTTGCTGGAGCTTTTGGGCATGGAGCTTATTTGGTGTATCCTTATATTTCTCTCTCATTTTGATTTTTTAAAGTTTTATCTTGGAAGAAATTTTTGTTTATGCTTTTATATGCTAAATGTATTTTATAATTTGATGCTGCTAGAACCCTAGTTTTGTTTCTTGTTTGGAAATTCAGTTGCTTTTGTAGTAGTATTAGCTGACATCGATTGTTAATTTTGGCTTGGGTTGGTTGTTATAATTGTTTTTTCTGGGATGAAATTTCCAGTTTTTGTGGGTGTCTACTGAAGTTTAGCCAGAATTTCATGTGTATTGTAGGGCTTTAAAACCAGGACTGATTCAGTAAGTCTAGGCATTGCATTGAAAATTGAAATGTGGAAACATTAAGATTTAAGGTTAGGAAAAAGGATATCGCTTTGTATTAGGTATATGACTATATGAGGTTTGTATATAAGGTGGCTATACAAGAAAAAAATAGGCCCAATATAACATACACAAAATAATTCCTAACACTCCCCATTCCCCAAGTTAAACCATGCGGATTACAAATGGCCAACGTGCGTGCAAAATAATGAAATTGCTTGTTGGATAGTGCCTTAGTGATAATGATAATGTCGGTTAATTGATCATTAGTGGGTGCATGTGCAGTAGTAAGTAACTAAGTATACCACCTTTAACAACATTATGAATCTAATGACCATCAATGTCAGTATGTTTAGTATGTTCATGAAACATGGGGTTCTGAGCAATATGTTGAGCAAACTTATTATCACACCAAGGCTAGAGAGTAAGCCCTTAAGCTATTTCAATTCACAAAGTGGAAGATCGATATACATTGTGTTGTTTCTTAGTTTTCTAGGAAACGTGAGAAGAGACAAGAAACACAATCATGCCCATAAGTGAATGACTTCCTTTAGGAGACTAGAAAGCGTTCTAAGGGTAACTAAGCCTACTTCTCATGTCCACACTCATTAATTAACCAATACAAGAGATGGAGTTAAGCTACATCGAGCCTTAGGACAACTAACCATCCCTCTAGAGACATGTCGTATTTAGCTCAAAGAATTATTTTATTGCTTGACCAAACGAGCCTTTTAAGTAGCGCACGACTCACACAATGTCGTCTCAATGTTCCTTGCAAGGAGAATTCATGAATTCGGCAAGGATATGAACTGCATAGCCAAGTCAGGTCGGGTAAAGGACAAGTAGATTAGACAACTAACCAAGTAATGATATTGCTTCTCATCAGTTAGTAATAATTCGCCTCTTGCCCGAGAAAGATTATGATGTTGTTCCATAGGAAAATCACTTGGTTTGGCAGCTAATCAAACCAGTTTCAGTAATAATATGCAAGGCATATTTGCACGGTGAAAGAAGAATACCTTCGGGTCCTCGAGCTACTTCAATTCCCAAGAAGTATTTAAGCATGCCCAAGTCTTTCATGTGAGAACAATTACTTATGTACTGCTTAAAAGCAGAAATAGCATAAGAATCGTTACTTGAAATGATCAAATCATCAATATACACAAGCACATGCAAATGCACCAAGCCACGAGTGTACGTAAATAATGAGTAATCAGAGTGTGATTGATAAAAACCTTAGTATTTTAAGGAGGTTAGGGTTGTAAACCAACATGAGGTGCCCGCTTGAACACGTATAAGGATTTGTGAAGCTTACAGACCAAGTTGGCCTTGCCCACGTGAAACCGGGAGGCGGTTTTATATACACCTCCTTGCCAAGAGCACTATGTAGAAAATCATTACGAACATCCATCTGATTCAATTCCCTGTTTTGCGCAGCTGTGACAGCGAGAAAGACCCGTAAAGTAACCATCTTTGCAACTGGAGAAAAAGTATTAGAATAATCAATACCCTCAACTTGATGATTACCAAAAATAACAAGACAAACATTTGATCGCTCGAAAGAGCCATCAAAATAATTAGGCCCAATATAACATACACAAAATATTTCCTTACAGTAAATGAACTAGCTTCAAAATTCCCTTTGAAGTCCCAGCATACAGATTCATGAGTTGAATGCACCAATTTGGAGAGGAAATACATTAATAAGTATTTTTGAATGAATTCAATGATATAAGAGAATGTGGGTTGCCAATAATATGAAGTGTAGAAAGACAAGTGTGGTATATTTATGATGGTGATTAAAATTGTGAAGGAGTTGTCATCAAGCTAATTATAAGAGTGATTGTTTTGTTAAACTTAGTCATCGTGACCATCAATGTTTGTTAACCCTTTAAGTTAAAGGTTTCAGAAAGAGTTGAGGAGTAAGTATTCATTACACAATATCTTTTCTATGTTTGCTGAGGAGTTACTCAATTTATTCATTCCTGCAAATCTGCAATCCTGTCTTCAACTTCTCTATGCTTGATAAGGAGTTACCATGTTCACTCAGTATTTGCCTCCAATTTCGATTTGTTGATAGATTTATGTTGATCTTCCTTTGCCTTATTACATGCCACAAATTAAGTAATTTCCCATCTTAACAGCCCAAATAACACAAAAGCATTTCTGGAGACCTTTTATTTGTTAAATACATCAAATTCAGATAGCGATCGATGCTGAAAATTGGCATCTATATAAGAAAATAGTATAACTACTAGTCATCTTAAGAGTATAATTATGCAGACGAGGAAAAGATATGTGAGGGTTTATTTTGTAAGAATAGCTTTCCAAACTGGAATATAGTGATGGAAATGAAAGTTCACTCTCGTAGTAATTTTTTTATTACCTAATTTTGTCAAGAACTACTTACCTAGTTTTGTCAAGAACTACAAAAAAGTAGACACGAAAAACCTTTTTTTTTTTCTAATCTGGAATATAGGATGGTTGAGATTCTGATTCATGATTATTGATTACTGAGAGAGTGCGAGTCTAGGATCTTATAATGAATGACATTGTAGTTGGTAATGCTGTTCTTTACATCATCTTCATATTAACTTATCATTGATTTTGGTTCTGTTTTTCTTTCTGTTTGCTGTTTTGCCACAACTTGAAATGTGGTTCGCAATCTACCTCATATTCATCACATTTTCATTTTGTTGCTTTCATTGGTGTCAATTTCTTATTATTAATTATTGGACCAGAAACTTCGTTATCTTGGTGATAGTTTTCCATATTTTCTTCGGTAGGAATATGAGCTATTATCGTGTTCATCTTTTGTCTGATCTTCTTGGGTTATGCTAGTTTTGATTTGGTGAATTTCTGTACCTTTTTATGTTGCAATTTCATGCTTATTTATACATTTGCGTGTGAGCTCCTATACTATGCACCCAAATGCATGTAGAGCTGCGTGTACATGCACCCAATTTTATATTTTGTTCATTCAATATGTAGTTTTTCTTATGAAACTAGTTCTGATTAAAATGAATATTCAATGAGCAAAATCTAAACATGGATGTACATACACCCGGGTATTTGCACCAATTGCATGCTTATGTTGGTTTGGTGATTTAATGTCTATGATATCATGATATGCATATAGTTTTCTTGACTGGGATATTCAGATCCGATCTTTATGATGTTGAGAGCAAGTAGAGCAAATCAAGCCTCGCGAAGAGCCGAAGATTGTAAGTGTGCCATTGTTCTGTGGATTTACCAGGCAATGGTACTGGTTTGAATTTTTAAGGATTTTGAGGTTTCATTCTTCTTGTTGAAGTACTGCTTCTAGTATTAGCTGACTATATTATCATTTTCTGGAAACCAAATAATCTCAAATAGGAAAAGCAATTGGGAGCATGATCACACATTCATTTTTGGATTACATGTTCAATAGTTTTTAGCCTATGCAAAGCATGGGTTATGCACTTCTATAATTTGATGCTTATTGTAGTTTTAATTTTGAAGTATTGTTTTAGGTATATTTCAGTTGATGCATGTGGAGAACAAATGACTATAAAAAAAACAAAAAAAAAAAACTCCTATTCTAGTAGAAGTTAGAATGTAGGAATTAGGTCTTAGTCATTGCACTATTGTTGCATAAGATTAGAAGAAATTTTTTACTATCTCCGATCCAAGTTAAATGCAACAATTTGGAGTGTGCCGAATGTTAGGTAAAATTTAGTTGTGAGAGTAAAGGGATAAAAAGGAGAAAGTGGGATATGTGATGATGTAAGAGGTAGAGAAAAAAAAAAGGGTTGCAAAAATAAAAAGATTAAAATTGTTGCAAATATTTTAAAACTTTCTGAAATAGAAAATGTTGCTTTCAATTTGGATTGAAGGAAGTATTAATCAAAATGTCAAAATAGTTGATTATTTTAATTTAATTTATTAGGTAAGAAAGCTGGTTAATCCCGAGAAAAGGACCAACCAACCTCATCTTTGTAGATGATTAAATCAAGCTAATGATCTGTAAGATTGTGTAACTAGGAAACTAACCATCAAATTAGGATAATTATGACTTAGATGAGCTGCTGCATGGTTAGTTTCTTTAAAACGATGTTGAACTTGACAATTTTCTAACTCATTATGTCATTAATATCTATAATGGCGTCTTTAATTATATTTTGAATTTCCCTCGAAATTTTCATGATTTGTCTGAAATAATTAATAACTAAAAGTTTGTCTCACTCTATTATTAAAATTTGAATTCCATGGAATGTGCTTCATTTAGACCTTCCCTTAACGTTAAGGCTTCCGTCAAAATCAATTTGGGCTGTCAAAATCATTTTCTTAAAAAGATGTCTAGCAATCTGATGAATGATCTGATTTTTAACATCAAATTAAATTTGATTCAGTCATTAATAAGGTTTGAAGAAAATATACGAAAATCTAGTTTCCTTGATACAGTAATAAATTTGTATTATTTTCTACTCCCTCCATCTTTTAAAGTTCATCCAATTTCTTGTTAAAAAAGAAAAAGGTTTATCCCAATTAAAATCTTGACACTATTCATAATAAGAGATAACATTATAAATTAATGTTAATATATGTTGTAAGAAAGAATATAGTCATGTCTGTGTGTCTTTGGATTCATCTCCGTAATATCTGATTTTTATGGAGTATAATTTAAGTTAAAGTTAAAAAATTCGCATTGGTAAACGTATAAAATGAAAATGAGGTGAAAAATTTAGAACGAAGGGAGTAAATACTTGCTACATTTTATTTTTCACATCTCTCAAGATACAACTTTAAATGAAAATATCTTTGGTTATATACAATAAAAAAAAAATATTTAAAAACGTCATTTTGAGACGAATCAAACCAGATTCATTATGACAATATTTTTCATTATGTACATAATACTAGGACCCAGTCAAAGTTTCGAAATAAACAATGCCATATTATAGTATATAGCAAGTAAATAAGGACTAATGGGGTATAATTTAAGAGTTGGTTTTGATGACGAGGCTTCAAACTCTAAATTATAGACTTCTCATCCAATCCTTCCAAAAGTCCAAAAGCTACTTGTACTATTTTCCAATGTAAAAAGCATACTTAGAGCAGGTTAAGTATTGTTATTTTTTCAACTGTTAGAAATTGAACCAAATAAGCTTATAAGCACTTACATTATTTATTGTTTGATAGTACAAGATATTGTTAACTTGATAACACATATAAATAAATGCCCCTAAAATTAAGCAATGCTTTCAATTTAATCCATCTTACACAGTTAAACACATGCCTATTATCATCTATCACCCTTAATTAACGGCATTTTCTTAACCATATGCGGAGTATTTAAAATAAATCATTAATACTAAAAAAATGCCATTTTATATTTATTGGTTGGCACTAAACTAAATATATATCAATAGTGGCGGACTCAGAATTTTAAACGTGTTGGGGCACTAAAGATTAACGCATTATATTCTAGGACACAATCTTCTAAATATGTATATTTAAAAAAATAAAATAAAATACAAACCTCAGCAATTTTTGGATAATTCAGGTGCAAGTGCTATCCAGGATCCTACATGGGTCCGCCCCAGTATATCAATATGTTTTTTTTAAAATAATGTGCACATTAATACGGAATATATAATTTCATAAAATTACAAATATATAAGGTACAAGGTACCAGTTCACTCTAGTTTTGTTAGCTTTATTCTTGAAATAGACTTCCAATTTTGTTTGACAATGCACTTGAATTTTGGAAATTTTTATTAACTAGAGTTTAGAATTATAACTATAGGACGTGATTAGGAGGCAACTTGAAATCATCAATTTTTTTTTATTTTTTTTATAATATGACATGAAAATTGACGTGATTTTATAATGGATATTATATGATTGTTTAATTACTGTATGTAGAATAATTCCAACTATAAAATCTTTGCGTGAATTGAGTAAGATTATTATTGTTGGTTTTTTTTTTGGGTATTACATCATGTGAGAAGCGGCATTATGTATCATGTATGATATGATCATATGAATATATGAGTAGCTTTTGGTAATTTATAAGGGTGTTAAGTTAAAGTCTCACTCATTAAGTCATTATTACTCCATAATCTTTTTTATTTTCCCTTTAAAAAGTTTTAAATAATGTTAGGGCCTATTTTTTTTTTTTTTACCCACCCGGTTCATCCTTTTTGGGTTAATTCGGATTCGGAGCGCGTCCTGGGGTTAAGGTTTTAAACTCCTCCCAACGTGCTTGCGGGGGATCGAACCATGATTCTCCCTACCAAGTCTAGCCCCTGGCACCACTAGACTAAGACAACGTTGGTAATGTTAGGGCCTATTTAACTTCAGCTTAAATTTAATGTAATTTAGTTCAGTTCAGTTCTGTTCAGTTTAGCTCTCAATTTGCTTCTCTTATAAAATATTATTACTTTCGGTTGTATTCAGTTCAGTTCAATTCAACTGTATTCAGTTGAAGTAAACAGACCCTAAGCTGAAAGTAATATTTTATAAGAGAAGTAAATTGAGAGATGAACTGAACTGAATTTAAGCTAAAGTAAACAAGTCTTTAGTGAATTACGGAGTACTAATTTATAAGAGAAAGATGTTATCTAAATTAAAATATAGAGGAAAAAAATACACGGGATGAGTATGAATCTTTTGTTTGCTAGTGTGAATTTGAAGCTTGAAAAAGTGATAAATGCTAACGTGAACGTTTTCATAATTTCATGTCGTTGTCTACTTTCCTATTTCTTCAGCTTGAAACTTGAGTTTACTTAACCATCTCATAACCTTATTCAAGTTGAGAAAAAACAGTTCATTTCTTTCAGTTAATTGAATGAAATCCTTTTTTTTTAAAATGTTTACATGCTAGGTTTCGAAAATGGATATATAATAATATATTTCAAAAATTAATTAAATCAAAATATACGTGATTTTGATATTGAGATTTGGTGAAAAATTTATTATCGTGAAAAAGGTGAGAAGGAGCAAATACACCAGTTATAACCTATGAGTTTATTGACTAACAAATATAGGTATATTTATTACAAATTATAAATACATTGGTTATAAATGGTAATGCTACATCGACCTCTTGATAGATTACTCTTTTTTTTTTATTTGACAAAAGATAGGTTGCTTACCACTAATACAATGAATATAAAATTATATTTATGCTGACTAAGATTTCTCTACCACTTTTTTTTTTCTCTAAATCAATGGTAGGTGTCTTATCCACTATGTTAATAAAATTTCACCTCTATAGATTCGTTTACTTTATTTTATAGATACATTCTTTGCGAACCTCGAACACATTAAAGATAAAACAATCTAATTTAATCTCAACCCTTCATTTGTTGATCCAAGAATTATTTTTCTTACCAAAACTAGTTTAATTAATTTCTTACCTAAGCTTAGTTATATATTTGTGTGTCATTACCCTATTAATAACAATTGAGAGTAAGAATGTAGCATTAGTTAAACTAAGAAAGTAAGAAACTAGTTGAAGTTGCAATTCTTGGTTAATTACATGAGAGCCAACATTGGAGAGTTGATCGTCCTTAGATGTCAAATGTTGAAAATAAAAGGATATATTGAGAAAGTGTTTGGGAGTTACGACTTCTTATGTTACTCACTCTTCACAAATCACAAGTGATTGCAACGATGAGACTTGAGAGTGAGCTGAGGGATAACTCAGATGGCTGGATTCTAAGTGATTTTAGGATCGATTCTCATATTCCCGCTTTGTAACACATTTGAGGGAAAAAAAAGTGATTGGGCTTTAAAATGATGGATTAATGAACTTTAAATACATATTAATATAAAATTAATCGTCTCAACAAAAGATCTCTGCGCGAAGCAAATATTCCTAACACTAGTACTTCCTCCGTCCTAAAATAACTGCTCCACTTTACTTTTTCATCCGTCTCAAAATAAATGCTTCATTTCTTTTTTTGGCAAATGGCCCACATACAACTTTAAATTTATACCGTTATTTACTATCTAATACCCACTTTTACTTACAACTTTACACTTTTACTCTTACTTTTCACAAGAAGTTGGTCCCAACAAAAATCTCACCCTAAATACTTATGGAACACTTTTTTTGGGACAGAGTAAATATTTAAATTGAGAGTAGATAGGATATATAGCAAGTGAGTACAAGCATATTCCCCTAGCTACTTGGTGTGATTCTCTTTACGAAGTTTCACATTTTCTTTACCACTTTTATTTTTATTATTTTATTATTATTATATATCGGATAAAATAATCGATGTAGCTGGAGCGATGTTCAATAATATAGGGTGTGTTCTACATCCATGTCCATATATACATTGAAGCTTGATAGTACTAACTCCGTTGCTTGAACTTTGCTACATATAGATTTTTTTTTTTTCTTTAGTAAGAGTTGAACCGAATAAGTAGGTAGCAACTAGCAAGTGTTGCACGAGGAAAAAAATAGTATGTGTATTGGGATTTGGAAACCACACGACTGAAAAAGAATATACTTCCTCCGTTTTAAAAAAAATGCAACAAATTAGGATGCATAGACTTCTAGATATTTTTTTGTTGTGAGAGTAAAAGGGATAGAGAGAGAAAGTGGATGTGAGAGATAGAAATAAAATACTTACAAAAATGGAAAGATTAAAATTGTTGCATTTATTTTGAAACTTCCTGAAATAGAAATTGTTGCATTTATTTTGGAACGGAGGAAGAATATAAATTAATATGAGACAACTCATAATGAAATGTGGGATAATGATATTGGCACTCCAAGATTATTTTCCACACCTCACTTTATGAATATGTTCTCAACTAATATGCATTAATCTCTTAAGAAAAAATTGGGTTAGGCCAGATCAAATCAGATCAGAAAAATTCAGATTAGGTCAAAAAAATAATTATAACTATAATAATAACTATAATTAGAAAAATTCAAATCAAATCAGACTATAACAAAAAAATTCAAATCAGATCAGATCATATCAGATCAGAAAATTTCAGATAAATTGTATCAACTATCAAAGGACAATCAAGTTGATATCATGGTGCCCTTAATCGGTCCATACAATTGTGTTATGGATTTATCCAATTAAAACGGTGCATGCATCTCTACTTGGACTACTTCCATAGTTCCATGAGTAGTTCCATAGTATCTCACCTGCTTTAATCCTTCCAAGATTCTCGACCGTTTGATCTAAACAGTACGGATCATAATTATAAATCCACATCACCCTTTACACAATATTCTTTCCTTTCGACTTAACACGTCATTGTCTTGCAACGTCATCATCTCATCCATTATTTGATTGATTTATTTCCACTACTAACCTTAAATTAATTTACATCAGTTTCCCAAAACGTCATCGTCCAACCATTATTATATACTCGTACAATATTATTACCCCTTTTAAATGTTTTAATCTTTACTTAGTCACACACTTACCCTTATAACCTAATAATATCAACAACTGAAAGGGAGTTGTTAATCATCACTATTCCAATTTACTAAATATCGTCCCAAATTTTAAATGAAAAAAAGATAATGTCATTGACTTAAAACAAAATTCTAACAATTTCAATTACTTAAACAACAACACTAGATTCTAGTATTCTACGGTACTAGACCACAACCATGATAATCAATGTATTCTTTTCATTTAAAATTTGGAACAATATTTACTAATTTGGGGCGATGTTTAACATGTCACTAACCGAAAATGTCATTGATAAAAATGATTGCATTCTTAATTCCAATACCAAGACTATGGTGGAAATAAACATAAGATAACCCGCATAATGCTAAATAAAAGTAACCACTACTACTTAATCCATTTTAATTTTTCCATTTGTAATTCAATATTGGAAATATGTTGTTGGGCCGTAAGACATCAACTAGACTCTGGTCTCCGGCATTAGTATGATATTGTCCGTTTTGGGCCTCATATTAATGGAGTAGGTAAACAATAAGTAAGATAACCCACAAAGCTTGTGATCTTCCCTCCAACGATAACTCATATGACCATCTTGCATCGCCATTGTTGCCCAACAGAATCTGACCACCACAATATCAGGAAGACTTTTGACACAAAATACCGAACAGAACTCTCAAATCGAGAGGTCACACAAGAGGATCTACCACAAAACATTGTCAAAGGCTTGTACACACACTAGGTCATCGAGCCACTGCACACTCAACCACCAACAGCTTCGCATTGCTTGCGTTCATCCCGGTTGAACCATCGGTTTTGATACCACTTATTAGGCCCATGACACCACCTGGATTCCAACATTAGTATAATATTGTTCGCTTTCGGCCTAGCCTGCACAGTTTTTTTGACACCTTTCCAAAAGACCCCGTACTAATGGAATAGGTAGACACTTTTAAGCAAAACAACGCTTTGTTTTTTTTTTTCCACGTGGAACTTGGATTGCAAAGCCCAACCTATATCTCCATTGATCCAAACCGAGGAATGATGGACTCCTTAAAGGGTTAATAATCTATTCATATGTGACTTATAATTGGTTTAAAATGTATTAAAAATATATTTTTTAATTTAATTTTGCTCTCTGAATGATTGAGGGTGTGTTTGATTGAGGATATTAATCACAAAGAAAGGAAATCTATAGCCTTCATTTCATTTAATTGTATTTATTATACACTTTTCTCATTCTCATTTCCTTCCCTATTTCTCTTTTCAAACACTTTTCCAAACTCAATCTCGAATATCTTTTGTATTACTTTTCCCCACCCTCCACCCAAGCACCCCACAAACCACCCTAGCACCAACAGCAACCACCCATCTCCCCTCCTCCACCCCTCATCGGCGCTGCCACAGCCATGCCCCAAGCCCACCCACAAACCCCACCCTGGCCTCGCACCCCATCTTCGGCGTCTACCCACCCTCGTCGGCCCTCTCCCCAGCCCCATCCCACCCACAAACCCCAACCAGCCTATTACGAAACCCACCTACGAAACCCTAACCACCAAAAAAACCACCCTCACATCCCCTCTTTAGTGGTTTCGATGGCGGTGGCATGTGAGTTGGGGTGGTGGTATGGTTCTTACAAAACTCATATCTTTTTTTTTATAAAAAAAAAAAAAAAAAAAAAACCCTAAATCTAATACATTTACTTACCCCTGAATCTATGAAAATGTCCACTTAATAGATTGTATTCCTTGTTTCTTGTACTTTTGAAATTGGTAAAAACATCATAGTTGAGTATAATTGATGCCCATAATTGATGCCCAAATTCGCATGATTGAGAAAAACCAAATATGGGAATTGAGGTTCACCATAAGCAACCGGCAAAGATGTAATGATGTAATTTTGCTCATTTTAGATTTTAAAATCAACAAAAATCACTTTTAAATCATCTCAAACTCTCAATGCGTTATTTGTTGTGATTTAATTATTTTTGATAACTTTTGGTAAAATGATGTAAAAATATTACAAATATGGAGCGCATTAAGTATTATGTTTAAAATTTTATCTTTTTCAGCGGTATAATATTTATACACTCATTTTCACATTGATGATATACTTTAATAAGATCATGCAAAACCATGGGCTAACCAGTAAAAACCACTATTTACAGAAGGAAACCCTTTTATTCCTTTTTTTTATTATTTTAAAAAAAAAACTGTACAACAGATTAATTAAGAAAAACTAAGAGCTTAGTATAATTACAGATCTCGACAATTGTATTGTCAAGAGATGCACCGATTTTCAGCCCGCATTCATTACATCATCACAGAAATCACCAAAAAAAAGTTTTATGCATGATGCAGCATCTACCTCCATACTCCATGTTTACAGGAACAAGTGAACAACAGTTAAAAACAAAAAAAAAAGGAAAACTAAGAAAATATTATGATTTTTTTTTTTGCGGACTAAAATGATGCACCTATGAATCCAGATTAACATTCATCAGTAATGATCTGATGAGTCACGGCGTGAGAAATCGGAAGCAAGTCGAGAAGCAATGGCGGAATGATACATAGCATCGTGAAACGATGCCGTTTCTTTAGTCATCATCCTCAGCTGCTTCGCTTTTTCTTCGGTGAAACATCCTCGCGAAAACCTCGATTTCGGCGAAGCATTTTCCAATCGCACACAATTAGATTCTTCCTTTGGCGATGATGAGGATGAGGAGGAAGAAGAGTCAATGTAGTCGGCGTTGGTGGACCAGCCGAAGATCGGGGCCCACCACTTGCCACCGGCGGTGGTTGCGGTGCTGGTTTTCCGGTGAGCGGTGTCGGAAAGAGAAGAAGCGCGAACTGTGAAGGTGTGAGTCGGTAGACTACAAGTCGCCATTGTTGATGTTTTAAAAGCTTTTTTGATGGTTTTTAAGAGAGCAGAGAGGAAGAAGATGATTTTTGCTTTTTTTACTTTTTTATTTTTCTGTTTTGGGTGAGAGTTGAGGGAATAAAGGAGGAGATGTGGAGTATTTAAGGAGGATATCGAGGCGAGGATAAGATCGTGTACACGTGGAGGTGAGAAATTTGAATAAAGGGGTTTAAAAGTGGGTATTGCTTGCGTTGTTTCTATCTCCCACACACGCTGTTATGACCGGTTACCTTTTGTTTCGGGATTCTGGATTTTCGGGGGTTAAGGGCCTTGAGGCTTCTTTGATTCAGCTCAATTTTGCTTATCTCATGATTCTCATCTCATATGAAATTTAATAATCTGGAATTAATCTTATATTTTTACGGACTTAAAGATATTTGAAGTTTAAAACATCAAGTTAAATTGTATGATATGATTTGAATTTTTTTATACTGATTAGAAATGAGTAATAAGGTGTTTAAATAATTGTACGCTAACAAACAAGGCTTAATTGGTTGGAAATCTCTATTATACTTGTACGAGGGAATGGGGATGCGATGGTCAGTGGTGGCGGAGGTGTCCACGAGAAATTAATATCTTATATTTTTAATGAAATTTGTTCAATACATCATTAATGAGGGTATATTATAAGTAACGTACATGTCATACATTATTAATTGATATTTTCAAATTTCATTATAATTGTAACAATATAAAACTAGCTTCATTAAAACTTAATTATGAATCTTAATTAAAATATGATATAAATATAATTTTGAAATCAAACAAGTTAGGAAGTTAATTAATAGTGTTCCAAACATGATAAAATTACATTTGGTATAAAATAAAATTATACCATAAGTGTTTATATATCTAAAATATTCCATATCTACTTTATAACGAACAACATAGTTTATAGCTAGCGATTTTTAACAATAAAACTAATCAAAGAATAGATGTATGTTTCAAGAAAATATTACTCCGTAGCAACTATTCACCACAATTTTTTTTAGTGAGACTATTCACCACAAATTAAACTAAGTGAAAGTATTGTGTCGGACGGTCCGTTCAATACATTTAGTTGGAGCGTCGTTCCACTGCAATTTCTCAGTTGTGAAAACGACGAACAAATTACCCAATTAGACACCAAGCACAACTCGAACCACCCAGCCACATATTCTGGCAATGATTTCGATTAAAATCACTGCTAAAGTATAGTAATAATTAATCGAATCAGTTAATTTAATTTGTTAATCATTTTGAAATTAATATTCAAAAAGAATTAAAAGGATGGAAGTATTGAATGGGTAAAGATTGTTGTTGTCGAACAAATTGAAGTGAGAAAAAGAAAATGCCTGGACCTAAAAAGATGGAGGACGAAGATAAATGAAGTATCATGTCGTGAAAATTCTAGGGGTAGGCAATATGTGTCTAGATAAAAAGTGTATGCGTCCAGGTGTAAACAATATGTGTCCATGTAAAAAGAAAATGTTCTAGGTTATTTTATATCCTTTTAGGTTTTAAAGTGTTTGTCCAAGTATAAACAATATGTGTCCAAGTTAGTTATATATATTATGTGTCCAGGTTAGTTATATATTTGTGTCCATGTTAATTACTTCCATTCTAGGTTATAATTTTTCAGGTCAGTTGTAATTTAGTCCAGATAAGCTACAATGTTGTTCAGGTTAATTAAATTTTTTCCCAAGTTAGTCATATTTGTGTCCAGGTTAGTTACTTTTATTCCAGGCTAGTTATAGTTTTTTCAAGTCAGTTTTAATTTAGTCAAAGATAAGTTACATATTGATGTTTAGAATATTTATATTTTTTTCTCAGGTTAGTCATATTTTTGTCCAGGTTAGTTGCCTTCATTCCAGGTTATAATTGTTCATGTCAGTTCTAAGTTGTCCAGATTAGTTAGAATTTTTGTCCAGATCAATTGGTATTTTCCCAGCTAAGTTGTAAAAGTTATTCAGGTTAGTTGAACTCGTCTGATAATAACGTCAGTGTCAGACTAATCTGACATAATAGTTTCTCTTAAACTTATTACATCTAAACTAAACTAATCTGAACTTATTTTTGTAAAGTGAAAAAAACGCACCGTGATAAATTAAAAAAAGTTCTTCCAAAATGGGATATCAAAACAATATCTTCAATACCAATTCCCACCTATCCTCTCCAAGATAATTTATTATGGGGCTTATCCCCTAATGGTGAATATACATACCAACAAAGTACATGCCACCATAAAGTTTAATTTTGATGGTTTTAAATATACATACCAACAAATAACTAACTTCCATATTGAAGGGGATAATATTACACTCATGAACTGATACTACTAATACTCAATGTATATTAGACAACGATATACATTTGTATTTGTATACAATACTATATTGCGATATTTGACAAACGGGCGTGGGCCATGCCCGCCATGGGGGAGTGCAAGTCTACTTTAATAAACAAGGTAGGTTTCACCTTAAAAGTTAAAACCATACAATAGTAAGGGAAGTAACCCTTTAGCTATATAAAATAAAGACAAGTTTATTATTTTTCCGATGTGGGATTTATTCACAACACTCTCCCTTAATTCCAAACTCTTTTTACACTCAGATGTAGGCTTTTAGATCAGCTGAACAATATTCAACCCATTAGCAATGAATCTAATTTTCAGCTCGAGGATGGCCGCATACTTGCTGGTGACAACTGACAACATCCAAAAGGAGTCCACAATTTTGGCACCCAAACAATATGGAGCCGTTAGAAGATGATTTCAATTTAATATACTCCGTACTTTAATTTCTCTGCGGCATATTACTTCTAATACTACCTCCGTTTCTTATTATTTACAACGATGTGACATAAAGTAGAGAAGAAAAGTGTCAAATCATTGTAAATAATAAGAAACGGAGGTAGTATATCTTTTTAGCACACTTTTTTATAAAAAGATTTGAGCATATAAACGAGCAAATTTAATGATTTTTTAAAATACCGATATCATATCTTATAATTTTGTTTATGTTAAAATTATGTTAATTAATTTCTCATTTACATATTCAAATCTCTTTCTTAAAATGTGTGTCAAAGTGGTATGTTGCAAATAATAAGGAAGTATATATATTAGAGCTGATCAACATTAGCCCGACCCGTTGGCCCGGCCCGATCGGCCCAAAAATTTTGCGGGCTTTGGCGCACTTAAAATAAACATTTTTAGTTTAAAAGTCCGACCCGGCTCGAAAAGCCCGCGCAAGGCCCGCCTAAAAAAAGGGCTTTGGACATACTTACTTAGTTAAGGCCCGGCCCGGCCCGAACTTTTGATCACCTCTAATATATATCAACTTAAGTAATTGATCTGAGATGTTGATCAAATAGAGTAATTGGGTTAGTGGTCTAGCTAAATCTTTGGTTATGTCGTTTGACCCAATACTTTCATATTGGAAAATTATATCAAATTGTTAAATTTGCATAATTCTTTCAAAATTCTTTGCTACACCATAATACGAAATACTCCATCTGTCCCAAAATAACTGCTCTACTTTGACTAAAGTTGTGAGAATTTTTTGGTCAAAGTGGAACAATTATTATGAGACAGAAGGAGTATTTCGACTTTAATGGTCGTTTTTTCGACGACCATAAAAGAATTTTCATTCCAAAGAGCATAAACTAGCAAAAACAAAATATGGGTCAAAGTACACAAGCAAGTTCATACAAGTGTAGGAGTGTTATTTTCAAATTTTCACCAAAGAAACAAAATAGGAGTATTAATCCTATATTATTCCTACAAGAAAGAAAAAAAAAATGGAATATAGCATATGCTTAATGTACATAGTCACGTTTATAAAAGATCAGAAAATGAGTGTTAGAAGGGGAAATAATTACAGAAAGTTCCAGCAATTATGTTGTTTGGAAGTATTTAAAAGGGAAATGTATCATTTTAGGCGCCCATATACTACTTGTCATTAGTCGTTCTCAACCCCATAATGAGCTCCTTCTTTGCATTTGCCATTCAAAAATAACCAAATTTGAAAGCAACTAATTATTTTTGGATTTTCCAATCTTAATTAAAAATGTGATATAAATTAAGAAATACTCCATCCGTTCCCATTTGTTTTTCTTGTTTGACTTTACACACATGCCAATGCATTTGTTTGACCTTTAATATCTTTTGTTGTATATGTATAAAAATTATAATAATTGACTATTAATAACGTACTCATTGAGACGAATCAAACAAGGCCCCACATGATTATATTATATTTTATATGTTGGGTGTAATTTAGAAGATTCTCTGACCTTATGAATAGTGTCAAGATTCCATATAAGACAAACAAATGAGAACGGAGGGAGTATATTACCAATTATTTATCTAGTAGCATGTTATTTATTAAGAAATGGTGTATTTTTGTATAGTTTTCATGTTTTGTTAGGGTTGTTTTGTGCCATTGTAACCTATAAATATATATATTTTTGGTACTAATGAGGGGCGGCCCAAAGTCCTGAAAAAAAATATTAATATGATAAATAGAGAAGCTAAGCCATTTTACTTATAATATTATATCTCTCTAAAAAATAATCTTAACATGGTATCGAAACCTAATCTTAACATTATTTGCAACATCTGATCTGGAAAAAAAAAAAAGAACACATTAGTTGCAACAAATATTTCTTTTCTTTTTTTAGATGTCATTATCTTTTTTCTCTGTCTTTAGTACATGTCTCCTTCTCTCTTTTCATCGCACACAAAAACTTGTTACAAAGATAAGAGTAAGATAACAATTTTTTAAAGATTGAAAAAGTAATGTTTACATATTTGCAAGGTTTATCATAGTGTGCATATAATATAACCCTGATTCTAAACTATAAAATAGATATCTATAATACATATTTGAAATTGCAAAAGGTTACACATAAGGATTATCTTAGATTTATCACTTAATTAAGACGTAATATGATTTACACTCCTTTGTCATTTCAATGGCTCTTTGCTTTTATACTCCATTTGTGTTTTTTTGAAGGTGTTGAAGAATAGACCTTCCAAGTTCACTACATGCAAGTGTCCCACATTGAAAAATTATAGAGATGATGACTAATATATAAGGTTTGGGGGTTACTTTTTATATTACCAATTGGTTTTATAATGGAACCCATCGAGCTTGTGTATAGTCAAATTCTCTCTTTGTTGCGGGTGTAGCTTAGACCCGTATTTAACAGAAGGCTTCATTGAATTTTCTTATTATGAAAAGTAATAGGAAAATGTAAGTATTTCTGCATTGTTTGGCATTAACTTTTTTCGAATTGTAATTTGTAACTTATTAAGCAATTTTCTTTTGGTATTGAATGTGATTTCAAATCATAGGAGTATACAAGGAGTAAAAGGACCACTTCAATGATTCTGTTGGGATCCTAACACGTTTGCAAAGATTTCATAGTTTTTACATTGACCCTAGTTGGTTTGGCATGTAATGAGCCTCAGGCTCACAAACTTATAAAGTATTGTACGTAATAATTTCCACAAAATTCAACTAGATCCGATGCGGTATCCGATACATCCGATTCGGAAATTCAGATATCCGATCCTTTATTTTTGTTTTGGATTGAAAATCGGAAAATTTTCGGATTGAATTTGGATTGAAAAAATTGTAATTTTAGGTATATGAAATTTTTTATGTTTAGGATTCGATGTCCGGAAATTTCAATTTGAAAATAAGTGTTTTCCAAGCATTTCAAATTGGGTATACGAGTCCGATATCATAATTTGAAAAAAATTTTGATTGGAAATATGAACTGTACAAATATTTTGGATCAAATATACGAGTTTTTCTGATATTTCAACTCAGATATTTGATTGTTTTTTTCAAAAAATGGTAAATACACCGAAAATACTAAAAAAAAAATGGTAAATACACCGACTTTCTTCATCTTCTGATTAAGATCATATTTTAGAACTCAATCCCCATTATTTAGGCTCTAAATTGTTACACTTGGAATTTAGTATCATCATTGATCAAAACAAGCTGATCACCATCTCTAATAACCTCAATACAATCAATTTCAGCACCATTCTCAGTCTCAACTCTACAAGGGAAAAAGCCAAACTTGCTAGCAGCTACACTTAACAGCTCTTCAAAGCTGTTTGGCATTGCAATGACCACTTTCCTGGCTTTTCCTTCCTCTTGAAAACAGCTAATGACTACCCTAGCACTATCATGGTGATTCTTTTTCTGATTAATCTTGTCTACTGCACCAAAATCTGGGTGATCAATGCTTGGAAATAGCGGATTGCTATTTCCGGTTTGAGCAGCTGACATGAACCCAAAAATCGAGTTATGGAAGTTATTAGCCTTTCTCCTAGGCCTAGTTGTTGCAGTAGTAGACCCATCTTCTGATAAGTTGAGGTTTTCTTGTGTTGAGGTTCGGTACAGGTTAGGTTCGCTAATAAAACGTCCTAGGAAATGTAACTTGTTTCGCTGTTCCTCAGTGGCTGGGAACTCTGTTTGAGGCTTAGGCTCCCCAGCCTTGGCTTGAAACAAGGCTGTTATATGCTCATGCCCTTGCTGCTCAGCAAGGGCACGTGGGGTCCACCCATTGATATCCGGCATATCAATGTGGGCCCCTTGCTCAAGGAGGTACTCGACGATTCTGATGTTTCCCTCACCAACAGCCACGTGGAGGGCCGTGAGGCCACCTCCGGGAAAGGTGGTTGAGTTGGCCGCTGGAAGTGTTATGTTACCACCATGTTGGACAATCTTTTGGAGGAGTTCTAGATTGTTCTGTTCGGCAGCTTTGCAAGCGTACTGACCCACATCACCAGCAGAAATGTTGGTGCCATGGTTGCCTAGCAGCTTCACCACTTCTTCATGTCCACCCTGAATTGCTTCCCATAGTGGTACACTCCCTTCTTGATCTGGGTTCAAGAAACAAGCATGGAAAAAAAATCAATCAGGGGTGCAACCAGAAATTTATTAATAAATAAGGTTTATATTTTGAAGGGAGGCCACATAAAATTAGGCTACATTTAAAAAAAAAAAAAAAACATTTTTAACCTTCATTTGAAAGAAAAGGATGGCGGGGGATGGGTCACTAGGTCCCTCACCTGCCAATTTTATGGAATGTAGGTAGTGGTTATGTTATTTTCCACAAAAAGGAAGAGACTCATAGAATGATAGAGCCATAGAGGCAAATAGAGCTTTTGCACATTTTTGTTAATCCATAATTAGTATCTATATAGACACCTAGATCAATGGATTCATACATCTCGATAGGAAAAGAATCAATAGAAAAAGAAAGAATCGGAATGGATCAATCTATTTCTTTCTTTTCTTGAAGCAAATGAAAAAAAAAATGTAAAAATAGTGAACTGTGTAACAGGCCAACTGTCATTTTTCAAGAACATTGTAGAAAACTCAAGGAGGCTATGCTATGCTACAAAGAAGAGTGCAAAACAGGATTATTTTGTGTTTTTCATTATAATAGTATGTAACAAACCTCTGCAGTCAGGAACAGCACCATAGTCTAGCAGGAGATGCACACATTTTACACTTCCATTTGATGCTGCAATGTGCTGAAAACATAAAGTGAACTAGGTCATTACTAATGAGTCACTAGAAATAAGAGGTTAATGATGAACACCATAGATCATGCAAATTAATAACAAAAAACATTCAATCTTTTTTTGGTTGAAATGATAACAAGATTAGCTTAATTTTAAATTTTCAAAAGGTAAGCTTAATTGTGGCAGACTGGCGAAAGATTGACTTATTCTTGACAATTTTTCCGGGGGGAAAAAAAAATGTTAAGACAAGAGGTAAACATACAAGAGCTGTCTTTCCACTGTCTTCTGATTCATTGGGATCAAGTCCTTGTTTCAGAAGCCGGTGCATCAAAAGATTATCCCCTCTTACAGCAGCAAAACATAGGCTAAGTGGAAAATCAAGCCTACCATGACCAATCATCTTTTCTATCTCTGCCATACTCTCCTTTGTGATGTTGTCATTCTTCAATTCTTTCAGATACTGCCCCATGATTTGAATCAGACTATGAATGAATCAAATAGAATATAGTTTCTGATAACAATTTATCAATACAAATTTACCTGCAAGAGGTTGTTCATGATAATGTTACCATCTCCTACATTAGACTGCACAATGTTCAAGAAGTTTGTACGATTAATCCGAAGCAACTGGCAAAGCCGCCTGGTTCGCACTGTAAACAGCTGAGGCCTGTAACAAAGTACCGCGACTTCACCACATATATCACCCTTTGACCTCTCTCCAACAACCTGAAATGCATCAAAGTTCAAATTTAATAACTAGCAAAGTGAATGGTTAAAGTTAAAGTGGTTAAACATCGCCCTAAAATTACTTAGTAGTTAATACCACTCCAACAATGAAATTAAAGGATGACATTGCCCTTGACTTATAATCACACCACAACAATCCCGAAAACCACAACCACCACCATGATCATTGTGGTAAAAAAAAAATTTAGGGGAGGCATCTAACCCACATACCCCAACCATAGTCGGAGAATCTAAGATTCTAACCCAGGTTGTTTTGGTGTTGTTTTAAGGCAAGGACAATGTCTTTCTATCATTCAACAATTGGGGCAATATTTAGCGTTCCACTTAACGAACTATGGCTAAGAAAATCATCTTTCTATTTTGTGTCAAGATATGAAGATTTAACTTACCTGTTCTGATCTATTTTTGGACTGCACAAGATCCTGAAATTATTTAATCACATCATTAGTTCAGCAAAACTACAGCATTTTGCTAGAAAGTAGAAATACTTTATGTTATGAATAACAATCTGCTTTGCCATTACCACTGAGCCATTAACAATTATGTAGAAGTCAGTTGGTGCCTCATTCTGGAGAATAACATCCTCATTTGGAGAAAAGAACTCTGCTTTCATTTCAGATACCTAAATAAAAAGACATACACAAAGAGCAATAATTGTCATGAAATAAGTTCAAAAGTACAAAATGAAACTGTTTTTTTTTTTTGTTAGAAACACAATTTTCAAATATGATCATGATTTATAGTTGGACTACCAGCTGAAAGAGGAGGTCATTGGACACACCCCGGAACAAGTACACCTGATCCACAAGAGAGTAGAAGAGATGAACAGAAATACTTGATCTGATTGCTCTAGGCAAAGATTCAAGAATCTCTTGTTGCTGCAGCCCCTCGGAATTGGTTCGATACTTCAAGCAAATATGCGCGAGCATCTGTTCTTGCACGCGTAGGGGAAGTTGGTGCCTTTGTGCAAAACTCGAAGCAGCTTGGATGCTATCCCTCTGTTAACATGAATCAAAACAGTCAGATCATATGCAAATTTCAATGCTGAATTATGATACTGTATTCATTAGAAGCTGAACTGAACTGAATTTGTCTGGAATTAACTATAAAGTGGGCGTACATATGTTCTTGTGCGGCTACTTGCATGAACAACCAAGTTGGTCATGTTTCCGATCAAATAAGAAGTGAGGCCGAGGTTGAATAGCATGTAGAATATATCGAAAATCATCTCGTATTTGTTGACAGGATGCAAATCACCATAGCCTACAGTTGTAAGAGTTGTGATAGCCCAGTAAACTGACATCACATATTGAGTCCATACACTCAATTCAAGGAAATCTCCCATACTTGATCCAATCCATGTAAGCTTTCTATTACTATAATGTGCTGCAAGATGGTAAAAGAAACACCCAGCACAATGCACAGCAAATAGAGTAACCTGAGAAGACCAAAATCAAAAAATTAACCCATAAATCAGGTACAATATTACAGCTCAAAACCCTTTTCTTTTCCATGTACACACTTACAAAAACAAGTTTCACACATCGAACCCAAAAGTAGTTGAAATTCCTATCTTTCTCCATCCTGTTAATATTACATGAAATGTCAGTCCACATTGGTAATCATCACACCTATTTTACTAAATATTGCTCCAAATTTTGAATGAAAAGACGACATTGCCATTGACTTAAAATAACATTATAACAACCCCGATTACTTGGACAACCAAACACCATGCAACAGACCACAATCACAACAACCACTACGACCACCATGACCATCAGTCCATCACCACGATAATGGTGGTGCAAAAAAGTTTTATTTTAAAGAGGGCGTCTAACCTAGACACCCCCCCCCCCCCCAAAAAAAATCTGGACCACCAATATCATGGGGGTGGTCTTATTGGTTGTCGTGGTCATGGTCTGGTCGCATGGTGTCCAGTGTCATTGTCCAAGTAATCGGGGTTGTTGTGGTGCTGTTTTAAGTCAAGGGCAGTGTCATTATTTCACTTAAAAATTGGGGCGATATTTAATTTTTGTGGGGCGATAAATAGCAATCCACAAAGAGAATTCAGACTTGAGAATTTGAAGATAATTAGAGTATAAGTGCATGAGTGCATCTGTACCTGGAGAAGAGATGGCTGACTCTTCTTAGACGCCAAAGGCGGAACATATTGAACACACCATAAGCTCTTCTAGAAGCAGGGAACATCTTCTGAATGATTTCAGAAGGGACTATAGAGATGACATCAAAAATCATTTTAAAGCTCAAAGTGTACTTCATGGCTATCTTTTTAGGCTCGTCAACAAGAATGTATTTTTTTTTGTCTAGGTATGCAACAAAGAAAGTAAGCAATATGTCTAGAGCAAAGAAGCCATTGACAATGTTATCAATGACTGAGATTGGCATTCTTGGCCTATCAAGGAACCCGAATTCGAATGGAGAGATCCAAGCAGTGTAGAGAACCAGAATTACCAAGAACACTTCCCATATCCTGCAACCAACCATGCACTTGTTACATTTAGGTTATTCATGTCATTCAAGTGTCCATTCATGTATATATATATATATATATTTTATTTTTTTTTGCAATCTGATCTGAAAGATCATGAGGTTTTGAAGTCAAGTGAACTAATAAGGTTTTGAAGTCAAGTGAACTAATCTATATTTATTCATTTTATACTTTTCTCCACATTATTGTATATATTTGGAGTTACAACTTTATTGTATACTATATTCATCTATTATTGACAATGAATGGATGGAAAAAGATCATGAGGAGTATAACCTTAATTTCCTAAGAAACCACAGTTTGGATCAACCTTATTAGTGTTGAACCAGAGCTTTACATAATAAAGAGAGTGACATTACAGAGTGAAAATATAATCAAAAGTTTAAAAATAAGGAGTCAATTCTTAAACCTTTGTCTAAAGTGCAAATGGGTTTTAGATAACTTTGTGTGTAAATAAGTTTTCAGACATGATTTCCTAAACTCCTTGCGAATTTTTAAAAAAAAATTATGGTCGGTTTTGGATTATTTTTGGCTCAGACTGCGAATTATAGAAGCAAACTAAAAGAACGAAATACGTAACAGTCGCACATTGGTGGCTTTGAGAACAAAGCTGTTAATTAGATTGCTAGTTAGAGGAAATTTCCTAAGAATAAAATAAAGTGGATTGGAGAAGGTATGTTGAAGGAATTTTGATGAGTTTTAGTTGTTTAATTAGTTAGCATCTAGCTAGGTTCCTTTAATATTTCCTTAGTTTACGTAGTCAATTTTTATTAAAACAATCCATAATCATTATCGACTTTATCGTTTACTTCTTTTGACTTTTTTTGTTTTATCATTATAAATTCTACCACCTCAGTGTACAAGTACCTAAGCTATTTTTACTCCATAATAATAGTTCACAAAATGAAATGCATTTAGACACTTTAAAAGTGGAAGGAAAATAAAGCATAAAAGTTCTTGTGATTCAAACAAAAGTTTACTTTTACAACAAAATATAAGTTATACAAGTAGTAATAAGCACTTTTGCTACTGTTTACTTGATAACTTTGACCTCTTTCTATTTTTATACAATTATACATATAAGGAAAACTATAATCAAATGAAAACTCGTTTGAAACAACTCGATGTGTACTTTTTAATATATAATTTCTTATAATTTTTTTACTACATGTGTCTGAAATTAATTTATTTTTAAATTGCATTTTGAGAATGCGAAAAGGTAAATGCACTGAATTTAACGGGACAGAGGGAGTAGGAGACAAATGATATATTCAGTTCAACTTATTTAAGCACTCTAGTGCTTATTAAAAAAATGAGATAAAAAAATTCAGATCGGATAAGAAAAATTCAGATTATAAATCCATCAAAAAATTAATAATTCAGATCAAATCAAAAAAAGTTCAAGCGAACTAAACACAGCCAAAACATCAGCTTTGGAGATAAATACAATAACATCAAATTAGAAAAGTTCAAACGAACGGAACTTACACATAAAATAAATATCATATGAGGCATGGAATAAATCATATCAAATGTGAACACACGTAAATCTTCTTCAACAAACTAATATTTGTGTTTAATTTAAAGATTTTTTTGTTCATTGTACAAAATGACTAAAATACCCCTTGCTTGGGACGTGTTGATTCCACAAGTTTCTTGTGAAATGAAAGCAACAAAAGTAGTGAGTACTGTAGTAGAGTACAAAGCCAAATAGAAATTGGCCATTTTTCCACTTTCATGACCAATACAAACAGGCTGCATGCAAAACATGGGTCAAAAGGTCAGGTCAGCTCACTTTTATTTGTTTTATTTCAATTAATTGTGTTTTTTAAAGCTTCTCTGTGGGGTCAATAGCAACCTTCACAGAAAATCTTGTTGGCCTTGTGAGTTGTGACAATTTGTTGCACTTTAATATATTAATTAATAAATTAATCTAATAACAGAATCTAGGCTTGTTCTTCCTCACTGTGAGAGAATAAAACAAAAAAAAAACCAATTTAATCCCACAAAATTAGTGATATATTATGAAATAACCATTGTAGATTCTCAAATTGTCACGTTTAGAATATTTTTAAATAGCAATCTTAGTTTAAAAAAAAGGCCCAAGACACATCAAAGCACAACTGGTACCTGGAGTCTAGGCGTGAGGCGCAAAGCATGTATGCAAGATGCATGTACTTATTTATATCAATTTTTTTATTTGATTGTATTTAATACGGAGTACTATTTTAAAAAAGTCCCTAATACCTAAGTAGGTGTATATGTAAAGCTAAGGTGGTCTCAATTTGAAAAAAAAAAAAATCCACCATTTTTCAATTTATATAACTTACTTCATCTGCTTCAAAATAATTGCAACACTTTGACCAAATATGTGAGAGCTTTTTGGTCAAACTATTGCAATTAATATGGAACGGAGTAAGTAAATCTTAGTTATTTTCCTTAAGGCGCAAATATGTGATGCCTTGCCAAAGGCGCTTTGGTGCTCGCGACTTTCATAGGTGAAAAGGTCTTAAAACTCTCACCTAGCTAAAGCCCATTTTCCAAAGCGTCTAATTTTAGTAATCCTAGAAAGTTAGAGATGTATGTCATACCCTCCTAATTTTTATGCATGTAATATACATGCAATTTTAAAGGAAGATATTTCATTCTATACTCTTAGCCTCGTATTCATGAGTCATGACTCATCACTCTGAAATGGTTGCACACTTGCAAAATACATGCAAGGGAACTTGAAAGGAAAAGAAAACCTTCCTCCATCTGTCTTTGATAGAGGATATATTTACATTATTTTGTATTTGTTACAAAATATTACATTATTTACTTACTATATTTTGGGTACTTCAATTCCCACATCTTTAAAGTTCTATGTGTTATAAAAGGAAAGCATTTTTTTTTCAAAAGCCAAAAGCATAGAAAAGAGCTTTTTTTTGAGTGATGATATACAATCCTAGTGGGTTAATCAGTCATAAATGATGGTATCAGAATGGTTTTATATGTTAATTTGGAAGGAAACACATTATTAATAAAAAAATGAAGAAAATTTAAGCTTAGAAATAATAATGTGTTTCCACATGGATTATGAGGTTTATTCAATAACAAAATTACGCTTTAAAATTTATTTATATTACCACAATTTATTACCAATAACCGAACGAGCCAAGCAAAAACTTTTAATAATATTTCCTAAATAGTTCATCATTTAGGAATGAGTGTCATTTGGTGTAATTAATGATTGACTTATGTATGTTGTACTAACTTCGTTTTTTTTGCTCAATTGGGTTTCAACAAAACCAAAAAATTGAGTACGAGAAAAAAATGATAGATTAAAAATTGTGCACAAAACCGAGAAAGAAAAAATAGGAGAGAGAAAATAAATTAATTTTACAAAATTTAGTAAAAATAGGAGAAACATTATGGAAAAAAGAACTAAGGAACAATAAATAAACTAATAAATGTAGAAAAATAAAACTTTATTACTACTCCCTTAGTTTTATTTTTTCTTTTCGTTTACTTTTTGTACAATTTCAATACACATGTTTAAACATTAATTTCTTTTACTTCCTCTATTTTTTCTAGTTGTTGAACTTTTAGAATATATGTGACAGATAAAATAATAAAGTGTAACAACTAAAAAAACGGAGAAAATATTACCTTTGGTCCCAATAACTTGCAACAACATTTGTGAAAAAAAAGGAAGGTTCGCACTACTTGCAACACCTTTTTTTTAAAGAAACTACTTGGGCAACACTTTTATTTTTTTCTCTATTTCATTCTTACTTTTTTCAATCTCTTCTAAGTTCTAATTACCTATTAAGAAATTTGGTCTCGAAAAACGTGCAAATAAAATTGTTGCAATCTTTTGGGACCGGAAGTAGTACCACACTTTATAAAAAAATTAAAAAATACTACATAGTAAAAAATTACACATTTAGACGAATCAAACAAGATATCATATGAATATATAGTTTCTTATGTGTAATGAAAAACTAAGCATTAATTACATTGACATATGTTTAATTAGTCATAAATTCCTAATTTTTATTTTTTTTATTTTAAGAAATGTATTTAATATCTATGTGCAGCCTTAAGAGCTGCATATGCATGTAGCATTACCATTTTAAAATTTAAGACTATAGTTGGGAATGGTTTTATCAATTTTTTTCCCTTTTTTCCAAATAAATTTCATGATGTACAAATTATGGAGTATATAATAAATTACTTTGCTATAATTGAAATTTTGAGCATTAATTATACCAATTTATGCTTTTAAACTCTATTTTTATATTAAAAAAATAAGTTGAGATGTTTATAGCCTTAAATTTTAAAACGGTAACGCTACGTGCATAAGCAGCCTGCATTAAATACATTTTCTAAAAAGGTAAATTAATTTCCAATTCAAAATAAATTTCCAATTTTTACATATATATTCATGTAGCCTCAAAGATATGGTCTCACAATAAATTGTGCTTATATCAATTTTAGTTATGTTATCATTTGCTGAGGGTATTTAATGTTTGCACAACAGGGTTTCCTAAAAAATAGTTGTGCAGAGCAGAGTATATAGGATGATGAAATACTCTGTTCTTCAGCAACATCATCGCCTATTCTATTCGCCTCTTTTCAAGATACTGCTACTCAACTTTGAATTTAATTTCCAATACACAAATCTGATTTTATGACCCAATGTATCTTATATTATACAACCAACAACATTTCATTAATTTCTTGCTTCAATTTTGACGAACTAATTTTAATTTTTTTTTAAAAAAATTACTGCAAAATTTTTCGAAAAAAACCTCAAAAATAGTACAGAATTCAAACCTGTAACGGCGATCAAAAGGCGAAATTATAAATCTTCTGAGTTTAACCGCACGATGACTTCTTGCACCGAGTGATGGCAAAATCTCAGCCGTTAGATCATACCCAGCATGACTTGAAACTTCATGCTCTGCTTCCTTTTCAATCGCATTCATCCCACAATATAAATTCCTCATTACCAATTTACTCGTCTCCATTACTCCTCTTTAAGATTTTTCTTCTTTTTTTCTTTCTTTTTCTAACTTGGATTTTTCCCCCCTTCAAATTTGCAGAATTTTTAGCAGTTCACACGCCGTATTTTACAGAAATTTCTTTACCAAAAAGGAACGAAAAAATTTTTTTTTGAGAGAATTAATCTCTCTACTATTTCTTACTTTTGGGTATTTTTTACTTTTATGCGAAACTTTGCAAAATTTGGGGCTCGAAATAAGTAAGCAAATTTTTTGTTGCTGTTATAAAAGTGATACAATGCAGAGATTTTGGGGTTGAATGATATTACTATTATTCACTACCAAAGTCAATAAGTGGTTTTTATTTTTATTTTTACGACTATGTCTATGAGTAGGGTTTATACTTTATAGGAAGAGTATGTAAAACCCTAGCTGTAGAAATGTAGAATACTAAAAAAATATGTACATTAATGGGTAGAGGTGAGCACGGGCCGTGCTAGGACAGCCCATTTGTGATTTGTCTTGTGTCGTGTATATAATGGGCTGAAAAAAGTTTATGATGGACTCATGCCAAATTATAAAATAAAATGTCCATGCACGGTCCAACCCATGTGTCTTGCTGACCCATTTGTGCCGTGCCATCTTGTCTAATACAAATTTTTATTTATTATGGCAGTCAATATGCGCAAATTATTACATGGTCCCGGGATCACGTACCTCTCTGTGGTCCCAGTAGTATTATTTTTTGTTGGAAATGAACATTATAGTGTATTGAACTGAACATTTTAGTAGTTTATAGAAATGAATATTCTTTGTTGAAAATGAATATTATAGTGTATTGAAATAAATATTATAATGTATTAAATACATTACAATATATGAATGAATATTGTTTACTGAAAATAAATATTGAAATGTATTGAAATGAATATAGTATGTACCATAATATGTTGATTCATTTAGATAATAATGGATGGATAATATTGTTTTGTATTGAAATAAATATTGTATTGAAATGAATATTGTAATGTATTGAATAGATTACAATATATGAATTAATATTGTAGTGCATTGAAATGAACATTGTAGTGTATTGAAATTAATATTGTAATGTATTGAATACATTACAATATATGAATGAATATAAATGAATATTGTTTACTGGAAATGAATATTGTTTACTGGAAATGAATATTGTAATGTATTGCAATGAATATTGTAGTGTATTGAAATGGATATAATATGTGCTATAATATGTTGATTCATTTAAGTAATAATGGATGGATATTGTAGTGTATTGAACTAAATATTTTAATGTATTGAAATGAATATAGTTGCATGTAAATTTGTAGTATAATTGTCAACGTACTCACGCGCGAGACCACGTTGTACATACATGGTCCCGGGACCATGGTATAACAATAGTCAATATGCAAGTTTTGCCCAGGAGTTAATGATAGTTTTTTTTTTTTTTAGAAGATGAGTCAATGATAGTTGATTTTGTTGCAATTAATTGAGGCTGTAGAAGTTTTTTTTATTACTCTCGTCGTTGCCATATTGAACATCGCTTAGTTTTTACACCATCCATCTCAGTTTTTTTTTTTTTTTTTTTTACGTTTTTTTTATTTTTTACATTTTTCATATATATTTTATTTTTACTCCAAACTACCTCTTATTAATTTTACTAAATTAAACTAACTACACATAAAATACGTACTCAATTAATTTGATTGGCTACAAACAATACTCATTTTAATTTTCAAACAAAAGTAAAAAAGGAGTAGTTGTTATACTAGAGAAATTCCGAGTAATTCAATTTTCAAACCATTTTATGTGCAACTTCTAAATAATTTCAAGTATATTACACTTCTATATATTATTCGAAAAACGTAAATACCCAATATAAATATATAATATTGTTCGAAAAATGAAAAAACAAACAATCCACATAAACATGAGAGGAGGAGGAAGAGGGGGAACCACTATTCCACTTCTCATCCTCAGATTGTAGGAATTCTAATGATAAGATGATTCTAACTTTTCTTAACTTCGGCCTTAGGCTCTGTTCTTTAGGACTGATCTGGTCTGATCTGATCTGATCTGATCTAATCTGATCAAATCTGATCTGGTCTGATCTGATTTGAGTTTGTCTGATTTGATCTGATCTAATCTAATCAAATCTGATCTGGTCTGATCTGATTTGAGTTTGTCTGATCTGATCTGATCTGAACTGATCTGATCTGATCTGATTTGAATTATTTTTATTTAATTTTAATTTTAATTTTAATTTTAATTTTAATTTTTTATTTTAAATTTTTATTTTTATTTTTATTTTTATTTTTATTTTTATTTTTATTTTTATTTTTATTTTTATTTTTATTTTTATTTTTATTTTTTATTTTTTATGTTTATTTTTATTTTTTATTTTTATTTTTATTTTTATTTTTATATTTATATTTATTTTTATTTTTATTTTTATATTTATTTTTATTTTTATTTTTATTTTTGTTTTTATTTTTATTTTTATTTTTATAATTGTAATACTTATTTTTTTATGAGAAATGTAATACATGATTATATTTACTAAAATAATAATAATAATTATTATTAATAATAATTAATATAATTATTATTAATAATAATAATTAATATAATAATTATTATTATAATTATTAATATTATAATTATTATTATGATAGCCCATTTCATTTCACCTCTTCATTCAATCTCACTCCAAAACTTCAAATAATAATACTAATACTAATAATAATAATACTACTACTACTAATAATAATAGTAGTAGTAATAATCACCGCCGAAAATTTGATCAAACCGTCACTGAAAAAGTCGACCGAATAATCACCGTCGGAAAAGTCATTCCGAAAACCGTCGCCGAAGAACTCGGCCTGAAAACTGTCGCTGGAAAAGTTGGTCGAATGATCATCGTCGAAAAAGTCAGTCCGAAAACCGTCATCGAAAAACTCGGCCTGAAAATCGTCGCCGGAAAAGTCGGCCGAATAATCACCGCCGTAAAATTCAGTCCGAAAACCGTCGTCGGAAAAGTCATCCCGAAAACCATTGCCGAAAAACTTGGCCTGAAAATCGTCGCCGGAAAAGTCGGCCGAATAATCACTGCCAGAAAAGTCAGTCCGAAAACCGTTGTCGAAAAAGTCGTCCCGAAAATCGTCGCCGAAAAACTCGGCTTGAAAATCGTCGGCGGAAAAGTCAGCCGAATAATCACCGCCGGAAAAGTCAGTCCGAAAACCGTTGTCGAAAAAGTCGTCCCGAAAATCGTTGCCGAAAAACTCGGCTTGAAAATCGTCGGCGGAAAAGTCAGTCGAATAATCACCGCCGGAAAAGTCGGCCGAATAATCACCGCCGGAAAAGTCAGTCCGAAAACCTTCGTCGGAAAACTCGTTCGAAAACCGTTGTCGGAAAATGTCGAGCGGAAAAACGATGCTCGAAATTAATAATAATAATAAAGAGTAATAATGTCTGATCTGATCTGATTTGAGTTTGTTTGATCTGATCTGATCTGATCCGTAAAGACCCGACTCGCTTAAATCGGCGCGGAAGAAACCGACGAGTCGAGTAGTTATAAACTACAACTCAAATACTTAAGAAATTAAAACTAATTCCTCAAGATTATTATTAATCAACCACAAACGTACAAATACCCACAAGTTTGTACATACTAGTCCAAAAGTCAAAACAGAAATACTAAAAATACGAGTAAACTCCAACTACGTGTCAGAGTTATAAACAACGTAAAAGAGTCCAACAATAACGGATATAGTCTATATAACTCCATCACTATCTAAAACAACGGAAAACAGTAAATACAACAGATAACAGTAATAACAACGTCGCTCGCCCAACCCAAAGCTAAGCAAGAGGATCATCATCAGAAATACCTGAAAAATATACAACAGTCCACCATCAGTGGCGAGTAACATAACTGACTCACCCTAATGGGAATACACATGTACATAGCACAAATCAAATAATCAACATCGAATCAATAAACCAAGTACAAGATCAACCCATACATGAACTTGACTCAAACCAACCTAATCAACTATCTTTGGCGCAATCATTCATATTCTAGACCGGACTGTGCTCGTACGAACGCATCTTACGCATGCGAACTTTCTACTATGCTCGGATTTGAGAATCTTACTCCCAAACCCCATGAAACCAATCTTACTGGAAATCCATGTCCCGTGAAACCAATCTTACTGGAAATTCACAAAGATCACATAGTATGACTCCAACTATCCCAATACCGCGGATGGAATAGGGGCAACGTCTTTACCCAAATACAATGAATCTTACTCAAAGTATCAGGCGTCTAAAAATGAAATCAAGCTAATCTTTAATTAAATCTTTTAATCATATCAATCATATTATTCGTTTAATTATCTCAACTTAACTAAATTATAATCAAGAATTGCCTCAATGCCTTGATTCTTGAAGATAACTAGTTAAATTATCGAAGTTATTCTCAAGAACTGCCTCTAGCCTTAATCTTGAGTCTAACCAATCATAATCATCATTCTTTAATCATTCTTTAGTCATTTAAACCTCAATCTTTAACTTTCTTTAACTTACAACCCACTTTCTTTAACTTTCAAGATTCAACCAAGAAACCTAAAGAACTCATCAAGAACTCATAAAGAACTCCAAGAACTCATCAAAGACTCATAAAGAACTCATTCAAGAATCAAGATCTTCAACCAAGAACTCAATCAAGATCCAAGAACTCAATCAAGAACTCATCCAGACTAATCCAAATACACGCATAAAACCATACGAAAATCATCATAAACTTATCCAAAATTCATCAAATTTTGACACAATAATCATAATCATACTACAGCATATAATCAATCATAAAACCATTAAAAAACCTTTATCAAAATCTCATTAAAACCACTTAAAAATCAGAATATAAAACATTCATAAAATCATGAACAATCAACCATCAACAATCCATACATGCATCTAATTCATACTATAAACATAGTATACCAACAAGGTTGAGTAAGTATGTTACCTTATTGAAGATTACACACTAAAACAACACAAAAATGCAGCCCGGAAACAAGTCTCACACGGCCACACACACACACGACACAAGCACCACCACGCACAGCTGGAACACGAACCACACACGAGCACACTGCACCACCACGCACGGCCAGGAATCACTGCAGCACGACCTCTCACACGAACCACCACTGCACACACGGCTTCCCACACGGTGACGTGTCCAGTTTGTACGAGTTATTTAACTTCTTTTTAGTTCCTTTATGTAATTAGTTTAGCATAAGATTGCACATTTTGTTACTTTTGAGTTTAAACGAGAGTTTGGCTTGAAATGTAAAGTTGTAGTGTAATTTACAGTTTTTAATGCTTTTTAGGGTAAGTGTAGTTTGTAGTTGCGGTTTGGTTTTATGTGTTCTTGTAGTCTTGAGCTACGAAACATCATTAGGAGCATTTTTGGAGTCATTGATCATGCGCCAAGCACACTTAAAGAAATCATTAAGCATTAGAGGGAAAGAAAAGCCTTATTGTGAACCTCCAAATGTAGTAAGTCCAACTTCAAATAGAAATATCTCCCAATATACTCATTGGATTTATGTGATTCAAATTGGATGTTGTAGCTCTCTTCAAGAGCTTTCCAACGGTAGGTCATAAGCCTTATTTCGTTAAGGAACAAGAGAGTTATGGCTATTTTAGTCCGAGCTGCGCAGACAGTCTACAGGGGCGCGCCCCGCGCCTCAGAGGGCGCTGCCAGCGCCCCCATTGCAGTGAGCATCAAGAAGAAAGCGCGCCCAGCGCCCCCATCACAGTATCCCTCCAAGGAATGGCGCGCCCCGCGCCTATGGGGCGCTGCCAGCGCCCATGTTACAGTAGTACTTCCAAGGAGGGGCGCGCCCCGCGCCTTTGAGGGCGCTGCCAGCGCCCATCTGCTCTGTTCTGCACGCGGCTTCATCCACTTGATTTCTAGGTTATAATTTAGTTTAGTATAAATAGAAAAGTGATTTTTCATTGTATAAAATCGAGTTTTTCATGTTCAAATAGTTCCTTAGCTTAAATTCTCTCTAGTTTCTCCTTAGATTACATAAAAACTATTAAATCTTTAGTTTGTAATTTTGATATTTAATCATGGAATCAATGAAGAATCTTTGTTCATCAATGCAAATGGTAGCTTAAACTTGTTCTTGGGATTGGTTTCAATGATTCCAAAAGGCTCCTTGTGAGGATTCTCTAACTCTAAACTATTTCTTTACTTCAATTATTTACTTGCTCTTATATGAATTGTTATTGGTTTTGTTGAATCTTTTAGCTTGATCTTTGTCTTGTTATTATATTTTACAAAATCATTACTAGGGTTTGAACACAATCGATTATTGTGTTCAACCTCGAGTAGCAACTATCTTGTTCATGCTTAAGCGTATTCTTATTGTGAACAATTTAGTAGAGCTTGTTTAAACATTAATTGTTTATTGCGTATTCTCTAAACAATTGCGTTCTTATTGTGTCTCCGTTCTTAAAGCTTTTGTTCACTGCGTGTTCTTTGAACATTAAGGGTTTTAGGCAATTTACGATTTATCTTGTCTAGCTAATTAAAGGGGACTACAAGAGTTTACTCTTGTCAATAATTAATTGAGTATTGAAATGGTTTGGTAATGGAGAGTCTAATTCAATTAGCCGAGTCAGAGTCGTTGTAACCGAATCCTAAGATTCTTTAAAACTAGAATTTTACCGCAATCAATTAGTTGTTAGTTTATTTTATCACTAAAATCTCCAATTTCCCCCCCTTGTTACCAATATCACTAAGGAATTAGTGATTCTCCCCTTTAATAATCCAAATACATATTAACACAATTAAATCAACATAAATCCGTTCTCTGTGGATACGAACCTTACTTGCCCTTTGCACTAGTTGTAATTGGAGAGTAGGAGAAATTTACTTTTGATAAGTCTTTTATTTTTAACGACATAAAAGGCCTACCACACGGCACCCACTCGAACAAGACCCCAAAACCAAACCGAACTAGCGATCTTGAATGAAATGAATGTGTTTAGGAATGTGTTTGAACACCTAAAGATCAATGGGTTATGAATCTTTAAGTTTTGGGTTTAGAAAGATGATGAACAATTGATGGGTTCAATCATTCCAAAAATGGCGTGAGGCAAGGGGAGAGCAAATGGATGGCAATTGTGTTTAAACTTGATGGCAAGAGCTTATGATGGCAAAATGAGCAAGGGCCTTACTAACTCTCCTATATATAGAGTTAGTGAAGGTGTGAACACAAGGCAAGTGGCAAGCCTTGCCATGCCCACTAAAAACCGGCCAAGGGGGAATTATGGGCCTAAAATGGGCTCTCGTGATCAATTGGGCTAGTTTGCAAAAACCGCATGATTAATCATGCACAAATCGATTTAGCCCAAAATATTAAATAACTAATTAGAAAATTAAAATAAAAATTCTAATTAATTAAATAATAATTAAAATAAATAATAAAAACTGAAAAATAAATATTTCGAATTAAATCGAAATTGTTCACATAGAATAAAATAAATAGTTCAAAATAAATTTGAAGTAACACATAAATACACATAATCATCGGCAAAAATACCAATAAAATCTGGGTCATTACATGATCTGTTATGATCTGATCTGATCTGATTACTGTAGCTTTTAAGTCCAAAAGAACAGGGCCTTAGTTGGAATTTCTTGATCTAAATTGGTTTTCTTTGAATTTGTGCATGTGCCTTTAGAATTTTTTTTTAAATGGACCACTTTAATATATATATAAAGGCCTCAAATTTTAAAAAAAAACCCATAAGAATCGTATACTTTCTCTGTTTTTTTATATAATTTTTTTTTTGTGACATTGAGTTTATACATAGATTTTAGGAGATGATATGAATAGAGACAAAAAACCGTGAGTAAATTCATATGATAAGAAGAGAGAAAAAGAATAAAGAATATCTAAATTTAAATATTGTAATAATAAAAAAACGGATGAAGTATTTCGTATTTATTTCCTATCTTTCAAATTTTAGTTATTTATTGTTTTTAGTTTATATACTCACATTACGTGATTCGTTTTATTTTTTTTTGTAACATTCGCCTTTTTCATTGCCACCCCTACCTCTGAAATTCTTTACAACATTTTTTCTTTTTGATTGTTCCTAATTCTTTACCCTATTTATTTTTTTGACAACTTTTTTCTTTCAAACCTTTCCATTTATGGTAAGTGCCCATATTAATTTTCTCTATATTTTTTCAGTGCATGTTAAGACTCTTTAAGACTCCTTGATGGTCCACACTGAAAATGATGTCATCTAAATATTTTTAAAAGTCTTTAATACTTGTCCAAATATATCACTTTAGCCTTAAGACTCAAACATACATTATATTATTTTAAGAAAAATAAATACAATTAAGGCGAGTCTCATATTATACTTAGAAAAATGCAATTAAAAAAATAAAATAAAATAAAATAAAGGTGGTCTCATATTTTCAAGTTTTAAGTTGAGTCTTAGAATTTCAAGACTTAATTTGAGATTTGGTTAAGATTTTGGGGTAAAAGTAGAAAATATCTTAAGCCCAAATCAATTTTCAATTATTTTTTTTTTTTTTTAATTTTTTTTTACGTGGCAATACACTAAGTCAAGAAATGATGAAGTCATACCCAAAATTAATATTGTTACATCCTTTGTGAGAATATATTTTTCTATGTTTTTCTCTCAAAGTGGTGTGCTAATATCAATATTGTCAACTTTAATGTAAATATTGTCAACTTTAATCTAAAAATCACGCATATCCCTTAGCTTTAATATATAACGAACCCCCTTTAATGTTTAATGAAACTTTTTTTTTTTTTGGTTTTCAACAGTTTTGAGCAATTTCGTGTTATGTCCAAATAAGAAGGACGATAAATATAATAAATGCTAATCAAACTCAAGATCACGTGTATGAAATTCTGAAACATTAATCACTAAGCTAGCTAATGTCTCTTGTCCTCATCCTCAAATACTAAATCCTATTACACACTACTAATAACCTACAACTTAATTGGTAGAGTATGTGTGTGTTCTCTTCAACTTATATCAGATCAGATTTCATAATATAAGTACAATTCAAATTCTCATATATTTTCAGACTTTATCTTATCATATTAGATCAGATAAAAAAAATAAGACGAAGAGAATACACCTATACAAGTTATCAATTATGTACAACCCATAGCCCACCCCTTGATCGACTCAATCCCCCACAACACTTGCATCATTTTAAATACGTAGTATTCGGCTGTTGCCGCCTGATATGTCCAAATAAGATGGAGAGCCACCTAATTATAATTTATAAGCATGCTTTATTATATTGTAACTCCATAGTTTATCGTCATCATCAACTACTTCTACCGTACGTCATTTTTTCTTTTGGTCATTTTTTTTAGGATAATGTGTGAGATACTAGACTTTGGAATTGGACCCGACTGCAGGTTACCCGGCCTAATTTTAGCCAAATGTATGGTATTATTGGTATTTTCTCGCTTGTATAAATGTATAATCCACCCTCTCATGCTAGATATCTCTCTACCCCCATTTTTTTTTAACTACCGATAAATCGGGATGTTTCTTCGAGAGGAAAAAAAATTTGATTTCCTTTATACTTTTCCTTCCGTAAAAAATCTATTGAGAGGGACCTTATTTTGACCACCCCGCTAAATATAGTCCAGAAACTCGATTATAATTATGGTTTATGATCAATGAATTCCTTAGATTCCATAAACTTGCAATGAGTTGAGGTTTGAACTCATTACCTTGAGATTACAAGTAAGCCATCTATTGTACATTGACAAATTTGTTAGAACTTGGGAAGAGTAGAGGGACCGAATATTATATTTAAATGCATGAACACAATGCACTTTAATTTACCAACAATTACTTATTGAATTCCTACGAAATATTAGGATTTCATGATAAAAACTATTGAAATACAATAAAGAACACTAGCTTCTATTTGATTGTTCAACAAAGAGTGAAAGATAATTAAGCGGAAGTGTTTTGTGTCATTTTGGTTTGTCACACACTCAAAGGAAATTTACTGCATATATTATATCTAAGATAGTAAGAATTATGGAGAAGTCATTCTCTATCCGTTCATATGTGGCAAAAGTGGCACACCTTCACAAAGTCCTCTATTTAATAGAGTATCTCTTAAAATTTTTTAAGGAAAAATGTCTTTCAATTATGGAGTAACAAACACACTAGACACTACCGTTCAAAAAAAAAAAAAAAACACACACACACACTTTGAAAATTGAATTTTAGGCAGTTCGTTAAAAACATTTTGCCCACTCTTTTTTTTAATCCAAACAATTTGTCCGAACATTAATTAAACACACTCCATTTTAATTAAATAAATTATACTTAGAACTAGATTCAAACCTTACCTGTTACAATTTACGGTCATCTAGTTACCATAAACTAACTTTTATTAATGCTTTAAATTTGCACATAATATTATATCACTACAAAAAAAAGGCTAATTTACCTACCAAATTTTATCTACCGCATTAAAATCGGTAGGAAACTAAAAGTTGGTTAAGTTTCATACCGCTTATTAAATTTACTTAATGTTTTAATGACAGTAGGAAAATACCGACCGATTTTAAAAAATTACCAACCACCTAATGAAAGCAGTAGAAAATTTTCCTACCACGTATTATAATTACCTACCGAATAACTGTAGGTAAAAATTTACCTACCAATATTCAGTCGGAGATATAATTATTATTGTAGGTAATTTGCCCAAAAAAAATTAAAAAAATACAACCTAATTAAGAAGTTTAAATCTGCCAAAAAATGATATAAAGATGGATTTTTATGAAGTTATAGATTTTTTTTACAAATACTAGTTGTGCTCGGTTATGCGTGCCGCGCCCAACATGAAAAATTTCGGATTGAAAAATAAATGTGGCGTTTTTTAGATCGAAGTTTCCACATCAACCTTACTCAATGCTATTAAACTTTTGGACCCAAGGTCTTGGGTCGGTCTAGCTAGCTAGCATCTAGTGAAGCACCCATATTTCGAAATTCGAATGTTTTGGGTCGAATTCACGGGTCTGGCCGTAAAGTTGTAATAACTAAGGGCACTTGTAATAAAAGATTTGTATGGGTTTGTTTTCACTTTTCCTTACAATTAAAAGTTAAAATGCAAATGGTTACTAAATAGTAACCTCTTACTAATTTTTTTTGACAGTTTTTTTTTGGTGTGTGTGAGAGCTGTTTTTTTTTTTTTTTTTTGGTCTTTTTGCAAAGTAGTCCCATGCACAAATCTGGAATAGGTTTGTCTATTGTTGGTAAAAAATTTGTTAATAGAGAGGTTTGTATGTTAATGAGTTACCATGTGAAACAAACTTCTATTTGTCTCTCATCTTTTCTAAAACCCTAAAATCTCACTCTCCAGAGTATCACTTGTACAAAAACCTCGAGCTTCTTCTAGTAGAATCCAAATGCCATCAAATTAGCGTGTGTTATGTAAATGTCTACTTCCTAATTTTTTCTATTTCATCCATTAATTTTAAAGATTTGTTTCTTTCATTTGAATTTTCAATCTGATGTTCGTAAGTTTTAGGTATTGATTCGGAAATTTGAATTGGTGTTGAATTGATCGAAATTCGTGTTCAGTTAATGGCGTCAAACGCAGCATCTTTGAAGACAAAGGGGTCTATAAATCTTTGTTGTGTTCAGGTATTCCTCGTTCATTCATGAGCTTTTCCATTGAATTTAATTTCCACATTCTTTTTCTCCAGTGTTCTAAGTTTTGGTTATTTATTGATTTCAAATTATGATTTGTTTTTTAATAGTGGAAAGCAAAGTTAACAAAAACGGAAGAAAAGCGAAATGCTCTTCGCCAGGGTGTTGAAATCCTCAAGGGCCAAATTGATCGTCTTCTATTGGAGAATGCCAACTTGAAGACAGGTACTTTAAGGCTTAATTTAATATTCAGTAATCTTGAATTGTTGGTATCAAACTAAAATGTTAGCTGTTTTTACTACTGATTATGATTGTAGTGGCTAATTATTTGTTTGATTCATGGTGAGGAAAATAACATAGGAAGTAAATTTAATTGCAAAATATAACATTGTAAATTTGCTTGAAGAAAAGCTGTAAAAGTGTGACTATTTGCAAATACAACATTTGAAAGCTGTTTGGTTGATACAAATTTGAAAAGGAAAAAATCGCTGGAAATACAATTTTTCCCATAAAGAATATTTGATTGTTGATTGATACAAATTGCTGAAATTGGAATCTTTAGGGTGCGTTCTCTTCTACTTATTAGAGCTGAACGTATCTGAACTGAACTTATCTAAACTTATCAGAACTGATTTAACTTATTAGACTTGATTGAAACTTATTAGACCTTATTGAAACTTATTAAACCTGATTGAAATTTATTGGAACGTATTATATATGATTGAATAATAAATTAATAATAATAATAATCCAAAAAAGTAATATTCTATACATTTGAACCTATGTTCTTTTTTTATTGTTGAATTGCGTTCAAGGAAGTAGTAATAATTAATATCTCTTTTTTTCAAACCAATTATTAATTGATATTATCAATTCTAATAACAACTTATCTACATATTTAATTTTCCTTAAATCACGTGTAGTAAAATTAACAAACTGGAGCGGATGGAGTAATAATAATATGGAGGATGGTTAAATTTTTGTTTTGACCAAAATTAAATCAAACCCAAAATAAATAATTAAGTTTTATTTTATAATATAAAAAAAATATTTAATTAATTTACAACTCCGGTTGGTTTCTCTAAAAAAATTATAAAAGAAGAATGATAGAATAAAATTATTTTATGTTTTGTAAGAGTGATTTAAGGTAATTATTAATTTAATTAATTTTATTTAATCAATAATCAATAATTAAATAAAAAACTAAACCTGATTGGAACTTATTGACCTTGATTGGAACTTATTAGAAATTATTGGACCTTATTAGAATTTATTAGACCTTATTAGAACTTATTAGACGTGATATAACTTATTGGAACTTATCTGAACTTATTAAACCTGAAACTTATTTTTTTAAGGTGAAAAAAATGCACCCTTAATCTAGTATTCCTATGTAAGTGTAGGCAGTTTTGGGCTTTTCCTGAGATCGAAAATCTTACTAATAGCCTTTAAATCTTTGAAACAACCATTAGGTAACTCCACCCCGCCGCCCCCCCCCCCCCCCCAAGGCCCCAACAACCCACACACACTCCAATCTTTCTTGTTTGTAGCCTTATAAGAAGTGGTCAAGTTAGTTGCTTCTAACTTGCAAGTTGGAATGGCACATATGTATAACATACCCGAGGTAATGTTTGAGGAATTTGAGAAAATGATGTGAATTATATTATTAAACCTCAATGATTAATAACTGCTGCTGTAAGAGACAGTTTGTTTTCAACTTTGGTAGTCTTGCTTTGATTAATTGAAACTAGCCTTATATGCACGCTTTGCGTGCGATGATATTTGCAATGTATTCTTGAAAAATACGAAGGTTGTTTGTTCGAAAAATTAAATTATATGTCAAATTCACACTCTTTCACAACTTTACATAATCATCATAAACAAACTTTTTCCCTTTCATCTGACTATTCCACAACAATGAATAAAATTAAAGGTGTATTTACCGAGTATATTTTATCAGCTATCAAATTTCTATCATAATCAGAAGTAATATTTTTATGTGATAAAATATATCAATATGGTTGTGTATTTGTAGAGAATTCAAAAATATGAATTTTGGTGCTATTATTTTACTTTTACAAATTATACATTTTTTTAATATTTTCATTTTACAAAGTAAAAAAATTAGAATAACTTTCCTTAATTATTAGAAGTGGTGCTACTTAAATTTTAGAAAATTAAAAGGAGGAAACATAGACATTTCCAAGGGGACGCCAAAGCTCCCCATTGGCTTATATAATAAGCCTTGTATGCACGCTTTGCGTGCGATGATATTCTAAATGTACTTTTAATTAAATTTTAAAAAAAACGAAGGCTGTTTGTTCAAAAATTTGAATTATTTTTCAAATTTACACTCATTCACATAATCATAAAAAACTTTTCCCTTTTCATCAGCCCATCCCACAACAATGAACAAAAAAGAAATGGTTATTTTTATTATATTCTATCGGCTATCAAGTTTTTACGATAATCGAAAGGTAAAATTTTTATGTAACAAACTATATCAAAGATATGAATTTTCGTATTTTTATTTTATTTTTACAAATTTTATATTTTGTAATATTTTCATTTTAAGAAGTTTAAAATTTGTAATAACTTTCCATAATAAGTTGGAGTGATGCAAATTGAATGTTTGGAAAATTTTGAGGGGTAACAAAGACTTTTCCAGTGGACACTATTTCTCCCCTCTTGGCTTATAGAGATCTCTTCGCCTCCAAGACAATCTATTATGTTATGTTGCATCTACCAAGCAGGTGGGAACCCTTAAACAAACCTCATTACATACTGAATTAATCTGGCTTCTTTCTTCAAAATTGTATTAAGACTAGCTAGTTTTGAAATGATGATGATGATGATGATCGGGTTCTTCAATTGTAGGATTAGACCAACTATTTTGTGAAGTTTGCATCAATTTCTTCCATTGGAGCCAGGATTATGATTTGGTATACACTTGAATCTTTGAGTATCTACATACTTGGATTATCCGTTCTTGCTTGTTGACAGGAACAGACTGTGGAATCAATTGTTAGATTTGTTACATTGACTGATGTGTTCTTCTATGATTGTGAAATTGCAGCATGTGAAGAAGAGCGAACACGGTTAAATGCTGTAGAAGAGGAGAAACAAAAGGAAACATCATGTAGGATCTCCATTGAGAAAGAAATTGCTGCATTGAAGTCTGAGATATCTTCAACAAAGCACGAGGTAGCCTCTGGACATGCAGACTCGAATGAAGAAGTAACTCATCTTCAGGCTTGCATTTCTGAAAGGGAGGTGGAAATAGACCATCTTAAGCACCTACTTGATGCAGAAAAATTGGCTGTTGAGCTGGCGAAAAAAAATGGTACAGAGTTGCAGAAATCTCTTGAAAATGAAAAGTGCAAAGCGGGTGAAGCAAATAAGTTGGCTGCTGCTGCTTCAAGGGTAGCTGAAGACTGTAGAAATCAGTTAGAGACTCTTAAAAGTGAAGCTGAAAAAACAAAATTGATGTTGGATGAAGTGAGCATTAAATTTGAAGCTGAAAAGCAGAATGCTATCAAGGAGAAAAGTTGCAATGAAAAGCGGATCCAGGAGGAAGAACTCCGTGCTAATACTCTGCAAAAGCAGTTGGAAGAGGAAAAGCAGAAGGTTGAAAAGTTGCAAAAGGAGATGCAGGAAATCATGTCTTCTAAGAAGCCTGCTGATTCTCGTGAGTTAGATGAGGTTAAGAGAAAGCTTGAGGCGGAGAAGAAGAAAGTTGCTAAAGAAAAAAAACGCGTTGAAGAAGAGAAGGCCAGGGTTGTTGAAAAAAGAATGGTTGCAGAGGTAAATGAGAAGAAAGCTGCGGAAGAGAAATGCCGTGCTGAAAAATTGTTAATGCAATTGGAAGAAGAGAAGCAGAAGATTGGAAATTATCAAAGGGAAATGCAAGATCTTTTGTTATCCCATAAAGCTGTTAATTTATCTCAGTTGGATGAGCTTACGAAAAACCTTGAGGAAGAAAAGAAGAAAGTTTCTCAAGTGCAAACACAAGTAGAGGAAGAGAAGGTGCATGTTATGGAGCAAAGAAGGATTGCAGAGGCAAATGAGAAGAGGGTTGCAGAAGAAAAATGCCGTGCTGACAAACTGTTATTGCAGTTGGAGGAAGAGAAGCAGAAGATTGAGAAATATGAAAGGGAAAAGCAAGAACTTTTGTTGTCCCATGATGCTATTTATTCCTCTGAGTTAGACGAACTTAAGAAAAACCTGGAGGAAGAAAAGAATTTTTTTTTTCAACTGCAACGGCAGGTGGATGAAGAGAAGGCGAGCGTCATGGAGCAAAGAATGATTGTTGAGGCAAATGAGAAGAAGGTTGCTGAAGAAAAATCCCACGCTGGCAAACTTCAAATGCAATTGGAAGAAGAGAAGCAGAAGATGGAGAAATATCAAATGGAAATGCAAGATGTCTTGTTGTCTCATAAAACTGTTAATTCATCTGAGTTAGAAGAGATTAAGAGAATCCTTGAAGAAGAAAAGAAGAAAGTTGCTCAGGCACAAAGGCATGTGGAAGAAGGGAATGCAAGGGTTGCGGAGAAAAGAAGGATTGCAGAGGCAAATGAGAATAGGTTTTTAGAAGAAAAGTGCCGTGCTGACAAATTGTTATTGCAGTTTGAAGAGGAGAAGGTTCTGAATTTGCAAGGAGAGTTGCAAAAAGTTAGTTCATCTCAAAAATCTGCCCATGCTTCCGAGGCGGCTGATGTTTATCGGAAACTTAAGGCAGAAAAGAAGAAAGTTGCAAAAGAGAGCAAACGTGCTGACCTTGAGATGTCCAGAAAAGAAGAACTGAAAAAGCTTGCAGAAATCAGTATTAAGAATGCCATGGAGGAAAAGAGTCGTGCTGACAAGTTATTTGAGGAGTTAGGAAGTAGCAGAGAAACAATTGATAAATTAGAGAGGGAGCTGAATAAGGTGAATGACGTGCTAGAGGCTGTAAGAAAAGAGGTGGCAAGTGATAAAATGTGTGAAGATGTGCAGATGATAAAGTCAGACGAGCGAGGAAAAGTTGCTGTAGAAAATGAAATGAGATCCATGGAGAAGTGCCAAGGTGATAATTTATTAAAAGAGCTGGAAGTTTCTAGACAAAAACTCCGGATTATGGAACACGAGTTACAGGAAGTCAAATTGTCCAGGGGTTCCCCTGCTTTTGTCGTGGATGAGCAGGCTGCAAGAATCAGTCTTTTGCAAGAACAATTAAAATTTGAGAAGAAGCGAGTAAAACATGCCAAGGAGGTCTCTAAACTAGACAAAGGGCGCAATAAGATATTGCAGCAAGAACTACAGAGATTAAAGCAGGACTTGCAGTGTTTATTGGACCACCTTAGTATGCTAAGTTATAATTTTGGTGGTAGAAGTGGTGTGACTAGTCTACCAAAGGTTTGTCAAGCAAAGATCCTTATTTGTTCAATATCATTTATTTCCTCAGTTTGCCTTATACATTGTTGCCTTTCTTTCCTTTAAATTTCTTAATGGTTTTGTGCTGATCTTTGCTTCTTTGTCATTTGAAATTCCATGGCTACATGAAGGCTTATTTTCATACCCATTGCCTTTCTTTTTTGCTTTGGCTTGACCGTTTTTATCTTCAAGATGAATTTTTGCATGGGTTTATTTTGATTTCTCACATGCTATATATTGTATCTGCAGAAATCAGGCCAGTCTCAAATACATTTCTATGGTGACAAGGAGCTCAGAATGTCTACTTTGTCATCGAGGGATGCTTCATGTCTTTTCAAGCAAAACATGCATGTTGGGCAAGCTGGACTACGCATGGAATCAACCTCAGGTATGGAGAATGAATTGGATCCTCTACAAGGGGGTTCTCGTGGAGATAATATACCAAGTTATGCCCTTAACTCCAATACAGCATCTTTTTCTGATGAACAGTTGATGGGATCACAGGAAAGAGTTGCTGGCCCTCATACTATGACAGCAGGGTTATCAGCGGAGAACACAGACCAACAAGCAATGACGCTCAAATGCTCTAATGAGTGTTACAAACAAAAAAGTGTTGAGAAAGCTGGTATTGCTGGGGAACATATCATAAAAAGCCCTGTTGAAACTGGTGTTGGCCGCACCAAGAAGAGGAGGAAGATTTTTGATGAATTTGAATCTATCAAATATATGCATTTTGAAGGTAAAAGAATCTTCGAGGAAGCAGAAAAAAAGATGTTCTCTTTGCAAAATATATTATTACGACCCATGTTGAATGAGAGGAAAGAAAAGGAAAGTTTGCTATTGCCTACTAATAATATAACTAATTTATCTGGCAATTTTGGTGAGTCTGGCAAGAAAAAGAAGCCATTATGCGAACCACAAATACTTCAGCAAGCCAATGACTCTAATGAGCACATTTTAGTAGATGAAGTTATTGCTCCAAGCACCACGGAGACCAAGGAAAATTCACAATCTTTATTTGCTCTTGATAGAGACGGGGTGAAAGAGGTTCAAGGTGCTCTGAAGAGCTTTGAGCAATTGATAAATGGAGATTACATGAAACTGCTCGATTTGGATGATTTAGTTGCTGAGGAATGTTTCAGGATGGCGATGGAGAGGCCGCTGTCTCCAATCCTTCCGGAGTTTGATTTGCATGATTTTGGGCAGAAGGTTGGAACACAGACGCCGACTGTATCAACATCTGGAAATGAAGCTGTGCATCAGCATCAATTTTCAGTACATGATAAAAACCAACTGTACTTTGTTTTGTTTTCTGATATGGAAGTTGGCAGTATAACCAGGATATTAGGTGCTACTAAAACTTGTGTCTGTCGTTGCCTTTTTCTCCAAAAGGATTGGTCAGTGCATCATATGCTAGAGGCATTAATGTTGGAAAAAGATCTGAGTTCAAGGTAATTAATTTTCTTTATTCAGATTAACAACCTGTGAATACTTGGTAGTCATTGTGAAGTTTCTTTCTGGGAAGCCTTTGTGTGCTATAAAATCGGTTCTTGTTGGTAAGTGTTATTGTAACGATCAGTTTTACATAATTCGCCTTTTAGTTGACTTTTATAATTCATTGTTCGCCCAACCAAAAATAGCCCAAAAACGACCATACTTTGCTTTTTTCGGATCACAATTCACAGACACTTAGGAAACTGTGTAACACTGGTAGCAATTACCATTCCCAAGAGTTCTGCATTTTTTGGAGGCACTGCTGCAGGAAATTCTATTGTTCTGAAACAATCCTTATTCCATAGACCGTGTTCCGTCTTTGTAACCCTCCCTTTTTGTTTGAACCATGTTTCACATTTTGGTGTTGGTGTTGATAGTAGAAAGTGTAATTCCCCCATTTTAATTTTTGCTCCATTTGGAAATTGGAATCTTGTTACTATCTAAAATTAAAGTATTGTAGATTCTTCAAAATAGATAAGTAAAAATAGTTGTAGTCTTGTTGTTTAATTGGTCTCAAATAGTGATTTTAGAACATCATTTTTTTTTAAATTTAAAACATGATGTCATTAGTGCTATCAATGGTAAATTTGTATATTCGCAATTTTTTGAAAATGAAATGGGGTGAACAAATTGAAATTTCAACAGGGGTACAAATCAAGAAAAGTTTGTTTCTCCCTCCCCCTTGGATCCACACACTTGTGATTTGTTCCTTTTCTTTTATAGTTCTCTTACTATAATGCATTTTGTGTCCAATGGCTTATGAGCCACATTTTACAAAGACAATCGAGTTTATATAAGCTGTGATTATAATGTGTGTTTTTGCCTTTGTGCATTAACAGGGAAAAAGCATGTGTTCTTTTCTCTCTGATGCTACTAAATTTCTCTGCTGTATCATCTTTCAAGCTTGTGGACTTTCATAGCAAAGAGCTAATGGATTCTTTTTCTGCTCATATACATACAGGTATAATGATTTGTGTCATCTTTCTGTGATTTCTTACTCTCCTCCATCGTTCTCATGAAACTATCTTTTCATATAATCACATGCTTTCACACTTCCTATATTACTATTTTGTTGCTTATTATTGAACCACATCTTTTGTCATGCAGTGCTATTTGATCATGATGCAAGAGTTCTCTGTGCAAAAGTCTGTGACCTCCATGACTTGCTTTCTTTGAGTGATGATCTAATAACCAACAGGAAAATTTTGTCTAATAATGATCTGGCCTATGAGTCAGTGACTGGTTGTGATCTAAGTATTGAGATTATGCACGAAGGGGAGTTAATTGTCTTGCGGCCCATGATGGCTTCAACTACTCTGGTTGTGGCAGCGACCGTTGTTTTGGCATCTATCTGTAAAGCAGTTGGTCACATTGGTTTGGTATGTGAAATTTCACTGAAAATTCTTCAGATGGGCAGAGCCGAGTATTCATTGGCACTAACAGTTCTTCATGGTTTTGCGGACATATGTGGTGAAGAATACATTACTAACTGTAATTTCTCTCTAGTCATGAAAGTAGTTAAATCTGTGGTTACCTTCATGGAGGGTACTCTGGCAAAGAATGCCAAAAAGGATCTCCAACCAGGTGATAGTAATACTCAGCATCAATTCACTCAATGTGTCAGATGCCCCTTCTCAGAGGCCACTGTTTCTCTAGATGATATTTCATCATACCTACTAGCAGAATTGCAAAGACATGTGCCCCAAAATCAAGCAGTTTTGGCACATTCATTAAACAGTGAAGTTCTCTCTTTTGTTCTAGGGGATGTCCTGTCATCTCTGGAGCTCATTGCGTCCATAATGGTACTTATTCATAGCTCAATTTTAGTAAATAATGACGGCTTATTCTCCTTTTGTCAACCAATCTAAAATGTCTGATCTATGATTTATTCTTGCAGTGCTGGGATTGGGTATGTAACAAAGTTATACCAAAGCTATATAAGATGCTTGAATCAAGTCATCAGGAAAATAGGGTCTTCTCTACTGCCCTTATTGTCCTTCTAGGTTTTATTGGGAGGTGAGTTTTACTGTGATTATAATTATACAGCAGCATTGCTTTCCTATTTCAGGCATGATTTTTTTTTTTTTCTTTCAAGACCTCACTAACATATTATATTACAGACTGGGAGTGGAAGCACGGGGATATGATGACGCTGGAGTCAAGGGCATAAAACACCAGTTGTCGTGTCTTTTACATCAGACTTCTGTTGCAAAGTATGATCTAACTCTATCCATGGCGATCGTGTATGAACTGATTGGCCTCTATTCAAAAGGTCACGAGATGTTTCAGAAGGGTAATTATGTTGAGCTTCTATCTGAAGATGGTCATTCTCCATCGTCATCCAGTATAGTAAGCAAGTTCCTCTCTTCTCTTAGCAACGAGCAGATAACCTCCTTGTCTGGCCTAATGAAACCTATTACAGGGTTACACGCTTAGTTTTTCGGGGTGGGAAGTTGCAAGTAGCAAAATTTTGCTGATTATTTTAGTCGAATTATTGGTAAATTGTTGTAAAGTAAGCCAATTTTGCTGGTAATTTTAGGCAGTTAGAGGCTTGGAGCTCACATCACTAGGTTTTTACTTTGCAGATGTATAGTGACTGTTCTAGGAATTGTAGGCCCATTGATGGAAGTTGCTCCAAAAAGTTGGCAAAAATTTGTCAATTTTTTTTTTTTTTGGCCTGTACGAAAAAAAAGGAATATTTTAACATATGCCCAATGTTTCAGAGTGTTTCTAAATGCAGCCCTCATTTTACTTACTAAAGCTTGCATTTGGACAATTTTGCCCTTGGCTACACGTGCGTGTGTTGAACGTAGAAAAAAAACACATCATATACTAGGGCGCATGACCTATGCTCCCTGGCTTAGGTCCAGTGAGATCTAATGGTTAGGATTTAATGATTTATGTGAGAAAGATTGTTTATGTGATAATATATCTAGAGCTTTGATTCAGTGTGATCTAATGATCAGGATTTAATGGACTAATTTTTTTTATTAAAAAAAACTTAGGTAACTACATCCTTTTTGTGAGGGATATATGAAACAAAAAAAGCGAAACTTTATTATTTTTTTTATCAAAAATAAATTAAATTTATTTTCTTATCAAAAAATAAAAATAAATTAAATAACTTAAATTTATTTTTATCAAAAATAAATATCATATGAGTTCAGATTCAACTATATGTGTCCAGGTCTAAGGGACTGATATGACAGAAATGTTATTGTTAGATCAGTCTGACACAATACCTTTTCTTAGATAAATCAGGATTTAGTATTGAAATAAAATAAACCACCCTCATTTTTCTTTTCGAAAGAATCATTGTTAGGTTTGGGTAATTGATTAACCGCCGTAACCCAAAGATCAAGATTAACACGTATAACAAGGAGTCTCAATCTCAAAGTTTTTAACTATATTTGGTGATTGACTTTTTCTTAGAATTAATATATGCTAACCGAAAGGTGATTTTTCCAAGGATCATGCATGAACATATAAATTGCGTTTCCTACCAAATGAATGCAATAATTGGTGTTTTAATCAAAATGCTTCAATATTTAGGGACATATTCACATTCAAAAGCATGGAGAGTGATTGGCATGTCTCACTTTGAAAGATAGGTTTGACTTTCTTACTGTTTTCTCATGTGTTTGTTGGATTATGCCCATATTTGGATGCATAATTCAAGGTCGTTTATGTCTTTTTTAGGATAATAGAGATTTGATTCAAACAAAGAACAATTTTGGCCATATGTTGAAATTTATCTAGATATATTAAAATGGGTACATTAGTTATCTATATAATCAAGGCCTTTTGGGTTAGCGGAATCTGAGAATAAAGATATATTTATATAATGTGGTGGAGACCTTAGATCGATCACAACTTCACAGAAAGCCTCCATAACGAATATCGGATACTATAGAGTCATATGATGGAGAAGAAAAATCCTAAACACCGCACGACTCAACATTCCCTCAATATGGGAAATATTTTGTATAAAGATCTAAAATGGACAACAAGGTCACAAGGTTCATCCCAGTACATCATTGGGAGTAGGATGGGAAAACGAGGTGAAAAATGAACCCTCAAAAAGCCTCCAAGAGATGAAATCAAAAGTTATAATCCACGCTTTTTGAAGTTTCGATGCCTAGAAATTAATATATCCTAGAATATTTTGGTTGCATCCTTGATGACAAGAAGCCCTAAGGAAGGTTATCGAACTCTAAGAAATCATTTGATAGAACTGGATGACACAAAACACCACAACCAACATCAAATTTTGAAGGCCTAAAATGAAAATTGAGTCCTCCTTGCATTGTAAGACCATGAGACAAGGATTAAAAAATAGGGCAAACAAAATAGCCATGAAACAACCCATGGGAGTTGGAATTGAAGTCTGTAGTACATATTTTCTGAGATCCTTACCGAGCGAAATCCGGCGTATCCCAATACATATTAGCGAGATCCTTGGATGATAAGAAACCTTTGGGATGGATATTGAATGTTGCATGCGGAGTCATATGGAGCTAGAAGGCATAAAACACGACAAGATCCAACATTGAATATATCATTTGAGATGACACAATACTTCGATACAAAAGCCTAAGGTTGAAAAATGATCCAACATGTAGGATTATAGGTCATGGGTGAAAAAATAAAGTATATATTGCCTGAATTTAGAACGACCCCAAGACCCGAAACTGAAGGGTATTTATCCATGTCTTTTGGATCCTCAATGCCTACCAACAAAAAGGTATTGAAAGATTATGGCGGATTCATTGCATGACAAGAAGATCCAAGGCGAATATTGGACTCTCTAGAGTCATATAATAGAATCGGAAAATCCAAAATATCATACGGCTAGGTGAACATCGAAAACCTTTGAGATGACATAATATTTTTGTCATGGAGGCATAATAGTGATTAGTGACTCTATCTCCCAATCTAATCCTATAGATTGGAGAGTTAAATCTCACAAATCACTCCATTACCCTTGAACAACATAACAATGGACCAAAACTTTAAGGGTAATGTTATATCTATATGTAGTCTTCAGGTCTGTATATAGGCATCAATTATCCTTCTAAAAATGATACTCCCTTTGTCCATAAATAAGTGCTCCATTTTGACCAAAAGGCTCTCACAGTTTTGGTCAAAATGGAGCACTTATTTGTGGACGGAGGGAATATTATTTTGTAAATTAGCGACAAAAATACACATTATACCTTCTTTGGTGAATGAAGATCTTTTTTTTTAAGGAATGGATGATAGATATGTATGAACAGTAATAACAGAGACGTGGATAATTTATTTCCAAACAATCAATTCCTGTGTATAATAATTTCAATATCTGGAAAAAAAGAAGGAAAAAACCTTTTTACATAAACTCATAGCAGTATTAAATATCTAGTTTTTTCTCATAGCAACTTGAGCATCTTGAGTCGTTCTTCGTGCTCCGTATCCAGCTTAGGTGGAGTGTAGCATCCATGTAAATCTTCTACAATATATTCCTGAAAATGAAACCAGATGAACAATGTCAACCATGATGCACATTACATGGCTATACACACATACTGTTAGGGCTGTATCCACTACAAAAACTTTTTCAACTAGTTTTCCTGAAATCATAATGGAAATTGCTAGAATAGGTAAAGACTTTTCAAGTAATAATTTAAAGTTGTATCAGCACAGAAACTGTTAAATGCAAGTGTAGATGCGCACTAACCTTTGTGAGTTCCCTCTTAGTGAGGATATGGTAATGTCTCTGCCATATTCTTTGAATAGCCATGGTAGCAGCAAGGAAACCATACGCAATTCCAAGGATTGCGAAGATCACAACAAGAACAATGACGATGAAAAAAAATGCTTCCATAGATGCAGGCAAACAATCCAAGACACCGCATCCATAACAGCAATTCTGGCAGCCGACCATGTGCGGATCATTGCTGTTAAGGGAGGAGCAGTGAATTATTATCCCACAGAATCCAAGCAACACGAAGAATGTCACCACACCTGCCCACAAAAACAAGGGCCGAATACAGGAGATGAAATGTTAAAATGAGATGCAGACGACAATTGTTTCATACTATCTGTTGACTAGATAAATTTGCTGGCATGCAGGAAACCTACACTAAAATTGTCAGTAAAGAGTCAAGAAGACTAAAGCTAGCATAAACAAGTTGGATGCATGGCAAATTGGTAAAAATAGAATAAGAAAACCTAACTAAGAATCTCATTTGCCGGGAAATATGGGCAGTTCAAGGAATAATGACATTAAGCTCAGTAAATCATGTATGCGCAAACACGTTAACATAAGAGGGAAGAAAGATACAAATATATCTGATTTCGACGCCTCATAATATATAGAATAAGGGAATAATCTGCTCTCCCTATTTCAGGAAATTACATTGGCTCCAGATTAAGGTAATTTTAGCCTATTGGGTTCTCTAATGGTTCAATATCAATAAGTTATATTTTCCTAGAAGCACTTAGCATTATAATTGTGCTTAGGAAAGTCATGGGGCTTTCCATAGGTGTTTGGCATTATGCCATCATGGAATTGTCAGGAATTGAAGCACGTGAAATTCCACAAATGCTAACAGATTCCTAAATCACTTTCAGCAATTTAAGTCACAAAAACTTCAATCTTGCACATGTTATGCTTCTCCACTTCAGATTTTTTTTCCGGTCATTATCATTCCACACTTTACAGCTTCTTTCTCACTATGGAATTCCAGCAGAAGACTCCTTATCAGTCACAAACTCACAACATATTCTTCGTCAACACTTCCACAGAAGCATGGAGCCTGTCCACAACCCCAAGTCAAAAACACCAATGTACAATATACCCTTCCCACATTCAATTCATTTCTTATCTTTGAACCAATACACCAACTCTCCACATCCATGGGGTAACACCATCAAAACATGACATAGTAGTCAACACAATCGCCATAAAATCAGCAATCATACCCTACATGGGACTAGGGAGACTAATAGCTGTGGAATAAGCCTTGATTAAGATATACAACAAATCTGTAATTCAGACATCCATAAAAACAAGCAGCGCCATCTTCAGATGTTCTGCCACAATGTGAATCAAGAACTCGAATCAGCTACCCAATAGATCTTCTAGCTTGCCCCAATATGAGCTGGGCAGCATTAGGTTTTTTCCTGTTTATACAGTACCAAAATCCATCATAACCAGAAGATGCCCTTAACAATTTGATGGCCATCTCTTTCTTCAATCAGTGTATTCTATCTGGTTATAAAATTGGAAAGTTAAAAAACCAAACCTATATAGTTGACTACTTCAACAAGTCCGCCACTAATTATCACCTCAAAGTTAATCCAAATCACCTTGGCCCCATAATATATTAGTTTTCCGTCATTTTCTCTTTCTGCTCTGTCAGCATAATGGCATACTTCCATGCCTCGTTCAAACAATAAAGAAAATTACACTGTCGCTTTAATGCTTTATAGCCTTTTCTTTTTGGCCAAAAATAGCTCATTCTGGCCACCAAATTATTTTCGCATAATAACTTCACCACGGGTCAAGGGGCCATAGGGAGGCCCCACGTGATTTTTCGGGCGCTCAAACCAACCGTTGTGCCCTCCGAGGGGGGTTTTTCAGTGCTCGGGTCGTATTGGATTGTTGGGCCACACGACTCAATTCTGAGACTCCAATGCGACCGGTTTCCTTCCTAGCGCATGCCCATCATGTTTTCAACCTTCCGGGGTTTTCCTGAGTATTTTCGTTTCTAGGCCCCGGCAAGTCCCGAAAAACGTGGATTATAGCCTTTGGTTTTCGGCCAAAAATAGCCCATTCTGGCCACCGAATTATTTTCGCACAATAACTTCATCACGGGTCAAGGGGGTCACAGGGAGGCTCCACGTGATTTTCGGGCACTCAAAATCTCAAACCAACCGTTGTGCGCACTGAGGGGGACTTTTCGGTGTAAGGGCTTACTAATTTTTCGGGCCACACGACTCATTTATGAGACTCCGATGCGCCCAGTTACCTTTCCTGGGCCTATCCATCATGGTTTCAGCCATCCGGCGTGTTCTGGAGCATTTTTATTCACAGGCCCCAGGGAGCCCCAAAAAGCGCGGATTATAGCCTTCGGCTTTCGGCCAAAACTAGCGCGTTCCTACCGCCGAATTATTTTGTCACAATAACTTGATCACAGGCCAAGGGGCCACAAGGAGGCTCCACGTGATTTTACGGACGCTCAAACCCAATGTCGTGCCCTCCGAGGGGGGCTTTTCGACGTTCGGGGTTTTCGGCCACACGGCTCATTCTCGAGACTCTGATGCGCCCGATTTCCTTCTTGGGGCCTGCCCATCATGTTTCCACCCATTCGGGGTGTTCCAGAGCAATTTTCTTCTCGGGCCCTGGGGAGCCTCGAAAAGCGTGGATTATATAGCCTTTGGTTTTCGGCCAAAAAATAGCATGTCCAGCCACCGAATTATTTTCGCACAATGACTTCATCACAGGTCAATGGGGCCACAGGGAGACTCCATGTGATTTTTGGGGCGCTCAAACCCAATGTTGTGCCTTCCGAGGAGGGCTTTTCGATGTTCGGGGTGTACTAGGCTTTCGGGCCCCATGACTCATTTCTGAGACTCCGATGCGCTCGGTTTTCCTTCCTAGGACCCTCCCATCATGTTTTCAGCCATCCGGTGTGTTCTAGAGCATTTTTGTGCTCGAGCCTTGAGCAACCTTTGGCTTTCGGCTAAAATTAGTCCGTTCCGGCTGCTGAATTATTTTCGCACAATAACTTCATCACAGGTCAATGGGGCCATAAGTAGGCTCAACGTGACTTTTCAGGCGCTCAAACAAACCATTATGGCCTTCGAGGGGGGCTTTTCAGTGTTTAGGGCGTCCTGTGTTTTCGAGCCCCACGACTCATTCCTGAGACTCTGATGCGCTCGGTTTCCTTCCTGGGCCTGCCCATCATGTTTTCAACCATCAAGGATGTTCTGGAGCATTTTTGTTCCAGGTCTCAGGGAGCCTTGAAAAGCGTGCCTTTTGTTTTTGTTGTTCGGGGGCTCGTTCCGAGTCCCGTCATCGTTTTCCCCGAAATTCGCACACGTGATCCGGGGTACCATCTGGGGTCTTATGTATGTTTTAATCATCCAATCACCACCGTTGCACCCTACAGGCCCGTTTTTTCGCCACCCGAACAAATGGGTTTTATGTGCATTTCAGCCTTTCAAACAACCTCGGTTGCTGGTTTCCACTTGCGTAGGCTCGTTTTATAACCCAACAAATACTCCATATGATTTACGACCACTTTCATTCTGGGATCCTGGAACCCTCCCAAAAGCGTGAATTATAGCCATCTAGTCTTGCCTTCAGGAGTTCGTTCCGGGCCTATTAGCATTTTCCATAAAATTCGCACTCATGGTCTGGGTACCATCTGGGGTCTTGTGTCCGTTTTCACCATCCAATCACCACTTTTGCACTGTACATGCCCGTTTTTTCGGCCACGCGAATGAATGGGTCTTATGTGCATTTCATCCCTTCAAACAACCTTAGTTGTTGATTTCGGCCACTTTCATTCTGGGACCCTAAAACCCTCCCAAAAGCATGAATTATTATTCACCATTTTTGGAATTTTGGTCCGCTCCGGCCTCTGGGGCCCTGGATAAAAGATGGCCGAAACTTGTCATAGGGTTTTATTGTGTCGTGTAACGCGCCCACTTAGGTTTTTGGCCACACCAAGTAGACGTTTGAGAATCAAAATTCCAATAAATAAATAAATATGCGATTCGACATTATTTGGTGTTTTGTGATAAGTCACTTGTAAGGGCTTCACATTCCATTTTTTGGGATCAAATCCCTGTGTGAACCTCCTTAGGACACCCTTGACACGTGGTAGAGCAATTGAGAAAATTTTGGGGGGATTCCGATCTGGTCAACCAAAATGCCGAAATCAAAGCCTATATTTCACCATTTTTTGGCTTTCGCGTCTGCTCTAGGGTCTCGGAATAAAGATGGCTTAAACTTTTTTGGGTGTTTATTGGGTTGTGCAACGCGACCACTAAGGTTTTCGGCCACACCGGCGGACGTTTGAGAGTTAAAATTCCCATAAAATACGAGATTGGGCATTCTTCAATGATTTGTGGTAAGTCACTAGTAAGGGCTTCGCACTCCATATTTTGGACCAAATATCGGCGGGAACCCTCGTAGGGCACCTTTGACATGTGGAAGAGCAATTGAGATTAATTCAGGGGACTCGGATCTGGTCACCCAAAATGTGAAATCAAAGCTTGTAATTCACCATTTTTGAACTTTCGGGACCACTCTGGAGCCCTGGAACAAATATGACCGTAACTTTTCTTGGGGTTTTATTAGGTCATGCAACTCGCCCACGAAGTCTATTTCCCTATCGGCTATACCGGCGGAGGTTTTAGAGTCAAAAATCACAAAAGATACGCGATTCGACATTATTTGGCATTTTGGGGTAGGTCGCTTGTAAGGGCTTCGCAATTCATACATTGTGCCAAAACCTTGTGAAAACCCCCTTAGGGTAGCCCGAACATGTGGTTGATCAATTGGGAAATTTTTTAGGGGATTTCGATCCGGTCACCCAAAATTCCGAAATCAAAGTTTATAATTCACCATTTTTGGACTTTCGGGTTCGCTCCGGGGTCTCGGATAAAAAATGGCCAAAACTTTTATGGGGTAATATTGGGTCATGCAATGCGCCCACTATGGTTTTCGGCCACACCCGCGGACGTTTGATAGTCAAAATTCCCAAACAATACGTAATTTGGCATTTTTTACGATAAGTCGCTTGTAAGGGCTCTGCACTCCGTATTTTGGTAGAAATCCTTGTGGGAACCTTCTTAGGGTACCTTAGGCATGTGGTAGAGCAATTTAGAAAAATTTGGGAATTCCGATCCGGTCACCCAAAATGCAGAAATCAAAACCTATAATTCACCATTTTTGGGATTCCGGACTGCTCCAAGGCCGCTGATAAAAAATGGCTGGAACTTTTCATGGGGTTTTATTGGATCTTGCAACGCGCCCACAAATTCACAAAAGATACGCGATTCGGCATTACTCGGTGTTTTTACGGTAAGTCGTTTGTAAGGGCTCTGCACTCCATATTTTATACCAAATCCCTGTGTGAGCCTCCTTAAGGCACCCTTGACATTTGGCAAAGAAATTGAGAAAATTTTGGGGGGATTTCAATCTGGTCAACTAACATGCAGAAATCAAAGCCTATATTTCACCATTTTTGGGCTTCTGGGTCCACTCTAGGGCACCGAAACAAAAACTGTTGAAACTTTATTGGGGGTCTTATTGTGTTCTGCAATGCGCCCACAAAGGTTTTCGACCACACAAACGAACGTTTGAAGGTCAAAATTTTCCAAAAAAATATGCAATTCATCATTATTCGGCATTTTTGCGATAAGTAAGGGCTCTGCACTCCGTATTTTGGGAGAAAACCCTGTGGGAACCTTCTTAGGGTACCCCTAACTCGTGGCAGAGCAGATGAGAAATTTTTTGTGGTGATTCCGATCCGGTCACCCAAAATGCCGAAATCAACCCCAATAATTCTATGTTTTTTTTGCTTTCGGGTCCGCTCAGGTGCCCATGAACAAAAATGGCCATAACTTTTGATGGGGTTTTATTATGTTGTGCAACACACTCACTAAGGTTTTCGGCCACATCGCACGGATGTTTGAGAGTCAAAATTCCTAAAAAATACGTGATTCGGCAACATTTGATGTTTTTGCGGTAAGTCACTTGTAAGGGCTCAACACTCCATATGCCTATAATTCCTAAAATGGCAGAGCAATTGAAGAAAAATTGGAGGGATTCCGATCCGGTCGCCCAAAATGCCGAAATCAAAGCTTATAATTCACCATTTTGGGCTTCCAGGGTCCGCTATGGGCCCCGGAAAAATGGCTGAATCTTTTCTAGGGGTTTTAATAGGTCTTGCAACGCGCCCACTAAGGTTTTCGACCACACCGGTGGACATTTGAGGGTCAAAATTCCAAAACAATACGCAATTTGTCATTATTCGACGTTTTTTTTATAATTCGCTTGTAAGGGCTCCGCACTCCGTATATCGGGTGTAGTCCTGTGGAAACCTTCTTAGGGTACCCTTGACACGTGGCATAGCAATTGAGAAATTTTTTGGGGGGATTCCGATCCGGTCACCCAAAATGCCGAAATTAAAGCCTATAATTCACCTTTTTTTGGCTTACAGGTCGGCTCCGGGGCCACTGAAAAAAATGGTTGAAACTTTTCATGGGGTTTTCACCTTCCCACTTCCACCTTCTAAATTCTAATAACAATGTCCTAATAGGACAAGGAAATGAAAAGGATGGCATACAAATTTACCTACGCAGTAGTAGAATGGTATAGGATGCTTTGACAATATGCGATCCCATCCATCACTAAATGAATTCCTAAAAGCCCCATCTTTGTCCATAAGATATGCAAAGGCTCCCATTGCAGCAATTGCCTGTAAGACAACATGTTAGAGGAAAATTGTTAAACACTGGAAAAAGAATACTCAGTCCAATACAAAGTGTCTAAACTGATCAAAAACACATAACATAATAGTTCCAAAATTTTCTCTAATCGGAAGGTCAATAAATGAGAAGAATGAATTAATCTCAATGAATTGTTTTCAGAAGCAAGATGATAATGGAATCATCAAATATGGGGCATGGTGAAGAGTGAAGCCTTGATAAATTTCCAACCAAAATCCTTAATATACTTTCATAAGCCTGAAGTACTATTCTATGTGAAAATTATGATTTCTGATGCAGGTGGGACAGCACAATACAAATGTATAAAAATTGTACAACTGATCAGCCAAATTTTCAAACCCAAACAACAAACCCTCCAAACTCAATAAGCACATAACATAACAAAATTGAAGAAACTAATTCTCCTGAGCATGGTCAGATGATGTGAAAACAAAGCCCGATAAGGTACACAGGCTCCTTGAGTCCTTCGTCAAAGAGGGTTACACAAATCACTAAATGATAATCAAGCCATCAACTCTTACTTTGCCCATGATACTCGGTGCTTACACCATCCCATATTCCCATAAACATCTATCGAGTAAGATATCACAAACACAGTTCATTAGACTCAATTCCTTCATTCCACAGTAGTCATCATGGATTCTTAGAAGAAATAGTGAAATACACACCTTGCAACAACCAAGACCATCACCCTCAAATAATTATAATTCATCCATAAAACCTGGACCTTACCGAGTACCGACTCTCATGGTTTCTAGTCACATATACTGCACAAATCACAATATCTAGAAATTGGCAGTACTATAAAGGCTATAAATTCATCTACAGTTTAGTCATCTTAAAGACCTAGACTCTGAGGGTTTTTCCTCCCCTCTCTTGATGAAATAATCCACCTCATTAAAATGGAATATACTACGGTCAAAACTTGATAAAGATAGGTAACACAAAGCTCCAAAAGCCTGAAAGACTAAAGTCAGTGACATACACCAAAGAGCCCAAGTTGCCGAAGAAGTGAAGTCTAAAACCTATAGAGCCTGCTTAGTCAGTGCAATCAAAGCTTCAACAAACAGAATCAACATGCCACCTCTTGATAAGCTGTTTTCGTCCGATTTTTTTTCCTCTTTTCTACTATTTTACCACAATCTAAAACAAGCCAAATGATACCCTTCTATATCAAAATTGAATATGAGAGAGAACAAAATAAGGAACCAAAACTCACCAAGGATAACAGCTAGACTAACAATGATGTGTGTACGTGTCACAGACTCACAGTACTACTGCTGCTGCAATAAAAAAATCGACCATTGCAGCAAGACAAATACCTCACAGCACTCTCTTTTTTTTACCGATCAATATTTGAAATGGTGCTCTATGGATAAAAAAAGTCTTGAACCAAAAAAAAATGATTGAAAGAACAAGGATTTATTACAACCCATTCCATTAATAGCTTCAATCTGCTATCTCTTCCATTCTGTTGCAGTGGACTCTTAAAACAAACAACCTCTTAGGTAGAAATAAGTAAACCTTAGTTCGGCCAGTTTGGTTGCCAGTCATAAATGGTGGTAATGGAAATGGTTTTATAGCTAAATTAGGAAGGAAAATCAATACTCATTCCCATGCTAGTGCTAACTTAACTCCAATTCATCTAATTAACTTCACAAATATCCATTCCCATCTAATACCACCCTCCCCCATGGTAATGGATGGTAATAGAAAATAAGAAGAAATTTCAAGTTTGGGAATGAAAAATATGTTTTCCATGGGGATTATGAAGTTTTTCCTTAACAAATTACCCTTTAAATCCATTACCATTACCACTACCACAGATTATTACCAATAACCAAACGGGCCGTAAGTTTCTAAGCTAGTAAGCTTGACAAGCATATAGAAAATAATGCTCCAAGAGTCCAAGCACCTAAAATACAGAAGCTTAAAATGACTTTACAGAAAATTTGAATAACAAGTAACACACTTCGTCACTTAGTAAGAAGCTTCAAGCAAACTGAGGGCCATGATCATCTATACCCTAAAACATGCTAAGCTCAATATATGATAGATTATTGAACTAAAAGCCTTCAAGCACTGAGCCAAGATCGATACCCTAAAACTGGTTAAAATCCACACATACATCTAATGAACTAGGAGATTTAAGCACGTAGAACATGAGAAATCTTGTTTGATAATATAGTTATTCTGCTAACACCAAATAATGAGCGCTCACTACTTAACATGAAATTCAACCGTACAAAACCTGAGATTATATACTGCACAATATTTTGCTAATTAAAATGAAATAACATATTAATTGGCTGGGTGCAAAGCTGCATTCGCATTTGTAATTTGGGTGCCTAAGAAAAATTTGTTTCTAGAAAAAACTGTTAGACCTTTAGACAGATCTATTTTACCTACAATTTCTCTTCAAACAGAGAGGGGAAATCATATGACTTCCTCAAAACTATTAACATGAATACTCAATTGATCATAAGTCCTTCATAACCTCATAATTATAAGAGTTAATATTGACTTAGCCTCTAAAGAGTTGACACTTTGACTATATTATGGATTATGAAAACTCTCCTTGGGAGCAAAACTTTGACTCAAGAATAAAACAAAGGAAATTCCATTTGATACTACTGTACTTAGAGCTTTTCCATTTGATACCCAATTTTTTAAAACTTCTACATGATACTACTGAATTTTGGATTTCTTATCTATCACACCATTCTTTTAAATAAAACAATAGTTATAGGTTGAATAAAGTTAGGGATTTACCTAGTTAAGGTCTTCGAAGTCACTCTTGTACTAAGCAATTAAATTTGTGGTCAAAATTGATATTAAAAAAAGTACAAGTTATATTTCCTCACATGCAAAACGAGATTATAGTTGTTTTCCCCAATTTCAACTTAAAACTTGACCCATAAATGCCAGAATGGCTCCCAAACTTTAACCTAAGTAATTATAGGCGAGCACAATATGCAAACGATATAAATTCCTATGCCTATTCAACCCCGAATTAATGATTTATCTAATGGAATATTATAATAGAGAATAAGTCCAAGTACAAAGGTACTGTGAGACCCCTATATGCCCGGGTGCGGGCAAGGCGTTTCCATGGCTGGGAGGACGCCGTAACAAGGCATTGGGGATGCCAAATGAGTACGCAAGGCACAAGCAAGCTATCATCGGGCATTGGATTCACTAAGGCAAGGTCACATGTGCGAAGAGGCGTGTCCTTTGGTGGCAACCGTGGGCAAAGGCAGGGCCTTTGGAGTAGTACGCCTTAACCGGGGGTTGAGCGTTCAGACAACCCTTAAGGGTTCATTTACTTAAGACTCTTTAGGGGGTGACCCCCTCCCTTGGCCAGGCCATGGGAGGGCCATGGCTCATAGGCGCCATGGGCGTGCTTGGCACTAGTCAGGGACTATGCCATGCACCGGTGGGTAGATGGATTCTTGGGTTGGCAATACTTGTGTCCCGGGTTGTGTTGGAACGTCGCTATGTGTAACGGCTTTGCTAGGGGCTGGGCCCTAGGTGGGTGCTTGAGTTACTAGCTTGTGTGGATAGCTCCAAGTGATGTTTCCCTTGGTGGGTTGTGCGTGCTGGGCATGCTAAGCATTACGTTGGTTGGCTGAGCAAGTGCGGGGCACATGCATTGGCCGTAAAATGGGCATGAAGCGTGTCGTACCCCTTGGGGGAGGGATACGTGTCCATTGGCTGTCTTGCCTTGAAGAGTTGCGTACGGTTATGTGTTGGTTGATAGGCTGACTTGGCATTGCCAAATGGATGGGCAGTTGCTTGGCTAAGGGATGCATGGATTCATGAAGAGACACATCGATTCACGAAGAGGTGCTATGGACATTGGCTGAGACATGTGGCAACAACATAGTGGGAAACACGTCAACTACAAGAGGGCGGTTACTTGTGACACATTTACGTTAATGCCCAAGGGTTGGCTCGAAGGGTTGCATTAGTTCATAGAGTTATGTATTGTATGCCTTGAGTCATATGTATGATTTCAGTCTCTTTGTGAAGGGTCATGTCCCTTGGTTCAATAGTCTATAAATAGAGGGCCTTGGGGGCTGTCCAAGGTACTCAGTCATCAAGTGCAATTGTAATAAAGTGTTTGATTATCAATAAAAGTTATCTTTATAGCATATGTGTGCAATACTTAAACAATATAGGAAGGCTGGTTAGTGTTCTAACGCCTCACGGCACTACTTAGGCACACTCGAAAAATTTGGGCCGTGACAATTGGTATCAGAGCCGGCACTTTGCCGGACAGAATCGTGCATGCCTCCACGAAAATTTCAGAAAGTTAAGAAGCCTAAGGCTCCATACTTGCGTGAGATCCAAAGGTTGAAGAAAGAAAGCTACAGGCAATTTGTGCAAGTGTGGTATAATCAGAGTCACGTGGTTGGAAAGACTTTAGAGTTCCTTCACCCATCTTATTGTTGCTATACGGTGCATTCCCCACATCATCGACATTCAAGACATGATGAAGATGCCACAGATCACTAAGAGAAGGTTCAAGAGGGTGGAGAAATACTTAGGCATCAAAGGAGATGGAGAATTACCAACATTCTCTGTCAGAGACACTCTTGACGCACTCAATGGGCAAGTTCAAGAGATGAATAGGATGATCCAAAGGATCATTGACAAACAAAGTGAGGAGAGTTCCCCCAAGGGAAGTTTCACTGAGAAGGACGCAGAGGTCAGTGCGGAATTGGAATATTTGCGGGAAGAAGTAGTGGTCTTACGCAAGGCCATGAATGGAGAAAGCAATTCATCTCAGGGGGTGGAACGTATGAGACTCCCCGAGCCAAAGAGCTTTGATGGTGCTCGTGAATCCAAGACGTTAGAGAACTTCATATGGGACATGGAGCATTACTTTAAGGTAAGCAAGCGTAAAGACACCAACAAAGTCGATATCGCTGCATTGTACCTTAGTGGTGATGCGAAGTTATGGTGGAGATCTCGTATGGAGATGGACGTGAATAGCGGGAAGGATCCCATTGTGACATGGGAAGTCATGAAGGCAGAACTTCGTAAACAATTTCTGCCAAACAATGTGTCATGGGTTGCCCGTGACAAGTTGAAGGAATTACGGCATAACGGCACTATACGTGATTACGTGAAGGAATTTATGTCGCTCTTGTTGGACATCAACGGAATGTCCGAGGAAGATAAACTATTTGCTTTCGTGTCGGGGCTCAAGCCATGGGCCCAGACCGAACTCCGTAGGCAGAAGATGGAAGACTTAACCTCTGCTATTGCCGCTGCTGAAGCACTTAGCGATTGGAAGCCCAAGAATGGTCGCGATGATGACAAGGGCAAGGGTAAGGCAATTGAGAACAACAAGAAGCGGAAGTTCTCGAAGTTTAAGAAAGGTTCCAAGCGTTGGAACAAGGATGGCGGCGATGATAAGTCAGAAAAGAAAGACGATGGGCCATCGTTCAACAAGAAGATGAAGTCTGAAGGGGGTTGCTTCATATGCAAAGGACCCCACTTTGCACGGCAATGCCCCAAGCGCCAACCACTGTCTGCGTTGGCCGGTAAAGATAAGGAGGATGAAGAGCCCCTTGGCGAAGGGGGCGCTACTTTGAAGATGGGCAACATGAAGTTGCTCAACGCGATGAATGCCGACAGTGCCGACAATTTGATGTATTTAAAGGCACAGGTAAATGGACAGAATGTAGTTGCCATGCTTGACACTGGGGCAAGCCACAATTTCATAAACGCTAAAGTGGCAAGGAAGTTGGGATTGAAGACCAAGCCAACGGATCATACAATGAAGGCGGTCAATTCGGCTGCTACTAAGTCGGTTGGAATAGTTAAGGACGCGACCACTTACTTTGGGTTCGTGGAGCGGAAAGATAGATCTCCTTGCTGTTGCTATGGACGACTATGAATTAGTCCTAGGCAACCGGTTCTTCAAGAGTGCTAAGGCGTTCATTGTCCCACATTTGGGTGGTGTTATGATCAGCGAAGAGAAGTTGCCTTGCTTTTTGTCAAGCAAAAGCACCTCAAACCCAGGTTCTTCAAAGGGCACTCTAAGTGCCATGCAAGTCAAGAAGGGTGTGAAAAGGTGCGAGCCAACATTTCTGGCCGCAATGGTGGAAATAAAGAAAGACGTGGTGGTACAGGTGCCGGACGAAGTTGCGGCACTACTGAAGAAATATGATGGACTGATGCTGTCAGAGTTACCCAAGAGACTACCCCCATGTAGGGCAGTTGATCATGCCATCGAGTTGGAGCCCGGGGCGAGGCCACCCTCAAAGGCCCCTTCCAAAATGGGTCCGTCTGAGTTGGCAGAATTGAGGAAGCAGTTGGATGGTTTGTTAGATTCCGGGTTCATCCGCCCATCCAAGGCCCCTATGGTGCTCCAGTGTTGTTTCAGAAGAAGGCGGATGGGTCACTCCGCATGTGCGTTGATTATCGCACACTTAACAAAGTGACGGTGAAGAACAAGTACCCGATTCCGAGGACGGATGATTTATTCGACAAATTATCAAGGGCTACATACTTCACCAAGTTGGACCTTCGTTCAGGTTACTGGCAAGTTAGGATTAGTGACGGTGATGAGTCAAAAACTACTTGTGTAACCCGTTATGGGTCTTATGAATTTCTTGTAATGCCGTTTGGGCTAACCAATGCCCCGGCTACATTCTGTAATTTAATGAATGATGTGCTTTATGATTATCTCGATCGGTTCTGTGTGGTTTACTTAGATGATATTGTAGTGTATTCTCAAACTTTAGAGGATCACGTCAAACATCTAGAGTTAATCTTCGATAAACTAAGGAGTCACGAACTCTATGTTAAGAAAGAGAAGTGTGAGTTTGCTCAAACGGAAATCATGTTCCTTGGGCACAAGATCAGCAAAGGCAAAGTTCGGATGGATGAGAAGAAAGTTCAAGCCATTCAAGATTGGGACGTACCAAAGTCCGTCCCTGAGTTGCGTTCCTTTTTGGGATTGGCCAACTATTATAGAAAGTTCATCAACGGATATTCTCAAAAGGCTTCGCCATTGACAGACCTCTTGAAGAAGGGCCAACATGGGAATGGTCCGACAAGTGTCAGAAATCTTTTGACGACTTGAAGGACGCAATCTCATCCGAACCAGTGTTGAAGTTGCCAGAATTTGATAAAACATTCGAAGTCCACACAGATGCCTCCGGGAGAGCCATAGGAGGAGTTCTTGTCCAAGAGGGACACCCGGTAGCTTTCGAGGGGCGAAAGCTCAAAGAGGCGGAGGAGAGATATTCAGCACATGAAAAAGAAATGCTTGCGGTTGTTCATTGCCTGAGGATTTGGCGACATTACTTGTTGGGGTCAAAGTTTATAGTATTGACAGACAACGTCGCCAACACATTCTTTCAATCACAGAAGACCTTGTCGCCCAAGCAAGCCCGTTGGATGGAATTTCTCGAAGAATATGATTTTACTTGGCAGCACAAACCGGGTCGGCACAATCTGGTGCCTGATGCATTAAGTCGCAAGACGAAGGAGTTTTGTGCAGCAATTACGGCAGTGGAGTCGGACTTCACACACCGTGTCCGTGAGTTATGCAAGGAGGACGAGGGCTACAAGAACCTCGTTGACCAAGTAAAAGAAGGGACAGTACGGCGGTATTGGCTAGAGAAGGGGCTATTAATGGCACAAGGGCGGCGACTGTATGTTCCAGAGGGAAAGTTGAGGCATGAATTGTTAAGATCAGTTCACGATGCTTTGTGGGCTGGTCACCCTGGAAGGAAAAGAACGCAAGCACTCCTTGAAAGGAGTTACTTTTGGCCGAGGATGAAGTATAAGGTCGAGGCATATGTCAAGTCTTGTTTGGTTTGCCAGTTAGACAAGACGGAGCGGCGCAAGGAGGCCGGACCCTTACAACCTCTACCAGTGGCCAAGAAACCATGGGAGTCAGTATCCATGGGATTTATTACAGGGTTCCCAAATGTGAACGGCTTTTGTTCAATAATGGTGGTCGTTGACAGATTTTCAAAGTACGCAGTCTTCATAGCAGCGCCAAATGTGTGCCCTGCGGAGGAAGCAGCAAAGTTATTTTTGTCAAACGTAGTCAAGTATTTTGGACTACCACGTGACATTGTCAGCGATCGAGACACCAGGTTCACGGGAAGTTTTTGGACAGCCTTGTTCGAATATTTGGGATCCGAGTTGAAATTCTCGACGGCGAATCATCCACAAACTGATGGTCAAACGGAACGCATCAACGCATTACTTGAGGAGTATATGCGGCATTATGTTTCCGCGTCGCAGAAAAATTGGGTTGATCTTCTTGATCCGGCGCAGTTTTGCTATAACCTGCACAAGAGTTCCGCGACGGGTATGAGTCCCTTCGAGGTTGCAATTGGTTGGCAGCCGCTGACACCACATGAGGTGGTCAAGAGCAACAAGAACGTAGGTTGCCCGGCAGCACATCGGTTTGCCGCAAGTCACAGGGAACTGCTTGAAGAGGCACGTGATAGCCTAGAAAAGGCTATGCACCAAATGAAGAAGTATGCTGACAAGGGGAGACGACCCTTGGAGTTTAAAGTTGGGGACAAAGTCTTGCTAAAGTTAACTCCTCAAATTTGGAAGAAAATCAGTGCCAAGGCGACACAGAGATCTTTGATCCCGAGATACGACGGTCCATTCGAAGTCATGAAGAAAGTGGGTGCGGTGGCATATAGACTCAGTTTACCGGAGAGGCTAAAGGTACACCCGACGTTTCATGTTAGTTATTTAAAACCTTATCATGAGGATGTGGCAGGGCTACATCCACCTTCGAAGAGGAACCCTCCCACAGTTCGTAAACAATTTACGAAGGAGGTTGAAAGGATTTTGGACCGCCGGGAGAAAGGGCAAAGCAAGAAGAATCGTCGCATCGAATACTTGGTGCAATGGAAGGATTGTCCGCAAGGAGAGGCAAGCTGGGAAAGAGATACCACCTTGTGGCAGTTCGAGAATAAGATTGAGGAGTATCTGACGAGGACGTCAGCCTCTTCAAGTGGGGGAGGTTTGTGAGACCCCTATATGCCCGGGTGCGGGCAAGGCGTTTCCATGGCTGGGAGGACGCCGTAACAAGGCATCGGGGATGCCAAATGAGTACGCAAGGCACAAGCAAGCTATCATCGGGCATTGGATTCACTAAGGCAACGTCACATGTGCGAAGAGTCGTGTCCTTTGGTGGCAACCGTGGGCAAAGGCAGGGCCTTTGGAGTAGTACGCCTTAACCGGGGGTTGAGCGTTCAGACAACCCTTAAAGGTTCATTTACTTAAGACTCTTTAGGGGGTGACCCCCTCCCTTGGCCAGGCCATGGGAGGGCCATGGCTCATAGGCGCCATGGGCGTGCTTGGCACTAGTCAGGAACTATGCCAGGCATCGGTGGGTAGATGGATTCTTGGGTTGGCAATACTTGTGTCCCGGGTTGTGTTGGAACGTCGCTATGTGTAACGGCTTTGCTAGGGGCTGGGCCCTAGGTGGGTGCTTGAGTTACTAGCTTGTGTGGATAGCTCCAAGTGATGTTTCCCTTGGTGGGTTGTGCGTGCTGGGCATGCTAAGCATTACGTTGGTTGGCTGAGCAAGTGCGGGGCACATGCATTGGCCGTAAAATGGGCATGAAGCGTGTCGTACCCCTTGGGGGAGGGATACGTGTCCATTGGCTGTCTTGACTTGAAGAGTTGCGTACGGTTATGTGTTGGTTGATAGGCTGACTTGGCATTGCCAAATGGATGGGCAGTTGCTTGGCTAAGGGATGCATGGATTCATGAAGAGACACATCGATTCACGAAGAGGTGCTATGGACATTGGCTGAGACATGTGGCAACAACATAGTGGGAAACACGTCAACTACAAGAGGGCGGTTACTTGTGACACATTTACGTCAATGCCCAAGGGTTGGCTCGAAGGGTTGCATTAGTTCATAGAGTTATGTATTGTATGCCTTGAGTCATATGTATGATTTCAGTCTCTTTGTGAAGGGTCATGTCCCTTGGTTCAATAGTCTATAAATAGAGGGCCTTGGGGGCTGTCCAAGGTGCTCGGTCATCAAGTGCAATTGTAATAAAGTTATCTTTATAGCATATGTGTGCAATACTTAAATGAAAAAGTTATCTTTATAGCATATGTGTGCAATACTTAAACAATATAGGAAGGTTGGTTAGTGTTCTAACGCCTCACGGCACTACTTAGGCACACTCGAAAAATTTGGGCCATGACAGGTACCATGTAGGCTTTTTTTATTTTTTTTAAAAAAACATTGGTTATCAAATGAAAAAGGCCAAATTACAGTGTACCAATGGAATTTCCCTAAAAATAAAAAATAAAAAAAGGCAACTAATGAAGTCATTGCCAATTAACTCTTGCATAGTCATTTCTTTAATCATAATCATTTCTATGTCATCTGCCTGACTCATATCTGAGGCAGAAGACATGTAAAAGAGACTGAACAACAAGGGAGTAGCATTGATGGAGACTGTATAGGAGACAACTATGTTGATTTGGTTAGTTACATGCTTACTTAAAATTTAGGACAATCCATATAGCTTAATAGCAACATAAAAAAAAAAGAGTAGCCTAATGATGGTAAAAATAATTTGCAATGGAGTTATTACATTTCTCCAATAAATATTTTCTCCATTCTTTTTAATCACACCATTTCCCTTTTAATGGAAGTTACAAAATAATTACAATCTTAATATTTGGGTAGTGAACCCAAACATAAATCCTTAAAACACTCACTCTAAAAACATTTTACATTAAAAAAGAAAACATTGTCTTCTTCTTTAGCTAATGCACACGGGTCATATCGCTCGACTTCTCTTCTCTTTCTTCATTTGTTAAGTATCGTGCACCATCTTAATAAAGCGAACAAAAAAAGGAGGAAGTACAATTTGTTGTGTATATTCATAGAGTTAACAATATTAACATTGTATCAAAGCAGAAATTATTATGTGTTTCATAACTAGGCATTTATTAAAGCGAGTGGCAATGAGCCTCATTGGATATTCATTCACAACTAGAAGTATTATAGTATACCTTCTACTATGCTCTAATTTAAAGGACACGTTCAACCTAAATGTGTCCACATATAGATTGTCCCATGTTGGAAAGAGAGATGAGAACACACCACTTTCCAAAGCTACAAGTTACTCTTTAAATTATCAACTGAACTCGGGATAGAACCTCGAATGGATAAAAGGGTTACAAGAATAAAAGGGTTCTATCTCAAAATCATATGGCAACAAGAGCAACCTTTTAACTGTATAAATTAATATTCTCTCTCTTCTCATATGCATGTGAGACAGTAACATGTGAGGAACATCATTAGGCTCATATATCACGTGAAATCTAGTCCAATATATAATGCGACTGGATAAGCAAGATGGAAAAGGAGAGTTTGGGATACTTAAAAACCCAAATCAGTTCATCCTAAACCAATTGTTAACTGGAGACAACGATAGTAATACCTAGGCTTATAAAATTAGTTTATCCTCTTTTCTTTCTCCAATGTGAAACGATTCACATGTGGACATCCTGTCACATGTGAGTGTTATTTGAATTAAGACTCATCACTAGCATGCACACAATGACAAACCTTCAGTGAGAATAAACATGCAATAGAGGTCCTTAACAATGGGCTTTTGCAAAAGTTGTGAAAGACCCAATGATTTGAACTTTGAGACCATGTTAATATAAAGAATAGAAAGAAAAATCTCCATTGATGAATAACCAAGAGGCTTATGAGATAGGGAAAGAGAGCTTAGGAAATATAAAAAAAATTAATGCGGTAGATGGTAGTTCATTACAAATAATGAATTATCATTGTAAATGAATGTTACACCGAAACAGGCTACGCTTATATCTTTATATTGCTACTAATTAAGCTAAGGTAACCATGCAAACATAGTTGACTCCTACAAAATCTCCAACAAGCTTGAACCAAATGACAACCCTAAGATGACTCCTATATAATCTCCAACAAGCTTGAATTAAACAACCCTAAAGTTTATTCATGAAAAAAGATGATTTCCAAGGAAAAAAAGAATTATACAACATGAGAATAAATAAATAATTATCATCAGAACTGAGTTCTGTAGAAAGAGAAAATAATGAATTTCTTATTCTACATAATGCAACTCATCCATCCCAAAAGGCAAGCACTCGAAAATTTAAACCACTTCATCCACAAGAAAGCTCACTCCCTATTCCTTTCCCACATTAATAGCTTGAAAAGCTGGTTACTATAGATTAATAACACATAAAATCAAGCCACACAACAAACAAGGATAGGGCAATGACAACATAGAGGATGAAGCTCTATAATTGGCTAGTACTTGGTAGTCATTGATAACACCAAAATTAGAGTATAGAAGATGTATAATGACCAAATAAAATAAATTCTTGCATGTCCGAAAAAAGTGCACTTCATCATTTTCACTATTTTTAGCCAATATTACCAGCATCTTCATATAAAGAAACAAATTCCACTTACGGTTTGTACAGCCAAAAATACAAGGAGAACATCTCTAGCAACAAATAGCCTGAACTTCAATTTACGCCAAGAATTGTCTTCAAATGACTCGACACGAAGATGAAATTGTGCTTTGCAAGTCGTGCAATGTGAAAAGGCAAAACCTTCCTGCATAAGATTGAAAGACAATTCAGCATTGTAACTTACAATTAATTATATAACTCAGCAAGAAAAATCCAGTTCAATTTCAAAGAAGATTACTTACCTTCACAGAACGCCAATGGTCAAGACATGAACGGTGAACAAATTGTTGGGTACCTTTGCACATGCATGGTGATATTAACTCATCATCTACAAAAGAAACAAATATTGAGTTGAACACTCAGAGAAAGGATGTAACAGGAAAACAAAATGAAAGAGTTTATTAAAAGTTTAAAACAATACTAATATAAAGTATTTAGATCATGAATCCCTTAATAGGTTGTTTGGAAGCCACTAATAAAATATGGTAACAAGACTGAGTTTTAAGTGTAATTTAGGAAGAAATAACATTAAAATCCCTATAGGAATACAAGCTAGTCCTCAAGTTTGTGTTTAGAAATTTTTATATACATCCGGATGTATGATACATCCAAGGGTGATTTTGCTCATTTCATAGTTTTTTTTTTAATCATTTTAAGATTTAAAATGAGAAAAATTATTTAAAATGAGCAATAAAACACCTTTGGATGACATAGCTCTATGTACATCCGGATATATAATAGACTCATTGCCATCTATTACCTCTCGAGAGATGGAATCAAGTGAGAATGAGAATTTATGAAGAAAGATAGACAATTTGGGGGTAAACTAGCATTGCCATGGGTGAAGACATTGAATTTCCACAGAAATTCACATTAGCATCATTTATAGCCGCCAAACAAATGGGCCATAAGAATAAGCACAAACATGACAATCCCATACAAACATTGTTTTCATGCACCAAAAGGATCATTGACAAGAAATATAGTTAGATTAATAAAAAGGAGTGTAATTGTTAAGAAACCAATAGAGAATCTCAAACAGGTGATTCACAGATATCAATTCATGTGTTACCATGAAGTATTTCCTAATTACCGGGATAAAACGATCTACTTCAAAACTAGTAAAAAAAAACTAGTATCAACAGCCTTTAATTTCTACAGGTACTCAATAGTAACTATAAATCATAATCATGTTGCATAATAATGCCCTTTACATTAGCTTTAACCAAACATGAGTAAATGACAACAATAACAAAACCAACAACACGAAAATAATAATAAAAGTGACACCAATCAAGCAAAAGATCTTGACAATGGTAGAATACAACTATAAAGTTAGGCTATTGGCCTAAAGATCAAACATTTACTGGCTTATTACTGTAATCTTGAATTTCAACAATCATAATGGCTGTCGAAATTTACATAATTCCTCCCTTAGTCACAAATACATAACAAGAATTCTCACAAAAAATGAGAAATCAATACATCAATTTTTATAATTTTAAACAAAAATCAAAAAATATATATATATTACCGTCCTCTCCATCACATTCAAGACAGATACGGCACGACGGAGAAGAACCAGCTTCAGGATCGTCACTATCATGATCACCACTATTAACAATTTCTGCATTCACTATCTCCATCAAAGAAGACGAGGCTTTAACAACTTCATCATCGCCATGATCCTTCTTCGTCGGAAGTAAAGGATCAGTGTCTCTTTCTTCAGAATTGTGTGCTCTTTCTAGTGATGAAGATGATGTTTCCTCCATTTGTACCTCACGTTTCATCTTTACTCACTTTTTTTTAACTAATTATCAAAACCTAACATTAACAATTAAACATCAATCAATCAATTTAACAATTTCACAGCAGAAATTCAATACTGATTGCAATACATAAAATAAATTTTGAGTTTGCAATCAAGAATTTGATGAAAAAGGTTAGTGATTGATGTTTGGGATTGCTTACTGTTTACGTCCTGGAGAGATGAATTGCTGAACTCAGTGTCCCGCAGATTAGAGGGAAATCGCCAAATCGGTGGGGGTGGCGGGTGGGGGGAAAGACTGTGACAGACGACAGCGTTTTGGTTGTGGACAACTAAAGATGGAAAGACAACTTTTTCAAAATATTTCCCAATTTAGTTGCCCATTTTTTACTTTAGGTATTGTTTGATATGTAAACTTTAATTTTGTTTAATTTTATATGCGTCAAGAAAAATATAGTCAATCATGATGGGTCTACTGTAGTTTAATTTATCTCAACATGTACTTTTCAATTTAGAATAACCTTATATTCTAAAAACATTTCATTTCAACATTTGCAGCCTTTCTCACCCAAGCATGTCACAGAGCCATGAAAAAAGGCGAAAATAGCAGAAGATGAGGCTACGGCGGTGACGACGACGACAACTACGCTATTTTTATAAAAAAAATAACATCGGGGCACATGGGCCAAGCGCCCAGACCTAGATGAGGCAGTATACATTTCCGATTGCACACTTGGCCTTAAAATGCTTATATCTCATCCATTTCTCAACAAAAATTAGATGTATGATGTATCAAATTGAAGCTATTGGAATAAGTAATCTCCTCCAAGTTGAATCTACTGAAAATGAATTATATTTAAAAAGTTATGAGTCTTTGAATCAGACTTCTGTGCAAAAGCACTCCTAATACTTTAATTAGGATAAGTCTACACTAAAATACCAAAAGCCTAACAAAATTAAGTCTAAAAGGCCAAAAACAAGTGAAAAGAAGCCGGAAAATAGGTTGCTATAGAATTAATTAGGGACGTCAACGAGCCGATACACTCGTGAACAGCTCGCGAACAAGCTCGGTCAAAGCTCGTTCGAATATAAATAAACGAGTCCGAACAAAATTTTCAAGCTCGATTAATAAACAAGCTTTACTCGAACAAGGTTGTACTCGGCTCGTTAAGGCTCGCGAACAGCTCGTTCAAGTTTGTTAAAAGCTCGTTCGTAATCGTTTAATAGCTCGTTAAAAACTCGTTTATATAATTCACATTTTATAATATATTTATTTATAGTATGTATCATTTATATTTCAGAAATATATGTTTTTCCATTTATATGAGCTAACTTTTGGGCTATAATCTATCTCTTCCAAAATTATGTTATCCAATATGGTAATATCCATAATTAACTCCTCTTTATTGCAGACCAATACCATAATCTCTTCCAAAATATTCCATAATCTCATGGTATGAATCACGTTTTTATGGGTATACTATGATTGTGTATTTTTATCTTTTCTAACATATGTTTTACCATGTACTAGCTTTCATTTCAGAAAAATTACCCTGCTTTTACTTTCATTTACATGATTCTTAACCAAATTAAAAGTCCAAAGGAAGCCACAAGCTAACAATACGCAATTTATCTCAATTCTCAGCAAAAAGTCTGGTATGATTAAGCAATTACTCTTAGTTTATAATGTTGTTTAATAATATTGACAAGGTTTTTTTTTTGTTAGATCAATTACTCAACAAAAACCCTGGTATGAATGTATGATTTGTAGTTTTTTGTTCATTGCATGTGATAATCTTCAACTAAGAAACTTCATGGACTTAAAGCTAAGGAGTTTTTTATTTGGATTACTCTTAATGAGATCTATATTAATATGAAGCACTTGCTGGTTTTTTTTTTTTTTTTTTGGTAATAATTCTTAATTGTTACATCTATAATCTATTCCTAATTCTTATTTTGTTTGCATGTCAATTTGATGAATTTGATGCTTCTAGATTCAGAAAACAGCTTGGGTTAGAATATTTACTGTATATGCTAATTATTAGATATGTTAGTTATTATGTTTTCATGAATGTTGATAGATCTTGTAGAAAAAGAAAGCAACGTTCACATGGAAGATGAAAATGAAATTCCAGATGCGAATGTGGAAAATGGTGATACTATGGAGGCAAACCAGGAGAATTTGAATGGTGTTGGGGCTGCTTATGGAAAACGAACAAGGAGGAGGATATCTAAGGTATGGGATGAGTTTAGTGAAGTGGACATTGGTAGTGCTAAAAAGGTTAGATGTAAGCATTGTAAGGCCTTATTTAAGTTTAGTGGTAGTGGTACAACTACACAATACAAAAGACACCTGTCAACTTGCCCTAAGCGTAGGGTCTTAATCCCTGGACAACCTCAATTAGGTATATGTACAGTTACCCCAAGAACTGATAATGGTAGCACGTTAAGGCCTTGGAAATATGATCAATCTAGGATTAGAGAACTGATGTCTCACATGATAATGGTCCATGAAATTCCTTTTTTATTTGCTGAATTTGAATTGTTTAACATGTTGATGAAAGAAGTTGCTCCCGATTTTCAAAAGATATCACGTAACACTTTAAAAACCGATTGTCAAAGTAGCTACGAAATTGAGAAAGTAAGAGTTGCATCTTTGTTGAAATTTCCAAAAAGAGTTTCAATTACTACTGATATTTGGAGATCTGGTCAAAAAGTTGAGTATATGGTTGTCACATGTCACTTTGTGCATGATTGGACATTGTATAAGAGGGTCTTAAATTTTGTTAGAGTGCCTCCACCACATAATGGGATTGTTGTTTCCGATGCCCTTTACAAATGCTTAGAAGAGTGGGGTGACGAAGCGATTTTTTCGTGCTTAGGTCGTTGTACAAAAACCACTCGATCAAGACCTAACTCTAACCAAATAACTAGTATAAGGGTAAGTAAGGGTCGAATCCACAGGGAATGACTAACAAGACACCGAAATTATGAAATGACTATAAGCTAACTCGGTCACAAGGTTGGAATTTTTTTTTTTGATATTACACTAAGACTCGATTAAATTAAACTAGAGAATTATCAATAAAACAAACGCTAGAGATGTAAGGGTTATGACACCAACCAAACCAATAAACCGAGTAAAATGAGCTAAAAGAGAACAAAATGAGGTGATCCAATGGGTGACTCGATTAATTCCTCTTTCAAGGACATAAACCGATAAATTCCTAAATTAAACATTTAATAACGAAAAGTAACAAAAACTCAATAGTGGGAAATGGGTTCCTCACTTGACTAGGCCTTTCGGTTTCTCAAGGAGGCATGAGCACAAATAATTGGGATTTCTCACCTAATTATCACAACTAAGGCATCCACATTAATGAAGTAAATGAAAACAATTCATGACTAAACATTAATCCATGAGCCCAAGCAAGGGCCTACATTACTAACTCCATTTTTCAATGCAAGATTATAAGTAGTAGCAAAAGTCTAATGTGGCCACAAAACACAAATGCACTTTACCCAAACAAGGACAAACATAGATCAACCCCACTTTGAACCTAAAATTGCTCAAAATTACTCAATTCATGGCTTGGTTGGGTCTTTACCCAACCTCTAGCTAAGTGACTACTCACACTTCATAATTAAAAATAAAACAAACATAATAATAAAAATCATAATTAGGCTCAAAAATGAAAATAAACTAAAATTTAAACCCAAGTTAAATAAATAAGAACAAGAAATAAAAATTAAAATCACAAACCTAGAAAATTTCCATAACAATGAACATCAAAAATAAAGAGAGAGAAGAGTGAGAAATAATACTTGAAGCTTCAAACTTGATTGCAAATGTTGAACAAGAAAAAGAGCCACAAATTTGAAGTACAAAACTAGAGATTTTCACCCACTAAGCACTAAATTACAAGTGTTTGAGAAACTATAGATCTAAAAAGTTGAGAGGAAAGTTTGAAATCTAGTCTAGAAAGTAGTAAAGTGAAGCTCTCTTCATAAGTGGTCCATCCAAATGTATTTATATGCCCCACTTGGCAAGTTAAAATCCACACAAAAAGGGCCCCCGGGTGAGAAGGAGCGCCCGCTCCATACCCAAGTCCACGCCCGCTCCACACGAAGACGTAAAAACAGAAGTTGCAGCTCAACTGAGGAGCGCCCGCTCCTCTTCTAGTGCGTGCCCGCTCCTAGTTTGTCTTCTAAAAAACAGAAGCTCCACAAAAGGCCAGGGCGTCCTCTCCTCCATGGGTGCGTGCCCGCTCCCGCTTAGTCAGTGAACTTGATAGAAATGCTATAAATGAGGGGGAGCACCCTCTCCAATACATGTGCGTGCCCTCTCCTAAGTGGATCAAATGTTGTTTTCTCCAAGTGTAGTCCTACAAAATCAAGCAACACAAAACAAAAGGCACCACAACCAAAAACAAAAGAGCGACCTACTTATATACAAATAAGTTAAAAATGAATTAAAATCTATTAAAATAAACTAAAAAGAGAATTAAAATAGGTTAAAAACCACTATTTACACTACATTAAGTGGGTTAAAAACCCACTTATCATGGGGTTTAGAACGAAAATTAACAAGTGTTACCATGGATAATGCATCTTACAATAATGTTGCTGTGAAAAGGTTGAATGGAAATCTTTCTTACCTAGGGCAATTGCCTTTTGGGGGAAAACTATTTCATGTACGATGTTGTGCTCATATCCTTAATATATTGGTCCAAGATGGATTGTCTGAGATAGAGGGTGCGATTCAAAATGTAAGGGAGACGGTAAAGCATATTGCTGCTGTTCCACTAAGAATTCAAATGTTTAGGGAGACTGTGAAACAAATGCGATTACCATGTAAAAAGTTAGTGTTGGATTGTTGTACTCGATGGAATTCTACATATGAAATGTTATTGTGTGCCTTGGAGTTCAAAGATGCTTTTCCGCGCTATCAAGAGAAAGACTCATCTTACAAAAATAATCCTTCGAATCATGATTGGACAAAGGTTAAAAAAGTTTGCTCATTTCTTGAGATTTTCAATGACGTCACTCATATAATTTCGGGTAATATGCTCTTTTAATATTTTGTTTTGTTATTAATTTTCTTAATTAGTTCCATCATTATTTGTTTATATAACGTTAAAATGACTTTCTATTTAGGCTCTGAGTATCCTATTTCAAATCTATTTCTTCCGGAGCTCACAATGATTAAAGAGTTGTTGGATGAAAAAGCTCATTCTAATGATGATGACATGAGGAGAATGGCACTCACAATGAAAACCAAATTCGACAAATATTGGGGTGGTCTCAATCTACTGGTTGCTGTAAGTGCTGTGATGGATCTGAGGAACAAAATGAAATTGGTTGAGTTCAGTTTTCTTTCACTTTATGATAATTTAGAAGCTAGTCAACACATATACACTGTGAAAGAAACCTTATATGATATGTACAAAGAATATGCGGACACTTTCTCTCGAGATAATCTTGCAACTGACCATCACATTGATAGTGAGAAAGATGCAGCCGATCATCCATCTAATACAAATGTTAGTACTAAAGGATTTACTAGAGGTAGGAAAAAATTTGATAGTTATATTAGAAATGTTGATGTTGTCGAGTCTTTGAAGTCTGAGCTTAATATTTATTTGGAGGAAGGTGTGTACATATGTGATGAGACTGAGACAAATTATTTTGATCCCTTAAATTGGTGGAGAGCCAATAATTTGAAATATCGAACTTTGTCGAGGATGGCTTGTGATATCCTTGCAATTCCCATCACTTCTGTTGCATCTGAAGCCACATTTAGTGCAGGTGGTCGTGTCATCGAACCACATAGAGCGAATCTGGGTGCTGAAACTGTTCAAATGCTGATGTGTGGGGAAGATTGGATAAAGAACTTCTATGGGATTTCTCGGAGAAAAAGGTATTACATAATTGTTTTTTTATTTATGTTCTCATTTCTAAATACTGAATAGTTTACCCCATTCATTTGTATTGTTTTTCCTTTGTGAACATAGGCAGTAAATGATGGAATAAAAGAAATCTACCTCTCATGAAGACCGGAGAGACAAGGTTAAAAATTATAGTCAATGCTTCTAATGTTTTCTAATTATTCTAATTTAATTTCTTATGTTGGTTTCATTATTAATTCATTTTCAAACACTCTTGCAGGTCACTTGTGAGACCTGGAAGGCTGGAATTTATTGCAGGAAGGCAGCACTAATTTATTTAGAACTATAGAAGCATTTGATTTAAGAAAATAAGACTACTTTATAGTTGTATTCAATTTTTTAAAAATTTTGAGAGTATCGAAAATTCGAAATAAATGAATTATTGAGCAATGCAACATTATTATAATTGTTGGTTAATTGGTTAGATTTGGAATAATATCAAACTTCGTATTATACTTTTAAATTGTTATATTTTGTATTACTGATGCTTGGGAAATGATTAAAATTAGAAATTAATAGCGCAATATCTACAAAGTTCGTTTAAACATATATAAAGCTCGTTTATAAATGAGTGATCTTAGCTTGAGCTCGAGCTCGAGCTCGAATACGTAAACGAGCAAGCTCGAGCCGAGCTCGAACATGGAAAAATTAAACGAGCCAAGCTCGAACAAGGTTTTTGAAAGCTCGGTTATGCTCGAGCTCGGCTCGAGCTCGATAAATATTAATCAAGCCTAGCTCGAACAGGTTACTACTCGGCTCGGCTCGTTGACATCTCTAGAATTAATTTAGATTGTAGTGATGTAATATGTTTTAATTCATTATTATAGCGTATATAAAATGTTTTATTTCATGATTAGTATGATTAGTCTTGATATAAAATAAATAATGATTTTAGTCTATGTTGGTCTAATTAGAGAGGTGTGTTTAGAATAAGGGTAATTTTAGAATAATTTAGGTATTAGTAAGTAATTTGAGTGTTATGTGTTTAGCAGTTCACAATTCAAATGACGTAAATTATTTTGTTAGGATTTTAGATGGTCAAATGAGTTGTCGTTTAGAGAGAGCCACGAGCTTTGTGGTCATTAGTATGCGATTTTTTTTAAAGGTGCCCAAAAACAATTTTGTGCGGGCTGTGGACTAGGTTCAAAGCAGACAATATCATACTAATGTCGGAATTCAGGTGATGTCTTGGGGCCCAACACAATCATATTCATCTTGCTCTTTTCGTACAACTCAAAGTCTAAAACACCCCCATATCATCCTTTCCCAAACTATTTACATCAAAGAAAAGACTTTGGAGCTCCTCCAGTTTTTCAAAATCAATCAAGGAATGAAGAAGGAAACAATTAACTAAAATCAAGTTGAAAAGAAACACTCCATTGGATAAAAACATGACCAATTATTGAAAGAACAAAACACTACCGAAAACTCAATCACCAACAATAATACTAGTGAGAGGTCTTGCCTCAGGATAGGTTTCATTTGCCTGTAAACGCAACGACTGTACAATAAAGATCCAGAATTTTCATTGAGCTCTCGATTGATTCTACACTCGTTGAAACTCCCGCTGCTAGTGAACTACCGTGAAAGGAGATTGGAGGTTCACCGACAAACTGTCCAATCAAGACGCCGCCAAGGCCAAACCATTAGAGAGAGTGAAAAGGTCATCCTAAGAGCAAATTTAGTGAAGTGCTTTTGTCTTGGACCAACCTAAAGAGTAAGAATTTCTTGGATCCAGAATTCTTACATGATAACACATACCCCAAATATGTTGAAGGAAGAAAAAAAAAACAATATTGATTTTCAAAAACATCATAAAAAATAATACTACAAAAAAATCAAACTTTTATAATGTTCAATATTATGAAGTTATTAAAGACATCAACTCCAGAAAGAATAAAAAATGAAAAACACAAACTTTGGGGGAAGGGAACTAGGTAGCTTAGAAGTTACAACTCAAAAGTCACAATTACGTACAACAAAGATGTAAGTTTTCACTTCATCTTAATGGTCTACTTTATTTATTTTACATGGTAAAATAGACCACCTTTATTCAACATTAATTTTGCTCATAGTTGTCCAATATATTGGTAGCAACATCAGATTAACACTTGTTTTTTTTGTTTTTTTTTTGCAAAATATTGTTATATCTTTGAAAAGAAAGTTTGTCACATTATACATTGAACAATACTTCTGAAAACAAGTAGTGATCCAAGAGGAAAAAAAAAGTTTCAAATTACAATACATCAAAAAGAATGCAGTACAGTGCACTTTGAACAATATATCAAAGCCAGGACTGCATACATCAAAAACTTACCAAATGACTAGGTACATCAAAACTTGTAGGAAATTCTGTTCCAACCAAAATGATAAAAAGAATGGGAGAATAAAAAAGGATTACCCATAAATGTGAAGAATGTACATATAACATAATACAATTGCCTTCTCTCCATTATACAGGAGAAAGAAGCCAACCCTAAACCACAGCTAACATGACCAGTTTACACATGTATGCCCCGACGGCGCCAAGCAATTTACTCGCTCAAAGGTACAGATATGATCCCATTAGCACCTGGGCACATTTTTTTGTGTTGCTTTGCCTAAAATTGCAACCACAGTCTTGGCGCAGAAAGAATCAAATGCTGAAACCATGTGAGAATCGAGAGATCATAGCCAGAAATTAAAGCACGAAGCAGTAACAAACCAAATGATGATCAAACACCATTTTTTTCCATTCAACACTGGTGCACCAATTATATCTGGTACTTTGACAATTTTTCCTTCACAGGTGGCTCCAAGGATGAAAGACATTGCTCCCACTGTGCATTTCCAAGCATCTAAACAGTACAAGAAATAAAGTTGTCTCAAACAATGTCAAAAACGAACACGACATGAGATATAATCCAATGTTCACGCTGCAAACGATTATAATAAAAGGACTGCACCAAAATAAAACAGTATTATAATTCAGAAGATGCATGATAACCAACTCTTCATGTTCAACAAGCATTTGAGGGATGATCTTTACTATGTGTTAAACTGAGCATCTCAATGTCATTAACACTCGGCACAAATACAAGCAGCTGTTTGTAGTTTAGTTCGTTCATCGGTTAAAGTTAATAGCTGTGCCAGTGCCACAAAACTTAATCAAAAAGCACATGGTGTTCTGTATTAAGAATGAGTGAACAACCAGCTCAAAACAGACGCATTTTTTGTTTTCATAGATGTATAATAGCAAAAGTCGATGGCCACAATATTGGAGTGATACTAAGCTATCCGACAATTCATGACTACAATTAGTTTATTGAAGTAAATAATTCAAGATTTTCTAAGGGAACAGAAAAATTAATGGAGGTACTTCAGACCTGTTTATAACCATGTAGCACCTGAGACACTTCGTTATGCAGATCCGGGGTTTTAATTTCCTGCAAAAGAAGCAACTTTGCCTCATTATCACCAGATGTCAAAACAACAACAAAGCCCCCCACCCCCAACAAAAAAAAAAGAAAGGAAAAAAGCTTACATGCCAGCTAGCAATTGCTTTCACCAAGAAGGGAAGTGAACTCAGAGCAGCGTTAGGATTCATTTTAACCTGATAGATACAAGGAAAATTTATAGATAGCAAATTACAATAAAAGGACAGAAAAGAAATCATGAGCCACTGTAGATACACTCACCATCGCACATAAACCTCGAAAAGCATCTTCTTTTTCAATATCATCGCGTATCCTGCCACAACAATAATTATTAGCAGACTGCCAGAAGTCCAATAATATCACTAATATTCCTAACCAGACTCACAAATTTACACATTTAATTATTGCATCAGAGATGCACACACTCGATCTGTGTTTGAGTGTGTGTGCAACTGTGCATATTGGTTCATGAGAACATGACATTTCCCAGTTCTCTATAAATATTTGCTGCCAATGCCCACACAATTGCTCTTTCCTTTAAATTCAAAACACTATCAGCTTACGAAAATTTTCAGAAATTGTAACATGAGAGATAAAAACATAAACCAAAGAATATGATACAAGGACAAGGAATCTACCAGACACAGAAATGATTTATGCGCACATGACTTCTGGTAAAATTACTCACATGGCTAGAGCATTGCACCAAGGTTGCATAAAATGCTCCATATGTGGCGATACTAGCTCAGGACAAGCCCAGGCAAACCTCCCAAGAGTAATAGTAGCATTCTCTGTAAGCGATTTATTAACCTCCTGATGGTAGCAAATGGCATTGTTATTTATTGTGACGAAATCCAGAACAGAAATCCATCACTAATCTAAGAAAGCAGTCACCTGTGCATGCTGCAGTACTATAACTAAGGAAGAGATGACTGTCATCACAACTGGCTTGATATCTTGCTGAGCCTGAAAATTATGGATTACTAAGACTGTAACGATATAAAATAGATGCAAATTAATGAAACCATATCGATGGACATAGCAAAAGCTTTTAAAGCTGGATTTTAGGCTACGAATTCATCAAGCATGATGAAGAGCCAAATACAAGCATGCTAAAAACTCAATTGAAAGCACAAAATCAAATGGCCTATTATATATGGACAGATGGCATAACAGTATGTTCAATTGCCTTGTACAACAAAAGCAAATAAAGATACTTCTAGTAAAATGGTGAGCAGAAACAGCCACAGGATCAAGACCCATCAGAACATTGAAAGACAACCACTTTTGATAATCATATCAATCTCCTGTAGTACGAGGTGTCTATATACAAGGAAAAGGCGAGTATACCTTGACAGCTAATTCGCCAATAGCCCAACAAGCATTATTTGCTACAGAAGTCGCTTCTTTCAGCTTGGCAATATCCTAAGGTTCAGAAGCCACAAAATGTTATATTCAATTACAGATGAAAATCAAACATTCGGAATTTAATCCACCTACCAATTGCTTTGCTGTAACATCTAAAAACTGTGGCATAGAAGGACGGAGGTGAATGAAACATACCTATCAACAAGAACAAACACATCAATATGGAATTTAATTTAATTTTGAAAGGGGGAGAAGGGGGGATTTTATAGGAGAGTCATGAAGGAAGTGTCCAGATGGCATCCATTACTATGAATATAAATTCTCTGTTTTTTATTAATTGCATCATATATATTGGACATAAATATTTAGGAGCATATATGAGTAAGATATATAGAAAAGGAAAAAAAAAAAGAGGGATCCACGAGATAAAGAGAGAAAACACGGCCAAAAAAGAAACGATGCAAGTAATTTGCAATTTCCAAGATTAGAAAATTATGGGAAAAAAAGAAGGAAGTATTACTCTTGCAAGACCAAGAAATGCAATGATGCAAGAAATTTGCAACTTCACAAAATTGATAAATGATGCAAGTAAAAAAAACCAGAAAGTAATAGCAGCTTACTCTTGCCAGATCACCAAGAAGTGCAAAAGCACTTTGTCGGACGTCGGACGAATCGTCCATACAGCATTGCAAAAGCAGATCTCTTAAGATACTCTGAGAAACCTATTGAAAATTTATGCAATAGCACAATTATGATAAAGGCAAAGAGCAACTGAAAGTACAGTGCAGCTTATTCAAATTGCATGATGATTGATGAGGATTTTAACATGTATGGCAGTCAACTGCACAAACCCAAGGGGGGGGGGGTAAAGCACTAGAGTTTACTGACCAACTAATCTGAAAAACAGCAGCTAACGCAAGGAATGAGGGAATAATTTCACAGCCAACAATGGAGAAGAACATAGTAGCAGTAGACACAAATTTCGAAATGCAAAACAAGAAAAATGATTAATATATTTGATTAAATAACTCAGAAAGATTAACTACAAAAGACAATTAGCAACTTGAGGTTGCAAATCTCCAAAAGAGTGACTTTAGGGGTCACAAGTCTCCAAATGCCCAAGCATTCACAAAATATTTCTGGATAATTCCATTCTCCTAATTCCTAAAATATGTATACTACCCTTCCTTTAACTGATTTTGTCTATATTCTAGTACAAAAATCACCAAAAAGTTAATAAGCCAAATACAAGTAAGGACAATTGTACAACCTTACAAGATAATCAAAAGCACATCCAGAATAGGCAAATGATAAACAAGAAATATCAAAGAATGCAAACAAGCAAGAGCTAAGAAAATTACCAAACTCTCCACGCCACTGCCAAGTCCCTCTACAAGTCCAGAAAGCAAATCAAGAGAACACACAACAAACTCTCTGTCGTACTGCACGCCAGTAGATGCCGGATTAACCTGATAGGTAATCATTTTTAGCACATCAATTTCAGGCCAAGTTTTTGCATTATTATATTTAATTTGAATAAGAGACAAATTAGAGATATACATTTTATGAAAAGCTGCATCAGATGACACATGATTGATCAGTGTTACATAATTCACATTTTAGTTCGCTTCTATAATTCGTTGTTTGCACAAAACTGACCATAGTCCACTTTTTTCGAATCGCAATTTGCACAGTTTAGGGAATTATGTAACACTGTGACTGATCATAAATTAATAAACTACAAACTTCAAATATTTCAAAGAACCTTCTTCAGGCAAAAAAATGAAACAAATCAAGTAGGTTAGAAAATGGGAAAAAATTGCATTCATTATGAACTTTTAAATGATTCTCAAAATCAATCCCAACTTTTATCTACTCTAGAATGACCCAATTGGTGAGCAATTTCTCAAAATAATCCAAACTATTATTGTTCCTATATAAAACAAGCCTAACACAGATCAACAAAAACAAGATAAATCACAATTAATCATAAGGAAGATTATATCTAGAAGGTCACCCTTAAACTTTTGATCATTCAGGATAAGGTAGATTTACGATCATTTCAGAAAATGAATGAATGTTGGAATGATACATGCCAATGGTTCCAAATTTCCAACAAAATAAAACATTAGAAATGAATTTTCTTTTATCTCTACGCATAGAGACCCCAATATCATATGGCAAGAAAACAGCGTAATCATATGAACCAAACAATTACTTCCCCAAATCCATAGTATAGGGAATTAGGGATGGCTCACATTTTAAGGATAGGGCTAGAGGAGGGAGATAGGCATTAAAAATGAATCCATGTGATGAGAGAAGATATAGAGAGATACTATTTCCTAATATAGATATTTAGCAATTACCATGACACTTACAAATTAGAGAAACGTAGCAACTAATATCGGATAAAGAAAGTATAAATTAAATCAAGAGATAACATAAAACGCAAAGTTATTAACCTTTGCCATTTGTTGTGTCTGGATGATGTTTATGCACCTCTGAAATACAGGTTCAGCAAACTGAGAAAAACCTGGGCCCAATGCCTGAAAAATGAAGTGTCAATTTTCAAGTTTCAATAACTAGAGTAAAATTCCACTAATATCAAGTTATCAACTATTTAAAGCTATGAAACGGACAGCGTCACTGAGAAGCATAGAAAACACATACAATAATTGAATCCATGTGTTGGCAGATACTGAGAAAAGTAGAGTTCACCATTTGACAGCAACAAGGTGAAAGTAAGCTAAACATTACCGAAATTTTTTTAAAAAACTTTGATTAGAAGATTTAGGTCAGATTCAATAATTTCCTCATAACGTCTAGCAGACCACAAATCTTATGGGACTAAGCTATGCTGTTGTTGTCGGTGATACAGGTCATAAAATCGTTACTAATATTGGTCTTTCCCCACACATGAATTGCACAAAACTGCAATATAGAACTATGGCGTGAACAAAGAGGTAGAGTGTGACTGTGAAAGTAGCTGCAAGAACAGAAAAATCTTTGATGTTTTGATATACAGAGTCTTAGGCACAAAAAGACAGCTGCTCATTGTTATGAGAAAACAGGGGCACACAAACCAAAAAGTGATCGAGTGAGTGGCAGTAATACCAAATGTAAAAGTTCCAAATATAGCTACGGTCAAATATACAAATCTGTATAAAAAAAAATAGAAAAAAAGTTGTACATAACATATGACCAAATGTACATATTAATGGTTAGGCACTGTATGATTGTTGATATCATAGGGTTGCTGTTGTAAGCCATATATATTTATGATAGTATGTTTCCCATGGAGATCAATACCATGTTTCCTCTTAATGCTGAACATGGATCTTCCAGATACAGTATCCTGAATCAACATTTAGTATACACTTTATATTTCTCCCTGATGCAAGTATAACTGTTATTCTTCCCTAAAAATATGGCCAATTGTAAATTTTAAGCAACAAACCATGTTTCCCCATCCTTCTAGAAACAATTTTGTCATAATTTAGGAACATCGTACACTATCCCTTCTCTCATATTGAAATCTTTGGCCATGCATTGACTTATCTGAAAACTTTGTCAAATCCTGGTGAACCAACCAGAGTCCAGAGATCCAACACATCATATAACAAACCCTTTAGAAGACAACAGTCAGCACCACGTTAAGTGACAAATAGTATCATCACTTTGAAACTTCATTTACCATGGCACCAAGGTAAGGAAAATAAGTATGTCGTGTGATTGGTCCCTTTTGGACCTATTTTTCGGCATCTTTTCGCTTGTCTTGCACAATGGTCTGATTCAAAGGCTCATATCTTTTATTTATAATTCTTGTTTAGGTGATTCCACTTGGAGAAAATTACTTGTTCCAAGAGCTTCAGTTTGATATATCATACGCTCAATTCTGCTGAGAAACGAATGAGATATAAACATTTAAATACCGAGTGCACAGATCAGAAAAACAGCAAGGCTGCCTTATAGTGCACGGTTGTGCCACAAGATCAGCAACTGAACAATGAGTTACAAATCAGCTGCACTTTTAAAGCTTCTATTTAGCTCATGTTTAGAAAAACTTGAAGGCCATACTTAGGGTAGTATTAGGAGCTTCTCTCTCTAGATTAGAGTAGATTAGGCTAGATTTAGGCTTGAATTCTTGCATTTTCTCTAAGATTTTCATGTCATCTACTCTTCTCAAGATATTCAATCAATTTCTTTTGCTTTTACTCTTCTTTCTTTCATATTTTGCAAGTAGATTAGTGTTTAATTATTGCATTTACTTGTTTGCTTCGTTAAATTGCTTGTTTGTCGTTAGATTTAGGTTTGATTCATGTTTTCTTGCTTAGGTTTCCATTCTAATCTCTTCTCTTTGATTTTCCACAACTATGCTTGAGTAGTTAGGTTTTCTCGGGATTGGATGACTTGATTCTATGGATTTTGGAGGTTGATCACTGGAATTCATGAATGCTTGAGTTTATTTGATTGTTAATTTTCCTAAATTCTTGATGTTTTTCATGCTTGCTTGGTGAAGTAATCAAGTTGAGTTTTAGTGATCTAGGATTAATTTTCATGCTTGCTTTCAAAATTTTCTATGGAGAATTTTCTAAATTACTAGAGATAGTAATTGGAATTGAAAATTGATAAAAGTACCTTGACAAACTCGGTTTTAAGATTTGCTACTTTGGCTAGTCGAGAGAGGTTAATTTAGCATCTCCTAAGATTTCCTAAGGCCAAAGGTTTAAGGTTGAGTTTGTTAATAATTTTAGAAGATTAACTTGGCAATTTAATTTCTCAAAGCATAAATGTTTTTCAATTATCGGAAATCCTCCAAATCAAGTAGCATCCAAGTAGTCTTTTCCCTGGAGCCTTTTGCATTGATTCCCCTTTTCATTGATTTAGTTTTTCCTTTTAGTTGTCAATTTCTTCCAATTCAAAAAAATAACAAAAATAGAACCTCAATTTGGTAGATTCTCTTAAAATCAATTCCAATCCACCTACTTTCTCGTGGATCGACCCTAGCTCCACTAATACTACGAATTAGTTAGTTAGGTATTATAAATTGTATATTTTGGAAGTGACTAGGGCCACGACACCCTAGGAGCACTGTGCAAACATCCCCAGCCCAAATCCCTTGTCAATAAGTCAGAATTTACATTGCATATATACATTGAGGTCATTAACCGTTGCAAATATTTCAAAAGGTGGCAAGATATTAAACAGCCCTTAAAAGACTAACTAGCTCAAGAAACTAATAACTTGTACTGGACACTTAATTGCAACTACCAATGTAGTATACTTGAAACCCAAGCAGTCAATCACTATATTTTCAGCTAAAAAAGCCCAAACCCCTTATGAAGGGTCAAGTCAGAATTTACATTGCATATATAACATTGAGGTCATTAACCATTGCAAAAATTTCAAAAGGTGGCAATATATTAAACAGACCTTAAAAGACTAACTAGCTCAAGAAACTAATAACTTGTACTGGACACTTAATTGCAAGATTTGCAACTACCAATGTAATATACTTGAAACCCAAGCAGTCAAACACTATATTTTCAGCTAAAAATAGAAAAATATTTGGGAAATGATAAAGTTTTACATTTGCAAGTGAAGATCTTTGACAATCATTGCCTAGCTTCACCCAACTAAACACATAACAGGTGGGCAGGTGAAAAGAAAAAGGAAACTACAACTCAAGAATCCCAACAAGGTCCATATTTCGGGAAGATTAACTTGTATTCAACGGCAAACTTTTGCCTAAACTAGAATACCAGAAAAAATTGTTTTAACCCCAACCCCCTGATTTCAATACCACCAAATTGACTTTAAGTGCTGCAGTACATTACTAGCTGCCCAAATCAAATAAACATTCAGGAGACATCACCCATCTAGTGAAGCTCGAATTTATTATATAAAAAAAATATAAAAAAAGGCTGCACTCTTTCAAAACAAACCTCAAACAAACTTTTTTAACTACAGGAGGCAAGGAGTTGTCAAAAGATTAGTGTCATTACCTGAGCTATAGAAGTAAAACACTCAAGCAGTGGGAAAATATCTCTATCAAAATTGGAGAGCTGCTGCCACTTTCCAATAAGCGGAGGCATTAGAATTTCTAGATACCTAGGCTGCAATAATATACAACTTCAGATATTTATCTGTCGATAACAGATTCAATTAAAGGATATAGAGTAAGTTCAGCATGTGTGGTTAGCTTACACATACAGAACTTCCAAATATGAAACAGAAAAAATTGTTTCCTAAAAGAGGGGCTACCTGATTTAATTCCCCTCCAACAGCATCAGCTAAAGTTCCAATAGCATCATAGACAATCCTTAAATTTTTTTTCTACAGAAAAGTGTAAAAGCAACAAAGCCAACAACAATTGTGAGGTGTTTTATTAAAAGAAACATAAGTGTTTGATAGCAAGGGAAACTTCAAACAAAAATAGAAACCTGGTATTTCCCAAAGGCACACATCAAGTGCTGCAGTATAGTTTCTAAACGTGGTGCCAACTCTTCAGCAGCTTCCTGATAGACAAGACAACCATGAGATATGAGGCAATACCAAAACTTTTCCAAAGGACACAAAATCTAAAGCAAGAACCTCTTCAAGTGTCGCAAAAGCTGAACAAGCAGCTTCCTGTACACGTTTGTTTGTGTCCAATATTCTTCGAAGAAAACCCATTAATACCTTTTCAAACTGTTCATTACCTTTTGGATCACCAATGCCCTGTACATGCAAATTTTTCAATTTTCTTGAGATATCAAAAATTTGAAAGGGGTGGGGGAACAAAACAGTTCACTTTGCTTTATTTAATAATTGATCAAAAATATGGAATTTAATAATCAATGTCAACAAAATCCAGGGCACCATCCAAATTTTTGCTACAGCATTTTAAAAAAAAAAAGGAACTTTGTAATTGGAAGTGAACAGACTAAATCAAATACACAGATTGTCTTTCCTTCCTATCACCTCTTACTACAATTGACAAGAAACTCTTTCAGAAATTATTTGGGAGAACAAAATTCATTAATTAGCTGAACGCCTGAACTAAACAATGCAACCAACCAAACGACCAACATCTCTGCTGAGACACAGCAATATACTCAACGTCTAACTGCACCTTTATAACAGTATATGAAGCCCTCAACTGAAAGCTATATTTTAAAAAGACTTTCAACCATCAAGGAATGGTAATGCTAAAGCACAACTTCACAGACAATGAAGTTTCAAGTTGTTACGTAATCTCTGAAGCCAGGTTAATATAGCATGTAGCTAAACCCATCTTCAGCATCTTCCTTACTAGTTACTAGAGAAAATTTTCTTCTTTTGCATATCAAGGAAACTAAACATGATAATTCCCAGTGAAAATTCAAGCCAACTACGAAGATTATGGCATTCAGAGCCAACAACATAGGCAAACTGGCACAAAACTCCCAAAACCTAATGTCTTGCTACATCCCCGCATATACACAATACCTGAACAACAAATCTGCTGAAACGAGAAAGCGTCCAACAAGATATGCTCCGTATAAGAGGAAATTTATCATCCAAGAGGGGAATGAGGAAGCCAACAATCTGCAAATGAAATTAATAAGCCCACATAAGCTGAAAGTAGAAAAGTGAGTAAGCAATTATTAAACAGAGTATACATGGTATCCTGATGTTAAGCTGCGCCGACAAAATATTGAGAACGACTAAGGGCGGCCAATTAGGTATCATTGCTAGTTTTCAGATACATTATTATTATTTTGGAAATCGTTAAAAAGTTATATGGAGTATAATGAATTCAAAATTATTTATCTGATTGAACTTGATTAAATAAATAACTACTCCCTCCGTAACGAATTACTAGCAACAATTTCCATTTTTAGGTGTAACAAAATACTTGCAACAATTTTTTCCAATTTCATTTTATTCATTTTTTGGCAAAAAAAACAACACAATATCCCACTTACTTTTCTCTTTCTTACTTTTCTCTCTCTTACTTTTATCATCATACCACATAATACCCCATTTACTTTTCCTTCTCTTACTTTTCTCTCTCTTACTTTTATCATTATACCACCTAATACCACAATTAACCTATTTCATCTAGGAGTTCATGCTAGTCCAAATATTGCTACTAATTCGTTACGGAGGGAGTAAAAGAAAATAACTGAGGGGCTGTTTGGTCAGGGAGAATTAGAAAAGGGAAAGGGAACTTAGGGTTATTATTCCATTTCATGTGTTTGATTTTATTTTCTTCATTCCCTTACCCCATTTTAATTTTTAGAGTTCCCCCATTTTGGGTTTTTCTCATTCTCTTGTCTTAGGCTGGGTTTTGAAAACCCCAATATCCCACTTTACTCTATTTCACTCTTTGTTCACTCTTCTCTCTCTCTTCACTGAAGCTAAACCCTACCCATCATCGAAAATTCTGAGCCGAAGACTCTGATTCCCCGACGGTGAAAACAAAGGCGATGAAGACGGCGACATTGTATTCTAAGTCTCGTTCCTGGGGTTGTTTAATTGTTGCTGTTCTGCTGTAGTCGAAGGCGGCATCGACGTTATTGTTGCTGTTGTGCTGTAGTCGAAGGCGAAGGGGATGACGCTGCCGCCGTTGTAGTTGAAGGCAATGACGGCATTGCAGTCTAAGCTAACTTTATTGATTGTTCGTTGCTTTCCAAATTTGCCGACGGGAATTAGTAATGGAAGTTCACTTCTGAATTTTGTTTAATGGGAAGTATTGGAATTATTCTCTAGTTTTTTTTTTTTTGATGCAAATTCTCTAGTTGCTTTCCAAAACCACCAATGGAACTTCTCTTCTGTCATAAACTAAACAATCTGAAAGGGAGTCAATTACCCATTTAGGTTTGAACCACACAACAAGGGGAATTTAATGATATTCCTTTCCGTTCCACTTGGTTCCCTTTCTTGATTGATTCCTTTCCCTTTCCATCGTATGAACCAAACAGCCCCTGAATTCCTAATTGACATTGACCTTAACTAATCAAATAAAAAATTATATTATTAAATTAAATATTTAAAAATAATCCCAACGCCTAAAATGAGAAAACCTTCTTAAGTGAAAAGTAAAAGGCGTAGACAAATTACTAATTGTAGTAAATAAAAGATAGTTTAGATTTTCAAGAAACTCCCAAAAATCTTGACGAATTTCAAGAATCTTCACATTCTTGTTAATATTCTAACTTCGAATAATCATCAAGAAAATCCATATTGGACGATTGCTCCTGCATCAATAAGACCAAAACCAATGCATGGCTACATCCAACATTTAAACATTTTATTCCCCCAATTAATGAAGCCATCTAAAGGAGGCACTATCTTTTCTACCACACCCCACCCCGAACACTCTTCAATTACCAGAAACCAAAAGGTAACTTTTCATAATACCATAACAAGGGTTGCCACCGAGCGATGCCCCCAAAACCATAAATTTTATTGTTCATCATTATTTAACGCTTCAATTTTTAGATTTATAGTTTTCAAAATCCTAGATTTGACCCCCAAAAAAGACAAATCTCTTTTTGGCGGGTCCAGCCAATTTCTTATGGTACCTAGACTTGAAAACCATGTTTGACATGGTTACATGTCCAACTGTCCGAATACAGCAATTTTTTGGGGCAAAAAAATACTCCCTTCGTATCGGTTTATCTGCAACATTTTTAAAAAAGGTTGTAACACAATAACTGCAACAATTCATATCTTTCTAAATTTGACAAAATTTTAGACCTAAAATGACAAAAACACCCCTAGCATAATAACTTAAAAAACACTATACCCTCCTACATCTTACACATTCTCCAAAAGTACTTTACATATCATTTTTTATCTCTTACTTTATCTTTCAACATTCTCCTAACCTTACTTTAAGAAAAAAAATCCTCAGGGAACCGCACTAACCCATTTGTTGCAATTAAACCGATATGGAAGGAATACGATTTTGGCCAAATATGAAGTGTTTAGGTATCTTTCAAGTGTTAAAGATCCAACAAGAGTAGTTAAGGTGAATAAAGAGTCAGAGTAACAAAGCCAATATCACAATTCCACACCTAGATAGAGTATGAACAAGGTCAAAATGAAAGAGGACTGTCAGATTCAGAAATATTAACAATCTTCCACCAAGATGCAACACATGGTGAATTTCTTTAAACAATTCTGCTGTTTTCCACCTCGAAACAACAAAGTGAAGCTCGACTAAATCTCTCCCTCCCTGTCAGTAACAAGCTCACCCTATTACTACAGACCTTTCCCTTCTCCCTAAAGCCAGCCTCAGAAAGGATTAGCAGTACTGTCCAACATCAGCTTGCCCAACATAAAAAACAGTCGCATCCTTTAAAATAATGATAAATAAAAAAAGCATGTTATATTGTTATGTAAACAAATCTCCACCTAGAAGGGGAAAAACGAAATAAAGAAAAATAGCTATCATTATGCAGTGGAAAGTATGTACAGCTAAAATTGTACGGGCAATCCACAGCATAACAGCATCAATCTGGAAACATGACAGAGGGAGATTACCTGTGACAGATGAGGGTACAGACCATTAATACAACCCTCGCCCACAGCACCAATGGCTAAAACAGCAGCTTCTCTGTTCTTCCAGGACTGATCATCCCTGGCTGATAAGTTAGCCTACAGAAAAGATTAAGTATATTGCAAGTATTACCATTATTAACGCTAAACTTCTTCAACAAAAGATTGTGAAAATAAAACATAACAAATCTTGCAGAAGAAATTGAGAAACATGAAAATGATCAGGAAGAAACTAGGAAAGTGGTCGATTGGGTTGTAGATCAAGATCTAAATCATCACAGCAAGAGAAACCCAAAAACTATATCAATAAGTTCCACTGAATATCAGGCCATAAGCAAGAGTATTGTTAGACCGTGCTGCACCAGCCCTGAGGGGGGCAAGTGGGGCCCCTGCGGCCCTGCCACAGGCCCAAATTCAAAAATGTCCAAACACTTATTTTAACAATATATACTATTTATTGCAAAAAGATACTAACTTAGTGGTAAAGCATGTAGTTTGTCTGTTTGTGTTTAAGAGGTCATAGGTTCAAATCTTGTTAAAGACTAGTATATTAATTTTATAATTTTTTTTTATTTCTTTTACATCCTCATTTTAATCCAATTTTATCCAATTCCCAATTAAACTATTAATAAAGAAGTCTTTTCCAATATTTCCACCATTGAATAATTTTAGAATGCTCAGTGCTCTTTTTTTCTATATTCATTTCCCTATGTTTTTATATTTTTAATTTATTAGCACCTTTAGGTCTTTTTTTATCTCATCTAAATTCATTTTCTAATATATCTTTTTTATACCATTCTTTTCTGATTTCCCCCCATACAAAATTATTTATTTGATAGACACTATATTATTTTTGAAACCTCATTGATATATACCCTTTCAGTAATGATATATACAATTGTAAGTGTTGCATATAAGCATTAAATGTTAATATGAAATGGAATAGGTTTGGAATTAAACTAAAATCAAGCTTAGTGTCACATGTTAAATGACGAATTAATACATTTTATTCATTTTTAGCTTTTTATGTTGTACAACTATTAGGGCTATGTGTAACATTTTTCATATTCTTTTCATACACCATTATATTTGATATTTCTAATTTATTAACACTTTTTTTGTTCAACTTATTCCTTATGGCTTATACACCTTCAAATAATTGAATTATTTACTTGTGTCAAGTTCTGGAAAAAAAATCAACAAATAAAATCTTTATAGCATTTGAACTCAATAAATTTTAATTAGATTCCATAACAAACTTATAGATAAAATAAACATTCATATTTATAAAAGAGAGTTTTATAAACAGTGAAATAGATTAAAAAGCAACTGATTTATTTTACTCAAATGTATTTTTCAATTAAATTGAGTACATTTATATTAAAAAAAAAAGTTAGGGAAAAATAAAGCCTCATCTTAATATAAGAATGTTTATTCAATTTTAATAAGCATAAAAAATTTCTAAACTATATATATAGGGCCCCTATTTATGAAATTGCCGAAGGCCTCCAAATTGTCAGGACGCCCAAAATCACTTTGTTGCATAACTATCCTTGCCTGAAATATGCAAAGTCTCCAAGAACTTGTAGATTCTCTCACCCAAAAAAAACTCAAACACCTCAAAGGCTCAAAGAACCAACAGAAGGGGCAATGCAGAATGAGGTACCCATTAGCCCAGAGCTGTTGAACGGATAATTATGGAGGGAGGGAGAGAGAGAGAGAGAGAGATTTAATATTTGATAGGACCGCATAGAAGCCTCAAAATTTAGGAGAACCAACTTTCTCAAACACCTCAAAGGCTCAAACAACCAACAGAAAAAAAATCCAACAGAAGGGGCAATGCAGAATGAGGTATCCATTAGTCCAGAGCTGTTGAACGGATAATTATGTAGCAGCAGACATCTCTCAGTAGTGAAACCCTCATCCAAACAGATATAAAAAAGTAAAGATCATTAATGGCACAGTAACCCAAGCACACATATCAAACAGATTAAAAATAGCAGTGACTTGTAAGGACGATGCGAGAAATAAGTCAAGTAATTGATTACAGTAAAATTCCAATTAACCTTAAAAACAGTTTTCAAATATCTTCTTATCTGGAATTCGTAACAAAGTAGTGAGGAACTAATTCTAAAAAAGGAACTAAAACATCAGAGCAGAAAGAAGACTGAAAATAATTCAAGGAGATCAAAATGAGAAGAATGGACTGTCTATAGTCTATACTGGCTAATATCTGAAAACCCCATCTCAGGATATCCGTGTCTACACCTCATAAAGAAAAATAACCCGACTCAGATGAACTTGTAGAAAAACACACGATAACGCATACCTCAATTAAAGGCATTAATGTAGGAAGAATATCATCCCCAAATACATTTGAGAGAATATCCAAAGCAGCTGCACTACATTTCCGTAGATTCCATACGTTGATAACATCATCCTAAAGAAAGGCAAAGTCAATATGGAAAAAAATTGAACGGTATGCTTTTCCCAGCAATATGAAAATAAATTCCCTACATATATATAAGACAATTATACATGTTAATTTACATAAACTAAAGAAACAGAAACTAAAAACATACATCATCATCAACATCGTCTGATCCATGTAAACGTGATGAATGAAACCGCGGCTTCAAATCCTATGACATCAGATTTGAACAATATTATATCCAAGATATGCACACAGCTACTTTATGGCAAAGTGTGACTGTGTGTGTGTGTGTGTGGGGGGGGGGGGCAATAAAGTACTGAAGAAAACTAATACCTGATCACGGTCAGGCACAGACTCATCCTCCTGCAACCCCATTAAGAAATCACAAGATTACTTAAATCATACACAATTCCAGTGTCATCTTTAAAACACAATACAATGAGCTTACCTCTGCTTCAGTCAAGGACTCGTCATCATCAGCATAAACCATATTTGACAACAAAACCTACCATAAATTCCAATGAGTAACGATAAATGTCAATCTTACTTCTGATAAGAGACCTTAACTAGGAGACAGGAAGAGCATTATGCACAAACAGAATACGATCAACTTACAAGAGGGGAAGTTGTAAAAACCAAAGGCTAGCATAAGGCAACAAAGAGAGAACAGATATGTGTGTGTGTGTGTAGCTGTGAGTGCATGACTTTGCAGTTTTCATGCACTTTAATTGCAGCAGGCATAAAATTTCCTAAAAACTAAGAAAAGATTTGACAAGTCTTACAGGAATAAGCCGTGGTAAGAACTCCCTTAGATTCTCAGGTGGCAATTGTGCATCACAAAAGGCAGACCTGCAATCCATCAGTAAAAAAACTTACTTGATGATTGCACATTTAATGTACTTCCAACCATAAAACATAATATTAATTCTGACAAGGGGAGGTGCAGCATGGCGCAGATGCAGAACAGAAACAAAAATATAGGAATCAGACTTTGCCACTTCAAAGAAGCATATATAATTATATATATTGGAGGAAAAAGATAAATGTTTTACGAGAAGTTTATCAAAGAATATAGAGATTGCCACTAGAATTCTCCATCAACAGTTCCAAAACGAAAAGGTTACACTAGAGATTCGTCATTTAAGGTTCAATCTTGTCAACAATTCTTCCAAGAAAAAGCATCAAAATACTATCAACTTGAAAACTCCATGAAAATAAACCCAAACCAACTTGAAAAAAATGGTCAGTTATGCAATTAAGCATGCCCAACTTTCAGCATCTTCAACATATAAATCTGTGTGGATCCTTTCTAGATCCAATGTCATGCATAGAACAGAGACAAAGAAATATAGAAAACAATATGCAATGCTACAAGGAATAGATGATGTGCAAATCTTAGTAAGAAGATTTATATTTATGTACAAGTGTACAACAGGAACTGATTAGTAGAAGAGGAGCACTACAAACATGACTTTAAAAAACCCTTCATGGCAACGAACATGACTTTCAAAAGCCGCTAACCCTCATTATTTAACTCAATTAGAATCTCGCATAATAATTTTTCATCTCATAAAACCTTTTTGTGAACAATTCAACAAACAATTGCATCACCTCATACTTCCCTATCAAGAATTATATATTACAAAATTATGTGTACATGCTGTCCTACTATTCCAATTTCCAATTTTAGTCACTGCAATTTTAACTTCTAAAGAAAAGTCATCTAAAATTATTTCATCCTTTGATGATTACTTCTTGCCTGTTATAAACTTTTACAACGAGGGAAAATACTAGGTTTCCTTTATAGTTATCTTCCAGCATCAAAATAGTGAACTGAAGATAAAAGGCTGAGACAAAAGGATCAAATTGGTCCATGAGATTTCCAAATCTTATTATCTTCCTCACTTATTCTAGTCAAACAGTACTGTATAAACAACCTTGCTTTATCCAGCTTCACTTCACGGCTTTTATATGAAAGAATTGGGTGATAAATAGCATTGCAATAAGAGACCGAGAGAGCCTTACTGACAAGGTACGCGAAAAGATATAGAATAAGGGGTTGCTTGCAAAAGAAATTTCAAAAAAATCATGAGGGAAGAAAAAGCTTCTAATCTGCTTATGGATCAGCCTTGTCATGAAAAGCTCATGAGATGTGTTAAAGAACCATCTTAACCAAAAGCTTAAGCTAATAGTTGAAGCCCAGAAATATGTTATATACTTTATCACTCCCCCTCACATGAAAGGCCCTTTAAAATTGAAATATGGATGCAACACAGGCCCACCATACCTGGTGCTAATTAATTCCACTTGGAAGAGGGAGGAGAGATTCGAACCCGTGACCTTTGTGTCACGTTGGCTCTGATACCATGTTAGAAGACCATCTTAACCAAAAGCTTAAGCTAATGGTTAGGGCCCAGTAATATTGATCTACGCCAAGATTATGCACAACTCACATGTGAAGGAGAGTGTTGAGCCCATATAAAAGCCCACATGTAAGTGTGAAAAGAGATTGGAATTAAGGGGGGAGTGTTGGGAATAAATCCCACATCGGAAAAATAACAAAGTTGTCTACACTTTATATGGCTAAGGGGTTACTCCCCTTACTATCATATGGTTTTGAGGTGGAACCTCTTTTGTCTAGTAAAGTGTAGCATCCAAGCATACTTATACCTAGTTGATTTGTGGTTTATAAATAGTTGTTCAGTTCAATGAGCAAAGAGTTACAAACCATAATAGAGACAACGAAATAATGAATGCACTGCAAAACTGTCGACCCAAAAAAACTTCTCATTCCCAAAAGGAGGAACAAAATATATAAACAAAAAATTAAATTTCAAAGCATATTTTGTACATTTATTCTTTAGAAGAAGAGGAAAACATGGGGGGGAGCGAAGGTCTCTTAACCGGCTTTGCACCCCCTCCCGTTTGAAGTCATTGCGAGCCGGAAAGCCATAGAAGTTTCACAAGTGCCTCCTAAAGTATAGAGACCCGACCGCTAGGGGAAAGTAAACCAGAGAAGAAAGAAGGAATGAAACTATGGCCAAACAAGAGCAAATGTTATCAGCAGAAAAGATGTCCAGGGCTTGAAGCAACAACAAATTTCCCCCTACCATTCCGAATGATGCACAACTCAATATTTAGCATCTTCATAACTCAGATTTTACATTCTATTAGTGGATACAGGGTTTAAATTTGTTTGTTTGGTAATTATCTGAAGAATGGCAAACCCAGTTTACTTCCCACCACATCAGATATGTAGGCCTACTTTCAGAGGTTTATGAGGCTATGGTCTATGGAAGAGATTGGACTATTTGACCACTCTGTTCTCGTCTTCTCGAGATTCTGGAAGGGTTTACTTATAAAATTTAATATTATTCCATGCATACTATGTGATTTATACTTCATTGTACAGGGATACTCCTCAATAATGCAATGTGCAACTCTCACGCTATTTTTTCTACTAACATTGTCTAACAAAAAAACACTGTTTATTTTCAAATGGTATTTTTATTTACCCGGGAAAAAGATACTATTTATTAAAAAATTAAAAGCATTTGCTTTCATCAGTATACGGAAGTACTTACCAAAATTCACAAGCTTCAAGTGCCACTTCATCATCACCATCCTTGTTCACTTGCAGCATGTATTCTATGACATTCCTAAAATGGGGCTGCAATTCACATACCAAAATTGTGACTGCATTATTCCTTGATGGCAAAAGGGAGCAAATAAAGCACACACAAATCCAAGAATATCAATTAGCCGAAGCACTCATGAACTTACTCGGTCAGAGCTCGTTCATAAAATGTATATATGAGCCCAAACAAAATTATCAAACTCGTTTAAAAAAAAAAAAAGAAGAGAGAGCTTGAAAAACTGAATATTTTGCTTGTCTAGGCTCGTCAACAACTCTTCTATGTTTAATCAAAACTCTTTCAAATATCGTTCATAACTGATTCAAGCTCAAATTATTTTTCATGACAAAAAAATAACCTTGGAATTTTCTAGGCCCAATACTTGCTTGTAAATAATAATATCCCAATATTTTGGCTACAGAATAACAAATCATAATTAAATATGAAAGATATAGCCATAATAACATAACCTATTTATATAGCAAATTATCAAAGTCAACCTATTGGGTTTCAGTTTTTGGGCCCATCATTAACATTCACCTAATACCTAACCCAAACTCTATTAAAAGTGACTCATTTACAACAGGATCGCGACGGAAAAACTCATCTACGACCTCTATTTTCTACGGGGTCACATTTTAACAACGGGAAATAATCATTTACGACCCCACCCCCCCCCCCGCCCCATTTTCTACGGCGGGGATATAATTTTCCAACAATGTGATCTATATAAATATATAAATAACCTACTTAAATTTAATATTTAGCAAATTAACAAGCTTTTTATAAGGCTAATTTGTTAATGTCCACCTTATGTTTCTCATAAAAATGAAATAACCACCTTATCAAAAAATCACTTAGGTAACCATATGATGATTCACTTTTGCTAAATTTCACCATATTGCCAAGTATTTCACCTAAAAAATTGTTTGTGGAGCTTAGATTTTTATGAACTTTTACTTACGATAATTGTTTGTATTAATACAAAAAACTATTAAGCGTAAAACCTTCATAAAATGTAAGCTTTGCAAATGAAATTTTGGGGTAAAATCATCAAGGTGATGAAATTTAACAAAATGAAACATAATGTGGTTATTTAAATATAAAAAAAATTGATAATTTATTTTGAAATTACAAAAATAAGGTCGGGAAAAAAATTATAAAAAAAATAAATTATAAAGCTCTTTGTCCATAATTCTATAAGCTTGATGCTTATCAAAATCAAGCTTGAGCTCAAAAATAAACGAACAACCCCATGCTAAGCATATACATATAAACTTAAATGAGCTAAGCTCAAACCAAAGCATAAAAGCTCAATTGAGCTCCAGCTCACGTTGTCATCAACCTTAGTTCGAAAAGGATAATAATAATTGGCTCAAGCCAATGGAGGATAGCAGCAAAAAGAGTAAATCATAAAAAATGAAAATCCTAACCTCCATAACTGACGGATTGACTTCAACAAGCAGAACAAAAGCTGAACAGACCTGCTCATTGCATAAGAATCAAAATTATTCAGAACAAACACAAAACAACAAATATTAACATTCTATTAGTGGCGTAGCCACACTGGTGCATGGGGGGACGGTCGTCCCCCATCTTTTTTTTAAAAAAAAGAGAAAAAATATTTTTTAAAAAAAATCAAACAAACAAAGGATAAATAAATTTCTGCGTACATACAAACAACATTAACAGGTATAGCTTAGTGGTTTATGTGTCAAATAAGACCTTTAGAGTACAAGGTCACAAGTTCAAGTTCCACTAGTTTACTTTTTTAATATTTGTTTGGTTTTAAAATGTTCATTTCATTTAATGTTTTTCTATATACTATTATTTTGTTTTAGATGACAACTCTTCATTTTATGTTTAGTTATGTTTTTAATATTTTTATTTAGCGTTATTTTTATTCTTTTTTCTTTACCTTTTCCCTTCAATTTTTTTTATACCTTTCCGTATATAATTTTATTTTGTGACCAATTCCATCTTTTTAATAATAAATTCAAATATGCTAATTAAAAGCATACCTACAACTTTTTTAAAAAACCAAAAGAAATATTAGTTGTTTAGTTTATATATATATATATATTCTTTAAAATAATCTAAAGACACTAATATTTCATAGTCTTGGATCTAATAGTAAAATTTGAACAAAAGTATGTGTTCTAGTTTGCAAAATTAAATAATTTTCTTATATTTAAAATGACAAATTTTCAAGATCAAATTCCTTAACACAACATTAACTAGTATATTTGAGCTATCTTGAGTTTTCTCATAGACTTTGTTTTTATAATATCCCTTATATAGCAATTTCTTCTAATTATTGAGGGTATAAGTTTGGATACAGTGAAGGGCACGTTATACCTAGTTGGTAAGTTTTTACTTTATAATATAACCATGAAATTTAGTTTGAATTTGTCATTGTATCTTCACCATTAAGATTGTCGTAAATTTGTCCCCCCCCAAGTTGAAATTCTTGTCTACGCCACTACATTCTATAGCTTAAAGAGAGCTCAAACTAGGTCTTCATCAACAAATTTGTCGAAAGCAATAGAAATTGGAATCATCAACCAATAATCTGTATCATTGTTTTAAAAAAATAGTTCCATTCTTCTCTAGCAGGCAAGAGCCAACAATAGGCCATGTTTCTTTGGACTTAATTCTAGAGATTATAAGTTCTCCTCGGTTCTCCTAAGTTTAGTTCAACTTAAATATTATTATTCTTATTATTATTATTATTATTATTATTATTATTATTATTCTCCGACATCGTTTTTATGTTCACTGTTTTCGACCAACATTTCCCGCGACAGTTTTCGACCAACATTTCCGGCGAAGGTTTCCGATCGACTTTTTCGGCGACATTTTTTTGGCAAACTTTTCCGTCGAGGGTTTTCCGACCAACTTTTCTGGCGAAGGTTTTCCGGCAGAGTTTTCTGACATGGTTTTCCTGCCGACTTTTCCGACAAGTTTTCCGACCGACTTCTCCGATTATTTTTTTTGGCCACGATATTCTGGCAGACTTTTCCGGGTCGGTTTTTAGGGCGACTTTAAATAAAAAAATAAATACAAATAAAATAAATTATAAAATAATAAATAAAAGTAAAATAAAATAAATATAAAAAATAAGAAAAATAAAAAGTAACAAAAATTAAATGTAAAATAAAAAAATAAATAAGTTCAATTTAGTTCAGTTCTCTTTAGTTCTCTTAATTTCAGTTCAGCAAAATTCAGTCCAAAGAAACAAAGACTAAGGCATTCCCAAACACTTAGGCACTGCAATATAATAACAAAACTAAATCTCATATTCTCATCCCACATTTAGCATTTCTCAGCATTAAAACTAAAACTCTTACAAACCCTGAAACGATTTGTCACTGCTCCCCAACAAAAACCCCTATATTTGTATTCAATAAGCAATTCAAATTTGGGATTGGTTATCTAACAAATTTTTAAGTTGGTTCATCCTCTTCATGCACTTTAGAGGTCATGGATTCAAGTCCAAACCATTCATATAAACCAAAAAACATGTGACGTGAAAGAATAAGCTCTTAATCATGAGGGCAGCAAACCTCAGTTAAAGCATGTATTCCAAGTTTTCAAATTTCTATCTAATTTTGGCATAACTTCATCATTCTGCCACGTTGGCACCACAAGGGCTGATTATTTCAAGGTCAATCGTGTGTCATAAGTTGATCCAAGAGAAGTGGCTGAGGCAGGCTACTAACCTTTTGGTTCCAGTATCTAATTATGACATTGATCACTATCACCTATGTCTTTAGTCAAATAAATGCTGGCTTACTTTGTTCTAAGTATTACATCTTTACAATAACCTTCTTACCTTCCTTGACACCATCATACTCTAATTACTCAACATCACTTACATTATGCGCTCATCTCTCCCTTTTACACTCCTAGTGAAGACATGCCATGGAGCTTTTATCGCACAAGAAAACATATAAGTGAATCCTAATGTCTCCTACTCTATTTATTTGTTTAGGGGGAGGGGAGATGGTGTTGATGGGAAAATGACCTTAGTTTCTGTTACATAATCTTAAATGAGATCATCTCATGTAACTTACTATAAAAAGAAGCTACAAGAAACATAAAAATTTCCAAATTTTCCATACAAGTATTCACAAAGGACAATTGTTGATGACAAAAATCATAGTACCAAACCAGTTCCTATCCTGCGCCTCTTACCAAAAGAGAAATCCAAAAGGATCACATACACATTTTTTCTCGCCCTACTAAACATCCATAAGGATGCCTCCATTGCAGTTTTCTCACAAGATATTAACTACCTCTGCTTCAAAGCAATTAAAAGTAGAGAAACATTCCATTAGTCTACTATAACCTGGAACTCTAACATCCCCAGCAAGAACAATTCTTTCTCACAACGGAAATACCCTTTACATTCAAAAAATAAAAATAGATTCTGTTGACAACTGAATCGTTCATCGAAATTAATATGAGCAAAATATGTAAACTGGCTGGAGAAATATACAAATTTGCAGGCCACAATGCTAATAGAATAAAATTGCAAGATTGATAAATCAACAACAGGAAGACTAACAACATCATGATAGGAAAACTTACCAGTTTCCGCACCTCAGGGGCAGGATCATTAGCAAGAAGAAATAAACCACGGAGGTATTGATCCATTGACATATATAAGTACTGAAACAAAAATCATATAAATTAAAGGTACATAAAAAATAAATTCTTTAAAATTGAAAAAATTTCAAGGGACTTACAGATGGCATTAGCATAATGTACTGATTGACAGAACTCAATGCAAGCTTCCGCAGCAAAGCATGCGTTGATTTGAATAACTGATCCGAAGACAGTAAAAGGAAAAGAAAACACAAGAAACAAGTGGTCAGTGGACAAATTCAACGATCAGAAAATATATAAAAGATTCTAGCAAGGGAAAAAATGGACATAAGAATGCTTAGAGCAAGAAAAGGCATTACTTCAAACAATTTTGGAAGAAAAATGTTGATTGGCCTTTCAGCCATTCCTGGAACCTCCGAATCAAGCACTTGAGGTATATCTTCACAGACCTGTACAGCAAAATCTTACTTTAAGTTGATTTTTTTATATATGGATATGTGATAGTTGATGTGAGTTGCGATGAGTCCGATGACTCATATTCCAACAAGTAAAAATTCATATTAAAGTATTCTAACGTGGTCTGACATTACTTTGAGTAGGGAAGTTTGACAGACATTAGGGTTCAAAGGGGTGAAAGCTGATGAGAGAAAATTGTGGTCTATCGTTGGTGATTTGGTGATGCAAAGAGGAATCATCTAGTGAAACAGGATACAACATGTTTATCTAAGGTAGAAAATGCTTTAGGCTTTTGCAAGTTGGCCCCCAAAATTACAGATGTAATAGGTATATATTTGTGGTATGTTCTTTCAAAACCAAAGTCCCTTTTGCATTCCATAAGTGAGCACAAGCAAGGATCGAAAGCAAATGGATACGACATCCATCAAGCTATGGTTTATCATCCTTACGTTTCCAAAAAAGAGAATTTCTCAGTCTCAAGCAGACTTGGTAATTGGTCGGGTCAGGTCATTGTAGGTCATGCTTTTAGTGGGTCGTCTTAAAAAGGTCAATAACAAGCTGGGCACTTGGGCTAAAGCATGTTGCGGGTCAATAGCGAGTCGTTATCGGGTGGGCTAATAAACAAGCTATGAAAAATTAAATGTAATGGAACCAAAAGTAAAACAATTGTATAGAAATATATGCTTAAAACTATTTTTGTCCACTTTTTTTGGCTAACTTATTGCCATTTTTTTTTACCCTATATTGACATGTCCAATAAATACCATGTAAAATTGACCCAAACTGTATTCCTATTGAGCTACACTGTCCAATAAGCAACTCTAGTCTCAAGCGCTGACTTGCTTTTTCCCCTAGGCGAGGTTTAAATAAACAAATGAAGCCATGGTCCTAAATAGCTAAGAAAAAAGGTAAAGGCTGCATCAAATAAGTCATCAGTAACAACTAAAGCCAAAAGTTTAAATTTCAATCACTCAAAAACTGGAAGTTCTTGCAACCAATAATTGGATCTCCTAAACACCATGGAATCAACATCACATATGCATGTGGAGATGGGTACTTTTCTTCAGGACATAAAATAAAACAGCATCCAAATAAAAGTTTACGTGCTAGAACAAAATAAACTATCATGAAATCCAGTGGCGTAGCCAGGAATTATAACCTGGGGGACAGATTGAGAAATAATTCTCCTAAGACCGACAGGAATAAGGATTGTATCACATTTAAAGCTTCTAGACCTCATACACAACCCCTTTCTCCTTCTAATTGAGGTTAAAATTGTCTTGATTCAAAGAGATACAAACACTTAATTAAACTTGAGTCTCTCAAGTTTCTTAGCTAATCCATAATTCAAATTCAATCAAATAGAAACCACCATAACCACAAACCTACTTACATAATAGATATGTAATTAATCTCAATATAACCCTCCTAAACAATAAATTACGCTAAATGAAGGGCATAACAAGATCAATAAACACAGGGTCAAACCTACAGTACTAAATAAACACTAATAACAATCCATAAAAAACAAGTAAATTAGAAAACCAACATTGCTAAATCAGCTAGTTCAAACTACCAATCAATCCATCAACTAATCAAAGCCTCTAATCCCAAAAGTGTAGTCAGCTACATAAACCAAAAGCAATTATTCCGTATTAATTAAAATTAGAATATTTGAACTAAATCACTAAAAATAAATAATAGCTAAAACATTCACTTAAATTAACAACATTAGAAATTAATTTAACTAGCCAAAAAAATATGAACAACTATACTCAAAAAAATAATCTAAGATGGGGGGACATTTGTCCCCTTGTCCCCCATGTTGGCTCTGCCTATGATGAAATCCACATATACAAGGTTCATAACTTCATATGTATGCTTGCACTTTGCACATCCAGGTATAAATCAAAAACTCATAATACTCTATTAGATCTCCATCATAGCAACATCACTCGTAGAAGATAAGATGCATATTAAATACAAGTTTAACCAAAAGCAGCATAGACATTGATGTTAAATACGTCCTTGGACAACCAAAAATAAACTCAAAACCCAAAATTCACATTTGCACGATAAAAGTCAGTAACAAAAAATGAAAGAAAACCATATATTATTTGACGAAAGAAGGGATAACCAATACAAAGAGTATAAAGAACATCAGGCTAAAGGCAATCATTAACTAAAATAAATAAATCATCCTAACTATAGGTTTTTAGCCTTTTTCCAGCTTTTCAGCCCAACTTAACCTCCACTAACAAGAAAACCCAACATAGAAGGTGGGTTACCAACCCTATTTCCCTTTTATTTTTTAATATAAGTCCGCGGAAGAGAGGAATAGGCTTTGATTTTGGTGAAGCAATGAAGCTTATAACTCGTCATTAACAATTTTCATTATGAGAATCTCAATTACCATTTAATTTTATTTGTTAATGTATGAGAATATCAAATGAAGATTGTTAATGACCATTAAAAGTGCTTCAAATGATCATTGAGAGTGTTATTTTGTGCTGTTAAAATTTTAAATATTTAGTTACTTTCAGATAACAATCAATGCTAAGACATACCTTTGACAAAGCATCCATTGCTCCCTCCACCTGATTGATATCAGTACTGTCCAAACAAGTTAAGAGAGTTTGCAACAGCTCAGGCCAACCAACAACTCCCACTAACTGTACAATAACACTAATTATGGTCCCCACGGTAGTACGGATGTGTCTATCAGGTGATCCTAGACAAGGCAATAGCTCTGATTTTATATACTGCTGATTCGCTGGGGCCATCGTTTTAAAGGAGGTTCTAAGATTATTTTTGAGAAGTAGGCCGGCAGCTTGCCGAACTTCCACTGGCTTTACCTGTATAGAAAAAGGAAGCAGTTTTAAAAGAGAATTCACAATTTCTTCAGAAAAGGAGGGATGAGAAGAAAACAATGTTGAATGATAATTTTGTATGTCCGATATGTGCAAAACATTGATGCAATGGCTAACATAATAAGCGTAGAATGAAGATGTGTCTGCCATAAAAAAGATTTGGAGGAGTATTCACATATAAGAGAAACAAGGGAAAGAAAAAAGAAAAAGAAAAGGAAAGAGATACCAAGAGAAAACGTAAAGAATAGAGGCAGCTAGACCTCATATGACATTAATATCAAAAGGAAGGGTCTAAGAATTCCCTCCATTCCCAAATGTTCTACCCACTGCAGCAAAAAAAAAAGTGTGGTATAGAAGAGAGAGTGATGTATACTTGTACATAGACTTTGCGTAAGAAAAAGTAAAGAGTCTGAGGGAGTAAAATTCATTCTGAAATACACCTTAATTATCATACAGAGGCTGTAGAAAAAATAATGCTTAGGTTCATGACTAGGATGAAGCTAAGCATCTACATATTTTTAATTTTTTTAACACTCCTCAACTAAGCATCATAATTCCACCACATGACCACAACCAATTCATACTAAGAACCAAGAAAGCATGAAAATCCATATAAAATATCAATTAACAATGTACAACCCAAAGGGGGAAAAACAAAAATTGACAAAGATGTTGAGATTAGATAAATACTTCGGCATGAGACAGAATGAAGGCAAGGTAATTATTGAAATCAGGATATTGAGCGTAGTGCTCCAGCTGCTGCCAAATCTGAGTTTTGTCAGAATTTGCAACCGGTGATATATGCTGCTCTAATAATCCACATATCTCCTTGATCCCTTGCTCTTGTGGTTGCCATGAAGCACCATTCGCTGAAGATGCGGTCATCTGTTCACTATTATTGCACAAAGGAGGATTAATAAATCAAATCTCAAAACAAAACCCAATTAAATATTCTACTCCTAAAGTATAACTTACACGTTTGTTAGTTGAAGGGTAGAACACGAGTAAAAAAGAAAAGGAAATGCAAATATAAATCACTCTCAAGCCTCGAGAATGAAGTACTGATACAAGCCCCCAATTTTAGTATTTTTTTAAAAGAAATCATAAATAACAAGAAATCACGGTGGAATTATGGAAAACTATACACATTTTTTTGTCAAATGGAGTAGATAAAATTCAAACTGCTTCCATTTACATCACCACATATCAACGAGGATATTCTCAAAATGCAAACATCCAAAGTCAAAACCTTTCACAATTTCAATCTACACAAAAGTACATGTCAAAATGGTCGCATGACTTTATCCACACAAATTCGAAAATTTTCAATCTAATAATCAAAACTAAGTTTACTCCGTTCCTCTTTGTTCACCTATATATGAATCATACTTCAAAAACAAATGATACGAAATACAGTTAAGTAAAAATACAGTTTTTAAAAGCACAGGAACAACTATATTAGTAGAAAATATAATCGAATTACAGAAAACAATCAATTAAGCCAGGGGGAAAAAAAAAAAGAATCAATCACAACATTCACAAGTTAGAAACAACGAATAGAAGTAGATTAAAGGTAGAAAATGAGATTGAGAAAGGAAATGAAGTACCTTTAGATAGATGTTTGAATTAGAAAAGAAAGAATGTGAAGAGAGAAAGTATAAATCAAATTGGGGCTTAGGGCACAGTTCGTAGTATAGAGAAAGAAAAATACAGAACAGACAACAGAGAAGAGAGCACAAGAGCTGGAGTCGCCGTCTCGTTGTCTGTCGACTTCGCCCGATCAAAAAATCAAACCTATTTTGTTGATTTTCTGGTCGTTTCCCCCTATATGCGAATATTTTAACTCATTAAATTAATTCTATTTTCAACTTTCAAGCCTCTCTTAATTAAAATTTATAATGGAGTAAAATTATAAATATATAATTAAAGATATTAATTTTTAAAATTTTATTTCGAATGAAAAGTTGAATAACATAATGTGATTGCGTAATAAATTATTTATTTTTACATTGCATCAAAAAAAATATTTATTTTTACAAGAATTAAATAAAAACAGTCGATTATTTAGTAAATAATTACTCAATTATGACTCCATAGTTTTTTCCTTATGATTAATCTTTTCTTCATTATTTATAAGTTATAACGATGTGGTTGGATAGTCTTTTTGATAAAAGCAATTGGTTTTCTTTTCTAATCAAACCAAATAATATTTTTTGTTTTTGTTTGTGATAAAAAATATTGTAAATATGTAAATATTCTCTATCACTTTGGAATAGATTCAAAGGGCAATTTTTAAAAAATTAAATTAAAAAAAAGTAGGAGTGGGTGAGCCTTGAAATTATACTCCATGCTTTGTGTTTTTGCTACTTTGCCTACTACTATTCTATATTTTTTGGCTCTCTATGTGAACCTTGGTCTAACCAGCCAAATCTAAAAATGAAATTTGAATTTAAGTTTTTTAATCTAAATGTAATCTAAATATTATCAAAATCTAATTTGATGCAATTTGAATTGAAATCAACTAATTAATCTAATCCATTCCAAAATTTATACAGAACATTTTTGTTTTTTTACCAAAAAACAAAAAAAATAAATAAAGATTTTTAATTTTATTATGGCTTTTTGTCACAATTGTGTAATCAATATAGAAGGAAGGAATGCATGAGAGTGAAAGATAGAGAAAACATGGTTAAGAGTTTTAATAATGGCTGATGGCTTAGCTTGATTAGAGTATACGGTATATTTGATTCGGCCCATTTGGAATTTGACTTTAAAAAAACCATATACAAACCTTGAACAATTTTCCTCCTTCTCTAGCCAACTAATTAATTAAGTTTCATAAATCATAAATAGTTCTTTTTTAAATGATTCCAAATAAGGGATTTTTTATTATGAGAATATATTTACAGGAAATGACGGTATCATAAAAAGTTTTTTTTATAATTATGAATATATATAGAAAGTGAAGGTATAATGAAAAGTAAACTAAAATTTAAGGAATATAATAAATTTATTACATATAGAAAATATATGAAAAAGAATGTATGCTATTTCGAGCCTTAATTAGTTAAATATTAGTTTACTTTTTATCCAATAAAAAACTACATGTAATAATTTAAGTCTTAATTAGTTAAAAAAATTACAAAGCACAAAATTTATACTAAGTATTATTGTTAGTAGCCTTAATAATTTATGAATATCACAAAAAAAATATTATTTTTCCATATTATTGCATAATTTTTTATAAAAGATTCATTAGAAAAGATAAATTCATAAACCATGTTACAAAATTTTCAGCATAACTAATTGTATAAATTCAAATGATATAGGTTTGACATTGATTTTTATTAGGAAGGGAAAAATCATGACTAAAAAAATTATTTGATAGGAAAATTTTTAACCAAACTGTAATATGTGTCACTCCTGATTAATAATATATGCCAAAATGGATACAACTACTAAGGTCTTTTCAGGAGTACACCAAACTTTTCCACTTAAGTTAAATTAGCATTTATTACACGCTATGGGTGCCTGTTTTTAATTAAAAAAATCACCTCAATTAATTATTCATGAATGATTGTGTCAAAAAAAACAAAATTGGTTCAATAGAGATTTAAACTACTGTTTTTTTTAAAAAATAATAGTTTTTAAATCAAAAAATTGCTGAATTTTCTAGTTATTGTTCACGGTTCTTCAAAGGTATTATTGAGAAAGGGAGAAGTACACAAATGACAAAATTGTCGCCACTTCATTATTAAAAAGCGTTCATGACACCATATACGCCATGCATTTACCGTCTCAATTAATTTTTTTAGTCCTTTAAATTTGCACATAACATTATGTATTCCTTTCATTATGTTGAATCAAATTGTTTTATTATTTTTTTAAAATAAGGTTTAAAATGTATAAAAGTTAAAAGAGATTAATTAAGAAATAATGCAAGAATTCTAGAGATCTAATGATAAAATTGTCTTGTGAAAAAAGGGGAAAAAAAGTCATCAAGCTTAAAAATGACACGGGCATGGGTGAAACAAAGTGTAACGACCCGACTTTTTGAGTTGTCGATTTACGAAGGGAATCGACATTCGGATCATTACTTAATCAAATTAAACTATAAATGTAAAATATATATTTGGAATAAATCAACTTTTATTATAAAAGAATAGTCTAAAATCCAAAGTCAAGGCATCTAGCCTAAAAGTTACATAATTAAAATAAATGTCTTCCCAACAGGCTGGGATCATAATCAAAACTCAAATAATGTCTCAAACTGTTCAGGATAAACTAAATACTCAAAGAAACTAACTAGACTACTCAAGCCCATCCAACGAAGCCCGCTCTACGCTGCTGCATCGTCACCTGAAACTGAGGGGGGGGGTCCACCGTCAGTGGCGAGTAACTAGGCTGTCCCGTTTAATCGAGGGACCACCAAACACATAATAGCATAGAAAAGATCATAAAAACCATAAGAGAATCTAATATATGCTATACTTCATTCATTACAAATTACGTATAAAAATACGTACAAACTACGTATACGGATACGTACAAAATACGTATAAATATACCTGCAGAAATACGATTAGAATACGTATAATCTACGTATAATGTACGTACAATCAACCCTGCACATACGGTTAGAAATACGTACAAATATACACTCAACATTCGTACATACATGCATTCTTACTCGCATACATACATACCCACACATTCATACATACATGCTTTTCAAATACATACGTACACAGATACACAACGGAAGACTTAAATCATTTTAATACACATATTTATCAAATCATAACCTACATCTTACATTATACCCCTTATCATATCATCGTATCTTATGTTATAACTCATATTATATACTTAACTTATATTGTAACCTATCATATATTATACCTTATCGATTCATATTCTTATCTTATCATATTCTATTCATGACATATCGTACCTTTCATTTATCATCATCTTAACTTTCATTTCATATCATATCATAATCGTATCGATTCATATCATATCATCTTTTTCATCTTTGAAATCATCATCTTATGATTTCATCTTAACATATCAATCGTGTAATCATAATATAACATCTTTGTTGGACCGGTCACTATAACTCGTTATGGATCTCGTGTTTCACCATAACTTCCTAGAACATGCCGGGAGGAGCTCGTGTACTCAATCCCGTAGCGGATCCCGTGTTTCACCACTAAGTCTAAGCTATGGCCATAACTCCTAGTAGCGGCTCATGTACCACTACCAGACGACTACATATCCTAAGACCCAAAACTACTCGGGGGAACTCGTGTGTTCGTCCCATTGAGCAGTGGCTCTGACTTAACCCACTAACGACTCGTGTATCATCAGGTGGGCGTCCATATTGTATCTTATATCTTCATTTAATTTAATCATATCATATATTAGGATAATACTAGGTGACCGTAATAGGAAATGAAATGTTCGGAGTCCCAGGAAAGAGAGGTGCGGCACGTATATTGGCCACCTTAAATACCAAGTCTTTCCTAGCCAGAGACCGAAACATAACATGTATAGCTATTACTCTGTTTCCTTTCTTATCCCTAGTAGTATCTTATGCAACTTTAAATCTTATAATATACTATCATATACTTATAATCCTATCCTTTCGGATACTAACCTTAATATCATATACTAACTTGTAGATATTATTATTAATAATTGTAATAGCCGAATACTAATAGTAATAATAATAGTCATATTATCTATCCCTTCACTTTACAACTTATCCCTGATAATTATTTTGTCCGTAACTTTTATTATTAACTATTCCCTGAATTAATAATAATCCAAAATTAACTAAAATTTGACTATTTCATATATCCCACACGGCAACATTAAAATAACAACAATAATTAACTATTTTCTTGAATTAATTTAATTAATCAATATAATTACAAAAAATTACCAAAATAAGATAAAAATCATATTTTTCAACAACATTCATCAAGATTAACATAAAAATAATATTTTTAACTCTTCTTTTAATTTCTATACACTCGACAATTAGAAGATAATAACAAGATTTAATTTTTAATTCAAGATTAATCAATATAATTCAATACTATCAAGATTCATCATAAAAATCATATTTTTAGTTCCCTTTTAATACTTAGGTCACTCGAAAATTCAATAATTAATAATAGCATATTTTAATAATTCAATTGCCCTATTTTATACAATCTGATTTTTAAAGAATTAAATTAAAAACGACCATCTAAAGATCTCTAAAAATCTGGAAATTTTTATGGGAGCTAAATATGGGTTCAAGGATTAACGTGCATAAATTTAGTATAAAAATAACATCTTTTACTATTTTTAAGTGATTTTATAACTAACCAGTCAGATTAGGCTGAATTCGGTTTCAGAATTTTCTGCCATAGAAAACGATCTTTAAAAATTACGAAAAAATTAAAAAAGCTTTAAAACAGTATTACTGACTTTCACCTAAAATTTCGTAGCCATTAGATTTGATTAAGTTTACTAATTAATTCGTAAACTAAAACTGGACAGTTTTATCAGTTTGAAAGATTAAATTATTTCAAGCAAGAAAAGATCGAATTTTGCCACGAAATAAATTATGATTCAAAATAAAACAGTAAACAAACTGCCACGAAAAATTCATCAAGAAATAACAAGATTTGATTGGTAAATAAATTCATACAAGATCATACATAAAATCAAGAAAATACATAAAAATCAATCAAGAAATTCATGCTTCATGCTCGACATATCCAAGTAAAACAATATTAAATTTCCTACAATTTTCATGATATGATTCCTAATTAACTATGTGTTTTTCTACCCATAGATTAAAGAGGAGAGCATAGTTACCTGGATTTGCTTAATTAATCCAAGGAAAAACAATGAAGGTTCGACTTTTTGAGGGGATAATAGGAGAGAAAAATGATCTTTAGAGTTTGGAGTTTTAAGTGCTTAAATGCATAATGGCAACACAAGGGACAAGAGTCCTATTTATAGAACAAGATGAAGTGTTGCAAATCCTAAAATAAGGGAAAGTGAGGGCTGGCCATGTGGACTAAGTATAGGGGCCAAGTCATGGGCTTGGTTGAAAAATACTTAAGCCTTCTTAATTGGTAATTAGCATAATTACCCAATTAAACTAGAAATACCCAATAGCCCAAAAAGGAGACTAAAAACCGGCCAAGGGTAGATAAAAGAACAAATTGGGTCCTTGGCCCAATTTGATGAAAAAGAATGGGCTAAAAAGTAAAACAGTCCAAAATTAAATGGGCCTTTTTGGACATAGAATTAAGACATATCATTAATAACCGCGAAATTTTCTGGCCCAAAATTCCGGGTCGTTACACAAAGATTAGCAAATGAATGACACGTGATACTTAAAACTTCCTCCCGTTTTAAATATTTAATTAATTATAGATTAATAAGATTATAGATATAGATACCTCTATTATATAAGTGAAGGGAGGAGCAATGGTGTCCCCCCTCTAAATGATTTAAATACCCTTAATGAATATAATTTAATTTGATTTTTTTTTCCTATTTCTCATACTAAACAAGGTCAAAATGGTATATTAGTATATGCATTAAATATTTCACTCAAAATTGAATTGAAAAAAAAAAGTGATACCAATCAATAAAAAGAAGGAAAGTTTAATTTCATATCAAAGAGTTGATTTAAAATTTATCATGGCAATTAATAACATTTTTAATTGAATTCAATAGATAATAAGTGAAAGTGGTTTTTTTTTTCGACTCAATCAATTAAAAATATTTAATTTTATCTGTAACAAAATAAACAATACAATTATGTATTAGTTGTGACGTAATGTATAAAATATTCAATCATATTAATATAATATTGATACATTAATTAACACCAACCAAGCTTTGTTCGTTATTCAATCACAAAAACAAAATTACAATATAAACATGATAACATTTTATTTATAAAAATTTATAAATTAACGCACGCATCGCGTGCATATATGGCTAGTAGATATAGATTAGAGGTTTGATATTTTGTAAAAAAACTCGCAAGGGTAAAACATAATCACAAAAATGACAATACACATCAATTAAAAAAGTAACACTTGGAGCTAGGGGCACCGGTCCAAAACCGGGCCGAACTGGAACCGGTTAGACATGGACCGGGATTGGGATTTTTTCACCAACCGAAGTTCGAAACTGAATTAACCGATCCGGTTCCGATCTGGACTTGAACAAAAAGTTTGGTCTTAGACCCGATGGATCTGAAGATTAAAATTTTTGTTATTTTATAATTTTTTTAACATGTGTTGTCGATTTGCCTACTATAGTCTACTATTATCGACAAATGAAAGTGGAATTCCAAAAAGTGGCCCAAGGCCCAACTTTCTCTTACACTATACACAGACAGGTCATAGACTCATAGGGGGAATAGGGGATATTATCATAAGTTCATAACATATTTACATTATACCGGATTTCCAATAGTTCAATTTTTAACCAGGTTCGCACCAGAACTCGAAATGCTCAATTTTTACAGATTGGGACCGATCCTAAATCAATCGGTTCGTGTCAAGTCCGATCTAATTCAATTTCGGTCTAATTTTTGCACACCCCTTGATGTGTTTTTAGGGGGCAATCAAGAATTTGACTCTAATTCACACAAAGGGTTGGATATCTCTATGTTTGGACTCAAAAGATTGAACAATTTATTATAATTTTATGGACAATTTGGATAAATTTTTAGGTGGAATGAATGAAGATGGGTGAAAAGATTTAATAGAGATGGATTTAATGGGTGAGTTTGAATGGATTTTAATGGAAGGTGGAATTGAAGGGTTTAATGGAGTTTGTGGAAGATAGATTATGGAGAGGAGGAAGAAAAGAAAAAAAAACGTGTTGTTTTTTTTTTTCAAACTAAGTCAGAATTTTATTCACATATAGTAGGCTTTATATAGCCATTACATCGTATCTCCTATTATTATTTATTTCTTTCTAATTACAATAAAATTTAAAAATTTAAAAATACAAACTTCTAAATTTTTTTATATCAAAACTAATATTAAACTACCCTACTAACTACGCATCACCCCTACTCGAAGCTAATGGATTGTGTTTATGTTAGTAGGCTCTGCTTACATAAATACTATACATTACGGACATAAAACATTTATTGTATAGTCAAATTACAAAGCAAAGTTACAATACAACTTCGAATTTACAAGGAAAATTACAAAGCAAAATTAAAATTACAATACAAGGCAAATTACAAAGCAAAATTAAGTTGATGTATTGGTACAATACAACTTAGAGAACTTAAAAGGAAAAGGAAGAGAATAACTAATAGGGTGGTAATGGAATTTCTATCGGTCATTCTTCTTCCTCGTTAACACAACAACATATCCCTTGGATGCAATATGGTCAAACGCGCCATTACACGAATAATCTAGTTCTACTTCCACAGCTTACGCAGGGACATGTTTTTATCTGTATCCTTTTTCATAACCTTAGCGACTGCCATTTCAAAATCTTCTTGTGTTACATGAATTCTTCTCTCCCTCAAAGCAAACATGCCAGCTTCGGTGCAAACCGCCTGTGGATTTAAGTATTTAAGTAAAGAGACAATAAGAAGTTTGGAAGATTATCACAATTCTAGACTCACAAACCACCTAGGTTGCACCAAGTCGGGGAAGGGGACAAAAACGCATAGAGGTACAGGGACTGAAAACATACAAATTAAAATTTAAAAATCAGATGACAATGGGGCGTCAACTTCAATAAAAGTATCGGTATTGTCCACAATATGAGGGCGGATCAGATACGGAGACAACGGTCAAATAAAATGCTTGACCTACATAACAAACCACAAATGATTGCATACTCAAACAAAAAAAGCCAGCAGAAGCATATCCAAAATTAGAATGACAGTTTTTTTTACACAGAGAGAACACTAGGCCTTGGTTGGTTGACGGAATAGGTCAATTCCTATTAAGAATTTGTAACCCTAGAAATTGACTAAACTTTTTGTTTGGCAATGCCGGAATGTGAATCCCCATGAATTTTCATTAAGCAAATGGAACTTGGTAATTTATTTCCGATATTTGTAGGAAGTTCCACCATTTTTATTTTTTATTTTTGCCAACCAAACAACATTTCTAAACTAAAATCCATGGGAATGTGAATATGGAATTTTATGACAACCAAAAAAAAATACCTAAAATAACAAAAAAGAGAAAAGGATGCAAATGAAGTGAGGGAAACCAAATAGGGATTTCCTAAAACAACACATCGAGCCACACATCACCCGCAATTCCATATACATAGTATGTATCATGTTATATACTTCCTCTGTTTGTATTTTATATATATATATATACTCCCTCCGTAACAAAAACTTTCAACAATTGGTTTTGCATGCATTTTGAGGAAGCGATTTAAAGGGTGTAAACGAAGTAATTAGCCAAAATGGTTTTAATACAAGCAAGTATGTGATTATAAGTTCCTAATATTAATTTTTATTTTGACTAATTCCTTCGTTTACACCCTTAAATCGCTTCCTTAAAATGCGTGCAAAATTAATTGTTGAAAGTTTTATGTTACGGAGGGAGTATATAAAACTTGCTTACTTGAGTTTTTGTATTAGAAACTAATAGAGGAAAAAAACATGTATAAATGATAAAAAGTTGCGCACAAAAGTAAGAGAGAATATAAAAAGAGTGAAATTAATTTATTTTTAAGGGAAAATTTTATTATATTTTTAGGTAATGTAGGAAATAAGCAAATAAAAAAAAAAAACTCAAAAGGCAAAGTGAACAGATTAAATAAAAATGGAGGGAGTATTTACCTTATTATAAAAAATCTCATGATCTAAGATTCTTAATCTAACAATCTACAATGTCATATATCACATAGTTTTCCAACTAAGCCAACTATTTATATGATAAATTGTTAAAATTATAGATTCTTACACCTTACAAATATCAAATATTTGTACTCTTAGTCTCTTAATTATTTCATGAAATTGTCTAGCACCATCAAATTGCTGCCAAAATTATTTTTAAGTTAGAAAAAATGGGATGCATGGGTAAAAAAACTAGTGCATTTACTATTTGGGTGAAAAACTAGAAATAATAATGTATTATGATGAGTGTAGTGTCCAAATATAAAAATAGATTTGAGAGAGAATACGTAAAATGGGGGGAAGTAAGGAAAAGTGATAAAAGTAAGGGGAAGTGGTACGACCATCTTATTAAAAAAAAAAAAAGAGTAAACAGTACACATGTCCCAAAACGTAATAAAACATAATGTACAAATCTTTGAAGAACGTCCATTTGGGAAAATTGTCCAAATATTTGAGGAACAGGGAGAGTATGAGTAAGAAAAATTGACAAGAATTGTATTCATATGATAACTTGCTAAGGGGAAATAAAACAAAACCTTAAGTTCTGCACCAGATGCACCATTCATCTTATCTCCAATCTTCTTTAGATCGATTCCCCGCATCAAGTTCATTCTTCTTGAATGAATTTTCAAGATGTCAAAACGTGACTGCAAGTGTACAAATAAGCAAGAAGCATTCAGTATTTCATATCCCAAAACATGAAAAAGTATATGTGGCTGCAACAGAAACATAACCCTAAGGAACAAAGTAATGGGTGGACTGTCTGTGAGTCACAGCCTGAATATTGATCAGGACTCAAGAGAAACATATTACTATTAAGGAGTAAAGAAAACCATGGAATTTTAGCAAAGTTTAGAACAGCTAAACATTGATTCATAGTATTTATGCAATTAGTAGTCATCTATCCCCAACCCTGAGCCCTACGGGAGTTATTCAGACCTGCAGCTCCTATGTCGCGCCTTCGTGTTACGACTCTCTATGAACCTTCGTCTATCAAGTAAGTGACTATTTTTTTAGAGGAACCCTAACCCCATTTGAATTTGGAAAATTTGTCAAAAAATAAAAGGTTAACCTTTGAGTGGTTTCCTCATACTAAGTTAAGTTTTTTATCAACTAAGAATGGGGTAACCTTGAATCAACCCTCACTTTAAATGAGTTAATCACTCTTAAATCAAGACACGTGTCATAATTTAATAAAAAAATCTTATAATTTAACGCATTTAAAGCGAAAGTGGATATGAGTAATTAGCTTATTCTTAGTTAATCAAAAGCATGACTTATTTTGAGCAAACTAGCAAAATGGCTAACTTTTTTTAACAAATTTTCGTTATAATTTAAGAATTGCAGAAAAGCCACTATAAAAAGTTCAGTTCAGACTCACTGCAGATACTTGTATTATTAGCATTCAACATACCTCTTCATTGGGATGTGGAAACTCAATCTTCCTATCAATTCTTCCTGCCCTGAGAAGAGCTGGATCTAGAATATCAATTCGGTTCGTAGCCATCAGGACCTGCAAATCATACATGGGTGACAATTAAAACACTAAAGTATAAGCATAAGAACCCTTCAATCATGTCTTGAATCTTATTTCAACATACCTTGATCTTGTTAGATGCTTCAAATCCATCAAGTTGGTTGAGAAGCTCCAACATTGTTCGCTGAACTTCACTATCACCACTTCCAGTACCAGACTCCATTCTAGTAGAACCTATACTATCAATTTCATCCATAAAAATAATGGATGGAGCATGCTCTCTGCAAGCAAAGAACACAGCTCTAGCATTAGTTGATGTTCGCCATGCAACAACGTAACAATCAAAGGGTTCTTTTTTTTTGTCTTGAAAGTATTAAAATTCCTCAAATAACATGAAATAAAAATTTCCCAAAGTTTCACAACAAATACAAACCTGGCCATCACAAATAGTTCTCTGACCATCCGAGAACCTTCACCGATATACTTTTGAACTAATTCAGAACCTGACACCCTGATAAAAGTGCAGTCTGTGTGATGAGCAACAGCTCTTGCCAATAGGGTTTTGCCAGTTCCAGGAGGACCATAAAGGAGGACACCCTGATTAAAACGAAAACGAAAACCACTCAGATTAGGGGACTTGAAATTATGAAGCTCAACTTAAAGCACACAACATTTAGGAGGTGTTTGGTATGAGATTAGTAAAGGTAATGGATTGGATTCTATTGGAAACAAACAAGGGGGGAAGGGCAATAAATAGTGTTACCCTTATTAGTTGTTTGGTATCACTAAGGAAATGTATATGTTTACAACCATTCGGAAAAGGTATTTGTTTCCTCTAGATTTAGGAGGGTAACAAGGTAAGAGGATTTGTTTCCATTACAAATTTGTTTCCGTTTCTCAGAACCCATAACCAAAAATAATAACGGTATTGTTTTGCGATTACATTTCCTATGCTAATTTTTACAGATAAACAACCCCTTATAAGTTATATTATACCTTTGGTTGAGCAATTCCAAGACTTTCAAATAATTCAGGATGTTTTATTGGCAGCTCAATCACCTGACCAAGAAAAGAGCAAAGCATGATCAATAAATCAATAATTAAGGAGACAAACAAGCTATTAATAGTACAATGAATAACATTTACTGAAGGTTAAAAAAAATTACAAAACCTCCTTAATCTCTTTGATCTGCTGGTCAAGACCACCAATCATGTCATATGTGGAATCAGGAACTTTCTCCACTTTCATCAGATTCACCAGAGGGTCTACTTTACTTGGCAATGCCAGATGCAGGACATAGCTGTCATTTCGTAATGCAACTCGCGTAGTTGGTGTGAGCTTAGTGATGTCGATATTCTTGTCAATGTCAACAACATATTTCCCTTCTGGGTGAACCTGAACAAGACGAGTAATTAAATGAGGTTCTTGTTTTATTGTGGCAAATTCACAATAGATAACGCCTGAACATATTCTGAATTTCAGTGACTCATTGCAATAGAAATGCCTGGACATATTTTGTATGTCCATGACCCGGAAAATTTGATTGTGTACAATGTCACTCCCATTGAAAGTTGTGTGTTCAAAACCATATTTTATTATAAAAAAAATACTTTGTGTATATTTTAATTTTTAAGACAGTTGGATAAAACAAATATAAAAAAAAAAATATTCTAGTCAATAACATACTAGAGAGATCATTCTGCTTCTCCATAGTTTTATTGGGAGGATAAAGCCCCTTATGCTATGCTCAACACTCTCAATTCAGAGAAGGTACACACGTGTACCTAGTGGAAGGTACTCCTCATACAAATGTAACTCATAATTAACTGATGTTTCATTGTTAATGATGAATGTTCATTTAGTCTAATTTTGAAATTTTAATAATGCTCATTAAACCTTATACTAATGTAATAATGTTCGTCTAAATTAAACTAATGTGCATAATGTGTATCATTCTATTGATACATGTGTGCGTACCTTCTAATTTGTACAACACTCCAGGGCATAACTAATTAACCAGTTATGAATGAGCTTTATTCAATTTGAAAAAGAAGGCAAAACATCGTCTCTAAGAAGGGAGCAAGTGACCCTAAAATGGAGATAATACAACATCATTAATATTAAGATGCCTAAAGTATCAAGAATTCAGTACATGTAAGACAGGTTAAAAAGGCAATCTATTCAACCACACTTACTTTGACAAGAACCTTGGATTTCCCCATTACTTTGACAACATCGCCAACATATGAGCCTGGTTCTTGAAGCAATTGCAGCTCCTCTTTAAGAGCTCTAACTGTCAAAGGTACATACTTTCAGGATTAAAAACAGAGCTAAGGTGCAGTATTTTTGCTGAATAATAGATTTCAACAGCTCAAACATGAAGGTTTTTTTTTTTTGAGTGATGGTGGGTGAACAAATACTAATGATCTTTAAAATTGATAATTATGGCACGGATGGATAAAAAGAATAATGTACAGAAATAACAGGGTACTAAAATAAATAACAAAGAGCAATGATTCTAAAATCTTGAGTTTTAGAATGAAGGAGAAAATTGACTTTGTCCAGCCCGAACTCGAGCTATCTTAGGCCTGCTCTATCAGACAAGTGAGAGTGCAAATGTGAGACTTTAGCCTTTCTTGAGAATCAATTTTTGGGTTGAAACCCTTCCTTATAAACAGTCATGTTCAAAGTCATTAAAAGAGGCGGGACATTCTGATGGTTATCTCTTGATGTTTTGGAGCACTGAAGTTTACAAACTTTTCATTGTCTAGATTTTTATTTCACTGGTTTAGACATAGTGAGACTAAAAGAGTGGAATAGTGGATACTACTTACAACCATCTTCCTCATATATATATTCAGTCTTTCTACCATGAAAGACACCACAATATCATCCATATTTTCTTCATTATTTTGGGCATAATTTTATGTAGGCTTCCAACCTTGGTTGGGCCGAAATATTAATTTGATTAGTTATTCCTTGTTAAAACTCCTTACATTAGTGCCCAAGATATAACGTGTCACATGTAAGTATGTCACTTTGATGTTGAGGTTAGAAGGGGCTACTCTTCTTATGACCACGTATTTTTAGTCTTGTAAATCGAATTATTCTCTCTTTATGTGTGAGTACGGCAGAGGCCCACCACCCACTCATGAAAACTTGACAATCCTATTTGGCACACCACACCATTTTCCTAATTCATCTTTTGCTTGTTCTTTTTTTTTATTAGGAAAGAAAGACCGACTAACTCCTTTCATGATATTCCTTTCGTTCTCAACAGTTGTTGTGTTCCAATTAGAGAAAAGCAAAGCAATTAAGAGAGAGAGAGGGAGAAACTTTTACAATTAGAGAAAAGAGGAATCGAGGAAGGGAGGAATGCCGCTTCCGTTCTCAACTGTTTTTTGGTGATGCACATATGATGAAATTAAAATCTTATGGTGGGTGGAATATCAATGTATCTAAGCTGACTAACAATAACAAGAAAAAGAACTAGAGAATCATCATCCAAAAGAACATTGCTAATCTAAGCCACCAAATAGGAAAATGGTGCAATGTGCCAAATAGGATGATGATATTCCTTTCCTAATCTAAGCCACCAACATCCTTTCGGATGATGATTCTCTAGTTCTTTTTCTTGTTATTGTTAGTCAGCTTAGAAACGTTGATATTCCGCCAACCATAAGGTTTTAATTTCTTCATATGTGCATCACCAAAAAACAGTTGAGAACGGAAGCGGCATTCCTCCCTTCCTCAATTCCTCTTTTCTCTAATTGTAAAAGTTTCTCCCTCTCTCTCTTAATTGCTTTGCTTTTCTCTAATTGGAACACAACAACTGTCTACCTTTCCTAGTTTAAGTCAAACACATCTTTTTTTGAGTCATGAATCACATATCACATATATATTTTGTCGGAAACTAATACACATGGACAGATAGTGCGGGATGAAGCAATGGCTTAACCTTTGACCCATACGGTTAAAGTTTGAACCCTTTTAAGTTGTACCTGCATATTAGGGCTTTCCTTACCGCCTTTTTTTTATAAAAAAAAACGAGACTTTGATAGTTGACAAATCTATGGTAAAGGCTAAGAGAGAATAATAAACATGTGAACTATGTGCACAATAACATAGGTACTTCACTTGACCAACTTCCCCGTACCTAATTCGTCATATATAGGGAACGATACCGTACTTTGCTTAATAATGTATTTGCCGTAACCATTGTTATAAAATTTTCGTAAATGACGTTTTCAATACTCAGCTATTGTTCCATCCCCTGGTGCAACCACGGCAAAATACTTCATAAACAAGTCAACAACTATGAAACTACAACTCAAAGCCATAAACAGTAAAAACACAACGTTTTCCACACTCAAAATGTACAAAAGGCGGTGCAAGAACACACAATAGCTGCGCTCCATAAGAGAAGACCCTGTATTGCATGTCTCCTTCATAACTCAGTTCAACAAATTATAATCAAACACATTTTTTCCTCATTCAAAATCAAAACCATAGCAAGCTCCGCATGAAGTTGCTAAATTTTAGCTTAAACAATATAATAAATCATGCAAAATTGCAAACAACTGCAAATTAAAACAAACAGAGTTATGAATCACTACACTACATAATAACATAACCGAGTCATAGAATTACAAAATTAAGCAGAGAATTGAAATGACGAAGAAAATTAGGGTTCTAAAAAGAGAAAAAAGGCAGAAACCTCGAGAATTGAGCTCGTTACGCTGAGCTTCAAGACGCTGAAGATTATCAGATTGATGGTGAAAACGAAGCTGAAGTTCATGGATGTTGTGAAGGTAGTATTGCCGAAGTCCATCTCCTTGCTTTGCCGCCATCTTCTCTGATTCTGCTACTGTCGCCATTTCTGCTTTGTGTGTCTTCGTTGAAAGTGAATGAATCTCAGCTCCGGTTGAGAAGATCGAGACATCTCTTAACTACAGTATATAACTAACTATGGTCCGTTTGAGTCGGTCATGTACACGTGTAATAATGGTAGACGATGTACGTACGGTGCATGGAGACATGTGTGAAACTCATTATACTAGCTTCATGGCGGCTGAATTAAGTTTCTCTATGAATATTTGATTAGTTTTGATATAGCAGGGCCTGTTTATTTCAGCTTAAGTTTAGTTTATTTAAGTTTAGTTCATCTTTTCATTTTCTTCCTTTATAAAATACTCCCTCCATAATGAATTAGTAGCAATATTTGGACTAGCACGGACTCTAGATGAAATAGGTTAATTGTGGTATTAGGTGTTAGAACGATAAAATAAGAGAGAGAAAAGTAAGAGAATGAAAAGTAATTGAGGTATTATGTGGTATGATGATAAAAGTAAGTGGGGTATTGTGTTGTTTTTTTTTTGCCAAAAAAATGAATAAAATGAAATTGGAAAAAATTGTTGCAAGTATTTTGTTAGAACTAAAAATGGAAATTGTTGCTAGTAATTCGTTACGGATGGAGTATTACTTTCAGTTGTATCTAGTTCAGTTCCAGATAGTTCAATTCACTTCAATTGTATTCAGTTGGAGTAAACGGACCCTTAATTTTTTATTGATCGATGTTCGAACTTGAAATATTGGATTAGTTTTCTATGTGTAATTGTTACTTAATTATTTACGTACAGTATGTTATTGTATGGATTAATTTGTAAAAACATACTTCATCCGTTTTGTTTTTTTTTTAAATGCAACAAATTATTTTGCATGCATTTTAAGAAAGAAATTTAATGGTGTAAACGAATAAATTAATCGATATAATTTTAAGACAAGTAATCTATAACCTTAAACTTGCTTGTGTTAAAATTTTTTTGATTAATTTACTCGTTTACGCCCTTAAATATAATTCGTAAAAATACGTGCAAAATAATTTGTTGCATTAACAAAAACGGAGAAAGTATTTATTAATTTTATGTTGGTAGAAAGAAATGTAAAATAAAAACAATCTAATTCAATACTTCCTCCGTAGCATAATAACTGCAACGATTTGACATAAAATAAGGAGGAAAAATGTCAAATCGTTGTACTAAGATGTTACGGATAGATGGAATAATTAATAAAGACAATAACATTAAAGGGGGGAAATGTTATAAAAATAATACTAAAAAAATGTACGGTTGTGAACTACACATAAAAAGAATAGTTTTGATTTTTTTTTATTTTTTCCTTCGATGCAAGAGAGAGGGATTGCCTCAGAAAGCATAATGTTGAATCTAAACACACAAAAAAAAAAAAAACAAAAAAACTAGTACATTAGTGATTAATACATGTTATATATATAATCATCAATTTTGGAAATAAGATAAAATAAGTAAAATTAAAACATTATAAATCAATAAGTAAAGAAATCGATAAATAAACAAAATGAAAATTTATTCTTAATTTTTTCTAATATGGAGACCATGGTTTTATGGCTATAAAAATAAAGTTGTTATAACATATCTTGTTTTTCTTAAAATAAAAAATAAAATAAAAAAAAACATATCTTGTTTGGAAACGAAAATATATTTTAGGTTAAATTTTTTTAACTAAAAAAAACTTGAGCAACTAATATTTAGTTATGGAATGTGGAAGGTTTTTGACAAAATTATTTATAAGTTGAGCAGGAAAAGATCAAAGGTTAAGGATGATATCAAATTCGTTTTTTTTTTTTTTACAAAAAATTATATATATAGGTGTTTAAGTGATTCAGAGGAAGAGGGAGTGATTTGAGATGAGCATTAAAGTTAAATTATCCCATGTGTATTTTTAGGGGACAATTTTAATATAATAGGGTATAGATTATAGTTATGGCTAGAGTTATTCGAGCTTTATTCGGGTTTCTATTAACAAGTCGAGGGCACCACATCCATAATATTAAATTTAATATAATGTCTTAAAAACATTACTGAATAATTAACTTTTTCAAATTATTTATATTTCATGCACTAAAATCATATTTTAATCATTAATAATTTGAAATAATATTTATTTGAAAGCAAAATGTTACAAAGATGAGATAATTTGCATGTCACTTGAAAATTAGTTTTCAAAAGCTCGCAAAAAAAAATTGACTTATTAAAATTAAACCCGACCAAAACTCAAATCATACAATACTTAGTCAAAGCTCGAACAACACTCAACTCGTACAATACTTAGTCAAAGTTCGATCAACACTCAACTCGTTTGACTTGGAGATATTTGAACTCGACTCGATACATATGTTAACGAGTCGAGTTGAGCATGCAACCCAATATTGGAACTTGACCTACAACATAATCACCCTGGCTTAGTGGCTCCCCCCTCCCCCCAAAAATCAATAATAGTTTTTCTTTCTAATAAAATAAGGTAAATCAGGTCATTATATTGGCCCAACCACAACACTCCTATCATGTGAACATCTATCTCATGTGTTAAAAAAATATTTTACACCATTAAATTTATTCCTAAAAATACGTATAAAGGTGATTTCTTGCATTTAAAAGAAACGGAAAAAGTATATGCGAAAACTTTAAAATATGAAATAAATTACTCCCTATATCCCCAAATGTTTACAACATTTACTTTTTGACATCTCTAGAGATGTCAACGAGCCGAACCGAGCCGAGCAGTAACCTGTTCGAGCTAGGCTTGATTAATATTTATCGAGCTCGATCCTAGCTCGAGCAAAAACCTTGTTCGAGCTTGGCTCGTTTAATCTTTTCACGTTCAAGCTCGGCTCGAGCTTGCTCGTTTACGTATTCGAGCTCGAGCTAAGATAACTCATTAATAAACGAGCTTTGCATATGTTTAAACGAGCTTTGTACATATTGTGATATTAATTTCTAATTTTAACCTTTTCCCAAACATAAGTAATACAAGAAATAAAAATTATAGCCCAAAATTTAATTTGGTTAAGACTAAATAAAATGAAAGTAAAAGTAGGGTAATGCACTAATAGTTAATTACATATATTAGATAGCATAATTTCAGAAGAGATAAATTATAGCCCAAAATTTAGCTTAATAAATGGAAAAACATATATTTCTGAAATATAAATGATGCATACTATAAATAAATATATTTTAAATTTTGAATTATATAAACGAGTTTTTAATGAGTATTAGACGATTACAAACGAGCTTTTAACGAACTTGAATGAGCTGTTCACGAGCCTTAACGAGCCGAGTACTACCTTGTTTGAGTAAAGCTCGTTTATTAATCGAGCTCGAAAATTTTGCTCGGACTCGTTTATTTATATTCAAACGAGCTTTGACCGAGCTTGTTCGCGAGCTGTTCACGAGTGTATCGGCTCGTTGACGTCCCTACACATCTCCCAACAGTACACACAACTATTAAAAATATCTTTAGATACATATACTTATAATAAAAAATTATAAACACTATATTTTTAAAGAGTACACATCAAGCCGAATCAAACGAGATACCATTTGGCTATATTTTTTTTATTATACGTATAAAATTAGGGGGAGTCAAATTTGCCTAGTGAATGCCCCGTTCTTTTGGGATGAGAAAACAGGAACTGAAATGAAATTAACTAAGAAAAAAATATTTTTATTAATATTTCTTTGTTTTTAAATAAAAGTCACCAAGAGAGTCAGTCTGAAAACTATCACTGGAAAATTCGACTGAAAAACCATTGCCGGGAAAATCGCTTCGAAACCCTCATCGAAAAAATCGGCCGAAAAAACCTCGAAATAAAAACGATGTAAAAAAATGTCCAGCGAAAAAACGATGTTGAAAAACAATAATAATAATAATAATAATAATAATAATAATAATAATAATAATAATAATAATTCGATCGGAAAAATTGGCAGAAAAATCGTTGCCGAAAAAGTAGGTCGGAAAAAAATTGGCGAAAAAGTTGAGCTGAAAAACATTGCCGGAAAACTCGGCCGAGAAACAGTCACCCGACTATGAACTAAAATGAAATGAATGAAAGTCGAAAAGAAAGGGGCCTAAGTAAGGGATCAAGTTTGAGATATTCCACCTCTATAACTACAAGGCCTTCATATAGAAATTGTCTAGCTTATAGAACAAAACTCTCTAGTTAGGGCTTGTTTACTTCAGATTATATTCAGTTCAGTTAATCTCTATTCAGTTTATCTCTATTTAGTTCAATTAATACACTTCTATTCAGTTCTGTTTAATTCAGTTCAGTTCAATTCTTTTCAACTAATGTAAACGATCCCTTAGTAGTTAGCCGAGTTGCCGCACATCAAGATTAAAGAGAGTGGGCCTAGTTGTTAATGGAGCACCATCTCTCTTACATTTCCTCTGGTACGACAACGTACAGTGAAGACTAATCCACAATGAACATACCAACTTTACCAAAACACCCCCCCTTTGAAAGCTACTCATCTTATAAAATGCCAAATCAATTTCTTTACCCATTTTCTCTCATTTCCGCCCTAATTCTTGGGGTTTGTAGAGAAACCATATTTGTTACTTACTTTGTTCTATAAAAACGTTTGATCTTCTTTTTCACTATCATCTAATCTAATCTCATTTCCCCCAATTCTCTCTCCTTTGAATTTCTATTTTTTCTTAGGGTTACAGGGTGAGGAATTTCTAATTTCATCCCCACTTTTTGTTGTTGTTTGAAGAAAATCCCAGGAAAAAAACTAATTGTTTCATATTCCCACCCGCGTCATTTTTTTTTTACCCCTTTTAAATCTAACATTTTTGTACAAAAATTTACACACATTTGCTTAATTGCTAGCCCTTTTTTGATCTCATTTACAACCTGAGAATTTTTTAATAAAAATAGCTGGTTTACTTTGTAGATTTCTAGGGTTCTTCAATACCTGAATACAAATTACGAGAAACAAACAGAGGTTTCTTCATTTTCATTTGATTTTTCTATCTGGGTATTTGAAAAAGATTTATTTATTTTCCGTCAAGTTTTAGAATTGTATTAGGTATCAGAAATGGACAAGAAAAAGGTTGCTGTTCCTCTGGTTTGCCATGGCCATTCTCGTCCTGTGGTGGATCTGTTTTACAGTCCAGTTACACCAGATGGGTTCTTCCTCATCAGTGCTAGCAAGGGTATGATTTTGTTTTTGTGTCATTCAATTGCATTTTTTTTTATTTTTTTGCTGTAATTCATGACTTTTCAATGTGAGTGATGATTTCTGAATTTTATGCCAAATATTGAACTTTTGATTGTCATTGGGAGTGACAATGTCTGCATTTTATGCGCACCTTGTTTTATACTTTGTTTTTGAATTTTGATGATGCAAAATTGGTAATATGGAATGGGCTTGAATTATTGAAATTTAAGTTTATTATTCTGCACCATTTCTTCTAATCACAGAATATAAGCGTTGACCATTTTTTTTATCCATTTGAGTTTCATACTTTCATTTAATCATTCTTGTTGATTGATTTGATTTTCTGCAATCAATTTTGCCATTGATGTAGTGGGTTTCATTTGCATTTGATGTGATGGAGTTTGTAACGTACTTGTATCTGAATATATGAATGCATGATTATGTATCTTGCTGATATTTTACTTGAGACCAATAATATTCGATGTTTGGCATCTGAATTTTGTTGAACCTGGCTAAAGATTCTGTTGTTATCTAGTTGACCTTTTATCTATTTATTTACTCTACCATACTTATGTATCTGAAAATGCCATAACAGCCTAATTATTTCTGATGTTAGAATTGGTTCTTCTGATGTAGATTCTACTCCAATGCTTAGAAACGGGGAAACTGGAGACTGGATTGGAACTTTTATGGGTCACAAAGGTGCTGTTTGGAGTTGTTGCTTAGACAAACATGCTCAAATTGCAGCAACTGCTTCTGCAGATTTCACAGCGTACGCTTACTTATCCTTTTCTTTCGTGCATTTGATATATTTTTTTGAAATTGTCAAAATGTTTTAATTTATAGTGACTTTTAGTTGGTTCATCTGCTTACGAGACATCATTGAAGTTTTGTGTTTGTTGTTAATTGTTTAATGTAGTGTATGAATGTCATGATTTTCGTTGGTTGTAATGTGTTTTGTCATGTGGTTCATTTTATATGCCGGAGAACCTGTGGTTGGTGTAAGGAAATTGAATAAAATAATGGTGCTCCTCACTGTGTGCTTATCTGGGTAGATTTGTGCTTATCTGGATATATTTGTGCTATTGGACATCATAGATTCATAGATGGGCATTGTAAATAATTGATTTATGGCAATGATCTTCTGTATTCTGAAGTATTTCCAGTCATCTTAATATCATAGCATATAGATATTTTTATTTAATCAACTACTCAGTAAGCTTGTTTCTAAGAAGGGCTACTCACTTACTCAGTACTCAGTGGGCATGTCTCTTTGACATCAGTAGGATTGTGTAATTTCAGCTGTGATGGTTTGACCAGTAAGTTATTGGAGGGTCACAGTCTCACAGATAGCATTATAATTCCTAAAGAAAAGGGTTGCATGTTATAAAAGCAGGAAATTTTAATAGAGGGCCTGAGTGGTAATGTGGTATGCACAATGCACTAGAGACTGCTGTGACTTGTATTAGTAACCCTACTTTAGTATTTTGAAGAAAGCTGAAGAAAAGTAGATTGATGTGTGAAGGGATGACGCTGGAACAATGAATCCCTTATATTCGGCAGGACCATGTTTGAGCTAAGGGCACTATTTAAAATAGGCATTACAAAACTTGCAGCCATGTGAAAGAAAATACTTCATAATAAATTAAATAAAAAAATTTAGGTCCATTGGTTTAGGTAAAAAGCTATCTTATGTATTACTAATACACAAAACTAAAAGGATGTGACATTATAAAGATGAATTTATGGAAAAGAAAGTCCAATATAACCTAGAAAAGTAGATGCACTCATTTGTAAGACACCAAAGGACTTCTGTATCTATTAACATACTTCCTTTGGTGTTTTTTATGTCCTACATAGAGAAAGACCATAGCCTAAGGAATTCAGAGAGCGAAAAAGTGTGGACCATGGCTAAAATATAAAAAAGACAATTCAATCAATACTTAAATTCTAATTAAACCACCAATGCAACCATGCAACTGTCCACCTCAATTTCCACTACAAAATTAGAGGTTGCAAAACATGCAGTGGGTTGGGTTGACCTCTTTACTTTAAAGAGAGGAAACCCCTAATCCGAATTGAATGTGTTTAGTTAAACGGATTGAGATTCTCTACCCAACCCAACTCAATAATTAAAGGGTTCACCTAGATTGACCTTTTTTTTTAAAATTTCCTGATTTTCATTGAAGACGATTTAATTAGTGATTTTTTTAAGTACTACTAACTCTAACGGCCTGTTTGGTTGTTAGGAATAAATTGTGGTAGTGGTATTGAATTTATAGTGTAATTTTGTTAAGGTGAAACCTTATAATCCCCGTGGAAAACAAATTTTCATTCCCAAGCTTCAATTTTCTTTTCATTTTTTATTCCCAACCATTACCATTGGGAGGGTGTTATTTGGTGGGAATGGATATTGTGAAGAAAATTAGATAAATTGGAGCTAAGTTAGCACCACTATGGGAATGGATTTTGATTTTCCTTCCAAATTTAGTTATAAATGCATTCCCATTACCACTATTTATCAACGGCTACCAAACAGGCCTTAAGAACTTAAAATACAAATATAGTTTTGAAAAATGAGTTTGCGGCTAGCCCTTAGAGAAGGCTTCAGCAAAGTTAGGTGCCTCCAACTATGGGAGGCCTTCTCCACCTTTTGTAGAGATTCATGGCATAGAGGAAATCTCAGGTATATTGAAAGAAAATAGCAAAAAAACTTCAAATTAATGTTTCCCAAGCTTCATATTTACAAATTTGTAGAAAACCCCTCTACGGATTGCATAAAATATCTTCAAAATCCAACTATGAATCAAAATGGCCAGTTTGGATACAAATCCTAATACAAAATAAGGTAGCAAACTTCCAAATTAGTCCCAAAAAATTGGTTGCTTCTTGTATTTAGTGTTGAGGGAGGTGATGGGTGATGGAAATGGTGAGGACTGAGGAGAGAGATAGAGAGGTGGGAAAGTGGGGTTTATTATATACAAGGGGTTGGACGGATGGGTTGATGACTGGAGTATGGTAATTAAGTAAGATTAGATTGATTAAATAAGGGGAATATTGTTATTCGACAGTAGAACTTCTCATGTATGATAAATTACACTTGATGAGACATTATTTCAAGGAAAGTGTAGAACTTGATAAAAAAACAGAGTATGTATAAAATAATGTGATATATAATATCTATACAGCAGTGAAATTATCATGATGCATTGGGCTTGGATGACTTCCTAGAAGGAGAAGAGATAGGGTGTGGGAAAGTGGGGTTTATTATATATAAGTGGTTGGATGGGTTGATGATTGGAGTATGGTAATTAAGTAAGATTAGATTGATTAAATAAGGGGAATATTTTTATTCAACATTAGAAACTTCTCATGTATGATAAATAGCCCTTGATGAGACATTATTTCAAGGAAAGTGTAGAACATGTTAAAAAAAACAGAGTATGTATAAAATAATGTGATATATAATATCTATAAAGCAGTGAAATTGTCATGATGGATTGGGCTTGGATGACTTTCTAGAAGGAGAAGAGATGTAAAGGCATAAGCTAAGTTCGCTTCACAAAAAGATCGTCACCATAATGAAGCAAGGGTCTAATTATTGTTATATTCTCTCATTTATGGTTGCATAATCTTCATTCTTCATTTTCATGAGATGGATACTTGGTTGTCAATCGAAACCTTCAAGAAAGCAGTTTCATTTTAGGTTTAAATCCAAGCCCATAAACTTGAATGGTTAGAGCTAGAATACAATGTTGCTCTAGATTCTCTCTTTGCCATCATTGTTAGATGGAAAAGCATTAGCTAAGGGTGAAATTGTGAAACTCATGAAAGCTCTGATTGGTCATGGCCCATGGGCCTATATACTATGTCATTGGTTGGGGAAGGAAACCTGGAATGACTTATTTGACCCATCATAATCTAATTAAGAATTAGACATTTCCCTCCTAGGTTACCATTAGGGGTGTTCATAAATGGTTAGTAGTTTTTTTTGTAACCGTAACCGAACCGTTAACAAACGGTTAACCGTTAATCGTTAAGAATAATGGAATATTAATTAAATGATTATAAAATAATAAATGAACTATAGTTATGCATATGGGGGCAATAGGGTTAAAAACATATGTGGGTTTGTTAAAAATAATGCATTTAGGCCATTTGAAAATTGAGCTAAGTATACTTAATGCCTCTTAAAAAAATTAACGGTTAACCGTTTATGAAAACCGTTAACCGTAGCCGTAAAGCTTAACGGTTCGGTAACCGTAACCGTTATAAATTAACGGTTCGGTAAATTAACCGTTAAAAAGTGCCGGTTACGGTTTTTTTTGGACACCCCTAGTTACCATCTATCAGAATTCATCAAAATTTGTTCACACCAAAATTTTGTTACTGTATATATGCAAGTGCAAAGATGGTGTATTAATTAAAAAAAATGTATGAAAATAATCAAAATATTGTGTAGAAGGTAGTCCATTGTTTCCTTTTATCATATTCAAAGAGTGGAGGCTAGAGTTATGTCTTATTACTCAGTTTTATCTTTGATAATTCCTATAGTAAAAGGTTCAATCTTTATCCTTGATGGTTGCTACCCGCTGTTTTTTTTTTTTTGTGTTGATTTATTAATTTTTCTTGTTATGAATGGTGAGATACAAATGGGAAGGTCATTGTCCATGGGTTATTAACTTGTTACAAATGCATCTAACGATTCATCTTGCGGTTAAGGCCGACATCGTTTAAATCCCATGTTGTTTATTACTTAGTAGTAGTGAGATGTACATTTAAGCTACAATTTTTTTATTTTTTTTTGTTTAAGACATAATTGTGCTTGAAATTCAATCTTTATTATAAATTTTAATTATATGCATAGAAACTTACAATGGTCTGTTTATTGAAATGCAGTAAAGTATGGGATGCTATAACTGGGGATGTGAAGCATTCATTTGACCACAAGCACATTGTTAGGTCATGCGCTTTCTCAGAGGTAAATTCCTGAATCTGTCTTTTTTGTTTGTTTTGTTTTGTTTTTTGTTTTTTTTTTCCAATAAGGAAGAAAAGCTGGGTCCTTCATTAGAAAAAAAGAAATTAAGTTCAACCTTGTTTGCAGTCAAATAAAAAGCCATTATTTCAAGGAGTTAAACTCATGTAGAAAAAAGTCACACACAGAAGTTAATGTTCCCCTAGCTTCACCTCCATAGTAAGGGATTCTTTTTGTTTATATAAGAGGTTAAAAAGTTTGCTCCGAAATGTTTATTACCTAATGTCAATTGCCAATATTTGAGGAATTTGTAGTCTGATATTAGGCATGATTATGTGGAATTTGTATTCTGCTGCATTTATGGAGTACCAGTACATGGTCCATGGTTAAGGCTATATATGGTTCAAGTCCACAGCACAGTACTTGAGAGCAATTTCTGCTGTGCCGCTAAGTTATTTATGACGTGTTTTAATACTTGCGTGTGGACTTGGTTTATGGTGCTTATTACGTTTTTTGTGCTACTTGTGTCTATTCTCTGATTTTGCCAGTTTTTATATTCTCAAAGTCTTCTACAATATTTGTACACTATGCTTGGGATCCCAGCTCACCCATTTAAAGGAAAGCAATAGCCTGGATGCTCTTTTGCTTTTGATATTGCAAGGGCTATCTGTCTGAGTAACCAGTTAATCATGCGACTGTCCATTTTCGTTTTTGGGTACAGGACACACACCTTCTTTTGACCGGTGGGATGGAAAAAGTTCTTCGCATATATGATCTGAATTGCCCAGATGCTCCTCCTCGAGAAGTGGATAAGTCTCCAGGATCAGTCAGAACTGTTGCCTGGCTTCACAGTGATCAGACTATATTGAGCTCTTGTACTGACATTGGGGGAGTTAGGTATGCTTTTTGGTCTATTCTGTGTTCACCTTGATGCTGTGTGCATGCTTATAAGAATGACCTTATTTGATTTACCCAAAAAAATGGCCTTGTCTTATCTTTCAACTTTATTGAAGAAATTTTGCTGATTTCTTTTGGTATTTGAACAATCATGATGTGACTCATATGAGTACTGGAAATGCAGGTATATGTCTACTCGCCTATGTTTTAAAGTCCCACAAGATCTTGCATTTTTTGGGGTCTAAGATGGATGTCAAGTGCTTTCAAACTTGTTAGTGCCATTTTCTTTTTGACAAATATGTGAGATTCTTGAGGGAAATAAATGCATAATGTGTGTTTACTCAATTCGCTTTTCAGAGTGGTCACTGGTGTGTGTGTGTGTTTGTGTGAGGGGAAAGTGGTAGGGGTTGGGTGTTCAGGAGATACTCCCAACGTAACGCTTTATTGGCAAAAAATGTATTAATCCGCTTTCCCAGACAAAATATGCTAATTGAAGTTTAAACCTTGTAAGTGATGCTTAGGAGGTTATAATTAATTCAGTCGCAACTCATAGCTACCACCACTCACACCTTCCACTGCTCACCCTCTAACACAGTCCACAACCACCCGGCCTTCTACCCTCCACGGCTCCATTGCAAAATCTGCCCTCTCAACCACCCAACCAGTCATCCTCCACCCTCACTCACCACATAACAATCCCCCCAACCACAAAATTGACAACCTCCATCTTCGCCCTTCCATCCACAAAATTCGCAGCCTCCACCTTCGCCCTCACTACCCCCTAATTTGCCTGTCATCGTCGCCTTTCTAGTTTCCACGCACCCCAAAATCGTAGCCTCCCAGAATTTGATCCACAATCAAATCAAATTCGATCTTCGATCCACCCAAAAATCAAATTCGGACTACCCATATCTTTACGTTAATAACGTTCTCACCACTCATCTTTATTGAAGGTTGTGGGATTTTGAATGGTGGGTTGTTGTGGACTTGTGGGTTATGAGTTGGCGAATGGTGGTTTGATTTAGGTTGTGGGTTTTTGAATGGCGGTTGTGGGTTTTTGTGATGAAGATGGTAGTATGGTACGGCGATGGTTTCGAAGGAGGAGGTGATTGCGATTTTGATTGTGCTGGGTATGTGGGTTCTCATGCTGTGGTTGTGGTGGGGTTGGATGTTTGCTGATTCTAGGGTTGTGGTGGGTTGTGCGGTGGTGGATGGTAGCACACTAGCACTAGGTAGCTTAGTGACTGTAAGTGGAGGACCGGAGGTGATGCTTAATCAGGAATTAGGTTGAGTAATTGTGCGTATAATGAAATTTAGTTTGAATTGCTAATATATTAAGTTTTATAAGTAATGGCATTTATGTAAATATTTTGAAATTGAATATTTTTTACCAAAAAAGGAAAGCAAGAGAAATGTTGCCATTTTTTTGTTACACCCATTTTTGCAAATGTTGCTGATAATTTGTTACGGAGGGAATAGTTGGTGTGCAGGGGTAGCTTATAAGTTCAGCTTGATTCTATTTGACTCTTTCCTCAAGTTAGACCTACACTCGGGGGCTTACAAGTTTCAGCCAGTAGGCCAAGACTTACCCTGGTTGAAAACAGGCAACATGAATTTCTCGTTCTAATATTCTAATATACATTGTCTATCAATTACCCTGATTGTTACTAAGTTGAGTTGAACTCTGACCTGTTTTTTGCTATTCACAGCTTATGGGATTTGAGAACTGGCCAGATAGTTCGAACTCTGGAAACAAAATCTCCTGTCACCAGTTCTGAAGTGAGTCAAGATGGCCGTTATATCACAACCTGTGATGGAACCAGTGTCAAGTTTTGGGATGCCAATCAGTAAGTTCTTCATCAATTTCATCATATTACCATTATCCACTATGTATTTGTTGTAAAAGGTGCTCTCTTTCTTCCAGCTTTGGATTGGTCAAGAGCTATGATATGCCATGCACTGTTGAATCAGCCTCATTGGAGCCAAAATATGGAAACAAATTTGTTGCTGGAGGGGAAGATATGTGGGTCCGGGTGTTTGATTTTCATACTGGGGAAGAGACCGGTATGTTTTCTGAGTCCCTTTTGAAGTTTACTCTTTTAATCTTTTTGGTGATTGCTAAATTACTAAAAGTCAATGGCTTGCAACTTACTCGCTGGAGATATACATCATAATTCATTTTGCTTTAAATTTGGCTCTTTTTATTTTGAAGGAAAACGTTTTCCTGGAAAATCATTTTCTTGTTTTGAATTTGAAGGGAAAATAGTTTTCCAATAGGGTGAAAATGGTTCTAACGGTGGAAAACATTTTCCTCTCCATAAGTCGTTTATTGGAAAACATAGTATAAATCCTAAACAGCTTATTAAAAAAAACCGCTTATTAGATATTGCTATTGCATGATACAAATTAGATATGATGATTTGTACTGAATTACTGATTGGTACTTAAATTGATGCCAGCTTGCAACAAGGGTCATCACGGTCCCGTTCATTGTGTGCGGTTCTCGCCGGGAGGAGAATCGTATGCCTCTGGTTCAGAGGACGGGACCATCCGAATTTGGCGGACAGGTCCATTGTCTCAGGATACTAATGATGTGGCGTCCAGTGGAAAGGTTAAAGTCGCTGCTGCCGAGGAAGTTTCGCAGAAGATGGAAGGCTTTCATATAGCCGACGAGGGAAAGGCTAAGGAAGAAGTAACCAATGCTAAATAGACTGTCCAAAAAACGAACCTTTTACCCATTTGCTTCATTTTTAGACCCCAATACTCGTTAATAGACACTGATGTTTTGTACAATTTATTGCCCACCTATATCCAGAGCTATGCTTCATCTCATCTTATCTTATCTCATCTTTTTTTTTTTGGATAAAAAATTTGTAAAGAGAAATTTGTTGTCTTTTTTTGTTCCTTTTGCTTCTGCAGTGGGTGGGTTTGTTGAGTACTAAAAGAATTACAGTGTGGTGCTTCTGGAATGTCTATCGACGATCCATTGTTTGGCAGGTTGGTAATAAATAGTGATAATGATATTGATATGTATGTATTTTCTTTGCTTCGAAAGTAGTCTGAACGCGTCATGAGAGCATAATTTGCTCGTTATTTTGAAGAGAAACTGTTTCTTGTATAACTGAGGTTTTGAATAATGGAGTAGGTAATCTGCAAAGACTGACTAAATGCCCCCAGCAATAAAAAAAAACAAACAAACAATGTTTAGGTTTCAAACTTTTGGTTGGATTTTTTATTTCCATTTTCCCCCTTAATTCCTCCATTCAAATACAAACTTTTTTGTATTTTTCTAAGCTATACTTCTAAGCTATGCCCCTCAACTTAGGTTTTTTAATTAATAGTGCCAACTCTGTTATGTCAACGTTAATAAATCCGTTAAAAGGAGTTGCATTTTGTGGTAGGGTAATATCCCTCTAAAATTCTAGGGTTTTTAGCTAAATTAAAAAAAAAAAAACCGGTGAATTGAGTGTGTGAACAATGACACAGCCAAAATTAAAACCCTTTTTATTATTTTTTTACTTAGAAAATATATTTTACCTAAATTTTAAAAATTCTTTAACCCCAAAACCCTAAAAAATCAGATTACTACATTTCCCCTCTCTTCTCAGTTCTTTCCATCCCTTCTTCCTTCTTCGCCATTGCTGAATCAGATGAAGCCATTGAATTGAAGACCATAATTCAAACTCGCAAATCTTAGCAATTGATTCCATGTTCTAATAAAACGACGTTGATTCAAGCTCAAATTCTTTTGAGACGCCATTGATACTCTTCCAAAGATTTTATTTCTCTTTAAAATTTTCAAGAAACCCTAGGTTTTGGTTCTTGTTCTTACAGTGATATATACAAGATGAAAGAAAAAAAGATGAAGGTATAAAAAGGGGCAAAGAAAAAATTGGGAAAAAAGATTTTTTTTTTTTAATTTCTATCAATAAATTAGGTCTTATGTATTGATGTGCACAATGTTGTCCACGCGCGAAATTTACTGGATTTTTTTGAAATTTATGGCCTAAAAGTCGTCGGAGACGATTTAAATTACTAAATTGTCGCCGGAGCAAGTGTTTTTACCAAATTGTCGGCTTATGGTCACCTTTTTTTTACCAATCTGGTTAATTAGCCCAATAGTGTTTATTAATGTTTTTATATTTGGTAAAACATTTCAAAAGCCATTATAACAATATGTAAGATAAATCTCTCTGGTACAAAAACACTTTGATAATCTTTGATAATAATTGACAAAATATATTTTAATCTGTTTGCCAAAATCTTATAAATTAACTTGTAAGAAACATTACATAAATTAATGGGTAATATTTATTAAAATTTGAACTAATATACGTTGTATGAGTAACATTTTATTGGAACTCACGAGTGTACCTTTGACTTTGTACCGGACGAGTAATATTGATATAGACATTTTCATAGGATTCCCTTATCGTTATCGTACTTTGATGCTGAGATGAGTATAGGTAAAAGTTTATCATAGATTTTGGTAATCTATGAGAATTGAGAAGTGGTTCAATTTCTACAATTATTTCCCTTTTTAATAGTTCTATATTTTGTCCACTTTCATCTAGAAATAAGGTGAATACTATTTTGAGACTTAAGAAAAGTTAGTAATATTTATTAGAAATAAAAATGATTTATGAATTATGATCGGATTCATAGAGGACAAAAACTAACGAGCGTACTCAGAGCGTTGAATAAGGAAATTAAAAGTGAAAACAATAAAATATAACAAACATTAATTACACAGAATGACGCGTAACTTTGCATGCATTCTAAAATTATTGACAATTAAAAAAATGTATAAATGCTAATCCGGGCGCTCGTTAGCATTATCCTATGTATATTTTTACCTTCCAACAACCACATGCGGTCTTACTGTTTTACCTTACTATTTAATTTAACCCAATAAAACTTTTGTCAAAGTAAATTAAGCAAGTACTGTATGTTTGTTGTACTAATTATAGAAGAATTGAAACAACTTCTAACTAATTTGAATTTGGACCTATTTTGGTTATATTGTAGAAGTCAACAATATTTTTCAAAATAATCGAGTGTGTTATTTCCTCTAATGTAAGGTTATGCGTAAAATGATCTATAGCTTTGCGGAAGGCGTAAAGACGAGAATGGGGCTAAGTTAAGAGTTAGGACATAGTTTGGTGGTAAGCACCGCAATTCCGTAACTAAGGTTACGGGTTCGATCTTTACTTTCATTATTAAGCTGAAGTATGTACCAGTTAATGAACTGATGAATTTCTTACCCAAAAAAAAAAAGAATAGGGCCTAACTTGTTATCAGCTAACTCAATAGTCAATGAACTGATGAACCAGCTAGTCACAACAACTAACTCAATCAGTTAACCTCTAATAGTTATCAGCTAACTCCCAAACAGGGCCTAAATTATGCGTGGTGCTTTTCGTGCTAGGCCGGTGTGTTTATTAGGTTGGATATGACAACCTATGATGGTTCGAGCTACTAACTATGTGGTAGTGCTGAATTTAAAATGGTTCGACTTATCATCATATTGATGTGTCACGCTTGCTTGTCTGGCCTAGTTTCAATTTTTTCAATAAGTTCATGGCTTTTGTTATGCCTACTACATATATTTTTTGGGCCGCACGTCAATCCTAAAGTTGATCCGCAATTCGTTCCGAGATTCGATTTTGGTATGAAAGGACAACCCGAAACCCAAACCAACTCGATTTGAACTTTATTTGGTCCGAAACTCATCCAAATCTGAATAAATCTGATTTGAAAACAAATCGATCCGAAACTCGCCCGATCTGGTAACAACGAGCTCCGAAGTCAATGGATCTAAAAAAATTAATTTAAGAGTAAATTGCTTAACGATAGACTTGGGCTATTACTTACTTTTCGCTTCCAATGAAGCTATATACGGAAGAAAATAAATTAATTGACAACTCAAAAGGGTAACGAGTATATTAGTCGCATATACACATATGTTATTTATGTACTTCCTCCGTAAATGAATTCTTGCGACAAAGGATTTTTCACGTATATCGAGATAAAATTTTGAAAATTAATATATCTAATTATGTATTTTAAAAAATTATAATCATTGAATAATAAAAAAACTACAAGTTAAAACGAATCAAAAGAGATCACACATGACTATATTTTTCTGTATGTATAAGTGACATTTCCAAACATGTATTTTATATAGTATTTTAAAGAAATTTAATACAGAGGTATTGAGCTTACAATAAGTCACGTATTTGTTGATGTTGATTAATATAATTACAATGTCAATTCTGTCAAAGAACATCTGGTGCGATGGCCAAATGTTTGCTAAATTCTGACACCACTCTAAATTGAATATCAAGGCAATGTCAACTAATTGTTCATTTGGAAATTATATATATATATATATATATATATATATATATATAATGAAAGAAAAACTGATTAGCCCATTTCAATCTGTCATAAACATTCTTTAAGACGATGAAGTAGATGTTGTTATCGGACTTATCCACTACAAAAAATGTGTTCAACAAGCCCTATTTGATACAAAATTTGTCTTCTTAGGTTATAATGACAATTTTAGTATTGCCCTCATGTTGCCCTTGTAACCCCGTTGTATTAGGTTTCAAAAGCAATTTTAGATGTTTTGCCCTCTTTGATTCAATTCAAAAAGGGCAAATAAAATTGCCTTCATTGATCATCAACAAAGGCAATACATTTTGCTTTCCTTGATTTAAAACACTTTATTTATTGTCAAATAGGGCAAAGTTTCAAAAGTTTAAGGGGGCAAAATAATCATATTGTCTTCATTTTTAATATCAATGAGTGCAAAAATAATTGCCCTTGTAGGCATCATTAAGTAAAACAATACTCATATTGCATTCTTTAATCATGATAAGTTGTCCTCGTTGTGTTAGTTTTTTGTAGTGATCACAAGTCATGGTTTGATATTGATGTCCGAGATTAGCTAGATGGTTTGCCGCTTTGTTACTTTCTCTCTAATATGATTAATGGAATAATACGAGAACGTATTAAGGTTCGTAATGGTTTATTGGGCAAATAACCTTAAAAAAAAATTAAAAAAAAAATTAAAATGTCAATTATGAAAGTGACATTTTTTTGTTGTTGTTTTGAACAGGGTGTCTAGGTAGAAAAGCAAGTAGCAAGTAAAATTTTATAGAACTAGATGGTGTGCTAGAAACTAGAAAGTTCAATATGGTCCAATATAGGAGACAACATCAGATTCTGGAAATTTTCCACCACAAATTTTATTTGTATTCCCAAAAATTATAGTCCTTGGAATTTTTGTCTTCACATTTGTAGTGTTCTCAAACCACACAAGTGGTTAATTGTAATTTGTAATGTACAAGTAGTTGTTTGTCTACTGATTCATGAATTTAGGCTTCCCAGGAAGAAAACCTTTCTTTTTTTTATAATCTCAATCAATAATACAATAGTTGTCAGAATGAAAATTATACCAGCCTTGGGCACTAAAGCCACTAATCAAGTGTCTATTAGCTATTTGTCAAGCCGTAACTGTTTTAAGTGTAATTGCATGATGTTCATTGTATATTCAGATGCATAATATACATATTATTCTGTATTATACTTATAGTCATGGAAATCCAAATACAGATACTATTGAGTTTTTTTGGGTATGAATCAAGGTATCCACCGTCGAAAGTAATGGCTAATCCCCTGGCCGCACGAGCTCCACCTAAGGTAAATGTCTGGCCATAGATCTCTTTTCATTCCCAAAGGTTGGGATTCGAACTCCTAACCTTTTAATTAAAAGATAAGGTGAGCGACAACCACGCCAAAACTACTTAGTTAGGTAGTATTGAGTTTGATTCTATACCCTATTGGGCTATTGTCATCGGGGCATTATGCATCAAGTCCGATATTTATACTTTTCATATGTTCATACTTGATTTTACCTAAGGAAGTTATCTTGACGAGTGGAGTGTTGGGCGTGATGAGGTTGAGCCCGGGTCATCACTCAATGGATTCGTTGCTCTACTACTGAGCTAAGAGATCATGGCCGATCCTTCTCAACTAAAGACATTATCAATATTTAAATGTATGTACAATTACCTTGGGACAAAGAGGGAGTACTATTTACCTTTGTACTAAAAAGATCATTTCTTAGTAATTCATGGAGGTTGATATTGGCATACTAAAAATTGATATGGGCACATCCTTTGTGAGAGGAGCACATAAAAATGATTTATTGGTTAGCATATATGCAGTTTGCCTTTATTATTTCCTGTAATTCATAATTACCTTCTACACTGTTAGAATTTCTTGTTTATTTTTCCGCCAGCTAAGCCATCATCCATGTATAACCTTGGTCAAGAAAGTACGATTCTTCAAAAGTAATTTGTTTATTATTATCAGCATTTGAACATTGCTAAAAAAAATCTAGATTGTTTGTACAATTTTGAACATTCAAATCCCATGATATACAAAGGTCAACACAAAAAAGTAATACATTTTGGATGACAAAAGTTTAGTTGGTTAAAGTCTCGAAAGCTAGTATTCAAACCTAAAGTCGAATCGAATCCCTTCCACATCAATGCCCCTCAAAACAAAAAAAAAGTTGCTTGAACAATTTACTTTTTTCAACCGATTTAGCTACACAATCAACCACTTTGATTACATATCGAATCACTCAGTTTGCTTACACATGCTTCAGTGTTGTACTCCATTCGTTTTTTTTTACTTGCTACATTTTTCCAAAAAAGTTGAAGCAAGTAAAAAAAATTAAAAAAATGAGGGAGTAAACTGAGGAACAAACTGCATATATGCTAACATTGAAGAGAACCCTGAATTTAACATTGAAGTTGAGAGAGTTCAACATGAAGATTATAGCACAGTTGAACCATCAAAGGAAAAATTAATAAGCACATTGAAGATTCAAAGAAGAAAAAGATAACCAATAACTTAAAAACCTAGCTCACATCCTGCTCATTACAGTTCAACAGAAAGATGATAAAAAGAGCGCCTTTCTAAGAGGATCGGACTCAACCTTACAAACATTGGCATTCGCTTCTTGCCTCGACATACTGGTATGTTTCCCAAAATTGGATCAACCATCTTTGCATGTCATTGATCAGGCGAATCATCATCTCTGTCATTGGCAATAAGGCTACAGCTGAATCATAATTCACACAGAATAATAATCACGAAAAAAACCGGGTTTCAAAATGGAGAAACCAATGGAATATCAACAGGGAACTTTTCGATCTCATCCATCCATGGATTCTTTTCCTTTGCAGGGTTTATAGTTCTGAGAGCTTTCCAGACTGCACTGTTGCACTTAAATCCAGACCCGAATGCAATCTGCCATACTCGATCACCTTTCCTCATTCTCCCCTTTGCTTCGGAGTAAGCCAATTCATACCAAAGTGAACTACTTGAGGTGTTCCCGAACCTATAAAGAGTCATCCTCGAGGGCTCCATATGCCACTCACTAAGCTGCAAGTTCTTTTCAAGCTCATCAAGCACGGCTCTACCCCCAGCATGAATGCAAAAATGCTCAAAAGCCAACTTGAAATCCGGAATGTAAGGCTTAATCTTCATCTTGAAGAGTTTCTTCCCTACCAAAGTGGCTAAGAAGAGTAATTGCTCTGACATGGGGAGAACAAGCGGGCCGAGAGTAGTAATGTTGGTTTTCAATGCATCACCGGCAACTGCCATAAGTTCTTTGGAGAGGGAAACACCGACCTTCCCAGTAGGGTCTTCTTGCTGGTAAACACAAGAAAAGCACTTGTCATCGGAACCCTTGTGGGTCCTAACACTGTGAACCAATTGGTACTTGGATCTTTTCCTATCAACTCTTCTGTTAGAGAGGAGTAAGGCAGCTGCACCCATTCTAAACAAGCAATTCGGAAGAAGCATTGACCGCTCATTTCCAAGGTACCAATTCAAAGTGATGTTCTCGGTACTAACAACCAAGGCATACGCGTTGGGGTGAACTTGAAGGAGTTGCTTAGCAAGGTCTACAGATATGACCCCCGCACTACAACCCATCCCTCCTAGGTTATAGCTCACTACATTCCCTCGGAGCTTATAATGATTCACAATCATAGCCGAAAGGGAAGGGGTAGGGTTAAACAAGCTACAATTGACAACCAAAATCCCAATATCCTTAGGTTTCACACCGGTCTTAGCCAATAGCTCATCAATGGCACCAAACATCACCTCTTCAGCCTCCCTCCGAGCAAAATCCATGGTCGGAGTTGGGGGCGAATTGTGAAGAGCCTCGGGGAGGTAAGTATCCTCCCCGAGGCCAGACCTCTCGAGGATTTTCCTCTGAAATCCGATGATTTGGTCAGGAAAAACACCAGCCATCTCAGTTTTTTCCATGAAATAGGGCCTAGGGCATTTCATGTTATCATTGGGTTTGTAGCATGAGAAATTGACAAGGTAAACGGGTCCAGGACGGGTCATAAAGTATAAAGTGGACAAGAAAACAATTAGGGTTGAGCAAATAATCACAGATATAAGATTGTATTGAAGATGCTCCCAAAGCAAATGAATATCTGCTAGTGAAAATGTGGAGAGTTGAGCAGCAAGAATAGCTACAAAAGGAGTGAGAAAAAGATACATGCCATGGGTGATAAGATAATGGTACCCAAGCTTCACATATTTTAACCTCACTGATTGCTTGAAATCAGGCAACTTTCTTGATGCTGAAGATGATGATGATGATGGTGATGGTGGTGGTGGGATCAGGGGTGTACCGGCTTTTACCTCAGCCATGATTATATCCTTCCTCTTTCACCCTATTCAATTAAAAAAATTACAAGATTCAATTAGATTCAATCCAATCCAATTATTCAAAAAAGCTAATAATAATCATCATCTCAATCATGCCAAAAGCGCAACATTTCTAAATTACGCATTAGTTTACAGAACATCAATTCAATTCAAATCCTGAAATGATAATATTTCTTAACGCATCTTGAATTCAAATCAGCAACTGTAAATCTCGATTAAGATTCAAAATAACGAACTTAACTTTATCAAACATCAAAGAATGCAAAATCCAATTCTTAAATTTTTGATGAACTCTTAAATAAAAAACCCCTTAAAAAGTCAAGATAACTAATCCAATCAATCAAAATCAACACATTTCAATTCATCAAAAAAAAAAAAATCATCATTTCACAAATCTGAATTAAACCCATTATAAGGTAGACTCTTTTTAATCATTACAAAATCATGAAAACCTAAAAATACGAACTAATCAAAACAGTATACCACTTAATCCCCAATTTGAGTAGAAATGGCACCAAAATAAAATTCAAATTTGCTACAAGATTCAAAAAAAGAAAAGAAACCCAGATGAGAAACTAACCTCAGAGTAAGATCCCACCAAAGCAAACAAATAACAGAGTTGTCAAAAGGGTCCCTCCAATTGGAAAGACAAACAAATGGAAGGAGGAATCTCACCCACGTGAAACCCAAAAGCCAAATCAACTAAAGAAAAGAGAAAAAAAGATTGACTTTTTCCTTAAAAAAAAATAATCCCACTAAAATCTATATTTAGACAGCCAAAAAAAACAAAAAAAAAACCCAGTTCAATAGTGAATTTATTTAAGTATTAAAGAAGAATTAGTGAAAAGAGAATAGAGAAATGATGGGTAGCCACTGGCAACAGCAAACATACGCGTTTATTGTCTTGTATTGGAAAAAAAACGTGTGTTGTAGTGAGAGAAAGTGAGGGTGTGAATTGCGCGGCGGCGCCTAAAGGGTTTGTGAGAAAGATTTTGGGTAATCAACGGCTATATTTGTAGGGAGACTCGTTGCGTAAGGAATGACTCATGGACTAACAAATTGCACTAAAAACTTTATGAAATTTGAAATTGATGATGATAATGATGATGAATTTTATGTTAGACTTAGAATTGTTTTATCCTGTTGCACTAAAACGAATACTGGTATAAGAACGAATACAAAATGAGTACGGAAAATGTCAGTGGAAAAATTTGAGGATATAGGTATGTGAAAGAAAATAATAAGAGAATCTATAAATCAGTAGATCATTGATGTAGATATCAAATTTGATTAATAAGTATATAAATTATTCAAAACCTAAAAGATATAAAAAATTAAAGCGAGAAAAATAACTCGGAGGTACTTGAGTAAGCTTAATCAATTAGTTCAATGTGTCCAGCTTATGTCGGTGTCGTGTTAGTGTCGGATACGGGGTACAACAGATTGAAGGTGTGTCGGTGCTTCCTAGGTTTTATCTATCCTTTTGCTTTGGTTAGCTAGTGGTGGATATCATTTAATAGGATTTTGGTATTTAATTTGGTACTCCATCCGTAAATAATTACTAGCAACAAATGCATTAGCACAGACTCATAGAAGAAATAAGGTAATTGTGTTATTAGGTGGAATAGTGATAAAACTAATAGAGAGAAAAGTAGATAAAAAAGGTGGGAAAAATGTGGGGCCTACTTGTGTTAGTAACGTGTTAATTATTATGAATAAGGGCAATAATAATGTAAAATTGTTATTTTTTTGTTACCAAAAATAGAATAAAATGAAAATGTTGCTAGTAATATGTTACAGAGGTAGTAGTAACTAGTAAAACGTTTTGGTTGTCATGCCTTTTTTTAAAGCAAAAATTTTGGCAAAGACTAAAACTTAATGTCTTGGTTTGATTGATGATAGTCGGCAAAAGCTAGTAAATGCTCCGAGGCTTGTTAAGGTACTAGAAATGGAAATATTAAGTTAAAATAAATGTAATTACAATGATCATTGTGTGACTTTAATTAGCATGCATGTTTAATTTATACCATTCTAAAAAACATATTTCAACATTACCTACCGTCATGAGGTGCTCACTAGTAAGATTTTTGCTTTATTTATCTAGATAATAATTGCCACTTGATTTTTATACGTATGAATCTAATCATTTTTATTTCTGCTTTTGAGGAAAAATTTAGGTGAAACAATGCCGCTTAATATTTAATGAGAAAGTATTGTGTCGGACGGTCCGACCGTCGGACCGTCCCGCACTTGTATTAGACGGGGATATATCCCCTCATTTATCTTCTTCATTCTCTCCCCTTCATTTTCTCTTTCTACCCTAACATCTCCTCCACACTCTGATGAATCCCCCACTCTCTGATTAACCCCCACTACACCCTCTAATTAATTCACGAACAACAAATCACATTTTTCCAACTACAAATCAATACCCCACCATCACTTGAGGATGCACCAGAACTATCCCTATCACAATCACCTCCACCAGAACGACCGCCGCCACTGAAACTCACTTGAGGATGCACCTCCAACGTCAACCACTACATCATCTGTCGAGGAATCACCTCCAACGCCACCTGAACGATCCCCGCCACAATCACCTCCACCAGAAACGATCTTCGCCACCAGAACGATTGCCACCACCTTCATCTCCAATTTGTCCAGTTGAACAACCGCCACCACCATCTTTGTCCATGTCGTGAATTTCAATTTTTTTATTAGAGAAAACAAAGAAAGAGAGAGCAAAGAAAGAGAACCTGATGCTTAATTTCTTTTCTAGGTCTTAAAATTTGTATCCAGGTCATCTCTTGTGAAGAAATTGAGCTGGAATTTGTTTTATTTTCTTTTGGGCTAGTGTTGTATATTTTTAGTCCATTAGTTTTATTGGATCATGTGCCAATCATGTGTACCATGTACCCTGGGTTTATTCTGTTGTCCTTATGTAAGCTGCTATAAATAGCAGGTGTAAGATGCTTTTTGCCGCATCACAAAAATACTAAACACATTAATACAAAATCATTGAAAATGTAGCTTTCTTTTCATGGTATCAGAGCATTAAGAAAGCTCATTCATTTTGAAAAAGAAAAAAAAATGTCGACTGATCCTCAAGAAACCTCTGGAAAAGGATATTCAGATCCTTATTTTCTTTCCTCCTCTGATTCTTTCAACACTCCTCTTGGAAGCATAATGTTCAAGGGGAACAATTATCAGAACTGGAGTAGGAGTGTGAGAATGGCTCTAGCAGCTAAGAACAAGTTGGGGTTTGTGGATGGCAGCCTCAAGAAGCCTGAGCTTGATCATGCTAACCACCAGAAGTGGGTGAGGAATGACAACATGGTGAGATGTTGGCTTTTTTGCTTCAGTTAGCCCAGAAATTGCTGATAGCATGATCTATATGACTACAACAAGAGAGTTTTGAGAAGAGCTAAAGGAAAGTTATGGGCAGACCAATGCACCACTCCTTTATCAGCTCAAGAAGGAACTGAATGACCTGAGGCAGGAAGGGAAGTCTGTGACAGATTTCTACTGTAAAATGAAAAATCTCTGGGATGAGATAGCTGCTATTGAAGGGATTCCAGAGTGCTCATGTGGAGCAATGGAGAAATGCACTTGCAATATCTTCAAGAAGATACATGATGTTGAGTCACTCAACAAGCTCATACAGTTCTTGATGGCCTTAAGTGAGATGTATGAGAATATGAAGGGGAATATCCTCTCCATGGAGCCTTTACCACCAGTAAACAGGGCATTTCATCTTGTCCAGTAGTTGGAGAAACAGAAAGAGGTGACTGGATCAATGAGCTCAGGTGCTGAAATGAGTGCAATGAATGCCAACAGATCTGGACAATAGAAGATGTCAAAAGAGGATGCTAAGAAGGAAAAGATGAAGAAGAAATGTGAACATTGTTTCATGAAGGGACATCTGAAGGAGGAGTGCTTTAAGCTTGTTGGTTATCCAGAGTGGTACAAAGGAAAGAAAGGAAAGGCATATAAGGGTGCATACAATGCTGGGAAACAGATTGAGGATAGTGCTGAGACACCTCTGGAGAAACACAATGATGGTGGTGAGAGTAGTGGAGCTGGAGGCAAGAATGAGGCCATGATTTCTGCAGTGTTGCAAGAAGTTCTGAAGGTGATGGGTGACAAGCAGAGTTCATCTAACTTTGTAGGTAATTTCACACATATTAATAATGTTTTATTACATGATTTTTCAAAAGAAAAGGGATGGATAATTGATTCAGGTGCCTCAGACCATATGGCAGGGTGCAAAGATATGTTTAGAGATTTAAGAACTCTGAAGAAATATATTAAGGTGGGATTACCAGATGGAACTGTTAAAAATGTGAAAGAAATTGGTACTATTCAGGTTACATCAAATTTAGCGCTTGAGGATGTTTTGTTTGTGCCAAATTTTAGGCATAATTTATTATCTGTGAGTAAACTCTTAGAAAAGAAAAATATGGGAATTTATTTTGATAAAAGTCATTGCTTGATACAGGGCCATACCAGTAGAAGGGAGGTTGCAAAAGGAAGATTGGAAGATGGTCTGTACAAGTTGAAGGCAGAAGATGTAGGAGTTTATGAAAATAAAGTAGTTGCTAAGAATGATGTAATGAATGAAGTTTTAAATGTAATGACTGGGAATGAAAAGCAGAATTTTATGAAAATTAATGAAAGTTTATCTCTTTTGCATAGTAGACTTGGGCATGTGTCTTTATCTAAAATGAAGCATTTAGATTTCTGTCATTGCAAGAAAATGACTGAATATTTCTGACATATGTTGTATGGCCAAGCACCATAGGTTACCACTCAAACCAAGTCAGTCTATAGCAGGACATTCCTTTGAATTGATTCATGTGCACCTATGGGGACCTTATAGGGTTCAAACAATTCATGGTGAGAGATATTTTCTGACCATAGTAGATGACTATAGCAGAGCAACTTGGACATTCTTGCTGAAGTCTAAAGAGAGTGTCAAAGATACTCTTAAAAATTTCATTGCATATGCTAAAAATCAATATAATGCCTCAATTAAAATAATTAGGAGTGACAATGGAACTGAGATCTTGCAACAAGGTTGTAGCTTGATGTTCAAAGAATTGGGAATAGTTCATCAAACTAGCATTCCAGGGGTGCCTGCCCAAAATGGGAGAGTAGAAAGAAGCATAGGTTTCTCTTGGAAACTGCAAGGGCTTTGAGAATGCACTCGAATCTGCCCAAATATCTATGGGGGGAATGTATTTTAACAGTAACATACTTGATAAACTTGATGCCTAGTGTGGTGATTGGATGGAAAACTCCCTATGAAAAATTAAATAACAAAAGGCCAGACGATGACCATCTTAGAGTAGTGGGGTGTTTGGCATATGCAAGTGGAACCTTCAAAAGCACAGATAAATTTGATGAAAGAGCAATTAGGTGTGTGATGATTGGATATACTTTTGGACAGAAAGGGTACAAGTTGTATGACATTGAAAAGAAGAAAATCTTTGTTAGTAGAGATGTTGTTTTCAAGGAAACTATTTTCCCTTTTCACAAACCAAATAGTGATTCCTTAAAGGGGATTCATCAAGGTGCAAGATTTGTCTTTGAAGGGAATCAATTTGATGAGGATGATATGGAGACAAATCAGAATGAGGCAGGAGAACAACATGAGGTTGACACAAATAGACAGAATGCAGAACTTATTGAAGAACAGGAGACTGAGCAATTGCCAGAGGAAGGAATTCAAAATCATCAACAAATTGATGAGGAGGATGTGCAAGAAGGCCTGCAAGGAACAGAAAATTACCTGAAAGATACAAAGAATTTCAGGTTGAGCTCCCTAGTTCTATGGTTTAGGATGATGGAGATGATTCAGAAGATTCACAAACCTTTGCTGCAACCAGTGGTCCAGAAGTAGAGGGTTACACATCAGAATATGTGAAGTGGATGAACAATGCCTTTCAAATGCAGGAGCCTTCCAGTTTTGAGGAAGCTAGTTAACACCCAGGATGGAGATAAGCCATGGAAAAGGAACTACTGGCACTAGATGCTAATCATACATGGGATCTTACCACATTGCCAAAAGGGCATAGAGCCATAGACAGCAAATGGGTCTATAAGGTCAAGTATCAAGCAGATGGAAATGTGGAGAGATTGAAGGCTAGGCTTGTTGCAAGGGGTGATAGCCAGATTGAAGGAAAGGACTACAAAAGCACCTTCTCCCCAGTAGCAAAATTTGCTATTGTGAGGACATTGATTGCAGTAGCAGTAATGAAAAATTGGAGAATGAACCACATAGACATCAACAATGCATTCTTACATGGAATGCTTGAGGAGGAAGTTTACATGAAAATTTTAAAAGGATATCAGAAAGGGAATACAGACCAAGTGTGCAGGCTAAGAAGGAGTTTGTATGGCTTGAAACAGGCTTCAAGGGCCTGGAATGTTGAACTCAGGAAGTTTATGTTGAGCAGGGGCTATATGAAGGATTATTCCTTGTTCATAAAGGATGAAAATGGAAGAAAATCAATTGTGCTTGTTTATGTTGATGATTTATTCATCACATGAGATCTTGAGGAAGAGATCAATCAAATCAAGGTGGACCTAGACAAAGAGTTCACTGTTAAAGATCTAGGCGAATTAAAGTCTTTCCTTGGCATTGAAGTCTCAAGGAGTGATCATGGGGTCTTGCTAAATCAGAGAAAATATGTTCTTGACATTCTAAAAAGCACTCACATGGAGCATTGTAAAGCAGCCTCAGTCCCTTTCTCAAAAGGGACCAAGTTATCTACTGATACAGGGGAAATCCTTAAGGACCGAGAGCCATTTAGAAGACTGATTGGCAAGTTGTTGTACCTGAACTTGACCAGGGCAGACATTTCATATTCATTCCAGCAGCTAAGTCAATTTATGCAGACACCAAGACAAACACACATGGATGCAGCATTGCAAGTGGTAAGGTATCTCAAGGGCACCATTGATTGGGGGCTATACTATCCCAAAAATGCAGAATACAAAGTAGAAAGTTACTGTGATGCAGATTGGGGAGCATGTGTTTTTAGTGGTAGATCACTCACAGGTTATGCAGTGTTCCTTGGAAAATCTCTTATTTCCTGGAAGACAAAGAAACAACATACTGTATCAAAGTCCTCAGCTGAGGCTGAGTATAGAGGGATGTCTCAAACCACATCTGAACTTGTGTGGATTATGGGTGTTTTGGATGATTTGGGTGTGAAAATTCCTAGGCCACTCACTCTATATTGTGATAACAAGGCTGCAATTCATATAGCAGCCAATCCTGTGTTCCATGAGAGAACCAAACATCTAAATTTGGATTGCCATTACATTAGACAACATATCCAAGAAGGGACTATACAAACAGCACATGTAAGAAGCAGTCTTCAGCTTGCAGATCTGATGACCAAAGGGCTCTCAAGACCACAACATCAATTTCTTGCTTTCAAGTTAGGACTTGTCACTCAACCCAAGCTCCAACATGAGGAGGGGGTGTGAAGAAATTGAGCCGGACTTTGTTTTATGTTCTTTTGGGCCAGTTTTGTATATTTTTAGTCCATTAGTTTTATTGGATCATGTGCCAATCATGTGTACCATGTACCCTGGGTTTATTCTGTTGTCCTGATGTAAGCTGCTATAAATAGCAGGTGTAAGATGCTTTTTGCCGCATCACAAAAATACTAAACACATTAATACAAAATCATTGAAAAGGTAGCTTTCTTTTCATCTCTTTTTTTGTCCAGGTTGTCTATTTTATTTGTCCAGGTGCTTAATTTCTTGTCCAGGTATTAAAATTTCTATCCAGGTCATCTCTTAATCATATTTTTTGTCCAGGTTTTCTTTTTATTTGTCCAGGTGCTTAATTTCTTGTCCATGTCTTAATTTCTTGTCCAGGTATTAAAATTCATATCCAGGTCTTCTCTTTTTTTTCCAGGTATTCAATTTTTTTGTCCATGTTGTCTTTTATTTGTCCAGCTCTTTTTTTCGTCCAGGTATTCAAATCTTTTGTCCAGTTTTTTTTTCATCCATGTACTCGTAGTTTTGTCCAGATTAGTTATATTTTCGTCCAGGTCCTCATTTTTTTTATCCAGCTGAGGGCTTGTTTACTTCAGTTCAGTTCAGTTCAGTTAATCTCTATGTAGTTCAGTTAATACACTTCTATTAAGTTCAGTTCAGTTTAGTTCAGTTCAGTTCAGTTCATCTCTATTAAGCTAATGTAAACGAGCCCTAAATTAGAATTTTTGTCCAGGTCTTTTTTTTTTATCTAGATCTTCTTTTTTGTCCATGTTATACTCCAGGTTATTTTTGTCTCAGGTTAGTGTTAAAGTTGTCCATGTAAATTAGTTTTTTGTCCAGGTAAATTAGTTTTTTGTTCAGTTAAATGGGTCTTTTGTTTATGTAAATGAGTTTTTTGTCCAGCTCAGTGGGACTCGTCTGACAGTAACATTATTGTCAGACGAGTCTGACACAATACCTTCTCATATTTAATAGTATAAGCTTTATGAATCTTCTATTATCTATTTCATTTTGTAGCTTTGATTGTTATGTTTTGACCATTTTTTTTCACAAAAAAAAATAAAAATCGAATATAACAAATGAAGTGAAATAAATGGAAGATAATGTTATTAATGAGGAACAATTATTTTAATTTTACTTTATATATAAGAAAAATGACATACACAACTCTAACGATTGAATATAATTAAGATGCCAATCAAAATAGTTTTATTAACTTGAATCTAACATCTATTAAGGGCTCGTTTACATTAGCTGAATAGAGCTGAACTGAATTGAATTGAACTGAACTGTACTGAACTGAACTGAACTGAATTGAACTGAACTGAACTGAACTGAACTAAACTAAACTGAATAGAAGTGTATTAATTGAACTAAATAGAGATGAACTGAACTGAACTGAACTGAATATAATCTAAAGTAAACAAACCCTAAATCCAACTGCTTGTGTTTTTCCCCTCAAAAATAATTCTACTTGTGTTTTTGACATGCAATCTTACAAGCAAGGGCGGGTCCATGGTGGGGCACGTGCTACTCCTGGCCCCAAAAAAGCTATAAGTACAATTTGCTGCGCTAATGTAACTCTAGGTATCTATTTCTAATAAAGTGGTGAATTGAAGTTGTTGTATTTTAACATTAGAGACCCATGCATGATCAATCCCAGCGCAATGCTTATCTTTTTGCTCTTGAAATTTGGTCATTTTTATGAGGTTCATTAATTAATTACTAATTTTGTCCTTTTTTTCCGGCATTACATTATTTAGATTCTACTCAAATTCGAGCACAAATTGCGAGTGAGCTTAATATCAAAAATCAAATAATGATATTCATTAGGGATTTTTTTGTTGTTGACATATCTGGTTCAAAACATTGTTAATTACAATAAATATGAACAATAAACTATTCCAAAGAATGACTATTGTTGTATGAGATTTTGTTGGATTCGAATTTATATGTAGCTGTACTAGATTGCATCATTGTAACATATTGTTTCCAGTTTTCCACCTTAAGAATATATTACCTTAATTTTAAGCAATATCCGCCTTTTCTCCCTTTTTATTAAAAAGTAATTTTTTTTTTAATGTGGAATTTTTAAAACATGTAATTAGAGATACTAAGGATGAAATTGTTGTCTTAAAGCAAGATTGAATAACATAAATTTATGGGTATAAGTAACCCACTTTCAAAATCTTTGATCCTATCAAATCAAAAGATATAAATGTTTAGTTGCTTGCTTTTTCGTGGTTCTACTTGTACATCAATATGTCTCTATAGCTAGGCTTGTGAGTTTTCAACTACCAATAATAATACAAATCAATGCATAACAATGAAATGCAATTTGCCATCTTTATTTAAGTTTCCAACTACAAGAGTGGCTTCTTAATGGCTTTAAGTTTCCAACTATATATATATAAATAAATGTAATAATGCAATATAGTAATTATATAATTAGTTCTTCCAAAACAAAAAAAAAATATATATATATATAATGACGAAATATCCACTATCTTTTGCTTTAAACCTTTTGTATATACAACCTTCACATTGAAGGCCGAAGTATAGTTATGTTAAATTAAAAAGATTCTCTATGATATGATAGCATATACTTCATCTGAAAACCTTATTAACTCTCTCTTTTGAGTGAAGTACGAAGTAATTCTTTATTTCTGTCCATTCTATCACTTTCCCATTGATCCATTTTGTTATCTCCAAAAAGTTTAAAAACTTTTTTCAATAAAAATTGATGGAATGGGACAATATAATTTGGCCTCACCCACTGGCCACCGGTAATCTCTTGCCCGTTTGATAGCCGGTTATAAATGGTGACAATAGAAATGAATTTATACGTAAATTTGAAAGGAAAATCAGTATTCATTCCCATGGTAGTGCCAGTTTGGCTCCAATTTATCTATTTTTTTCCACAAATATTCATTCACATCCAATACTACCATCTACAATGATAATGACAATATATTTATCTAATTACTATTGGAGATGGTAGTATTGGATGATAATAGAAAATATGAAAAAAAAATCAAGTTTGAGAATGTCAACATGTTTTTCATGGGGATTATAAGGTTCTTCCGTAATAAAATTACATACACTTTAAATCCATTAACTATCAAACACGCCATTAATGATAAATAGATTATAACTCAACAAAAGCAACAATATTTTAATGTTAAATTATTAATAGTAGCCCTAAATTTTTTAGTGTAGTGGTATTGATTAATAACCATTTTCACTATAAGTATCTTCGGCGTTAGACATTATGAAGCTAAATACAGGTCTACGACCTTGACTGAAACACTTGTTAAAAGGCCGATTATTTTAAAATTGATTAAGGTTTCAGAATTAGAATCATACAAGTTCCATTTAAAAAACTTGTGTTTCCTTCATCTTTTGTAAGAAAGAAATTTCTTTTAATTTTTACAAATGAATTGGTGGGAAAAAAAAGATTTTTTGAAGTAAATTCAGGTTACTTTAGATATTATGATTAAGGTTAAGTGAAAACTAATCTTCCCGTTGCTTTATTCAAGTAGACAGCTTACAACGTTATTTAACCAAAAATTAAATAAGTTATGCTTTGAGACATATTTGAACCCATGACCTCTTGATTCAGAGTATACTAATCAACCACTAATCCACATTGATTCAATTAATTTATTTCTCATAAATATTATCATAACTTTCAATGTACATTTGTTTCACAATGCAAAAATTAAACCAAACACTTTAAATTTCTATCAAACAATAATATGCACTACCTCAACAAAGTTTATTATTGTTTGTTATATCCTCTTTTAAACATATTGTTTTATAATTAAAGTGTCCTTTACATTATTTATAGCTCTCACTGTTGAAATTAAATAAAAAATATAATATTTTTTCCAAGTTGAGTCAAAACTCCTTGTGTTAATTCTTTTTACTTAAGTCACTTGGATTAATGCACGTAAAAGTAGAGCATCATTTGACCATAATACATTATTAAAGGTATTAAGTTTGTACTATATCAAATTTTAAAATTTCATCAACTATTTTTACAACCCCAATTTCACTATGTTGCTTTTTATATATCACATACTTTGAGAATGATGAAATTTATAAATACTACTTCATCCGTAACAAAATAATTGCAACTTTTGCCATTTTGGGCCTAACATAATATTTGCAACTTTCTCAAACTTACCATATTTGGTAATTTTTTTTCTATTTATTTACAAATTTGCTATTACTAAATTTTTTTAAGAATATTGTTTCATTGTTAAGATTCCCTTAAAAATCAATAATATGTCGTGTGACCCAACTAATCTATACGAAATGAAAATTTTATTGTTTAAAAAATTTAATAATAACTAAAATAAGACCCTTTTGATACACAAATAAAAATTATTATCATTCAACAATAAGTTCTCGAATCTTATAATATTTTAACTTCTTCATCACAAAATAGATATTATACTTTGATAATAAACGTGAGATATTTTAAAAAAATAATTTAAATATGTTATGATTACCTATGTTATAATGTTAAATTCATCAATTATGCCATTTCATTTAATTAAGAAATATAATTAGAGAAAATTTGAATCCAACTTTATCCTATCAGATTACACACTTAGAAACTTAACCAACTTTGATTATTGTCTTATATATCCCTCTTTTTTTTAAACATATTGTTTTATTGTTAAATCATTTTTTCTTTATAATACTTATTGTGCGTATTCACAATTAAATATTAAATGTAATTTTTTGGGATTTCATAGTCAAACTTAATTAAATCAATTAAAGTTGGGTCAATCACTGAAATTTACTTTAAAATACAACTTACTATTTTTAAAAAAAGAATTAAATTTCCTAGAGTATTAACTTTTAAAACTTTACTATTAAGATATTTCCGTATTGTTTTTAGTTTCAAAACTTGCATAACTATCTTTATAACCACAATTTCATTATATTTCTTTCTATATACTTCCTCCTTTTCAGGGAAATTGCTACACTTCTCATTTCACACTTACTGAGATAAATTTTATAACCTTTTTATCTTCATCAATTATGCTCTTGTAAAAATTATAACAATTATATCTTAATAAAGAACATGTTGAGACGAACAAAATAAGATCCATCATGACTATATTTAACTTTATGTTTGATCATAAAAGTTAGTCAAAGTATACTGCATGAAAAGTAGAAAAGTCAAAGTGTAGCAATTTTCCTGAAACGGAGGAAGTATATAGAATTGGGATCATGTGAGAACCTAATCCTAAAATGAGAACTAAGAATCTAATTTGACCATAAAATTTATTTGATCCAACTGTTTTAATTTCAACCGTATTTACCCTTTCACAAAAAATATTATTATCCGGGGCAACGCCCGGGCCACAATACTAATTAGGAAATGAAACTACAAACAATGTCTCATGTTGAAAAAGTTAAAACTTTTCTCAAAGGTTCACTATCTTTACTCTTTAGCTGAAAAGGCTAAATTTATTAGAAATAATAAATAGACCCGATTCAATGTGTTCTACTTACCTTTAAATAAAATCATTGAGATCAGATCCAAACAAGTTTAGCCAAATTCAATAAATTTCAACCGTTCCTTACTTTCTTAGAACATGTCAAATCACATTTAAGCTCTCCCAACAACTCAATAAAATCCTACCAAGTCCTATAAGTTTGAATGTGTTCAGTTTAAATAAATTTAGATAAATTCAGATACCATAAGATAAAGAAAAACCCACCATAAAAACTAATCCAAATATATATATTTTTTTTTTGGTGTATCCATCCGGTTCATCCTTTTTGGGCTAATCCGGATTCGGAGCGCGTCCTGGGGTTAAGGTTTTAAACTCTTCCCAACGTGCTTGTGGGGATCGAATCGTGGTTCTCCCTACCAAGTCTAGCCCCTGGTACCACTAGACCAAGACAACGTTGTTTACTAATCCAAATATATTGGGCTTGAAGGTTGAAACCTTCTTACTGGACCATGACATATGAGCACACATGTTACTGCAAGGTAAAGTGCATGCATTGCTGTCCGTAACCAACTCTCAAATTCAATGATATGGCCATATGGGAGGTAAAGTCAACGGATTTAAAAAAAAGAGGAAAAAAAAAAGAAAAGAAAAGAAAAGAAAAAAAGAGATCTGAATCTAGGAAGATTAAACTTCGCAGATTACCAAAGTTTACAAACAGAATGATAATACTAATTTAGGATGACCCCTTATCCTTGCCTTAGTGGTAGAACAAGAGGTCCTGGTGGTGATGACCTGGGTTCGATCCTTGCCCCAATCCCCCTCCTGACTCTTAGTATTTCTTGAGATGTGAAACTTGGATGACCTCTTATCCTTGCCTCAGTGGTAGAACAAGGGAGGTCCCGGTGATGATGACCTGGGTTCGATCCTTGCCCCCACCCTCCTCCTGGACTCAGTATTTCTTGAGATATGAACCTTGGATGACCCCTTATCCTTGCCTCAGTGGTAGAAAAAGGGGGGGGGGGTCCCGGTGGTGATGACCTGGGTTCGATCCTTGCCCCCACCCCCCTCCTGGACTATCAGTATTTCTTGAGATATGAACCTTGGACGGGGTTTGTACACTTTTCTATCCCCCCCAAAAAAAGATAATACTAATCGAAAACAACTGAAAATACAATTTGTTTTTCGTATTCATACTTGTATACATTGAAGTAATGTGTGCAACCATTTCAGTCTATCTAAATTGTTGCTAAAGTGGCCATAAAATGATCAATTTCAAGAGTTTGAATGACAAGCATTTCTAGTCTAACATAAAATCTTCAAGCCATATCAACACTTCATTCCTCTTCATCACCCATGGCCACCACCAAAAAAAACAAAACGTTTATAAGAATTAAGAACATATAATCAAGAAAAATGTTTCACAAAATCTGAATTTGTATTACGAAAAAAAAAGCTCCTTACCAGAATGAACTCCCATGTTCGGCCAGGATCATTGTAGCGAGCAAAAACAAACCCTTTACTTGGGCTGAGACCATCTCTTATCAGATTATCACGAAGTTGTCTTTCTTTTTGTCTGACAATATCCTCTGTGGGTTTTCCGCTAAATTTCAGTGCTGCAGCAATACCTCCTTCTACCTTCCTCAGGCTGATTGTCTCTTGATTAGGGTCAGGCAGGCTAATAATGTAAACACGATTAATAGCTCAAGTTAGCCATACAAACAAGCCTCTATCTAATCACTAGATGGCAGTCTGAAAATTGTCCATTTCGTCAAAATCTAACCACAAAAAAATTGCTCAAGTTTAAAAAATGCGGGTTTCAAGATATTGCATTGGAGGCATTGTCATTGAATCAGGTTACAAGGTATATAGAAGAGAATGGAGTGTGTTTGCAGCGTCCATGATACCATTGAAACAAACTCAATAACATGATCTAAATCAGTAAATCCTAATATGAAGCCAGATAATATAACAAATGAGGTGGAAATTATAGTGTACGACTGTACGGGGCATTGTCACTTGCTACTTTGACAGTTCTATGTTTGTTATATTTAGCTTCTGAATTGCATAACATAAACCTTATTCCTTACTAATTTTGAAGATTAACCAACTTTCTACCTTGAGGAATAAAAAGAGCAAACTCGATTTCAATAGCCAATGTTTTCAAGGAAATGTAAATCTCATGTTAAGAACCAATATTGGGGTCTTGGTGAGACAACATTTTAAGCAATGCATCATACATTGTTACTAGTAGCTTAAGAAAGAATCTAGTGTCTTACAAAAATACCTTTGCCTATATATAGAAGGGTATTAGGAGGAGACATGATATGCTGAATATTATGGAGTGTTTTTATGAGAGATTCAATCCTCTCGAAAGCTTGATTAGGGAAAGCCTCCACCTATCGAATGTGGATTATCTTGTTATTTTCCCAGTTTGTCTTAGCTATTAATACATAATTTCATCTTCATCTTCTCTTTATTTTCACATTAGCACTTAAATATTGTGTCCATCATCTCAGTTCATAACATCTAACCTGTCAAAGTCTTTGTCTTGTGGAAGGACTATCTGAATGGCCACATTCGACTCTCCAGCATCATTGGTCTGAGTGAAGACAGGTGTAGTCATGGATATCTTTTCTGCCTTGGAATTCTTTCCAAATATATAACTGGAGATGAGAAAATTCTTCACTGTTTTTTCACTGTGGAACACTAGTATAGCAGACAAGAGGGTTGACAAGAGGATTAACACTTACCCAGCCACAGAATTAAAGCCGACTGACCCAGAAAGCTTGTCACCCTGAGTTTCTACGACTACAAATTGGGCATATTTTCGTACCTATGATTTTGCATGAAACCACATATTAATTTCAAGTAATGAAAAAAGTAGCAAAAAGTCAGGCATTTAAATCTTATCGAGCTAATGTTGCTAAAATCCTAACAGACCGAAGAAGAATAACGGGGAGAGGGGGGGGGTGATAGACAATACTCTATCAATGGAACATGAACAATGATGATTGCATATTTGCACAATTCAATTCAGAGAAAATATGCAGACAAACAAACCAATAAATCCTCACTTTATAAAGTGACTGAATCCCCTATTTTTCCTTTTGCAGTTCATCAAAATCCTATCCTGATGAGTATGTTAGAATTGATAATTGATTCATGTTTTAAATTTAATTAGGAAATGTCAAGTAATTCAAATTCACCTTGTTAAAAGAGGTCAAAAGCCGAGGGAAAAATTGTAAGACTTTTAACATTGGATATGATATTCTAAATGTTAAGTATTTTTTTTATAAAAAAAATCCAAACGACAATTCGATTATCTGAAAGACGTTCCGAACGACAAGATGTTCGTATTTTGTACCCCAGTTTTAAAATCCTGTGTCGTCCACTGTATGCATGGGAATGAATTTGCATTACCATACAAAACTAAACATAGGTTTAGGATCATTATGACGTATTTTATATTTCCTATCAAACCAGGTCGTAATTGCCTAAAGAAGCACTACAATATATCCACTCATGCACAGAGAAACTGACCTCATAGCCTGCAGCTCTTTTCATTATCTGGTATTTAGGTGTTTCTAAGTCTGGTGTCTTGTACATCCGAAGCTGCATTGAGGAATCAGGAATACGTTTAATTGTATTAAAGAGATGAAGAATATATGACAGTTTATTCAAAAATAAAAGACCCAGTACCTGTCTAAACACATCCCATAAGCCTTCTACAGAAAAATAATCATTTGCCTTTATAGAATCCCAGTAATCCTACAGATTGCACAATGTCAGAAATGTTTTCATAAGGAGTTTTGCAAATAGTGGTTAATATACAAAATTTTATTTGAGTTGCATGTTGATGGAGCTCACCACATGGCTATTAAATTTTCCTGTCTCAGGGTTGATGCCCATAACTGAAGTACCGGTAAAGACCAATTTTGGTTTCCAGGGCAACAGAATAAATGTCATCACCATAGTCCACCTTGTAGTTATCTCATATGGCCCTGTCTACAACAACTCAAGTCACTAAAGTGAGCTAAAGTCTATGTTACTTGGACTCGTATACCCATGTCCAACATGGGTACGTGTCCAAGTGTCCGACTCGGCTAATTTGTGAAAAATTACCAAGATTTTAGCCCAAAATGAAGTGTCCAAGTGTCGTACCCATGTCCGAGTGTCAAGGATCTGACACGGGTACTTGAGGTAAAATGAAGAGTCCATGTAACAAAGGCTAAAGTTTGATGGTAAAAATCTAAACATGCAAGATTATATCAAGAAAATACTGAACTACACTAAAGTATCATGAACCAATAAGATACAAAGCATTCAATTTAGAATACTTGGCTTGAACGTTAACTTATAGCACAATATATTAAAAAAAAATGGAACCAAGAAATTGGTAAACACCTTCACCTTGAAAATTACTTACACAAGAATACAAGACGATTTCCTAACTACCAAGTATCCTATTTATTAAGTGGTCAAAGTGAATTTTGTGAGCAGTGTCACAAGTCAAAATTATTTTGTAACATTATCCAAATTTTCAAAACATTTTGGAAAGATTTTGGCCAAGTTTTTTTCCTGAGTTTCTTAGAGTTTCTGGTTTCCCGAACAAGAAAGTGTCACCATGAACCGCTCAAGTGGCTTATCTAGGATGCATTCTCTTCAAATTAATTTACCTATACTTGTCTTAATTGAGTTTATATTTTTTATGACCTAATTGAAACATATTAAACTTGTTAAACTTGATTGAGAATGATTCAAAAAATTTAAATTCATTTAGATCTATTTAAAACTTAGTTAATTTAATTGACCTAGTTAGCTAGTTTCACCTTATTTAAATTTAGTTTAACTAATTGTCACTAAAAAATTTAGGACCCAAAATCCTTCAAGGAAGCAATAAGGCATGATGGATGGAAGAAGTCCATGCAAGAAGAGATTCAAGCATTAGAAGAAAATGAGACTTGGACTCTAGAAGAGATTCCGCCCGGGAAGCATGCTATTGGAAGTCAATGGGTTTATTGCACCAGATTTTTTTCAAATGGTGACGTTGAACGCCTCAAATCGAAATTGGTTGTTTAGGTAATCATCAAACAACCGGTACTGATTATACTAAAACTTTTGCTCCGGTTGCAAAGATGACTACAGTTTGCGCATTTCTGGTTATTGCTGCAACAAAGAATTGGGAAATTCATCACATGGATGTCCATAACGCGTTCCTTCATAGGCTTAAAACAAGTTCCAGGGTGTTTGTTTGCAAAGTTCGTCACTAAGGGTTTTGGTTTTCTTTAATCCTACTATGACTATTCTTTGTTTACATTGACTAAAGATTCTATTCCAATAAATGTGCTGGTTTATGTTGATGATTTGATTATTTTTGGGAATAATTCCGCTGCATTACTTGCTTTTAAGGATTATTCATGTAATTGGTTCAACATGAATGATCTTGACCCTTTAAAATATTTTCATGTTATTGAAGTTGCTTGAAGTACCACATGGTTGTTTCTATGTCAATGCAAATACACTTTTGACATAATTTCAGAAGTTGGTTTATCAGGGGCAAACCGAGTGCTTTTCTGATTGAGCAGAATCACCGACTAGGCTATGCCGACGATCCTTTATTTCAGCATCTGGAGTCTTATTGTCTTCTGTTTGGGTGCCTTGCATACCTTAATGTGACACGACTGGATTTGGCTTATTCTGTTCATATATTGTCACAATTCATGCAACAACCACGGGTGGAGCACTAGGAGGCCGGTCTACGGGTGGTTCGGTATCTCAAAGGGACTCCAAGATGGGGAATTGTACTTCGTTTTGATAGTGATCTTACTCTACAAGGGTGGTGTGATTAAGCTGCATGTCTAATTACTCGTCGTTCCTTGACTGGTTGGTTTTCTTGGATCGGTCTCCTATCTCATGGCAAACGAAAAAGCAACATACGAACAATACGATTTGAGTTAACATTTTTTTTTGATATGGTATGATATGAATTTCTCTGATCTGATTTGAATGTTTGACTAAACTTTGACCTTATTTATATACTAATCTATAGAGAAAAGATATCAATTACGGTATCATTATATTCATATTGATGAGTAATTTTCAATTACATAATATTCATAATCTATTTTAGTACGAAGTTAATTTTTTTAGTAATATATTAAAGAAAATAAGATCTAACCTGAACTTTTATGATCGGGTCAAAATTTCCTTATCCGATGTGTTTTTTATTTTTATTTTAAATAAGCGAATGATAGCTTAAATAAGTTAAAGTAAACATAGCGTTATACTCGATCTTATGGTCTAATATGTTCTTGTAAACTTTTATTGAAGAAATTGAAAATTTAGACAAATAATACATTTAGGTATGGCCTATCCCATATAAATCTCATAGATCCATCATTGTGTTGTTTGTAAAATTTCGGGTGTTATTAAGCCTTGAGCCGGCCCCTATTGCAGGGCATCTTTAGCCCAAATTCATGACTTCATAGTTATATGTGTGAACCACCATTATTTTATGCTGCTCATAGCTGAACTTTTCAGTCAAATCAAATGCCAACCAATCATGTTAATTCAAACATGCTACCTTATCATCTCATCACATTAAAAAAACCTTGCCACTATTCCTTGATATAGTTAAAGATTTTAAGCAAATGATAAGCAAAAGTTCATTGTGAGGCAAAATATTTAATGCTCTACTCTAATAGAGAGTGTCAATATCATTTCTCCTTTTTTTTGACTGAATTATTTTTGGCTGAACTCAATTGAATTGAAAACAATAAAATTTAACTGAATTAAAATTTGTGACTACAACTAATAGGGCTTTGGCCTTTTGGACTTAATTTCTGAAATTTCAATTCAGCACAAATCAGTTTCTCAATTCATTTCAGACAAATTCAATTCAGGCCAAAAGAATAATATCTACTATCTAAAACTATCATTTTCATCCTAAATTTTCAATGCTATTCAAACCCCTTAAGATTTACAGTTTGCCAAAAACAGTCAGGAATTGAAAAAAAAAAAAACAAAAGAAAAACAAAAGAAAAACAAAAAAGGAAGAAATAATTACCTGCTTAGCCCAATGTAACTGGAAATTAGGATTAAAGAGATTCTTCAAAAGAGCAATATTAAACAAATACCCAGAAATTGTATCATGCTTAGTAATTGGGTCTCTAAACATTACACGCTCATCATACGCTGTTTTATCAATACCTTGATCATCAAACAAATGTGGCAAATCTTCATACAAAAATTCCACCTTCTTCTGAACATCAATCGTTGATTTTGACGGCGTTTCACTCTGTTCTACTTGTAAACTCTGCTTAATTACCCACTTGTAATTTTTCCAGTTTATTTCGATTTTTTGAATTGGGTGTTTTCGAATTGACGATGGGAAGCTAATTCGTGGAGAAATTTGTCTGAATTTTGGGGATATGCCTGAAATTGGGTGAGTAACTGTTCGTGGAAGTTGAGCTCTTGCTGCCATTTTTTGGAAGAATGACTGCACTGCCGTGCGTAGTTTTATTCATTTCCCCCTTTTTAAAATCCTTTTTTGTTTGAAAATAAAATCAGAAAAATGTGTGGGCAAGAATTTGCTCTGTTGTTCATTTGGTAGATGGAGGAATTATGAGGAGATTACATCCTTGGGGCTTGGGATTTGGGCCAGCATGGCCCATATATTTTGTAAAAGTGTTTTGGATTATGGATAGTCCGGTTTGACTATTGATGGACACTTTTGTTTACGATTACTGCTCCCTCAGTCACATATTATTGCGGCCCGTTTAATTGTTGGTAATAAATTGTAGCAATGATAATGAATTTAAAGTATAATTTTGTTAAAAAAGAACATTATATTCCCTATGGTAAATATAATTTCATTCCCAAGCTTCAATTTTTCTTCTTATTTTCTATTACCATCCATTACCATGAAAGAGGGTAATATTAGATGAGAATGGATTTTTATGAAGAAAATTAGATAAATTGGAGTTAAACTAGCACCACCATGGGATTGTATTTTGATTTTCCTTACAAAGTTATGACCGGCTACCAAACGGTCTGTTGATAGACACTAGTATTAAGGTTTTTATTTTTTTTTATTTTTAAAATCACTACTTAAATTTCCTAATCTATAGCTTAGTTTTGTATTCTGAAAATTCCTCATTAATAAAATACGATCTCCTCTGCTGATGGATGTAGCCAACACATAGTTGGTGAATCACGTAAATATGTGTTTAGTTCTTGTTAATATTTACTTTATTTTTCTCGCATTTGTTACAACATATATATTTTAGAAGAAATTGACAAGATTCTTTTCCCTTTTGAAAAATTGAAAAAGTTATAAGAATTTACGGTACAAAGGGAGTAGGGACTATATAAACGACTTTAGAAGTCGAATATTATTGAATATATAACAAAATCAACACTTGATATATAAATATTAATAATTACTTCATGTTTAATTCCTTCAAGAAAATTAAAAAGATCAGATCAAAGCTCATTTACATTTATTTTAAAAATCTCTTTCTCCATAACCTAAAATTGATAGATGATGGAGGCTTTACATATATATGAGCATGTCATGTTCAAATGTTCAATAATCAAATTCACGTAGATAACTTTATATGCCTTTAATTTCCTACAAATGTAATCTCGACAACTTAGATTCTCGTTCAAGAGCAAAGACCACAAGAAGTGCGTCCTTTTGATGCTCAACAAATAATACATGGAAACATTAGCTAAAAGCACTAACAAGAGAACCATAGTATGGAAAATTACATGTATTGTGACACAAATTAACTTTGCATGCATCATCTATCAATAAGGATATATAATAAGTAGAGTACTTGTTGCGTTGGGACTAAATTAAAATACTACCTCCATTATAAATTATGTGCTATTTTTGGGTATTATTTATGAGAGAAAGATTCAAAATTCGCACATAATATGTATCATAGGTAGTATAAAAGTCCGTTAGTTTATTAGTACATTTTATTATATAATAATTAAGCTGTTGTGTAGGGCAGGTCCAACTAAAGGGGCTATTTGGCAATCAACTTTTGGCTGATGTAGTTGGTTGGAAGCATTAGTTGCATGTATTATTATTGGCCTTTAAATTGGTTGTTATTATCTTGAACATTAGAACTCAAAAATGTTAATTAGTTATCAATTACTATTAATCTTCCAACCTAAGTTGGCTGTCCAAAAAGCCATCCGGCCACTAGCAATTTTAATGTTTTTATTTTAAACATTATTAGAACAGAAAAGATTGGGTCAAACCGTTTACATACGGTTGGATTGAGTTGAAAATTACAACCCATTATTTAACTAAATGGTATGGGTTTTGGTTGAGGAGTTCGACTTGTTACGTTAATGGGTCAACTCGAACCCAATCCAGATCGACCTATTGTCAACTCTATATATTAGATATTATTAATGATGCCGACTATCTCAATTGAATTGGAAGGATGTATATCTATCACCACTACAAATCTATAGTGCTATTATTGATGGATTTTTAAGTTAGACATAATGACATCTCAAATTGTAGATGTGCAATGAAAATTTCATCTCCAAGCAAAATTGGAGACAAAACTTAATACTTAATTTAACATGTACATTCCAAATTTGACACAAAGTTACTTAATTTTAATTTTGTCTAAAAAAAAATCGAGACACCAAATTTTTTTTATCCTTAAATCTTTTTTTTAATCAAAGTATAGAGACATATTAGACACACACATTTAAAGATCGACGACGAACGCTTTTCGTAACTGATTATTTTATTTTTTTTTTAGTGCATCATGCTTGTAATCTACAAACCATGCGCCTTCACGTTCTTTACACATTCCTCCTTCCTACATTCCCCATGTCTCCATGAGGATTACTCATCCCCAAGATTATATATATTCCCAAACACCTTTATTTCTCTATATATAAATATACTTGGGTATATAGTCCTTAAATCCTAGGACCTTATCACATAGTCCCTAGTTGATTAACATTATTTAACTCGTTTCTATATATATATAATCTTGAATTTCAATATATATAATTTTCTTTATTTTAATTTTGTGTTCATTCAACTAAATAAATATTTACCATGGCATCTAGGGTAACTTTTATGCTTGGTTTATGGTGCATGGTCATGCATGATCATGCTCATGTATCCATCCATAGCCATCATCATGTAGTAGGTGGTGGCATGGATGGTATCCTAGTAAAGGCAGTTGAACCAGAAAGAGATGATGATGATGATGATGATGACGACGATGATGATGGTTCATACGACTTTGCGCCAGCTGCATAAAGAATTGATTAGCTAGGGCTCAATCGAAGCACAAGGAATTATTGTAGCAAAAAAATTATATATACTTTTGGTATTTACATAGTTACATTTAGTCTTTATATAAATAATCCTAAACCTTGACTAGTTAGGTTGATAAAATACGTATTTCAGGATATAGCTAGAATTCTATAAAGCTTTAGCTTAGATTTATAGATTATAGTCTTTATTATAGTATATATAGTTTAATTAGCACTATACTTAGACCTAAATGATGAGCCTTGCACCAAATTGATGGATGATAACAATTGCTTTGCTCTATCTATCAAATATATAGATCTATATTTCATATATAGATATATACTCTTTCTTTGCCATATTTCATACTTTAATTTTGCACATGTTTAATTGAATTTGGTGATTAATAATTATGATTTGTATTATAGGTTTTTCAATACCTTGAACTACTAATTTGACTTATTTGTTAAGTTACTATAAAGCTTATACATACATCATGGATTAATTTTCTAACTCATAGTAGTTGTAAGTTTAATACTTTAATGTATGTATTGTGGTTTCCAATAATCTAATTAAGGACTATTCCCAAGTGTTTTGGGGTGTTATTGTTCCTGAGCCCTAATAGTACGAGTCTCGAAATTTGTGGATTATATATAACATTTGATTTTTGCTCTCGAAGGACCATTTCAGATGGGTGTTTTTTTTTTCCTAACTCGCCTTTTGATCATGAGTTAAGGGCCACACTACAAGGCTCTTTGTTCGTTTCTAGATCTAAATCAAAGTATATATTTTGTCATCTCAATGGACTTTTTGAGTTTTTGGTGGTGTGGTTGTACGAAGTTTGGTGCCATTCGGCTCAAACATACGACTTCGACGCATCTATTTGCTTGTTTTTTTTTTAATCCGAAGTTACTGATCGCACTGGCATGAGAGGCTCATTCCCCTTTTCGGTCACTAAATAAAACAAGGTACTGATAGATTTTTTAGAGTTTGGACCTTGTGATGTTTGTTCCATCGTTAGGGTTTCCTGTCACCAAGGATTCCTCATTCCCCAATACTTCAGAACAATTTTCATGTCGAGCCTTGAGGACATTTTTGAGGTTATAATTTAAGGCTAGCACAGGGACATATAAATTTGAAAAATGAAAAGAATGCAAAAGAAGCTAGCAAAGTTAAGAATAAATATTTAGGTGAGGAAAATTGTGTCATAAGCTGACAAGTGTGTAAAGATGATATATTGTTAGCGACGTTTGTATGTATGGTAGATGAAAACTGTTTTTTGTCAATTACGGAATTACAAGTGATTATAGTATTAATTAGCTATATATAATATCGAAGGTTACTAAAATTACAGAATTGTAAAAAATTTATAAATACAAAAAGATTACAATCAAAAGTTATATGTCAACGTGTTTATATAAATATACAATTTGATTTAACATAGGAAATTAAGTATGTTTTATATAAGAGTATATTATTTAATAAAAATCATATGGTAGAATAATATTGGCGGAAAAGTAACACAACAAGAAGTAACACATGTCTTTTCTGGTGTCGTCTCTCTCAGTATTATTATTATTATTATTATTATTATTATTATTATTATTATTATTATTATTATTATGCAAAATGACCTAATTATTAATTAGGCACTTAACTTCAATTAGGGATATATATACTCATGCTATAAGGATGTTGCTTGGCTTTTCTAGGCCAGTTCATAAGAATAAAGCTTGACTCCATTTGACTAAAATATACATCCATGCATACTTACAAAGTTTTTTTTTTTAAAATATTTTTTTTTAATTTAAAAATTATGATTTTTAAAATATCAGATGAATAACCCCACCAAATTATAAAAAGTGACCCATATATTATAACATTTTATTTATATTTTGACTAATCTTTTACTTCTATGTGTTAATAAAGACAATTATATAACAACACTTTTTTTTTTATCAAGTTTTACCGTTTAAAACCGTTTTTTTAGTGATTAAGCACATTTTTTTTATAAAAAACTTGTCCCTAACAATACCTTATATTGTTTTGTCTAATATATATATATATAAATATTATATCATTATATATGGTTTCTCATCTAAAATTGTATACATGCAAGTTAAAAAAAAACATTATTACAAACTTTAGAAGATAGATGATAAATTTTGTCACCATCCCATGATTTAACATGCTAGACAACCCCACATATACCTATTGTACGTATAGGAGGACTCCATTGTACATGCATTATATTATTAGTTATAGATCCACCACTGGTTAGTGCTACGAAAATAAACCTATATAGTATAATTAACTAACATAAAAATTGTGTAATAGCTATCATTTTTTTCTCCCCAATGAGACTCTCGTTCAACATAACTAAGGGCTCGTTTACATTAGCTGAATAGAGCTGAACTGAACTGAACTGAACTGAACTGAATAGAAGTGTATTAATTGAACTAAATAGAGATGAATTGAACTGAACTTGAAAATCTGAATAGAAAGAAGAATTTTATTGCTGAATGAATTAATTTGTTTCAATACTCACAACTTCCTTACTTTGTTTTTTTTACAGCCACGAAGTACATGAGGAGGAAATATATAGAGCAGAGAGAGAAGTCAGAGAGCAAGAACAAGAAAAAGAAAGTAAAGAAAAGTTACTAACTAAAATAAGCTAAAAAAACAAATAAAAAATAAAATAACTATATATTCCTATATCCCCCCTTCAAGCTTGACTTGGGGACAAGACCAAGCTTGGAGCATAAAAACATATGTTTAGAGGAACATAGAGACTTTGTCAAAATATCTGCATATTGGTGAGTAGTTGAAACATGTGAAGTAGTAAGAAATCCTTCCTCGATTTGTTCTCTTACGTAATGCATATCACGCTTGAGATGTTTTGTTCTTTCATGGAATTTGGGGTTATGGGCAAGGGCCTCTACTGATTTGTTGTCACAATAGATAGTTATAGGTAATTGAATATCAACTTTTAGATCTTGAAGTAGCCCTTCTAACCATACGAGCTCACTTGCGGTATAGGACATACATCTATACTCTGCTTCTGCAGAGGATTTACTAGCGGTTGATTGCTTCTTTGTCTTCCACGAAATAAGATGATTCCCCAAAAAAATGGCATAAGCATTTAGAGATCTTGAAGTGAATTGACACGAGCCCCAATCAGAATCGCTATAGGCACTGATAGTCAAGTTATTTGGGTTAGAATAATAGAGACCATACTCAGTAGTTCCCTTTAAGTACTTCAATACATGTAAGGCAGCTCGAAGGTGTGGCTCTCTAAGAGTGCTCATGAACTGACTTAAATAATGGACTGCATAAGAAAGATCAGGTCGAGTTATGCTGAGATAGATCAGTCTTCCAATCATTCTTCTATATATCTCTGGATCCTTCAGCTCATCTCCTTGCTCTAATGAAAGCTTCAATCCAAGGAATGCAACCTTTCATCCCTGCATCATCCAAAATATCTTCAGCATATTTCTTTTGAGATAGAAAGGCTCCTTTAGAGTTTCTTGATATTTCAATTCCAAGAAAATAATTTAATTCTCCTAAGTCTTTTATTGTAAAAGCATGATCAAGAGCAATCTTAACTGAATTAATTTGAGAGTTAGAAGTACCTGTGATGAGAATATCATCTACATATACCAAGAGCACTAGAAATTCACCATGCTTTGTTCTTGTATACAACGAATAATCTTGTTTTGATTGTAAGAAACCAATAGATTTAAGGAATTTATTTAATTCCTTATTCCATTGTCTAGACGCTTGTCTCAAACCATACAAAGATTTGGGCAACTTACAAACTTGGCCTTCTTGGGCCTTAGTATAACCTGCAGGAGGTCTGATATACACATCCTCATCAAGATTACCATGTAAGAAAGCATTATTTACATCTAATTGATGTAAATTCCAATTTCTAGAAATAGCAAGAGAAATAATGATTCTAACTGTGGCCAATTTAGCAACTGGAGAAAAAGTTTGTTCAAAATCTATTCCTTCCTTTTGTTCAAAATAGCAAGAGAAATACTGCAACTAGTCTTGCTTTAAGCCTTTCTATAGAACCATCTGGTTTAAGCTTAGTTTTATAGACCCATTTAGAGTTAATGGCCTTCTTTCCTTTAGGCAAGTCAGTTAATATCCAAGTTCCATTAGATTCTAAAGCTTTGATTTCCTCATTCATAGCATTTATCCATTGTTGAGAATTTTTAGCTTGATTATAACTAGTTGGTTCAGAAATATTATTAACAGTAAATGAATGTGACTCACTAGAAGTAGTATCATCTTCATTTCTATGAGGTATATAAGGAACAACAAAATCATTGAATTTAGATGGCCTTTGTATAATTCTAGTATTAGGAACAATCTCACCACTGGTTGTCCTATAGTCATTAGATTGCACAGACTCTGATGTCCTGTTCTGATTAGAATAATGTAAATGTGGTTCTGAATTATAGTCAGAGGCAAAATCTGCAGAAATAATATTTGGTTCTGGACTATGATCAGAATTGCTAGCTGACTGAATGTTCTGTTCTTCAGTACCACTGCATTCTGGTAGGACAGAATACCTTGAAGGTTTACCAAGACTGCCTTCTGCAGCTTGTTGATCAGAAATTATGTCATTTCTTTTAAGATTTTGTTCTGTTCCAAACTTAACAAGTTTTGGTTGTTGAGCAAATTTTAGATTTTTATCATTATTTTCATCAAAAGGAAAGCATGTCTCATAGAATTTAACATCTCTTGAAACAAAAATTTTCTTAGCTTCCAAATCATACATTTTATAACCCTTTTGCCCATAAGGATACCCTACAAAAATGCATTTCTTTGCCCTCATGTCAAATTTATCTTTTCCTTTATCATTATTATGAGCATAAGCTAAACAACCAAAAACCCTTAAATTCTCATAAGTTGGACATTTATTGAACAATATTTCATATGGAGATTTCCATTTCAAAATCTTAGTTGGCATCCTATTAATTAAATAAGTTGCTCCAAGTAAACATTCTCCCCAAAATCCCTTTGGTAACTTAGCTTGAAACCTTAAGCATCTAGACACCTCCAACAAGTGTTTATGTTTTCTTTCCACTCTACTATTTTGTTGCGGAACACTAGGAATACTTCTTTGATGATAGATTCCTTTTTCTCTAAAGAATTTCAAACATAATTTGTTTATGATTTTAGTGCCATTGTCTGATCTAATTCCTTTTATTTTAGTGCAAAATTGAGTCTCAATCATAGCAAAGAATCCAATAATACATGTTAAAACTTGTTCTTTATTATTTAACAGATATGTCCAAGTAAATCTACTATGATCATCTAATATGGTTAAAAAATACTTAGCACCTCCTATGGAAGTAATTCTATAGGGGCCCCATAAATCCATATGAACTAGATCAAAACATTTAACAGCCTTGTTTGTACTCTTAGAGAAAGGTAGTTTATGAAACTTTGAGATAGAACAAACATGACAATTATATTCTTTTAAACCATTGCACTTACAATCATTGATGTGCATCATTTTTGACAAAGATACATGACCAAGCCTAGCATGAATAATGTCTAGATCAACTACATTCTTGTACTTCTTGTCTATACTAGTAGAAGTTTTTGATGGTAAACTAGATCCACCAAAACACACTATCTTATTTTTCTCTAAATCAACTAGATTATTATTCTTGCTTGTAAAACAAAACAGATTTCCTTGTTTCCGTCCATCACCAAGCAACTTTCCATTAGATTGGTCCTGAAACCAACATTTCTCATCATTAAAAATCACTTGTATTCCCATTTGTTTAATAAGTTTACCAATGGAAATCAAGTTATATTTAAATTCTTCAATAAACAAGACATTTTCAAGAATAAGATTATCATTCAAGATAGCATTACCAATAGTATGAACAAGCTTAAAGGTTCCATCAGGTAAACCAACTTTTATAGGCTTAATCAATTTTTTCTTGCTGACCAATAAATCAGGATTAAAAACAACATGATCCGAAGCACCACTATCAATAATCCACATATTTTTAGCATTTTCTTGTAAGGCAAAAGAAATTAAATTCATACCTGCACAATTTACCAAAGCTCCATAACCTGTCTCATTGGTAGATTCCTCCTTTATTGCCTTCAAAACCTCTTGCTTAATAGTGCTTATTACCTCAGAATTAATATTTTTCCCAGAAGACATCACATTTTCATCATCATTCATTTCAACATCAAAAGGACTTTCATCTATGTTAGCATTAACATGGGCAGCAATTCTAGTCCCCTTATTTCCCCTATTCTTTTTCATTTCAACATACCAATCCGGGTATCCTACAATCTTGAAACAACTATCTTTTGTATGACCTTTACCCCCACAGTGATCACATTTTCTGCCATACTTATCTTTCTTCCAATCTTTCTTATTATTCCCCCCTATGTATGCTTTTGTAGTGGGTTTATTAACAAAATTCTTTGTATATTTTTGCACAGCCAAGGCCATATTATTATCAGAAATCTCATCAACAGCTGTTACTTCCTTTTGGGCTTCAATTTGCAATGTAATGGAGTAAGCTTTATTAATGTTGGGCATTGGTTCCATTGATAGTATATTAGTAACAGTATTTTCATACCTTTGGTTCAAGCCTAGTAAGAACTGCATCAACTTATCTTCAGATTCAACTTCCTCCAATTTCTTCACATATCAACAGATACATTTAGCCAATGCTCCACAGCTACACACTAGCATCTTCCTCAAGCTTTGCAATTCGTCCCACAAGTTCTTGATCTTGCCATAATAACTCAAAATTGACATGTTTTCTTGTTTAAGTGCAGCTAACTCTTTCTTAAGTTGATAAATCAGAGGCCCATTGCTTTGCCCAAATCTTTCATTGATATTTTCCCACAGTTTGTATGCAGTTTGATCGTCTGATTCAAAGTCCTCAGCTATTTCTCCTTGCATTGAACTCAAGATCCAACTTGCTACCATAAAATCCGCTCTTTGCCATCGAGCATAGTCTTTATTCGCCTCATCAGGTTCCTTCATCTTCCCTGTGATAAATCCCAATTTGTTCTTTGCTGCAAGTGCCCTTCGAATTCCCTTTTTCCATCGATTGAAGTTCTTCCCATTGAAGACCTTTGCTACCAAAGAACAATTAGGGTTGTCAGAATTCATTACGCAAAGAGGGTCAGCAAAAACATCATTTGTAATTGCTGAACTATCACTTGAATTAATCGACATTTTTTTTTTGGAATTAGGGTTAAAGAAAAAAATCGAAGAAAAACACAATCTCAACTTGAGATCTGCTCTGATACCATGAAAATCTGAATAGAAAGAAGAATTTTATTGCTGAATGAATTAATTTGTTTCTAATACTCACAACTTCCTTACTCTGTTTTTTTTTACAGCCACGAAGTACATGAGGAGGAAATATATAGAGCAGAGAGAGAAGTCAGAGAGCAAGAACAAGAAAAAGAAAAAGAAAAAGAAAGTAAAGAAAAGTTACTAACTAAAATAAGCTAAAAAAAAACAAATAAAAAATAAAATAACTATATATTCCTATAGAACTGAATTGAACTGAACTGAACTGAACTGAATATAATCTGAAGTAAACAAGCCCTAAGTGGCTATTAAGCTTAATAATGATGATCAGTACAAGTTCATGAATCATAACACAACTAAATATATAAATGATACGTTCAAACATTAATAATCAAACAAAACAGTAATCTATATGTGATTAATAATTATCAATCAAAATACTCTCAATACATCGTCAACAATAATAATCCTCATTGAAGCTAAAACGCAAAAATGGAAACTCTATCGGTTGTTACGCCGCAGGGGCAAAATCGTAAATAACATCATCATTGTCGTCATCTCCATCGCCTTCTGTAGCCGTTACTAATATGTGTCTATAAACAGTCAATTCATCTTGTGTGTTGCAATATCTTGACTCCATATTAACCATGGCGATGAATTCAATTGATTCAATTAAATAAATTAAATAAAAGAAAGATAAAGTTCAATTTTTTGAACTATTTTTGTTTGGTTTGTGGAGTATGATAATTATTGTTGATGCTTTAGTACGTATTTATAAGGGGAAAAAGACGCAAGAAAAAAGTAACAAATCATATATGGCAAAGATATCCACGTGAAAAACAAAGGAAGAGCTTAGTAGAGAGTGTGCATGGCAAAGGAATTCCACGTACCACATAATGTTGTTCACCAATCTTCACCATGAAACTAAAGCATAAGGGTGTCACGTAAGGCCTAGCCTAAGATCGTACTATTTGAGTATCTTAGGATTTGGCATGAAATATGATCTTGAGATCCAACATTGTATGGTATACCTTGGTGGGCGGAAACCTATTTGTGAGCCCCATTGTATTTTCATAAATGTAGATAAATTAAAAATTACTGAATTGGCCCAGATTCAGAATTTTCATAAATATAGATAAATTAAAAGTAGTTTAACATTTTTTACTTTTAAAAAAATTTAAAGTTAGTTGGGTCCGCAATGCAGCCTCCACCTACCCCTAAGCTCTTGCTCCACCCATGCTATTAAAGGTGTCAACGGGCCATACCAATACAAGGGCTAGATGGGAACAACACAAGGGCCATATGGACACAACACAGTTTGGGTCAAGTCCAACACAAGCCTGCTAGTGGTTTAACATGACACACTCAGGGCCAATGGGTGTGCATGGACAACATTTTCAAAACTTGGCATGGACCCACATGAGTACGGCGGGTATAAGCAAAAATCCCCAAAATATAAAAATATATAACTAAAGCACGAGGCGCGACATGAGTCAGCTGACACAAATCGTAGGATGCGTTGGGTATGGGCTCACTTTTTTGAAACTTGGCATGAGCAGTCCAATACGATGACTAATCCTGTTCAACAGGCCGGGTCAGATGGACCAGGTCGGGTCGGGCTTCACACATTTTTAATGGGCCATACCGGATCATACCCTATTTGGCTCAACCTTGCCCGCATTTTATCTACAAATAAACTTATTAGCACAGATTTAACTACAATGTTCTTTCATTATAAAGTGAGTACTTAATACCTTCTATATATGTTGGTCATCTTTTAATAATAGGATGAATCATCATTCTTCCACATCTTATTTATACGCAACCATACCCTTAAATTTTTATACTATGAGTAGCACTATTCACTTAGATAAATACTATTTACGTATAATTTAATCATCTTTATATCATTATAATTTTACTCAGATAAAAATTTAAGGCTACTCATAGATATAATTTACTCATTCTGATATCACTATAATTTTATTTTTATACAATGAACAAACATTTACAAGAAACCAATTAAAAACTGAACATTTCTAATCAAAAAAATTTAAAACTGAACATTTCAAGGATGTAAAGAATACCAAATGAAAAAAAAAATTTAAATTAGCAGGAAATGGGCTTAGGCCTGTAATTTTTTGCCCCTTCAAAAGCCCACTCCAACCCGCTTAGGCCCCGTTAAATTGTTCACCCTTTAAGACTCGCCCCATTACTAAAAAGGATCGGGTCACAAAAAATTTTAATGGGTTGGATCAGGGCTTTAAACTGGCGCCCACCCCATTAAACATGCCTAACAATGACAATACTTTGTCTTGGCTTATTGAAGGCATGACTCCTCAAGGCAAGAGGCAGGTGAGCCATTTCGGCATGAGGCACGTGAGCCTAGAATGTGGGTCTTTCTGCTACGGCCCGTACCCAACATGCATGAGTATCAATTTAAAATGTCGATTTCCAACTATCTAGGTTGGTTAAAGTCTTATATGTTGTGGTATCTAAGATCAGTTCATTTATGACAAATTTTTATATGTGGCAGACCACACTATTTTTAAAAATTATTTTTATTGTAGAACCCTAATTATTTTTATTAATTTATGGTATATATCATTGCGTTTATAAAAAGGTACAATGGCTTAGTATAATTAAAGTGAGCTTGCAACAAAGGTCACAAACTTTAAAAAAAGAAACTTGTTCTACCCTTCGCACCCTTTAATACAAAGGTTGTGTTGCCTTTCTCACCCGATATAGATCGTGCTGTTTATTGCATCCAATCTAAAAGTCGTGCTGTTATTATCAAATTTTCAGTAATGTGAAATTGTTGCAATTAATATGTTATATAGGCTGTATAATTAAAGTGAGCTTGCTGCAAAAGTTCAATAGGCGGCAACTAAACACCCTCCCTTCTTATTTGACACAAAAAGTAATATATATACCAATGTCGACATATTATTAGCTTAGTCTTTATTCAAGAAAATCTCGGAATGAATAAAATCTCGGAAAAGCATTAATATTAATTTTGCAACATATATTCCAAATTTAAGCGTTGCTTGCTCACATATAGCAATAATCCACACACTCCCATTACCCTCTCGCCTTCTTCCTTTCACGAGCAAACTTGTGTTCTTTTATTACATCTTCACTTTTTCTTCTTCCTTTTCCCATAACCTTTCTTTATGAAATTTGAGTTCTATATATAAATAATTAAAGCTCCCAATGCAATGATGTATATGTCCTCAATCCTCATATCTTTTTTAAAAACACGTTTTTTTTTTTTTTTTCCTTTTTCAAATTGATTTTTCTTTGAAAAATATCACAAAATTTAATTTAATGGCCGTTTTCAAGCAAAATGTTCAATCTCGTATGGTGTATGATTGTCTTAATAGGGACGATAAATGCAACTATCTTACTGCATTATTTAGCCTAATGGAAGGGGATGATGACGACGACGACGACGATGGTGACACGTATGATTTTGCGCCGGCTGCATAATTTAACTGATTATTACTTAGATTAATAATTAGCCTTATCTCAAAATATGAGTAGATTATTTGAGGATCGAAATTTAGCGTAGCAACATGAGATTGTACCATACAACTGAGAAGTTGCAATTAGTTCGATTCTCATCAGCCTCCCTCCACCAAATAAATTGTAAGAGCAATGCAAGCTCGATATTTTATTTCTAGGAGAGGAGCCTTGCATTGGGGTCAGTAACCTTATATGTAAAAAAATTAGCGTAGATTATTGGTTTCAATTCGGCATTGACCAACGCAATATAGTTAAGAGTTTAGAACAAACCTAGATTTGATAGGTTAATTAAAAAGCTAAGCATGGCCAATTTAAGGCTTTACCATATACTATATGTATGATAGCTTTTGAGATCCTTGAATACGATCGATTTTGTTAGTTCTATATAATTTATAGTCCAAAATTCAGAAGCATAATACATTGCATACGAGTATGAGGTAATAATTAAACGCAAATTAAGAATTGAAGAATAATTGTAAATTGTCACATGCCATACACTCATCAGCTTCATTTTCAAAATTATTTACATGCATGGCACACGCACCGTTTCATCTTCATTATGCTATTCTCTTCTTAACAAAATCTCTTTTGATTGATTATTAATATGAAATAAAGTGTCAATAATTTAACCCATCCATCGATATGTCGCGACACATTTTACGCTTATTTATTAAAATAAATCGATTACACTTACTGAACAAATAATAATAATAATAATAATAATAATAATAATAATAATAATAATAATAATAATAATAATAATAAAATAATGATGACGATGATGATATAATTTATATCCTACAGTCACCTAGTATATGTTTATATTTTGCTCATTTAATATGTAATTTTTTTTAAAATAATGTACAAAATTAAATGATCAGCAATATAATGAAATAATTTTATAAGCGAAATTACATATTAAATGAGCAAAATAAAAATTTAAGTGCACATTGCTCTACATGCTTGCATCTGGGTGCATAGTTTAAGAACTGTGATGACAAGGTAAAAGTTCATTGTATATTTTTTAGTTTGATAATTTGTGGGATATTAGGCTTTGAACCGAACTCTACTATATAGGCCATCCGGCCCGATTTAGCCAACACACACATCGTCCGTAAAGGGGGAAGATAAGAAATGCTAATAAATGCGTGCGGTCATGAGAATTAAATTCAGAATCTCGATCGTGTCTAAAATTCTAAAGTTTTGACCACCAGATGCCAAGAGGCCCAAGACCACATCCTTTAAAAGTTCAATACATACTATATATGCGACATGTTCGTGTTATACAATATACATTATTTATTTATTTATTTATTTATTTATTTATTCAGTTAGTGATCTCAGTAGTCAATTTCATATAATTTTATTAGTTTTGCATGGTCATGCATGCATTATTTGAAGATGTGTGACATGCATCCGTCAACAAAAAGTTTAAACTGGATGCTTTTTTGTTCCCTACTCCATAGTAGTATATATATCTTCTCTTATTATTTTTTCTTTATAGTCCCTCTCAAGGAAAAAAAAAATATTTATTGTCACATAGACTATAGACTATATATATATAACGTGATTACAAACATTATATCTAACGTGATTACAAATAAAACTAGTTAATTGGTTCTCCTTCTGTTTCTAAAATTTCTCTTGATTTTTTTTAGAGGTTTATGTACTAATAAAATATTTATAAGATTTTAGTACTTTATTTTAAAATACTTACTGACCAGACAAATCAAATAGATACCCACATATTTATATTATTTCTTATATATCATAAAAATTTTAGAAAATTTCTTATGATTATATATATATATCCATGTAACGTAAACATTCTAAATTGAGAGAACTTAAAAAAAGAAGAGTATATCAACATGTATGTAGAGACATCCAATAACCTAAAGAGCTAATTAAGGCATCTATTATTCAACAATAATCTAACTACTCTACATCATATCATAATATATCACCTCTAGCAAAAAGGTGAATATATCCCTTTCTATCAATTTTAACGCTACCTTTTTTTGTTTTATGTCTAGAGATTTTCTAATACAAGTGTTACGTCAAATGAATTACAATCTTCTCAACATCCTAAAAAATAGATGAAGATTGATATTTATTTTAGTTAACATTATGAAAGTGATTGGTTGGGATCATATGGTTTGTTATATATATTGTCATTTAATTTACAAATGTTGCATTAGAAAAAAAATTAAGTTGACATGTTGGGTACTCTTTTGTGGCTAGCTAGATGACCATATGTGTGTGTGTGTATATATATATATAAGACCTGCACAAGACTAGTCTATTTTGATGGGCGGGATAGGACGAGGTGGGTGTCGATCCTGTGACTGCAACAATCATAGAGTGCTTAATTGGAACCAATGCAATTCATCCAAGGCCCTTCAACAAGCATATAGCCCGATATACCAACAACACAAATAAACATATGTATGCAATAGGACTCAAATCTGTTGTTCCCCATTTTGTGTCCTATTTGTGTTTCATTCATTTTAATTTGATTGATTCAAAAAATTATTATGACCCACTTTTTAAATTTTTTTATAAAAAATTGGATTTGGAACCAATCAAAATTAGTGAAACACAAATGTGAGACAGATGATTTTTTTTTTTCTATATGAAGTATGCCCTAACAAAGATCAATACACCAAAATTCCAAAAGCATCAACTCAAAATCTAACCATATCATTTCCTTCATCAAACAAATTAAAGAATATACTCCTATTTACTTGCCTAGTATTTTCTACCTTTTTTGAAAACACAAATTACTTTCAACTAACCACTTCAAATATTGTGTATGTCAACCTCTTACATGCATCCAAAACCGACGTGTCGCGCTGAGCTGTCTGTGGACATCATACTTGGTTGGACCATGAGATGCCACATAGGACTGCCACTTGGATTATGCACTTTAGCACTTAGCAATGCACATTCTCATGAAGAATCTCCTATTCTTCTCGTGTGTTACCTTGTGCCCTAGCATGTTAATGTTACACTTTTAATTGGCCTTCTAATTTTTTTTAATAGGATAATGTGTGGGATTCTAGGCCTTGGAACCGGACCCTACCATAGGTCACTCTGCCCAATTTTTAGCCAACACACGCAGCTGTAAGGGGGATAATAAGGAATCCTCGCAAATGCTTGCAGTGAAAATCGAACCCAGGATCTCGTGCTTGGAATTCTGAAGCCCTAACCACTGCCAAATTTGGCCTTCTAATTTGCTCACCTACATATATATATAAGCATCATATCATGCATAATATCATCACCAACAAAAATTGAAAAGGAAAACTATATATATATTACAAATTAAAACTAATATAATTTATAGCCCAAAATAAAATTTCCAACATTTAATTTAGTTTGATTATTATAGTTTAATTAACCACTATATTAATATCTTTAAAAATGTCGATTACTTTGGTGGCTATCTTAGGTTTGAGGAAGTGATTTCGACTATGATGGGAAAGGCTACGCTAATGTCTCTAGAAGAAGTTTTGATGAAGACGGTGATGATGACGATGATGATGGAACATTAGCTGAATAGAGATAAACTTCACTGAACTTCACTGAACTTAACTTAACTTAACTTAACTTAACTTAACTGAACTGAACTGAATAGAAGTGTATTAATTGAACTAAATAGAGATGAACTGAACTGAACTTAACTGAACTGAATATAATCTAAAGTAAACAAGCCCTTATGATTTTGCACCCGCTGCATAATTTGAGTAGCAAAAGCATCAATAATAAGGTTTTTGAGCTAGATACATAGCTGGTAACTTGGTACGTAGATCGACTAGTTAAGAAATTGGTGAAAATATATGTATTTTTTTGTAGTTCTAATCTAATAGAAAAATTCACATTGAACTTTTGCGGTTGATTATTTATATTTTGCAATGACTCCTATGCCCTACCAAATCAATGATAAATTTATAAAATATTGAAGGAATAAAGAAATTATTCCTTACGTTTTTTTTTATACTTGTTATATTTGCTCTTAGACAGTTTCGAAACAAATCTTTGTGTATTAATTAATTACATTAATAACTTAAATTATGTAAATTTACAAACAATGTGATGTCATATAAATATACATTGCGATGAATCTAACAACAATATGTTATATGTGATTATATTAATTCTCTGATATATATATCATATGTGGGTAGAAACGTACATGTCACATAAAATCAGGCTTTGGAAGATGGAACACATGTAAACAAGTTGATTCAAAACAAATCGAATTGAAAACAGATTCAATACATGCAATACTGGTCGGTGGTCAGTTCAAAATAGGTTTTTGGTATAGTTTCAAGTTGAACACATACATGTTCAATACATACAACACATGTTCTGTATATATAATACAAACAGATTAAAAATAGTATAAAACAAATCGGAAATGGTATCATTTTCGTATTCGGTATCATTCAACATCTAGTCCTTTCTACTTGGTCAAAAAGAGTTCAAAATCAATCGGTATCAGTCAGTCAAACAGGTTTATGATTAGATTTACACCCATAATCACAAGAAAATCGTATTATTTTCATGCTACAATTTTTATATGTTTATTTTAGTTTACATTAAAAAAATATATATCCTCAAATTTATGCATACCATAATATAATATATATGTACATCATTCTAAAAAGATGTAATAATACAAAATCAATTCTTAAGAAAAAATTGAAAAAAGTCATTCATTAATCAATATCTCTTATCAAAGTAACAATTACAACTTGATTTTGTAATGTATTATTGATATTACATCAAATTAAAGAATGAAGAAGAATTAAAAAAAAAATTGATGATACCATTTTTTGGGGGGATAATTAAGCTAACTATAATTTGCTTCACTTTATTATCATTAAGGTAATATGGTGTCAAACAATGTTGTCTACAAACATAGAAATTTGATGATAATATATGATCTGATGATGTTGCATAATGTGCAGATAACTTGATAAACATGAAATCATAACCTTTTTTTATGATTTTTGTTGATAATTTTACACTTGGGTATTTAGGGCTCGTTTACTTTTGCTGAATATAGCTGAACTGAACTGAACTGAATACAGCTGAAAGTAATATTTTATAACAGAAGGAAATTGAGAATTGAACTGAGCTGAACTGAACTGAAATGAATTGAACTAAACTAAACTAAACTGAACTGAACTGAATTTAAGCTGAAGTAAACAAGCCCTTATTGTTTGTTGCATGAACTACGTGCAATTTCTTTCGACCCAAATGCTTCACTTAAGAATAAAGTGCTAACAATATTTCTTTTCATTAATTCCAAAAAGTTAAGTTCGAACTACTAATTAATTGGTCAAGACTCAAGACTAGCTTGACATTATAATGCGGTAACAACGAAAAAAAAAACCCTTGACACATTGAAGTCTTTGCACGATTAGTTTTGGCTTAATTAAAAAAATTGCATGTGGATTAAACACCATAGGTTTGATCCTTACTATATGTAACACTATAGCTTTCATTTAGACTTTGTTTGATAAGGCGTAAAATATTTTTCACAAAAATTAAAATATTTTTTCATATATTAAAATAGCTCTATAAATTATGAAAAATCAGTTTGCTTTTCTATACACGAACAAACATATTTTTCTTCATTCTCCTTATCTTTCTTTTACTCCCCTTCTATTCATCCTCTATCTTTCCCTTACATTTTTTTAATCATTTTTATGTGGAACCAAACAATAAAAACTAATTTTACAGTTATATTTTGCACTATGAATATTTTTAATTAATAATAAAAAAATCATTTTACGTTCAAAATATATACTTCCTCCATTTTGAAAAAAACGCAACAAATTGGATGGCACGGACTCCTAGTCCATTTTTTGTTGTGAGAGTAAAAGGGATAGAGAGAGAAAGTGGGGTATGTGATGATGTGAGAGATAGGAAGAAAAAACTTACAAAAATGGAAAGATTAAAATTGTTGCATTTATTTTGAAACTTCCTAAAATAGAAATTGTTACGTTTATTTCGAAACGGACACTACTACATAATGAGGGAAATGCCACGCCAAATCACCGTGGCCTTAGGCTAATTCACAGTTGCCATAGAGCTAAAGCCACGGTGATCAACCGCTGCATTTGCTGGCGTGGGCTTAGGTCTAAGTCAAGGGTGAAATAAGCTAAGGCCACGGTTTGATCTACAGCAACGCCCATATATGGCTAAGGCAACGGTTGATACAATTGAATTATAACCGTTGCCTTACACTTAAAGCAACGGTTATAACTAATGCAACATTTGTGGAGCCTAAGGCCACGGTTAGTTACTTAACTGTTGCTATAACTAATTTTGTGTGTTGCCATAGACCCCTTTTTCTAGTAGTGCGGAGGAAGTATATTATTTATGCCTAGCCAAACGTGCATAACCTCATTTTTATTAACCTTATAATTGACCTTCTCTGATTGTTGGTGTATTTCTTTTTCACTTATTCTTAATTGCATATATCATGTGTGCACTAATTTAGGTATAGCGGATACAAATGTACTCAAAATATGTTAAACGTTACCCCTTTATATATAAAAAGTTAACCATGATAAAGTTACTATATTTTTTATCAAATGATATATAACTCTTAATTTTTCAGCGTAACTTTTATTGGTTGTATATTAATCTAGTATACACATGATGTACATAATGTATTTTTAAAAAAAAACCTTCAATAAGGGTAAACACATGCTTAATCTAGTAAACTTAAGTAAAAAAACTTAATTCTTGGTCAATTGGACACCTTTGCATGTCGACATGGACCCTTATATGGATGTTAAGTTCTCCTGCCTCTTAGCTGTTGATAATAAATCAAAAATATTCTTTGAGATGAAGATCAGAGTTCTTGATTTTACCTGTTTTTCTTTCCTTCAAAAAAAAAAAAAAAAAAAAAATCTTAGGTCAATTGATTTTGCATTGCATAAAAGTACAATATCAACATCCTATCAAAATTAAAGCATATAACATCTATCTCATCAAATCTAACAATGTATTCCAAGATGCCAACAACACTATACTTATAATATACTTGCAAGTTTAGCACACACTCACTAACATTTTCTTTTAACTTTCACGAGCATACATGCGCAAAAACGTTGCTAGCTATACATGAATCCCCTTTTAAGATCTCTATATAAAGCCAATTATAAGTGCAACATTCATTCTAAGCTCGTCCAAAAATCTATCTTCTTTTTTTTTTTTGAATGGGAGGATTGACTAACATTAAATACGAGAAATATCATAGTACATCATATCAGAGATCCACGGAGGGAACTCATCAAACCACACCTCATTACTAAAGGATTTCATCGCCCATCTAGAAAAATCTATCTTATCTATACCTTTATTTTTGAAAAAATTTCAAGTGCAAATTAAATTCTTAATTCTCTAGTTGTCACACTTAGGGTTTTTCCCCTATTTTCCAAGCTCTACTATTTTTAATATAAAAATGGCCATTTTCCTAAGAAAGTTTCAAGCTCACTTGGTAGATGATGACATTTGTAATGGTAAATGCACCATGGTTATGACTACTTTTGTAATCGAAGGAGACGATGACGACGATGATGATGATGCCGCCCCTTATGATTTTGCGCCTGCTGCTTAATTAGTTGATTTAATTTTAAGCTATATATCCATTCCTTTTTGGATTTTTCGAAGAGCTTTAAAATTTTGATATAAAATTAGTTTTTCCGATCATCAATTATTGATCTTTAGCTAGTGAAGTAATGTAGCCTTCAAAAACAAAAATTGTAATAAATGTTATTGAAATATAATGAATATTACTCTTTTTTTTTCAATCAATTTTTTGCTTTTTACAATAATAATTGTATGCTATGTAAGTTTAATTAATCTTTCTTACATTATCATCTTAGCTTACTATTGCATCACAACTTGTTATTAATTTGAAAGAAAATTTTAAGGTACACAGAATAATGCAAATCATCAATCATATTAAGATGCAACTAACACAACCATGGTTTTTTTTAAATAATAATAAATAAAATTATGCATAACCTTATAATTTGTAAATCACTTATTAGTTATAATTAATTAACTAGTGAATTGGCCCGGGCGTTGATCACACATTTTTTTTTTGTTTTGCATTTGCAATAATATAATGTTATTGCTTATTAACTAACATAAGTGTCCTAGCCTCCTAGGTCACTTTAATTTGCTTATAATTAAATAAATTATTTTGTTAGTTAAGAAAAATTATTATGTAGTCTAATGGTTAGAGAATATCAGAATATGTAATAACTGTAAAGAAACAAGGTTCCAAGATTGAACCTATCATTACATGCGCGCTCTTTATTCTCTTTTTAGTTCTGATTAGAGTTGATCTCCTCTGGAAAGTTTTGCAGTATTTAATGCACTTATAATAGGCGTTTTTGTTCAAAAGTCCGTTCGGGCCGAAATATCCGCAGATGGCCCGCTAAGCATTTAAAATAGGTGTTTGCAATGTATATTTCTGAATATAAGCTTTCAGAAATATAAGCATTTAAAATAGGTGTTTGCAATGTAAAAAAAATGCATTGACGACATGAAAAATAGATTTAATGAACTATAACAAGGAAGATATGATAGATTATTAATTAGTGGAGTATCACCTTGTATTTCAGGGTCTTAGAATACCCTAGGTTATTAATTTATATCCCCATCCCAACATAATATTGAAAATTTTATGATTGTCTCATAACCCAACCAATGAGTTGGTTATCTAGCTTGTACGTATGCTAGTCTTCGGGCTAATTATCTTACTCCACCTGTGTTTCACAATGATTGTTACATTTATTTTTTGCAAAAATTTCATAATGTGTTTCAACATCAATATCTTTCATAATGTTTAATAAAAAAATTTATAAAAATTGATATTTTAAAACTAAACATCTGATCTACTCGAATCTAACAACTAATTTAATTAAGATCCCATGTATGAATCTATTTTTTCCTTCTATATAATAAAGATTCTTTATTGTTAAAGTTTCTATTTTCTATTCTCATTTAATAAAAATTATGAAATAGATCGATGGATTACCTATTTAAAAATGACAAAATTATCAAATAACAAAGAAAACAGAGTATGAAATTTATCAGTTACTAGTAACACGTGCGTAGGGGGTGTTAGTTTGGGCCGGAAATAACCTGAATTGAAAGTATCATGTAACCTTTTTATTTTTAAACAACATAACCTAAAAATGGCTTGAATTGAAAGTGTTATGAAATGTTACCAGCCAACAAATGAATGAGTTGAACTAAATTGAACCCAAACTCGAAATGTTCGAAAATGAAGTTGACCTGTCCAAAACCCGAAGAATCATTGAACAAAACCAAATTGAATAGAATCGTGATCAATCCATCATAAAATTTGACCAACCTGAACTAAACTAAACACAAAATTATTTTCATTTGAAATAATTGTAGACAACTTATTTTGTAATGATTTGACGATTTTTATTTATTAAATTATTTAACAATACAACGCACATATCAATTAACATTGTAACCTAAATCAACATGAAAAATTTCGTGTTGTTTCCATAGCTTGTTTTAACTTGAATTGTTTTGGATTAAACCGATTTTGATCCGCTCATAATAATGACTTGAGCCTGAACTAAATTGTTCTTGAAAGATGAACAAAATGTTTCAAAAAGCTCCCGAAATGACTTGATCTGGATTGAACTAAACTCATGTGACACAATGGCTAAGAAAACCCTGACACTACTAGAAACGATGTTATTTTTGACGGAAATTAAATTTCCGTCGTGAAAATGTAACCCATCATAAAAAGGGGGTTCGTAAATGATTTTTCCCATGATAAAAATGTAACCCCGTCGTAGAAAAGGGGGTTGTAAATGATTATTCCCGTCACGATCCCGTTGTAAATGAGTCAATTTTAATAGAGTTTGGGTTATGTATTATTAGGGAATTTTAACGACGGGACAAAAAACTGTCATAAAACATTTACATGTACGAAATGATTTAGGTCAATCATTAATGTGTACCCGTCGTTAATGGGTCATTTTTTTTATAGTGTGAAGTGACCAACCCTAACTCAGTTGGATCAGCCCAGCTGTACTGCTAACCCGAATCGATACCGAATGCTTATTGTCCAAATTGGTACTCAAAATATTGGTAATACTAACTACCTAGTTAGAATAATTAGTTAAGTTATAATTAACTAACCAGAGATAGTTAGCCTCTCTGTATAAATAGCTTGCCACTGTTGTATATAGGCCATCTGATTCATTCTCTAATTAGTTAAGTTATAATTCATTATTCTCAACTGATATCATGGTATCAGAGCTTACACCTTCATTCTGACATTCTTGTAATCAATTCTCTTTGTTTTTCTCTACAAATTTGCTTCTGCAATTCTTACTGTTTCATTTACAATCTACAATATATGACTACTGCCACAAATCCGCCATTAACACAAGATCCCACAAGTAAATACTAGCTATATACATCCATCTGATGTGAATTCGACTCAATTAGTCTCCACCAAATTTAATGGCACTAGCTAGATTCCCTAATTGAAAAAGGGCAATGAAGATGTCATTGTCAGTAAGGAATAATAAACTAGGGTTTGTAAATGGGAATAACCCAAACTCAAAAGTCACAATATCTTCTTTTATTCAATGACCACCACAAATAGGTTTCAACATGCAAGACTAATGAAGCTGTCTATTAAAAAATTTACCTCAATCACCTCTAACAAAAAGGTTAATATATATATATCCCCCTTGCAACTTTTTTCTAATAGTACTTTCTAGTTTATATATATGACCCCCAAAGTATTCAATCGTATATATTCATATATACATATATAGTTTTTGACCCATTTCAATGGTCAAGCACCACAATCCAAGCTGGCTAGCTAGTTGCTTAGCTGTCTATGGTGTCTTAGGTGGCCGGAGCATATGATGCCAATTGCCACATAAGCTATCCACTTGAGTTAACTTTAAATGGCCATATTGATTCTAGATATTCATTGAACATGATATTAGTATCAATATGATCATGATTTTTGGTGCAAGTTTGCATATTATGGTTAACAATGACAAAATAAATTTTTAATTTTTTTTAAGAGCATGCAAGATATAATATAAAATATTACGATCCATCATATGGTACATAAAAGCGATTCTTACAAACATCGTGGAACAAAGATTTAGATTCGTGTATGTATGTCATCAGATTGTTTTCTCTTCATCTTTAATTTTTTTTTTTAAATCAATGAAAAATACATTGAATTAATTCAAATAAATTCGGTTTAATTACATTCAATAAATTTTAATCTAGATTTATCACATCCAATAAGTTTCAATAATATTAGTATTAAGTTAAATTTAGATAACTAAATACAAATATCTCACTATTAGCTGAACAAAACACATTATTAGAAGTGCAGTATCCGATCCTAACACTTAATTAATTAATAAATACTCTTATACAAATTTCATAATAAAATATTAACCGAATATATATACTAACTAACAACATGTACGTATACTTACTATTTATAAAGCATGTTCCAACAAACAAGAATACAACAAAATTCCAAAATCACCTAATCAATTATCTAATCATATCATCTGATCCTCTAGCAAAAAAAGCAAGAATATGATCCTAGATTTTCTATCTACCATACTTTTCAACTTTTGTGACCACAAAAATACTTGTATGAATCCAAATTCCAAATCAACGTGTCATGCTGAGCTGTCACCAAATTGCTTACGTGGTTGGACCATGAGATGCCACATAGGACTGCCACATGGATTATACACTTTAGGATTTGGCAATGCACATTCTAATTGAGAATCTCCTATTGTTCTCGTGTGTTGCCTTGTGCCCTTGCATGTCACACTTTTATGTGGCCTTTTGTTCATCTATATATAAGAATCACATCATAAATAATGTTCCCAACAAATTTGAAAAGGGAACTAAAGTCAAGTTAATTTCCATTACAAATCTAATTGTTTGATTTTCATAATTATACTTTAATTATCTATCATGTCGTTTACTTTGATCGTTGCCTTTGATTTGAACAACAACAACAACAAAATTGGTTTTGGCGATGATTTAAAACACTATGATGAGGTATGTATAAGACGGTTCTATGAAGGTGGCGATGATGATGATGATGATGATGGAAGCTATGATTTTGCGCCTGCTGCATAATATGAGTAGCATAAGTGGCTTTATGATTTAGTACAAGCTTTAGGCTATTTTATTCTTTTTTCCTTTTTTTGATAATTGAATTGTTCTAGTTAAATTTTTCATTTAACTAAGGTACTTATGTCTACTTAGTAGGAAGAGCTTTTTTAAAAAGGGAATTATAGAAGTAAAGTTGTTGTACTCGTAGTTATATATAGTAGTATGTATGTACTCACAAAAGGGTACAAATTAGATTTATTAATTAGGTTATATTAATCTTTATATTCAAATTACTATTTTTTTCTTTTTAATTGACTACTATATCTCCCGAGGCAAAACCATTAAAATTGACCGAATTCATGGCTTCTTAATTGAAATAATATTCATAATAGTTGGTTCCAAATTAGGCTCTGTTCTTTAGGACTGATCTGAACTGATTAGGTGGGTATTATTTTGTGAGAGTATAAAATTAAAACAAAGCTGAACTGATCTGATCTGAACTAATATGATCTAATCTGATCTGAACTGATCTAATCTGATTATTGTAGCTTTTAAGTCCAAAAAAACAGGGCCTTACAAAGATGAAGTAAAATTTACCTCCAATAAATTAATACGAAATTAAGCGGCACCAACCCAATATGTTAGAACTAAACCCTAAAATCATATTCAATTTTTGTGGGCTAATTTTTAGATAGTTTTTATATAAATTCAACTATACATATAGACCACATGATTATTTCCAACATATATCCTTTCCAACCAATCAAAGTAGTAACACAACATTATTATACTCCATCCCTTTCATATTATTCTTTAATAATTCTTTTTTTTTTTAATTTGGTTCATTAACAATACAATTCATTTGTTTTATTCTACTTCTATAATGTTATAAATAATTTTTATTTAATATGATCTACCCAATGGTTCCATCGCTCCTAATTAAAAAAAAAAAAAAAAAAAAACTTTCATTTCATTATTTAATTGGAAAAATTGCTCATAATAAGCCGGCCGGTATTCAATAATTAAGCCAACATTTTGAAAATCCATAAACAAGCTAAGCAACTTTGTAATCATTTTATCCAGATTTAGGTTGGATGACTTGCAAATCTACAGTAAAGGTTAATAAATTTTGATTTTTACCTTTATTTTCTTAAATCAGTTTATCAATTTGGTAGGGAGGTGTTTGAAAAAAAATTATTCTCTTACTGTCACCCTGCCGCTGCTTGCCACCTACCATTGCCACTTCCACTGTCACCTACCACTGTTGCTGCGTCTGTTGTTGTTGTTGTCGTCGTCTGTCGCTACCCCATTTCTCTCCTCTCTTTCGGTGAGAGGGTGGGGTTGTGGGTTGGGGTGGGGTTATGGGTCTCAAACTCGGGTGGGCTTGGGTTGTGGGTTTGGGGTGATTAATTAAAAGTTAAAACATCGTTAAACATGGTGTTTCAAATTTGTTTGTTAAAATTTTTAATTAGCTAGCTTTTTAATTTGTGATCAAAGCATCGCTAAACATGGGCCAATGTCGGTTATATGTTTCATGTGATAAATATTTTCTACTTTAATTAAAGGTTTCAACTTGCTAGTTTATTTTTTTATTTAAGATTTCATACGACAAAAAATCCTAACATATATTTCAAATTATAAGCTCTAACGAACATTTGTCGCTGATGTGATCGTCAACAATATAATAAAATAATAAAGAGTACTGTACTAATGCACTTGTTAGATAATACTGCATGTGCATGTACATGCAACACGTTAATGGCGTTAATGCCCAAATTTGTGTTCAACCCAACCTCAAACGCAAGTCACAATTACATCTCCTTCTATTCAAATGGCAACCACTAGACTAATTAAACATGTGTGTATATATATATCATTAGTATAAATACTAATAATAAATTTGGTATAGTAACCCACATGTACCTCTTTAATGTCTAATGTATCCCGGCCCTTCAAACATCTATAATGAACTTCTTTAAACATTTTGTTTTAAGGGAATCCCTCTAAACCTGAACCATAACATTTGCATGAAATTGAGAAATATAGTTTTTTTACCCATTTCAATGGTCAATTCAAGCACCATAGTTCGAACAGATGTGTTGCTGATCATCAACTGTTGGTGGAGTCTTAATTGTTTGGACATATTGTTAGTTTTGTGTTTTGAATCTGCTTTGTGCGTGCTCCTTTGTATAATCCATGATGGGGTATCACTGTCAAGTCTGCGAGTTGGGATCCACGAGTTAAACGTCTTGGTTTTGGGGTTTGTGACCGCAAATTGGTCCTCAACCTTTACAATATAATATCTAGCTATTACATGTAGGGTTAGGATTTTCTATTTTGGGTTCATTTTTTGGTCTTTATAAGTGTTAGGAAAAATTAATTAATATTACGCGGAAGAGTGGTTGTTGTCAATTGCAATGTTAAGTACATAGAATTAAAATATTGAGAATAATAAAAATTTGTGGAAAGAAAAACAAACAACAAAAAATGGCGGAGGAAGAGAATAATTCACTATTAAAACAAATGGAGGACAACTCAAAGGGAGAAATTATAGTACTCCCACTCACACAATAAGGACTCTCAAAAGCTCACAAAATAACTTAATCTCTCTAATACAAACTGATGTAATGTGTGTGATGTCAAATGCTAAAGACTTGATGCTATATTTATAGGGATAAATTAATCCCAAGAGTCATGGCCATAAAAGGGGTTTGAATACCCATCAAAGCAAAAAAAAAACATACACTTAAACTCAGAATTAAAGAAGAATTAAAAGCTGAATACAGAAGGCCAAAAGTCACTAGAAAAGAAAAGGAAAAAAAAAAACATCAGAGGGCCTGACCAGATTAAACATCGGGTCAGCACCCAACACAAAAGTTTTCTTTGCCACTTCGTTCGGACCAGATCGGGTGGCTCCACCCGACCACTGACCGATCAGGTTAGCTGACCCGACTGGTCGGGTGGGGGCCAAAAACCTCCGTATTTTGCAAACGAACCGACGACGAACAAAAATTTGAGCCAAACCTTACAATAAGGAGTACTATATATACTCCTAATTTATGTAACCTAAACCACTACTGTATTCAGAAATTTCTCAAGATCAATAAAACTTCTCCTCTCTTCTGCATTAGCCATAGTCGACACATTGTCGAGTTGTCGACAAACCACGTAAATTCTGTGTTTACCTTCTTGTTAATCTTTACTGTATTTCTTATAAGAAATATATGCTATCCACTAGGGCTATGCATGCATCCACATACCGACGTACGTACTCCGATCCGGAATATCATTTGGCCCGGCTTGTGTTCCACAATTTTCTTTCTCTAGCCTGTTATATATGCTTAAGAAGTTGTGGTAACTGAGACGAGTAAAAATGTTGCTACGGGCATGGCTTAGTAGTAGTAAAGCATCTCCCCCCCCCCCCCCCCATAAGGCAATTTATTAAGATTGAAAATTTGTGTGCGGAACCCGTATACCTTGCCTTATATAAATAATATAAAAAACATAGACGAGCAAAATGTATTCTTTGATCACTTTAGTGACCATATAGGCTTTAGATATTCCAATATGATATATATTAGTAAGTAGTAACGATTTGATCATGATTACTGACAGAAAGAAAATGGATTCATTTGGTTGCAATCAGAAGTTATTTCCCATAGTAATTTAAAATAAATTGGAGGTTATTTTCGTCATATAATTTCTAGGAATTTAATAATAAAATTGTTTGATTGACATTGTAAAATTTTGAAATTCCTATGATTTTCATTAACCAAAGAGACACATGGTAATTCATATCACGTCCCATATATTGTCACAAATCAAAATTTACATGAATTTTAATTTCCTCATTTTAACCCTTTTTTCGTCAACCAAATAATAGGGCCCAAATGGAATTCATGGAAGATTTTGAGTGCATATATATGATACTCATATAAACTGTAGGCCAGGTTAAAGATTTGGATTTGTCTCAAATATTTAGGATATGTTAGTTCTTTTTCTTAAAATAATAGTGGGAATAAATTTAAATAAGTTCATATAAATTAGCTAGTTCTATTAGCTTTAGGGTGTTGCTAATGAGCTTCCCAATGGCGCTACATAAGGATTATATATTAAATATATTTGGGTTTTTTTTTTTAAATACATGCCAATTCAATTAAATATCACGCCTTCATGGTATAATTAATATTTATTATTTTGAAATTTTCATTTTTTGCTATGGGGGCAGTAGCTATTTAGCTTTTGATTTAATAAGTTTGATTCAAGTCTGATAAGCTTGTTTCAGTTGATTTTGAAACCAGTTAACCAGATCTAACGATGTTCATCAATCCAGTCTAATAAATTCAAAACAATTGAGTTTATATGAATGCAAGTTTTTTTTTATGGTTGCTCATCAGGTTCGTCGGTCCTTAGCTTTGAGCCTCGGATTACATCCAGATCTGACCCCGCATCACATGTAATTGACCTGATAATGTATTCCTTAAGCGGCTTCAAACTGCTTACTATTTGACACCCAAATCTTATATATTAGTGGTTTGCCAATCCTAGCTTGAAAGTTTAATATCTTATAGTTTTAGTAAGCACTAAAAATTCTTAGAATATATCAAACCGAATATACTAACTTACAACATACTTACTATTGATGAACATGTCCAAACAACAAGAATAGAACAAAATTTCAAAAACACCTATCCAATTCCTAATCATTTCATTTCCACTAGCAAAGAAAGAATATGATCCTAGCTAGATTGTCTACTATATATACTCAGGGGCCGGGTGTCGGGTGGGTGTGTAAAAAGCCCCACTGCACAGGGCCCCGTTATATAAAGGGCCTATTTTTTTTTGTTTTTCTTAGTCATTTGTCTTAAATTATTCTTATATTTTTATATAAATTAATGATTTTCTACTAAAACATTTTTGGGATGTATACATGTATTGTCAAAATAATATCAAATATTAACATTTATTAAGATCTGAATGACCTAAATACAATTTTAGAATAGGGCCCCGATAGCTCCGACACGGCCATGTATAATATACTATCTTCCAATACAATGATGTATCACATACCTAAATCCAAGTTCCAAACCAACGTGTCTTGCTGAGCTGTCATTAGATTGCTTACGTGGTTGGACCATGAGATGCCACATAGGACTGCCACATGGATTATACACTTTAGGATTTAGCAATGCACATTCTCATGAAGAATCCCCTATTTTTCTCGTGTGTTGCCTTGTGCCCTAGCATGTCACACTTTTGAGTGGCCCTTTTTACAACAACTATCATTATATATATAGATCATATCATGCATAGTGAAAGTCAAGTTAATTTCTATCACAAATCTAATTAGAAAGCTAGATAGCTTATCTTTAATTTGTTGGGGGAAAAAAGTTAGCTATATAGTTTCATAATTAGATAATTATAATCAACTCTAGATATAATGTCAATTACTTTGGTGTTCACCTTTGGTTTAAGAAACTACAACAACAATAACAATAGTGGTTTCCACAATTATTGGAGGGAATATGATCAAGTCTCTAGAAGAAGGTTCGATGAGGATGGTGATGACCACGATGATGATGGAAGCTACGATTTTGCACCTGCTGCCTAATTTGAGTACTAAAACTCTATTAGTCTTAGATTGGCTTTATATTCTATTTCTAGCCTTTTCTTTTATTTGATATAGGCTGAATTATTCTAGTTAATTTTGTTAGTTAACTAAGATACTTATATCTATTTATTAGGGAGAGCTTTTTAAGAAAACGGAGAATTACTGATGTAAATTATATATTTTGTACGAATAGTTTTAGTAGTACGTACTCATAAAAAAGGTACAAATTGGATTTATCAGGTTAATAATCCTTTTATATATATAAAAAAAAATCTTAGTTTATTGCGATGACTATTGTGTGACTTGTGTACCCAAAGTGCAGAAAATTATTAAAGGCGAGCGAAATTCATAGCCTCTTAAATGAAACTAAATTCATAATTGTTCGTTGTAAAAAAAATTACGTATAATAACCATTGCATATTTCAAGTCACACAACACTGTATGTTTTTTTTGGCGCTAAGGCGAAATATTGTGTCAAAAGAACAAATTGAGAACACTTTGGAATAATGCCTAGAAAAAATGATATGAATGTATTAGGTAACAAAATGGAGGAGATGGTTTTTCATTTCTGTATCCCTCTTAATTAATTGAAGGCAAGATTAAGGAAATTCACCGAGCCCAGCCCGATTAGGGAGCTTGTGGCAGTTTATAGAGCCTCTTCTTTAAACTTATAAACAAAATCTTGTGAAATAAGGAATTCAAAAATATGTACTTATGTAAAATGCTCTCTAATTTATTATCAACGTGAAACACTCTCTTTTGAAGCATATATATCTTTAAGTAACCCGTATACTTCAACACTTACAAGTTACAATCTACACAATTGATTAAAAGACGCTATTTAATTTGCACCATTGCGCCACATAGACTACATGTCTCCACATACGTTTGGGTCCATGTGTGCTTAAATCAAAACTAAAAAGGAAAAACTTGCAATAAGTTTCGGCCTCAGAACATTATAATGACTTTTTTGCTATTAAAAAACTCTTTAATTAACTAATACATACTAGGCTAGCTATCGCAATTTATCTCAACAAGTAAAACATTTTCGGTCCGTTTGGTTGTTGATAATAAATTGTGGTAATGGTAATGAATTTATAGTGTAATTTTGTTAAGGATGTACCTTATAATCTCCATAAAAAAAATTAAAAAAAAAAAAAAAAACATTCCCAAGCTTCAATTTTCTTCTCATTTCTCATTCCCATCCATTACCATTGGGGAGGGTGGTATTTGATGGGAATGGATTTTGATTTTCCTTCTAATTTAGTTATAAATTGATTCCCATTACCATGATTTATAACCGGCTACCAAACGGGCCAATTATAAGTAGAGTGATCCTGGTCAAATATGAAAAGTAAATCAAAAAATATAAAGAAATTGTTTAATTGTGTGATTCATGTCAGCGCTCAGGCCAGTTCAGAAGTTACTTATCAAAAGAAGACACACGACAACAAATGTTAATTCGTTATTTGTTTTAATTGAATCAATGAGGTTAATATTTCCTTGTAAGGCATATGATTTTCTTACAAAACCCTCCATTTTGGGCACTGAACAACTAGTGTATACAAAGAGGTTGAAGTCTTGGCCTGCTAGTCAAGGCCTTTAAATTTTAGGCAATAGATCATGGATTCAAACCTCACCACAAAAGGTGTGAAAATTCCTTATTTTTTCCTTTTTAAATTGGGTTGAGTGACCTGCTATAGCCTATAGGGCCGCCGTGCTCAAAGTCTTATACCACCTACAAAAACTAACATATATACAAAATAGTATAGTTTCTCATAACTTTTGTGACCACAAATATATGCCCAAAAAAATACTCCGATCCTGGCTTTTAATGTAAACCTGTAATAATAATTCATATGACATGCACCTGGGCTAAGCACTTAAGGCATGCATTGCGTTATGTAATGCACATTTTATATAACATGTATCACTCATACTTCTCGTGTATTCTCTTGTGCAGCTGTGCTTTTGCATCCATGTCTAACCGTTTTGTGATATGATGATGAGACCCTTTATGCTAATATATGTTATTGACTTATTGCATATTTGCATACACTATAAATAAGCACCATATTATGTCAGTCTTCAATTGCAACACATAAATAACTCACTTACTCACTTATAAAGTAAACTCGGCCATTAGACCGTTCACATCAGATTTGCATCGGACCATTTCAAACCGATTTACTTTGTATCGGATCGGGCCGTTTTGGATTCGGACCGGCATACTATTCAGACCGGATCGGGTTTTGGATTGAAGATTCGGACCAAGATCAGATTGGGACTATTTCGGATTGGATCGATCTCGGATCGGACCATTTTGGATTTAAATGTTTCAATAGTGCTAGTTTGATTCTTCAAAAAAAATACTTTTGTAGCTTTTTTTAGGATAAAAAGGAGCCGATATTAATTAACTTTTAAAGTGCAAAGAAAACAACCCGATCCGATCGGACTTGCTCGGATTCAGATGAGGTTGGGATCAGATTCGGATCGGACTTGTTCGAATTCAGATGAGGTTCAAATCGAATTGAGATTCAGATCGGATATTTTGAATTGACTTTATCAGGTCTACTTATAAGCCACAAAATTGTTTTTTTAAGCACATCAAAATCATATAGTTCTAAAACCTTTGTCGAATTCTAACATTATTGTTAACTTCCACAAATAATGTAAAGTTCACAAGAATAATTCCAACTTTCACTGATGTTCCCAAAATAATCACAACTTTTGATCATCTTGGTGTAAATTGAGATTATTTTGGTATAATCCTAGATTTAGTAAGAATCTTCTGAAAATAATTCAAAATTCAAGTTTTTATTCACAATAGTACTAACATGGATCAATAAAAATAACAAATATAACACTTCAAATTTAAATTTGAAATTATTTTAGAATAATTAAGAGTTAGGATTATTCGTATAAAAATTTTGTGTTACAGATAATTTAGGGCTCGTTTACATTAGATCAATATAGATGAACTGAAATGAATTTAACTTAACTGAACTGAACTGAACTGTATTAATTGAACTGAACTGAATAGAGATTAACTGAACTGAACTGAACTGAACTGAATATAATCTGAAGTAAACAAGCCCTTAGAGCAAAGGAAGAGCAATTATTGTTACTCAATTAGGCTCTGTTTATTTTGATGGAAAATATTTTTCCGGAAAATGATTTTCCTCCCTCTTTCCATTTTCCTTTGTTTGTTGTGGAAAGGAATGGAAAACAATTTTCCTTGAGATGGAAAATGTCACTTTGGAAAAGAAAAACTATTTTCCTTTCGTGGAGAAGGAATGCCACATTTTCCTTCCTACTCATTACTTCTCCCTTATTCACTCCTTCCATCTTTCCTTCATTTCTATTTTGTTTACACTTATGTTTTCCATTGAAAATTATTTTACTTAGAAAATGATTTTCCATGAAAATTGTTTTCCTCCAAAACAAACGGAGGCTTAGTAATGGTAATAAATTTGGAGCAGTTCAATAGCAAAATATCATATCAATTATCATACCATTACGTTTACATCATGTGGGTGGGATCTGTTCTTATCCCAAATTTAGTTTCTGATGTTTCTCACTTTCTCCTGATGGGTCTTTTGTACCCATTTTTCTCTCGGAAATTAAAATCTCCTGTCGGTCACTTAAACGATACGGCATCACCTCAATCTATTTAAAAACGACGACGTTTCTTTGTTCAACCCCACCATAACCATCCTCGAAATCTCAACCTATCACTTATCTGTTTGTTACCTCCTCTCCACTATTTCTCTCGCTCTGTTCTTCACCGACGTGGGATTTCGAATGTTGACTAACATTTTCGATCTCTAAGGTTTTCATTCCCGTTCTCTCTCTCTTCTTATCTTCAAGTTTTAATGAACAAATTTCTTATTCTGTTAATTAGATTTGATCGAGATTTTCAGCAATTAAGATTCACCCATTGATCCCAATGTTGTAAATTCTTCATTAGAGCTAAAATTTCCATCTGGGTGTTTAAATTTTTGCAAAAATTAGTTAAAATTTGACCCAATTTTCCCAGAATGATTCCTATTAAATTGGAGGGTGCGAAACAGGTTTACGCTACTAGTAGTCTCGTAATAGGGTATGCTCTTTGTTCTAGTTTATTAGCTGTGATTAACAAATTCGCAATCACCAAATTCAACTTCCCAGGATTATTAACTGCTTTGCAGTACTTAACATCAGTTTTAGGGGTTTGGATTCTGGGAAAATTAGGGTTCTTACATCACGATCCCTTCACCATTGAAACAGCAAAGAAATTCTTACCTGCCGCATTTGTGTTTTTTCTTGCAATTTTCACAAACACCAACCTTCTTCGCCATGCCAATGTCGACACCTTCATCGTTTTCCGATCTTGTACTCCCCTGTTGGTTGCAATTGCCGATACCCTCTTTAGGAAGCAACCATTACCATCTAAGCTCACATTCATTTCATTACTTGTGATTTTATCTGGTGCTGTTGGGTATGTTGCAACTGATTCAGCCTTTACATTGACTGCTTACTCATGGGCATTTGTTTATTTGGTAACCATCACTACTGAGATGGTTTACATCAAGCATATGGTAACTAATCTTGGATTAAACACTTGGGGTTTTGTGTTTTATAACAATTTGTTGTCTTTGATGATGGCACCCGTGTTGTGGATTCTCACGGGGGAGTATGCTGAGGTGTTTAGTGCCCTGTCTTTGAATACAGGGGATTGGTTCAATTCCACTGCATTCTTTGCTGTGGCATTGTCTTGTGTTTTTGGGTTGTTGATTAGCTTCTTTGGATTTGCTTGTAGGAAAGCAATTACTGCTACTGCTTTTACTGTTACTGGGGTGGTGAATAAGTTTCTTACTGTGGTTATTAATGTTATGATCTGGGATAAACATGCTAGCCCTTTTGGGTTGGTTTGTTTGCTTTGTACTATTTTGGGTGGTGTGCTTTACCAGCAATCTGTTACTGGTGTTGCTGGTGCTCCGCAGCGTGATTCTGCTCCGCCTAAGCACACTGAGAGCGACGATGATGAACAATTTATTAACGACGAAGAAAAGGGCATCTTAGACAAGGTCTCGGGTGTTTGATATTTTTCCGTTGTTTGATCATCCTTGGACTTTTATACTCTCCATTGTCTTGAATTAAGAGGTATTGTGTAATGAACTAGATTCATTATGATTTGATCATTTTAATGGAGGTTTTCCGTTGTTTGATCATCCTTGGACTTTACACTCTCCATTGTCATGAATCCTGAGGTATTGTTTAATGAACTAGATTCATTATGATTGATCATTCTAATGGATTTAGTTGATAGTTTTGTTTCACCTATATATGGTATTGTTTTTTTTTTTTTTTTCTTGTGTAGTTTAGTACTAGATTTAACTATTGTTGTAAGCATATCTTTGTTATAGGTAGAGAACTTTCCTTTGCTACTTGTGATTACAATGTATCAACAATCACAAATATGAAAGTTAGAAGCAATATATCATGAATGTTGTGATAATCTCAGGGTATCATGCTTATACTGTGCCTTCCCATTTCGGCTACAATCTCCTGAAATGAATGTAATGTTTTCATGCTCATTTTTCTCAGGATTTTCAAGTAGAGTCTTGTGTATTGCATATTGTTTTGCTTGTTTCTCTGAATTTGTTAGTTACCTGAGAGCCGAATACTGGTAATCTTACCACTTTTTTGATCGCTGAAAGATTACAACTTTTTAGCATAATACCATAACTTTTTACATCGAGTATATAAAATCTTTACTAATTATGTAAAAAGTTATAGATTTATGATAAAAAGTTACAATATTATCATTAAAAGTTGTGTCAACGGTCTCACACGAGATTTTGTAGCCTATAACTCTGAATTTGTTACAAAATTTGACCTAGTGATGGACTACTAGGTGATTGAGCTACTGATCTCTGTGTATATTCTGAATGATCCATTCTTATATGATTCATAGCTTTGATTGTTCTGATAGTTTTCAAATTATTGCACAATAGATCAATTTGACTGTCACTGGGATACTGCTGCATTTTCTGTGCTGTGTATGCTTTCTAGTTAGTAATGTACTTGTATTTTGTATCACTGTTATGTAATTCGCTTTTTTGGGTTAGTCATTCACAAAGAGTTTAGGCAGCTATGTAACACTGCTTTGTAAAGTTAATTGTAACACTGCTTTGTAAAGTCAATGAATAACAATATATTTGAAAAGTATATGTCGAGATGAATCAAAATAGATCTATCATGACTATATCATTCTTTATGTAGATAAAATTAAAAACGGTCAAATTTTACCAATGAATAGTTCCACTTAGAGGAATGTAACAAGTTTATATAGACTTAGGGAGTATAACGAGATCTGGTATAATTGTATCTTTTCTTAAAGATAAGTCAAGAGTTTGATGGTGAAGACTTTGGCCTTTCATACTATTCACCAGGTTTCGAATCTCATTGTACACATTTGTGAGAATTTCTTATCTTCACCTTGGTAGCGATGGCAACGGAACGGATTTGGATTGGATCTGAAATTAAAACTTTTGATCTATTAAAATTGTCATTTCATGTAACATAAATCAGATATGAGTATCTGACATTTTCATTTCAATACAAATACACAATTAATATGTAAATTGAGATTCAATTAGACTTACATAATGACAATTAGTCCCCAACAATTACATAATTAACAGTTACTTAACATTATGTATTAAAAAAAAAGGGATATGCGGATCTGGATATGGATCTATACGTAAGATCTGTATCCAAAATCGTTTTTTTCCAAGAGATCCGTATTAGATTTGAATTCGTCGGGTCCAAATATCAAGATCTAAATCCTAAAAAAGGATTTGGTTCCGCGGATCCAAAATCTGCTACCATATCTACCCCTTACAGATGTATATGTTGACTAAATTAGACTGGGTGACCTGCAGTTGGATAATGTGGGTGATTATATAAAAAAAAAATTAAAGTCAAGAGTCCAATGAAGGACTCTGAATACCGTAGAAGTGTGACAAATTTGATTATATATATAGACATGAATACCATGAGCATTGTACATACAATGCTTTAAAACTACGTCATTTAAACTGTTTTATAAATTTAATGAAAAAAAATCTCATTAGAAATTTAGTTGACAATTTTTGCCCTTTTTTGCGTGTTTTGGTGCGCAAAGTGTCTCCCTTATTTAACACTTCCTTCATCTTCAATTTTAATCTATTGTTTTGCAAAACAATGTAAACATTTTAATACAAAATAAAGAATTTCAAGAATGCTAACATTTTATTATGAAGGTGCCATTTCATATTTTGACCAATTGCCAATTGACTATTTTTTTTTATGTTTATTTAAATGGTAATATGAAACTAATTGAAAATCAATACAATAATCAAAAGCTATATAGAAATGTAGAGTCAGCCAATATCATGTCAGACCGTCTGATATGATAATTTTTCACTTAAAAAATATAACTTTCGTGTATAAAATCATAATTTTAATATAAAGCTTAACTAGTTTTGTAAAGAGTTAAAAATTTAAAATATAAAGTTATAGATTTTTAGTTAAATGTTACGTCAAACCGTTAGATTCTCTTACAAAAGAAATGGTAAAATTAAAGAGAGTATGCTTACATCATTTATATACATTAATACATGTGTCACTATTTCATGCAATAGATAATACTCTGTATTATATTTGTCTTAATACGACAAACCTATTTTAATTTTCCAAAAGTGTTTTTTTTTTATAAAAAAAAAATTCAATGTTCTTTTAATGTATATAACTAAGGAAAATTTGTCAGAAAAGACCTTATAAAACATTATTTTTGTAAGAAAAGACCTTATAAAAAATTTGTTGTGAACAGAAACCTAAAATAAAAAAAAAAGTTGCAAGGAGGGACCTTACCTCTATTTTCCGAAGTTGATTGTGAATTTCCGGCGTTGACTCGCTATTTCTCTCCAATTTTCGACTAATAATTTTTTCTCTATTTAACCTTTCCTTTTCTTTTCACTATAAATTCACTTTTCCTCCATTCACCCTCCATTTTCCCTCCTAAATTCATCTACATAAACCCTACATTAACACTTCCTTCTAACATCTAAAATTCTCTTCTTTTAAATTTGGGTTTCCTCATCTCTTACCCCCTTAAATACGAAAGGATTCGTGCAAAACTGGAGGAAAATAGTGAGTCAACGCCGGAGATTCATAGTCAACGTCGGAAAATAGAGATAAGGTCCCTCTTTGCAACTTTTTTTTTTGTTTTAGGTCCCTGGTCACAACAAATTTTTTATAAGGTCTTTTCTCGCAAAATGAATGTTTTAAAAGGTCTTTTCTGACAAAATTTCCTATAACTAATTAAATGATAGTTGTGATCAAAATGACTTCTAAAATGCGGAGTATTTGATTTAAAGTAGTATTTATTTTTCCACCTTTGCATAGACCTGACAATTGGACCGTGCGGATCAGACCATTTTACTTTCGAATCAAATCGAACCGTTTCGGATTCAGATCAATTTTGGACCGACATGCTATTCGGTCCGATCAGGTTTCAAATTGATGTTTCAGACCAAATCAGATTGGAACCATTTCAGTTTGGAACGTTCTTAGCTCAAGCTATTTCAGGTATGTATTAAGCACAATATTAATATTTGGCAATCAAGTGATTAAAGAATAAATTCCTTGGCACCTTCAACATATTAAGAATAATATGATGATTCTATCAGTATGTGACCATGTCTTCCACACTTCCACAGTTCCACATAGGTTAGCTAGTAGCTATTGTATATACAAGCTATTCTCAACAAATATCTTACACCATGAAAGATATTCCCAACAAATTATTGTATATAAGATATTACAAATTAATACCAACAAATATATTTCATAATTGTGTAAGCAAAAAATTGATTTGCTTAATTTGAATCAGACGAGTTCGGTTCGGTTTATTCTCGGATAGGACATGTTCCGATCAGATTGATTTCGGATCGGGACGAGTTCAGATCGAGCGAGTTCAGATCGGATCTGTTTGGATGAGTTTTGGACCATTTGAGGTTCAAATCGGATTGAGATTCGAACATTGTATGTATTTTCGATCGGATTTTGGATTATATTGGCCTTGTCAGGTCTACCCTTGCATTGCACGAACAATTAATCTAGTATATTATATTCAGTGATCAATAGCTCATTTTAGACCTTGTTATTTTGGACTTAATTTCAGCCAAACTCGGGTCTATTCATTTCATCTCTTGGTGAGTTTAGGGTTTAGCATAAATTAAATTATGAAAATTAATTCAATCTAGTTAAAATTAATTCAATCTAAAAGAACAAAGCTTTACTTACTAGAAGTATACTTTTCAAGATAAATTGAATCATGAAAAGTAATTGACCAAGAATGCTATATATACATTTAAAAAAAATTAATGAAAGATTCATTAAGATAGTCTAGTTTAAAATAAACAAAGAAAATATTAGATCAGACTGTCTATGCTTACTGTCACATGGGTTGAACCCAATGCGTGCTTTACATTTTTATATTTGTTTACTTGTCGACCATTTGATAATCCAAACCCTAAATTATTTTCTTGTTTGGTTATTAAGTTGCTTAAACAGATCAATTGAAGCTATTAGTGTTGACTAAGCTGATGAATCCGAGGTTTTGACTCTTGCTGATGAAGATACTCACACTTCGCCGCATCCGTGGGTGAAGCTGACTATCTTCATTTCGTTGGAGAGAAAATCAGATTAATTAGATTGTTATGTCAATTTCAAACTAATTTAACCAAAAACACGTCATGGACTTCATATTAGTAATGTTAGTTTCAATTATATAATTTTTGATTTCAGCTATATAATTTTTAATTTTAGGTGTACTTAGTATAAATTATGGGTTTTAGTTATATTTTTATTGGGTTTTAGTTTTTTTTTTTTTTTTTTGGAAAGAAAATTGCCTTGAGAGATCAAGTTCAGCCAATTCCACCAAAGTTGGAGAAAAAGGAGCGTACATCACAATTTCAGAAGTAATACTAACATTCCATCTAGCAGCTAAATGAGCAACAATATTCCCACCCCTTTTAACATGATTACAACAAAAAGAATTAAACTCCGTACAAATGCTTCTCGCTTGATCTAAAAACAAAAAGTAAGGAGTCAAATCCATTTTGTTTCCCTTGATATCCTGGATCACATTGATTGAATCACCTTGTAGAATTACCTTGGAGATCGAACCCCTGCCTCTATGCCAGCTTCAACCCAAAAACCGCAGCCGCACATTCCGCCACATTCACATCACCACCATTAAGCCATCTACACGCACCCACCGCCACCAACTTGCCCCATTCATCCCTCAGAACAACGCCTAAACCACCCTCCCCACTATCTCTCACATGCGCATCAACATTGATCTTATTGGATTTTAGTTAAATAAGTTTGAGTTTCGGTTAAATAAATTTGGGGTTTAGTTGTATAAGTTTAGGCTTATGTTATATTATCTTGGGTTCCAGTTAAATAAGTTTGACTATCAGTTAAAATTTTGGTTTTTAGTTATATTATTTTGATTTTCAGTTAACTAAATTTGAGTTTCAATAGAAAATTACATGATGCAGTCTCTTTGTAAAAAATACTTAGGAACTTAACCTTTTTTTACATGATGCAGTTATATCAATTGAAAATTACATGATGCAGTTTCGGTTATATATTAATTGAAAATTTTTGAAATTTTTTTTAAGTTCCTAAGTTCAATTTATATATACTTTACAGTGTAGTTCGGAACTTAGGATGATTGAAAATGAGTTTTTGCAAGTCATTATAATTTCCTTCACTCTTAGTAAAATCTTATAATAACAAGTAACAACCCCATACATACAAAATTTTTGTATTAGTCATTGTTTTACTGTTATAGTGACTTTTAATATTTAGTTATATCATTTATTAACATATAATAACTTTTTTTTTAAAGACACCTTTATAGTATGTATATATATATATATATATATAATGACATCTATGGTTGTAATTTTGTATTGACCATATAACTATAGACTATGGAGTATGGAGTATGGCCTGGAGTCGTTATTATGTGGTTTGCTAATTACCCCTCCATGTTTTTTCTATACTCACGAGGCCATACAGTCCATGCAAGCCACTGACCCATAGGATTTCGTTTTCAAGAAACTGCTCCCTTAATTAAGCTGCTCCGATCCCTTTCTATTTCACGGTTTTCACCTTAAGTAAGGCACGGTTCTTTAGGACTGATCTGATCTGATTTGATTTGAGTTTGTCTGATCTGATCTGAGTTTTTCTGATCTGATTTGAATTATTTAAAATAATGATAATATTAATAATAACTATTAATTTTATTATTATAATTGTAATTGTAATTATTATTTTCATTATTATAATTGTAATAATTATTTTTTATGAGAAAGGTAATACATGATTATATTTACTAAAATAATAATAATAATAATAATAATAATAATAATTATTATTATTATTATTATTATTATTATTATTATTATTGTTATTATTATGATAATTTTTTGGAAAAATTGCTTTTTTTTTTCAAATAACTTTTTTTCTTTTAACTTTATAAATGTAGCCCTTAGGTTTGCATTTAGCGTTTTTCTAATTTTAAAGTTGGTTAGTTATTCTTGGTCGAGGAATTTAGATCTTTATCGAGGCTAGTGGGTGTTTGGTATAATTAACATAAATTTAATGGAAAGAAATTTGATAAGGATTGGAAAGATATAACAAAGGTATTACTTTTGAAAGTATTTTGGTATATATCCTAGTGGAATGGGAACGTTTGCAAAGTACAAGTTTAATTGAAAAGGAAAACATAATTTGTTCCACTACTTTGATAAGGGTAACAAATGAGGGGATTTTGTTACCCTTTGAAAACGGTATTGTTACCTAAAACTCATAAGAAACACTAAGTAATGAAAGTTATTATTTGAATCCGTTTCCTACATCAAACTTACCCATACAAAAAATCCCCTAAACCTGTAAAATGAGCAGTCTTATGACATCTATTTTTGGGATGTGATTTAATTTGGAAAAACCCTTTTGATTTCTAAGTGTGCGTTCGACACTACTTTGGTTTTGGGGGTTTTTTTTTTTGTTTTTTAAAACAAAAATAAAACAAAATTGTGTTTGGAAAATTAAATAGTTTTAAAAACAACTTTTTAATAACTTTAGGGAAACCAAAACTGTAATAACCCGAAATTTAGGGCCAGAAAATTTCGCGGGTTATTAGAATTATTTTACCATTCTTAGTCCAAAAGGCCCGTTTATTTTGGACTGTTTATGTTTATTTCTCTACCTTAATCGGAATTGGGTCTATGACCCAATACCCACTCCATTTTGGCCGGCCCCCTTATGTAATAACTAGGGTTTGTTTTTCTTTTTAATTTATTATTGATTAATAATATTATTATTTATTTAATTGATAATATTTTAAATTTGGATAAACCTAGTCTACCCCCATACTAAGTCTACCTAAAAACTTTCCCACTCCCCTATTCTTTCTCCTCTTTCACGCCCCCCCCCCCCCTTTCTTTTCTTTTTAATTTATTTTTCTTTGGTTCCTTATATTATAAATAGGGAACAAGCTTATAACCTATTTTCTTTTACATAATTTTCCATACTACAAAACTCAAAAGAAAACCCTAATTTTTCTTCCTTGTTGGCCGTGTGACTCCAAGCTCCAAAGGGGTGATTTTTTTTTTCTTGTTTTCCTTCCTATGCTAAGGTAACTAGACTTTCTCTCTTAGATTAGGGTAGTTTACTATATAGTTAATTAGGATAGAAACTAGGAAAGACTAAAAGAATTAGTATCATGTTTAGGGTTGAGATTTTCGAACCATATGATATTTTTGTACATGTTATCTTCTTGATATAATATGTAATCTTTATGAATCTTTAATTATTTTAATTAATTCTATGCATGAAATAATTTATCTAGTTATATTTATGTTGAACAATTGCATGATAAATTTCGAATCTTGATCTTGAAATTTCGAATAAAAGTCGAGTAGTATATATTTAAATTTGATGATGATTTTATGATAATTTCTTGAATTAAATTGATGTTTAAGATTAGTTAATTGATTTATTAAAGTCTTGAATCAAAATTATTATTTTTGGTAATTTATTCCAAAAATGTCGAGTGACATAGGAACAAAAAGGGAAATAAAAATCTGATTTTTATGACTAATCTTGATAAATCTTGAATTAATATGTAATCTTGAAATTAATCTTTAATTTAATCATGATATTATGAATTCTTGAAAATTTATCTTGATATCATTTTTTAAGCCATGAATGCCGTGTGATTTATGTATAACAAGGATTGATTTTGATCTTGTTTTGATTTATGTTGTATGATTTAATGTTCAAAGCATGATTTATTTGATTTTGATTAAGTTTATGTGATTAATTATTGATAATTATACTTATTTAATTAATTGTGAAATTTTCGGTATTTTCACACAAAATTTACGAGTGGAATAAAATATGAAAAGCAAAATTTTTATAATGTTTTATGTAATTTTTGATGATAATTATTGAGTATATGATTTAGTGTTAATTTAAATAATTTATTTAATTGTTATATGATTATCTAATGAATTTATTTTAATTATTATTTTGTTATTAGAAATGTCGAGTGTCCCTATAAAGTTAGGATCAGTTTTAGTTTAATTTTTGACTTATAATAATATTAGAAGGTAATTTTAGGAATGAATATAATTTAAAGGAATTAAAAGGAATTAATAGGGATAAGTTGTAATTTGAAGGAAAGTAACAATATGATTAAGAAGGAAAGTTATAATATGAAATGAATTAGTGGTCTCAAGATGGCCTTTAGGAATTTGCTTGTTAATTAGTGGTCTCACGATGGCCTTTAGAAAAGACAAGATACGTAAGGACGCCCCTTTTGATGATACACGAGTCATCAGATCGGGTTAAGTCAAAGCCACTGCCCTACTGCGGTCTCTGGGCAGTTCTGGATCTTAAGATATGTAGTCGTATAAATAGTAGTACACGAGCTGCTATTTAGGGGTTATGGCCATAGCTTAGGCTTAGTTCTTGCAAAGGAGGGCTACGGGTTGAATACACGAGTTCACCCCGGCATGTTTTAGGAAAGTTGTGGTGCACACGAGATCCACAACGAGCATTATGACCGGTCCGATAAGAAGGTTAAAAGAGGGTTTAAGGGTAAAATATGATAAATAAGTAGTTCACAGGAAGGGTTATGTGTATATGTGTATTTTCGTGTATATATGTATTAATTTGGTAATATTAAGTCTTCCGCTGCATACGTCTGGTAAGTCTGTATATTATTAGTGTATTTCTGAGTATATGTATGTTGTACGTATTTGGTATGTATTTCTAACCGTATTCTGCAGGTATTTTATACGTATTGTACTCGTATTTTATACGTATATTGTATGTATTTCTAACCATATTTTGCAGGCATTTTGTACGTATTTTATACATATTTTCTGCGTATTTTTATACGTATTTTTCTACATATTTTTGTACGTATTTCGTACGTTTTTGGTACGTTTTTCGTATGTATTTTTGTACGTATTTCATATGTATTTTGGTATGTTTTCCTCGTTTGATTCTATGCTATTATATGGTTAGCGGTCCCTCATTTAAGCGAGACAGCCTAGTTACTCGCCACTGACGGTGGACCCCCCCATTTCAGGTGATGACGCAGACGCTTAAGTGGGCTCTCGTTTGGTTCGGGCTGAGTGTTGATGTGATCAGTAGAGTGAACCAGAGTCTAGTTTATGTTTTCTTTTCGTAATGATTTAGTTTTATCCCAGTTTGTTGGGAAGACTCAGTTTCAGGGTGTATTTAAGTATTTATTTATAGACTTTTGGGATTATAATTTCAATATTCAATTAATAAAAGAAATTTTAGACTTTAATTATAATATTATTGTTAAGTTTTATGTTGGTAATGATCCATTTGTCCATTTCCTTCGTAAATCGACAGCCTAGAAAAGTCGGATCGTTACAAAAACAGTTTTGACAAAACACCAAAGAGGTCGTGTTTTCTAGGTTTTGTTTTAAAATTGGGCATTTTCCCTTCTCATTTATACCAAGCGTTCATTTCTCTCTTATTACATTACTAGCCTTTTATGCACGCTTTGCGTGCGATGTTATTTTAAATATAACTATTAATCTGTTTAAACAAAAAAAAAAAGTTATTTGTTAGAAAAATTGAAAAATCAAATTTATTTATCATATTCTATTGGCCGCTACCAAATTTTTACGATAATCAAAATATAAAATTTTTATTTGATGAAATATATCAATATGGATGTCTATTTATAGAGAATTTAAATATATTAATTTTGGTATATTTGTTTTATTTTTTCGAATTTTATATTTTGTACTATTTTCATTTTTAAAATTTCGAAAATTGTAATAAATTCCTTTAATAATTAGGAGTGATAAAAATTGAGATTTTAGAAAGTTTGAGGGGTAAGATGGACTTTTTGAGGGGGGACACCATGGCTCCCCCCTTGGCTTATATAATAAAGATATTTCTCTCTGAAAAACAATATATTACATTATATTGTATTTGACATTTTTATATTGATATTATTTTCTCGGTCTTTTAATTTTTTTTATATTCTATTCAATCAATAAACTTATTTTTACTATGTATACTTTTTTTAAAAAATTGATGATAAAAAATTGAAAAAATAATAAGAAGAACAAAACAACATTATAATAATAAGTTAAAACTTATAGATGATACAAGATTTAAATTCAAAACAAAATGAAAACAGTTTTGAGAAAACTGAAAATTGAAAACTAAATACTGTTTTTAATTTTTAAAAAACAAAAAATTGAAAACCAAAACGATACCGAACACGTACACCAGCATTTAGTAAGTATCTAGAATGGACATAAATCATTGAGTGCATATATACTGGTTTATTTTTCAGCTTATGGAATTGTATAAGTTACAATGGTTCAATAATCCTTGATTCCGTTGATAATTGTCTTACGGCTCACACTTTCAATCTTGGTACATCTTTGATCATGCTTGCTGATTTAACTACAACGCGTAATTGTATCCACTTAAATAATCGTTTATCTACCTAAAGTGTAAATGCATGTGATAAAGTTTGAACCCAAAACCTCAGATTTAGTATTCACAAGACTTAAACAACAGTTTAAAACTCCTACAGCTAACTATCAATGTAGACTCAAACATTAACTCATTAAGTATTATGAATTGATGCTCTATTATATTTTGACGTTATTTTTAAGTTGTGACTGCACTTTCTTTGATATTATCATAATAAATTAATAATAGCTTGGTGATGCATGCATTGGCGCTCAACTACTCATATAGTCATTTTTATTTTCATTCACATGATCACCTGTCATCATGTTCCCAATTACATCCTACCCTAAGCATACTATATATTTTTCATCCGTTTTTATTTATTTGCAACAAATAAATATGTATGGACTCTTAGATTAAATTTAATTGTGAGTGGGAAAGTAATAGAGAGAAAAACTGAGACATTTGATTAGGTGAGAAATAAAAGAAAAAAATAGTTAAAAAAAAAGGAAAGAAAATATTTATTGTAAATAAAATAAAAATTTACAAAAACGACAAATCTTGTCAATTAAAAGAAACAGATTAAGTATATATGTGTTAATTTGTAGTTGAACACTGATGAATATTATAGATGATGTTTTATCCATATGCTCCATTCATTTGCTACATCAAAATCTTTGTGCTTTCCATTTTGTTTAATTTTATGAATTTCATCGTACCATTTTTAATTTATTTGCATTAAATGGCAAATCTATTTGCTGGAATAATAGAGTACGTTGTAATCCATGATATCCATGTTAAAAGTAAATTGGTGTCGTGATTATAACGGCCTATATAATAGAGTTGTGTCATTTCACACATAATGTATGGTTAGTTATGAATGAAATGGGACGTTGTTACATATGTCATGCTCTATAAATCAGCAAAATCTATATATGTTAAATGGATTAAAGAATTCGCATACTTTAATTTCTTTCACCAAATATTCATAATAATTTTGAATTTCTTATTTCTTTTGAACGCACAACCATTGTACCCCATAACTTAGTCTATTTACAATGTTCATTATAAGAGCATAATCACTATAGAATTTATGTATACCTCTAAGCATATTTCGTGCAGCTCGTGCTCTTTGTAGAGTCGAAATACTACTTTTGTATGTTCTCTTCATCTTATCTGATTTAAATTTTGTGATCTGATATGAATTTTTGTGATCTGATTTAATTTTTTATTTGGTCTGATTTGATCTGATTTGAAATTTTGACCTCCTTTATGCACTAATTTATAAGTATAAAAATTATCAAATGAAGTATCATAATATTCGAATTGATTAGTTGTTTTCAACTGTAGAAGATCCAATTTGAAATTTTTGTGATATGGTGTAATCGGAATCTTTTTCAATAAGCAAAAATTGCTTAAATAAGCAGAGCAGAACATATCCTTGGTCACTCCTAGAAGTTCAGATTAATTGTCTATTTTCATACTTTGGTTCCTACGTACAATAATATTATTCCAGTTTTTCTAAAACTAATCTCACTTTGTATGTATGGTCAATTTATTACCTTATATTTTGGACACACTCAAATCAATACTCTCTTAGTCTCTTTACATCTCTTATATATCTAGATTTTAGAACATAATAACTTGCTTCAATATATATTATTCTCACTCTCACCTCTTTAATTTTAATTTTTTAATTAGTTCTACAATAATCATAAATGACTACACCATGTTCTATTGAAATGCACTAATCTAAACTAAACTGAACAAAATTTTAGACTCAGTATAAGCTGAATCGAATTTGTCTGAATTGGCTTGTACTATACTGAAATTTTAATTTTAAAATTTTGTCCAAAAGAATAGGGTTTTAATCGAACAAATGTATAGGTACATGTTATGTTCACTTTCATTTACAGGTAGCCTTTTCTAATTTAAAAAAGTTCATAATCTTGAAATATATGTTCATAATTTTTGAACAAAATTGATTTATAATCTTAGAATTATATATACATATTTTTTTTTATCTGCTCATTGTTGGAGACCAAGATTCGATCTAATGACTATTATTATATCATTTTCATATCATTAGCCCTATTTTTTTGAACTTAATTTTTGAAATTTCTGTTCATTTCAGATAAATTCAATCCAGTTCAGTTCAACTCATGTGGAATTTAAAAATTTAGATTAATTCAGTTCAATTTGGTTCAAATTAATTCAGTCGAAAAATATAGCTTATATAAAAGAGTCGTTTTTTCTATATCTATTACATAGTAACCTATAATTTATCAAATTTTTTTTAAATAAGATCAATTCATTGATAAAATAGTCATACGACATCTACAAAAAAGAACAGAATTAACAAATACAAAGCAAATTGAATCAAATAAATTCCAATTCGATAAGACTACGATCATCAATGAGATTTGTCATTCATGAATTCCCTCACATTTCACAACGTTGTCCGATTCTTTGTAGCCTTCTACAAGGGGTCTTGCGATTTGTTATAGTTTTTGAATTGAATACAACTTAATTAACCCAATTGTTGTAGATGTAGCTCTGGTTCAATACCGCGCAAACCTCCATCAACTAATTAATTCTTCTAAATTCTAATCCCCCGACCCCCGTAAAGGAAGAAAAGAAAACTCAACTTCAAATTACTCCCATTATAGGAGACTAAGAACCCAAATAATATTGGGTAGCAAATTCTCATAAAGAGTGAAAGAACCTAGACTTTAAAATTTAAATCATGTATGTATATGTGATTCATATTTTATTTTTACAAAATGTCGAAATAAATCCGTGATCAATGCAATTCCAAGCAAGAGAAAATAACGAAAGATACAAATCATGACTTGATTCTAGAATGAAGCTCCATAAGTTAGTAATCAAGCTAAGGTTGGCAATCAAAATTCTTACATTTTTAAATTTATATTATAAACATTTACGTACACATGCATTATAAACCAAACGGATAAGACCATGCAAATTTAGGCACTCACTATATGTCTTGAACTACCTGAATTAGATTCCCATCATCAACTCTTACAAAATAATTAATTCAATTTGGTTGACTCAAAGTTATAAATTATTAATTTAACTTATTTAATTAAGTTCCACGTACCCAAAAAATAAATATAAAATAAAATTATATTTACTACAATTTACTATGTATAAAATTTATCAAATTTGGGATTCAAGTTACAATAATATTGTACGGGAATTTAAAAAAATAAAAAAATAAAAAAATAATGCTACAACTAAGATTCGCAAGATTATTATATTATGTAGTGTTTGGTGCTTAAATCAATGTGATGCAATTTCAAAATTTTGCTAGAAATTAGGGAATTGTACACTTCTACTAATACTAATAGTAGGAAACAAGTTCACTAGTGGAGTAGATTACAAAAACTAAAAACAAAGGAGATTTTAGGAAGAGCTAGGTAAGCTTAATTAGCTTGTTATATTGTCAGCTAAAAGATCGGAAAATTATATTGTTGCATTACACACTATGTTTAAGGAAAATTAAACTTAATTAACAAGTGCATGTTTGGTTAGTTCCAAGTTCAAATATATAACCTCATTCTTTGTCAACAAGTGTTTAATCTATACATGTAATTGAATCTTGAATAGTCCTATGGATCGGATATTGCTAACGAATTGAGGGTGTGTTTGATTCAACTTAAATAAGCAATGTACTTATTATTTTTTGAAAATTCAAATCAGATCAAAAAAATTCAGATCAGATCAGACCACATCAAAAAACTTCAGATCAGATCAGACCATATCAGATCAAATCAGATTAGATTAGATTAGAAAATTTCAAATGAATCAAATGCACCCTGAATATCCCAGGGCGATAGATAAGCATTTGATATATTTCGTAAAGTATGTATTAATTCCAGAATGCATGCTCATCGATTAGTGTAATTAATTAATGTTTTCTATAATTTGATATTCGTAATTTTAGGTATCTTATTTAATGTATCCTACCTTTGCATAATCTTATTACATGGATCCACGCACATGATGACTCACATACAATTAGTTTGATGATTGATAAAAGTCTGTGGTAATGAAAATGCATTTTTAAACGTAATTTAGAGAGTAGGCGAACATAGTTGTTACAATTTCATCGGTAATGCAATATTGATATCGTCTAAAATTTGGGAGAACCAGCATCGCTATGAGAATGTTGTTTATTAAATCTGTATGATAATTTTACAAATAATTTGATTACCAAGAGCATCTACCAAAAAACAATCAGCAGTACATGACACTTCTAGGTTATATTACTCTATGTTGAATTTCTCATAATATTGATTAAAAAAACGGTTTAATAAAGAAAGACTTAGCGGGGATTATTAATATCCTTAAATCATCAGCAATAATTTTTTAAAGTAGCAAATAGCAACATTTGTATCATCCCTATAATTTATTTTTTTATGGTTTCAGTGAATCAGTGGTGTATGTTTAAAAATTAAAAACAAAGTTTGACTTTTAGTGTAAAAATCTTAGTGAGTTGACCGCCATGCATGCATTAGCTTACACATATCAGTCTTAAAGTGGCACTATCTTTTTGGACTTGCGTATGATTTTCGGTTCATGAGCCAGGCCATCAGCCATGGCCGATGTATCAATTTTATAGAAATTGTAATTATATACTTTATTATTTTTATAAAAAAAAATATAATCGTTATCTATAGTATTTTAATTAAGTTGCTAAATAGAGCCAAGAGCCTATAATAATCGATCATGATTAAGGCCAATTGGACGATTTTTCTAATCTTTTGACAAGCCTCGAGAAATTAGGGTAATAAGTCATAGGAGTTAGGTTGATTAGTATCAATTTGAAATAGGACCATTATTAGGGCTTGTTTACTTCAGATTATATTCAGTTCAGTTCTAATTTTTGACAAACCTCAAGAAATTTAAACCATTTGATAGGTTTTCTAATGAATTAGCTAGGGTGTGTTCTCTTCACGGAATTAATTATTATTCTGAATCCAATCCAAACCAATCTATTCTAATTCATTCCAATTCATTCTCATCCTTTTAATATATTCCAAAGTCGAGTGAGATCTCAGCTCGTTTGATTCATCTTAATATGTACTTTATGAATATGTATAATTTTGTCATGCATAACTGGAGATTTTAATATTTAAAGTTATCCATTCCAATTCAATCTATCCCGCGGAGAAAGCACACCCTTAATTAATGAGTGGAAGCTTGAGAATGCATGCCAAAACGTATGCTATTTACAATACATATATAAAAATAATTCAATGCACGACGTGAAAGTTTTAGGTCGTGGAATACTTTGTACTCACATTTATTGAATGTATTAGGGTGCGTTTGATTCAACTTAAATAAGTACGCCTATGTTTATTTTAAAAAAAATCATATCAGATCAAGATAATTTTAAGATTAGATCAGATCATAAAATTTCAGACGCATCAAACACATCCTTGGTATATATGTGCCAAAAGCAAATAATAAGGATTCTCATACAAAGGATGAAAGAGAATTTTACAAAGATAATATGTTATTGTATTTGAAATATGATCCTGAGAAGTGAGAATAATGAAAGAGAATTTTACAAAGATAATAAAAAGATTTTGAGGTTAAGGAAATTTTTAAACTTTATTTCGAAAAGTAAGCCTATTGCAACAAAATTCTTTCGAATGAAGTCGAAGTTATTGTCTTATTGATGTGCATAAACTCAATGTAACAACTTGAAAAACAGATCACGTTTGAAAGGAGTAACAGTTCAAGACAATTAATTAAATGTCAATAATAAAAGATAATTAATTAATTAGGAGTAATCAACAGAAATATCTTATATAGTATGCTAGCTAATCGCTAATTAAAGGACCCCCCCCCCCCCCAACCTTCTCAAAACGATGAAGTACACAAATTAATTATAAAAAACTAGTTTGTTGGTCCAGTTTTGTCTGACTTTGTAATGAAGTGAGAATGTAATAAAAGGGGAAAATTATATGGAAAAGATAAAGAGTGATGGCAGAAAAAGGCATATCAATTTAAGGGCGTCAAATCTATAAAGTGTTAAAACGTGAAATCTGTTCATATATAAACAAACAACAATATTAATGACTACTTTCATAACTGACATAATAATGGAAGATGAAGGGCTATTGTTTAATTACATGGATATACTTCATTCGTTTTTGAGTAGTTGCAACTTATAAATTTTTTATTTCTCACAAAAAATACCCATTTGTTACAACTATTTAGAAATAGAGAAAGTGCAAAATACAATTGATAATGGAAGATCAGATGAAAGATTGAGTTTTTGTATCTTTTTAATTTATTAGGATTTTTTTTTTTTTTTTTGAGTTAACACTCAATTAGGTTGCTTACATGGGATCACTAGGGATAGGCTAAGGAATGAATCTCATTGCATTTTTAATGGTATTTGTTTTTAAATACTTATAGGAGATAGGAGACTTTGGAGATTAGGGAGTCATTTTCAACTTTAAATTCTTTTCAAAATTACAGGATTATGTTGATGGGTGTGGTTAAGGAGTCATTTTCAGTTTGAAAATTGGCAAACTTTTTTCATTTACATACATATGGAGAATCGTCCATATAATAAATTGGTAGGTACGTGAAGTTAATATATATGGTACAGTGAGGTTAAATAATAATGGAATTTTCTTAATTAACTAGCTTAATTAGCTACTTCTAGAGTTCTAGTCACTAGTTTTAATTTTTTTTTTATTATTATTATTTTATTTTATCACCTCTGCTAGTCTCTAGTTTTAAAAAGAAAGTTTTTCAACTTTGAAACAATTGTAGCCTCTAATAATTAAGAACAAATTAAATGAGCAAATACATGTTAAATTTAATCCATCTAAAACGAAAAAAAAAATATGAAGTCCTCACCAATGCATGTCAATGTGCGTCTATGTGGCTCACGACAAGGTGGACAGTATGGAAGGGCAAAACATTCGAGTAAGTATTTACTATTAGCTGCTATATGCATTTAGCACCTTCTCAGCCAATAATATTGCTCAATTTGTGTTAGAAATAGATGAAAGTGATCCCGCGTACAAGTGAAGCTAAAACAGTACGTGGACAATAAACGACATCCTTAGGACAATAAATGTGTTACACAGGACAATAATTGCATTGCACAGGACAAAAATTATAACATTCATTTAAAACCGCTAAATGCATATAGCAGCTAAGAGTTTATCATTATTCAAAACATTCACCACCATCCCAGCATCCCACCACACTCTACTACTCAAATTTAATCCACATTATAATATACCCTATATATCATTATCTTTCTCCAATGTATATTGCTTATGTCACTTGCTAAATCATTTGCTAGTTGCAAATAGCTCAATTCTATGAATTTTCTCTTCTTTACTTTATGACATTGGAAAACATTTTTATGATTTTATACCTTTTGAAGTATATACTCTTCTTGGTGACTGTTGATGTATTTAAGGTTTAGACCAGTTTGTTATTATGTATGGAAATTATGTAGTGTTAGACCAATTTGTTATTATGTATGGGAATTATATGTAGTGTTTCCTCCGTCACATAAATATTTTTAATCTTTCAATCGTTGTCTATTTCATAAATTAAATTTATTTAAAATTTTACGTTATTCTACTTTAGTAATTTTTTATTTTTATTTTTAATTCAACATCATGACCCACCGTAATGGGTCCACCATTCCTAATAAAAATCTCTCTTCATTATTTAATACTACGTAAATCACAGGTTTTGCATGATTTATATGTTCAATTTTATTATTTTTTGCCCTTTTCTTTTCTTGATTTTGGTTTTTCCAGTTATAGAATAATCAAAATGACGAAAAAAAATAAAATGGCTTTCTACCCACACCAATTGTCTTGGTTTAATCAAACATTATTGTTAAAATGTAGGTTCAATACAAAATGATGATTGAAACAACTAATATAAATAATTAATTAATAATAGTAGCTAGTCAAAAACGTTTTTCCATCAACACGCCCCATTGCAAAAGTAAGTCTTCATGTTGTTTGCTCCTCAATCTTTATGTCAATTTCTTTGGTTCATATTTACCCTTTTTTACTTTCCTTTCATGATTAAACAATAAAAAAATAAAAAATAAAATAAAAAGTGTGTTTAAGAATCAGGCCCATCTCAGTGGAGTAAGACTTCGTCTCGCATCCCCAAAATAAATGATTTATTTCCTCCCCTTAGCCCCCACCCTCTTCCTTGCAATTCCTGTCGGGTACTCTTACAATTTAAGTTAGTTTGAATTAAAATAATTTTAAATTAACCTTTAATAATATTTAATCCAAAATTGTTTAACTAATTTGCATATATATAATTCACATATTAATTCTATATATCTGATTCTTCATCGAAATAGACGTTACAAATTGAAATTCAATTCTAATACTAATACTACTACCACCAACGAATTAAATAAATCAAGTAAATCAGTCAATTCACATTGAATAATTGTTAAGTAATTGTCACAATAAAAGAAATTCTGATTCATGAATGACCAGTGAAGAACTAATATGATTTATTGTAATAGCTAGGGACTTAACATCAATCTCAATTAAGTGGCAATTATTCATGAATTGGATCATGACAATAATTTAGTTAGAAGTGGTAATAATTCTTGGGACTAAAAATGACATAATATTGAATATTTTTGTGGGTAAATAGTATAAATTAAATAGTTTTCTTAATCATGTTTTTAAAAGTTCCTTAGCTTTTGAGCATGAAATCATAGTCTGATCTTTATGTTCCTCCATATTATAATTGTTATAAATTTAACCAATTCTTTAAATAAATGTAAATTTCAATTTATCAGAGTTTGAACTTTTCTGAATTTTGTAAATGATTGAAATGGAAAGATATAAAAGAAGAGAAAAAGAAAATTGCTGTTTCCTTTATCAAAAAGTTTATAGTTGTTGACAACTACAACAAGCTTTACAAAATTACAAGCTGATTTAATTTTGTTCCTAGGCCATAATGCAAACCCCTGTAACAATGTTGAATCTTTCTATCTCAATGTCTAATATTTCCTCAATTTTCATTTAAGTGTCCATTTTATTCAACTTATTTTGGCTATCTAAACTTATTATAATTTATTATAACTATTTTAATTAAATATTATTAATTTTGACTGAACATTTCTCCTAATGTAAACTTACATGACCGTATTTAGAGTGCGTTTGACTCAACTTAAATAAGCATTCTGTGCTTATTTTCAAAAAATTCAGATCAGACCAGATCAGAAAAATTCAGATCAGATCAGAATAATTACAACTATAAGAATAACTACAATTAGAAAAATTCATATCAGATCAGAAAATTTCAAATGAGTCAAACGCACCCTTAGATTTTGATAAACCTTATTAGACTTTATTTAAATTTACTAGATCATGTAAGACTTTAATTAAACCATATTAGACTTATTCTTCTAAACCCTCTATTCTAATTTTTAACCAAGTAAGTAAAAGGAAGTTCCTTTCAAAAAAAAGTAAAAGGAAGCTCTGATACCATATTCAAAAGGTTCCTTCTTAAAACCAATTGGTAATAGGCTAGGAGGAGTAATTCTTAGACTTATAAGTTAGTTTAGTCTCTCTTTATTTTCCGATGTGGGACACTCACTAGTGTAGCATATGGGGTTCAACAAAATCAATTTAAACAAGAAAATGTGACCCTGCTGTCTGATTGATATTCTATTCCACCAAATAATTCATGGTGGATTTGATTGATTTAATGACGATTTGGATGTCCAACCAATAACTAATCAAACTATTTAAATAAATTTTCAGATTAAAATATAATTGGTTGTTAATTCAACAAGCAAATACCAAATTAATTAAATTAATTACTCTTGAAATGCAAATTTCAACATCAGATTGAGCAAGATAACAACTTCATTCTTCCATAAGAATACTATTACCATCTACTACATACTGCATGCTTTTAATTAGGATTAGAAACTTAAATTATACATACATACACACAAACATATTCCTGGCCTCCAATAATCTGAGTTTTTTCCACTTTATTAATTTATTGATATATCTTGTCAAAAAAAAAAAATATTGATATGCCCCTTGATATATATATATATATATATATAAATATCATGCTCATATGCATGTTACATAGGGATGTATGATACTATTTGCATTAAAGATTACTCCCTCTGTTTTTTTAGATGAAACACTTTGACTTTGACATTATCCATCCAACTTAGTGTGAGATTTTGTTGGATTTGCCTTGAAATATACTTTTCAAATATATAAATTTTGTAATTTTTACACTTATATTTTTAGAGATATTATGAGTCCAAATTGTCTCGACAAGTGTGAAAAGATAATCTAAAAAAGAAGAGGGAGTATGTAAGTGTAATTTAAAAGTTTATAAATGGACTTTAAATAATTAAATTTATAGAAAAAAATATAAAGGAACTCGTTTTCAACAAAAGATGAACTGAATTGGAATAAAATAAATTGAAATAAATTAGTGTAAACTGAATTGAGAGGGAACTTAACTTAACTTAGCTACACTGTTGAGAAATTATCTGTAATTAATAAAGTTCAAAAGAAACTTCAATATATATATATATATATATATATATATATATATATATATATATATAAAGTTCAAAAAAATAGTCTTGTTTTCATTTTTACATTAATAATTTACGGAAAATGATTTTGGCACTCCCCAATTTGATTTTGGCACTCCTCCCCCCTCTCACATGAATAGCAACATTGAGGAGTGCCAAAATCACCACCCATAATTTACTAGTCATATTTTGAACATTCTAAAATCGATGTTTTTTTCCCATATACTTTTAAAGTTACAATTATCCGTTTTTTTGAAAAAAAATAATCAATTAAAATCAACCAAAATAGCACACTAACACCAGTTTGGCTATTAAAAAAAATAGAAAAAAGGCTCAACTTAGAAATAGGACCTCCTCAAGACTTGTTGTTATCTCTATTATATAAGCTAAGGGGGAGCCATGGTGTCCCCCTCGAAATGTCCATCTTATCCTTCTGTACTTTTTAAAATCTCAATTTATATCACCCCCTAATTATTAAGGAAAGTTAATACAATTTTTAAACTTTTTCAAATGAAAATAGTACAAAATATAAAATTCGGAAAAATAAAACAAAATTTTCAAAATTAAAAATTTTAAATTCTCTATAAAAAGACATCCATATTGATATATTTCACAAATAAAAATTTTATATTATAATTATCGTAGAAATTTGGTAGCCAATAGAATATGATAAATAAAACTTTTCTTTCGTTTATTGTTATGGGATTACCGAACAAAAGGGAATTTTTTTTTAAATATATAATAAAATTTGTTTAGTCGGATTAATAAATGTATTTAAAATACCATCGCACGCAAAGCATCCATAGAAGGCTAGTTGAAACTATTACAAGTGTTACTTCCTCACACAAGATCTTGATTGTTTCAAACTTTCAATATATAGCTTAACAAAATTTTAATAAAACCTTAAAAAAATTAACTCGGGGAAAGAAAATTATAAAATATTAATTAAAACATTAATAAATTTTCATAGCATTAATTTAGGAAAAAAAAAATCCATTATTAAGCTATCTTTCAACTTTATATTTTCATTTTTAGGTCTTTATATATGGATCATATTTTCACAGTTTGTTATAAATGGTTACCCTTATTTCACTTTGACATATAAATGTGTAATTTTATATAATTAGTATCTTTGATTACAATATTATTAAAAATAATTTGTCAAAAAAATAATATTGTTAAAAATAATTAAAATTTGATGTTTTTTATCTACTCATTGCGATGAATTAAATGAAACTGCTCCCATTATATATGCCTATATAGGAGTGTACTTAATAGCATACTTTTATACTCCATATATAGTAAAAAAAATCATCAGCTTATTGATAAGTAAATGATTCAAATCTCTAACCTTATGAATCAGATATTCAAATTAAATGTAAAGCTATATCTACTGGTGGCTCCATACCTCATTCCTCATACTTGATCATTATTAAATAAATAGTGTTGGAGTTTGAAGGGTAGAGTAAGATTTGCTTTAAAAGAATATAAAAGTTCTTTTGTCCCACATTAATAGTTTGAGAGAGGTAGAGTAGTATATTTTATATATGTTTGTGTCTATTTTATACTTCACTTTGAGTTGTGTGGCTTGGAGGTTTTAGTGGACTAGCAGTAGTGTACTAGTGTGGGTTCACCACACGCGCACTGCCCGGACCAGGCCATGGGTCTTGGCAATTGGGAAATATAACTTAACTTAACTAAAGTTTTGCACCTGGGCTGAGTTTTACTGTCAACACCGGTGAAATAGTAATCGTGTATCCCTAAAAGTTAGCTGCCATGAGTCTGTGTATCGTAGCGGGAAAATTTCATCTTTAGGATAGTGATCACATCACGCCACAATCTTTCCAGATAAATTGTTTCTCTATTTTACCAATTATTGTGCTAATAAATAGATCATAGGAATAATCAAATTTCCATCTGTAAACCTAACACATACAATTTGAAATAGCCTTTGTTTAATGGGTGGCCCACTAGTCATAAATCACGTGGTAACATTACAATTACCTATCGATTTACGTTCGTCAAAATTTTCACGTAGTATATATATTTGCCAAACCAGCATATCATCTCCCCAACATCTCTCATTTCCTATAATATTCATGTCTCCTTCACAATATTATTAGTTAATAACTTGCACTCTTCTCTCTCTCTCTCTCTCTTTCTCTTTCTCTTTCTCACTTCTTTCATAGCTTATATTATATAGCTTTTTTCAACCCAAAAATTATATTCTTGTATACTTTTAGCAATAATATATGTATCTTTAGATTATCATAATAATGATTGTGTTGAAGTTTTTCTATTGAAATTTATAATCTTATTTTAATTTTTTGGCAAAGAATAATTATGGAGCTCCAAGAGTTCACCGGTGTACCGTTTTCGATACCCGATATAGACGGGTTTTTCGGTGATTACCGGGTCACGTCGTGGGTTAACAACTCCGTCACTGAACTTGGCCCACTTCCTACTCTAGATCATGGGTTATACCCGGGTCTAAGTTATGTGGATCCAGTTCAAAACGAGTTGATGAGGGTGATTGGTGACACGTGGACGGACCGGATTGAAGATCAGCAGCAACAAAGTGGGGAGAGTCAACTCCTACCGTTGACTGTATTGAGTGACATGGAGGAGGATATGGGTATAAGGCTGGTCCACGCTTTGCTGACGTGTGCTGAGTCAATCCAACGTGGCGAGCTCCAATTGGCTAGCTCACTTATCAACGAGACGAGCAACGGGTTGATGACACGTGTCAACACGGCTAGTGGGATTGGTAAGGTAGCGGCTTACTTCATTGATGCCATGAGCCGGCGTCTTTACGAGCCGAGCCTAAATATGGGTGTAGCCCAACTAGGCTTATTAGTGTCTAGTGATATTCTTTATCATCACTTTTATGAGGCTTGTCCTTACCTTAAATTTGCTCATTTTACGGCTAACCAAGCCATATTGGAGGCCTTTGAAGGCCACACTAGTGTACACGTCATCGACTTCAACTTGATGCTCGGCTTGCAATGGCCAGCTCTCATCCAAGCCTTGGCTCTGAGGCCCGGCGGCCCACCATCATTAAAGCTAACTGCAATTCACACGTCATCAATGTCTAACGGGTATGATCATGTTTTCCACGAGACCGGGCTAAGGCTGGCCCAATTAGCCCGGTCCATTAATGTAAAATTTTCATTTCGGGTTGTGACATCATCACAACTCGAGGATATCAAGCCATGGATGGTTCAGACGAGTCCTGGTGAAGTCATAGCAATTAATTCCATTTTACAGCTCCATCAACTACTAGGGTCGAACATAAACTCATTTCTTAAATCAATCAGAAGCCTAAACCCAAAAATTGTCACTATAGTCGAACAAGAGGGAAATCATAACCAACCCGATTTTCTAGTTAGGTTTACAGAAGCATTACATTATTATTCAGCAATTTTTGACTCATTAGAGGATTGCCAAAATGAAGGTTCAAAACCCCTAGTAGAGACATACATGCAAAGAGAGATATGCAACATATTGTGTTGTGAAGGCTCGGCTAGGGTTGAAAGACATGAGTCGCTAGCCAAGTGGAGTGTTAGAATGAGCCAAGCCGAATTCAAGCCGGTTCATATGGGATATAATGCCCTTAAACAAGCAAATATGTTATTAACATTGTGCTCAACAAAAGGGTATATTGTGCAAGAAATTGATGGATGCTTGACTCTAGGGTGGCATAATCGTCCTCTTTTTTCGGCATCTGCTTGGCAAGTGAGAAGTGACGAGGATGCCATTGTGAATGTGACTCATGATGGACAATCATCCTCTTCCTCATCATCCTAGTATGGATTGCTATAACTGAATCGATCATAACTATGTTTGTAATTGTTTTATAATAGATTTTATGTTATTCACTTTCTCTTTAAAAAATGGATTAAACATAATTTCTTAATATGCGTAGTTTTCAAATATGTAAATGTTATAATTTTTACTCTTTTTTTTTATAATAAACAATATGATCTAGGATTAGAATTTAAGATTTAGAGAAAAGATAACATGGGTGATCTACTTGTGGATTGAGCCTAAGTAAACCTGCAAAATAAACACGAGTAAACAGTTTAGGGTTGTCCGAGAACACGTCCCGGCTCTCCGGTGCCTAAATCAACTCTTATAATGCAAAATAGATTATAAAATAATAGAAATGAATGCTTGAGGCACCAAAATAGAATGCCTATAAAAATTATAGTTGAGTTGTATTTATTGCAAATGTATTTTGGACAAGTGGCAACAAATGGTTATGGGCCTGAGTAAATCAGCCATGTGATGCATGTGGTAGTTTTTGGGAGCATTTCCAAATGGGCCTTGGGGCCAACCTTGGCATTGATGCTTTGTATATTTGTGTGTGAGTTAAAGTCATTGGCCTGGGGCTTTAGTAGCTTGGCCCATTAATGAATAAGGACTATTTATGGTACCTAAACCCTTACTAAGTACTAAGACACAATAAAAACATATTTACGATCAAAGCGCATTCTTTGATAACATAAAAAAAACAAAAACAAATGTTACAAACAATTGGTTAAAAACGGAGGGAATGTACATTAAAAGTTACTTTTTACTATATTAAATGTTACTTTAATTTTAAGATTTTGTTTCACTTGTGAATAACACGGCTCAATAAACATAGAAAACTTTCAATCTCTTTCACTTGTAAAGGAAAACTAGGTGTCAATAGATTTTATATTGTTCACTTTCTCTTAAAAAAACATGGATTAAACATAATTTCTTAATGTGCGTAGTTTTTAAATATGTAAATGTTATAATTTTTACTTTTTTTGTAGTAAACAATATGATCGAGGATTAAAATTTAAGATTTAGAGGAAAGATAACATTGGTGGTCTAATTGTGGATTGAGCCTAAGTAAACCTGCAAAATGAACACAAGTAAACGGTTCAGGGTGACCGAGACTATTGCGTTGCCATCCAGTTAGGATGTCAATGCTGCAAGTTTGAAGGTTATTAATCTCTATTATATAAGCCAAGGTGGAGCCATGGTTTAAGGTTTCTAAAAACTCAATCTACATCAATACTAATTACTAAGGAAAGTTTTTGGAATTTTTTATTTTTTAAAAACATAAAACACAAATACCAAGATTCATATTTAAAAACATAAAACACAAATACTAATAACAAAATATATAATTTAAAAACATAAAACACAAATACCAAGATTCATATTTTTTAATTCTCTACAAATAGATATCCATATTGATATAGATTTTCACAAAAAATATTTACCTTTTGATTATAATGCTAATTTGATAAAAGAAAGAGTATAATAAATCAACATTATCTTTTGTTCATTGTCATGAGACATGAAAGATAATTTTTTTATTTACTCTTATGTAGAAGAGTAAGTAATGCACAAATAGTAAAAGTTTATATTCTTCTCAGGTTATTTATTGTTGCTCATTTTCAATTGCATATATATTTTCTAATCTTGCATATGTGCTCACTACTATTAAATACAAATTTTAGATTTTGTCACTATTGAGTAGCAGTTAAGCTTAAAATGACGCGCACGCATAGCGTGCATAGAAAGCTAGTATTAGTATACGGATGGTTTCTACTTGCTTTGCTGTCTATGAATATAAAATGTAATGATGAATTGATGATGTAGTTTGTCTTTACGTGTGGAAGTGCATTACTTTTTTTCCCCTTTGGAAATATGAGTCTTTTTGTCTTGATTAGTGGAGTATTGTTTTATATCTAATCTTACGCGTCCCATTCTTTTTTCTTACGTAACAAGGCCCTGTTCTTTTGGACTTAAAAGATACAGTAATCAGATCAGATTAAATCAGACTTAGTCAAATCAGATCAAATCAAATCAAATCAGAAATTATTACTCTTTATTATTATTATTATTATTATTATTATTAGTAGTAGTAGTAGTAGTAATAGTAGTAGTAGTAGTAGTATTATTATAACAATTAAATTTGTCATACACGAAAACACAAAATGTCTACAAGAAGTTAGTGGGAACCCTAGATACAATCTGGGCCCCCACCCCCTAGCTATAGCAAAGCCAACCCAAGAGAAGATGTGAGCAGCAGCTCGCGCGCCAATATCATGCGATTTAGAAAACCTCTGGATCCGCTTCAGCAGCGCAACTGCATCCTCCTCGAATTCGCCAAAAGTAGAAAAGGAGAAAGGAAGGAAACCATACCTCAAAGCAGCACACTGATCTGCATACTTACCCCGTTTCCAAGAAGCTGCATCCATTACAGCACGACCAGGAACAAAATTAGCCATACCAGATTGAGTCAAAGGCGAAGACCCCGTCAAATCCAAACAAACATCTCGACCGCAATCCCAAGAATAAAGCAACAAATCAGCAGGACGAAGAGCCCTAGTCTCCGAGCCTAACCCAATGTCAACCTCCTTACCAGCAGAAATCCCAGAACGAATGCAGACATCATAAAGAGTGTCCCTGACAAGATTATGTCGATGCTTGACGCCCACAATCCCAGCACAGGACACAACATGATCCCCGTAGATATCACCCTCAAAAACCCTCGAACAAGCAGAACAAGGCCCTGAAGCAGAAAATAAAGGTACACCCAGCCTGTAGCAGAGCACACAACGGTACGTTTTTGTAACGACCCTGATTTTATAGGTATTTCTGTCGGATGTTTATGTGATCTTATGTATGGTTCAAATTTATTTTTGAACTATTTATTTTATTTTATGTAAATAATTTCGATTTAATTCGAATTATTTTATTTTGATTAGTTATTAATTATTTTAATTATTATTTAATTAATTAGAATTTTTATTATTTAATTTTCTAATTAATTATTTAATATCCTTGGGCTAAATTGATTTAAGCATGATTAATCATGCAATTTTTGTGAATTAGCCCAATTGATCACGAAAGCCCAAATTGGCCCATTTCTCTTGCCTTGGCCGGTTATCCCTTGTGTGCATGGCAAGGATTTGCCACTTGCCTCATGTTCACACCTTAACTAACTCTATATATAGATGAGTTAGTAAGGCTTAAACCTCATTTTTGCCATCCTTGCCAACTTAAACACTTGCCATCAAAAGATTAAACACAAAACTCCCTCCCATTTGCATCATAGCCACACGCCATTTTTGGCTTTTGAATTCAATCAAATTGTTCATCATCTTTTTAAACCCAAAACTTAAAGATTCATATTCCATTGATCTTTAGGTGATTAAGCCTTCATTAGTCTTCATATTTTGCATTCAAGATCACTAGTTGGGTTTGGTTTTGGGCTCTTGTTCGTGTGGGTTAGTCGAGTGGGTTCAAGTTCGTGTGTGCAAGTATGGTTCGTGCCGTGACCGTGCAGCAGCAGCCGTGCAAGTGGTGGTTTGTGCTCGTGGTCTAAGCCGTGTGGTGGTGCTCGTGTTCGTGGGAAGCCGTGCGTGGTGGCAGCCGTGTTGAAGTTGTGCCGTGCGTGGTGTTTGCCGTGGTTGGGCCGTGTTCGTGTGGTGTTGAACAAAGTCGTGTCGTGTGTGCCATGTGGGTGGTCCGTGTGGTTCGAGTTTCGGGCTGCAATTTGTGATTGAATTGTGTGTAATCTTTAATAAGGTAATATACTTTCTCAACTTAATTGGTATACTATGTTCCATAGTATAGATTAAATGTATAGATTAGTTTATTTGAAGTTTTGATCATGTTTTTGTGTATGAATTATAATCTGATTTTGGAATGGGTTTATTATGATTTTATGTTTGGAAATGATGATTTCATGATTGATTATGTTGGTAATTAGTTTAGTGTTAATCATGTTCAAGTTTGATGAATTTTGGATACTAGAAAGTTGATGATTTCATGTGTTGAATTGTGTAAAGTATGCGTGTGATTTATGTATGTGTGGATGAGTTCTTGATTCTTGAATGAGTTCTTGGTTGAAGTTCTTGAATCTTGATTGAGTTCTTGATTAAAGATCTTGAATCTTGGATGAGTTCGTGATGGGTTCTTTAAGTTCTTGATGAGTTCTTTAAGGTTCTTTATGAGTTCTTGTTTGAGTCTTTAAAGTTAAAGAAAGTAAAGAAAAGGTTAAAGAAAGTGATAAGATGTTGTAAGTTGTTTGGTTTACATGTTATTTCTTGAGTCAAGGCGTAAGATGCAACTTAAGAAGTAACTAAGAATGTAAACTTCGGATTAAAGAGTTAAAGATTTTAAGGATTAGCTTGATTTCGCTATTAGACGCCTAAATCGTAGAGTAAGATTCTATGTTTTTGGGTTAAGACGTTGCCCCTATCCTATCCGCGGTATTGGGATAGTTGGTGGTCTTACTATGTTGTCTTCGGATGTGGATCTCCAGTAAGATTGGTTTCACGGGATTTGGGAGTAAGATTCTCAGTCCTGACATAGTAGAAAGTTCGAATGCGTAAGATGCGTTCGTACGTGCATAGTTCGGTCTAGCATGCGAATGATTGCGCCAAAGTTATGATTGGTTAAGTTAGTCGAGTCAAGCATGATTACTTGCTATGATTCGCATGTTGATGATTGATTTGGTTATTTGATTTATGCTATGTTCATGTGTATTCCCGTTAGGGTGAGACGGTTATGTTACTCGCCACTGACGGTGGACTGTTGTTGTTTTTCAGGTAATTCTGATGATGAGGTCCTTGCTTAGCATTGGATTGGGCGAGTGCCGATATTGTTTAGATTCTATATTGATATTTTTCGATGTTTTCTAGTTATATACTCTAGTAGTGGTACTTTTATACGTTACTATAACTCTGACATGTATTTGGAGTTACGTATGTTAGTGGTAGTAGTTTGACTTTTGGGATTAGTTGTGTACAATCTTGTGGGTAATTGTACTTTTGGTTTAGTAAATATAATCATTTTGAGGTTTGTTTTTAATTTTAAGTATTTTAGTTTGTTAGTTCTGATTATTCGACTCGTCAGTTTTTTCCGCGCCGGTTTAAGCGAGTCGGGTCGTCACAGTTTTACCGTTTAGTGTCTGACCTAACCCTGAGATCGGGACCACCCGAAGCCAATCAGAAGCGTGATCCTGCTGTTGCGATTTCCAAAGAGCAACTTGTCGTGGAGATAAGGAATAAGAGGTTTCAACAGTCTGAGTAACCTTTGTGAAATATTTATCTGCCAATTTCTTCATGAATTTGGGGGCAACGATCTCACTAGGATTACCAAGAATGTCATCACCCACAAAACCAGTAAACGTGCGTAATGCATCATCAAAGGCAGGTCCAGGATCCATAACGCCAGCACGACGGAGAAGCTTAAGCTGCAACCCAGCAAACTGCAGTCGTGACGCAACGAAAGCATAATGCAAAACATCCGCAGCTGAATAGACCCCTAAGCCACCAAAAGTAAAGGGTAAGGTGGCCAACCTCCATTGCCAATCACCAAAACCTGGCCCAGACGCAGTGACAATACGCTCTAAAGAAGAGCGGAGTGCACCATCGAACTTCTTCTGAGCCGCCGCAAAGATGTGAGGAGGACAAGTACGCATCGCAAAGTAAAGTTTTGAAACCCCAGTGCACGCACGAAGAATCAACAACTCACACTACGGATCTTCAAGCCCAGCTACCGCATCCATAAGCTCAATAGTCTTATCCACACGCTTCACCACCAGCTCACTACTGAAATCAGATTCTGCACTAACCGGCCCACCAAGCAGCTTAACACCACGTAAAGGCCGAGCAATGTTGGGTGGGAAAACCCCACCGAACCTACTCCGAGGATCCTTTATCGGCCAAAACACTTCAGTCTTATCAACATTGAGATGGAGGCCGTAAGAGGGCCCGTCCTCCATAATCAGGTCCAAAACCTCACCCACCACCAAGGTGTCACCAACAATAGTCCTGTCATCCAAATACCATGCATGAAGACATAAATCAAAAGAGGCCCTAATCTTACACACCAAGGGATGCAAAACCAAAGCAAAGAGCAAAGGGCCAAGTGGATCCCCCTGCTACACTCCCTGAGAAGACCATAAGATGTGCTCACCATAATACAACCTAGCCGGGCTAGAGTAACAGAACTCAACCCATCTCGAAATAGCTGGACATCGGAGTCGCACCTCACGTAACATCACTTCTCGATCCACCAAGTTGAAAGTGTTCTTAAAATCAACCAACAACATAGAAATTTTAGCGCTCGACATTTTTCGACGACGGTTTTCGGACTGACTTTTTCAGCGTTGATTATTCGGCCGACTTTTCCGGCGACGATTTTCGGGACGACTTTTCCGACGACGGTTTTCGGAATGACTTTTCCGGCGATGATTATACGGTCGAGTTTTTCGGCGACGATTTTCGGGACGATTTTTCCGACGACGGTTTTCGGACTGACTTTTTCCGGTGGTGATTATTTAACTAACTTTTCCGGCGACGATTTTCAGGCCGCATTTTTCGGCGACGGTTTTCGGGACAACTTGTCCGACGACGGTTTTCGGAATGACTTTTCCGACGCTGATAAAAATAAAAATAAAAATAAAATCAGATCAGATCAGAAAAACTCAAATCAGATCAAATCAGACAAACTCAAAACAAATCAGACTAGATCAGTCCTAAAAAACATAGACTAAGCACTGTTTGATACGATGATAGACATATATTTGAGTTATTGAATTAACAAGTTTAGTTTTTTATTGAGTTTTTTGTCCAAAACTACCTTAGTTACACCACTTTTTGTAAAAAAACTATATTACTTACAAAAGTTTGTCCAAAACTACCTTACTTAGCAAATTTCTGGTTGACCACTACCTTATTCACTATTTCGACGTTGATTTTGCCTTTGATGGCCAATTTGGTCGTTTTTTTGCAAATTTCGACCTCAAATTTGATCCTTTAGGGAAAAAATGACCCACCAAAATCTTGATAGGGATAACGTTTTTGGCACGCAAACCAATGAACGCATATCGAGACAAATTTTGTAATGCAAATAGAAGTTTATGCGACCATATTTTGTAGATTCCGACCTCATATTTAACTCTTTTAGGGCAAAAATGACCCCAAAATATTTATTGGGCTAATTATTTTTGAGAAGAAAGCAAAGTCAACGCCGAAACAACGAACAAGGTAATGGTCAACAAGGAATTGGCTAATAAAGGTAGTTTTGGACAAGATTTTGTAAGTTAGGCAGTTTTTTGCAAAAAGTGGTGCAAGTAAGGTAGTTTTGGACAAAAAACTCTTTTTTATTTCATATCCTAATATATTGTATGATATAAAAAAAAAGGAATAGATTTAAATGTTAGTTGATGTTTATTTGAAGTTGATATTATGTATTGTATTCATACAACATGATAAATATTTTGTAGTTTTTAAATTAAATTTGACTATAATTTTTAATGAGTCCTACATTGAATATAAAATCTTAAGTCTGTCACTGTTGGTGGCAGATAGATGTGAAATAAAAAACTATTGAATCAGCATAATGTATTGTTGGTGAGAGATTTATTTCGGAGTCTCATGTTTGAAAATGGAATGGGAATATGCAGCAAGGATAAAACGGGATATGTTATATATCCCAATTCTAATAGTTGAGGCACAGGAATATGTTGTGTACTCTATCACTCCCCCTCACATGAAAGGATAAAACGGATATGTTATATATCTCAATTCTAATAGTTAAGGCCCAGGAATATGTTATGTATTCTATCACTCCCCCTCACATGAAAGGTCCTATGGGCTTGAAATGTGGACGCAACACAGGCCCCATCATAGCTGGTGCGAATTAATTCCACATGTTGAAGGACCATCTCAACCAAAAGCTATATCCATCTCTATATAAAGAAGATTTTGTTCTCCTCAAAGGGTGCTTGCGTCCTCGAAGGCACTACAGGCTAGGACACCGAAATGGAACCTCGCTCTGATACCATCTGCAACACCCCTATGCTTGGGTGAACATGAGCCACTAGTAGATATTGTCCTCTTTGTGTCCTAGCCTGCAAGGATTTGCTTTGGAGTGGGAACGTCCAACCCAAAAGACCTCTACTAGGTTGAGGTAATATCTATATAAAGAAGATTTTGTTCTCCTCAACTTTCAATGTGGGATGACTTTTACTCGGTATGGAAAAGAGAGAAATTAGGTTAATTTTATTGAAGTTGGTCAAAAGTAAGAGAAAAAATATGGAAAAAGAATTTGGGAATCATAAATTAATAAATGTAGGAAAATAAATGTAAGAAATGAGTAAAGTAAAAAAATCCAAAAAAGAAAAGTGACTAAATTAAAAAAAAAAAAAACGAAGGGAGCATTTCCCTTGATATTATACAAAGAACTTTAGTGCTTGTTTGGTAACACTAAGGCCCTGTTTACTAGAGCGTAAAATGTTTTCCTTGAAAATAGTTTTCCCATTTTACATCATTTACTTTGGGTGAAAAAAATAACATGTAAAATTTGGAGTGAAAACTCATTTTACACCATAGTGGAAACATTTTTCCCCAAATTTGGAAGTAAAATGTATTTACCGTGCAAGTAAACAATGGAAAATTTCGATGAAAATGAGTTTTCCAAGGTAAAATATTTTTCATGGAAAACCATTTTACATCGAAAACGTTTTATACCCAAGTAAACGGAAATTCCCATAGGCAATCAAAATTCCTAGGAAATACATAAATGCAATGTTGTTTGGTTGAAAAAAAAGTGCAAAATGGAGGAAGTTTAAATTCCTATGAATTTCGAATTCCTACATAATGTAGGAATTTAATGACCAGGCCCACCCTAGATCATTCAAAATTTATAGAAATTATAATTTCCCTAATGATAACCAAACACAAACTATCAATTCCGATTTCCGAAAATTTAAGTGAGGAAAGTTAATTCTCATGAAATATAAATTACCATGAGAAATTAATTTCCATTGCAAGTTTGCAACCAAACAATGTCTTATACACACGAAAAATAAGACTAGCAGCAATCCTTCATGATAAATGTGAATATGTGATGAAAAATATTATGGGCCCATCTAATAAAAAAATGTGAAAAAAAATCATCTGGTCGAAATATTACATTGTGGAACACGCGAAATTATTAGTTCATCCAAAATTGTAACTCATAAAATATCACAATGGTATTTTTGTTATTTTATAAAAATATATTTTCAAAATATCAGTGTGATTAAGTGGAATCCCTCGTGGAACAAGGGGAAAATTTTCTTACCAAATTTATACCCTCTGTATCTGTCTATTTGGTAACTTAGTCTTTTCATATCGTTTAATTCGACTCAATACATACTTTTTAATAATATGCTCCCTTCGTCTCAATTTTGTTGTTACATTCATTTTTTTACATCTTTTGAGACACGACTTTAAATAAAAATAGATTGGACTACACATAATAAAAAATTATAAAAATTATATATTTGAAAAGTACACGTTAAAACGAATTAAACTAGATCTATCATGACTATGTTTTTCTTACGCTTATACAACTAGAAACAGTCAAAGACCATATGTGAACTGATAGAGTATATACTCCGTAATATATTCCTGAGCCTCAATTATAAGCTTAAGCATTTGTTTGACATGATTATTTAACATGATATCAGAGCCAACGTAACGCAAAAGGTCACGAGTTGGATCTCTTCTCTTTTTCCCTTCCAAGTGGAATTAATTCGCTACAAGGCAAAATGTAGTAATTAAATTTAGACAGATCGAGTATAATTTTTATAATATTTTTTTATTAAACTAAACAAAAGATAAAAGTGAATGGGGCATTTTTGAGGTACACAAAATTACATAAAAAAAAATTAAATAAATAAATAAAGGGACAGAGGAGTACTTCTTTTCATCTCAAAGTTACATAACTTGCATTGAATCATCATATCATCAATCATCAATTCTTAATAATCAAACACTTCAATTCAATGGCAGAAGTGAAATATGAGAACAAAGTGAATGTGAATATATTAGAATCTGAAGAAATATTAGCCACTGAATTAGCAAAGTACATTGCAAATTTGTCCCAAAAATTTGTCAAAGAAAGAGGAGCTTTCACTGTTGTTCTTTCCGGGGGATATCTCATCCACAATCTCAGGTTATTCTAACTTCTGCCATTTTCTTAATACATGAAATTTCTTAATTAATTCTAAATATTTAATTTATTTTGATTATTCATTTAATTTCTTAATAGGAAATTAGTGGAACCACCATATGTGGATTCAATTGATTGGTCAAAATGGCATGTGTTTTGGCTTGATGAAAGGGTTGTTCCAAGAGATCACCCTGATAGCAATTATAAGCTTGCTTTTGATGGTTTCATGTCCAAGGTATGAATTATGATCTTGTTTTTCAATACTTGGCAAATCAGTCGGTCAGGTCGTTATTGATATGTCAATACTAAGGCTCTCTTCTTCGAGACTGATCTGGTCTGATCTGATCTGATTTGTTTTGAGTTTTGTCTGATCTGATCTGATTTGAGTTTTTCTGATTTGATTTGATTATATTTATATTTATATTTATATTTATATTTTTATTTTTTTATGTTTATTTTTATTTTATTTATTTTTATTTTTATTTTTATTAGGGACAAAAATTTAATGAGCCCAAAGCCTCAAGCTCATTTCATTTCACCTCTTCAGTATTTTACTTTTCATTATTTTCAAACCCTTCATTCAATCTGACTCCAAAACCGTCACCGAAAAAGTCGACCAAATAATCACCGTCGGAAAAGTCATTCCGAAAACCGTCGTCGGACAAGTCGTCCCGAAAACCGTCGCCGAAAAACGCGGCCTGCAAATCGTCGCCGGAAAAGTCGGCCAAATAATCACCGCCGAAAAAAGTCAGTCCGAAACCGTCGTCGGAAAAGTCGTCCTGAAAATCGTCGCCGAAAAACTCGGCTTGAAAATCGTAGCCGGAAAAGTCGGTCGAATAATCACCGCTGGAAAAGTCAACCGGATTATCATCGCCGAAAAAGTCATTCCGAAAACCGTCGTCGGAAAAGTCGTCCCGAAAATTGTCGCCGGAAAAGTCGGCCGAATAATCAACGCTGAAAAAGTCAGTCCGAAAACCGTTGTCGGAAAATGTTGAGCGGAAAAGAAGCAGCAAACAACAACAACAGCAACAGCACCAACAACAACAACACCAACAGCACCAACAGCACCAACAACAACAACAACAACAACAACAACAAAGAATAATAATGTCTGATCTGATCTGATCTGATTACTGTAGCTTTTAAGTCCAAAAGAACAGGGCCTAAGTGTTTCAGTCATTTCAACTCATTTTTCAGTAACGGGTTGAATTTTTTTTTTTTTGTTCGTGGCCCAAAGTTTTTGGTGAATCAAGTTTAATTTTTTTAATTGGTCTTTTTTCTTCAATGTTTTGCAAAAGATAAGCTAACTTATTGGTCTTTAGGAGTTGAAAAATGCAAAATGTAACTAAACTAACTAGGAATTTTTCATCGAAATATTTCCTCTTTTTTTTTTATTACAAAAAGTAGACTTATGCACTATTTACATTTATAACTTTGACTAATATTTTTGATTTGTACATAATAATGTAAAACATATTCAAGTGGGATCTCGTTGGATTTATCTTGTGGCCTAATATTATTTGCATTTGTATAGAACTATGCTTGGAAAATCGGTCGGTTAGGTCGCTACTTAAAAACAGGTTTTCGGGATCGGCCAAAAACAGGCTTCAGGTTCTATTTTTTTGTTCATGTCTGGGTCAGTTTTCAAGTCGATATTAAGCCGAGTTTGTTTTTGTCATGCATATTTAGAAGTATATTTTAGGAGCGTAGCTAAAGGGTAAATTAGATTAGTTGGTTAAAGTTGGTACCTAACATTCAAACACACACCACCCAAATGACCAACTATTGATGATGAACAATTTCATGGTTGACTATGAACAAACGAACACTTTGATGAATTATTGATGATGAATGAACAATTTGAGTTGAAAATGAACATTTAATTTATCCAGGTACCTATCCTAATCGGGCAAGTTTATGCAATCAATGATGCACTCTCCCCTGAAGATGCAGCTGAAGATTACGAAACCCGTCTCAAAAAACTTGTCGAAAACAATGTGATTGCAACATCATCACAAGCAACAAGTTTCCCAAAATTCGACCTAATGCTTTTGGGGATGGGTCCAGATGGGCATGTTGCATCTTTGTTTCCTGGTCATCCTCTGCTAAAAGAGGATAAAAAATGGGTGACATTTATTAAGGACTCACCAAAACCACCTCCGGAGCGAATCACTCTAACATTCCCTGTGATAAATTCTTCTGCATACATTGCCCTTGTGGTTAGTGGCAATGGTGAGGTCAATGCAGTGAAGAAGGCGCTCGGTGACAAGACTAGTGCCGATGTTCTGCCTGCTCAAATGGTCTCCCCTGAAGACGATATGACTTGGTTTCTAGACAAGGAAGCTGCCTCACTGCTGATGTAGTCTTGTTTAATTTGAGGTTTAATTTTCATGTGATTGCAAGTGTGAATTGAACTTGCTAGGTTGCTATAGAATAAAGCATTAGTGTAATTAAGCGTCCTATTGCAAGGATTAGCTAGTATATTCTATTGAGTGAAATTGCTGTGTGTAATGACTAATGAGGGTTATTAGCCCTTCTAAATGTTCTATATTGGCTATAATAATATGCTACAAAACTTGAGGTGGCAACAAAATCAATTGGTCCGATCATGCCATTTAGAGTAACATTTTGTTCATTTTTGCGTTTAGAAGTGAGTCAATTTTCTCATTTGTGTAGCACAAAGGAGCAATCTCGGTTTAGAAGTGAACAACATTTTGCTCATTTTTGTAAAATTAGCAGTTCTGGTTTAGAAGTGATTGAAATATTGCTCATTTTTTGTAAATGAGCAATTTGAGTTTATAAATGAGTAAAACATAGCTTATTTCTGCAAACTGAGTAATTTGGGTTTAAAATTGAGTAAAATTTTGCTAATTGGCAATGTGAATTAAAAAGAAAAAAAGCTAGCAAGTTTCTCAATAATTGAGCATAAATTCATTATGTTTGAACATTCATTATAAACACAAAGGCTACTGGATCATAATTCATAAGAGGAGGAGGGAGGCCGGATAAAAAAGACGTACATTATTCAAAATGGCAAAGGATTGTAGAAAAGTATCGTTTATGCTAAATGTGGTCATTAGGGTTGCATATAAGAAATAATTATTGTACTTAAAATAGTAATAAGTTGTAAATTCGTGATAAAATTACACAAATTAATGTATTAAATGATCAATTACTTCATATTCTTTTTCAGTTTTAACTTTTTATAAGTTTCCTCAAGGGCTGCGTATATCTTTTCCAACAACCATTACCACCAATTTGGTTTTTGGTAATAAATTGTGGTAATGGTAATAGATTTAAAGTATTATTTTGTTAAGTTTTCTTTAATATTTTTATTAAGTCAACTTATCAGATTTAAACATGTCATGTCAGCTCAAATAAATTGAAAAGAACGCAGCACAATCTCCATGAAAAACAGGAGCGGACCCAGAAATTTTAAGAAGGTGTAGCACCAAAACTATAAAAAATAACGTACATTTAACTTTGAATAATATATATTATAACTTCTCAAAAAAAAAAAAAAACAATACTTTGTGTTGTTTCGCATTACATATGATCAATATGTTTTTTTTTGACTGAGGCATATGATAAACCTCAATGGGAATGAATATGGTTCAAAGATTACTCAATGAGAAGGAGATTGGTAAGAAATGTTTAAATTAAAAATGGAAAAAATATTTGTATAATACTCCCTCTGTTTTTAAATGTAATATGCTAACTTTGAACACTATTCATCCAACACACTTTGAATACTAATTGTTGTTTGTACATAAGGTAAAATATAACCAAGGGAATTTTATTGGATTCATGTTGGTACACACTATTAAAAATAAAATTTTATTATAATTTTTACAATTATTGTTAGTCAAAGTTATGTCTCGACAAATATGAAAAGTCAAAGGTTAAATTTGAAAATAATGGAGAAAGTACTATAATAGTTCACCATTTTAGATGAGTGTTGGTACGTAGTAGGTAGAACCATAGAAATTTGGAAATCTAACAAGTGTGGTTCCCATGTGAAGAAAGCAAAATGTAATGTCAAAACTCAATTGAAGAAAGAAAAAAAAAGGTAGAAGTGTAGTCTACAGGATTGGACTCGCGACCTAAGAAGCAAGAATTGAGGTTTTTAACCGCTGAAGCACATCCTCTTAAGTGTAATTTGATTCTATGATAATAATGATATTCTGTATTTCACCTGTAACACGTCCACACCCTTCAAATGTGAGTCCGCCCCTGATGAAAAACATATTTTCATTTCCAAATTTAAATTTTCTTCTTATTGATATTGGATGTGAATGGATACTTAAAAATAAAATTTTATAAATTAGACTTAAACTAGCACATAAATGAATTTGATACTTCATCATTATCAATCTCTTCAAGATGTTGTGCTCCCGCTAATTCTTCAACATGTTCACCACTTAATTCTATTGGAGTAGCATTGCTACTACAACCTCCACCTGGAGATTGGTTCATATTTTGAGTTAAATGTTCTGATATAGGGAAAAAAGGGGTATTACCAAAAGATTGTTGATAGGATTGGGAATTATGAGGAAAATGTGGTTGCATTGGTGGAATATTATTGAAATTTGTTGGTCTTGGTTGACTACTACACCATTGAAAAAATGCAGCTTGAATTTGAGGATTGCTCAACAGATTAGGGTCAACAGGAGGATTAGATTGGTTAAATTGAAAGTTTGAATTGTTAGGAAAATTCGGGTAACGACCGTAATTAGAATTATTACGATCCATATTGAAGACTCTAAGAAATTGGAAGTGAAATGGAGAAAAATAAACTTGAAAATATGGAGATTAGAATAATTTTGTGTTTAAGAGTATTGTACAAGTGAAACTAAAACTTTGTGAAAATATAGCAAATTTATACTCATTTTATAGACAAAATTTTTTTATGACCGTTGGTGTTTTCGGATTTCAAAAATAAGTTACCGTTTGCAAATTATAGCCGTTATAATATTTTGGAGAAAAAAAAAATCAAAGCCAATAAAATTTTATGATCGTTGGTGTTTTCGGATTTCAAAAATAAGTTACCGTTTGCAAATTATAGCCGTTATAATATTTGGAGAAAAAAAAATCAAAGCCACTTGTCGGAATGAAGTATGAACAAAAATTGAAAAAAAAGGGAACTAGCCGTTGGAGATAGCAGTATGCGTGGGTTTTGTATATTTTAATGTGTAATTTTGCACAAGAGACGAGGTAAGCTTCCTTTTAGCAGAAAGAAAATGGATCATTCCTCTTTTTAAGAGGATCCTTTCCCAACACACAACATTCATGAAGATTGACTAAAGAGTCTTAAAAAGATTGGGAAAGGTCCCAATAGTGGTGCTTTAATAGAATGAATTTTTTATTTTTCCGGCTTAATTTCCTCACAAAATGATCATGATCGGATCCCCTATTTGGTCACTCACTCACTCACTCACTCAGTGACTCGCACTCTTATATTGACTTATATTCCCCAATTACAACCAAAAATCCCTAAAAAAAAATGCTTTCTTCAATTTCAGAGAAATCTGTGTATCACTTCTCAGTGATCTTCCTCAACCTCATCTCACCTCCAACCTTCATAGCCTGTCATTTCATTCAAGCCCCATATGGCCGCCATATCCGATCTTCATGGGGCCCCACTATCCCTTCTTGGCTCTCTTGGTTCCTCATGGAAAGCCCCACTATTCTCTTCTCTCTCCTCATCTACCCTTTTGGCCGCCACGTGTCCTCTCTCCGTTCCCTCTCTCTCCTCTCAATCTTCCTCCTCCACTACTTCCACCGTACCGTCATTTACCCGCTTCGCCTCCGCCGCAAAACCACCGGCAGTTTTCCGATCTCTGTCTCTCTCATGGCCTTCTCATTCAACTTGCTGAATTCGTATGTTCAGATTAGATGGGTTTCCCACTACGGCGACTATGATTCCGATGAGTGGTTTTGGGGGCGGTTTTTCGGAGGATTGGCGGTGTTTCTTGTTGGGATGGCGGTGAATGTGAAATCGGATTTGGTTTTGGTGGGCTTAAAGGCCCAAGGTGGTGGGTATAAGATTCCTAGAGGTGGGCCTTTTGAGTTAGTGAGCTGCCCGAATTATTTGGGGGAAATTATAGAGTGGTTGGGCTGGGCTGTAATGACATGGTCTTGGGCCGGGTTTGGGTTTTTCTTGTATACTTGTGCTAATTTGATGCCAAGGGCATATGGTCATCATAAGTGGTACTTGGAAAAGTTTAAGGAAGAATATCCAAAGAATAGGAAAGCTGTAATCCCTTTCTTGTACTAATAATATTAATATACGTTTATTCATGTTGCTAAAACTAGTACAAAAATACATTTGTATTAGCATCAAAAAAAGCTTAGCAAGTAATCAGAGGATTTGCCTGCTAAATGAAGATGAAAAGAAAAGGTATTTGTGTGAAATTTTTGAGTTTCAAAGCAAATTCATTGCACTGGCATTTACATAAAGCATGCCATTATGGACCACTTTTTTGGTCTAAGGCTAAGTTTGGTTGATATGGCGGAAAAAACAAAAAACAATTTACAATGAAAAACACAAACAGATTTTTCTGTTTTTTGTATCATATAAGAAAAAAGATCGAAAATAATGAAAATGAAAGGAAAGGGGAAGACTGAGGAGGGAGTGTACATGTGAGAAATAAAAAAGGACAATAGTTTTGTCTTTATTTTGAAAAGAATACTTCCTCCTTTTTGAAAAAAAACGCAACAAATTGGATGACATAGACTCCTAGTTCATATAGAAATAAAAGACTTACAAAAATGGAAAGATTAAAATTGTTGCATTTATTTTGAAATTTTCAAAAATGGAAATTGTTGCGTTTATTTTGAAACAAATGAAGTACTCCCTTTGTAACATATTAATGACAACAAGTTATTTTGCACGCACTTTAATAAAGCAATTTAATGGTGCAAACGAACGAATTGATCAAAATTTACTTTAAGATTATTAACTTATAAATTATGATCTCAATCTTACTTGTATTAAAACCATTTTGATTAATTTGTTCATTTAAACCCTTAAATCATTACCTTAAAGTGCGTGCAAAATGACTTGTTGCCATTAATATGTTATGGAGGGAGTATTATTTTTCTTGATATTGGAAAATGATTTCATATTACTTTAGAAACTGAACCATGTAAATTTAAAAATAGAGGAAATTAATTTTTCAGAAGAATGTTTTCCTATCAAATGGAATCTAAAAGGTATGGATAACGTAAAAATAAAATAGATTTAATAAAAAAATTGTGCACGAGCCTCAAGAGCAAATATTGTAGAAAGGATTCAACTTTTTGTTTCAATGTTTAATATTAGGTGTTTGTTTGGTTGCAAAGAATTAATTTCTTATATGAATTATACAGTAATTAAATTTATTTATATGAATTACAATGTTTTAACATCTTGTTTTGTTGTTGTGTAGAAATTTATAAATCTCATGAATTATAAATGATCAAGTAGATGTTTAATTGGACCCCTGAAAGCAAATTCGTGAAAATTTTGAACACCAATAGCAATTAAAAGCAACCAAACAACACCCTATATCTAATAAGTAGTCATTATTGTTATAGCAGAAAGAATTGAAACAATGAAGAAAAAATTGTCATGCCAGGTTAAACCCCATGGACTAATTTAGCTTGCTAAGATTACTTTTGACTGGTTCAAACATTATTTGCACAATCCAGAAGGTATTTTCAGGTTGTTGTATTCCTAAGAAGTAAACATGAAGTTGTTATTGAATATCCAAAACACTGTCATTACAGATTATGTATAACGCTTTATCATAAAATAAGGAGAAAAAATATCAAATTGATGCTCATAACATAATATGAATGTAGTACGGAGTATTTATTAGCCAAGACTTGCACATTATTATTGTTTTTTTAATCACTCTTCAAACCCAATATCTGTAAATATATTCACGTATCAGAGATTACTTATCTAGCATCCACTATGTGTTTTCATATAATCATATATTTGCATATGAAAGATTAATTGGGCGTTGTGCCTGACCAGATTGGGCGGTGGTATTTGGGTTTTGCGGTTAAACTTCATGCAAAGTCCCCAGTTACTGCGGAACTGCTGACCATAAAGCATGGCCTTATGATGTGTAAAGAACATGGGTTGAATAAATTAATGGATGCTTCCATTTTCCATTCAAAAAATATGAAAGATTAATTGAAGCATATAGTGATTTAGGACCAAATTCACCGTCTATAAAGGAATGATAGAGCTTGGATATAGAAGACAGACATCTATAGAGGAATGGACTAGCAAAAGCTTCTCATAACTATCAAAATTTGTTATGCACCATTTTACTAGTCACTGCAACTATAATTACAAGAGAACTAAGCTAAACTATATATACACATTCTCAACTATCTCTTGTCAACCTAAGCTTAGCAATAAAACATTACATTTTTGACCTTGTCTTTCAATTCTGGCAGAGGGCGGACGCTTTGCCCATTGCTTGTGCGTGAATTATGTGATCCTCCCGAACCATCGGAACTATCAGGCTCCATGTAGAATCGAGCTCTGTATGCTGCCAGGTGAGCATAATATGCTGGAGGTACTGCATGAGATACACAACACTGTTAGTTTACAGCTTAAAGAACTTCAGACAGACTGTCCCCGCAGAAATATCAATAAATTCAGCACTCTTCTGCATTTTCATAAATAAAATATTTTAGCCTAAGTTTTTTTTTTTTTTTTAAAAAAACTAAATGTGTAAGCTGCATGAATTGAGAGAGATAATTATATTACCTACTGAGACAGATCGTGTGCAACGAGCATACCTGCAACAATGACAGCAATAACAACAGAATAAGTATGCTTGAGCAAAATTGTTATAAGAGAGAAATATTTGCCCTTAGGAAAGCAGTATTTTACATAAATCGTATTTAAATACGGGGTACCCTAGTGTTTTAAACTAATGTAATAGATGCCCTTTTATGACTAAAAAAGGTTAGTTTTTCGATGTTATTTAATGTTATCATATAAGATTAGGCATCAGAATGAAGATATAAGAGAGAAATGGTCTTTGCCAAAAAAAAAAAACAGAGAAATGGTGCAAGTTGATTACAAATAACTGGGGAAAAAATATTCAAAAAATGGACTTTCGTTAGTTATAAAAGGGTAAGTTGTACAATTTTTAAAACCAAAGTGGTACATGTTGAATTCCTAATATAATGGGGATAACTTGTGAAATTCGTAAAACCTCGGGGTACCCCATGAAAAAACAGTTATATTTACTACCCGAATTGAAATATGTAGCAGGAAAAAGATCATCTTACGTATAACAGAGGTTGTTTGTTAGAGATTGTATCTCATCAGCTGAGAAATTGTTCTCATCCCAGAGAACATGGTAGTGAGCTGGTCTGCTGGTTCCCTGAAAAAGTCATCAAGGGTGATGCCATTGTTATTTTTAATGAAAACATGTAACCTAGAACTACATTATGAAAATTGATTTATACTCTCACCTGAATCCCGGCATGACTGCATAGGAAGAAGTCAAAATCAGTTGGATGACATATTTTAGAATCAACCACTGTGCCTGAAAAATGTAATGTCAAGATTTCAGAGTTACTAAACATAATCCAGTAATATACAAAGCAGCAAGGATGGCTAAAAATAAATTCAAACTCTTCTAAACTGAAATTTACCGGGTAATATGTTTCCACTCTTGTCGGTGCTTTTCTTGTCATTGTGATTGTTCGGCAATAATCTGGTATGATTACGCTTTTGGACCACAACAAATGTTACTGGAGGTTGATAGCCAGGTTCCAGTGATGCACATGCCTATAGTTTTTAAACTAAAAGTTAAGCATTGAAAAAACATTATTTATGATTGTAATGTGCAAGTGTTTGGAATACCTTTCTAATGGCATCAAGTTCATACAGTAGAACATGGTAGAACTGCCCATCACTGACACCATCCCTACATCAGATTACAAATCATTTTTAAATAAACCAATGTGAGTTTCAGATCCTTGGTTTATGTTAAGAAAATATTGACCATTTTATCTTTTGAAGAACATGAACATGTGCTAGTGTGCATTAGTCAGATCTCAGAAGGTCACGTAAAAAACAATGAAAATAGGTCATAATGAATTCATGAGTTCATGATGACATAAGGTGGTTTACCTGTAAAATATTATTCTCAAGGGCTTTTGTCCAGTGGCCCTCTTGAAGGAAAGCAAAAGTTCTCTGCAGCAGCATACATGTAGCAGTTTAGTGAAAGCACAGCAAATCATAGTTTAGTAATGACAACATTGTCAGACATGAAACGCATATAAACGCCCCCAATACCTCCTTAAAGAGAACCAAGTCAACCAACAAAAAAAAAAAAAAAAAACTTTAAATAATTCAAATTCTGGTCCTAATGATATGGTGCAGTATGAACAAGCTGAATTCTACTACTATTCAAGCTCACTGTAATAACAAGGCCCAGCCACTAGTAATCTAGTATACTGTATTCATGTTTTTTGTCCAGCGGTCTAGTCACAGTTAAAATAAGCTAAATACGAGAGGAGCAAGTTTTGTGTGTGGCCGGCCAAATGGTGTGGCCGGCAAAATGGTGTCGCCACACTTGTTCAAAAAAGTAACTCTTTTCATACATAGTAGTAACCCGTTTACTCTGAATAGTAAACTTATTTTGACTATACACCACTTTCATACAAGTAACCATTATTTTCCATTAGAGTAACTCCTCATGTATCCGAGCACTCGAGCAGCCTTATACTTCCATTGAAATAACGTTTCACATTAAAAAAAAAAAGGAGTATATATGTAGGTGGCTACATATAAGAATTTACCAATAAGGGATTGTCACTATTCAAGCTCACTGTGTTAACAAGACTCACCCACTCCAGACTAAGAATTAAAGGAGTTTAGACTTGGCCTTTAAAAAAAACAGTATGCATGCTTTTGCTCTAGACTCCAGACTAAGGTATAAAGTGTTCATGTCCATCTCATTGTGCTCAAAAGTAAACTGAAGAGTCTAGGTAATTAATGGGCAGCCGGCAGTGCATAATTTTGAAATTCTGTCATGCAAATATTCAGGCAGTAGTATAACTACGAGAAGAATAATGCAAACCTGATCATTCCTCCATTCACAGTCCCTTGTTGTGGATCTTGCGAGGTTTTGAACAGATCTTGTATAATTTCTTGTCTGTGAGCCTGAGCAGATACCATGCCAGCATACTTTGTCACTTCTGGCCAATCTTGAGATGCCACAACCTGTGAGATAGCAATTAAAGTTACTGAATATTTGAAAACATAACCTCTTAACTAATAATACAATCAATTTCAATCTTACAGCAGCGATGGATGGGCTTGTGTCTTCCCCACTTTCGGGATGAGTGACATCAGCTCCGAAAATTATTGTCGGTATGTCACTAACCATTGGAATTCTCAAGCTCAAAGCATCCAAAAGTACTGTATTTCTTCCTCCTAACTGTATATTGATTCATATGAGAAAATTCCTTCAAAGTTTAAAATGCTGTTAAATCAGATAAGAAGATTTTTAGCATACATACCTTGACATTAATTTTCAAGGACAAATTTGCTAAGTATTGTCGGGAAACTTTCAAAACATATTTGGTTAGGCAGCATTGTGAAATCAATCCCAAGTCTGTCTCACAAATGCGCTTCAGATCACCTACATTGGACAAAATCTCGGATATGAGTCCTAATTCCAGATGTCTAAATTATTTGAAATCATGGATCCCATTGCATCAGAATTATAGGAAATAATATAGTGAGATTGAAATTAAAATTTTCATAGCTAAAGCAGCAATAGCATGACGTCTTCATATTTTTAAGAATACATGTATGAACGTCCAAGAACCTAATAGCAATTATGAGCAACCAAGCACAAATTTTCAGAAGAATATATACCATATAGAGAGCCATTATTGTCTGGTAGAATGGCAATAACCAACTCCAACTCCTTTCCATCAAGTTTGCTTGTTGCAGCATTATATACATGTCTCAAAGCCTTCTTAACCTGGTCTGGTCGTGCAGAATGGATAGGGATTATAGGTTCAGGGTTGAACTCCTAGAAATTGAAGTAGAAGTGAGTGACATCAGTTCAAACTACTTATCCAAGAATGCTCAAGAGCAAAAGAAATCAGGATTCTACACTTCTCAGATTAAAGTCACTTGCATTTTATGAAGATTTAGCTAACTATAAATCACTTAGCACAATCTGAATAGCATATACTACCTCTGTTTTTTTTAGTTTACTCAGTTTGACTTTTGCACTATTCACAAAGTATACTTTGACTATCGTTTGTGATTATACATAAGAAAAAACATAATCATGTGGGGTCTCATTGGATTCGTTTTTACATGTATTTTTTAATATCTAGTTTTATATTATAATTTAGACAAACACACAATTAAAAATATTAATCTTCAAAGTTTTGTCTCGTCAAGTGTGAAAAGGTGAAGTGAGTAAACTAAAACCAAAACGGAGGGAGTAATTGATTATCCTTTTGTTCCTTCACTTGTTCACTGTTCATCTTAATTACCTTACACTCAAAATCATTTTATGAAATCTACATGTATTAGAATTGAAGCTTTACCATTCCAGAGACTTGACACATCTGCACCAACTGACGACAAAATCCACGAGCAGCAGTCTCTTGTACGCTTCTGGAGAAATTGATGCAAGCCCAGTAATTCACTGTGCTCCCGTTTATCACTTTCTATATTATCAAAACAAAATTTTCTTTATGTAAATGGTCACTCTCTTAAAATAACCAAGATAAAACTTCAACAATACAGTTTACTAACCTTGTTTAGCATGTTCCACTGACCAAGCTGGGGCAAGTGTTGTTTCTCTTTTCCAGTATCATGGTACTTCAGCTATAAGAAATGAATTTGGTTCCAATGAATATTCAGTAATTTTTCTAGCACAGAGAAGAGATGAAAAAAAGGGACGAGTTCAAAAACATACCCACGGAGCAGGAAGAACACGAGCCTCCACAGTTGCTAGCTTGTCATCTATCTTTATACCGAACTCTTGTGCTTGAGGATCTTGGTTATAGCCATTCTGGTGAACTATCTGCAAACAAAAGCAAGATGATTATTCTACGAATTAAATAGTTAACATAAACAGTTTTTAAAGTTCACGATCATCAATTTCAACAGAAAATACAGTAAAAAATAAATAAATTGAGGACCTGCAAAATATCTGCTTCCTGCTCACTTGGCCGTCTACATGTAACTTTGAGTAATGAAGTTATCTGCTTTTCATTCAATCTCCTTGTATATCTCTGACCATCAACTATTTTGCATGTCTGTCATCAACCATAGCAAAAATTAGAATCACTTAAACATCCACATAAGCTGTTAAGACCCACATGCTATTAGAAAACAAATTAACCATACCTCCATGGGCAAATAATTCACTTTCTTTTGATTCCCAACTTGAAGGCAAGGGAGGTGGCCGTATTGTATGGTAAAACCATAAACTTCTTGGAAATACTCAATCACTGACTTCATATTCATTTGTGCATCAACGGGGAAACTGTAACGTAATTCAGATGAACAGTGAACAAGTCAAGGAACAAAAGGATAAGAAGCCAATAACAAGGATGCAAGGAAAAAAAATAAATAATAAGTTTAATACATTAGCTCCCTGGTAGGCTGTGCTGACAATCCTGATACTCGATATTTCCTCCGTACACTTCCTCTGTGAGTAACTTCTACTTTAATGCCTCTAAGGGCTTTCTTGACCTGTACATGTAACATACTAAGTTGTTAATAAACCTTTTATATTATTAATTTATAACAGTCATTCTAATCACCAAATATTAGCCGAAACAAAAGGACCAGATGATGATGTTTTAAACCAAATTCTATTCTTAAAGCACTTTTGTCATGCCTGACCAAGTAGTTTGTTGGAAAGCTAATATAATTGCAAAGCTGATGTTTAACTTGTTTTACAGTTGTACTTTTAACTATAAACTTAAGCTGTCAACTCAATTAAATGGCTGATGATAAAGATTTGCCTAGAGTATGGAAGGCGTAACAAATTAACAAGGGTGAGGGAACACAATATTTCACTGATATACCTTAACAGAATCAGCATCAGACAGTGGTCGGGAGCGTACATCTTTCCCCAAAATTTGAGCTACAAAGTCTACTACTGGAAGTGGTTCTATGAATGCACTTGCTGACATATCTGATCGATCAAAACAGTGGTGTTACGGCCTCACAAAATGTAATGCTGCAAACTTATTCAATAACAAGAAAACTGCTGTAAAATAAGAGACACCCACCGATATTCAGGGCCAACCCCATCTGTGTGGGTTTTACACTCTGATAGAAACCACGCCATGAGTGCAAACCACCACCGAGTTGATGAGGCCTTTGAATACTAGGAGAATAGAATAATCTTCCAAATGATGAATACCTTGAGGTTTCCCATATTTATGAAAAAAGTCAATAAAGAGTTGATGCACATTTGCTTTTAAAAATAAACTTAGATCTGAAGAATATAACCAATAGGCATACACACCTCTTTCCTGCCATTTCCCTCAAGACAGTATCAATGACTGTGAGAGCTTCTTGAGGTGCTTTAACCTGTTTACCTGCAAGAAGCTCCTGTAGTTCATGCATTCGAGCAAACCCGATAAACTGGATTTTCACGACGAATTCATTATCCCTAATGCAAAGAGTAGCAAATTAGCAACACTTCCACAACTAACATGTCAATAAAAAATGGAGGTAACAAAATAGCATACTTCTTCGATTCAAACCCTTCACACGCTTCAACCAATATAACCTTGAACTCTTTTGACGTAAACGGCAATAATCCAGCAGTATAAAGATTCTTCTTCCCATCATAAACAGGAATTCTTGTGCCCAAGTTAGTTTCTTTGTTAAGTTTTACTAGCTCGGCCATGATAGCTTTATTCAGTTTACTTGACTTCACTTCAGGAGTTATGGTAACCTGGAAAAATGGCCCAAAATTAAGACAGTAAACCACTTCCATCATCACTATCAAATCTAAAGTGCACATAACCAGCTACTCCCTCCATTCCCAGAAGTTAGTTACAAATTCCGTTTTGGTTTTTTTCTTTGTTGGTTACAATTAGAATCTTCCAATTATAGCTATAACCTCAAAAACAATTTTATGGAAGATTGGTCCATTAATTTATGGAATAGTGATGTTTATAAGGCTTAAATCAGATTTTTAGGATACCAGTTCATTAATTACTGCATTCCAAAATTACAAAATCAAAATTAATTACTCCATTCGAAGTTAAATCTATTTTTTAGTTCCCATTAAAAAAAATTAACTCACTAACACTTTTCTTACTTAGCGCACTAGATACCAAATGTAACTAACTTATAGCAGCAGAAGGTTACTTACATTATATTGACACAAATCCGACCTGGATAATTCAGCAAGAAAATAATTGGCCTTAACAACACACTTAGTCCCCAACTGACCAAAACCCGGTCTTCGTTGGAACACAATGCTCTTGTTTGATGTGGGAGGGTCAACATGCAGCTCAAGTTTCTCATCAGTACGTAAATCTTCAACCATAGCACCTTTTGGCTTTCTTCTACCTCTCCTCCGTTTGGCATTTTTAGGAGCATCTTCCAGTCTCTCTTTTGAACTCAGGAAGAGTTTGTTAGATGCCTGCTGAATCACTAAGCTGTTATCCACAGGTTTCTTGGAGATCACATGCTTTTGTTCCGGGTCTCTCAACTGTGGATTAGGCATCGCTGTAATATAGAAGTATTAGTTTCAATAAGAAGTCAAAGGTCTGAAATTGGGTTTTTGACAAATGAAACACTAGGTTGAGAATGTTGAGTTGAAGACTTGAAGTAGTGCAGATTGTAAATTCAAAGGTAGAAAGTGGACTTGTGAAGTAAATGGCACAGTATTTAACTTTGCCCAGAAAAAAAAACATTCAAGTTCAAGTATAAATGGAAAAAAAAAAACAACTAGGGCACTATATTTACTCCACAAGGAAGAGGCCAAAACAACATTTTCTTATGTTCGTGAAATTTTTTCACAAGGAGAAACAAACAATCAGGCAACATGCAAGCATTCAGATCATGCAAAATAAAACTCAATAAAGGCATTAAAAACTATCTTACACCTCAGCTGGATGCCTGGAAATCAATTTCCAGCTATATAATAAAAATTATACAACCAAATAGTAATTCATATGCTATTTACCTGATTTCTGACCAAGAAGTATAGAATTCCTTTATCAAAATAGCTCAGCAAACAAGAAAAGAGTTCTTCTCAAATTTAACTAGTTTTCTCACTCACTCACTGTACCCAGCAAAACAAAGTATGAATAGATTTGCAAGGTAGAAAGAAGACAAATGAACCCAGAACATAAACTAGCTTTTTATCCCCTATTAATTATGTTCTGAACATTCTTAAACGTTATTCTACCATTCTACGTCACCAAGAAACTGCATCAATCCCAACTTTAGTCCACCAAACACAGTATGGGGTAATTTTTTATTTTTTTTCAAAACTTACTCCTAAACCCATAATTCGAAAGAGGTGACACAGGACTTGTTTGGTTGAAAGAGTTTTGATGAGAGTTTAGCGTTTTTGAGAGAGTTTAGAGTTTTGACCAAACAAAACTCTAATTTAGGTGTTTGGTAAAATAGAGTTTAAAAGAGAGTTTTGTACCAAAAACTCTGATCAAAACTCTCTTTAGAAAAAGTTGGGTTAGGCAGCTTTTTCTTCAGAGTTTTGGAGAGAGAAATATTAATTGACTAATTTGTCCACATATTAAAACCTATTAAAACCTAACAAGTTATTTTTAAATGTCCATAAATGTCATTTTACACAACAAAAATCTAAGCAATCAGCTATGTGTTACCAAACACCTTTAAACAATCAACTATTTAAATCAGCAGTCAAATCCTCTAAACAAAAAGTAATCATATAACCACAAACTCTAAACTCTAACCTCTAAACTCTAATCACCAAACAAGGCCACAGTGTATGGGAATAACTGGACACGAGAGAGAACTTCCCGTGGCAAAACACCAATTTCCATGGTCAAAAAAGGGATAAAGAATTTACTTTTTTATGGGGATTTACCAAAGCAAGCAAAAATAATTTAAAAAATAAATAAATTATAATTAATCAAAGTAACATCAATATCAAATGGCTAAGTGGTCCCCTTAAGGTATGCTAGGAAAGAGGACAGCCCCTTGGATTTTTTTATAGGACAGTTTCGGAAGCTAGCAAAGAAAGGAGGCTTCTTCTAGTCTTTTTTTTTAACCTTTTATATTTTATGAAGAAAAAGAAGTTCCAACAAAGCATAAAGAAAGTACTCATCTGTTTAACAGTGACAAAACGGTAGGAGACAATACAGCAAATAGAGAATATCAGTGGGCAAAACTGTAAGGAGGGATTTGGATAACTCAGGAGGAGAGAGAAACCGTGGAGTTTTTAAGGTCCACACAGTAGTAGATAGTGGTGTAGTTTTGTTTACTAGTAACCAGACATACATAATGCATCTGCAAATCCTCTGCTGCTGCTGCCACTGCTATTGCTCCTACCCTTATGATAACTGCAACATTGTCAGTACAGTACTGACCTTTTTTTTGTTTAATGGGCTGACTCCTTTCCCTCGTTTTGTTTCACCGTTTCTACTTTCATTTTTTTTTTTACAGAATGCTCTTTGATGAGGTTTGCGACCATCCAGCAGAGTCCAGCAATTTCTTCCCAACTCAAAAGGACAGGAAAGAAACGACTCAGTGGATCCTCCCAATACCCATAGACAAGCTACACATCAAAAGAGAGAAAAAAAAAGTGGCAACATTTATCTTTTGTACGTGTTAAATCTTTGCCCCATTTTCTTCCTTTTTTTATTCTTTTTTCATTTTCTTGTTTACAATTGTGCAAAATCTTTGCTCCATTTTACTTTAAGGTAATCTTTCTCTCCACAATTTTTACACATGGTGGAGCCCACACCAAATCCTTGCAATTTTCTCTATTTTTTTTTAATGAAATTTGATTTCTTTCTGTTTTACAACAAACCAAACAAGCATTTGATATATACAATCAATGAAAACGATACTTGCTGTTTTGTCTCATAGAAACAATAAAAGCTACAGCCGTATTGCTGCAGGCGCATGCATTTTCTTCTACACACACAATAATGCCCACATAATTTGAAAATCATTGTTGCGTAACTCTAATAATATCTAAGAAGTCGTTTGGTTACCATGGGAAGTCTCATTGGGAAATTTCCTATGTATAATTTCCTGAAATAACTTTTTTGTTTTGTTGGTCATAAAAATTTTATAATTGACACAAGAATTACTCGTCACTAAGTGGGAAGTTGGATTACCTATTTCCTTCCCTTCATGGGAACTTGTGAGTGAACCTAACGACGTCGAAAATCAAACTGCCATCCCTCACAGCTTAAGTCATGCTTAAACACTTACACATGAGATTGAGAGATGTGAACTTGGATAGGGAGATAAGGTTGTCACCTTCAAGACCCAAGACCCATGTTTAATTATCATTACCCTTTCCATAGTCAAAACCCCTTCTTATTCCTAAAGCAGATTCAAAAGTGGGGGGCCATGTGTACATTTCCAAAAAAAAATAGTCATGAAATTCACTCACCATATATGATCGTAGTAACAAAGTTGAAATAGTGATGAGATCTAACCTGGTACAAATCATTGTTTCCATGTGGCTAGCATCCATCCAGTACACTATTGAATGATTTCCAAGTTTCGGATTTATTGCCCTTTCACATGGCATGTTATGCAAAGATCAGGTAGAGGCTTGCAAGTCACAGCACATGTAGATTTTAGATTGACTGGCTACGGTAAGCCTTTTCTTCTTAGTCTCGACTCTCTACAATCATGACTCATGACAAACTAATAAAAAACCACTTTCTAGATCAAGATATTCTCAAATCTCAAGTACTTGGATAGCTCTAAAGGCCTAGGGCTTATTCTCTTCACGGGATTAGATGGGATTAGATTTAATTTGATTGGATAAGTTTAAATATTAATATCTTACACTATGTATAACAAAAAAATATAAAATTATGTATTCGGAAAATACATATCGAGACGAATCAAACACATCTCGTATGAATTTAGAATGAATTGGAATGAATTAGAATGGATTTGATTGGATTGAAATGGGTTGGAATTGAGATTATAAACTCGTGAATAAAACCAGCCCTTAAGGATACACATATATTTTAAGTATACATACACAAACGACCCGTTTGGTAACCGGTTATAAATTAAAGTAATGGGAATGAATTTATATGTAGATTTGGTTGAAAAATCAATATCTATTCCCATGATTGTGGTAACTTGCCTCCAAATTATCTAATTTTCTTTATAAATATCCACTCCCATCCAATATCAACATTTCTAAAAGTAATGGATGGTAATGAAAAATTTGAAGAAAATTTAGACTTGGGAATGAGAATATGTTTCCATGGAGATTGCAATTTATTTTTCCATGCTACATTATGTTTTATGTTTATTCTCATTAACACGATTTATTATTAATAACCAAACGGACCGAAAGTATATGCCTTCTTCTATTACTACCTCCATATCGCAATACTCGCTACATAAGTATGCAATACGTATTCCTAGGCAAAAAATAGATTTAAGGAGAGAGATAGAGTGAAAAAAATTTAATTGGGTCCACACCAAAAGTAAAGTTAAAAAAAGAAGCTACACATGAGTATTTTTATGACTAAATATAATTAAAAAATATTTGTTGCAAGTATTGTGTTACAGCAAAAAATGGCAGAAATTGCAAGTATTACGATTGTATGCAAGGATCACTTGCCCAAAATGTACGTGTATCATCCTTCCAAATATAGCCTAAGGGTCAGCAAATTCAAAATTATTGTATCTAATAAAAAACAGAATAACAATAAGTAATTAATTTTAAATGTAGTGTATTATTTCAGGTTGGACCTACCCCTATTATCAGAAAAGGAGCTGCATTTTGTTATTTGTGACCAGAGCCTGGTAAATCCAATTCCCCAACTGCAAACAGAAGTTCTTAGTCCATCTATCTATTTGGGCCGTGGGTGCTGTCCCTCACATTTCTCTCTTTCTCTCTGCCCCTCTCCAACAGTCCAACTTAAGAAACTAACAAATTAACAATCTGGTGTAGTCCTAGTCCAAAGCAATAAGTTGGCACTATAGTGAATAGAGGTTGACCACCAATTTAACTGGGCCGCCAACGTCCCCTTCAAAACAAAATATAACCAGGGGAGCCCAAACAAAAATAATGACACTAACTTGGACTATTAAGGTGCAACTACTGAAGAAATACTCTTATCATCGAAGAAAAAAAAAAAACACAGCACTACAGTCCAGCATGCATTAAACAAAACAGCATAAAAAATTGCATGTTCCACAAAGTATCCAAACATTGGCTTTATTCTCCAACCATTGTTAATAGCCTACATTGATCACAGATTCACAGTCCCTTAGTCCCCTACACCCACTTAGAGAGGGTATATCAATAACAGCTACATGCCTACACGTAGAACATATCAATAACAAAAGACCAAAATATGTGGGCTCACTTTCAACTTCTCTTGCAAGGACCAAAACCTTTTTATCTTTCACTGGTTATTGGCTATTTTTTTCCAACAATAGTTATTAATGTATGATCCCTCTTTGCCCCCTTCCTAAAAAAAGGTGCAACTGCAAGAGCCTCAGCTAATAAATGGTACTTATTACTTTATTAGCAGTAGAAACAATCATTAAATCAGTTGGATATACCTTGTCAATCCCAAGGACCAAAAGAAATTAATCTTTCCTTGAACAAATATTATCAACCTCAAAACAATCTTTAATATGCCCAATCGATGCAGTTATCAACCTATCATATAAAAAGATAAGTGGGATAATTATATATTTATATGGACTCATGCCCTAAGTAATGTCTTCCTTGTGACACATGACCTCTTAATAAGAAACTATAGATTCTCATATAAGTCATACTTGATACTTCCAAACTAGAGGGCATATTTTCAACCAATAGAACATGAACACCATGAATAATGATGAACCATTTTCAGCAATCCTTATGAGTAAACATCTAATTTAAATCCCACATTACGTAGCATGATTCAAGGGTAACAAGAAAAAGTCAAATTAATTGGAGACAGAGATTACATTAATTGCAGGTCACCCCATAGAAGAATAGAAGATCCTGGATCCTCCAATGGATGATTTGGTTTATTAATCAAGTATATGTGATTTCACTTTATATTAGCAGTTTCTTAACTAAGTTGCAAACTAATGTAATTACAGCTCTACTAATGTGTATTTACGCTCACCCCTGAATTTAAACTTTAGTTTACAAAAATATAATCTTTAGAGCATAAAATAATCTGCCTAAAGGATCCCTAAATTGTGTCACAATCGTTGTTAACCTAAGACTGTGTTTTTACTCCTAAAACACATTGGTGACTCCTTAGTCTTATTAATAACTGTGTTTTGTCAGTAATCTGATTTCCCTTCAAAAAAAATATGTCAATTCTTCTTTCCATACGTCAAAATGCTTAGGTCTAGAACGCCTTCTTGACAGCATAATGAAGGTGTCAAAAAAGGACAAGCCTTTCTTTGAGGCTCCATTATAAAAAAATACAAATATTATTAAATTTGATAGAATATTAGAAACGTGCATGGGCATTGGGCAACCCAATATGGAGAAGGAGAGTTCAGTCACCTACAAGTCAAAGGAGGTTCCTTCCTATAACCAATTGGTAATAGTAGGAGTAACTCCTACACTTATAAGTTAGTTTATCCTCTTCTCATTCTCCGATATGGGACACTCACTGGTGCACAAATATGGGGTTCAACAAATATTGACCCTACATTATCAAGGAAAATTCTAACAATAAAACCATTATTACAGCTATTGGTGGTTAATTTTGACATTGAGAAATTTACTCATTAAGTTTGAACCATTTAGTTTAAAAGAAAAATCAGAGAGAAATATCCCCAATTGTAGCTCCCACTCAAGCAAGGATGAATTGGCTACCTAGCCTATGCTTTTCCTATGACCATTTTATCATTATTCACCACTTCAACACAACTCTTAAACAAGCTCAAGTCAAATGATGAAACACTCGAGTGCAGCTAATCTACTTCTTATTTAAGAGTCAAAGAAAGATCTATTGTTTTCAACCATGGGAACTTCCAACCTATGCAAATCATCACTTTACCAATAAAAGTACAAAATTAAAACAAGAAATCAAGTTCATACTTGACTAAATTTAAGGAAGCATCATTTCTTGTGCACTCATAAACTTCATTTTAAAACAACAATTTGCATAAACTTGACACTCCAAAATTCACGTTAAGCCTCAATGGTTATGGGATCTATAATCATGAATCCATCAATATGAACTTCTTGTAACTTACACATTGATATTTAAGGTCTTGTTGTCTTAAAAAAAAAAAATCCTTTATTAGCTTTCTAGAAATAATTTTAAAATTATAATCAATCTAGTTTTTTATTACAAATTATTATTACAGCACCTAAATTATAAATCAATTATATCCCCACGGAAAAAATACATTTGCAAATCAATAAATAAATTTTGATTAATGAAATAAGATTTAATTTGTAAAAGGCAAGCTATTGATTAAGGGTAAGCCCTTATGAAGCATAATAAATGTTTAGTGCATATGCAATGCAAGACTTGCCCAAATTTTCTTCCTCTTCATCTCTTTCTTACACCTCATTTTCCCTCTCTTATATCTCATTTCCCATTTACTTTTTTCCCTATCTTTCCCAATTTATTTACAACTCCCTACAATACTTTTAGGATGCCCAACAATTTCTCTCCCATATTCTTATACACCCACCCACTTTTTATATAAAATAAAATATTCTCTAATGAAAGGGGGGAAAAAAACACAGCCCAACTTTTTTCATTTGGGAGCCCCTCCATCTTTAAGGGAGCCCCAAATGTGGGGCAACTTACCTCAATGGTAAGATTACCCATTGCAGGACAGAGAGAGAGAGAGAGAACAATTGGGGAGGGTCCCATTGTTGATTCTCTTAGATACAATCGTGATTAATATTTAATCATTTAATATACTTCTTAAATGACAATAATTTAGAAATGCATGCCAAACACATGTGTAGTTCAACGTAATTAATATTTGATCTAGATTAATAATTCTATTTTGACAACTTTATATGGAACCCTAAGGGTGTATATATCATTCATCATTGATTAATTAACATATTTTTAAGTTAGCAACTTTGCAAAGTCAAATGAGCTTTCAGTAGAAAGAATACTAACCCTGCCTGAGAGTGCTAGAAATGACAAGCTAACTTTCAATAATCAAAGTTTTTCCGACACACAAATAATAGAAATGAAAAAAAATTATAACCGCCGACTAAACAAAAGCAAAATGCCTAATAGTGTTTTTCAACAAAATATCACAAAAAACCCCAACACTCTAGAAAAAAGAATCCCCCATGCAAAGTTTGGGAACCACCCCAAAATAAAACCCAACCTTTAGAAAATAGAATCCCCCATGCAAAGTCATCATAAGAGATAATAAGGTTGGAATTGTGATTGCAGGAACAAAAGCTCTACATAAAAATTCGTTCATCCTTTTTGCTGAAACTTAAAAGAATTTTCCATGCTACTACCTTACATATTAAAGACCTCCAAATTGAGGGTTAGGGCCATTCCAATAGTTATGGGGTCCCTGTGCATTATTGATAAATGGACCCTAAAACGTTATTGTAGAAAAAATTATTCAAAACAAATAATACAAAAAATGACAATTTTAGTAACCTTAGTTATATTCGTGAATTACCGATTCTCTAAATTTGTCGGACCTATTAAGTACATTTGGAAAAGAGGATAATATTTGTCAATGTAATATTTGTTAAAATCAAAAGGCAAAAACTAACAAAACTCACACGATGCATGCTAGATAAGATGATAAAAAAATAATTAAATAAGCATTACTTATTCTAATTGATGCTTGATTTTAACATGTATCCCAATATTAATATTATTTTTCAGAATTACATTTAATGCCTATGCATGAAAAATAAATAAATAAATAAAAAGTATATATGGTGGGTTTGGGTAGGTTGCTATGTGTGGTTGTAGTGTACTCAATACCATACATATTGTTCTACATATTAGTGTATCACTCTTGCATTTGGGCTTAAAAAATTGAGAATGTTGTTGGATAAAGAATTGAACCCATGACTCTTGTAACTTTAAGAAAAACATTATGTATGTACTACCACTACTCCATCCTTTCTTATCTATTAATGAGATACATGTAGAAATATATATAGTAATTTTCAATAGGAGGCCCCATTTAGATTGGGGCCCTGTGCATTTTAAAGATTTACCTAGGAAACAAAATATACCCCATTTAGACATTTAGAGATTTCGATAAGATCCCCCATGGAAACAAAATGTTGTTAAAGACATTTAGAAAGCTCCATAGGTAAATCAACTCCATGATCCTAAAGATCCTAGATATTAAATTAGACCTCTTAAAATTCAACTCTTACCAAATAAAACATCGCATTAGGGAGACAGACCAAACGTCGAATTATTTAGCACACAAAGGACATGATCATATCAAGTTGACGTGTTGGTGCCACTGATGGACCATTGTCTTGACTTAATTTTGCGCAAGGATGCGCTAGGATACTCCTTTGATAGGGGGTAATTCGTTTTTCTTTCCTTTAAAAAAAGACTACCCATGCCCAAATTTATTGCAATACAAGTAACACTATATTTTTGGATTTGTTATCTATTGTATCATTTCATTAAATATAACATTAATTTATGCTAAATAAGATTAGGCATTTATATCGTTTGCATACAATGTGTTGCAAGAATTGCTCGGGTAAATTTTTGTAGTCATTTTGAATTTGGGGAAAATAACTATATGTGAGAAAATGTAACTTTCTTTTTTTTATCAATTTTTAACACAAATTTGATTGTTAAGACATGAGTCACTTCAAAAACATCAAGTACGCAAAATTAGGTAAATCTTAATTAGGTAAACCCTAAATCCATAACTAATGTTTTGTTTTAAAAAGTGTTATGATTGAAAAAAATCTAAAATATTGTGGTGACATATAGAATTTTGTAAAAAAATTAGTGCCAAATAGTAAAGCTCAAATTACAGTGGTACCAAATAAAGTTTCCCATAAATTAATAAGAAAAATCTAAAAATTGGCTTACAAGTTACAATTACTACAACAATTATTGTAACTTGTAAGCCATTCTTTTAAGATTTTCTTATTAATTGCAATTGTCTAACAAATGAGTTACCCTATATCAAGTAACTGAGGAGGACATGAGGTAGCACAGTAAATTTTAGCTATAAAAGCCAAGTTAATGTAAAGGGACAGCCTATAACTCTAATCCTTAAATCTTCTTCTACAGGTGATGTGAGACAAACAATATTGCAATAATCACATAGCAGAGCAGCATAAAAAAAAGTACTGTAATTATAAAATGGACTTTTGTAAACATAAGCCCCAATGTGTTAGCTAGATCTATGCCTCTCCAAAATGGCCTTAAATTCTTAATTTTAAAATTTAAATCAAAATCACAAGTCCATCGGCATATTTTATACTATACTTATTTTAATTAAAAATAACAATTTTATTAAATCAAATATTTATTACACTGATTTACTTTTTACTACTCCCTCCTTAAGTTATTAATTGCGATAATTTGAGATTTTTTTGTTCTTTCGACTTTATTTCAAATTATTGCAATTTATATGTTATGGCCTTATGGGGGAGCATTTTAAAAGAATATTAAATATTTATGGGCTTGTTCGGCACTCCCTCCGTAACAAAATAACTGCAATGATTTGACATAAAGTAAAAATGTCAAATCGTAGTTAATATGTTACAGAGGGAGTATTTTTTTTGTTTTCACTTTTTAGTTGGTTTCGAACAAGTTGGACTAATTTTTGTATGATTATAGGACTAATATCATATAATTTTGAAAAACAAAAAATCCACAATGTTACCAAACGGGTCTATACTATTACACATAGCCATTAGGGATGTGTATATCATTATTTTATTTTTATTTTTTGACGGAGGATGTGTATGTCATTAATTCATTATCATTACACTTTTTTTTTTGGGCAAAGGATTATCATTACACTTGATAAAAGGAAGTAAAATAAAAGGGACAACATGCCTAAGTTCAGAGTAGGTATTGTGTCAGACTGATCTGACAGTAACGTTTCTGTCAGACCAGTCTCCTAGACCTGGACACATATGGTTGAATCTGGACTCATATGTGTTTAACCTGGACATGTATTGGTAGACCTGGTCACATATTTGAAAACCTAGACACAAATTTGTAATCCTGGAAACATATTTGTAAACCTGGAAACATATTTGTAAACCTGGACACATATTGTTGGACCTGGACACATATTGTTAGACCTGGATACATAATGTTAAATCTGGACACATAATGTTGAATCTGGACACATATTGTTGAATCTGGACATATATTGTTAGACCTTGACACATATTATTAAACCTGGACATATATGGTTAAACCTGAACAAATTGTTAAACCTGGACAAAAATTTGTAAACCTGATGAAAATTTGTTTAACCTGGACACATATTATTAACACTGGACACATATTATTAACACTGGACACATATTATTAACACTGGACACATTGTGTTACCCCTGGACACATATTGTTAAACCTGGACACATATCTGTCTAACTTGGACATATATCGTTAAACCTGAAAATCTATTTATAAACCTGATGACATTTGTAAATCTGGTGAAACTTGTTTAGCCTGGAAAAATATTGTTAAACCTGGACAAATATTGTTGGACCTGAACACTACTTTTTTAACCTGGACAAATATTGTTGGACCTGAACACTATTTTTTTAACCTTGACACATATTACTAAACTTGAATCCCCTCATCATTTGTTAAGAAAATACAAGTATTGGACGGTCCGACACAATACTTTCACCTAAGTCTATATAGCCTAAAAATCTGTTTTTATTTTTTTACCTTTGGCATGACTAATAAACGGTAGACTACTAATAATAGCCAAACCCACTGGAGCACGCAAAAGAGCTGAGGCCACTCACACATGACAAACACTCCTTTCTCTCTCATAAATAACTGCCCCCTTCACTTCTCACGTTTTAAGCTCAATAAATGCCAAAACAAAAGAATATCCATCACACGCCTTCCTAGTTCATCCACTGCAAAAGATATGGAAGCGTTTGAAAATTGCAACACCCAAAAAAGACAAATCCCAACCAAATAAAACTATTTTTTTTTTTTAGGAAAAAAAAAAAACTATTGAATTTGAATTGCGAAGAACAATCTAGAGATATATCAAACAAAACTGCAATACCACTATATCAGTACACTATTCGTAACAAATGAGAAAGTAAATGGGGTAGAGCAAGTGAAAAAATTGAGTAGTAATTTCACATCATATTAACTTGGATCCTAAAGATGATGCAAAATCACATTTTACTTCTTGAGATTTATCCATCGGTCCAAAGTAGGAGTAATAGACTAGTAAGTACGGAGTAGAGAAGAAAGAGAGTAAAACCTTACGATATGATTTAACGTCTCCTGGCTTTTTTATACTCTCTTTATCTTATGCAATGCCGTTTAGCATCAACAATCGCTCCAGCAAGTAGGCTGCTACTACGCTGTTCGACTCCTCTTTTGATGCTGTAAAGTCTGATAAATCAACCTTCCAGGCCTAATCCCTATACTTTATTCTCTGGAAAATAAACAAAAACAAAATGCAGGCTGTAGTAAATTCTTGTTGGATTTTTGCAGATTGGTTGTTAAAACAATTACAACGTATAATCAGAACGTGTTTGGATCCAAATATAAACCACAGTAGCGATATTATGCAGCCAACATTACTGAAGAGATCTAACAGAAATCAGAATGAGAGAGTTGACATTTTGAGTGTGTGATTGTGACGTTCTTTTTTATTAACATTTTTATGAGCTAACACAAATTAATGATGTTGAGTGTTGATGGACCATGAAGAAAACCATGATGAACGTATTTTTTTTATTTACTGTAAAAAAAAAAAAGTAATGTTAAGCCTTTAATACATTTATTTTTTTTTATTGAGACCTTACATATATTTCTTAAAATGAACACAATTTATGAATTAGCACAAAACTACAGTGTTTGATACAACTTGTATGATATTAATTTGACATAAAATAAAATGAAAAATGTTAATGTATCATGTTCCTTATTTTTTTTTAAGTAAAAATTTAAAAAATCGCAATTAACTATACTTAGTACGGAGTACTAGCTTTTACGTTATTTCGCAAACTCCATTACGTTACACTTTGATAACATATTAACATTGAAAAAGATAAAAATTTACACATTATACATGCATTATACTTCTTCAAACTTGTTACTTATTCTCGCAATATGAATTTTCAATGCGTCTTTCTTAATTAAAAAAATAAAACCGGAAAATCAATGATTAAATTTGCAGAAAAAATGATGTGATTTAATAATCAGAAACATCGGAATCGAAAAATAATTACAAAAACAAAAATATCATGCAATAATTCAAACCTGAAGTCTCGCAAACTGGAATTTCTTTGCGTTCTCTAGAAGAATCAATGATTAAATTTCCAGAAAACACGAGCTTAATTACGTGATTCAGTAATCAGAAACTATCGCAGACGACAAATTCATTAAGAAACTTAAGCACAAACAAACTTGAGCAAGCGAAATTCAATTGAAACGAAGGAAATCCAACAGTGAGAGCCAAACAAAAACGAAGAACATTAAGAGAATAATTATTAAAAAAAAAAAAAAAAGAGTACCTGGCCTGGTTGAGAAATCGAAGAGAAGGAGATGTTGGAAGTGAAAGGTAGAAGTTAAGTATAGCAGAGAGCACTAACACTGAAACCAAGTGAAAGGGAATTTTATGGGGGGAAAATGGAAGCAAGTGAAGTTGGAAATGGTGAATATATATATAGTATAAGTGGAGTGTATGGTTTTAATAAAATGTTAATGGAGGTACGAAAATTATTAAATTAAAAAAAAAAGGAAAATGAGGAAAATGGCAGAGGTTAGTGTCACTTTTGATAAAGAAGCTTTAACAGCATTAAGGGGAGTAAAAAAAGGAGAGAAAGAGAGGGGGAGAGCTTTTTTGAGAACAAAAAGGCGTGCAAATACTGAGTTGAATAGAATTGAATAAAAACAACACAACACACAACATCTTTTGAACATTTTGGAAACTGAAAAAGATTATTGTTTTTTAAAAAGAAAAAAAAATGAGGGAATAATTAGTGAGGGGGGGAGATTGAAAAAGAATGGAAGTGGTGTTTAGCGGGTGTTTCATTATTTCGATAAAGCTGCTTCGGGTATAGAGATTCCTATGTAGGGAAATGAGAAAATAATTATAATACTAAGGTATTGTTTTGTTGCAATGACAATTAAATTTTTATGGTAATTTGAATTTTATGGGAATTAACTTCCCCTATCTGGGCTTGTTTACTTCAAATTATATTCACTTCAGTTCAGTTCATTTCTATTTAGTTTAATTAATACACTTTTATTCAGTTCATCTCTATCCAGCTAATGTAAACGAACCCTAATTCCTAGGAATTTCCAAATTCTGTTTTGTTAAATTTCCTAGAATTTTTATTTACCTAGAACGGGTTAGGTTAGCTATTTCCTACATTATGTGGGAATTAGAAATTCCTATGAATTCTAAATTCCTCCATTTTACACTTTTTTGGTTAACCAAACAACAATGTGTTATTGTATTTCCTAGGAATTTTGATTTCCCATGAAAATTTAGCTCAATCAAACAAGCCCTAAGTTTTCTTTTTTAAGAGTAGGTACATGGTTATAAACGTACTACTCCGTATCAATACCTTATCTTAGGGCCTTGAACGGTAGAGGGAAAGGGAAACTTCAACAACGTTGGGGGTATGATTTAAATTTGAACTCAGGCATCACTCCCGCGGTACCGTGTTCTTACCACTGAACCATAGTACAACCTTAGCAATTACTAAGATGTGATAAACTAATTGCTATAAGTAGTAGATTAAAAATTCTACTAATACATGTTGGTAAATATATATCTGTTCATTGTCAATTGTTAGTGAATGTTTAGCAAATGCATATAGCAACTTAGTGATTTTTCAATTGGTTTGGCAAACTCAAAACCATCGTGGCAGTGGTGGGCTGTTTAGGTGTCGATTTGGTGTTGGTCCCGATTTGATCATGGGCCAAGTCGGGTGGTTGCACCAGTGGCTTCTGCTGGTACTTGTTTTTGTCAATGGTTAATGGTCAGTGATAGTTGTTAAGGTGGTGAATGTGGTGAACAGTGGTGTTGGTGTTGGTGTTTGTGTTTGTTGGGCTGATTAGTTGTGTTAATTAAGACCGGATTAGTGCTTTAAACTTATATTATAAAATCTTTCTTAGCAAAGTATGAGTGGTACTGTCATTTTGAAGTTATGGAGGGAGTACGTACTAACTCATTGTCTACCTTCCAGCATAGCATTTTTTTGTAAAACAAGTTATGTTGTGAAAGTTTGACGAAAAATCCAAGAGTCATCGGATTGAATTGATGCTTATACATACATAAAAAAAAAGATTTTGTAGAACGACAATTTGCTAATATAGATTGGGCTATGAATTATTGTCATTTTTCTTGCAGAAATGCATATATAAGACCCCGCCCTTATGGCCTATCTCAGAATTGAAATTATTGAAATCTCTAAGGGGACGTTTGGTTGGGGGTAAGGAAAATGGAATCAACTTGGCTCATTCCCAAATGTACATAGAAAAGAGATGATAGAAAAGTAAATCTTTCGGTCTTTTCTATATACTTTTTTTTTAATAGGATAAAAAGATGTTACAAAGAAGATTATGTAGCCCTTCTAATCAGGGTCATACCTAATCTATCCTCCTCAAAAATATTACAAATTTGAGAAGGAGAAGTACACTGAACACATAAAGTCTTTCCTATGTACTAGTAGCCGTTGCCGGATAAAAAAAAGTTGCAACATTCTAAGACACACAAATTGTACTAAGATGAAACCTAGTTTAATTTGATTCTTAGCTAGGTGAAGAATTGGTGCTTTTTCGCTTCCTAGACCTTCGAGTGTACATTATTGTACTATATCCACTTATTGAAGATTCATTTTTTTAACCCTATTTAAAATTGGTTTAATTTATTTTTTTCTCATTTTGTTTACTTATCAAAACGTAACTTAGCTTTATTATAATTTATTGACTTTATTCAGTTCCAGCCTTATGATATTTATTTTTATTTATTTAAACTGTCAAAACTTAATTATTTTACACTATTGAAATTGATTTTGATTATATATTGTATGTATACATAAGCAATAAACATAAGGTGTAAAAAATGGACTCAACACCTTCGATCTTTTAAAATGTTATATGCCAAATGTGTTTTATATTATTGCTCCCATTTTAAGAGTTTCGATGTTCTATAATAACGTTTCTATTATTTTATATTTTTTTACTATATATTAAAAGACGACTATTCATTTTTTTTAATTCTCTCTTATCTTATTTGTTGGACACTCAAAGACCTTTTACACTCGTTCAAACAATTAAATAAACATATAATTTTTTTTACTAACAAAGGGTTCACCCGGACATTCTCTTTTCATATATTGATTAACATGAAGATTGAAACCGATATTCCAAATCGTATTTTATATCAGTCGTCAATATTGCAAATAAGAAAAGATGGAGCTCTAAATAAGGTCATGTTCTTTAGGACCTGATCTGATCTGATTAGGTGGGGGTATTATTTTGTGAGAGTATAAAATTAAAACAAAGCTGAACTGATCTGAAAAAGTTAAATCTGATCTGATCTGATTACTGTAGCTTTTAAGTCCAAAAGAAAAAGAGCCTAAATTATAGTACTCGTAATAAATTAAATAAAAAAAGGCAATAATAAGGAGAGTGCAGTACAAAATTAATCTAAGAGTTGCCTTTTTTGAAGGGTTTGGGTGCGTCTCCAAGCTGTCGTTGACTACCACATACTCCTACTAGGGCTAGTAGACTAGTACTAGTAACTAGTACGTGCGTGGTATCATAAATTTATAAGAATTGTAACATGCTTGAAGAGTGAAGATGAGTTTAATATTTGTTTGTGGACTAGCTAGCTAGCTAGGTCGGTGATTTGAAGCCAAATTTAATTATTATTGCTTATGCGAGTATTTTATTACTAAAATATTGATGTTTAGTAGTAATGTATGTTAAAGTAATACTCTATATTAATTAATTAATACTAATATCTTGTAATGTAATGGTTAGGGGGTGAGATTAGTGAGGGGAGGAAATGGGAATTGGGAAGTAGTTAAGTGGATAAAAAGAGGACTAGAGCACGAGGATCAAGAGAATGATGTCTAGGAAAGTGAGAATATATAATAGAGTATAGAGATGTTAGATTGTTAAAATGAGATGAGAATATATATACTTCCTCTATAAAAATAAAAAAAATAAAAAAAAAAAAAACGCAATAAATTATTTTGCATGTATGTTAAGGTAAGGAAGTGATTTAAGGATGTAAATGAGCAAATTAATCAAAATAATTTTAACACAAATAAGAATGATATTATAGGTTACTTGTCTTAAAATTACGTATATTAATTTGATCGTTTAGACCTTTAAATCTCTTCCTTAAAATGCGTGCAAATAAGTTTGTTGCGTTTTTTTTTTTAACGGAGAAAGTATAATTTTTTTATAAAGAAAGAAAAGTCGATTATCCTCCTGAGAATAAAAGGAATATGATTATAAAAAAAAAAAAAAGAATAGACAAAAAAATTCTTTTACATTTTTTCAATTGAATATGATATACTCTGTATTATTGAACATTAATAATTTGGTGGACATCCATTAGTATACTTAAATATACTTCATCTGCTCCTTATAAATAAGATACTTTAAAATGCCGATATACCGTGATTAAAATTATATCACTAAACTTATATATTCGTTTACAAAATCAAATATTTTCGTCAAATAATGTGTACTGTGTCAAAAAAAACATGTTGTAAGTTATAAAATAGAGTAGATCAGATCAAGTATTAACTTAAATTGTATCATTAATAAATTAAATCTAGTTCATTTGTTTAAATCATAATTTAATTCAATGTATTCCATTTTGGTTTAACCTAGTTCAATTACTTCAATGCATTTAATTTTTTTAAACTAAATTTAACTTAATTTAGTTTGGTATAATTGATTCTATTCTAAGTTATCTATCTATAACAATTATTAAAAGGTGAGCGAAGTACCATACTTACGCCACGTGACACAATTATGACACATGTGCAGAAGCGCCATGTCAGCATCACTAAAATTTACTCAACTTAAAAAAAAAAAACATAAGAAATAATTGTAATAAAATTCGAACCTTAGATCTTTTATATAGAAGTAGTAGATAGTAACCAACTCAACTACATTTATTTGTTAATTTAATTATGCTTCTTTATAAACATATTGTTTTATCACTTAGGATAAAGGGAGAAAAAATTTATATAAAAATGGAAGAAGGCGATGAAGTGATAGCTCATAGTAGCAAAATTCACGATGCTTTGCTCCAATACAGTGGTTTTTTTGCTAATTGAATTTCAATTCGTCTGATCTACAAAATTCATTTACAGTCCAACTTATAATTTCCAATTTATTTTTTTCATCATAATACCTAGATTTGTTGTTGGTGTTTTCCCATCAAGTTGATGTTTGATTTGAGATGCAAATTGAGAGTAATTTTACTGATTCGAGTTTGTTTCGATTGTTCTTGGTGTTTCAACAGTCTACGATTATCATCCATGCCAAAAGTCTATTAATTATAGCGCATTTATTATTAATGCATTATACCTTTTAGGCTTCTCCATGTCTCTATGTCTTTATCGCTTAACAGACAGAGCAAATGTGTAGAATAAAATCAATAAAACTGTTAGACTCGGGGCAACGCCCGAGCCAAAACACTAGTTTTAAATGAAAAAACAGGCCTAAGTCCTTGTTTCCGATAAACATTATTTCAATACTTTATTACTTATTTCAGATCAGATCGGAAAAAAAAAGTTCAAACAAATCAGATAATTTAATTTGATTTTTTTTAAAATTTAAATATCTTAAATTTTGTAACAAAAAATTATTATTATTATTACATATTTAAGAAAAAATTATTCATTATTACATATAAAAAATGATATATTTTTTACTAGCATATATTTGCGTTCAAAATTTAATCAACTCACATAATAAGTTTATATCAGGTCAAAAAAATAAATTTTCACCATTTTAAAATTTTAGATGAATCAAACAAAGCCTCTCTATTCTTTTGGTTGTTGATAAAAAGAATAAAAAGACATCGAAGGGGAATTGCTCGAAAGCAGACGTGAGACCACTTTGAAAAAGGCGTGGAGGCTGGTGTTGCCTTCGAGGTCTCTCTTTTATGCTCCTTTGGATAACTCCATGGGTTATAAATCATGAACTGCTTGACTGCTTGTATCAATTAACCGTTGATTACAAATTTACAATGAAAATAACACTTAAAGGGCTTGTTTACTTCAGATTATATTCAGTTCAGTTCAGTTCAATTCAGTTCAGTTCAGTTCATCTCTATTTAGTTCAATTAATAAACTTCTATTCAGTTCAGTTCAGTTCAGTTCAGTTAGTTCAGTTCAGTTCAGTTCAGTTCAGTTAGTTCAGTTCAGTTCAGTTCAACTCTATTCAGCTAATGTAAACGAGACCTTTGTAGTTTGTATTATATAAAAGAGTAAAGATATAAATATAGATAAATCTGCCTGTATAATGTAATTATGGTTGTATGAAAACTCTAAGCACAATATTGGTTAATTATAGGAGGTCCTAAAATTTTCCCTATTTTTCTTCCTCCTTAATCCTTTTTTTCAAATCCTATAAAATGTGGTATGGGACTACATACAAATATACAATGGTTGTATGTTATATATTTTATCACTCCCCCTCACATGAAAGGCTCTTTGGGCTTGAAATGTGGATGCAGCACAGGTCCCACCATACCTAGCGCGAATTAATTAATTCCACTTAGAAAGGAGAGGGAGGAGATATTCGAACCCGTGACCTCTATGTCACAGTGGCTCTGATATCATATTAAAGGAACATCCCAACAAAAAACTTAAGCTGATAGTTGAGGCCCAAGAATATGTTATATACTCTATCAATCATCCCTTTATAAATACAAGTATGTTGGAATTATCAAATTATGCATGTGTGTTGGAATAAAGGGGCATTTCCACTTTCCATCATAAATAACATGATCATAGCCTCATAGGAATAACTAATCAAGGGTCCGTTTGGTAGAATGTAAAATGTTTTCTCTGAAAACTACTTTTCCATTTTACATTATTGTTTGGTTTGGACTAAAATCTTAAAAAGTACAACCTTATTGAAAACATTTCCCCCTGAATTGAAAGAGAAACATTTTCCATCACAATTTAAGCATTTGATTTTCAGTTCAACCAAACAATGAAAAATGCTTTAAATGGAAAATTATTTTACATCCAACCAAACAATGAAAAACCTTCGTAAAAATGAATTTTCCAATATAAATAATATTCCATAAAAAATCATTTTCATCTGAAAATATTTTACACTATAACAAACAGACTCTAAATTGGAAATGACATTCGAAGCGACCGGGCTAGTGCAAATCGTATTTGCCAGACACATTAAAAAAAACGTTAACACGATAATCTCATACAGAGGTGAACTCTTGGTGAGAGGTTTGAGCTATACATCGTTAGCTTGTGTCAAAGAACACACGTACAGAGATTTATGTGTAAGTGGTTTCTCCCTCCCAACGTGTTCTAGTTATCAACTAGGTTAATTAGCCCCGTGCGATGTACGAATCATTTAATTTGTTCCCATAAGAAAATATTACGTAGTAAATTATCAGTTTTATGGAAAAAATGCGGTCATATCTCATTAAATTTGTAAGAAACCATTTATTAACTGAACTTGAAACTTCGGAGGATTATAAGTAGAAAGAAAGTGATGTCATCAATAGTTTTGGAGAGAAAAATTTCATGAGAATTTGACACGTGCCCCTTAATGATATCATCATATTCTATTTTAGTATATAGTTATATTACATTTATCCCTTAATGTTTGTTACTACATTTGGTATTGTTACTTTTTTTAAAAAGTTGTATTAGATGGGTAGGTAGTATGTGGGGTTGAAAGTAAAAAGTAGAGAAAGTGTAAGTGAGAAATTTACTTGAAAAGGAAGTATAACAAACTTTTGGGGACATCCCAAAAAGAAACATGCAGCAAACATTTAGAGACAGAGAAGGTACTAGATAAGTAAAATAATAAACAAGAGACACAAGATTTAGTGAGGTTCGATAAATATGTCTACATCCTCTTATCTTACTCAATTTTATTAATTTGCTCAAAAACAAAAATAGCACGCTCACTAATTGTGAACTCACACAAACAATCAACCCCACACGCCACCCAAGTGTGCTAAAAGCACTTGAACTTACAATTACTTGCAAATGAATTCTCAAATGCTACTCAACTGAAATTGTCTGATCTGATCTGCTGATTTGAACTTAACTATTTTGATCTTATCTGAACTTTTATAATCAAATCTATTTTTTTTCTATATATTGCAATTATTTTATAGTTATAACTTTTCTGGTCTGATCTGATTCTAATCCGGTCCAATCTTATCTGAATTTTCCTGATCTGATATGTTTTTTTTATCTGCTAAACTTTTTTAAAATAAGCACTATATATATTACTTAAATAATTTGAATCAAATGCACCCTTAGTGATTAAATCCAAAAAATACACTCAAAATGCTTCCTCCCAAGCTTATAAACAAGAGATCAATGAATACTCTACTAAGGGCTTGTTTATTTCAGCTTAAATTCAGTTCAGTTCAGTTCTGCTCTATTATGTTCAGTTCCGTTCAGTTCAATTCTCAATTTTCTTCTCTTATAGTATATTACTTTTAGTTGTATTCAGTTCAGTTCGATCAGCTCTCAATTTCGTTCTCTTATAAAATATTACTTTCAGTTGTATTCAGTTAAGTTAAGTTAAGTTACATTCAGTTTAGTTCAATTCAGGTATATTCAACTAAAGTAAACGAGCCCTAAGTGCACTTAATAATAATGAAACTCGTGTGCCTGAAATTTGTGTTTGTTCTCTCAAAATATGGTTTGTTAAAAATTGCAAAAGAGAAAGAGAAACTAAATTGCAAAAGAGAAAGAGAAACTAAATTGCAAAAGAGAAAGAGAAAGTAAAGGTACATTTAACAATCTTATAAATAAGCAAAGAGTTGCTTATACATTATAGCCGCAAGCCTAATTAGGTTTGCCAAATATTGGTCTCCTAATTTAGGTAACTATATTGGAAATAATAATACGTGATCAAAGATATCATAATATTACATGATTCTGATAAATATTCCCTGTAAATTATTAACTTGTGTTCCGGGCCTACCTAGGTGGTCAAACCCGTATTAGTGGGTCCAAATCCTAGGCCCCGTTCTAGTAGGGCTAGGTATATATCAGATATTCTATGGCGAACAGAGAGTTGCCACGTGTCAATCATCTTGGTAAAGCTTTGACCAGGTTTCCTTGGGCCCGGCCCATACGCCAGCCTAACCGGCCCAGCAAGAACCCTAACCAGGGATCTAATGCCTATATAAGGATCAGTCCTACCATTCTACAGGTACGCAATTCACAGTCCACAAACTCACAAAACATTCTGAATCCTTATTTCTGATATCTGACTTAAGCATCGGAGGGGCGTTCCCGGGTTCCATCCCCGGGTTAGCAATCTCTGACTGTTTTGCAGGTCACAGCATTAACCGAGGATCATCCAGAGTACACGTCATACACCAAAAGATCGTTGACTATTCACGAGATGTTCCAGAACAGAACAACTTGCATATTCTTTTTCAAAATTTATATAGAAGATATTTTTCAAAACATTTTTCTTATTGTTATTATTAAGTCAAATTTGCCAAACTTGATTCTGATGAATTGTTTTTCAATTGTTCCCTAGATCAAGTATGTTCCAACCTTTCGACAACTGGTCTAGATGTTTCCAACCTTATAACAAGTCACAAGAAAAATCACACACAACTTCACCAATATCCCATGCACTTGACGCATACACTACATACTAACACAAAGACTTAGATGAAACATTAAAATCTTAATCTATCTGCATATTCTTCAATCCTGAAGGCTTTAATTTCCTTAAATTTATTAGCATTTCAAATACTCCCTCTGTAACATATTAATGACAACAAGTCGATTTGCACGCACTTTAAAAAAGTGATTTAAGGGTGCAAACGAAAAATTGAACAAAAATAACTTCAAGATTAGTAACTTATGATCTCAATCTTACTTGTATTAAAACCATTTTGATTAATTTGTTCATCTACACCCTTAAATCATTATCTTAAAGTGCGTGCAAAATGATTTGTTGCCATTAATATGTTATGGAGTGAGTACCTTATTGTTCGTGAACTTTTTCGAAAGAGCTTCTCTCTCCTCAAACATAAAAAAAAAAAACCTGCATGCCATTCATATTGACAAATTAAACGAACTAGTTATTCCTCATTTGTTCTAATTCATCCATTTCAACACATTCTATTCAACTACTTGTATTAAGGGCTCGTTTACATTAGATGAATAGAGATGAACTGAACTGAACTGAATAGAAGTGTATTAATTGAACTAAATAGAGATGAACTAAATTGAACTGAATAGAAGTGTATTAATTGAACTAAATAGAGATGAACTGAACTGAACTAAATAAAGATTATCTGAATTGAACTGAATATAATCTGAAGTAAACAAGCCCTAACAATAGGTTGTTAGAAATTATTTGTATTTAAAAGTTTAATACATATACCAAAAATTGTTATTAACGGTTTATATTTCCGTACTTTAATTTCTCCGTTTCTTTTTATAGTTACTTTTTTTTAACACTATAGTCTATAGTTACTATCTTGATTTTACATACATGCTTGAATTGTTAATACATTTTTTTAACCGTTAATAACTTCAATTATAAATTAAATTATTGCATGATTTTAAATATAAAAAAACAAGACATGGAGTAGACCAGATTTTTAGGGTTTAGTCTAATTAGCAAACAATAAACCAGGTTTAGGGAACTTAACAACAAACAGCAAATGCATGCATAGAAAAATAGGAAAACTAAAACCACTTTTGTATATGAAAATTTAAAGTAAATAAAGCTTATTATTATATCAAACTAATCCAAAAGAACCTCTTTGTCTCCTCCCCCTGATCACTTGCTCTTCCCTAAGTCTTGCTTTCATTCTTTTTCTAAACAAACTCTTTTTACAGATAATATAAATTAATTAATTAATATTCGACATTAAAATTAATTTGAATGAAAAGTAGAATAATTTGCCACTAACCACCTAATAAATACCAAAAGTTGTGAACAACTACCATAATTTTTTTTATTAAATTTAACTACCAATTAAGTGCCAAAAAGTTGCAAACCACCACCCATTTTTAACACCGTTAACTTAAATCACAATTAAACCTTAATTAAACCACTTAAGTCTTAATTAAACCTTAATTAACACTTTTTATTAAAAAAAACAGAAAAATAAAAAGAAAATCTGAAAAATCTGGGGGAGGGGGAGGGGTGGTTGAGGGTTTTTTTTTTCTTCTAATTTTCCAGATTTGTTTTCTTTTTTTTAAAAAAAATAAAAAATGTTAATTAAGATTAATTAAGGTTTAATTAAGACTTAAGTGGTTTAATTAAGGTTTAATTGTGATTTAAGTTAACGGTGTTAAAAATGGGTGGTGGTTTGCAACTTTTTGGCACTTAATTGGTAGTTAAATTTAATAAAAAAAATTATGGTAGTTGTTCACAACTTTTGGTACTTATTAGGTGGTTAGTGGCAAAATTTTTCTAAAAAGTACTGTATATACTAGTATATGTATTATCAAACCGAAAAAAAGTGTGGATTATCATCATCATGTGGATGAATATTTATCACATGCTTCAATCTTAACATGGGATTTTGTTTTTATGGCCTAAAGAAAAAGTTACTTCATATCTTTTACTTCAAAAGTTTGAAAGATAATATTCGACCTTCATTGAGTCATCTTAATTCTCAAGTTTACTTAACTGATGGTCTGATACTCTGATCTATTAGTATATAACATATTTTTGGGCCTGAACTACTAGAAAATTTTCAATCAGTTCAATTCAACTTGGTGTAATTTTTCATTTCATGTCAAATTGGTCTTGTTTAGCACAAGAGCCCACTACTAGATAAATATTGTCCTCTAAGCGTCCGCAAGGAAAATCCTATCCAAAAGACTTCTACTAGGTTGAGGTATCCATCTTTATTTATATAAAGAAGACTTCGTTCTTCTCAACTTCCAGTGTGGAATGGTTTTTACTCCCTTTTTCCCACCCCTTAAAAGCCGGAGCCTGCATTCCCAAAGGCACTACAGGAAAGGGAGAAAAAGTCATCCCACATTGAAAGTTAGAGAACAAAGTCTTATTTAAAATAAGTAATAAGGAGTAGAAATAAAGCTTATCAAAAAGCCTTAATTTAACTTTAAAAAAAATCCAAGTTAGGCTCAATAAATGTTAACCTGAATTGAACTGAAATCGAATATATTTAAAGTCAAAAGAATGAGGCTTCAGCCTAACACTTACATAATTTATAGTAAGTTGTAGGTTAATTGTAACATTTAAAATTGGACTTTAAAAGAAGCATTAAGAGATACATTATTATAAATATATTGCATGATTAGATACTAGTCATTGTCATACTACTAGTCAATTAATAGTGCAATCTAGGCTTATCAATCAAATTTTATTTTCCTTCCCTTATATTCTCTCACCATTAGAATTGCATTGCATTATATATATAGTGGATGGAGTGGCCTACATAATCGAAGAACGCACATGGAAGGAATCAACTAAGAAATATTCGATCTTGTTGTTGAGAGACGAAAAGCTAGCTGTGGTCGTGTCATGATCAATAATGATAAAGAAGAAAAGGGAACTCAAAACTGATCAAAAGGAGATTCTATTGTGGAGATCAGATGAACTCAGTTTAGAAATCATAACATACTTGAATTTTTTTTATAGAGTTCAATGATGGTCATCCAAGACCAAACTAGACCTAATGTATGTCCTTTACATTATTATTCTTACAGATTCTACAACACTTTCTTGTGAGGAGTAATGATAAACTCTTAGCTGTTATATGCATTTAGCGATTTTTGAATGAATGTCATAATTATTGTCCCGTGCAACGCAATTATTGTCCTGTGTAACACAACTATTGTCCCAAGGGTGTCTTTTATTGTCCACGTACTATTTTGGCTTCACTTATACGCGAGACCACTTCCATTTATTTCTGACACAAATGGAACAATATAATTGGTTGAGAAGCTGTTATTTGCATATAGCTGCCAAGAGTAAATACTTACAACCCCTTTCATTTTTAATCTGTTTTGTCTGTACCGCTGGTATATATACATACTCACTCCGTATTTTTTTACTTGCTGTATATTTTTATAATTTTAAAGACATAATTTTAACAATGCGTTTTTGGCGCGGCTAGTCGCACGATTCAAGAACCATGTGGCGTGTGTACACCACACACGAGAACAAAAGCTTACTCATTAAATGTGGATATAGCAACTAAAAAAGGCACATTTTTCCTTTCTCTCTCACATACATGCATGTACTTTGTAACCCCATAAAATAATACATACTTTGTAATCCTATATGCAACTTTGTAACCCCATAAACCACCTTGTAACCCAATAAAATCACTTTGTAACCCTATAAAATAATACTTTAATTTGTAATCCTATAATGCAACTTTAATTTGTAGCCCTCCGTCCAATATTAATTGCTCCATTTTGACCAAAAAGCTCTCACAGTTTTGCTCAAAATGGAGCAATTAATATTGGACAGAGAGAGTACTTTGTAACCCCATAAAACTACTTTGTAATCCTAAAAATCACTTAGAAACCCCGATAAAATAAATTTGAAACGCCATAAAATAATTAGTAACCTTTAAAACCACTTTGTAACCCCAAAAACATAATTAGTAACCCTAAAAAACCACTTAGTACCCCAATAAAATTAATTTGAAAGACCATAAAATCACTTAGGGCTCGTTTATTTTAGTTGAATACAACTGAACTTAATTGAACTGAACTTAACTGAACTGAATTGAACTGAATACAACTGAAAGTAATATTTTATAAGAGAAGGAAGTTGAGAGCTAAGTTGAACTGAACTGAATTGAATTTAATCTGAAGTAAACAAGCCCTTAGTAACCCCTAAAACTACTTTGTAACCCCATAAAAGCATTTTGTAACCCCATAAACGTACTTGATAGCCCCAAAAAAGCACTTTATATCCCTTAAAAGCACTTTATAACCCCATAAACGTACTTAAAAAAATAAACACCCCATAAAAAAGCACTTTGTAACTCCATAAAAGCATTTTGTAACTCCATAGCGTGTTTAGTAATCTCATAAAAAGCACAAATGAGCTTCGTTATTTGGGTGCAGGAATAGGTTTATATTTGCTCCATGGGCTGTGCTAATCATTAGGTCTAAAAAAATGGCAGCATCATTTCAAACAGTGTAACATGTCGCATGTTTGTAAACCATATACAACCGGTCTTATACAAGAATTTGTCTAATTTTAAATATAAATATCAATATCAATAATAGTATATTATCATAGAAAAATAGGAAAAATTATATATTTAAAAGTGTATATTGAAATTTCTATATAAAAAGGAGAGTATATATTGAATTGAATCAATTAAGATTCAACAAGCTATGTTTTTCTTTAATTTTAAAATTTAACAGGATTGAGTCTAAGATTTTTTTTGATAAAAAAAAAAAAAAACAGTAACATAAGTCAAAACTTGTAGCAAAAAAAAAAAAAAAAGTATTGGAAAGAGTATTTAATTTCGTGCAAATTTCAAACATGTTTAAAGAAGATAAATAGATAAAATTGCATCAAATGTATTTAAATAAAAAAAAAAACCACAATAATAATTATTGTAAAATTGAACTACCTGAAAATAAGATTAATCATCTCTTTTATTTTGTTAAAGTTAACATACATGTAAAAAAGCAGTCAATTGAGGTCATCAAGGTCATTCATGAAAAAAAGAGGTCAAGGTCTAATCATCTCTTTTAATTTGCTAACATTAACATCCATGTTGAATTGTTGATCGATATAAACTACCAGCAAATTAAAGTAGCAGTTTCCCTAATTAAAAAGCAAGAAAGGCATACCCATTCATTTAACCTCTCCATCTTTTTTTTACTTGCTACATATTCCTTATTTAGATGTTTCAATTTACTTGCTACATTTTCTATTTTAGCATGTGGGTCGCACATAAATTCTACTAAGTATCTATTCTATTAATATTTTTGTCATATATCGATTTTATTCTATTTATGTTACCCTTAATTTTGCCATCTTCTCAATAAATATCTCTACTTTTAATGGTCCCTAACACTTCACATATTTCTCTTAAAAACTTGTGCTAAATGGAATGTAGCAACTAAATAAGAAAACTGATTTTGGCACAACTTAAATTGATTTTGACACTCTACTTTGTGAGTAAAATTTAGAAAAATTTACTCTCGCAATATATAGGATGTCAATATCATTTCCCTTAAATAAGGACGGAGGGAGTACAATACAAGTTGTGGCACAGATTGCATAAAGCACATTAATTCATAATTAACCCAGTGGTTAGGGCTTCAGAATTTCAGGCATGGGGTCCTGGGTTCGATTCTCACTGCACGCATTTGCGAGAATTCATTATTATCCCCCTTACAGATGCGTGTGTTGACTAAAATTGGGCCGGGTGAGCATAAATGAAACACTCCGTACTTTCGTAAAAGGGATTTGGTTAGAAGGGATGAAATAATGCAATGATAGCCATTACTTTTTTTGGTTGTTTGATATTTCAATAGGAATGAAAGAACTGGAACCGATTCCTTTATTTTCCTCCTATTTAGTATATCTATTTGAGATTAAGGTATACAATACGTATTTGTTGCATTTGATATGTTATAGAGGTAGTATATGATCTCATTTTCAATTGTACTGTTGTGAGAGATAACTGTCGAATCAAGGGTGCGTTTACTAGAGTGAAAAATGTTTTCCCTGAAAACAGTTTTCCTATTTTACATCGTTTACTTTGGGTGAAAAAATGAAATGCAAAAGTTTGGGTAAAAACTCATTTTACACCCTATTGGAAACATTTTCCTTCAAATTTGGGAGTAAAACTTATTTTCCATACAAGTAAACATTGAAAAATTTATATGAAAATGAGTTTTTCAACGTAAAATGTTTTTATGGAAAATCATTTTACATCGAAAATGTTTTATACCAAAGTAAACGGACCCTAAATTAAACAGCTACTACTTTCAATCTCTACTTTGCTCAACATTGTTAGGGCATGTTTGCTGGTTGCAAAATTTTATAATGGAATGGAAAGGATGTGATACTATTAATGAATAATAGAGTGTTTGATTGTGGTAGTTGGGTATGGAACCCTATACCCAATGGTTTCTCATCCCCATGAATCTCATACCCACCTCCCATGCATATATGCATCTATCATAAGTTTCTCATTCCCATACCTCTCCTGTATTAATAGAATGGACTAAACAATTATATGAAAGTAATGGATTATTTTAAATCATGCATGCCTATAGGCCAGATTATCATTCCTATACCATTCTATTCTATTTTTTTTAAACCAAACATACTCTTATTTCTTTTTAGTCGTATTTTAGGCGTAATCAAACCTTAATCGATCTAGCAGTAGTTGATGACCCCATGTAAAAACCCATATGTGATTGTGAAAAAGAGTTTGAAATTAAGGGGGAGTGTTGGGAATAAATCTCACATCGGAAAAATAATAAAGTTGTCTCCGATCTATTTTATATGGCTAAGGAGTTACTTCCCTTACTACCATATGGTTTTGAGGTGGAACCTCCTTTGTCGTGTAAAGTGGACTTGCACTCCCCTGTGACTGGTGCGGCCCAGACCCGTTTGCTAGTAGTTGCTACAAAAGCTATTACCAAACACACCCTGTAAGTTGTAAGTTGTAACTTGTAAGTTGTAAGTTATAATAGTGGTAGAAAAAGGTTTGAAAACAAAAACACACACTCACTTCTTTTCACATATATATATAGTGCTTTCTATAAAGGTATAAAAGCATGGTTTAGTGGATGGACCATATATGTCCATGTATATGTTGATCCCACCATGATATCTATCTCATGCATCCACGCATGCACACTCCTACAGATACATGATGGTTATTCATTGCCCTTGGCTCTCATGAATCACAATCACAATCTCATCTTTTAATATATATCATCTCTTTAATATTCAAAAAATAATGATTATATAATATAAAAAATGCTTGAATCTTTTTTTGGTTTTCAACTTTGCAAGATGTATATAATCATGGAGCGAGCTAGTAAGTAAGTACTCATAGTACTTTATGGGATCATAATATTCAGTTGATATGAAATCGTTTTCTTTTGTCAATAATAAGGAAGTAATCATGCAACTGTATGGGGTTGTTTTTGTCTTTAGTATCATGAAAAAAAAAATCTAATAGATAATAGTTTCAAGAAGAAAATGAAGTTAATTAGATAAAGGGTACGACAATTTAATAATGACATTTCTAATTAGGGTTTACCTATATTTGTTATATTATAATTTTTATAGTTGTATATGCCACCCTAATCTAATTTGAATGTTTTTTTTTTGTTTTTGTTTTTTTTACGGGTAACAATTTTACAAAATTTGATCACTAGGTATATATTACTCTTGTTTATTTCAAGAATTCACTAAATAATACCCCTAGCTTTTTAAACAAGACGAACATAAGAGTTAAAGTTTGATAATTGAAAATAAAAATTAATGTTTGATAGTAAAAAGGATAGAAAGTTTGAGATTTTTTAAAACGTTGAATTGATAATGTATATTGTAAACTTCTAAAAATAAGATATCTCGTGAAGTTCATAAAACCTCACAAAAGTCACAATATATTGGTTTTGAGATAGATGGATATAATAACTTTGAGAGACTAAATCTTACTAGTTCATCCCAAGCTAATTTTTAATGTAAATAGAAGAAGACTTGTTTTAAACCAATTTGTAACTTTAAGGTTATATGGTTGAACTAAATACATGTTTTTGATAATAATTTTTTTCAAGGAAAAATATCATTATAACTTAACTTCGTCGAATTTTTTTCTTGATTCGTTGTTGCATGAAAAGTTTTAGAAAGAAAGAAAGTGTTTGAGTACAATAAATGTTCTCGTCCATATTTACTAAATGGGCCAATCAGAACAAAGCCCAAATAACCTCTACACAAATATATCATCATGGGAACCAGCAAAGCAGGCCTAAAGATTCATTCAGCACCATCATGTGTGCTAATTCAGGCCCAACGCCAACTTAGTAATAACATGTCACTTGATGAATGGCACTTGCTCAACTTGTATTTGCTTATAAATACACAACAACCAACCACGTTTATATGTATTTGCTTGTTGTATTACATTCACAATATAAGACTTTGACTTAGGCATCGGAGAGGCATTTCTCGCTCGGACAACCCCCGAGCCAATTTACGTATGCTTTTTGTGCAAGTATTCAAGGCGCAATCCAAATCACATTGTTTACTTTAATTTTTACCCGAAAGAGTGAGAATACAAAGACGAAAAATACAAAGGAGTTTCTCTTCCTTTGAAAAGAATAATGTGTTCCACTACATTCTTTATAATCAAACAACAAAAAAAGGAAAAAATCACTCCTTTTTTGGCTTTTCGCCCAATCATCTATATGTATTTCTCCATTATTATGATATGATAGGCTTTTTGTCTCTAGCAAAAGTTGTTGAAAATGTTGAATGCCTTTAGATAGACTAGTGGAAGTTTAAGGTGGTTAGCTTGGGTAACTAGTTTTGTGAAGAGAAGTTGAAAGCAGCTGGTGCTATTTTTGATTTGATCACCTGTCACACCCTTTTTTTTTATGGTATTAACTATTTTGGTTGTTAAACGATAGTGAAAAGCTCGTTTGAAGATGCTTAATAATTTGTATACTTGGATGCCTCAGCTCCATGTCATTCAAGCATTAAGTAAGAAAGTCTCTGTTAGGGGCGATTTTAGGCATGTCGTAAGTGGATGACCGTACATGGCATCCGAATCAAAGGGGGCCTCAAATGGTATACGAGTATTATCTTACTTTTTTAAAATATAAACAAAACAAATTTGAATAAATCAGACTAGTGTTTAGGGAAAGGGTCTCACATGTCAGAAGTCTTGTTTTTTTTTTTTTTTTTTTTTTTTTGAGATTTTGCACAAGGCCTTCATAATCCTTGCTCCGCTCCTATTGTGTATACATATATATACAATCATACAATTATTCAGCACCCTAGTTTAACAATATGTGGCTCAAGTTATTCAAAACGTGAGGTGGAACATCGTGTTGCTTACTCATCAATTAATTCTAGACCATAATTATATCCAGATTATTCTTGAAATTCCTCTATCCACTAATCCCATCTTAGATCAATCATGTTGGGGTTTCTCTCCAGATGAAAGGTCTACTATTAAATTTGCCACATAATATGCATCAACCTTCTATCATTAAAATTCTTCATATCTTATGCGATATTTGGAAAGTCGCAATAATTTGGTTTACCATAATACTCTCATTTCATCAATTTCCATTTTTCTCGAGCGTTATCTTATTTTCAGGGATGTAATTGTGACTCGATCTCCTTAGATTCCCTCTCCCCAGTTTATGCTACTAGTCCGTCAAAGGAAAGCTCTACTTCTTCGACATATGTAGCTAGTTTCCTTCCAAACCGGGGACAATTAAGCTCAGTTTTAATGGTTCTTTCAATTCTACATACATCTGCTTCTACAGGTCTTTTCCATCATGGCAATTGTTTAGCATGCCTTTTACCTGAGGAAGACTTCCCCTTTGGTGGCCAAAAACTGCTCTTTGCAACAAACTTCTTATCTCTCGTCGGTTTAATTTATTTTCTATTTTTATTAAAGGTGACAATTTGACAGTCATCAATGTTTTGCAGGATTGGTTCTATTGCTCCTGGAAGAATCAATTGGTTATGGACTATATCATGCATACTTCCATGTGATTTCACTTTAATATTTTCTACTTATATCTTTTGTGAAGCCAATCATAAATAGGACTATGTTGCTTCTCTAGGGCACATACCCCTATGCATGCATAATATAAATATTTTTATGGATGCTAAATTCTTTTTCTTCCTAGCTATTGTTTGAGGAGGATGTTTATTCGCGAGACGAAGAAATCATGACTACTCGTACACCTTTCCTTCTATATATATTTCCAAAAGATTGTTAATTATGCGTTTCTTTTTAGATCATTTCCATTAAGCCTAAGGTCCTAAGCTAAAAAAATACTTCTTTTGTCCCTAAACAATTGGTACATACGTGTGCTATAATGGGTTGTTTTTTAATAAAAATTGTTACATTTTATTATTAATCCATGAGGTCCCCAATAGTCTTTTTCTCTGTCTATTTTTTTTCTCTTATCTCACTTGCTACTAGTCTTAATAATGTATAAAAAAACCTTTTAATAACAAACTTTAAGAGAGAGGGGTAATATAACAATATACCCTATTTAATTAATTCATACACTCATCACAACTTTCTATATCTTTTTTTTTTCCTCTTAATGTGCTTATTATGAAAAAATAGCCAATACAATCTTAAAAACGTAATGGTAGGTGATTGTAATGTATATATGAAAAATAAGATGAATCACTTAAGTAGAAAATGATGAGTTCTTCATATATTTCATATATAATCACGGTCTTTATCTAGCTTATACTCAAACATACGTATTTCATCCGTTCTTTTTATTATTGCAACATTTTTATTATTTGGAAATTTCATTTAATTGCAACATAACTCAATTTTGTTATATATTTTTTCATTTCTCTCTTTACTCTATTAGAAAAAATGTTATTTACGACGAAAATTTCCGCCGTGAAAATATAAGCTCATCCTAGAAAAGGAAGTCGTAAATGATTTTTCCCGTTGTAAAGATGTGACCCCGTCCTAGAAAAAGGGGTCGTAAATATTATTTTTTTTCTCGTCGCGATCCCATCGTAATCGAATGAATCAATTTTAATACAGTTTAAGATAGATATTAGGTGAATTTTAATGATGGGCCTAAAACGGTCATAAAACATCTATATTTATTAGGGCATGATTTAGACCAATCATTAATATGTACATGTCGTTAATTACAGGGTCTGTTTTTTCTCTATCTCTCTCCTCTCCTAAGTATTGTGTCCACATATTCAGTATTTATATACGCAACTTTCAACAGCACCCAAACGCAGTATATATACACTCTAAGTTGTTGGACACTTGCTATTATGTTATGCATATCAAATTTAGCCCAATGACTTGAAAAATACAAGACTTAAAAACTCTTAAACTTGAAGTACTTACAGGTAATGAAATTTGAACTCGTAACCTATCCTCACGAATAACAATCACTAATTAAATGCACTACGCATGATATACATGGATACATGCACACGTATGTATAATAAGGGCAAACAAGCCAGCTAAGCTAGGTTTTGATTAATAAAAAAAGTCATTAGTACTTTTTATGGGCCATTGTTAGATACATAAAAATAAAATCATGAAGGTTTGTAGTTATGTCAAGGAACAAAGAGTCAAAAAAGACAATGTGTGTACTTTTCTTTTTTCTTTTTTAAATTGTTGAATAAAACCCATGAGAAATTTCGTGCCAAAGATAGTAGCTAAAACTATATAGAAGCTTTAGCATTATCCAAAACGTAACAATTCAAATTGTTGCTACATGGTACAGTATCAACATAGAATTTTTTTTTTTTTTTTAAGATAATGTGTGGGATACTAGCCGACACACGCAGCTAGAGATGGCAACAGATCTTGAGGAAAATGCAGATTTTATATGTAGGTATAATATAAGAGGATCCATTTTAGATTCGAATCTGCAAGATCCGTAGAATTTGGATCCATCAGGATCTAGTCCAGATGCGGTCCGTCGCCATCTCTACACGCATCTGTAAGAGGGATAATAAGGAATCGAACCTAGGACCTCATACCTGTAATTCTGAAGCACTAACCACTAGGTTATGACTTCATTCTTATCAACATAGGATCCTAGTGTATATGTAATGTTATCATGAGATTGTATACTTGTATCGTATGGACTTTCTAAACATGAAGCATGCGTTTATAAAAGCAATTAAGATACTCTCCTCTCCTATCTATCTCATCTGTATCTTATCTCTCTAATCTTTGCTTATACAGAACTTCCATCTGGCAGTTGTTGTACTTTGACCATATCGTATAGTGGGGATTTAGAAGAGCAGACAATGGCTTAGCGGTAGAGTCATTGCCTCCGGAAATATGACTCGTTGTCGATTCCTCACTCGTCTCTTATTTGATTAAAAAAAAAAAATTCATTTTAAATACTTTTTTCATTTTATATTATAATCACAATATACGTGTTTGGAATGCATTTTTAGGAAGAGATTTGGGCAGAAAAAAAGGCAAATTTAGTAAAATAATTTAACACCTCCTAGTAGGGGATTGATATTGGCACACCAAAAATTGATACATGCATACCCTTTGTGAGAGCCAGAGATGAGAACAAGAAGATGTGCTATCACAATAAGGTGTACCCATATCAACTTTGGATGTGCTTTATCATTTCCCCTCCCAGTAGCATACATATAGTTTCACTCTTTCTTGTGTTAAAATTATCTTAGATAGTGTTTGAATATGAGGAATTCATTTCAAATTAATGAATTCAATTTCTGAAATTGAAATGTTACAATTCAAATAACAATTATTTGTTTGGGTTGTTTTTAGAATTTGAAACAACATGGTTTTGTTAAGTATTTGAAATACACAATATTTGCTTGTTAAGCATTTGTATTGGGAATTGGGCCAATTCCAATTTCAAATTTTTTTTACTTGTCAAACATGTAATTTGGCACAAATCTATCATTTCAAATGAAATACTTGTATTTAAACATAGCATTAATTAATTTTCTCATTTAAATACTCAAATCTTTTACTTAAAATATGTGTCAAAGAGAAATGTTGCAATTAATATGGAATAAAGGAAGTAATACATCCACAATTAGTATCGATTGTGCCTGATTACGCTGCCAATTAATATAAATTCAATAAGATAAATACATGTAGTAGTTGTGATTTCAGTGAAAGAGTAATCACGAATACGGCCACAACTTCCCCAGCCATCTTGTGCAAATATCTTGTGCACAAAGAGCCCTAGAGAAATTGATTGTTGTTGCTTACAATGATGTGTGTATTGTAGGCAAATCAAGGGGTGCTATGATAGAGTGTTCTTAGAAGGGGACAGTGTAGGTGCAACTCTTGTCCACCATTTTGCGTGCGCAATTAATTTAAACATGATTGTGACAAGGGCAGGTTGTTGTATTAAGGAACAAGCTAGCTTCATTTATAGCCCAAAGAAAAGATTGAAACTTACCACTTATGCCTTTCCGTTTAATAAGGGAGGATAATGTAAATGTCTCCCAATTAGTATCTTCATGATGCCCCTTGTCATTATCTAGAAATCAATAACTTTGTAAATTTGAATATGTAACCACAAAAACACACCACAATCCCTAAATCACATAACTACCACAACCACCTCTTAAACCCAAAATCGCAACTACCACCATCCATTAAACAACCAAACAATTGTTTAGGGATAATAATTGTGGCAATTGCAGGCTTCGAATGTGGCAGCCGTTCCACTTTCATATTTCAAGGATGATTATTGTGGCAATTTCATGGTTTAACATGAAAATTAACCGAGTTTTTTGTCTTGAAAAATAACGGTACAAAATCCAAAACCTCATAAAACCCAATTTTATTAAAACTTAATGAGCTTCCATGATTTGACGTCCAAGCCTATAGACACTCATTAGTACTTGAGTTTCAACAAAGGGAGTAACATAGTTGACCTAGAAAAGCAAAATTTCCAACTTGTGGGTGCAAAATCAAGTAAAACATCATCAACTAAAACTATTTGCACTGTTTTCTGTGCAGGAATACAGATAATCATAACGGGATAATCAGAGAGGACTAACATAATTTCTCCACCATGTTCTAAATCACTCCAAAATAATGTGAAAAATCTAAATTTAGGATTGCAGCAATACATTCAGATTCCCAAATATGCACGTACAAAAAACTAGTAGTATAATTGCCCAAAAATGAAGGCAAAGATTCTAGAATACAACAGTGTCTAGCATGGTACCCAAGGTCTGAACTATGTTGGCAGACATCAAGTTGGAAACATGTTCTTCAAGATGCTTCTTGGCATCTTGCCTTCCCACATTTGCAATTGCTAGCTTTTCTGGGGACAACTCATCCTCTTCTTGAACTGCTTTGTTATACTTGACTGCTAGAGTAAGCATTTCCTGCAGAATTTCATATCATAGACAGTAAGAAAAGTCCAACTGAGCTCAAATACCATAGAAAAAAAAAAAAAAACAACTACCCACTACCCCAGTAACAAAACTAACAACTGAAATGCACATTCTCAGAAAAATTTGGACAAGACACAAGCATCAGCAATAGTAGTATGAGCAGTTGAGGTCTTGAGGATTCAGCCGAGATTCTAGCTTATGCTCACTAAATTGCAATTCATGATTGAACCAAGCAGAATGAATTCCACTCAAAGCATGACAGAGAAATGCAGAAAAAAAAAAAAACTCCATTGGAAACACTTCAGTATAGCCCTAATAGACTGTTTGGTTTTTTTGTAATAAATTCATTCCCATTAACACCATTTATGACCAGCTACCAAACGGGGCGTAAATGATCTTTTGAAGAATTATGGGCATGATTGCATGCCTAACAATTGATATGGTCCTTATGTATGACTTTAATAATAAAAAAATAAAATAAAAGAGGGGGTTTGTTGTTTTTTGGTGGGGGGGATGGTACTGCAATTTCTACTGCTCAAACTGAAAATCTTCACTAACCTGGACAGTCTGCTCGTTGGTTTTGGAATGATCATCAAATCGCTTGAGTGTCAACCCATCAGTCCATTTCTTTTTATGAAGGTTTAACAACATCTTTTCCTCAAGTTCATTCTTCCTGTAGTTGATGGCTATGGAATAGTAATGCCTATTCAACCCATGAATCAATGCCTGGAAACAACATATCATCAGAGAGAACTACAAAATATAATTAAATACACACAAAGTGAATTTATGAAGCAACTGGCCCCACATACCTGAATTGATGGTTTGTTAAGATGCCCAAGGTTAGATGTTGTCTGACGAGGTTCTTGCCCAAGCATCATTGTCTGTGGGTTGATCAAACGAAAGGCATCAATAACAACCTTTCCTTTCACACTTTGTATAGGATCCACCACTACAGCAACTGCTCTCTGATTCAGAGCTTCAAAACTCTGCAGTATTTTATCAAAAGTAAATTCTAAAACCATGTTTGCAATTTCTCAAAGAAAAACTGGGATTTAAACCATGCATCCATGCCACAGAGCATATTGATAGCACTTTCTTGTTTAGTTGTTTTCATCAATCAAACCAAGCAGTGACAAAAGACTCCAGAGTCCAGAATACAAGGATGGCACATAAATTATGAAAGAGTGAATGACTAACAGACAAAACATTAATGAAGCAAAACAGGCAAACAGCTCTGGAGCTCTACAATCTTTTAGACACCCAACAATTCACACTAATAGAAACAAAGTGTAGGAGTGATCTAGACAGAATAACATTTTACTACCAAATACAGAAATACCTTTACAAATTCTTCCTGCCCCAAGCACATTACCATCATTCATCATGAATTCATAATTATTCAGAGGTCATGCTACAGAAGCACTTCAATTTAACTAGATACAGCATAAAAAAAAATTATCAAGACCTGCTGAGTGTTGATATCGACACCAGAGAGCCAGCAACCAAATCCAGGATGTGAATGGTACCATCCGACAACCATCTCTGGCCTGCAAAGAATGTAAAGCATACGAGTATCAACACAAAGATCACTGAATGCAGAAAAGGGAACATATATTGAAAAAATCCCTTCCTGACAGAACCAACACATAATCAGCTTTTATGCTATGAAGTATGAAGCAAAACCCAAATAGGAAAGTGCATATATAATTGGAAAATTTGCCAGAAAAGACCTTATAAAACATTCTTTTTGTAAGAAAAGACCTTATAAAAAATTTGTTGTGAACAGGACCTAAAACAAAAAAAAAGTTGCAAGGAGGGACCTTACCTCTATTTTCCGATGTTGACTGTGAATTTCCGGCGTTGACTCGCTATTTCCCTCCAATTTTCGATGAATTCTTTCTTCTCTATTTAACCTTTCCTTTTCTTTTCACTATAAATTCATTTTTCCTCTACTCCCCCTCCATTTTCCCTCCTAAATTCATCTACATAAACCATACATTAACACTTCCTTCTAGCATCTAAAATTCTCTTCTTCTGAATTTGGGTTTCCTCATCTCTTACTCCCTTAAATACGAAAGGATTCATGCAAAATTGGAGGGAAATAGTGAGTTAACGCCGGAGATTCACAATCAACGTCGGAAAATAGAGGTAAGGTCCCTCTTTGCAACTTTTTTTTTATTTTAGGTCCCTGCTCACAACAAATTTTTTATAAGGTCTTTTCTTACAAAATGAATGTTTTAAAAGGTCTTTTCTGACAAAATTTCCTATATAATTTAATATTTTTAAGTCTCTTAGGCAAGGAAATGTGCAAAATAAAAAAAAATACTTCCTCCGTTTCTTTTTAAATTCAACAAATCATTTTGCACCCATTTTAAGGAAGAACTTTAAGAATGTAAACGAATTAATCGATATAATTTTAAGACAAGTAACCTATAACCTCCAACTTGCTTCATCAAGTCATGGTAATGCTGTGCTTCATAAAAAAAATCTCCTTCTCTAATCTCCTCTCCCCTTCACAGTAGCCATGGAAAAGTAAGCTTCCTCAATTCAAAAATACGTGGGATTGAGTCTCAAAACTGGATCACGTTTTTCATCGATTTTGTTTGCAACACTCAAGTCTCAACAACTCATATTGTGTTTGTTCCGCAATCCAGGACAAACAACGCAGATCGCATTTCGGGCCTCCATCCCCGGGTCCTTGTTTCATTGGTACTTTCCAATCTTCATAATCATTTGATTACCAAATCATCATCACTTCAGCCATTGGTGCAGGTTGTTTTCTTTCATTGTTCTTACTACTTGCAAAGGATGATCCGAATCAAACTAAAGTTCATAAAAAATCTGAACCTAATCAAATGCTGAAATGATATGAATTGATAATCGATTCACAATGATTAAACGTTGATCCTAATTGAACAATATCATTTGTGAACATCAAAAGGATCAAGAGAACTTATGAGCTTTGTGGCAACTGTTGTGTGAAGCATGAAGGCTTGGATGACAGTTATCAATATATGCATTTGGGAGCTTCACAAAACAAAATCTTTAAAATCTAGGATTAAACTCTTAAAATTGGATACTAAACACTTAAAATCTGAGATTATCTTTTACAATCTAAAATAGAGCCCTTAAAATCTGAGTTAGAACTTTTAAAATTAATGTATCCCTTAATGAAACCTTCAAAATCTGAGCTGGACCCCTTAAAATCTGAGTTCGATTTTATAAAATCTGGATTTTCAAAAAATAAATTTTGATGGCAAAAAAACATATGCTCCTTCCGTTCCTCAAAATTGTGGACATTTTGATTTTAATACAAGCAATAAAGAAATTATAGGCTACTCCTTTAAAATTATTTTGAGTAATGTGCTCGTTTATACACTGCACTTAAAATTAATCAATTTAATTTTAATACAAGCAATAAAGAAATTATAGGCTACTTCTCTTAAATTTATTTTGATTAATGCGCTCGTTTACACCCTTAAAGTTCTTCCTTAAAACCCGTGCAAAATAAAATGTTTGCATTTAATTTGAAAAGGAAGAAGTATAAAGATAATGAGATATTGATGATGTAGCACATGCTTTAGCAATTCTCTATTAGTCTATTTCTCTTTCCTAGAAACTAAGCCTCTTTTTCAGACTATCAAAGAAAGTGGAGAAATGGTAGGTGCTGAAAGAAAACAATAGTCTGGGAAGTAATGGGGTTCAATCTTTGATCACAAAAGAAAGTTCAATCTTTGATCACAACTTCACAAGTATTACAAAAATGCAAATCTACAGGCTACAGCAATACTGATTACAGAATACTATAGATCAATTTCTTTTTCATACCTCTCCACCAACCTAAAAATCCCTTATTGGTATAAGACCCGCTATTCCATATAAGAGAGTATCCAAGTTTTTTCCTTTTTTTTTCAATCCTTCAATTCCTCCATTTCATAAATCATATTATGATTTGACATTTAACCAATTACATGGAACAATGTGAAAGCTTCCTAAAGTAAAATCATAAAATTTTCAATCCAAGATCTACATCTCAAATGTGTTTTGCTATACTGCAATTTCAGGATTGGGAATATAAGCAACAAGCAAAACTAGTCTTTTTTGAGAGGCAAGACAAAAAAAAAATGATTTGGAATCACCAACCCAAAAAAAACACAAAACAAGTTTTGAGTGGCAAGAAAAAAAAAAAGTGATTTGCATTCCCAAACATTGACCTAGAATTGTTATCTACTTCACTAATTGCAATGGTGTTTCATGCTTTTATCAATTAATCAATAATCAATCCTCATCGTTGATCTTTCCCCTAAACATGATAGAATTTGTGAGAGCTGTTTCCAATATTAAAGGAATTTAAAAAGACCATAAAAGAAATTCCTTCCTTTCTCTTACTCATGCAACCACTATATTTAGGAAAGTTGATCTCAAGAATTCTGTTTTATTTACTTCAATACACCCTCTTAACTCTTCTGATTTCCATTATAAACTTAGAGACAGTGACATATCCAACTTTCTAACCCTAAAAAATTCCAATTATTCAACCTTTTGTTCACCATATATAGGTAATAAGATAAACATATTGCCCTCAAAATTCTCCGCCAAATCTATATTGCACCTATCAATTCCTTCGTATCAAAATGCAGAATTCAACACATAATTCCATGGGAAATCTAATTTCCTAGGAAATGCAAGTAAGGCGTTGGGTTTGTTTTACACTTCCATAGGAATTCCAAATTCCCGTATGGAATTCCAAATTCCCGTATGGAATTCCAAATTCCCGCAGGAATTTAATTCCTACAACATGTAGGAAATTATTCACCATGACCCCTTGGGAATTATAAATTCCCATGTGTCAACAAAACACATATATACATTTCCTTAAAAATTTACAAGGGAAATGAATTCCAATGAATTTTCAATTCTTGTAGTAAATTGTTTCCCAAGTCAACCGAATGACACATAAATCTATACTATGCAAAACATAAACAAACAAAAAATCATCAAAAACAAAATTTGAAATTACCAACAAATAGCAAGTAAGTAAATGAAATTACCTTCCAGTTTGCTTAAGCATATCAAGCATATTGGTCTGAAAGACATGATCAACAGCTTCGACACTAACACCAGTCCCACTTTGCGGCATAGCGAAAACATCAACAACCCTAACAGTATACTCATCAACAAACTCACCCAACATCAATCCCATAACTTCCATAGGAACACCAGCTCTTCCTGCAAAAAAAACACCCATAACTTATTTACTTTATTCAAAATTAGGGTTTTTATATTTAAAAAACAAAAGCAATTTTGTCAAATAATTCTTGAAATTAACATATGATATTGCAAATTAGTACCGTGTTTAAGCATCTTGAGAAGAGCAAGAGAAGAAATGTAGACTTGTTCAGAAGTATCGAGAGTTGGGGAATCAGGAGGTGGGTGACCCAAAGCTCCACCAGCACCAGCGAACATTCTAGTAAGTCTGTCCATTGTTTGTTTCTTCTCTCTCTTTCTTGTTGCAGATATCTGTTAATGGCGATTTATTGATCAAGTGTTGGGTAGAGAAGATGGCTGGAGATCGAATCGAAGTTTCTTCTTGCCCACGATATTTCCGAGAGGAAGAGAGAATTGATTTAGTGGTTTTGATCAAAAGGTTGGAATTAGCCAATTACGGGAGTTTATTGAGCTGGGTAGCTTGCGAGCACCTCGAGTTCGACTCGGTCAAAGCTCGACTCGAGTTGGCTCGTACTCGCTCGAAACAGCTTGTGATTCGATAATTTTATAAAAAATCGATATTTTTTCACGTTAAGTATTTGAAAAACAAAATTAACCTTATATTTTTTTTTTGGTGTATCCACCCGATTCACCCTTTTGGGCTAATCCGGATTCGGAGCGTGTCCCGGGGTTAAGGTTTTAAACTCCTCCCAACAAAATTAACCTTATATTTAATATAATACATTAATAAACTTTAACAATATATAATTTTCATAAAGAAAAGAAAATATAATCAATAATTTTCTTTTGAAAAAATTAAGATTCAAGAGGACTAAAACATTAAACGAGCAGCTCGTGATCGGCTCGACTTGAAACCTAATGAGCACGAGTCGAGCAACCCCAGCTCGCGATCGACTCGCTCGATAAGCACCCTTAGTTGGAACACAATGATTTGGTACTTTGGTAATAGCAATCCAAGAGTGTAGATTTTTAATACAGTATTCATTTTGTGATAAAAAATGTTTAATATTCATTTTGTTATATTAAATATTTATTTTATCACAAAAAACCTAAATTTACATTCACTTTTGTGATAACTAAAATGATTATTTATTTTTTAATACTGAATATTCATTTTTTTAATACTGAATACAAGTAAAAGATTAACTTGTGCAGGTAATCATAGAATGTATTTGTTTGTTCTTGGGAGTGGAAGCGAAAATTTTAGTTGTTACCTACTAATTAGTGCAGGTAAGCATAGAATATTCATTTTGTTAAATTTTTTTTACTCCTAAACTACGTCCTTTTGGCCAGGGACCACAGAATCCTACGCGGTCTGACACCATAAAATAATTTGAGGTTTTTTTTTTCCCGAAGTACTAATATTTCATTAATCATTAATTTCGGGAAAAAACACTAATTGCAGCAAAAACTAGCAGGAAAACAGGTCTTCTGGGCTAGTCTGAGCTAGAAGAAATATGACGATCGACGATGAAAATTCGATATACGTCGGAGGAATTCCGTACGACTGCACTGAATCTCAACTTCGTCGTGCTTTTGAATTGTACGGCTCTGTGGTTGCTGTTAAGGTTTCTCTCTTCTCATTTCATTCAATTGATCTCTTCAATTTCATTTTTTTAATTGCTTAGGGTTCATAGTTTTGTTGTTTTCATGTGTTCAATTAATTAATTTCAATTGCTTTTAGATTTTATTAATTTGTATGAAATTGTTATGCGAAATTTGTCACATTTCTATGTTGACGAGTTGCTAAACTGCTAAGGTGCTACAGACTTGCAATTTTGGCGCGTATTTGATTTTGTATATGAGAATTAGTTCATAGTGAAGTTAATGTTTGTATACAGTTGAAAAAATGGATTAATTTTGGGTTTGTTTTGATTTGATGCTTCTAACACTGTACCATTGCTTAGGAAACATGTCAGGTTAAGCATAGCATAGCATGTGGTGAAGAAGTTTGACTTTTATGTTGTACCTGTTGTAAGACAGAATACACTATGTTTTAACATCAGTTTACCGCAATGCCACTAAAGAGAGCCTCATCTGAGCTGGGGATTGGATTTACACATTTTGTTGCTGCAATAACTGAGAAAGTGTTTATAATTGACCTTTGACCTTTTTTGTTCCATAATATAAGGAATGTTGAAATGGAGAGACTATTTAGTTAATTTAATGCTCTGGGGTAGTGTTTGTTCCATGCTTGCCCTGGTGTATCCTATATTCTGCTTTCTTTGATATGAATTGGCATTGGTTATTTGATTGGCTGGTAAATAGAAATGATGACCATTTAGTTGTAGGAAGAGATACAGTTGTTAGGCCACACAGCCCTCCTATTAGAGGTGAGAATGCTCTCGGCATGCCTCGACCCAAGTGGTGGCCACAGGATGTGGAGTGTGCTCCACTGAGCTGTCACTTCATTGGCAGGAATGTTTATCATTTTGTTTCAGGAAGCAATAAGGATGTACCTGGAATTTCTTTCTATCTTATGGCGTCGTTATTAAGTGTTGTTTAGTTTCCTTCTTTTTGATAACATGGACTCCTATGATTTCTTGAGATGAAATCATTTGTGTATTTCAGTTCTTCTCAAATGTTTGTATGTTTGGCAAATAGATAATTAATGATCGTGGTGTGGGTGGAAAATGTTATGGATTTGTTACTTTCAAAAATCCTCAATCTGCGATTGAGGCCATCGGTGACATGGATGGTCGGGTATGTTTCCAGTCTCCTAACTATTTATAATTGAATCTATCTAGTAAATTCAAGGGGTTACTTACCGTTTTTATTACCTTTGTGTTGCTGTTTTCTTCTACTCTTGCAGACCATTGGTGGTCGAGTTGTGCGGGTAAATGAAGTGAAGACAAGAGGTGCAGGTGGAAAATCTAACCTTGGTCGTGAAGTTTTACGGCGGAATCAGCGGGAAAATGATTGGAATAAGGGAAGAGGAAAACAAAGAGAGAATGATTGTGATAAGGACATGAAACACGATCGCTTTCAGGAACATGATAGAGAAAGAGAAAGAAGGCGTGATCACTCTAGAGATCGCTTCCAAGGAAGAGGTCAAGAGCAAAGCAAGAAATCGAGGGAATGGGAACGGGAACGGGAACGGGTATATAACAGAGATCGTGATCAGCAATGGGAAAGAAATGATCATTTTAAGGCTATTCAAGATGGGGAGTTTGATATAGTTGATGATCATGATAAAAGGATTGACAAAAACAAAGACCAACGACCCAAGAGATTGAACAGGTAATGTTGTAAAAGTCTATATAGAATGTCTTTTAAGTGCTCCTGCCACAACCTCCGCAGGTTCGCTTGAGTTATTTCTTTACTTTTTTTTTCCCGTGTGTATACTATTGAGGCTATTGATGTAGATTGAAATTTTAGCACTGATGGAAACTTTTGACTTTTGAGTGCATATAGTTTATCTATGCAAAGACTTTAAATCAATTTACCTGCAACTATGGTTCCATGATGCCAAAACTTTTTTGGCTTACCCCACCAGTATTCTTAAAAAAATTTAGCCTTTACAGTATGTAAGGGTTCAAGTGATATTAATTCTGCATCAGCCTGATTCCTATAATTTAATCAATTGTGGCCTTTCGCTGTGATGAAAGTTGCTTGTGCTGTAATTGCTGTGTGTTAGATGTTGGGGTTGCCAAGATGGTGGAAAGGAATGGCATTAGGCTTTTCTTGAGCCTTGGTTAATGACACCTCTCTCTCCTTTTCCGGCTAAACAGCTCCAGCAATTATGAGCCAAAAAACAGGGAGTTTTCATCAGAATCAAGTGGTTACCAATACCAAGTAAGCATATATCTTAATGGCAGGCAATTGGATAATTGAATTTCTTAATTTTGGTTGGAAGATGCCATCATATCAGCATTATAATTATTACCTTCTCTATTATTAGGTGGAAGAGCAGCTCAATCTGCTGGTTAGAAGACGAGAAGAACTTCAGAAAGAGGTTTTTGCTCTTATATACTCATTTAACTTGACCCTTTTCTATTTTTTTTTTTTTTTTTTTTATTTTTTATATGTCAATGTATAGGACCAGTCATCATAGCAAGGTGATGTACACTTGTTCTGTAAATTATTCCCAAGTTATCATCATCTGGTCTAAGCACTGTGTTATGAACCAAACATGAACACAAATCCCTATTCACCTTCTTAAGTTTCAGGTTAAAGCGATAAACCCCTAACAAAATCATATTAAAAAGATATTTGAATTCTTAAACATACTGAAAAAAGACAAGTATGTCAATATATAGAAAGTACACAAACAAGAAAACAGGGACAAAAGTAGCTTAAAATAGCTCAAGACATGCACAACATGATAGTTTAAACTGGAACTTGAATATACCATTATTTCAAATTGAGATCAAACTAGTCTATCCAATTAAACTAGTCTAACCTGGGATAATATCTAGTTGTCATAATTCAAAACAATACACAATTGGAAAATGAAAATTCAAACAATTAAACAAATTTGAAATACAAAAGTAGCACACTTTGTCATCAACAATCAGTAATGTTAACACTTACAACCCTATATTCCTACTTAAACCATTATAAAACTAATGTTAGGTCGAAACCAACATTTTAAAATAGAGTACATCACAATCAAACATTAGTAACGTTAATTTGAACCTTAATACGAACTTACAACAACAACAAAACATTAGTCCTAACTCCTAAAATTATTTGTTGTCGGTTTGACATGAATCATTATATGGAGTCGCAGAAATCATATGCCTAAATTTTCTCACTCCACATTTCCCTATCTAACATCAGCCCCTCCCCCCCCCCCCCACCCACACACACACACAAAAAAAAAGCCTCATATCTCGGTGAAAACCTTCATCCAAGCTTCCATTTGTCTTCCTTAGCCTCTCAGCTCCCCATCCGTTTGCCACTCCTCAAGCTTCCTTATTCGTGCATTAATTAGTCTCCATTTCACCTGACCAAACCACCTTTTTTTGTTTTCTCACATCTTATCCTCCACAGTCGTTACTCCTATCTTCTTCCTAATAACCTCATTTCTTATATTATCCTTGTATGCTTGCACATCTAACGTAGCATACTCATATCTGTCACATTCATCTTTTAAACGTGACAATATTTCAAAGCTCAACACTCCGGGCAATATAGCAATGCCGGTCTAATAGTTGTACGATAGAATACCCCTTCTAGTTTTTGTGGCATACCCTGATCGCAAAGAAAACTTGAAGCTCCTTTCCACTTTAACTAACCTGATTTGATCCTATGAGGAACAGCCTCCTCCAATTCACCATCTTTTTAGACAATAGATCCTAGATACTAGAGTGAGTTAGAATCTTGAACACTCATTCCATCCAATTTGATCGAGTTTGTCCTACTACTTCCAATCCCACTGAATTTACATTCCAAATACTCCGTCTTACTTCTGCTTAACTTAAATCTACGAGATCCCAAAGTCTTTCTCCACAATTCCTACTTCCACACTTTCTTTTGTCTCATCAACTAACACAATATCATCAAAAAAATCATACACCATCTTGTATCGTCTTGAATTGAACCGGAATTATCAAAATAAAATTGATGGAACTTTGGAAAAAAAAAATCTGGCTTTGAAATTGTAAACAAGTGAATCTCCTTCATTAACCATTCTTGAGCTTGAAAAATGCTTCCTATCGTTTTTGAGTTTGCAGCCATCCACTTTCTCTTTGGACTTTTACTAGTAACCCTATCTTTATTGCTATTTAATCTCATTCGTGGACTTGCTAAAAATGCTCATCACATTTGTCAGTTGAAATAAACGCTATATTTTTAACTTACATGAATCATAGTCATATTGTTCTAGTGCACTCTGATGAGTATAAACCATTTGCATTGCCAATCAATTATCCATTGTTATTCAGAAGATTGTAGCAATATGTGTCCCAGTTTTGGGAATCATGCTCTGTATATCAGTATTTAGTTTATTGAAGACTAATGTTTAAAGGGACTTGTTGTTATCAATATCAATTATTATCAGAAATCTGAATTGGAGCAGAGACTAGAAGAGAAGAAACAGCTTATAGCTGGTTTGCAGAAAAGATCCCTGGTATCAGCAAGTCTCTCATTTTGTTACTTGGCTTAGTTAGATGGTTTATTTGCTGTGTTAACCTGGAACTTGATGGTGATAACAGAAATTGGAAGATTCATTGACCTCTGCCAAAAAACAATCTTCTTTTCGAGAAATGCGGTTGAATAAGGTATATACCTTGATAGACAGCTCAGTATTGAAAATTGGATTAGACTTGTTAAGATAACATGCTTACATCATTGTGATATGGGATTGCTTGCAGTTATATAAATGTTTTCAGCAAGTTAAGGAGTACGATGAAAAACTGAAAAGTTCTGAAGAGGAACTCAAGGTCAGTTTCCCTAGTCTTCTAGCCGTATATCTATGGCACAACATTAAGGGTCCGTTTGGTAGGGTGTAAAATATTTTCAATGTAAAATTGTTTTCCATTAAAATCAGTTTACAACGGAAAACTCATTTTCTAAAGAGTTTTCCGTTGTTTGGTTGAATGGAAAATGAGGTATGAGTATAGAGATTATAAAACAGTTTTCCTTTGATTTTGGGAGGAAAATGTTTTCAACTATGGTGTAAAACCATTTTATACTCTAACTTTTCCATTTCAATTTTCAGTCCAACCAAACAGTGTAAAATGAGAAAATTAGTTTTCACTGAAATCATTTTACGCCCTACCAAACGAACCCTAAGGGAGAGATAAATTTCTGTCTTCCTTTTATGAAAACCATAATAAACTATACTTGAAATTCATTGCTAAATATGCTTGTCATAACTTAAGTCAGTGGTTTTTTTAGGTTGTAGAACATATAATTCTTTGGTTAGTTCTCTCTCTAGTTTAGTTGCTCTCTCTCCTTTTCATATACAAATCCCATTTATGTATAAAATTCTTTCATTCATTCACTCTCTAGAACCTTTCATTCTTATGTGTCAATTTTGGGTCTTACGGGCGATGCATAATTTAACTATTATCCATAAAAGTAAAATTGGAAGATTAGAGTGAAGTAAGAAATTGGAAGATTAAAGTGAAATATAAAAAATGTTAAGAAGGAATAATTGACTTTTATTAGTTTTTTTTTTCAGAAAGCGCTTACAAAATATAGCATTTCATGACATAGCACCTTAACAAAATAAATTTAAAACAAAGCACCTTATAAAACTTAAGTTTTGTTTTGAGGCACCAAATCAAACTTTTCAGTGGAAAAGTCAGTATTCCGGTGATACCCCTTTTAGCCTCCAATTCAACTTAAAATCTTTGTATTTTGATGGGCTAACCTATTTTTTTTGTCTTGAATATGGCATTTAGGCTGATTACAAAGATTTTAGGTTGAATTAGAAGCAAATAAATGAGTCAATTTGTCGACATATTGACTTTTCTACTTAAAAAGTTGATTTTGATGCCTTATAACAGAACACAAGTTTTGCAGGTTTTTTTTTTTTTTTTTTTTTTTTTGTAAATTATTTTTAGTAAGGTGCTATCTCACAAAATATCGCATTTTATAGGTACCTTATAACTAAAAGTTCTTTTTATTAATTAATAATTGAAACCACGAACTTATGATGATAAAACAATAGAGGTTAAACGATATTAAAGAGGTAACATCAATAATAATGAAAAAGAACTATGCACAAAAATGAAGAATACATAGATATGATTGTTCTTGAAACATATAATTTAAAAATTATAAAGATAGAGTAAAAGTTATAGATGCATCAAAGACATTCACAACTGAGTTTGCAATATTGATGAGATTATTTGAATATGATTCATTGCTATGGATACAATATAGACTATATACTTATTTTGGTGATAAATGACCATCAAGTTTACTATAGCATGGTGTTAGTAATTTGATATATCTTTTAAATGGTTGAGCTTTCCCGTCTTCTAGTGTGATTTTTTCCATATATTTGATAACACAAGTACACAACTGATCAACATTATGATGAGATGCCACTTGCAAACATGAGTGGCACAATTGATTAGAATTATGACATGTTGCTTGCAAACATGAGGTGGCAAGCTTCATTAGATCATGGAGAGAGACATGTGGTGAAGTCTTATAAAAGGCTAAGCCTTTTAAAAATACAGTATAGATATAGATGATGATCTTATTCTTCGTGATCAGGACATTAGTCTTGTTAACAACTACGGAACTAGGAGCCTGGCCTGCTGTTTGTTGCAGTAGACAGTATTTTGTGGAATCCTTGCCATAGTCAGCATTGCTTTAATTGATATTTCTATTGAAATTTCTTGTATTTCTAAAATGTTGGATGAATTTTTTATTTTTTTTTGAAGGAGTTGGATGAAAAAATTAAACCGTGGCTTTAGGATAAAAATAAATAAAAAAATTAGGATCCGTACTATAAAGCTCTTACTCCATGCGTCTTTATATGTACAGGATATTGTCAAGTCAGTGAGCATGGAAATGGATACTGGTGGTGGCGATCTTGTAGCAAAGGACGCCTACCTCATAAATGGGAAACTTTGAGAATAGACTCTAAATTAAAGGTCTTCTCACGTTTTAGAAACACAGCTTTCGTGCTGTTGGTTTGATATTACGTATGTCCACTAGATGCTTATCTTTCATTATGTTTATGCTCTGTGGTTATTGTTGTTACAATTCATGCTGCCTTTTGGAGAACAGTTTTCCAAACAACGAAACTTCTATACTGTTGGAACTTGGAATTGTTAATGTGGTGGGTTTTTATATCTGTATATACCAATTACATTAATTTATTCTTGGATTGTGTTATTGAATGCATGGACTAGTAATGGGCAAATATGAATTGTTACCTCTACTCTCCTGAGATTGAGATCTTGATTAAGCTCATTCTTCGTATGTGTTATCTGCTTGAACAAGCTCACTTACAGTCTTACTGGTGTCTTTTGGGGTCACATGTGTAAATTGTAGATATTACATGTCAGCGTCAATCTTATGTTTATTTTTATTTTATTATGCAGGCATTTTTGAAGGGAAGAACAACTTTTATCCTTTTTGTGTGGAGGTAAACACCATACAAGTATAGAGCTGTGTAAGTGTTTTGACTGTCGGTTAGCCCCTCCGATTGTGTCTATTTAGTTGTCTGGTTTAACGTTCTTAGTATTTTTTCTTTAGTTTGATGTACAAATTATGTTGCTTTTCATACATGTGCGTTTGTATAGGTGCAACCTGCTACTATTCTTGCTAATCTTTCCACTTGGGATTCATTTGTTGGTGTTTATTTAGTTATTTACTTGACTTTATGATCTTACAACTTGAACTAGCTATAGAAATTGGCTAAAACTTATGTTATGGAGGGAAGTGTCGTCCGTATTCTTCTTTGTGTTCTGGTTGAAGTAGACCGTGAAAGGCCCAAAATGTTATTTGTCTCAATTCTGTTGGTAGCATGTCCATGAATCCATATAAGCTAATTGCTACTATAATATACATTTTCCATGACAAATTGACAATCTCTGTGAAGAATATATGACTGCATAGTCACAAGTGGAGCTAGAGGGTGGCACGGGGCATGCGAAGTCCACATGACTTGTCCCACGGTGGGCCATTCCTAGAACAAACCCATTTTGTGTTAAATTTATAAAATGGTGTCCATACATGGCCAATGACTCATTAACATGCCTTTTATTCCGTGCTATGAATCTATGATAGTAACGAGCTTGCTCTGGGCCATGCCCAACTCATGTCGTGCCGAGTTACCCAACTCATGTCGTGCTGATTTACCCAACTCATGTTGTGCCGAATTGGCCCTCGTGTTGGCCCGTCACATGCCTTGCTTCAAGTGGAGTGTAAGATGGCTGCCATTGTTAAAGTAGTCATTCAAGTATTTCCAGTCTAAGGGGGTATTTTTGGTAATTGGTTTTTGGCGTTTTAAGATGATCAAGCAGCCAAAAAAGTGTTTGCTTATTGGATGTTTGGTTGGTTGAAACAACTAGGTTTTAAGCCAAAATAAAGAGGATGTCAAACAACTTTTTAGATTGGTTTATTGACTCAAAAACTCTCTAATAAACAAACAATATCTATAATTAATTTTAATCTATCAAACATTTTTCTAAATAGTTGTTGGGCTAAACAAACAATACATACAACAAATGTTTCTACCAGTCAAACAAAACAACTAAATAAAGCCAAAACCCGATTGTCACGCAACTTGTAAGTCTCCAAGACATCACATTATAGTGATGAAGGCATAGACAATACTAAGACGGTAAGGCCATGTTTGGTATTCCTATTACTATTTTTTAGTATTCGAAATGGAATCAAATAACAATTTTTATTACTAATTTTTTTATAAGGGTAATTCTTATCACCATTTTGTTACCCTTGTGGAAACAAAATTATTTCCCCTCTAATGGATCCATTTCTAAATTTACATCAAACAACAAATAATTGTATCATTTAATATTACCAATTCCCTTATTAACTTGAATCTATTCCATCTTTATTCTAAAATTTATCTAAAGTGGAAGTGGAAACTGAAGCAATGACCCAAATTTATCTTCAACCGAATTGCTCTTAATTGGATTTGGTTTGGATGAGATGAGTTCGAATCGGGTTGTTTTCGAATCGGGCGCGCTGAGATCAGACCTATTGGATGAGTTTCAGACCAATTGAGAAATTATTTCGGATGATGTTTCTAATTATCATTTTGGATTGAAATCAAATCTTGGATCATGTCTCAAATCTCATTTTACAATTAAGATTTAAGAGCCAAATCAGATCATCAATGACCTAAATTTATCTGATCTGATTTAAATTTTTTTGATCTGATATAATTTTCTTAAAATAAGCACATAATTACTTATTTAAATTGAATTAATTGCACCTTTAATTGTCGGTTGTTGCATCAGCATGTTCAGTAATATCTCCGTTGGTACCGACGTGGCGACGTACTGTAATGTTACAGAATATGTTTGAAAAGTGCAATTTATTAGGCATTCAGGAAAAAAAAGGAGTCAGTGACTCAGTGTAGTTTATGATTAGCTTTCTTTTAGTAAATTTTTTGTTTAACTTTAGAAACCAATCAAACATTAAACAAGGTATTGTTTCTTCGTTGGCATAAAAGATAAATTCGTTTCCTTCTATCCTTTCCCTTTTCTCTTTTACTTTTCCTTTTTTTTTAACCTTTCCTCTTTAGCATTTCTTTCTCATCTTCTTTCTTGGATAGATAATTTTATCCTTTCCGGTTATTATTATTTAGAAACAGTAGTTTCAGCAATGGTAATAGCAGTAGAAACATTTCTTACCCTATTATAATGAATGAGAGAAATATAGTAAATATTAGCAAAAACAATACAAAGAATTTACATGGTTCGTCTACAATGTATTGAATAAGTCAATGAGAAGATGAAAAGAAGTTTTATTGATCTTGAGAAAAGTTTGAATACAATAGCGGTTTAATCGGGTTTTAATACGTTTTCTTATTACATTGGAAAATTAATTTTCACTTCTGTTGTTTGGTTGAATGTAAAATGATTTTTCATTTTAAGCATATTTCGTTGTTTGGTTGAACTGAAAATCAATTGTTTCAATTGTGATGAAAAGTGTTTTCCTTCCACTTATGATGTAAAATATTTTCCTTTCAACTTGAGGGAAAAATAGTTTCAATACGCAAGTTTTACATTTTAATATTTACTCTAAACCAAACAATGTAAAATGAAAAAACGATTTTTCGGGAAAACGTTTTACATCCTACCAAACGGACCCTAATGGCCCGTTTGGTTGTTGGTAATGAATTGTGGTAATGGTAATGAATCTATATAAAGTGTAGTTTCTTAAGGAAAAACTTCAAAATTCTCATGGAAAACATATTTTTCATTCCAAAAATTGAAATTTCTTCTTATTTTTCATTACCTGTGGAAGGGTGGTATTAGATGAGAATGGATATTTATGTAAAGAAAATTAGATAAATTGGAGTTAAGGTAGCACCACTATGGGAACGAATGGTTTTTGATTTTACTTCCAATTCTAGTTATAAATTCATTCTCATCAACTCTGTTTATGACCGACTACCAAACGGACCGTAAGAATATATACAGTACTCCTAATAGTGAAGCAAAAAAAAACCAAAAAAGAAAACCCTAAGAATCCCGGCCTTTTCACCTCATGTATCTCTTTTTCACAGTTTACATGGTTATACCATGATTCTATACCTATGTGGCTATGTGTATATATATGCATATGTATATGCTCATATAGATGTTGTATCTTTTGTAAACTTCTCTATTAAGGTGTGTTCTATACACCTTAAATAAAACTCACAATTTAGATAAGTGAAAAGTATATGTAATTAGATCTAATAATTTAAATTATCTACGGAGTAAAATTTAAGTTAATCAAGTTCAATAATTTCAATCAGATTTGACTATATTTAATTAGTTTCGATAAATTTAGATATAATAAATTGGAGCAAAGTCACCCTTCAACATGAATTTTGATGGGCATTGTAGGTAGTTGCTAGATTTGCTGAAGTTGTCTTGGAAGTTGGAACAAGTGCGCCATTATGGTTTTGGCATGATTAACCAATCATAAGGTCTCCTCTGGTCAAGGTTTGAGTGGATCGGAGGTCCCTTATATATATAGCTGCTATAAATATGTGTTTGCGTGGGTCCAGATCAGAACCAGAAATTTTATGTGTATAAAATGAACCCTGGATTACATCATGATTGTCATGTCCATCGGATTTACTATCTATCCTAGATAAAACTCATTTATTTCTCTTTATCTTTATTTTTTGTGGGTCTCTCTAATTTGTCTTATAGTGAGTTAATATTTATGGTTTTTAGTGGTTTAAGGTAAAATTGGATAAAATTAGTGGGGTTGAGATAGATAAGTAAGAGTAAAAATGTAAAATAAGTGGTGGATCATGATACTAATAAAAAAGAAAATGGAGCAAATATTTTAGAATGGACGAAAAAGGAAAGTGGAGCATTTTTTTTTATTTTTTTATTTTTTTTTGGGACAAAGGGAGTATTTGGGAATAGTAACAGGACCCAAATTTTGCTAGTTTTAGGAGGAAGGAAAACTTCAAATTTTGTTAAAAATATTTCCTTTCCATTATTCATTTCATTTTTGTTCGCTTTAATTTTTGATGTTGAACTAAACATTAGAAACTAAAACGTTTTCTTCCACTTTTTTTTTTTTCTTTCCAAATCTTATCTGCCAAACAATATTCTATGTAAGCTTTGATTTTTACGTACTCTCCTAAAAAGATTTCAAACAAAACTAAGAAAAATGAATACTATTTTATTGCCATCTCACATCAATAATCAATTATATTTATATATATACTGCTACAACTTTCATGTTTTTCTGTGTGTGTGTGTGTGGATGGAGATTCTTTGGTTAATTATTAGTGATTTAGTGAACCCTAAGCTAAAAATGGATATGAGGAGTTGAGGACTGAGGAGCATACCGTAAGACTTTCTATATCTACTCCCCTTTCTATGTTTTTGTTCCATGTGATTTGGGTATGGGACTTTAGGTATCCATATTGACATATGTAGCTTTTTTTTTTTTTTTTTTTTAAATAAAAGTTTGGCTTGGTCTTTTATGGAAGAGTTTACCCCAAAAAAATGGGGCAAGGGCAGTCAAATAAGGAGAATAGAGTAAAGACAGAGCTGAGTGACAAATTAAAGGGATTGACTGATTATATATATTTCAGAACAGTGAACTAAGCATGTGAAGTAAGGGCTTGTTTGCTTCAGATTATATTCAGTTCAGTTTAGTTCAGTTAATCTCTATTCAGTTCAGTTCAGTTCAGTTCATCTCTATTAAATATTCAACTCATTTTTTAAAAACAATGCAAATCTTTGTCCTTGTTTTAAGCAAATATCTATATATCTAATCTTCACTGTCTTTACTGCATGTTGTAGTACAAGACCCAAGCCAGGTCTCCTCATATGAGTTTAACTTTCCAGCATTAAAAGCATATAAATCCTACTACATTAGTTACTTTTTATCCCATTTCCTTAATCATACTTATACTCCTACTTTCTAGGGTTGTGGGAAGATTAACTTTAGCTAGGTTATTATTTAGTCCTGTTTTTTTTAGACTAAATAATTAACTTTACTCAATTTTAACATTATTTTTTTCCATGTTTTATGATAATTTTTACCAATTTTTTTCTTCATGTTTTTATATGTTTTTTTTAAAGGTTTTTCTTATTTTTAGTGCTAATTAAATAAAAAAATAATCCAGATGATATTAAAAATTATATAAAATGTCTTAATTTTTAAAGTATTCAACAATATCTATTTGTCGTACCCGTATTTTATAATTTTCAAATCAACATATTCAGTATCCGTTTCATACCTGAACCCGTTTCCGTACCCGTATCCATGCATTATATGTTCACAATGAACATATTTTGTATGGGCAAAAATGTCAATCCAATCGAACCAATAGGCAAATAAAGACCTTCATGTAAATCTAATCATGAATTTTATTACTGGATGGATAGTGAATAAGACATCACTTAAAAGGAATATTACTAGTTTAACAAAACACACTAACATCATTTTTTCTTCAATTCATTCATTGATGCCCTCTTCTCTACACAAATATTAATTTAATTCACACATACAATTAAGAATCCGGACAAAAGTTAGAAACCCTAACCCTAACTCTAACCCTAACCCTACAACAGTAATTAATTCAGCTTAGAACTTTAGGGTAATCTCACTTCCATTACTTTCCTCACCATCATCTCTTAATGCAGCTATCTTCTTTCTCTCTTCTTCATTATTATTATTATTATTATTATTCTCGCCGCTTTTGCCGCCGCCTTTCCAGCTACTGCTGTCTGACTTTCTATCTTCAATGCTCTCAGACCGGTCACCGGCTCCCTGATGAGCATCTGATTCCGGCGAGCTCTGAGTTTGTGTCTGAGAACCTGTGTTGTATATATGAAGCTGCTGCTGCTGCTGATGGTGGTGGTTGTTGTGGTGGTGGTGGTGGTGGTGGAGGGATGGATGGTGCAGTGGTTGAGAATGAGCTTGTGATGGTTGTGGATAAAAATCTGATGGTACAGTTGGTGATGAGCAATAGTGTGATGAGACTTGGGTACTTGGGTGAGTACTGTAGATAGTGGGTGCCCCGCCATGGGCGGCGGCGGCTGCGCTGGCGTATTCTGGTGGGACCCATATCCCTCCTAAGACAACCAGCTGTGGTGCTTGGCCTCCAACTGTTTGAGGACTTGGACTTGGTCTTCTTGTGTGAAGTCTATATTTCTGCAAAATAAAAAATGTAACCTTTTACAATAAATCTTTAACTTTTAAGTATATAACTAAGTAATCTTTATATAACAATATATGCAATGGGTCATGTGAGGGAGTTAGTTGTTAGTTGTTAGCTGTTAGGGGTTAGCTGATTGAGTTAGTTGATTTGACTAACTGATTATATTAGCTACTTGTGTAAAACTGTTTGACAAATATCGGTTAGCTGCTAGAGGTTTCAGATCGAGTAAAATAAAAGAATTAAAAAGCTATAAGTTATTCCAAAAAACTCCTCATATGAGCTTTTTGAAAAAGAGTTTTTTCATTCCAAACCTTTAACTACTAAATTTATAAAATAACTTTTTGAGTTGGTCAAACCTCTCCTTTTCTCTTTTATACTCAAAAGTCACAAATTTACCGAAATATTATCATGTTAGACAGTTTGATATGAGAAATGTTATACTGCATTTAGTATAATAAGTGAAACAGAAGATCCGATAAAAATCTGGATTTTGTCATATTATGAGAAATTATTACTAAAAGGATCGATCTTGTATATGGAGAAGGACGTGGAATGATGATATTATCATTCCTCTAAAATACTCCTAAAAACTCTTCTTATGACCAAAAGAGAAGAGACAATTAGTAGATGTTCTGCTGTTAAGGTACAGTAGAACATCTTTGGCAATGTGTGTGTAGGGTATAGCAGTTTGCTTAAGTGATGATGATTACATGCTCAGAAATAAAATAATAAAAATAAAAATAAGGGAAAGAGCTAGAGTGTGTTACCTGGAGGTGACTTTTCACTTCATCATTAGTTAAGCCATCAACCTTCATCAGCTCCCTAATTTGTTTAGGGGTAGCCACTGTTTTAAAAGATAAGTAAACCAATAATCAGCCAACTTCCTTTGTTTCTTTTAAACCCTATATATAATGATGGTGACATAAATTTATTTATTTTTTTTTACATCATTTTTGGATTAAGAAAATAACCTCAGATCATAATGATATCATGATGATCAAATCATACATCCCAAAGGAAGAAATCTAAGTGATACCCCTATTCAAACTTAAAAGAGACTATCTCAAACTCCTTTGGCCCCATAAATGTTGCTACAATTTGGGTATGATATTAGTTATATATACTTTAACTTTGAACCCATTAATTTTATCCGCACGCAAACAAAAGCATGGTCGTCAAGCAAGTGTAATTATTGATTTATTACTTCTTCTGTAATCAAAAGAATACAATAATTGTATTTTTAACACTATTTACGCTTTTCACTTTTTATTGCAATTTGTGATTTACTCTATGAAAAAATACAGCCAGGTATCGTTATCGTTAGATTCTTCTCATCGCATAGTTTTTAATATATCGTTTTTATATTTTTTTTTACAAAATTTATAATTATAGATACTACTCCGTAATTTTAAAAAATTTGTCTTAGTGCGTGAGAAGTACAATTGTTACATTCTTTTGGTTATGACTAAACAAATGTAGGAAAATAAATTTTCTAGACAGGAAGGGGTAAATAATACCTACCTTGAGAGCCACCAAGCATCTGAAGGGCATTAACAAACCGACGGTGCAGGTCAGGTGACCAGCACCGTCTTGCTTTCCTATGAGTCTGATTTGTGGTGGTAGTGGCGGATGTTGGCGTGGTGGGTGCTTGACTATCAGAGGTTTTCCCCGTCACCACATTTCCTCTACTAGAATTTTCACTCCTTGATCCACCACTAACTCCATTTTCACTCTCCACACACTTCTTATCCTCCAAATTATCTCTATCACTAGAAGCAAGAGCCAAATCTGGGAGTGCCCTAATATTTGAATTGGTGGGAATCGAATTCTGGTCTCTTGCAAATGGAAGAAAGGCTCCTCCATTTCTTTGATTTGTGTCTAATGCTAGTTTAGGGCTACTAATACTGAAGCATGTGTCAACCTCAGATTTAGGCAATGTTGTGGTTGATGCTTGGTTCTTGTTTGTGTCACCTCCTTGACTCCATAGTTGTGCTGATACCATCCAATTAGCTTTGTCTGAAATGTTTGCTGCTGCTGTTGTTGTTGCCGCCTTTTGATCAGCTCCTTCTAAGTTGGGGTGTTTGAGAGGTATAAATTCTTCAACAACTGGCCTTGACCCTTCATTATTATTTGCCCTATAGGATTGTAATTGCTGCCTTGAGGCCTCCATGGCTGATTAGTAAAATACCCCATAATAAAAAAAAAGTGAGATGAAAATCACCAGATAAAAATAGGGTAATGTTATATACATCCCTAACGAGGCAAAATTTTTAGAATTCAAGCTAAAATCACGCATCGTTTAGTGTTATTAATGCTTGTTTATTTCTAGCAAATATTTCCGCTTTTGGTATCGGGTTGGTATTTATCATTTTCCATAAAGGAATGAATTTTTTTTATTATTATTCCCAACCCTAGATAGAAGCAAAGCTTGGATTGGTTATAATTATTATTATTATTGTTATCTTTATTTTTAAATAAAAAAAATCACCTGAGTCAATTTACTTTGTTTGTGGAACTCTGTGAAAGCCTGAATATATGTATACCTTTTGAATTTTTTTTTTCTTTGGAATATGCTGGTTGATCTTCAGTGAAAGCTAAAAGCTTAAAACAAAAGTTACATGCAAATTGAACCTAAAAAAAAATTAAATTAAATTAAATTAAAAAGCTCTGTATTATCTTTATTGATTATTCATCACCCCTATTCTTGAAAATGAGGAAAAAGAAAGAAATTGTCACCTTTTATTATTTTTAGATTTTACATTATGTATAATTGAAATTCATGTTTGGATAATACTCTCTCCGTAACAAAATAACTGCAACGATTTAACATAAAGTAGATAGAAAAAAATGTCAAATCGTTGCAATTAATATATTACTGATGGAGTATAATATATGTTTTTTTTTTTTTTTTTTGGTGGGTATGAAGATGAATGAATGAATTACGTACCATTGCTAAGAAGCTGCATGCAGAGGGGAAGCTCACGCTTGAAAGCATCAATCTTGAGGCGTTCTTCTTCGAGGCGATTTAGGTATTCTTCAAGTTTTTGTGTTGCTTGATCTGTTTGATTATTATTATTATTGTGATCCCCAAATGATTTCAAGAGCATAGAGTAGCTATGAGTTCTACAATCAAGACTTAGTTCTGATGGAGATCCCATCATTTCCCTTATTATTATTATGACAATTATATATATGTATAAATATATAGCTAGGTTTATAATATAATGAATTTAAAGTGATGTTATATGATAGTTTAATGTATGTATGAATTTGTGAAATAAACTTGTATTGTATCAAATGGAATTGGTTTTATAGGGTGAGAAGGGAAGAAATGGGCATACAAATAATTAGGAGCAAATGAGGGAAGTGGGGTGGCCTTCTCCTTTTGAGGTTAGGAAAGATATATATATATATATATATATATATATATAGAGAGAGAGAGAGAGAGAGAGGGAGAGAGAGAGAGAGGGGTGGGAAAAAGGGATAAGATGTTTTTCATGAACACAAGGAGGATCAATTGCTTTTTTGAGTTGTGTTAGAGGGAGAATAAAGTGAAATTTTGGGGGGAAAAAAAGGAAAAGTTGAGGTTAGGATTTTTGAAAAAAAGATAAATTAAAAAGAAGAGGGGGAGGAGAGGGGATGGTAACTTCTTCCCATATAGCAAAAGGCAAAAGGTTCAAATTTGTGATATAAAAAAACATAAGTGTGTAGTATGTTGTAGTATCTTGTTTATGTCTATGTGTGTGTATAGAAAAAAAAGAAGGAAGTATAAAATACTCTCGATTTGGTAATGGTCCGGAAAATTTGATAAAAACAGTTTCAACTATTAGCCTTTCTTTTATAAAAATAGTATCAATTATTGATTATTCCATGCTGGTCCCAATTAACTTTTAGTGGTGTTTTACAAAAACAGTCTCGACTATGACATGTCTTCAAAAAAATATCCAAAACTGTGATTATTTGATTGAGAATGTTTTTAGAAGAAACATAATAATTGAGGTTGTTTTGTAAAATATCCCATAACGTTTAGATAATTCATAGTTGAGAACACTTTATTTCAGAAGACTAGCTATGATTTTTCTAATTCTGTATACAATCTATATGTTTCTCAGGCTCTACCTGAAGTATTGGACTAGCAATAGGGGTATGTGTCAAAACATCAAACACGGTCATTTATAAAAAGTATGAATATTTTTGGTTCAAAAATGAAGTTTCCAAGTGTCACATCAATGTTCAAGAATTGAGTATCCAACACAGATATTTAAGATAAAATAAAAAGTCCGAATAACATATTCTGCATTAGAAACCTAATTTTGTTTTGAAACCTGCATATAAGTGTCTGTCATTATAATACAGGTATAAGAATAGGGTGGTGGTGGGTTAATTGGGGGGGGTGGGGGGGGGGGGGGGGGTGGGGGGTTTATCAATATGCATTGTGAGTGTAAAAGGAGGGAAGAATCAAGAATTGAGAGTGGAGTGGAGTGGAGGGGCTCATGGAGCATGGTCATGCTCATGTGCTTGGAGCCTTTGTTGGGGTTTTTAGAATCTTTAGACGTTCCAATTTTTGATGTACTATTTTCAAGAAAATCACTAATTCAAAAGATGATTCTCTTCCCTCTCTCTCTCCTCTTGCCTTTTCCCTCATTTTACATTTTATTTTTAACTTTTCCTTTTAGTTACCATCATTTTTCACACTTTATTTATTAGTATTCATTTTTTGACATTGTTTTCAATATTTGTTTATATCAACTGAATATACTGATTTTTTCAAAATGTTTTCCTGATCAGCTTTTATCATTTTTTGGTTCCTATTATTATATGTTTTAAAACACATGAAAACTAAAAATTTATTTTTAAAGAGAACCATCCTTTTTTAATTCTACATTTCTTTTCTAGGCTAGGTTTTAAAAAAAATTGAAGAATAAGCTCCAACTATGTTGAATACCTATCTTCATGTCATAATTTTTTTCATTGGTTTTTTTTTTTGTTTTTTTTTTTGTCCTCTGTGGTTTTCAAGTTTTTTTTTTTATAATTGATTAAGAAAATTTGCTCTTTTTAACTACACATATATAAAAAAAGAGCATGCTAGTAATAATGTTTGAACCCCATATGGCCTTATCTCTTGAATATACGGTGGGAGTGATGATTTAAGACTTTCTTTTAGGGGTATAATTAACCGTAGTCCTTATAAACGGGTGTAAGATAATATTGATGACCGATACAGATAATCTATGTTTTACAAAATATATATTGTGTGTGTTTAATTTTCTCAAACCCTATCTAAATGCTTTCTTTTTTGTACCCGTAAAAAAAAAAAAAAAAAAAAAGATTAGCATTTGTACAATTTTCTCAAACCATATCTAAATGCTTTCTTTTTTGTCCAGAAATTATATTATTTGCATAAAATATAATCATAATCTGAATTTCCTTTAATTTTTTTGTACGCATGGATTTAATCGGTAGTATCCATGTAAAATTGAAGCCTAGCTTTGTTAAAGAAATTGATTGGTGAGAATCAAAAACAACCAGAATAAGCCTTTTACTAACTTTTTTTATTTATTTATTTGATTTATTTGATTTATTTATACATACACATTTTAGGAGTATAAAGATCGTATATATTACCACAGTCCAGTCCACAGGGTTAAGGGCCCACGTAAAAGCAAAGTTAAAGTTGTAACGGATTCGATGGTCATAATTTACAGATCATATGTAAAGTTCCCAACCAAAAGGAACTTACCTAAAAAAATCAAGGCAAAATCCCTCTCAAATAAATATTTCTTAGCTAAAATTGATGCATGCACTTGAGAGACTTGAAACCATTGCTAGCTCTTCATGTGATAGCTAAGACTCAAGCTCCTGAACTTGGGATTAGCTTAGTGGGAGAGCACCCCAGACCACGTTTCCTGAACGAGATTGACCACTTGATCAGGGTTCAGTTCTTACCCATCATTATGCTGGGGATTCCCCTTCCCCTGTGTTGGCTTACTGAGATGTATAGGGCAGGGGATCCACACGTGTACCTTATCGTACAAAAAAAAAAGACTCATGTTGCTACGTCACTGCATGCTCTAGAATCACTTTCACATCCTGCAAAGTGCGAGCTGAGATTTGATTTTAATCCAAGATAAATTCTTTTCCCCGACTCTCAAGCAATGCCATAATTATCGCAGTATATGTATTTATTAGATGAGCTAGCTAGGAAATGAGGCCCAATCTATCTTACAATGTTTTAAAAAAAACTACATTAGCTATTTACTTAAATTCTCCCTTTCAATAGTGTTCATTCAATCATTCTAAAAATTATTCTTGGGAAATGAATCTTTAGGTTGAATAATTTTCATCAACTTCATTCTATATTTTAAGTTTTCAAAATTCTCAATTTTTTTTTTTTGAATTAAAAAAAAGACCCTCACTTTTATTATATGCTTCATTGATCCATTTTTCCCTGATCAGCCTTCTACCCATAAGGCCATAATGTACAGTAGTCTGGTTTAACTTAACTAATTATCTGGTAAGAAATGAGCAATCTTTTGTGCAATTTTTCATACTCATTTATCATGATTATTTTCCCCTGGCCTGTTGTTAATATATATTATTATTTCTTTAGTAATAGGTATCTCTTTAGTCTTTAGTGTTAGAGAAACATCTCAACCAAAAGCTTAAACTAATAATTAGGGCCCAGGAATATGTTATATACTCTATCAGTCCCCTCACACGAAAGGCCCTTTGGGCTTGAAATGTGGATGCAACACATGCCCACCATACCTGGTGCTAATTAATTCCACTTAGAAGGGAGAGGGAGGAGAGATTCGAACCCGTGACCTCTGCGTCACGTTGGCTCTTGATACCATGTTAGATTTTGATTGAATATTAGAAATGGGCCTGGGCAACCCAATTCAATATGGATGAGGAGAGTTATGTCACTTACAAGCCATAGGAGGTTCCTTCCTAAAACCAATTAGCTTAAGCTAATGGCCTGGTTAGGGCTTAGGAATATGTTAAATACTCTATCGTTTAGAACATCTAACTTTTAAGAAAAAATCTTAATATTATTTTACAATAAATTATAACATTTTACATAGCAAATATAATTGGTGATAGAAGTTATGATTTTAATTGGTAGAAAGTTAGAATTTCTCAGTAAAAATATCATGTCAAACGGTTGGAGAAGTAATGTAATTTCTTCGGGTGATTATATCTCTATTTATACTACCATCATGTTTTTTTCATTTGTTACACTTTTGAAATATATGTGACAGATAAAATAATAAAGTGTAACAACTAAAAAAACGGAGGAAGTATTTTCTTTCTTCAGTTAATACTAATAAATAAGTTATTAGAAACTTGATTCAAGTCTCAAAATTCTAAAATTTATAAAATCGTGGATTGCACCAGTACGTATTTAGTTAGAAAATAAAATAAATGGCAGATGTCACATATCCATACGGCTACGTACACTACTAGAACAAAGAATTCTTTTCTATGGATGATGATAAATCGTAGATTCTTTTATCCTTTATTTTTATTAAAAACTAGAAATATCAAGTGGAAGTTGAATAATTAAAATAATAATAAAAAAAAAAAAAACTAAAGTGTTTCCAAAGAGCATATACTATTTCACCTATTTTTTATTAAGGTCAATTATATGAATACGTAGGTGTTAAGAAGATTAAAAAGAAAAGGGGTGGAGTTGGGAATGGTGCTTACTGCCGAGTATCTATCAACCATTCAAAACTATCTTTTTTTTGTTTTCAAAAGTAACGTGTGTGTGTATATATATATATATATATATAATTATTCAACATTTGAGAATATATAATCTATTTGAGACATTCATTTTATTATTCAATACTAATAAATAGTGAACGAGTGAGAATATATAATCTACTTGAAACATTCATTTTATTTTTCCCCTCTTAATAAAAAAAAAAAAGAAAGAAAAGAGAGAGAGAATAAAATATCTTATTTGATGTAAGGAAAGAATATCTTAATTCCAAAATTCTGCGACTGTAATTCAAGAATACAAAGGCAGCTTAAAAAATAAAAATAAAGAGAGAATTTGAAGGAAAAAACAGCCCAAAAGAATGATAAAGGAGGTGGGGGAATCTTCTTCTGCTACTATTTAACTTTAATTAAGTGGGTGGGAAGGCAAGCTGATTCTCTTCAAAACCTGATCCAGCATACTCTTTATATACTATTGTATATTAATTAAGTAATTAATTTACTCGGACTCTTTATTTTACCTGACCTGTATGCAATTATTTTATTCTATTTTCTGTTCAAGTAGGGTTTTTAAATATTGAGATCGAAAGAGATAACCTTCTTGTGATTAATTTTGTCAAGTTGTCAACAACATAGCCCGCCCCTTGGAATATCACTTATTTAGTCACCGAGATGGCGAGATCCATCATCTTCTACCTCATTTTGACTCTTACAATGTTACAAATATTTATCAAGAAGACAATCGAGCAGCGAGCTGAGCTAATTATTGTCTTGGATTACAAATTAAATGTAGGATATTTAGTACAGTTTATTTTATGTATTCAATGTCAGCTCCCTTCTTACATCTGTACTATAATTGAAGATGATAGATTAGATATTGCCGTGATTAAAAGGGTTACCTAATAATATTTGTAACATCTCTTTTTGTCCTATTTTTTAAAAATGTCGGGGGTTTCCAACATAGATGATAATGCTCTCCATATTCCTCAACAAAATTAAGCACAAGTAAAATTATATGCGACAACTATCGCAACAAAAAAATTGGACCATAAACGACGGGTACACATTAATGCGAGCCTAAATCCAGTCGTAAAAATAGATCTTTCATTATCACATGTTTGAGGCCATTGGTAAAATTCACCTAATACCTAACTCAAATTCTATTTAAAAAAATTGACTCATTTACAACGTGATCGTGACGGGAAAAATCATTTGCGGCCCCTCTTTTCTACAACGGGGTCATATTTTTACAACGAAAAAAATAATTTATATCCCATTTTCTACGATGGGATCCCATTTTTGCGACAAGAATTCCCGTCTTAAATAACTATCTTTTCAATATATAACTTACATACGTTAGAGGGAAAAAAATCAAACCAATATAACAAGGAAGAGAATGCAAATTCGACTTCAATGTATACACTATTGCTCAATACACTAATTCTATTTGGCCTATACACTATTGCTCCATACACTAGGGCTTGTTTACTTAAGATTATATTCAGTTTAGTTCAGTTCAGTTCAATTCATCTCTATTTAGTTCAGTTAATTAATACACTTCTATTCAGTTTAGTTCAGTTCAGTTCAGTTCAGTTCATCTCTATTCATCTAATGTAAACGAACCCTAATTCTATTTGGCCCCTTTTGCCCAGATATTTAACCCTAAAAGTTGTATTGTAAAATCATAATCCTTGTTTAACTAAATAAAAGCTATTTGATGAAAGTTAGGAATTATATTGTTGTTTATTTATTTATTTTTTGATAAAGTAAAGAAATCCACCAGCTCATTGGTTGGTATGACATGGTTTTCCCTGCACGTAAGAGGGGAAGATAATTGCGGGGAATTTTTAAACAAAGGGTGAGGATAAAACCTTACACCTCTAGGATGCAAGGCGGACATTCTGGAACCGAGAATGGTACACACTTTGTCATGTTTTGGGATAATGGACCATATATACATCCATGAAGGAATACTCATGACTCATGTTATTATGATGTGAATCTCAGTGAGATTTTACCCCCACTTACGCTTGCAGTCAACTATGCAACCTTTCTGCTTCTTTCTGGATAATAAATGTTATGCAAAGTGGTAAAATTCTTATACAAGCCTCCGTAAGTCTTCTTCTTTTTTCCCCATCTTTTTACCTTTTCAATTTTGCATTTACACTGTTTATGCTTTGATTTAATTTTATTTTTTTTACAAAGGCTGAGAATACGTACATATATAATTAATAATTATTGATTATTAAGAAACCATACAAAATAACATAAAACAAACTTTAAATTTTTTACTTTAATGATACTTTAAAATTAGTTACTTTGTTTTCTTATTTATTTTCTAATTATTTTACTTGTGCTATTCATGGGTCACTTTCCGATAATTGTTGTCGATGATTTGTCTTTTAGATTTCATTTATGAAATTTTAGTTCAATTTAATACATTTTAGTTTGGTTCAACTTCAATTCTTATGATTTTAGAATTTAGCTTAATTCCGTTAAATTTAATTTAGTTCTTTCATTTTCATCCTATAATACATGTTCAAGTGGTAATGGATATTATTAGAGTAATATGCCAAAGAAAAAAACAAATTTGGAAATGACACTATGAGATTACGTTTTCATATATATGTATATGTAATTTTGTTTCTCTTACTATATATATTATACTCCTTCCGTAACATATTAATGGCAACGATTAGACGTTTTTCCTCTCTATGTATATGTCAAATCGTTGTCATTAATATGTTACAAAGGGAGTACTTAGAAAATCAATTTCATTACCATAGAGTATTATGAGCAAGTACAAAGTAAAACGTTAAGATTATTTAATTACCGCTAGTTACAAGCACACGTACTGAATTTTCGGGTTTTATGAAAACAATAAAATTCAATAAGGGTTTTCGTTTTGAGGGGTGTTGGAAATCTTGGAATTGGCTTATTATTATCATTTTTACATTATAAGGTACACATGAATTTCTTATCTAAGAAAATAATTACGACCTAAAAATTCAAATCTAGAACATCACATCTAGTCATCTAGCGTTCAAAGCTATTTAATTACCACGGGAGGCAAGCGTTATTCCTTGGAATTGGTTTATTAATATCCACATGACGAGCTTCATTCAATCTATAATTCAAACTAATTAAGGACCTGTTTCTAGGGTTAGCTTTGTAGGAGTATGACATAGTAGTACAAGTGTGGGTTAGGGCATAAGGGGCACAATAAGAGCTATGATATATGGATACCAAGTATCTATGAAATAAAATAATACCATGGCATTTTGGTAATTAAAGTGAACTTTTTTTTATCTTCTCAACACTCTCTCCATTAGACCCACCCACTAGACCCACCCACCCACTAGACCCTAAACCCACTAGACCCACACACCCACCCAGACCCACCCACCCACTAGACACCGACCCAAACCCACCCACCCACTAGACCCTAAACCCACTAGAACCACCCACCCAGACCCACCCACCTACCCAAACCGACCCACACCCACACCGACCCACCCAGACTTGGGGAGGAGAGAGAGGGACCAAAAGTAAAGGAATGTTGAAGAGGGAGGAGATGAGAATTTGCCCCCATATTTGCCCTAAATTACAGTTGTGCCATGGTATCAATTTATTTCATGGATACCTGGCATCCACAAATAGCGGGTGTTTGATAATTTGCTCTCTTTTTTTGGCATTTTTGTTACTATCGGGTTTTTTTTTTTTGTTGTTGATTTTTTTGTTTTAGGATGAAAGGTGGCCTAGGTATAAGCACCGCGTGCTCTACACCGCTCCCTCGCTTTTTTTGTTGGATGAAAACTTTGGCTGCTAATCTAGGAAATTAGATGCAACATGTTCTATTGTTAAAAAAAACCCAAATTAAAATAACATCATTTTATATTGATATTTGATTTGTTGGCTTAGCGCGCTTACAATTTCAGTAACAAATAAGCAATAATCGCAATAAATTTATCAAACACTTTTTTTTCAAACAAATGGCTTTAATAATCATTTAATTAAAAGGTAAATAGTATCTAAATTACTTGCTACAATTTCCTTATTTGGATGTTCCATAATATTTGTTATATTTCCTTTTATAGTTTATGGGCCCCACATATATTTTGCAATTTTACCCTCATTTTTGTCATTTTTATCCTCTTTAAGTTAATCTTTTTCTTCCATTTATCTTTACCAATGGTGGCCCACATGAAAATTAGTTTTCATAAAAATTTGTTCCAAAATAGAATGTAGCAAGTAAAATGGGACAGATGGAGTAATAGATGATAAAATGTGAGAAAGATTAAAAAAAGAATCGAATATATTGACAGAGTAGAGAAAAAAGAGAAAGAGGAAGAGGGGAATAATGAAAGAGAAGGTTGGTCGCTTTCTTTGGAATATGTCTTGTAGTACAAGCCTCCAATACTTTCCTTTTCTCTAGATTCTTTCTTTCTTTCTTTTTCTCTCTCTCAACTGTATTACAGTAGTTGTGTTTTTCATGTAAATAAATTTTTATTTTTATTTTTAATTGGGGAAAAAAAAAAAAAAAAAAAAAGGTTATTAGTCGTACTATCTATCGTATTCTACTTGAATGAATAGAATGCAAAAAAAAAGGAAATAGAAAATGCATGAAAGTTAGAAAAAAAGAAAAGATTCTCAAAGGGACACGCGTACAGATATTCTGTTGCAATAATCCCATGTACTGTACTGTATATAATGGAAAAAATGGAAATGGAAATAGTATATCATCTCTCTGAATATCCCTTTTGTCTCTATTATTCCTTTCCCCCACCTTCTTTTGTCTTTTCCTCAATCTCTTCAATTCTTGATATCCCAAGTGTTGAGCTTTACAAAGAAATTACTCTATCCCGTACGGAATTGATATTGGCACAGCTAAAATTGATATGAGCACAACTTTTGTGAGGGGAGCATAGGCAGATGTGCTCTCACAGTGGGTTGTGCTCATATCAATTTTAGTTGTGTCTTTATCATTTCCCCTTAGCTTCTTATTTACGGAGTAGTTGCTACATTTTCTTTAGCACTAGTTTTTAAGAAAAACATATAAAGTAATAGGACCATTAAAAACTAGAGGTATTTATTGAGATGATGACAATATTAAAGGTCCGTTTGATAACCGGTCATAAATGATGGTAAATGGGAATGAATTTATAATTAAATTTGGAAGGGAACTTAAAATCCATTCCCATTGTGTAACTAGTTTAACTCCAATTTATCTAAATTTCTTCACAAATATTTATTCTCATCTGATATCACCCTCCCCATGGTAATGAATGATAATGGAAAATAAGAAGAAAAATTGAAACTTGGGAATGAAAAAATATTTTCCATGGGCATTATAAGGTTTTTCCTTAACGAAATTACACTATAACCTCATTACCATTATCACAACATATTATCAATAACCAAACCGAACGTAAGGGTAAAATAGGTAGAAGAAGTAGAATAAATTAGGTAAATGACAAAATATGTAGAATTTATGTGAACCCCACATGCATGTCAAAATAGAAATTGCAGCAAGTAAACTCAGACATGTTTGGTAATTCAATCTATAATTCAACTAATTTTCTCTCTCAATTTTTTACTCAGTATTATTTACTTTGGAATGGAAAGTATTTAGTGTAAATCATTTTCCTTAGAAGAAAATTTATCTTTTACAAAGATGGAAAATTATTTTTCCTTGCTTAAAAATGAAGTGAAAACCATTTTCTTTACTTTTCCTTTTCTTACCTCCTTGTTTCCCCTTTCATTTTCTTTATTTTCTACTCTGTATCATTTTTCTTACATACAGAGTAGTAAACAATGAAAAATTTAGTGTACAATTATGTTTTTAATTTAATTGTAAATTTTTTTTCATGAAAATAATTTTCTATTAAAAATATTTTACACCAAAATAAACTGATATTTTTTTAATGTTTTTCATAATATTAAATAACCACCTTTAAAAAAAATAGTATCAATTTATTTTTTTGCTTAAATAACTATTTTATGATTCATTTTTGTTAAATTTTATCTTATTGTCGGATGTTTCTTTGGTGGTCGTCTGAAAAATGACCATCGAAATCAAGTAAAATCTAGACCGTTGGTCTTGGTAATTAGATTTGACTTTTATTTCTAATAAAATAAACATTTTAATTTTTCTAAAATAATATTAATTCATTTTTGATATTTTTGGAATTACCTAAATTAATTTCAGATTTTGGTAATTTAGAAACTAAATTAAAAATAAAAAATAAAATAAATTTCAGATTTTCAGAATATATTTAAAATGAATTAATATTACACAAAAAAAAATAAAAAATCAATGTATATATTTATTTACAATAAAATTCAAATCTAGTTACCAAGATCAACGGTCTAGATTTACTTGACTTTAATGATCGGTTTTTCGACGACCATAGAAGAATTTTCACTTATTGTCAAAGTATTTCATCCTGAAACTTTAGTTGTGGAGCTTAGATTTTACCAACTTTTACCTATTACAAATCATAATTATTTGTATCCATTAAAAACTTCTTAAAATGTGAGCTTTGCAAGCCACAGTTTTGGATGAAATCATGAATTAGGCCCTGTTCTTTAGGACTGATTTGATCTGATCTGATCTGATTAGGTGGGGGTATTATTTTGTGAGAGTATAATATTAAAACAAAGATGAACTGATCTGATCTGATTACTGTAGATTTTAATTCCAAAAGAACATGGCCTTAGGTGGTGAAATGAACTTTCTATTAATTCATTTTTTATTTTAATTTTTTTTGCATTTTTTCCTTTTATTTATATTTTATTTGATTGTTGGTCTTTTTTACCCACTTGAACTTGAAATTCACATAGATTCTTTCCAAGTCGACGTTGCAATGATTTCCATGAAAAGCTAACTATATATATATATATATATGAGTATCACCGCCATCATCACAACGAACCATCCTTTCCACTTAGTTTTAATTTTAATTTTCCCCCTTGAATTGAATTGAATTGATGCAAAAAATAATAATGTTGAAGAACCTTAGCTTGCATTATTACTAAATAAAAAGGATATGATGCTAATCTTTGTACAGTTGAAAAGGCCCTTACTTCATCAATTTTTTAAAATATAATAATGTAATGTTTGTATGTAGAAAGCTCATATTTTTATTGATTGGTACATGCAAGTCCATTGCAATTTTCTTCCATTAGTCCATTCTTGGAATATGCCTAGCTACATTTTTTTCAAAGCGCACTTTTCACATTATCTGAATTTTTTTATATATTCTAATGGTAATTATGCTTGCTTAACAAATTGTGATACATGATTTATTTTTTGTGTACTCGTACAAGCATTACTACATTCAATTAGTTTTTTTTTAATATGTTTTATTCTTCTCTTCATTACACTTTTTTCTAGATCGAGGATTGAAGTTCGGTTGAATCCTGTTAATTAGGTTCATGTCAAACCGTTTACATAAATGGTTTGAATCTCTTTAACCCTAATCCCATTCATTTAATAAACAGGTTGTGTTGTGCCGATCAGCTTATTTAATTTTGTATATTGAGTTGGCGGGTTGGCCGGTTGAGTAAGTTTCTGTATATTGAGTTAGCAATAGATGATATCGAGCCATGTCATGTTAACCCAACTCGTTTACTTAGTGAGTTCGTTATTAACCCCTCAACCCTAACTACCCGACCCATTTAATAAGTGCGTTGCATGTGTCATGTCAATCCATGCACTTAAACATGCTAAATCGCTGGATCTAAATCCGTTAATAACAGATCTATTTTGTGTTGGGTTATAGCAGATGATTTTAACTTTTCTCACCTCTACCTTACCTCTTTTGTTTTTTGGCATTCAAAAATACAAATTCAACTATATAAAGTTTGGAACTCAGAACCTCCTAATTTACTGTATAAAGTTACTAGGTTAGTCTCGTGCGTCACACGATTTAGATAAATTTTTTTGGTAATTTTTCAAAGGGTATCATTATTCTATATGTACAAAATAAGAAATTATAAGTTTATTAATTTTAAAGAAGATTTTGTTAACATTGAAACTTGTACAAGGATAAAAATTAGCAAAAAATGACATCACCAATTAAGTTTGGAGGGAAATTTTTAATAACAAAGTGACACATGGATAATAATACTCAATCAATACTTTATTTTAATATATAATAATAATAATAATGATATACTCCGTAGATGTTAAACAGTAATTCATCGCATGAATTAGTGATTGTTAATATAAATCAATGATAATAAATACAAGAATGTTGACTTGGAAAATTGTGTTATTTTCTTGATATAAATCCTTGCATTGTTTTTTTTTTTTTTTTTTTTTGTTTTTTTTTTTTTTTTGGCATTGCATGGAATTAAACCACTTCATTATTCAATTAAACAAATTATACAATTTTCTTTTATTTTTTGAATTACAAACCACAATTAAACAAAACTTCATTTAATTAAAAAATTTAAAGATGGTCCATCATAACCGTATAATTCCACACGGTGAAAGCCTAGATACTGAGAATAATCTATAAAGTTTGAAGAAAAAAGAAAAGAAAAGAAAAGAAAAGCAAATACCTAATTGTATTGGATTCTATTCCTCTTTATCCATTAACCTTTGTTGGATAATCACTTACGTCCTTTTATCAATTGAGAAATCAAATGTTTGAAAATTATGTTCAACTTAGTTCAATGGAGTGAAAAGGGTATCCGGGTATGGAGGGAATGTACTTTTATGATTTGGCCTGGCTTGCTTGTAGTCAATGTTAATAATTTTATATATTGTTTTTAGTATTGTCAAGACCAGAATACCCTTTTATAGTATTGTAAATTATAACTAGTCTCTTGGTTCGGTGTTGCCCAAGCTGTTATTCTAATAAAGCGAGTATGTTTGTTTTAATATTTTCAAAGTTGATTAGGTGGTCTGGTTATGGGATAGTATTAGTAGTGGGTTACATGGGTGTTTTCTTTGTGCATTTTGAGTTCGATCAACAATTTAAACATGCCCTCAAAAAAGGAAATATTATATGGAGATCGAAAAGAAAGTTGAAAGAGTGAAAGCAAATGAAGACATACTAGCTTAGTTTAAGGGATCCAAATCGATCTGTGCATGACAAAAATGTGAAATTTGTTGATACATAAATAGAGAGCAACAATAATAAACTAATGACTCGCTCCTTTCATAACTGACACAACAATGAAAGATAAAGGTTAATTATACGGACAAGGTTACAACTGACAATGAAAGATGAGAAGATGGAGGAACGAATAATATCTATATTTGAATCCTCATCATGGAGGGTTTCAAGCTATCTCACTATTGATTATTAGCATTGTACAACCAAAATTAACCTTTTCACTTAATTATAATGAAATTCGAAAAGATCTCATTAAGTTCAATAAAGTGTTGATCAACTATCTACGACACTATAGGACTTAGCCTTAGCCCTTAGTTTATACTCCATAATAACTAAGAATGAGAATGGAAGATGAAGTGTTGTTAATAACAAATTTTCAAGTTTTTATGCTGATGTGGCAGTTAATTATCATACTTATGTGGGAACACTATAAGAAACCTAGGAATTAATCTCAATGCATTCTTTGTGATCTTTGATTTTAAGAGTTGTAGGAGATTTACACAATGTCATTACTAACCCTATTATAAATAAATATTATCTACGAGTAATATATTTTCCATATTAATTAAAACCATCATTAATTGATAAGATTTTAAAAATGATCATTAAAGGTAAAGAATATTTGACTAATTAATTTTTTCATCAGTATATATATTATGCTTTAACTATTGTTAGTTTTTTTCGTTCTATTGATAAAAAAAATCTCTATTGTATAAGTCAAGGGGAGCTATGGTTTCCCCTGGAATATTCCATGTTACCTCTCAAAAGTTTTCAAAATTTCAATTAGTATTACTCCTAACTATTAAGGAAAGTTATTACAATTTTTTAACTTTTTAAATGAAAATATTACAAAATATAAAATTCATTTAAATAAATAAAAAAAAATCATATTTTTGAATCCTTTATAAATAGACACCCAGATTGATATAGTTTGTCACATAAAAAATTTATTTTTTGATTATTGTAGAAATTTGATAACTGATAGTGCATGTATAAACCTTTTATTTTCTTCATTGTTCTGGGATGGTTGATAAAAGTAGAAAATTTTGGATATAATTATGTGAATGAGTGTGAATTTGAAAAATATTTCAAATTTTTGAATAAACAACTTTCATTTTTATTGTTTGTTTAGACAAATTAAAAGATACTTTTTAAATATTATCGCATGTAAAACGTGCATACAAGGCTAGTGGCCAACTAGTATAAGTTTTTTTTTAAAGAAAACCAATATAAGTTGTTGCTTGAATAATATATTAAGTGAATGATTATCTTTCAAATTAAACAATGCTTTAAAAATTATATTAAATGAATGATATAGATAAAATTGAAGACCGTGCTCAATTATGTTTTTCTTGTAAATTAATGTTGTCAATCCATTTAAATTAATACCATATTAGAGTTGATCAATATAAAAATTATTATTTTTTATTAATTATAAAATCCTTTATATGTTTCCATCAAACTTCAAATTATTATTCTTATTTTTTTCATCAAAAAAAAAAAATGTACACATAGTGTGCATAAAAGGCTACACGAGAAGATTATATGTTACATATTGTCATATAGCATGGTTCTTGATATACACTACTAAAAAAGATGCTATATATGACGGGAATTTTCTTCGTGAAAATGTGACCCGTCATTGAAAAGATGGATCTATCATAAATGATTTTTTTCGTCGTAAAAATGCGACCCCTCGTAGAAAAGGGAGTCGTAAATGATTTTTTCTGTCGCGATTGCGTCATAAAAATGAGTCAATTTTAATAGAGTTTAGGTAGCTATTAGGTGAATTTTAATGACGAGTTTAAAAACTGTCATAAAATATCTATATTTATGACAGAATTTATGTACAATATTAATGTTTACTCGTCTGTTAGTGGACCAATTTTTTTTAGTGATACTTGGGCATGTAAATGAAATATTCCTGCTTTGCTTTAGTTTTGCGGAAAGAGAATGATGTCTACGTTTACGGGCCGTAATGTCTCTTTGTCAAGATTCAATGGGGATTTTTTTTGGAAAAATATCCTTCTGTAATATATATATATATATATATATATATATATATATATATATATTAGTCGATGAGAAATTTGATTAGTGTTATAACTAAATTCCTCATTTAAATTTCAGATAAGCATTTCCCTATGTTATAGAGAAAAAAGAATATGGGAGTTGGTCATTTATTTAATGATTATTAGCTGTTGAAAATTTTACTTTTTAATAGATGCTTTCCATTTGTTTATATAGATAACAAAAATAATTTTGGTAATCGAAGTTACTTAAATGTCTTATCAATGTAAAATATCCATTATATTTAATTAATTTATGTGTCGTTTGATTGACGTAAGAAATAATTTACTATAGGATTTTCAATTTGTATGAATTTATTTCCCTCGTAAATTTCCAATGAAAGTTTATATTTGTTTGGTTGATACATAGGAATTTTAATTCCCACAAGAAATAAAACCTAATTATCAAGGATTGAGGATTTAGTCTTTAGAGACAATTGCATTACTTAATTTCTTTAATAAAATCCCCGTTTTCCTTTTTAAAAAAAAAAATACTGCGTGAATTTGGAATTCCTATGAAGTGTAAATCAAACACAACATTTTATTCGCAATTTCTATTAAATTAGATTTCTTATTAAAATCTCTTCCAACCAAACAACACCTTATTTTTCCTTATTAGAACATAATTATTTGTTGATTAAATTTTGCTCTTATATAAACCATAAATAAAACCTTGGTGATTTGGTGGAAAGAATATATATATATAAATTAGTACAATGAGTCCGTTTTGGAAAAATTATAAGCTCTTGAAACTAGAATAATTAAGCTGAACTGAATTGCCCAGTGACTAGAATAGAATGTACTAATTAATTAGATTAATAAAATTTATAAGTCCAAAAAAATAAGGCATAAATGTAATAAGATATCTCATGTAGCCATGTGTACGTATGGAGCTATACAATATAGCCGGGGCATCTCGATTTGTAATATAGGATAATCAATATAATTCCTTCAAATATCATACTCAATAATCAATAGTATAATTCATTATACTAAGCTAGCTTAGCTATATCTTTGGAAATGGAGGGCATCAATCATCATATCACCTTGGAGATCCATGTGGGACATTTGACGCCATACATCATTCAAATAAATCCTACGACTATATATGATCTCAATTAATTAACTACCTTAGCTGAGGATCAAGTCATAGCCCAGTGTTTAGGGCTTCAGAATTCCAAGCACGAGGTTCTGGGTTCGATTCTCACTGCACACATTTGCGAGGATTCCTTATTATCCCCTTATAGATACGTATGTTGGCTAAAATTGGGCTGGGTGATCTGCAGTAGAGCCCGGTTCCAAAGCCTAGTATCCCACATATTATCTTATAAAAAAAAAAAAATAACTACCTTAATATTATTGCCAACTTAATTTTATGGCTCAATCTGCTTTCCTCAAATGCTCGATGTTTTATACTTCGTATATCATGTTGTGAAATGAATGCTTTAGCATTAGGATCATTGAACACTTTTTCCGTAGGCTTTACAAAAATATACTCCCTCCGTTTTTTTGTTTTTTTTTTTTAATTAGATAGCGTAGTAGTTGTAACACCTTGACTTTTGTTACTATTCATGCAACACACTTTGACTATTAATTGTGATTTATACGTAAGGTAAAATAAAGTCAAGCGGGTCTTGTACTGTTGGATTCGTCTGAGTACACACTATCCAAATATATATTTTTTATAATTTTTACTATTATACAATTAAAGATATAGTTGGTTTAAGTTGTGTATCGTCAAGTGCAAAAAGTCAAAGTATTACATCTAATAAAACATAGATGGAGTATATGATACTGAGATTGGAGTTACTTCCAAGATAAGAGTGCACGAGAAGTTCAGGCTTGGGTTGCAGTGTCATAAGTCTTTCAAACGTTGGCGGTGGGATTATTGGTTTGAACCTTGCCACACATATTTGGAAGAATTAAGTCAGTAACCTAGCGATCGGAGGACCTCAGCTCAAGACCTAGTTACACCAACATTACAAAAAAAAAGAGTATGAAGAGTTTCAAAAGCAGGGATATATGTACACACTTTCAAAATTAATTTTGAACTTGCATTGAGATGGTATACCCAAAATCTCATATTAAAGTTTAAAAAATGAAAATAGTAGGCTTATACGGAGTATATCAAGAAGATGGGTATTGCTATATACTGCCCTTGCAGTTGCATATATATAAGCATTAAATAATGTATTATTTAAAATAAAATAAAAATTATAAATTTATAACAAAAATACATGTAAATAGGTGTAATAAATAATTATTATTACTTATGATATAGTTATAAATAATGTATTTTTTTGTGGAACGGAAAACAATTGAGTATACATATATAACGAACCAATAATATTATATTATTATACACCATGTATAAAATGTCAAAAATTAAATTAATAACTTATTAAATCAAATAAAAATTATATTAAAAGATGTGTGGTTAGCTAGGTTGTGACATTTAATTGTAAATAATACCTTAATGGATGGTAATTTTTCCACAAAATAAAAGATATAGGAGATTGAAAAAACAAAAAACATGTAAAAAAATGAACAAATAAAACAGCATAAATAAGCAACTTGAAAAGGAGAAAGAATAGAATTAGAATAAGAATCACCCTTGTCGGCCTCTTAGCAAAAGATTACTTAAAGCTGATTTGTAGATTGCAATTCAAGATAGGAATTTCAAACCCCTTCAATTTCCATACAAATAAATCAATCAATTTAGCATATAATGTTGACTCTTAGCTTATAATTACTTCTATATTCTACTATTAATGTTTTCTAAAGAAGGGGCAGATGTAGTTAAGTACCACAAAAATTATTTATATATATAATACTTACTGTAAAAAAAAAATAAAAAATAAAAAGGATAAAACGATGCAAAAGCAATTGCATACTAGAAGAGTAGCACCAATCAAAAAATTATATGTTGTAATGTAAAATAAAAAAAAAAGTATGGAATATATAACTTGCATGATGCATGTATCTTCTTCCTTGTATACTTATATTCGTGCATCCAATAATGTATATGCACAAAATCCATTGGCATCTTTGCTTTTTAAAGTGGGTTTTTTTTTTTTTTTTTTTGTATTAGTCACTATTCTACTCCACGACAAAATATTGCATGACCTAACTTTGTAAATTTTTGGTGACGATCGATCGATTTTTATGCTTTCAAAAGGTTTGGGTTTTTTTTTCATATTAAAAAAATAATAAAAATATTCACCTCTATATATATATATTTTTTCATCAATCATTTTGTTGTTATGACCTTTTACATTTAAAAAAATATATAATGTAAATGTTACTAAGCCTTGACTCGTAACTTATTGTAGATCATTCGGCCTAATTTGACTGACACACAATTAAAAAGAAAAAATAAGAAATCATCACAAATGCATGTTGTGAGGTTCGGATCCAGTACTTCATACTTGATGTTTTGCATGATGGGTAGGAATATGTTATCTCCATCTGTATACTCTTGTGATTGGTTGGAATATGTTATTGTTGGAAGCTTGTGGGTGATTAATTTTCACTAGGATATAAGCACAAGCTTACTTTCATGCTGGCCGGTTGTACATAAGACCAGTTGTAATTATATAGCCTCAAATTTAAGAATTTTTTTAAAAAATATTAAATTTTAGATGAAAATTTTCTTTTTCAGAGTGACAGTGCATCGCAAATCATCAAAAATAACCTAAATATAAAAACTAATGTAGTAGTGATAAGCAGGGTCGAATCCACAGAGAAGCAAAAATTCCTTTTATTATGAAATATGTAAATGGCCTTTGTGAATTAATTAATTAAGAAAAACTAATAAATATAAGACAGAAAAGAAAGATTGAATTTTTAAAGGATTTGAATTAATTAAAGGAAACTATAGGGTTTAGGGTAATTATGAATGAAATCAAAAACTAATTAAAAATCAATGTTCAATAATTTATTAATTACCAAGATCTAGTAGACTTTCACAGTTTATTAGATCTACATAATTACCTAATAAGCTCTCACAGAATTAACAATAAAGATAATTATTAACAATAAATGTAATATTAACACCAAACAACTAATAAAGGTAATATCTATCGCGTCGTTACTTATAAAGTATATAACATACTCTTAGGCCTCAAATATTAGCTTAAGCTTTTGGTTTAGATGTTCTACTAATATGGTATCAGAGCCAACGTGACGCAGAGGTCACGAAAAATTTAATTCAAAATTTTTTAACAATTATGTGGGAACTAATTAATTTTATTGTCAAACTATAGTGTTAACGAATTTTAAGATCGCACGCATAAAAAAAAACTAATTATAAACTAATAATAACCCGGAAGTTATATCTTGGGCTTCTTGGCCATGTCACTCAAAATTAAAAGACTTGTAATATATTGGGCTTCTTTGCCATTGTTACTTAAACATGAGAGTTATACTTTTAAATTAGCAGTGTCCATTTTCTAAAATCGACGTACATGAGAGCGTTGGCCCACAGCAGTAGCTGGACAAAAACAATTTGAAACTGAAAAAATAAATATGCGTTTGCCGGGAGTCGAACCCGGGTCTATTGCTTGGAAGGCAATTATCCTAACCGTTGGACTACAAACGCTATTATTTAAAAGAAATAAGGGATTATAAATTTAATTTGTATAGAATAAATTTTTGGTGTACTTCTTTTTCAGCTTAGAAAATATTTTAGGAGAAATAAAATTTAACCTAAAAAGTGTAAAGGGCCAAACAATGGCGTAGCCAGGGTTTATAATCTTGGGCATGGGGATAAATTAAGAAGTAATTCTCCTAAGATTGACAAGAATAAAGATTATTGTACCACATTTTAAAGCTTCTAGACCTCATACACACAACCCTCTTTTCCTCCTAATTGAGGTTAAAATTGTCTTGATTTAGAGAGATACAAAAAATTATTAGCCTCGAGTCTCTTACGTACTCAAGTTTCTTAGTTAATTCATAATTCAAATTCAATCAAATAGAAACCACCATAACCACAAACTTAGTTACATAATAAATATGTAATTAATCTCAATATAACCCTCCTAAACAATAAATTATGCTAAATAAAGAGCATAACAAGCTCAATACGTAAACACAGGGTCAAACCTGCACTAATCCCAAAAGTGTAGTCAACTACATAAACCAAAAGCGATTATTCCGTATTAATTAAAATTAGAATACTTGAACTAAATCATTTAAAACAAATAATAGCTAAAACATTTACTTAAATTAATAGGAATTTTTAAACGAGTACTAAACATTTACTTAAATTAATAATAATTTTTAAACATTTACTAAACATTTACTTAAACATTTAATACTTGGCAATTTTTCCAAATTAATAATATTAGAAATTAATTAAACAAGCCAAGAAAATAAGAACAAACTAAAAAAAAAGCCGAAGAAAATCTATACCTATTATATTAAAATTACCCCGAAACATACAGTACATGTGACACATGACATCCCTCACTCCAAACTATTTTCCCTTGTTTTCTCACATCAACATTTTCCATGTGTCATCTCCTCTTCCAATTCCCTTTTTCTTTCATTCACACGCCAACTTTTGAGATATAGAGTAATCTCTTCCATCTTTTTATTTCCTCTCATTTCTTTCAGTTACAATTTCACAGTCATTTATTATGTCTCCTCTCAATCAATTTCCATTAGATTTTTTATTTTAAGCCTTCTTCTCCTTTACTATATACAAAACGCTAAATTATATGCTCATCTAGAACATTTGCTCTTAAAATTGGTAATATTTGTCCACTTTAGCGAAATTTGTATATAAAATTGACATCCTTTGCAATATCCACTTTTTCAATGTTCTTGGAATATTGTAAATACTATTTTGTTCTCATTAGTAAGTTCTCAATACTATTTATTTATTTTTCTTAATCATTTTAGTCAATAACATAAACTATTTTGAGATAATCCAATCCAATATGTGTTGATTTTGGAGTACAGTAAGGACTAAGGACGGATGAAAGTTTGTTCCCCTGAATTGTTGGGCCGATTTTGGGCAAGTAAAAGTTGTTTCATTGTTGCAGCAGGCTCGGAAGATAAAATTGAAAAAAAAAATTGGACAATGATCTGGGATATCAATGCATAACTTGATCCATGAGCTTTGTACTCCTTAGTCCTTCATAATACCAATATGTTATAACTTATAAACATTATTATTAGGTCAATTTGAAAGAACATTAGTATAAAATTTAATGAATATTAATCAAATTTCAAAATTTCAACAATAAACATTAATTAATTGTTAGTTGCATTTGTATGAGGAGTACATTCTTCTAAGTACTCATGTATGTACCTTACCTGAATTGACCAACCAGTGCATTAAATTAGATGGCTGTGTGTAAGTAGTGCACAAGTCATCACTATCACTATATATATATATAATAAGAATGGTGAATGCATCTTGATAAATTCTTTGTATGTAATGTAATTATAGAAGAACTTGTTGAGGCACTTGAAGCCTAAGAGAGTCGTAGGAGGCAATCTAGCTTAGGCATTATATCTAAGGGAAGAGTAGTAAGCTAGGATGCATGGATACTTTAACTAGGTAACAATATTTGTGTCGGACACAGATACTTGATACTTCACTCTGTTTGTAACTTGACATTCTTTTAAAAAAAGGTTTTATCACTTTACTTGATTATTTGTGTTTTTATAAATGAAACTTCCAAGTTATATTATATTGAAGATTTTCTTTTCTTTTATGTATTTTATGTATTATTTTCTTATTTGTATCCTTAATTTTAAAAGTGACGTATCCCGTACCCGTTATGTACCTGTTCTCAAACCTGTGCCCGTATCCATGGAACCTAGGTAGTAATTAAGTTGCCGTTGAGCAACGTTTTACACTTTTGAACAACTTCATTTTTACCTAATTTAGTAAATATGTTTTGAGAAAGTATTGGGTCAGCCAAGTCTAACCAAATATATTCTGTCAGACGAATAGAATAATATAGCAAAAAAGGACCTAAGGTTTCACTTGGACAAAACAATGACTAATCTAAACAACACAATTACTAACTTGGACAAAACTAAAATTGACCTAGACAAAACTAAAACTTGAAATTAAAACTTACCTAAACAAAACTAAAATTGACCTGGCCAATTTACTCCAACCTAACCTAGATAAAACTCAATACCTGCACAAAATTACAAATTCGCCTGGAAAAAATTTGTAAGATATTTATGTCATCCTTCATCTTCCTCACATCCTTCATCTTCATCTTCTTCACATCCTTCATCATCTTCACATCAATTAAAAGATGACCTAAGAATTAAAAAAGCATTCAATCTCTTAAAGCAAATCCATATTCTAATTTGTAAACACCAACAATCAATTGGCACCATGATTGTAGCTCTTGCTATGGCTTGTGGCAGAGTAGTTGTTGATGCTGCTTGTCCATAGAGATGCAGTTTGTTGTTATTCGCCCTCCTCTGCCGATCTACTTGGTGTTACTTTATTTTATCCAATTTCCTTCTAATGGATGCTCTTTTTAAAAATAAAAATAAAAAATCACATAATCAAAAATGTATTGTTGGAGGATAAAGAAGGTGGCACGTAAGAGGTTGAAGGCCTCATTTTTTGGATGGTAAATTTTTTTTAGGTATGATAATCAATGAATTGAAGGGGGAGAGGGAAAAGAAAATGAAAAAAAAAAGTAATTTGCATTGAAAAGTTGTATGACTAAATTTTTTTGTGAGACGGTCTGACTCAATAGTTTCACATATAAATATATAATGGTTTATATATAATTAAATGGGTGCATTCCTCATTAGAACTTACTTTGTATATTATCTAATTTCAAATTATTTTGGTATAACACGCATTTTTTTACTTCCTCCGTTTAAAAAAAAACGCAACAATTGAAGTGACAGACTTCTAGAATTTTTTTTTTTGTGAGAGTAAAAGGGATAAAGAGAGAAAATGGGGTATGTGATGATGTAAGAGAAAGAAAAAACTTACAAAAATAAAAGATTAAAATTGTTGCATTTATTTTGAAACATCTAAAAATAGAAATGGTTATGTTTTTTTCAAAACAGAGGAAGTATTTTTTTTTTTTGGCAGAATGATATGTGTTCAAGCAAGGCTCGCATCAGTTGCACATAGAACCGGCAATCATGTCGTGCCGATGTTCCATGTTCGTAGTGTTGAATCCCTGATCCTGACTTGGTTCGTTTTATAAACATGTCGTGACAATCTATTTACTTGAACGTGCGTATCAGGATCGATGCTTGATTCAAATCTGTTAATTTCGTGTCGTGTTAGAGGTCTTGTTAGCGTGTCAGATCAACCTTATGCGCTGTAAAATTAGTAGTTGAGCAGTGTAATTGTATCGTGTCAACCAACGTGTGTTAGTTGTGTCAACCTGAGTAATTAAACATATCAAAATCCTTGATCCAAACCCACTAATTTCGTGTCGTTACGGATCATATTATCGTGTCAGTTTTTGCCGGCAGCACACTTGTACATTTATTAGTCATTAGTGTATTATTTCCAGCTTTGCAGGATTAAAATATGTGAATTCTGTCATGCCTCCCAAGTTTTTCTTTAGCATTATGACACTTGTTTAATTCACTCGGTTTAATATAGAGCCTTTCTTCTCCACGTGTGCTTCGCATACCATGCTATTTGGTCATTGTAGCTTAGTTGACCTAACAAACTACAACTTATAGCTAGACTATCTTGCTTCATGCATTGATCATTAAATTTACAGAAGATAGTTCCGAGAATTTTTCATTATCAAATAAAGTGAAAATAAATAAATAAAGCTAAAATAATTTGAATCTTATACTTTTATCCCTTTACTTAATTATATTGACAATTATATTATGCCGTTTAATAATAGACTACTATATATATTGATAAATTTGCAACCAAAATTAATACAAATTTCAATAGATAATTAACCTCCTACAATAAATCATTGTAAGTTTGGGAAAATAAAGTTGAAAATTTTCCCAAATGACCTACGTGGTTTTTTTTTTTTTTTTTTTTTTTTGCAACGACAATTATTGAGCCATATTATTTTACTTTTATCTTGAATATCTCTTTATGCTATATATATGTAGTAAAATGCAAAAAAAAACAACAAAAAAAAACGAGAAAATAAATAAAATTGAATTGGATCCCATATTCCAAATCTGAAGTTGAGTCTTAGAATTTCAAGACTCAATTTGAGACTTGGTTATGATTTTAGAATAAAAATGAGAAAAATCCAAATTTTATGACACATAAAATGATAATGTCACCCGGCTAAACTTGCTAATTAAAAATTAAATAATTAAATGGCGTAATAGTCTAGATTTTATTCTAGAAGGCAAATCAATATTAAATGTGATAACATTTACATGATTCATTAACATCATAACAAAATTACAAATCAACTATTATAAGGAAAAAAATCACAAAAATAATGTGATCACATTTTGGAATTTTGTGACAACCCATTTCAATACTTCTCCTTATAAAACTACAGAAATCAACTAATAAAAGTATAAAACTCTTTTAATATCCTACCATTTACCCAAAAAAAAAAAAAAAAGACATTTTTTTAAAAAAAAAATTCAGAAGAAAAAAAAAATGAAGCTTTTCAAAAGTGTAAAAATAGAGCACAGGAAAAGCTGTTGGAGTAGTAGTAGTAGCACTAATAGTGAAGAAAATGAAGGTAATAATAACAACAGTAATAATGAAATTAATTGGGGAGTTCTTGAAAGACTCCCCACATTGAAAAGAGCACAACATAGTTTTTTGCATGGAGTTGCAGGTGAATTTAAAGAGGTTAATGTTAATAAACTTAGCTTCTCTGAAAGGAGGGCTTTGTTGAATACATTGGTTAAAAATATGTCCCAAAATGATGTTTTCTTGCACAAAATCAAGACTAGGTTTGACAGGTAAATACTTATATTTTTTTTCCACTATTTCCATTATTTTTTTTAAATAAATTGTTTTGCTTAATTATCAATTATCAACCTCATTGATCTTATATATAGTTTATTTATTTAATAATTTATACTAAGAAATTGTTTTCTTCAAATAAAAAAAATTATATGTAATTTTCAATTGCAAATTTACTTTATTTTCCCAAATGATGATGAAAAAAAATATATATTTTGCAATTCTTCATTTAATGAAATAGACTTTAATTAATTTATTTTTTCTAGCACAAAATGACAAAAGTAGATTAAATTTTGTTGCATTGGAATTTATTTTGTTGATGGGGGAGAGAATCAAAATTAATCATGTTCATTAAGAATGTTAATTAGATAATTAATTAATTAATTAATTATGAGTTTAGAGTATCCTTGGCATTTCCATCAATAGAAGTCCGGTTTCAGAATCTCAATGTTGAAGCGCATGCTTATGTGGGTAGTAGAGCTATACCCACAATCTTCAATTCTTTGGCTAATATGATTGAGGTAATTAACCAATTTTTTTTTTTTTTTTCTATTTACTGTTTTATTTATTTAATTGATTATTTTAATTGATTAATTTATATTTTTGAAACATATTTGTTGAAAAGGGTGTGCTGAATTTCCTCCATGTAATTCCAACTCACAAGAAGAAAGTGCAAATCCTTCATGATTTAAGTGGGATTATCAAACCTGGCAGGTAAACTCTCTAAAGAATTTCAAATTTTTAGTGTCTAGCTGGATTGGTTTGGTAAACGGTAATAAATGATGGTCATTTTAAAAAGTTAGTCAAAATCACGGACAAATTTACTAAATCAAAAGGTTAAAACTACTTGAATTGTCAAAGTCGTCCATAAAAAGTAATCCTTCTATTCCTTTTTATTTGTTATGTTTGGAATTTTCTTGTGAGATATGGAAGGAAGCTAAGGGCTTATTTACTTCAGATTAAATTCAGTTCAGTTTAATTAATATATCTCTATTAAGTTCAATTCAGTTCATCTCTATTCAGCTAATGTAAATGAACTCTAAGTGACCCATAAGTCACACACACATAATGTGGGCTATGATTCACTTCCTTCAACATAAAATATTATATGGGGAAAAGAGGCCACAAAAAAGGAATAAAAAGGAGTACAATGCTCCACAAAATTAGAGTATATGTACTCTAAATTAATTGTTATTAATACAGGTGGAAGTTGTGCCTACACCCACCTTACATCCAAGAGATGCAAAGGTTCAATCTCCACTCCTTGCTAGAGTATTCAAGTGTGAGAATTAATATGTTATATGGATATGGATTAGCAACCCATTACCGACCAACGAGCTAGCTAGTCGGTGGATTTTTTACTTTATCAAAAAAAAAAAAAAAACACAAAATGTTAATTCTTAGGGCTCATTTACATTAATTACTACAAAAAATGTGTTTAAGAAGGACAATTAAAATTGCCTTATTTGATACAAAATTTGTCTTCTTAGGTTATAATGACAATTTTAGTATTGCCCTCATGTTGCCCTTGTAACCCCGTTGTATTAGGTTTCAAAGCCAATTTTAGATGTTTTGCCCTCTTTGATTCAATTCAAAAAGGGCAAACAAAATTGCCTTCATTGATTGTCAACAAAGGCAATAAAATTTGTTTTACTTGATTTAAACACTTTATTTATTGTCAAATAGTGCAAAGTTTAAAAAGTCTAAGGGGGCAAAATAATCATATTGTCTTCATTGTTAATATCAATGAGTGCAAAAATAATTGCCCTTATAGGCATCATTAAGTAAAACAATACTCATATTGCTCTCTTTAATCACGATAAATTGCCCTCGTTGTGTGAGTTTTTTGTAGTGACTGAACTGAACTAAACTAAACTTAATAAAGATGTATTTATTGAACTAAACTTAACTTAATAGAGATAAACTGAACTGAACTGAATTGAATTTTATATGAAATAAACAAGCCCTTAGTTGTTGATTGTTACCATCTACAAAATGGGATGTTAGTATTTAATGATAGAGAAGGAAGGCTGGGAGAATTTTCACAACTTTCATTTAATGCTCGATTTTTTCCTTTCTTTTATTAGAGCATCCGTTGAGATAATTTTTGCTAGAAATTTTTATTACTTTAGCTTAAAATTATAATTTTTTTTTACATAAAGTTAGCTAGTTATGGAAAAAGTTATAAATGAATGGTAAAAGGTTTAAAAAATTAGCTAAAAATAATTCTAATCTGACAAAAAAAAATTGTATGATTGATACCAAAGACAAAATCAAAATAATACTACTTCCGTCCCTATTTGTTTTCTAAATTTTGACTTTTTTACTATTCATTTTATAACTTCGACTCTCTCCTCTAATTTTATATATATAAAGAAAAATATATTCAAATGACATTTCGTTTGATTCGGGCCATTCGGCCCGATATATACTTTTTTAATATATAATTTTTATAATTTTTTTATTATATGTATTTAAGAATATATTCATTTAAAATTGTGTTTTAGTAAATGTAAAAAAAAATAAAAATGCAGCAATTATCAACTTTTCAATGACAATTTGTTTTATCCTTCAGGATGAGTTTGCTCATAGGGCCACCAAGCTCGGGGAAGACGACTTTACTATCAGCTTTATCTGGTCTTCTTGAGTCAGATTTGAAAGTAAGAAAATCAGCATTAATTGATCACTTTTTTCTTCAAATTTTTTTTGGCTGAGTTAAATAAATGAATTTCTTCACAATTTTTTTATGCACCTCTATTTTCATGAGTTTATAACAACAAAAACAGGGTGAGAGATGTGCCTAAAGAAAATAGAGGAGTGCCTAAATCAATTTTCTTGTTCAACCCCTAGACAAATGACCCACCCGATTCCTAAATTGTCTAAAGAAAATAGAACAATTAAAAGGATTAATTGATTCCAATAATCCAATCTTTGCCTATTTCGGTATTAATAATCCAACCTTTGCCCCCAATTTGCTTTCAATGTACCTTTTGACTTGCAACTTGAACAACAAGTAAACTTCTTTTATTTTTAACCTTTTACCTTTTTTTTCAATATTATTGTGCAAATTAATTATAAAAATACAGGTTTGTTTACATAAAAAGTAATTAATTAAAATAATAATTAATTAACAAACCTACACCACCTATTGGCTATTACCACCCACCACCACCCTAAAACAGCCACCATTGTCACCGCCAAGCCTCCACCCCCACCCAACCGAGTCCAAACTCAATAGCCCCCCACCACTGACTCCGCCCAAACCTGAGCCACTGCCATCCCATTCGAAACCCCCACCCAAACCCACCACCACCGTCGAAACCCCCACACCACCACCGCACAACCCTCGAAACTCCCAACCCCACCCAGCACAACCCTCAAAACTCCCACCCCTCCCCCGCACAACCCTCGAAACCCCCTCCCCACCACCCCCAATTTACCACCACAACCCTCTAATCTCGTTTTTCTCTCTTTCTCTCACCACCACAACCCATCGACACCGCCACCGAAACCGCCACTACCCATCCCATGAATCGTAGTTAAACACCCACCCGCCCTCGATGCCGCCGTTAAACCCCTACCCACCCCTCGAAACCAATCGAACCCCAAACCACCTCGAAACCACCGCATTCCACCCACCTCGAAACCAATTGAATTTGGTTATTGTTGCTGAATTTTCTTCATTTATTTTGGCTAAATTTCAGACTTTCAGTGGTGGTGCTGAGATGATGGAGGTAAAGGGGAGTGGTTATGGAGGTGAAGCTGTGAAGGGAAGTGAGGGAGGAGAGAGAGTGTGTTCTAATTGTAATTTCTGATTTTTTTTTTTAAATTCTGATTTTTGATTTTTTATTAAATTACAAAATTCTAAAAAAAATAGACCAATTATATCCTGCCACGTGTCCCATTTTACCTGTTTTATAAGTTTCAACAGGTCAAGGTTCATTGAAAGCAAATTGGGGGTAAAGGTTGAATTATTGGCGAATAATCCAAAGGTTGGATTATTAATAGCGAAACGGGCAAAGGTTGGATTATTAGAATCAAATAATCCTAATTAAAATCAAATTGGAACTACTTAATATTGTTGGGAATAATGACTTAAAATTGCGGATTTTTAATTTTTAATTGTTTCTCCCACCTGATTCCTCCCAAAATTAATCCTCCCAACATTCATTATCACCAGTTCACCACCATCAATGTCGTGATCGAACACAACTTTCTTACAACCTCCGTTTCAATTTATGTACAACAATTGAGTATTATATGTGAGGCATAAAATTATATTCAATTATTACATATAAATTGAAATGGATGTATTATTTACTTTTTTTTTTTTTTTTTTGAGGTTGTGTGCTTAGTTTAGGTGTCCCTACCTAGCTACCTAGGATAATAGGATGGGCAAGTGATGACTAATGAACAACAATGAAGAAGACGAAGAGCAAAAATAAAGCAGAGCAAAAGCAAGAATCTTACAGTAAGGAAAAGAGGTGAAGTCACCTCTCCAAAATAGAGTCAGTAGAGTATTTTTACAATTAACCAAAAGATAAGACTAAAGGACCCTTATATAAAGGAAAATAAAAAGAAGAAAAAAAACCAACTAAAATACATAAACTCTTATTACCCCCCCCCCCCCCTCAAGCTTGGAAGATGAAATAAGTCCAAGCTTGCCACAAAAGGAGTAATGTTTTAAACTAGCAAGAGGTTTAGTCATTATATCAGCAAGTTGACTAGAGCTAGAAACATGAACAGTAGAAATAAAACCAGATTCTACTTGTTCTCTAATGTAGTGAACATCACGTTTAAGATGCTTTGTTCTTTCATGGAACTTAGGATCGTGAGCTAGTGTCTCAGCAGAAATGTTGTCACAATAAAGTTTGATAGGTAAAGGTACAGAAATTCGAAGGTCTTGTAACAATTCTTCGATCCAAACTAACTCACTAGCAGAGCTAGACATGCTCCTATACTCAGCCTCAGCCGAGCTTTTACTCACTGTAGACTGTTTCTTGGTCTTCCAAGAAACAAGATTGCCTCCAAAGAAAATGGCATAAGAACTGAGAGATCTGCTACTGTATTGGCAAGAGCTCCAATTAGCATCACTGTAGCCCAATAAAGAAGTATCTGAACTGTACCTATACATTAAACCATAATCTAATGAGCCTTTCAAATATTTAAGAACATGCAAGGCTGCCTTAAGATGTGGTATTCTAGGGCTATGCATGAATTGACTTAAATGTTGAACAGAATAAGAAAGGTCAGGCCTAGTAATGCCTAAATATAAAAGTCGACCAATTAATTTTCTATAAACATGAGGAGAGCAAAGCAAATCACCAGTGTCTATGGATAACTTAAGGCCACTGGGAAGAGGAGTAGCAACAATAGAGCAATCTTGCATATTGCAATCATGAAGAATATCAAGAATGTATTTCTTTTGAGATAGAAACATACCTTCTTTGCATTTATTAATTTCAATACCAAGAAAGTAGTGAAGCTCACCCAAATCCTTTATGGTAAAGGCTTTATCCAAAACCTGCTTAACATAAGAAATTTGGGAACTAGAAGTACCTGTTATTAGAATGTCATCAACATAAACCAAAACTAAAAGAAAATGATTTTCACTATTCTTAGTAAATAGGGAATAATCCTGAGTGGATTGAATAAAACCTAAAGAAAATAGGAGATTTTTAAGCTCCTTGTTCCATTGACGAGAAGCTTGTTTAAGACCATAAATGGATTTCTTTAATCTACAAACTTGCCCATGAGAGGCTTTGGTGTAGCCTGGAGGAGGAACCATGTAAACTTCCTCATCAAGATGCCCATGTAAAAAGGCATTATTGATATCAAGTTGGTAAATCTGCCAGTTCTTTATACAAGCAAGAGCAATAATAATACGAAGAGTAGCTAACTTAGCTACAGGGGAGAAGGTTAGATTATAATCCTCACCTTCCACTTGTTGATAACCAATAGCTACCAACCTAGCCTTATACCTCTCAATAGTACCATCAGACTTTAATTTTGTTTTAAAAACCCATTTAGAACCAATGGCATTTTTATCACAAGGTAAGTTAGTTAATTCCCAAGTGTTATTAGATTCTAAAGCAATTAATTCTTTGTTAATAGCTTCAACCCATTCAGGATGATTTTTGGCTTGATTATAAGTTCTAGGCTCAACAATTAAATTAGAATTAACTGCAAAAGATTTAGATTCTGAATCAGAAGGAAGATTATCTGTTTTATGTGGTTTATAAGTACAGACATAGTCTTGAAATTTAATAGGAGGTTTAATTTGCCTAGAAGTTCTGTGATTATAATTATTTAAATCATTGTTTGAAGAATATTGAACTTGCAAAAAATCAGAACCATGAATAGGAGCCGAAGAGGAAGAATTAGAAGTATCTTCAATTTGAGAATTTTGATTATTATTAGAATTATGATGGAAAACAGGGGTATGCATTCTGTGTTCAGTGTCCACAACATGAAAATCTGTTTTAGGAGCATCATATTTTTTACAAGACAGATCTGTATTACCAAAGGACACCAATTGAGGAGCAAAATGAGGATCAAAATTAGGATGAACATCATGTTTTTCATTTTTAAAAGGAAGTACTTTTTCATAAAAAACTACATCTCTTGAAATAAAGTGAGTATGTGAATCTAAGTCATATAATTTGTATGCTTTTTGACCATAAGGGTAGCCAATAAAGATGCATCTCCTAGCCTTAGGATCAAACTTGTCCTTTGTCCTATCCATATTGTAAGCATAACATAAACAACCAAAAACTCTTAGATTGCTATAATCAGGATCTTTATTATGTAGCATTTCAAAAGGAGTGTTCCATTTAAGAATTTTTGTAGGCATTTTATTAATTAAGTAAGTAGCAGTTAACAAGCAATCACCCCAAAATTTCTTAGGTAAATTAGCATGAAGTCTAAGAGCCCTAGATACCTCAAGAAGGTGTTTATGCTTACGCTCAACTCTACCATTTTGTTGTGGAACACCAACAGTGCTTCTTTGATGCAAAATACCTTTTTCATTAAACATTTTTAAACATTGACTTTGAACAAACTCAGTACCATTATCTGATCTAATTATTTTAACTTTCTTAGAAAATTGAGTTTCAACCATGTTTAAAAAATCAGAGATAGTCTTAAGAACTTGAAACTTATTTTGTAAAAGAACAGTCCAAGTGCATCTACTAAAATCATCAAGAATGGTCAAGAAATAATTTGCTCCATTCAAAGAATTAATCCTATAAGGTCCCCATAGATCAACATGTATTAAATCAAAACAAGAATTAGCTCTATTTTGACTAATTTTAAAAGGCAATTTGTGAAATTTGGAAAGTAAACAAATGTTGCAATTATATTCACTAAGGCCTTTACAATTACAAGAATCAATGTGTTTCATTTTGGACAAAGAAATATGTCCCATTCTAGCATGTAACAAATCAAGATCATCATTATTACATTTCTTATTCATGATAGAAGTAGCTGTTCTACTAGAATTGATATTATCATTAGTAGTTACTAAACTACAAATAGGAACTTTATTCATGACATCTATAGTCTTATTGTCATCAAGAACACTATGAATGCAGTACAAACCTCCATCCTTTTTAGCATAACCAATCACTTGCCCATTAGATTGGTCCTGAAAGTAACATACATTTTTAGTAAATTCAATTTTTATGTTAGTATTAGAAAGTAATTGGCCAACAGATAGAAGATTGTGCTTAAAATCTTCAACTAAAAGAACATTTTCTAGTTTGAAATTTTTATTTATAAGAACAGAACCAATTAAGTTTACCATCTTCACATTTCCATCAGGAAGCCCAATTTTAATTGGTTTTTCTAATTTTCGTTTATCCAAAAATAGAGATTCATCAAACATCATGTGATCTGAGGCACCAGAATCAACTATCCAAACATTTTTAGAAGACAATTTAGAGATACTGAAAGTAGAAATTGAAGAGATATTACCTGCAAGATTCACAAAAGCATTGTAACTTGCGGCTTCAAATTCATTTCCACCCTTTTGTCCTCCAAGAGCCTTCTTGATTTCTTGACGAATAGTGCTCAGAACAGCATTGTTGACAGCTCCCTCTATGTTTGTATCATCAAGAGGAGTATCCACTTGAGCATTAGCAGCAATCTTCTTTTCACCTTTGCTTCCTTTGAGAGTAAGATACCAGTCAGGATAACCAATTATTTTAAAACATTGATCAATATTGTGTCCTTTGACTTTGCAGTGATTGCAAAATCGATCCTCCTTATCTTTCCTCCAATCCTTTTTAGAGGTAAAGTTTTGTTTATAGTTTTGGCGACCATTCCTCTGAACTGTCATAGCACTGCTATCCCCACTGACTTCTTGGCCTGAGTTTATTTCTTTTTGCTTCTCAATGGTTTGTGTGATAGCAAAGGCTTGGCTCACCGAAGGTAAAGGTTCCATGGTCAGTACATTAGTAACAGCATTGTCATACGCAACATTAAGTCCCAAAAGAAATTGCACTAAATGATCTTCTTCCTCAAATTCTTCGAGTTTCTTGAACAAATCACATGTACATTTTTTCATTGCTCCACACACACATGTAGGTAATTTTCTCAGATCTTTCAATTGATCCCACAATCTCTTGATTTTACTAAAATAAGAGAGTAAAGAGAGGTTTTCTTGCCTTAAATTTTGTATGTCCTTCTTCAATTGATATATCAGCAGTCCATTGCTACGACCAAAACGTTCAGCCACATCTCTCCACAATTGAGCAGAAGCTGTAACATACTCAAAATCTTCAGCAATTTCTGGGTTCATGGAGCTCAAGATCCAACAAGTAACCATGTAATCCGCACATTTCCAACGCTCAAACTCTGTATCAGTTTCTAAAGGTTCTTTAATGGCGCCATTGATGAACCCTTCCTTATTCTTGGCTCCAAGAGCTCTTCTCACTGCACGACTCCATCTTCCATAGTTATTACCATTAAAAGGAACATGCACCAAGGATGAATTAGTTTTATCGGAGTTCGAAACATGTAAGGGATCTAGGTTTTTGGAATTGGGAGAATTTGTAATTGATGATGAAATTTCTTCAGCCATCAAATAGATCAAGGAAGAAAGAGACGAAGGAAAAAAAATTGAAAGAAAATTAAATCTCAAACGAGATACTGTGCTCTGATACCATGAACAACAATGAAGAAGACGAAGAGCAAAAATAAAGCAGAGCAAAAGCAAGAATCTTACAGTAAGGAAAAGAGGTGAAGTCACCTCTCCAAAATAGAGTCAGTAGAGTATTTTTACAATTAACCAAAAGATAAGACTAAAGGACCCTTATATAAAGGAAAATAAAAAGAAGAAAAAAAACCAACTAAAATACATAAACTCTTATAACTAACATTGGAAACTTCGAGACAAATCTAATTTTGTTTCATCCCTAACTTTATCTCATGTAACTATTTTATACTCCATACATTATAAAGTTGTAAAAATTTTCTTTGATTCCCATAAAAGAAAATGTAAAAGTAAAAAAAGAAGAGTAATAGGGAGGAAAAATAAGTGATTAGTTTAATGAGTTATCAAATTTTTATTTATCAAGAATACATTATAATATTAATTTTATAAAGAAAAAAAATCAAATTTATTGCATATATATATTATTATTTTATTCTAATGTATCTGCTGGTTGAGAACTTGATTTCTGATCAAACATTTTCCATTAATTAGTGATCTTCTTGTTATTATTCACTGATTTTCTTGAATGGTAAAAAATTTGAAAATGAATGTAATGCATGCATGCATGTCTTCCCCCTCTTTATTATTAATTATTAATTTATTATAGAGTTAAGTTGATTAAAGTAATAAATTACGTACGGAATAATGAATAATGTGTATGATGGTTGTGTGTGTGTGTGTGTCATCAGGTATCGGGAAAGGTGACATATAATGGACATGAATTGCATGAATTTGTTCCTCAAAGGTGTTCTGCTTATGTTAGTCAAAATGACGTTCACATTTCTGAAATGACTGTAAGAGAAACTTTACGCTTTTCTGCCACATGCCAAGGAATTGGTTATGCTTACGGTACGGTACTTGTTCATTTCTTATACTCCCTCTGTCCCAATTTCCTTGTCTTACTTTGACTTTACTTAATTTAATATACGTAAGAAAAAATATAGTTATGATGGATCTAGTTTAATTCGTCTCAACATGTACTTTTTAAATATATAATTTTTTATTATATATAGTTAAAAATATTTTTATTTAAAGTTGTATCTCGAGAGGTGTGAAAAAGAGAATGTAGCAAGTAAATTAGGACGGAGTGAGTACATGTCTTCAACACAATTTCAATTACTTCCAGTTATTTTATACATAGACAAAATAGTCCTTAGGGTTACATATAAGAAGTTTAAAATGAAAATAAAAATTTGAATCAAACACTTATTGCCTTAAATGATGTGTAATTTTGTCATAAATTCCTAAATTGTTTCCATTTTTAAGAAGTGTATTTAATGCTTATATATGGTCCTCAGGGCTGCATATAACATTATCCTTTTTATTAAATGTAATTTTTTTTTTCAATTAGACGCACTTTTAGATTTGACTAAAAAAAAAAAATCTCTTTTTGGGTTTTTTCACCCTATCTTCCACTTTTCAAAGATTATTTATAAGCACGTAACTTCATAAGTGTATTTTATTAAATGTAACCCTTTTTCCATTAGACGCAACACTTTGTTTTGGATAATAATAAAGTCTCCCTTGTTTTTTTTTTTTTTTTTTCACTCTATCTTCCGCCTTTTTTTTAAGATTATTTATGAGCATGTAACTTCAAAATTGTATTTTATTAAATGTAATCCTTTTTTTTATTAGACTCAAACACTTGTAGTTTTGGATAATAAAGTCTCTCTTGTGTTTTATTCACTCTATCTTCCGCCTTTCCAAAAATTATTTATGAGCATGTAACTTAAAAAGCGTTGCATTTAATATAAAATGTATAAAGTATATTTATTTTTATTGTAATATAAAAGCAAGATGTTAAGAACAACGCTTGGGTCATTAGATAAGATGGTTAAAAGTGAAGATAGTAAACTAAGTTATTAATTAGTGTGTGATTTTACTATAAACTAGTATTGTGGCTCGGGCGTTGCCCCGGGCAGGGCCGTCCTTGCACATATGCAAGGTGACCAACAGCACAGGGCCCCCAATTGTAAGGGTCTATTTTCATATTTAGCTCAATATAAAAAAAATACAAAGAAAGAAACAAATTAACCGTAATCTACAATGAATGTCAACTAATTGCTCATATTCCATTTTCACATAAAAAAATCATTCATTAATTGCAAATCTTAAATTTCCATGAATTAATTCTTCATCTATATCTTCATCTTCATATTTAGGGGCCCAATATTTTTGTATGAGAACAGGGCCCCAAAATTCAATGGGACGGCCCTGGCCCCGGGTCTCAAACCGAAGAAATATAGTGAGTTTTGAAACTAAATACAATGAGAAAATATTATAGTCTTTTCAAGGAAGCTTAATATTAAAAAAAAAAACGTATTGTTTGATGATGATGATGATGATATTGTTGTTTCCTTTGTTCTTGCCTCCAAAAATAAATAACAAAAGATATTATTGTGATGGTTGTAAAAATTTAACAATAATATCAATACTTCGTATATATTTTTTTTCAAAGTTTAAATAGTTGACATGGAATAAAGCATTATTGTTGAATAGTAATATTTTCTACTTATGTTAGTTCCTAAAAAAATAAGGGACACAAGATTTTATCAAAATTATTGTTATTCAATAAACCTAATAAATTGTCTAAATTTGTGGTTAGAATCTAACTTGATTTGTCAAGAGGGGTCAAATAATTTGCATGGAAAGAAAGCATTTGAATGAAATTAAATGACATTTAGTGCACTCTAACAATTGAACAATATGACTTAAAAAGGTGAATATTTAGACAATAAATAATGTTGGTTGAGTCGGTAAGGGTGTATTACTTGTGTGATATGGTCTTGAGTTCGAACCTTCATATGAACATATCTTTTAATTGAACACCTAAACAATAATCCTACATGGCAATATTGCATATGTGGCGAACTCTAGTGAAAAAATGATGCTTGCATGTCGGCTTATGTGTCAACTTACTTGTCGTGTAGATGGTGTTTCGCGCACCTTTTAATATATTGTATAGATAGATTTCAAAACGAATACTATTTTTGGGAATATATTAAAGAAAATTGTATATGTAGGAATACATATAAGAAGCTTAAAGAGTAGAGTTTAATATACTCCATCGTCTCAATTTGTTACTCCCTCCGGGTTTTTTTTTTTCAATTTACTCACTTGAGTTTTTATCAAAATCAAGAAAGTATTGGGAGTTGAAGAAAAAGAATAAATGATGATTGAAAGTTGTATAAAAAGTAAGAGAGAAAGTATGGAAAAAAGAGAAAAGAGGATAATTTTGTAGGAGTGAATAGAAGAATAAATGTAAGAAGTGAGTAAATTAAAAAAAAAAACACCCCAAAAAGGAAAGTGAGTAAATAAAAAAAGAACGGAGGGAGTATTTGTTTCCTTTTATTTGATACCCTTTGGAATCTTTCCTTTTATACATAAGAATTGTAATGTCATGATAAAACTTATTGGTCCTCCAACTGATAGTATTTATAATTGTAATGTCATGATAAAACTTAGTTTGATTGTGATTAACTCAAATAAATAAAAATTTGCAATAAATTATCACGAGCATTGATTAAAGTATTGAAATTAGTTTTTTCCCCCTAACAAAAGCATTGATTGGGGTGTTGAAATTTAGTTTAATTGTGATGGGATCAAATTAAACATAGTTGCAAGTTGCAACTAGGTAGTGGACTACTGCATGTCTACATATCAACCCCACTACCCTAGCTATTTGCCTAAAAATGTGAATGATAGGATCCTAAATTTAACTAACAAATTGAAACGGATGGGATAAAAATTAAAGTAATCATTAATTACACCAATTTATAATTTTGCAAAATTTCTTTATTTATACTATTTTAGAATATGTATTTAATTTTATATGTAACCCTTGGAGCTAATATAACGTTACCTAAATACACTTATATTGTGAAAACTATTCCCAAATAGAAAGAAAACATGAGCTTATAAATTGTACTCCTTAATATCAATGATATGTCGCTAAGTACAACCAAGTGAAGTAAATTGCCTAGTATTTTACTAATTTTTAAGCCATATATGATACTCATTTTTTATTTTATTTTTAATTGTTGTTATTGAAGAGATGCTCTTGGACCTATTAAGAAAAGAAAAGGAAGGAGAGAATAAACCAGATCCCTTGCTTGACGCATTGTTGAAGGTTAGCTTGAAAAAGATTTTTTCTTAATTTTTAAAAATAGTTCTAGTCATTATAAATTTATGCATCCAAACTTTAGGACCGGTGGTTTTCAGTTTTCACCATCACTTTGGGTTTTTACGGCTTTGCCCAGTTTTGCATTGTGGAATATGCTACAATAAATAGGCATATTTGTAATTTTGCATACAAAAGTACAACGTGTTTGTGATATGTGTTAGGCATGTTAGCTTGTATATACAAAATTTCATTGTATAATAAGGGTATTGGAGTGTTTATAGATAAATGACTTTTTATGGAAAATATATCTGGGGAATGTATACAAAAAAGTATTGACTAGTGTTATTTTATAGAGTATAAAAATCAATTTGAACCTCGATCCATCCATGAGTTTAAATTTTTAATTGATATAGTTATTTGAGATGGTATCAGAGCACTAGGCATAAATGGCATTGCATTAACATCATCTACAAAGCCCATTGCAACACTTTTTTTTTTAATTAAATAGTCGGATTCCCATTATCTAAACCAATTCTCAAATGATTTTTGACGCCTGGGAATGAAAGGCCCTTGAAGAGGCCATTTCGAGATTCTTCCCTACCAGCTTGTGCCACCAACAGCTGAATAGCTGATGGTGAGTTCATGACTGACCCCGGCCTGTGCCTACCCCTCAAAGCGAATTCTTTTCTTGAAGTCATCTAATATAGTATAAAAATCAATATGGACCTTCACCCATCAACTTATTTTTAGTTGAGTTGGTTATTTGACATGGTATGTGAGACAAGGAGGTTATCGGTTCAGATTTCATCCACCTCTCCGTTATTATAAAATAATTATCTTGAAAAGATAATAAGTCTAGCATTATCAATGCATATGCAATCTAAATGAAATGAAATTATGATGTTTCATCCATTTGTGTACAGGCATCAGCAACAGATATACAAAGAAGAAATGTGTTCACCGAATATGTTCTTAAGGTAATTTATACTTCTTGTGTCTAACTGTCTGTAAGTGTGTATACATACATATATACATACAATCATTATATTAGAATAATATGTTCTCAAAAAGCATATTCTCCTTTAACACTACAAATTAATCAAGTCAGCAACATGTTTTTATCCCAGGTTCTGGGGTTAGAGGAATGTGCTGATACACTTATAGGTGATCAAATGAATAGGGGCATTTCTGGGGGACAAAAAAAGCGAGTAACCATAGGTAAATATGCAATGTTTATAATTTTAAAACAAATAGTATTAATTTTACAAAATTGTTTGTAATAAATTGATCTTTGTGCGTTCTTTCTTAAAATAAGTCAACCTTTCGATTAACTATGAATAGGTTAGCCTCGTATCAACGTCAACCTATTAAAATTTGACATGTGTCATGATGTCAACGTCATTAACTCCTTTGCATAAGAAGCAAATAAAGGGTTTTCTCATATGATCGAAAGATTGACTTATTTTGAGAAGATCAGTCAAATGATGATTTATTTAAAACATTTTTTCCAAAGAAAATGAAACTTTCAATGATGTATTACAGGGGAAATGCTAGTTGGTCCTGCAACTGCATACTTCATGGACAGCATATCAGTTGGCTTAGACAGTTCTACTACCTATCAGATTATTAACTCAATCAAACAATCAGTACAAATCATGAACAAAACTGCCTTAATATCTCTGCTTCAGCCTCCCCCAGAAACATTTGAGCTATTTGATGACATAATTCTCATTTCTGAGGGACAAATTGTGTACCAAGGCCCTCGCATTCACATTCTCGAATTCTTTGAATCCTTGGGTTTTCGATGTCCTGAGAGGAAAGCTGTTGCCGACTTCTTACAAGAGGTATTTTTTCCCTGTGCTTTCGGACTTAATTTATGAAATTTCAGTTTTGTTCAGCTCCTAGTGAGTCAAGCACTTAGACTACTTAAGTTCGGTTCAGATTAATTCAGTCCAAAAAACAGGCCCTTTAAGCCCTATTCTCCTCATCTTATTTTTACCGAATTGAACTTATTTTTACTAGACATTACTACTGAATAAGGTGGGAAGACTAGGTCCTTAAGTCATGTTTCACTTAACTTAATTCTTACTGTACTAAAATTATTTTGCTGGTAAATATTGACCTTTATGGGTTGAAACTGATTTTATATCTAGGAGTGATTAGCTTAGTAAGCTGTATGTTACAATATCATGATCATGACAGGTTATATCACTGAAGGATCAAGCTCAATATTGGGCTAGAGAAGAGGAGGATTATGCTTATGTTTCTACTAAACAATTTGTTGAAAAATTCAAAGAATTTCATGTAGGAAGAGCCATGAAAAATGAGGTCGATGTACCATTTGATAAGTCCCTTAGTCATCCTTTGGCGCTTAGTAAGTCCAAATTTGGAACAAGCAAAATGGTTTTACTCAAAGCTTGTTTATCTAGAGAAATCCTTCTTATGAAAAGAAACCTACTCGTCTTTTCTTTCAAGATGATTCAAGTAAGTAACTAAATAAAAGCTATTCAATTCACTATTGATCAAACCATTCACATTTTCATCATTATTTTTTCACAATGTGTGGCTTCTTTTCAGCTTGGAGCTATTGGATTCATTGTTGCAAGTGTTTTCGCTGATGATAAAAGACATCACGACACAATCGAAGATGGAACGGCTCATATGGGGGCTCTTTTCATTGGACTAATTACAATTATACTTTCAGGATTTGCTGTTTTGCCCATGACTATTAAAAAACTTCCGGTCTATTATAAGCAGAGGAGTTTGAGATTTTTCCCTTCATGGGCATATGCATTTCCAACATTGATCCCAGGAATGGTGTTTTCAGCTTTTGAGGTTATTGTTTGGGTTCTCACAACTTACTTTATCATAGGATTTGATCCTAACTTTTTCAGGTAACTTCCTAGCTACCCCTACTCGAATATTAACTACTAAGGCCCTGTTCATTTGAACTTAATTTTAAACAAATTCAGTTCAGCTTAGCTCTTGCTGAGTCTAGGATTCGATTCAATTCAATTCAGTTCCGTTTAGCTGATAGAACAATATAACTCTTTTGCTTGGTAATGAAGAATATGGCCTTGAAATAACCATTTCTTTGATTCATTTTAACCTTTTTTTTCCCTTAAACAGGTTATTGAAACATGGCGTTATTCTAGTACTATGCGGGCAGATGTCATACAGTCTCTTTAGATGCATCGGTGCTATAACGAGAAACAATTCAATTGCAAGCGTAGTAGCAAACCTTGCAGTAATGTGGAGTGTTATATTCAGTGGTTTTGTTCTAGCAAAAGGTAGCACCAACATTCATTTCACAGTTTTTTTTACTCAACTTTTAAAAAATTCAGCAGAATCTGTAGTTTTTTTTTTTTTCTCTTTTCGTCCAGGTTTTGACACTTATATTTTGTTCTTTTATTATGTAGAATCAATGAAGAAATGGTTAGTCTGGGGTTATTGGACATCCCCATTGTTGTATGTTTATAATGCCATTTCTGCAAATGAGTTCCTAGGAAAATCTTGGGCAAAACATGTAAGATCATTAGCCTATCACTCCCCATTAAAGGTTTGAAATTTTAATTTTCATGACTGACAATGTTCTGTCTTTTGTTATTACTTTTTTTACAGCATCTTCCAGGATCAAATGAAGGATTAGGATTGTCTATCCTGAAAGCTCATGAAACAGCTACGGATCCAAATTGGTTTTGGTTCGGTGTCTTTGCATTGATCGGCTACATAGTCTTTTTTGCTATGATAGCCAATTTCGCCCTTGCCTATCTTAAACGTAAGCCTACTACACATGATATGCATCATATATTCTCTCTGGCTAATGCCTTAATGAGCACTGTGTTGTGCGAAAACACATAGCACACAGTGGCATTTTAGTAAATAAAATCAACATCTCAAAACACTAAAATGCAACATTTGTTCTCTCTGGCTAATGCTTAAGTGAGCATTGTGTTGTGTGAAAACACATAGCACACAGTGGCATTTTAGTAAATAAAATCAACATTTCAAAACACAAGGGCACACCTATTGGTGATTTTGGCACACATAATACTAAAATGTCCCTGTGCTATTTGTTTTAACACATCAGTGTGCTCCTGTAGTCATCGCTCGTTCTCTCGAGAAAAAAGTCCATCTCATAAACGATTGAAAAGTTTCAATCTCGGTGGCATTTTCTATATTTCTTTTTACTTAAGGGATTGTTTGGAGCTTTTCTTAATTACTAAAAAATTGGTGTAAAAATTTTAAGATTGTTTATCTCTAAGACGACAATATCATAACCTCAATGGCGGATGCAAATTAGTTAATTAGAGTAACTGGGATCAACCCCACATGGGATAAATTTTTTTAATATTTGTTTATTTATTTTAATTGAATTTGGTCAAAAAAATATTTTGTGTATAATAAGGGATCTCGGTTAATAGCGAAAACTCGAAAAGTGACTTCATAATGTAAATTTCTAAGCATAAACATGTCAACGTTGAGCGAGGGGGTGCATCTTTTTATAAAGTGACTCTGATCTATTATATAAATTTCTGGATCCGCCTCTGCATAACCCGTGTTTGATTTACGACTAATAATGCGTTAACTATTATTTCACTATGGTCATAGCACACGGACAATCGCACTCAACTTCCTACATTAGTGATGAAGTGGAAGAGGGAAAATCTAGCAATGCAAGAACTCAAAACAATGATAAAAACACAAGCCTACCATTCACACCTCTCTATATGACTTTTGAGGACATCACTTATTCAGTTGACATGCCAAAGGTAACTAGTATTTCTTAATTACTAATTCATTTCACCAAAACATTGTTACAAAAAAAAAAGTGCTAATTGAAAAAAATGAACTGGTATTGTATATATAGTCAAGGAAGCAAAAGGGAAACCGGCATGAACAGTTGGTGCTACTTAATGGAGTAAGTGGTTCATTTAGGCCTGGGGTTCTAACCGCGTTAATGGGAGTTACAGGAGCAGGAAAAACCACTCTTTTAGATGTCTTAGCAGGAAGGAAAAACACAGGATGTATACAAGGAAGCATCAAAGTTTCAGGGTATTTAAAGAAGCAAGCAGCTTTTGCTCGAGTTTCCGGATACTGTGAACAGAATGATATACATTCTCCCCTCATGACTGTCTATGAATCAATCATGTTCTCCGCATCCCTTCGATTATCTAAGGATATTAGCTCAGAAGCTAAACAGGTCTATCACACTTACCTAATCTCATCATGTTTTCTTAAACTTGTTTAAGCTTAAAATCAACAGACTTTGTTCTTTTATTTGGACTCAATGATCGGCCAAATTTAGTTTAGTTCAGCTCAGCTTTTGTTGAGTCTAGGATTTAGTTCAATTCTAATTCATGGAGTCTAAACGAACAGGGCCAAAAAGGCCGTGAGTTACTTTTCAGCTCATAACTTTGCTGATACATGTCTTTTTTCTGATACATTAGAACTTTGCTGATGAAATCATTGAATTGATTGAGCTTACAACAATAAAAGATGCATTAGTGGGACAGCCAAATATAAATGGACTCTCAGTAGAACAGAGAAAAAGGCTAACAATAGCAGTAGAACTGGTTGCAAACCCTTCCATATTGTTCATGGATGAGCCTACTTCAGGCCTTGATGCAAGGGCAGCTGCTATTGTCATGAGAGTTGTCAGAAATACAGTTAACACTGGCAGAACTGTTGTTTGCACGATTCATCAACCTAGTATCGACATATTTGAATCTTTCGATGAGGTATGAAAATATTATTGAATCTATTTTTTTTAAATGTGATTCTAGTATAATATAATCATTTTTTCATACATGAAATATAACTATGTTTTATGTAAATCTCAGCTTTTTCTTTTGAAGCAAGGAGGTCAAGTGGTTTATTCAGGTCCTGTAGGCTATCAGTGTTGCGAGCTGATCAGTTACTTTGAGGTAGGCATGTACTTATAATTCAAGCCACAGATCACTCGTCTGCCTTCCGTTTGGTATGGTGTAAAACATTTTAAATTAGTTTTCTGCGGAAAACATTATTTTACAATGCAAAACTCATTAATTTTCATGATTGTTTGGCTGCCAGGAAAATGATTTTTCATTATAAGGTTTTTTCACAAAGAACTAAAAATCAATTACTCTCATACAACACCACCACCAACAACAAAACCTTAGCCCCAAAATAATATGGCCCTAAGAAGGCATATGCATGTAATGAGGAGGAATGAAAAGGTTTTCGTTCCAATTTTCGTGGAAAATGTTTTCGACAAAGGGTCCGTTTACTTGGGTATAAAAAGTTTTCGATGTAAAATGATTTTCCATGAAAAGCATTTTACGATGAAAAACTCATTTTCATAGAAATTTTCCAATGTTTACCTGCACGGAATATATGTTTTACTCCCAAATTTTCAATAGGGTGTAAAATAACTTTTCAGCCCAAGTTTTACATTTTAATTTTTTACCCAAAGTAAACGATGTAAAATGTGGAAACGTATTTTCAGGGAGAACATTTTTCGCTCTAGTAAATGGACCAAACCAAAGTGTAAAACAATTTTGCAGCCTAATTTTATATTTAATTTTATGCCCTAAACCAAACAATATAAAACGGGGAAAACAATTTTTCAGGAAAAGCACTTTTCGTCCTACCAAACACAGCCTTAATGTTGTAATTTTCCTATAATTTTGAAGCAAATCAATGGGGTACCTAAGATGAGAGATGGGTACAACCCAGCTACATGGGTGTTGGAAGTGACAACGAGATCACAAGAAGAGCAACTAGAAGTGGATTTTGCTGACATTTACTTGAATTCTGACCTTCACAGGTGATGAAGCTGTTAGAGCTTTAGATCTGCAAAATAGATTCTAAATTCTTGTATTATCAAACAAAATTTTTCTTTACTATTCATATACCATTAAGCTCTTCTTTTTGTATTTTTTTTTTGTCCTTAGGAGAAATAAAGCTTTGATCAAAGAATTAGGTGTACCTCCAGCAAACTCTGAGGACCTCCATTTTCCAACATCATACCCTCAAACATATCTTAATCAATTCAAAATATGTTTATGGAGACAATACAAGTCATATTGGAGAGATACGGCTCATAATGGCGTTAGATTCGCGCTTACATTAGCATGTGGCTTCATGTTTGGGATTGTGTTCTGGAAAATTGGTTCCAAAAGGTGTAATATTTTTGCTTTTTTTTTTGAACCCAAAATATTGAAATAATTTCTGAAGATATATATAATCTTTTTTTGAAGGGATACACAAGCTGATGTTATAGGTGGTATTGGTGCAATTTACATTTCCACAATGTTCATTGGAGCACAGACTAGTTCCAGTATAATTCCGGTTATGTGCAGTTATAAACCCGCCTTCTATAGAGAGAGATCTTCTGGATTATTTGCTGCTATACCATATGCTTTGGCACAGGTATAAGACTAAAAATTTCTTAGCTACAACATCTATTTAACAAGATATTGATCTAATTAAATCCTAGTTTATGTCAACTTTGTAAAAAACACTAAGGCCGTGTATTGAATTTGTATGAACTGAACTAAACCGAACTGAATTCTAGACTCAACAGGAGTGAAATTAAGGGTGCGTTTGATTCGTCTGAAATTTTCTGACTTGATCTGATCTAATCTTAAATTTTCGGATCTAGTCTGATCTGATCTTAAATTTTTTGATCTGATTTGATTTTTTCTGAACTGATCTGATTTTTTTTGTCTGATCTGAATTTACTAATGGGAATCAAACGCACACTAAGTCCAAAAGAATTGTGCCTAGAAAAACAACTATTCAATACCAATCAATTTTTACAAAAATCACTTTTGTTTACCAAAATGCAGGATTTCTAATGTTGATTCAGATATGAGATATGATTTTTATTGTAAATTTCAGGTTGTGATAGAGATTCCGTATGTGATGACACAATCGGCAATTTATGAGATCGTAGCTTATGCAATGATAGGGTTCGAGTGGTCAGCCTCAAAGTTCTTCCTAGAATACTTTTTCATGCTCACCTCACTATTGTGCTTCACATACTATGGCATGATGGCTTCATCTATGACTCCTGACCAAGAGACATGCTCCATAGTGTCGGGCCTCGTTTACTCCATGTGGAGTCTCTTTGCTGGTTTCGCTATTCCTCGAAATGTAAGTATTTAACGTCGATATTACAACTTATGATGCACCAGTCTTTGCATTTGCATCATTTGTTATACCTGAAGTAACATCATACATCCCCTAAAAAAATGTAACGTCATACATGCCCATGATAGGGATCATATGCATAACAAAGCCTCATGTGCAGAGTTCAAGCCTATACTATAGCTAAGTGGACCAAATTCGAATCGCACCAACCCCCCTCTCCGAACAATGCTACCTTGGTTATTTTGATATAGGAGCCACAAGTAGAGCCCAAACCCAGTCTACCTTACCTTGTAAAAAAAAAAAGAAGATTGTGTTTGCTATTTATTAGAGGTGTTCGTTAGCGGGCACCTGAAAATGCAGGTGATTTGTCAGCGGTCCATTAACAGCCCAACCTGCTATTTTTAGCAATTTGGGTGAACGGGTTCCTGCTACTTTTTACATGTTTATATATCTGGCACCCGCGATCTGACTCTCTAAAAGTAGGTACCCACAAGGCCACAAGTACCTAGTTTGAAAACACCCGATTTTATTATAACGAAAATAAAAAATAAATGTTTTTGTTTGCGGCTCGGCGTGTGTTTGCTAACGCATTTTTTTCCGGCCCGCATCTCAAAATTTAAAATTTATGCCCAGTTGCGCACTGGGTACAAAAAAAATTAAATTTTTTGGTTTTTCCTCCTCAGGTGGATAACCGGCTTTCTTTTCCTTATAGAAAAACAAAAAATCAAATTTTGTTATAAAGAACCCGGCCACAAAATATGCAGGTTTGCGGGCCGGGTTGTGCTCATAACATCTTAATTACACAAGTTATTATACTATTCTAACTAAACATGCATGTTTAATTAATTAGTTTTATTGCCGCTAGCTAATGATGATGATTTTTTGCTTAATAATTACTCGGGTTACTTAATTATTACGATCACTATCTGCAGAGGGTTCCGGCGTGGTGGAATTGGTATACATGGGTGTGTCCGGTATCATGGAGCATGTATGGGTTGGTAGCTTCTCAATATGGAGATATAGAGTCAAAGCTTAATACTGGAGAGACAGTGACTCAATTTGTAAGGGACTATTTTGGGTACAAATATGACTTTTTATGGATTGTGATTATTGCTATGGTTGCTTTCAATCTGCTCTTCATTTTCCTTCACTGCTTCTTTAGCAGGATCATCAACTTCCAGAAAAGATAATAATATAAACAACATTCTTAAACTATTTTAGGGTATTAATCATTGTATTAGAAAACTACATATATATTTGTAGTTTTACAGATGATATGATGCACATTGTATGTTACTGCTGAGGTTTATTTGTTATATATTTTTCCTCACATGTATGTAATGTGTTTTGTAATATGTGTTATCAGAGGAGAAGGATAACTGTATTAGAGACAGACATTTTTGGTCTATTGAACTCTATGTGAGAGTACATTTCAGAGAGAGACTATAGTCCAATTGAAAATTTTAACCTGCAATTTAATGCTCCATTTGTTCCTTTTTTTTGGAATTTTGCATGTTTAGTTACTTCCGGGGCACTCGTTAGCTTTTGTCTTTTATTCATATTAGTAATTAGACAATCACAATCAATGTAAAATTGACCATGACATTAAAGTAGTAAATGCTATAAATTGGGACCAATAATAAGCAAGTTTGCTATGTACATATAAATGAAAAAAATTCAAATGTAACCAACAAAAAAAAGTAGGGTTATGCTATATGCAGCCCTTAGAGCATTGTTATCAGCGAGAAAAAAAAAGTTTGCAAACTTCAAACTATTTTTTTGTTCCCTTAATGGCAAACCCTTATTGGTTTGCTTGCAAACCCATGCAAATGAGTTTGGTTTTCCAAACTAATTTGCAAACTCAAAGATGGAGTAGCATGGTGCCACGCAAGAGGAGAGAAGGGAGGGGAGGAGAGAGAAAAAATTGAATAAGATTTTGTAATTTGTAATTAAAATAACTCCAAATGGTTAATTTTAAAAAATATAAATAATCATATCAAAATTCATATTTTTAAATTCTCTACAAGTAGATACCCATATTGATATAATTTTGTCATATAAATTTTATAGTTTGTTGTTAAGGGGTAAATTTAATAGTAGGAGAGAAAAACAGCGAACTTTTTTTTTAGTTTGTTGTTAAGAAGTAAATTGTAAATGGTTTGGTTTGGTGATGTGGATGAAAGAGAAATAGAGAGGAATGTATGAACCTTTTATTTGGGTTTGCTGTTGTGGATGCCCTCAGGGCTTCATATAAAAAGCTAAAAAATGAAATAAACAAAATTAATTCTGCATTTATTACATTGATCAATGTGTAATTTTCACATAAATTCACAACTTATTTTCAGATTAGGTAATGTAATAAGGGCTGCATATAGCATTTTCCTATATTAATTGAATTGATTTTTTGTTGTTGTGTTTTTATCATAAATTCATAAGATACATTAAGGCGACGTCAAAAGTGAAAATACTAACAAAAAAGAAATAAGTACTTCTCCGTAACGAATTACTAGCAACAATTTCTATTTTTAGGTGTAACAAAATACTTACAACAATTTTTTCCAATTTCATTTTATTCCTTTTTTAGTAAAAAAAACAACACAATACCCCACTTACTTTTTTCTTTCTTACTTTTCTCTCTCTTACTTTTATCATATTACCACATAATACCCCATTTACTTTTCCTTCTCTTACTTTTTTCTCTCTTACTTTGATCATTATACCACCTAATATCATTATTACCCTATTTCACCTAGGAATTTGTGCTAGTACAAATGTTGCTAGTAATTCGTTACGGAGGTAGTATGTCAATAGATATATGCGTGATTTTTGCATGTATTCTAATTTTTTTTTTACCCTATTTAAGAAATAAAAATATATTAATTAATTTTTTCTAAACAATTTTTTGACTCACTACGGAGTATATTTCTATTTCTAATTAAACAATTAATAAAGGCATTTAAACAAAGTTTAATTTAAAAATGCTCAATTAGATGGAGTGGGACACATAATGAGACAGCAAATTTGATTTCGGAAAAATAGTCATATAACTATGTGAGAAATGAGAAATTGAGAATGTGTTTTTATACCATAAAAAGCGATATATCTAGATTTTATTTTTCGACAATTGAACTTATTTATGATTAAATAATAACTAATCAATTGTGATGAATAACGATTCCATTCCATTGTTTTCATTTCAAAATTTAGCATGAGTGTTTCTAGGCGTTGAACCGAACCTATTACAAATTATCCGGTCGACGCATACATGTGCAAGGGAAGATAATGAATCATAAGTGTAAGCTCAACTTTAACGAGACTTAACCACTAGACTAAAAACCTTACCCTTCAATTTTTTTTTTACTATACACTTCAGCAGCTTGTGTTGCAAATAAAATCTAATCCAACGATATAACGGTCAAAACAGAATTCTTCTTCCAGTTAAACTGATCATGACTCATGAGGCCGAAGATCATCACTTTATCCTGCCTGCTCTGTTTTTGTATGTTGCATGGCTTCCCTATCAATTAGCCCAACATTAACCCTTTTTAATCCCCTTCTTAAACCTAAAAAACCCTCATTTTCTCTCAGATTGAATATAACCCATGTTGCACAAAGGTCACAAAATCAAAAATCTTGCTTCTCTGGTGTCTCTTATCTTTCTAAAAATGAAAGATTTCAAGAAGTTATTGACGATTTCTCACAAATCCCCAACAATGAAATTCTAATTAGCCCTCAATTTTATGCAAAATTACTACAATGGTGTGTCGATGAGTCAGATTTTTTTCTGGGTCAGCAAATTCATGGGTTAATCATTAAAAAAGGTGATAGCTTTGCAAGAAATGAGTACATTCAGACTAAATTAGTCATCTTTTACTCAAAATGTGATGAATTAGAGTCTGCAAATCGTTTGTTTAGCATATTATTTTCAAAGAACATATTTTCTTGGGCTGCTATGATTGGTTTGAATTCTAGAATGGGACTAAATGAACAGACTTTACTTTGTTATTGTGAAATTCTTGAGAATGGAAAATTTCCTGACAATTTTGTGATTCCCAATGCATTAAAGGCCTGTAGTGCAGCTCAGTCTCTTGGATTTGGAAAAGGGATTCATGGGTATGTGATTAAGCTTGGTTTAAAAGGGTGTGTGTTTGTTGCAAGTAGTTTGGTTGATATGTATGGCAAATGTGGGGTTCTCAAAGATGCACAGAAAATGTTTGATAAAATGCCTGAGAGAAATGTTGTGGTTTGGAACTCCATGATAGTGGGTTATGTACAAAATGGGATGAATGAGGAAGCAATTCAATTGTTTTATGAGATGAGATTTGAAGGGGTTGAACCAAGTAGGGTTACAATGTCAAGTTTGTTCTCAGCATCGGCGAATTTAAGCGCAACTGAAGAGGGCAGGCAAGGGCATGCACTTGCAATAGTATTAGGTTTAGAATTGGGCACTGTCTTAGGAAGTTCATTGGTTAATTTTTACTCTAAGATTGGTTGGAGTGAAGATGCTGAACTAGTATTCACAAGGATGGAAGAAAAGGATGTAGTGACATGGAATTTGCTGATTTCTTGCTATGTTCAGCAATGTTTAACCGAAAAAGCTATAAATACATGTCATTTAATGAGACTAAATGGATTAAGATTTGATTGTGTAACAATGGCTTCTGTGTTTTCTGCTTGTGCTGATTCTGGCGATATCAAACTTGGTAAAGAGGCGCATTGCTACTGCATTCGCCATTGCCTCGATTCTGATGTAGTTGTTGCAGCTAGCATGGTCAACATGTACGCCAGAAGTAAGGAAATAAACAATGCAAGACGAGTGTTTGACTCTTCTTTAGAAAAGGATCTTGTACTATGGAACGCGCTCTTAGCTGGTTATGCAGAGTTCGGCTTAAGTGGTGAAGCTTTGGAGCTGTTTCATCTGATGCAGTTAAAGGGTTTTCGCCCGAATGTGATTTCCTGTAACTCTGTAATTCTCGCGCTCTTAAGGGACTGTTTGGTTGACGAGACGAAGAATATGTTCTCACAAATGCATTCCCTTGGTATTGAACCTAATCTAGTAACTTGGACTACTGTTATAACAGGTTTAGCTCAAAACGGGATTGCATATGAGGCGATTCTGCTCTTTCAACAAATGCTCAATTCAAGAATACAACCAAACAGTATTAGTATAACTTCAATCCTTTCAGCTTGCATAGATATGACATCCTTACTACTTGGCAAAGCAATTCACTGCTATGTCATGAGGCGATACCATTATTTTTCCACTGATATTTCATCGTCTTTGGTAGATATGTATGCAAAATGTGGAAGCATAGAGCAGGCGAAAAGGGTTTTTCATATGACCCGAAACAAAGGGCTAGTTTTGTACAATGCTATGATCTCTGCTTACGGATTACATGGCCGAGCTTTAGAAGCTCTAGCATTATACAATCATATGAAAGACGAGCATATAGAACCCGATAATGTAACTTTCACCAGCATTCTTTCGGCTTGTAGTCATGAAGGACAGGTAGAAGAGGGGTTGAAACTTTTTGTTGATATGATTTGTATGAACAGAACGCCAAGAAAGGAACACTATGGCTGTTTGGTTACACTTCTTTCTCGGTGTGGGAACTTGGATGACGCGATTAGGGTTATTTCGAACATGCCATTTGAGCCGGATGCAGATATGTTCGGGTCATTATTGTCTGCTTGCAGGGAGCACGATCAGATTGAACTCGGGGAATATATAGCAGAACACTTAGTCAGACTAGATGCTGATAATTCTGCAAATTATGTCGCACTTTCGAATGTATTTGCATCAGATGAAAGGTGGGTTGAAGCATTGAAATGGAGGAGTTTAATGAAAAGGAAGGGGTTGGACAAGAATCCAGGATGCAGTTGGGTTCAAATTGGGGTCGAATCTCATGTATTTATTGCCAGTGATAGATCACATCCTCAAAAGGATGAAATCAATATGATCCTTACATTGTTAGATTTTGATATGAGACTGAAATATAAGCCTTTCAATTTGGAAATATACTCCTCTTAACTGTGATGTTTCTGTTGTAAAGTCAGTAGTAATTATGTTAAATGGCATATACAAAAAATGAGCAATTTTTCTGTTGCACAGAGGATTATTATTATGTTAAATTCAATCTTTAATTTTTTGCCCATCTCTGGTTCTAGGGTTTAATGAGCCGAACCGGCTCACAAACTACTCAAGCCCAGCTCGATCATATACTGTCACAATATTATTTATAAGTTTAAGACAATAAAATAAACTTAGCAATAATACGTTATAGCTTTAAAAAATATTTTTTATTGTTAAGATTTTTCAACCGAAATTGAGTTATAGTGTAAATTGAACTTGATAATTTAGGCTCGAAAAAACTCAAAGCTCGGCTCGAACTTGAGTGAAAGTGTAATTGAACTTGATATTTTGGCTGATAGCATATTTCACTGATTTGCTGTATTAATCATTTATGTGAATTAGGTTAGGTATAAGCAAGTGATAATATCCACATATAGCTCCTTTTACAGCTGTGGTTCTTTTTTATTAGATTAGAGGTCTTGTAGCACATGGGAAGAACCCCAAATTGCTTCATCAAATTCTATTCCTGGTTTATCTTGGAAGAAAGAATGATGAACAAGCTGGAAAAAAAAATCCTTTTGAACAAACCAAAAAGATTAATATTATTCTTATTCTATATAATCTTTATGCTTCTCTGTCAGTATCATGAAGTTGGTATTACTTATTGCTATCCTTTTTTGGTGTGTTTCAAAAGCCCTTTGTTGATCCTTTACATAGAAGACTTTCTTGTATTGTATCTTTGAATTTTATTCTCTTTTAAATTAAATTTTTATAATAAATTAAGGTGAATCAGAACTGAAAACTGTATTTATTTAATATATGTTCAAATCTATCCACCCTGATTTACAGTTTGGTTGCTCTTGATTTTCAAAATACATTCCTAATTCAAACGAATTTGCTTTTAGATTTCTTATTTGGTTGATTTGAAAAGGGAAAAATGATGAAATGTTAACTTTCCACAAATATGGTATTTAACCTAGTGATGGACTTGTAGGACTTTTAGCCTTCTGGTGCCAACTTATATAGTCTCATACTCCCATCTCCTACTAGCCATTATGAGGACTTCTGTGAACCAAGGAACCTTCTATAATATTTTCCAACATTTTAATTCTTTCATTTCAACTTGCTTGAAAAGTATAGATTATAGCCTTTGATTTACCTCTCAAGGGGTCGTTTCTTGACCTGTGATATGGCGAGTGAAATTATTCGCTCAAACCTATATGTGCAAATCCACCCGAATTCCTATGATTTTCAAGTCAAGGCGTTGTCTAGATATTGCCTTGTCATAGAGGTTCTTAGGCCCAGTTATCTTACTTAATTCATGAAATTTCAGCTCAGTTTAGCTTTCGATGAGTCTAAAATTTAGCTTAATTCAGTTCAATTCGAATTAATTCAGTCCAAAAAAAAGAACTTTAGTCCTCAATTAGCTACTACATCTTGTACAAAGCCGTAAAGCATAGATTTGAGCTTTTTGTGGCTATACAGACCATCATTATATTACAGCGTTCTTTATGGAGGATTTTCTATTGAATGTATAGTACTTCCTCTGTATCGGTTTATTTGCAACAATTGAGAATATATGTGAGAGGTAAAATATTCATTGCTGCTGATAAACTGATACTGATAGAGTATAAGGTTAAGTGTTATAGGACTAATCCAACTGCAAGGTATGGGACTTGAATCCCACATCAATCGTATGGAAGGTTGATGTGAGATTTATATAGTTCAATGTGCTCTCCCCCTCGTAGGCTAGCTTGTGAGGTGGTTCTCCTATTGTCCTATATCAATGGTATCAAAGCCGACCTCGGAGTGGTGGCCCATGGAGTTGGTGGCCCACGGAGTTGGTGGCTAGGAAAAGCCTGTCGTGACCAACGAGGACATCGATCCTTGAGGAGAGGGTGGTGGCCCACGGAGTTGGTGGCCAGGGAAAAAAAGTCTGTCGTGACCAATGAGGATGTCGGTCCTTGAGGAGGGGCGAATGTTATACGACTAATCCCATTGCAAGGTATGGGACTTGAATCCCACATCGATCGTATGGGAGGTTGATGTGAGATTTATATAGTTCAATGGTCTCTCCCCCTCATAGTCTAGCTTTTAAGGTGGTTCTACTATTGTCCTATATCATTAAGTTGTGAGTCTTCCATTGCCATCTGGTGACCTTTAGCCTCCAAAGGCTCTTTCATGACCCAAAAAATTGTCCAGGCTTCATTTTCAACTTTAGAGGTCCATTTAGGTCTGATTTTGTTTTCAATCTATTAAAACGACCTGAACCTAATGTGCAACTTTTCATCCATTTCATTAACCTACAATGTCCTGTAATCCCTCTGTCTTCAAAAAACTGCTCCATTTGTTTTTTTACATTTCCTAAAATGAAATATTAAAAATTAATATCTCTAATTATATACAATAAAAAATTATAAAAACTATATACTTGGAAAATATATTTCGAGACGAATCAAACGAAATCTCACATCTATGTTTTTCCGTTGCTTATATTAAATTAAAGAAAGTCAAAGTTACAATGTAAATAATTATAGTGAAAATGATGCATTTTTTTTGGATGGGGGAGTAAATCTTTTACAAATGCCCCACATAGGAATGTGGGCTTCTTATGCCCTCCGTACTCCATAGTCCAGATAGCCATCATGAGGCCCTATCACAACCCAAAAAACTTCCGAAGTATTTTTGCACATTTTCATTTCGAGACTCGAAATCTCCTAAAACAATTGATTATAGCCTTCGATTTATATATGTTTCGCATGAAGTTATATGAACTTATCTTCCTAAAATGATTGATTTATTTTTCATTTGAACTTATCTTCCAATATAGAAGAGGAGAGTTATGTCACTTACAAGTCATAGGAGGTTCCTTCCTAAAACCAATTGGTAATAGGGAGAGTACTCCTAGACTTATAAGTTAGTTTAGGCTCTTCTCATCTTCCGATGTGGGACACTCACTAGTGCAACCATGTGGGGTTCATCACTAATCTCTATTATATAAGCTAAGGGAGCTAATGAACTATGATGTCCCCCTGAAAAAGTCTATCTTGCCCTTCAAATTTTTCCAAAAATTCAATTTGCATCACTCCAATCTATTATGGAAAGTTATTATAACTTTTTAACTTTTTAAAATAAAAATATTTCAAAATATAAGAAAATTTGTTCAAACTGAGTTGTAACTAACGTCCTACAAACAAGGAAGCATTAACAGTCAAAAGAAAGCAACCCGCGTAGCAGAAGGCCAGGAGGAATATCAGCAACAAACTCCTACATTTCAGCAAGTAGTTTTACCAATGTAATACCCCGTATTTTTAACCGAGCTTATTAATTTTAATTATATTTATTAATCTTAAAATATTATTTTCTTTTACATTTATTAAAAATATTGACAAATTATTTTATTTTTTTTTTGACAAGGGAAAAAGGAAATTTATTCAAGAATCAAATTGTTAAGTACATGTTGAGTTATCTCCTGAGGAGTTTCCTCCAACCAAACCCTTAATTCTCCAAAAGAAGGGCTACTTTTAGCTAACCAATGAGCAGCCATATTGCCCCCCTTTTAACATGCATAAAATCAATAGAGTTACACCTACGAGCTAAAAAGTAAACATCCTTAAGCACAATTCCAAAGTTGTTATTGAGCCATTTCTTAGCCTTCAAACCTTGAATTACCCTTTGACAGTCAGATTCCAGAATTATATCTCTGAAGCCAGCTTCTAAAGCCACCCTCAACCCCACATAGCATGCTCGAGCCTCCGCCACCTCTGCCCGCTCCACTTCTGTTCTGATGTCCGCCACTGCTAGGACCACCTCACCCTCTTGATCCCTCCCAACAGCCCCGAATCCCCATCCTCGACCCTTCCACTCCGCTGCATCCACATTAAGTTTTATCAGTCCCGAAGGAGGAGCTCGCCATCGGTTTATACACCCCATAGCTTCCCCCTGCACTTTCTCCACTTCATTAGCCTTCTTATACTCATTAATTAAGTTGATAGCTTTATTAATGCACCTATCCACTCCTATTCTCTTATTCTGAAAAACCCATTGATTCCTATCAATCCACTTCGCCCAACATAGAGCCCAAAAAATATCCCACCACTCTTGCTTAATAAAAACACCACCCAAGTCTTCTACCCAATCTCTAAAATTAGTAGCTCTCGCTTGTTCAGTATTCAATCTCAATGGTGAAATATACCACATCTTATTAGCTTCTGTACAATACATCATCAAGTGGGTCACATCCTCCCTTCCTTCACCACAAAGCCTGCAAACCTCATCCACTTCCACACCTCTAAACTTCAAATTAGTGCCTACCGTTGCAGCATTATTTAGAATCCTCCAACCAAAATTCTTAACCTTTGGTGGGACTTGAGCTTCCCATAACTTACTCCAAATCTTTACACTTTTCCCTTCTGAACTAGACGCCTGAGTTATCTCATGATCCTGCAAAGCAAGATAATAAGCACTCCTAACTGAGAAGACCCCATTATCTGTACCTGCCCACGCCCACTTATCTTCTTCTTCGTGCAAGGGCAACACTATTTTTTTAATTTTTTCCACTTCCCATTCTCTGAACAAACTGTTAAGTAGATAATTCTTCCACTTCCCATCCTCAATTAGATCGCAAACATAACCATTCACCACCCCATCTAACCCTTCTCTAAGATTTGGCTTCAAACCTGATAACCCCGGGACCCATGAATCCTCCCAGATTTTAATAGACTTCCCACTGCCAACCATTTTAAAAGCTCCTTTTAAGAGTAAATCCCTACCATAAATGATAGAATTCCATGTGTAGCTTCCACCTCCCTTCTTCCCCGCTAGCAAGAAGCTAGAATTAGGAAAATATTTTCCTTTGAGAATCCTTGAGACTAGAGACTCCTCATTAGTTAATATTTGCCACCCTTGCTTAGCTAAAAGGGCTTTATTAAAAGCTCTCAAATCTCTCAGCCCCATACCCCCCTCCTTCTTCGACCTACATAAAGTTCTCCAATCTACCCAAGAAATCTTCTTTTCCTTCCCTTTTTGTCCCAAAAAAAAACCTCTACACATCTTGTCAATTTCATCAATAATACCCAATGGTAATTTGAAACATTGCATGGCATATATAGGAATAGCCTGCACCACAGATTTTATAAGTATTTCCCTCCCCGCCTGGGACAAAAAACTACCTTTCCAACCCTTCAACTTTTTCCAGACCTTATCTTGAATGACTTGGAAGACCGTTTTTTTGAACTCCCAATAAAAGTAGGTAAGCCTAAGTAGGAATTATGCTCATTTGCTGCCTTAAAATTCAACTTCGATAGAAGGATATTTTTCTTTTCAAGACCAATATTTCGGCTAAACGAGACCTCAGACTTATCTAAATTCAATTTTTGTCCAGAAGCAGCCTCATAGGTTGTTAAGATATCAATCGCATTCTCAATCTCCTACTCAGTAGCCCTTATAAACAACAAACTATCATCTGCAAAGAATAAATGAGAGACCGGCCTAACCCTTCTTCCAATTTTAACCCCATGGATCTCCTTTCTCCTCTCCGCTCTCCTCAGTAGAGCTGACAGCCCCTGCGCACATAAGATAAACACTAAAGGCGATAAAGGATCTCCCTGTCTCAAACCCCTTCCTGCTTTGACCACCCTCGATGGTTGGTCGTTAACCAAAATAGAAAAAGATGGTGAGGTGACACATCTCATAATGACATCCACAAAACAGTTAGGAAATCCAAGTTTCAGCATCATATTTTCCAAAAAACACCACTCCACCCTATCATAAGCCTTACTCATATCTAGTTTAAGAGCTAGATCCCCTTTGGCTCCATTCTTCTTTTTCCTCAAATAATGAAAGCACTCATAGGCCACCAGCACATTATCAGTTATTAATCGACCCGGAACAAAGCCGCTTTGAGAATCATGAATTACAAAAGAAAGGACTCTTTTCAACCTATTAGCTATAGTTTTAGTGATCACCTTATACACAACATTACATAAGCTTATAGGTCTAAAATCTTTTGGGGTCTCACAGTTCTTCTTTTTAGGGATTAAAACAATATGAGTTTTGTTCAAATTACTTACATCCCCCAAATTTTTTTATAGAAGATAGCAAACATACCATCAGGTCCTGGAGCTTTTGAAGGGTGCATCTGAAATAAGGCTTCACGGACCTCTTCTCCACAAAAGGGGGCAGCCAACATCTCTGTCATCTCCGCTGTAACTATCTGCTCCATTGTATCCAACACTGGTTGAATTTCTACTCCAGTATTTTGAGTGAACTGATCTTCAAAATAATCCACAAAGACCCCCCTTATGTCATCCTCTTCCTCATAAAGATTACCCGCCTCATCTTTGATCTCTACTATCGTATTTCTTTCTCTTCGTTGATTCGCCTTAACATAGAAAAATTTAGAGTTTTTATCACCATTTTTTAACCACTCTTGTCTAGTGTGTTGCCTCCAAAAACACTCCTCCCTCTCTTCCAATTCATCCAGTCGCCCATCTAGATTTTTTAATTCTTCTACCACCTCACGAGTTTGATCCTTACCCATTAGCTCTTCAATTATATTTTTGCAATCCCTCATCTCTTTTGAAACACCCCCAAACCTATCCTTACCCCACCTCGCAAGTGAAGACGCTACGTACCCAACGTTGTTGGTAACATGACCCCCCTTCACCCATTTCTCCTCAACCACCTCCCTACACCCCTCTTCCCTAAGCCACATCTCCTCAAAGCGAAACAAACTAACTTTTTTCCTTCTACTAGCTTGCCGCGTGTGTCCTGCCATATTTATCAAGATGGGTAAATGATCAGATTTTCTTTTATTTAAATGACACACAAACGACCCCGGGAATAAATCTCTCCACCTCCGACACGCCACAAACCTGTCAAGCCTTTCTTGGACATTATCCTCCCCATATTGATTATTGCTCCAAGTAAAGTCGTGGCCTACATACCCCATATCCTCCAATCCACAATCCTCCAAAGTCTCCCTAAAATCACGAGCTTCATTAAGATCAAAACCATTACCCCTTTTTTCTCACTAGAATACAAAAGCAAGTTAAAATCACCTCCCATAAGCCATTGTAAATTATTATCACTTCTCAACTTCCTAATTAACTCATTGGTTAATCCTTTATTTGCATGTTCTGGAAACCCATACAGGCCCGAAAATCTCCATGACGGTCTTCCATCTCTAAAAATAACCGAGTCCATATGATGCTGAGAGAACGACTCCACGCCAACATCAACCCCATCACTCCACAATAAAGCCAATCCACCCCGCCGTTTCCTCCCCTCTCCTTCACAATCAAGTGCCACCATATTTTTCAACCTAGTTTTACTCCCAAAAATCTCCATTTCTTTCACTTTCAATTTAGTTTCTGATAGAAAGCATATTTGTGGAGCTTCTAAAATAATCAATTTTTTAAGCACATTAATTGCCCCAGGGCTCCCCAAACCTCGACAATTCCAACACAATATTTTATTCATGATGACCCAAGAGCCTCATTAGTGGGGCCCGCCACCTTTTCATTCAGCAAAGAATTCCCTATTATTATATCATGGTCCTTCCTTATACATGTTCTCTTTTCTCCCGGGGTGCATACCTCCACATCTTGCATTATTTGATCATAGTGTATGTCACCAATCATCTTTTTCCCTCCTCTAGGAAGCTTCTCATTTTCGCCACTACTTCCCTTTGGTCTCCCTATCCGCAACCACCTTTTTTCCCACCGTGGTTTTGTTAAAATTAGTTTGCTCATATCTACTCCCCTCTGAAGAACATGCCTCCTTCCCCTCCTACACTAAGTTTTCACTCATAGATTTAGACACCCCTTCTCTTTTGTGTATATTTTCATTCACATTGTCTTGCTACCCCAATGCCACTGCATTCAGCTTTTCCACCATCCCCTCCACCTGTCTCTCCTCTCCTTCCTTCCTATTCTGCTCTGAATTTGTGACAAATAACTGCCTTGGAATATATTTCTTCCCCCCTTCATTCAGTAATACTGAGGGTTTTGACTTCCATGGGGAAGCTCTGAGATTTCCCCCATATTTCTTCACAGGCAAGTGCTCTCTCTTATGCTCCTCACAATCTCGGTCTCCATGATCCAAACATCCACAAATAAAGCAAAAAAGAGGGAGTCATTCATATTTTACTTGGACCTTTACATGCTCCCCACCCCTCACTTTCAGCCTTACTTCCTCCTTCAATGTTTAGTTTATATTCACCGCAATTCAAACACGGACGGATCTATCTATCCCCGAGTTAGAGCTCTTGTCCAAGCCCATAAACACACCTACCTTTCCAGCCATTGCCTTAACATTATCCTCACTCCCTCGTCCCTTGAATGGAAGGTTGTAAAATTTGACCCACAGTGGCAAGGTCTGTAGTTGAAGGTCTGAGGGTTTGCCATCATCTTGTATCTCACTCAAACAAACGACATGACGATCGAAATGCCAAGGTTGACCCTCTAACACCCTGTTCTTATCCCGCTAGTGAAAGAATTGGAAGGAATAAAGATTATCTTCAATCCTACGAGCCTCAACACCGTGTTTGGTCACCCAAAGCCTCGTTAGGGTATCCATAAAAGCATTGAGATTTATTAATTTCTTTGACCAAATCTTTCCGACTAACATCAGAGACACCTTGTCCTCTTCCTCCGTTAATTCATCGACCGTCCAATCCACTACATCATCCCCTCCTTCCTCCTCCACCGCCCCATTAACTCTCCCGTCCACTTCCTCCTCCTCCGTCGATGACTCATATTCACGCTCGAAAACAAACCTCTAAAGAAACTCAAGAGATCTTGAGACTTGTGCCTACTATGAAGACAAAGAAAGCCCTACTCTTGGTAGAGACGAAACCCTCACAGGAGAAAACCTAGAAGGACTTGTTATTTTTTGTAGAGGATATCTTGACAAGTTATTTTATCAAATAATAATTTAATTTCTTTACTCAAGATTAACAATTTATTAAGTATTTCAATTAATTAAATTATAAAGTCTATTTTCATAAATTTATCAATAAAAATACTATAAAACTACTTATTTTCCAAATCAATGACACAATTATTTAAGGCTTTATCAACTTCTCTAGCCCACATGAATTTTAAGCCCAATTAACAACTCATGCTAAAATAAAAATCTGATTTCTAAAAAAAAAAAAAAAAAAAAAAATCATCAGAAAATTCGTATGGGGTTACATTTGTACCCCATGCCCTTCATCTCCAACCTTTGCCCAATCACCATTGTTGCCCAATCAACCAAGAGCAATTCATCTATAAATTGATTCAATCCCCAAACCAATTTCATCCCAAATCGTAATCAAAACACAATTGCAAGTTTTTAGATTTTTTCCCCTTTTTCCTTTCCTCTTCTTTCCTCCATAAACAACCACCACCACCACCTACTGGCAGCCGACCCTCTGCCGCCACCACCGTAGGCGGGCCACCATCCACCACGACCACCCAGGAGCCACCACCCCTCCTCCAACGCAGCACCGTTGCTGCTCTGCTCTTCTCTCCCTCCCGTATTTTTCTCTCTCTCCTCTAATGGTTGCTGCACCACCGCAGCACCGCCGTCCAACTCCACCCGCTGCCACCGATCGCAACCAGCCAACCCCCCCTGTTCTTCCTCCTTCTTCTTCTTCCCCCTGCTTTGCTTCCTTGCCCCTGCTTTCTTTTTTTCTATAAGACCAAAATTTGGTCTTTTATTCCAAACCACAAATAAAACCCTTATTTGGCTCATTTTACAAAGAGTAATTTTGGACAATTATTTAATTGGACTTTTGGACCCATTTGAACAAAATCTTATAATTATAACACTAAAAATAAAAACTAAAATTTGATAAACAACTATCACTAATATTAATACTAAAGTTGTTTATTATTTTTACTAACATTATGAATTTTATGACTAATCTTATTATTATTATTACACTAATTCTGATATGTGGCTGGCCACACCTATATTATAGATGTGACTGGCCACACACCAACTCATGGTGTGACAACATTTAAAAATTAAAAAAAAAATCCACAATCCAATCTTCAATTCTAATGTTCACCAACAATGGCATATGCAATCATCACCATTGTTGCTTGTCTCGCTTCTTCAATTCACCACTACCACCATTGTTGCTTCCTTACTACCACCACCATCGTACTTCTTCTTCACCACCACCGCCGCTGCTTCTTCTTCACCAACACCATTGTGGCTTCTTCACCATCGCTGCTTCTTCCATTCTTCACCACCACCATCGTGGCTTCTTTACCACCGCCACCATTGTTGCTTCCTCACTACCACCACCACCACTGCTTCTGCTTCTTCACCACCACCATTGTGGCTTCTTCTCCCGGTCCTCTTTTGCGATTTCAATGCTAATCTTCATCCTCCATTGATGGACCCTCAAAAAGCGTCACTTTGTAGCTTTGCCTTTTGATGTTAATTTAATGATTGAAATACTGCTAAAATTGATCTCAAATATTGTTGGGAAAGTTTTTCTTTAAAAAAAATATTGCTGGGGAAGATGATCTCAAAGATTAAAGAGCATGAAGTGTTGGTTTAGGAAAAAAAAAAGGAGGATAATTTATTAGGTATAAATTGTTGCTTGTTATTTGCCAAAAAAAAAGGAATTTCTTCCTTGCTTGAGTATTTGCTTGAGAAACCAGTAAACCACACATCTTTACACTTTTAGGAAGAAAAGAATTTATTTTTATTACAAGGGGTTACTAATTTTTTTAGGGGTTACAAGCTACGAAGCTAGGTTGGATGGATATGGGTATGGGTTCGCAAATGGGTACAAAATGGGTACGAAACAATTCACTTTTAAAATTAAGGATACGAGTACAAATAAAAAAATAATGCATAAAATATATAAAAATATGAAAATTTCTGAATTTTTTTAATGTAACATGAAAATTATAGTTGTAAAAACAAAAATAATCAAGTAAAATATTTTTTCAAATAATAAAATAAAACGGAAAAAATAACTAAAATAAGGTATAATATTTTTTAAAAATATAATAAAAATAGAGTGAAGTATCGGGTTTCCGTGAAATATCGGTATCGTACCGATATACGACAATGGTACGACTACCTAATTGAAGTATATATCCATGCATCCTAGGTTACTGGTATGAGTTAAGGGGTTATTGTGTACAAGTTAACGGGGTTACTACTTGCTAGTATGTATGACAGTGGGATTACTATGTGTTTTTTTTAAGTGTGGGTTATTATTAATTATAAGTGAGGTTACAACGTGTGAGTCTGTGCGTTTATTAACTCAGAGTTAGTAAGGTTACTAAGTTTGAGCCTATGTGGCTATTAACTCAGAGTCAATAGGGTTATTAAGTGTGAGTCTGTGGGGTTACTATTGTGGTATAAACTATAAAACGGTTACTAACTCTGGGTAATCAGTGGGGTTACTAAGAGTGAGTTAGTGGATTATTAAGTGTAAATCAATAGGGTTACTCTTATGGTTTAGAGGGGTTACTAACTATGAGTTAGTGGGGTTACTAAGGCTTAGTCGGTGGGGTTACTATGGTTTAGTCGGTGGGGTTACAAGGGCTTAGTCAGTGCGGTTACCAAGTGTGAATCAGTGGGGTTACTTATTATGTTTTAATGGATTACTGGATACGATAATAATTTTATATTGTTACTAAATTAATTATATATGGTTATTAAAAAAATATATGTGGCTATCAAATATTTATATTGAGTTACTAAGTATGTTTATAAGAGGTTATTAAAATACCAATTATTTATATTGGGTTTTCAAAGTATTTTAGAGGGTTATTAAATATTTTTTATGGGTTACTAAAAAAAATATGTGGTTACCAGATATTATGAGATTAATGGCCTAGATAAATAGTCTTATTAGGGTGTGTTTAGTCTATAAATAGTCTCTTTGCCTCATGTAAAAATCAGATTTTTTGAAATGAAAAATTGAGAGTTTTCTCTTTGTGAGCCCTTTGTGAGCTTCCCTCCTTGGTTGATGGCAAAACCTTGCAACCTTGGTGATTGTAAGTCTTTTTCTATTTTCTAACTTAGTGATTTTGATTAGAAAATGTTTAGTTCATGATATAAGTCCTTAGTGAGCTTATTTCCATCTCCAAATCCTTGTTTTATTGAAGTTTTCATGGTGTTTATGTTGAGCTATTCATGACCTACGAAAATTTTGAAAATGTGGTAGTTTTTGTATGTTTTTGAGACTCCATCCTACATCTAGAATAGATTTAAGAGTGTAAACGAGTAAATAAATCAAATTAATTTTAATATAACCAAGTTTAAGGTTATAGGTTACTTTTCTTAAAATTACATCGATTAATTTGTTCATTCACCCCTTCAAATTCTTCCTTAAAATGCGTGCAAAATGATTTGTTGCATTTAAAATGAAATGGAGGAAGTATGAGTGAGTGAGATTACTAACTCTGAGTCAGCGAGGTTACTAAGTGTGAGTTAGTGAGGTTACAAAGTATGAGTCGGTGGGGTTACCAATTGTAAGTGAGTGTTGTTACTAAGTTTGTGTCGGTGGGGTTACTAAATCTGAGTCAGTGGGTTACTAAGTGTGAGTCACTGGGTTACTAACTTTGATTCATTAGGGTTACTAACTTTGAATCAGTGGGGTTACTAACTTTGAATCAGTGGAATTACTAGTATGGTATATATTGAGGGGTTACAAAATGTAAATCGGCGAGGTTACTATTATGGTTTAGAGATGTTACTTACTCTGAGTTAGTCTGGTTACTGAGTATGAGTCATTGAGATTACTAGTATGGTATGTATAAAGGTATAACTAAGTGTAAATCAATGGGGTAACTATTACATTTTAGAAGGGTTACTTACTATGTAATAACCCGAAATTTAGGGCCAGAAAATTTCGCGGTTATTAGTATTGTTTTATTTATTCTTAGTCCAAAAGGCCCATTTATTTGGACTGTTTTATTTCTCTCCTTATCTCAAATTGGGCCAATGACCCAATTTTTCCTTCTCCCTTGTGACTTGGCCGGCCCTCTCCTTCCTTTGGGCCATTACTTATTTCTTTGGTTTAGTTTAATTAATTAGACAATTTTTAATAATTAAGTTAATTAAATTAAATAATATTTTAAATTCTTTAAACTAATTCAACCTAGTGTAAACTACCTAACTTAGTCCACTTCTCACTCCCCTATTTTTGCTCCCAATTTTCGGCTCCCCCTTAGTTAATTAGGGTTTTATTTTTGTTTTTCTTTCTTTCTCTATATATACTTAAGTAAGGCTAGCATTTGTATTCTTTACTCAATTGCAAAAGCCTCAAGCACCCTAAAAATTTTCTCTCTTCTTTCTTGCTCTTGGCCGTGTACCTCCATCACCAAAGTGGTGATTTTTCTTTGGATTTTTAGCGTTTAGAGGTAACTAGACTTACCTTCTTAAATTTGGGTAGATAATCACATAGTTAATTAGGATTTGATCATGAACATTGTAGGGTTTCTGCTATTTGTTGCCTCGGAAAAATGTCGAACCATGATGAATTTATTTATGAATTTTTCTTGATTAATTTGATGTATTTTCTGGATATTTTTTTATGAATCTTTAATTGTTAATAATTATTTGTATGAATTTATTTCTTTATAAAATCTTGTTATTTCTTGATGAATTTTTCGTGGAAGTTTCTTTATTGTTTTATTATGAATCATGATTTATTTTGTGGCAAAATTCGTCCTTTTATTGCTTATAATAATTTAATCTTTCAAACCGGTAAAACTGTCCAGATTTGGTTTATGAATTTAATAAGATACTTAATCAATTCGGATGACTACGAAATTTTAGGTGGAAGTCAATAATAGTGTTTTACAGCTTTTGTTAAATTTTCGTAATTTTTAAAGATCATTTTCTATGGCAGAAAAATCTGAAACTGAATTCAGCCTAATCTGATTTGTTAGTTATAAAATCCCTTAAAAATAGTAAATGACGTTATTTTTGGACGAAATTTATGCAAGTTAAACCTTGAACCTACATCTAGCTTTCATCAAAATTTCCAGATTATTTGATACCTTTAGATGGTCGTTCTTAATTTAATTCTTTAAATCAGATTGTGTAATATAGTGTGATTAAATTATTAAAACATGTTATTATTGAATTCTTGGATTTAATCTTGATAATTTTAATATGCCAGAATGCCGTGTGATGTTATGCATAAAAAGAATTAATTTTGATCTTGTTCTTGATTGATCTTGATGATTTAATGTTTATTGTAAAATTTATTTGTTATTGTTGAGTTTATTTAATTAATTATGATAATTGTAATAAAGTATAAATTTTTGGTAAATTATATGAAGATGTCGTGTGGTAATCATTTATTTTTGATCCATGTTAGTTTAATTTTAGACTTATAATAATATTGAGATAATTTTAGGAATTAATATTGTTATTATAAATAGTTACTAAAGGAACTATCAGGGATAAGTTGTAATATAAAGGGTAATAATAATATAACAAAAAGGGATAAGTTACTATAAGAGGAAAAGTATAAAAAGATATTAGTAGGGAAGGAAAGGAAACAGAGTAAAAGGGTAATTGATTTGTTTCGATCCCTGGCTAGGAAAGACTTGGTATTTAAGGTGGCCAATATACGTGCCGCACCTCTCTTTCCTGGGACTTCGAACATTTCATTCCCGATTACGGTCACCTAGTACTTCTAGATATAAGAAAGTTAATAAGTTAAGGTCGCCCCTGCAATGACGCAAAGGTCATCAATCGGGTTAATAAGATAGGACGCCCCTGCGATAACGCAAAGGTTATCAATCGGGTTAAGTCGTTGCCACTGCCAGACTGCGGTATCTGCGCAGTTCTTGATTCTAGGATATGTAGTCGTATAGGTAGTTCTCGCAAAGGAGGGCTATTTAGGGGTTATGGCCATAGCTTAGGCTTAGTTCTCGCAAAGGAGGGCTACGGGTGGGACGCAAAGGTTCACCCCGGCATGTTTTAGGAAAGTGGTGGACGCAAAGGTTCACTACGAGCTATAAAGACCGGTCCGCTAAGAAGTTAAGAAATATGTTAAGTTAAGATGTATGATAAGTAAGATGTATGATAAGTTAAGAAAATTAAGATAAGATATGATATAATGAAATAATGATAACCAAGTTATAAGTGTTTATAATATAAGATAAGTATGAAATGTACGTGCTACGAATAGTATAAGTCTTCCGCTGTGTATATCTGTATTTGTATGACTTAAGTATGTATGTATAAGTGTATGTATTTGTATGTTGTACCCGTATTGTGTACGTATTTTTGTACGTATCTCTAATCGTATTTTGCAGGTATTATTATACGTATTGTATACGTACTTTATATGTATTTTTGTACGTATTTCTAACCGTATTTTGCAGGTATTATTATACATATTGTATACGTATTTTTATACGTATTTTTTTGTACGTACTTTTATACGTACCCTGTATCATTTATGTATGAAATGTGTTATGTTTACGTGATATTTTCGTGTACGATTCTATGCTATTATGTGGTTAGCGGTCCCTCGTTTAAGCGGGACAGCCTAGTTACTCGCCACTGACGGTGGACCCCCCCCTCAGTTTCAGGTGATGATGCAGCAGCTTAGAACGAGCTTTCGCTGGATTGGGCTTTGTGTGGCTGAGATTTGTAGTTCAACCTTAGTTTATTTAGAGTTTTCAATAAGACTTTTATTTATTAATTATCCCAGCCTGTTGGGAAAAACATCTTTAATTTATGTAATTTAGTATTTATCCTTTGTAGACTTTTGGATTTTGATTATTAAGTTAATAAAAGATGCCTTAGTTTTTGAATATTTGATTAATATTAAGTTTAATGTTTAAGTAATGATCCGCATGTCGATTTCCTTCGTCAATCGACAATCTAAAAAGTCGGGTCGTTACAGTTGGTATCAGAGCCATAGGTTTGACCCTAAGTTACTTCTTCATAAGTAACTTCGTAAGTTGAGTGTTTTATGAATCACGAGTGAAATTTAGCCTAAAATGGAAAACCTAGGTGAGAGAAGCCATGGGTAGAAGCCGGGATAGGATTTTTCGTTTCGTTCCTCGTTTCTTTGCGACTTTTCGTGCCTATGTTCGTTGTTAATTTGATCGTTGTTTTCAGGATGTCGACTCCAAGAACCCCCAATTTCCGTCTTCGTCGTCGTAACCTAGAGGATGTTATCCTCACCTTGGCACGGAACAGTGTTCCTTCCGTGAACCCCCAGTCATCCTTTGATCGGGTTGCACGTCTTCGTCCGCCGGTCTATGATGGGTCAGCAGACCCAACCGTTCTCGAGAACTGGATTCGAGAGATGCGAAAGATGTTTGATGCCTTATCATGTTCTGAGCGGGAAAGGGTGCCTATTGCAACCTTCTATCTTAAGGGTGAAGCTGACAACTGGTGGAGTACACTGCGGGCTGACCCCGACACGGATCTGAATCTGAGTTGGGAGGCCTTCACCAAGAAGTTGCAAGATCGGTTCTATCCTGAGGAACTTAAGTGGCAGAAGCAAGAAGAATTTCTCACCTTCACCCAGGGTAGTCTGTCCGTCCAAGCTTACACGGACAAGTTCACTGAGCTCTCCCGGTTCGCAACAGCGGTCATACCTTCTGAAGCCGAGCGGGTCAAAAGGTATATTAAGAAGTTGAACTCCAGCATCCGGGTGCATGTGATCAGCAGCAGGGTGAAGACGTTTCAAGAGGCTTATGAGGTAGCTCTAGAGGTTCAGTCTTCAGTTTCTGATGATGACTCATCTAAGAAGAGGGTTACTTCGGTTCCGGCTCCAGCTCCAGCCAAGAAGACCAGGTTCGAGTCTACTTCGAAACCGCAGCAGAATGCTCGACCAGCTCCGAGTCAGGGCCTGAGAGTTTGTCAGGGCTGCAAAAAGGAGTTCCACCCAGGGAAGAAGTGTGATGGGACACCGATAGTGTGCTACGGTTGTGGTCAAGAGGGTCACAAGATTACGGCTTGCCCCAAGAAGCAATCAACAGCAACAGCTAGTCAAGCGCCGGTCAAGAACAGAATCTTCTGTATGACTCAGGAGGAGGCAGATGCTCAGCCCGATGTGGTCACGGGTACCTTCCCTGTTCATAATATTTCTGCTTATGTTCTGTTTGATACTGGTGCCACTGTATCTTTTGTTGCTAGTGCGTTTATTGTGAAAGCTAACCTGACGGGAGAGTCTGTAACGACCCGGAATTTTGGGCCAGAAAATTTCGCGGTTGTTATTATTATTTATTCAATTCTAAGTCCAAAGGGCCATGTAATTTGGACTGTTTTTATTTTTAAGCCCAATCTTTTTCTCAAATTGGGCCAAAGGACCCAATCCCCCTTACTTTATTTGGGTCCATGTTAATTTTGATTTAATTAATTAAAGTTAATTATAATTTTGGATAATTAAATTAATTAGTTAAATTAATTATTTTTTTTTTAAAACCCATTAAACCTAGTCTAACTAATTGACTAGTCTCCCATCTTTTTCTCAAACTTCCCCCTCTTTTAGGCCCTCACGGCACCTTTGAAGTTTTAGGGTTGATTGTTTTTTTTTTTTTTATTTATTTATTTATTTTTTTTTTTTATTATTTTATTTTCTTTATATATAGGACCCCTTGTTTTATTTTGGGTCCTATTTTGTGGTTTGCTACTTAAACCCTAAAGAAAACTATTTCCTCCTCCATCTTCCTCAAAAAAATCGAACCCTCTAAAATTCACCAAGTAGTGAATTTTTCGTGCCTTGGAATAATTTAGCGTTTAAGGTAACTATGCTCTCCTCTTTAATCTATGGGTAGAAAAACACATAGTTAATTAGGAACCATATCATGAAAATTGTAGGAAATTTAATATTGTTTTACTTGGATATGTCGAGCATGAAGCATGAATTTCTTGATTGATTTTTATGTATTTTCTTGATTTTATGTATGATCTTGTATGAATTTATTTACCAATCAAATCTTGTTATTTCTTGATGAATTTTTCATGGTATCTGGTTTACTGTTTTATTATTAACCATGATTTATTTCGTGGCAAAATTCGTCCGTTTATTATTTATAAAAATTTAATCTTTCAAACCGGTAAAACTGTCCAGAATAGGTTTACGAATTTATTAGTGTACTTAATCAATTCGGAATGCTACGAAATTTTATATGGAAGTCAGTGATAATGTTTTACAGCTTGTGTTAAATTTTCGTAATTTTTAAAGATCGTTTGATATGGCATAAAATTCTGAAACCGAATTCAGCCTAATCTGATTGGTTAGTTATAAAATCACTTAAAAATAGTAAAAGATGTTATTTTTAGACGAAATTTATGCACGTAAATCCTTGAACCCATATTTAGCTCCCATAAAAATTTCCATATTTGTAGAGATCTTTAGATGGTCGTTTTTAATTTAATTCTTTAAAAATCAGATTGTATAAAATAGGGCAATTGAATTATTAAAATATGATATTAATAATTCTTGAATTTTCGAGTGACCTAAGTATTATAAGGGAACTAAAAATATGATTTTTATGATGAATCTTGATAGTATTGAATTATATTGATTAATCTTGAATTAAAAATTAAATCTTGTTATTATCTTCTAATTGTCGAGTGTATAGAAATTAAAAGAAGAGTTAAAAATATTATTTTTATGTTAATCTTGATGAATGTTGTTGAAAAATATGATTTTTATGTTTATTAATTAGTTAAATTATTTAATTCTTGATGATTGAATTCATATAAATTAATTGAATAATTTTGGCTATTATTGATATAAAATGTCGAGTGTGGTGAAAGTAGGAAAAATAGGATTTTTATTATATTTTGGTTAGTTTTGAATTATTATTAATTTAGGAAATAATTAATAATAAAAGTTATGGACAAAATAATTATTAGGGATAAGTTGTAAAGTGAAGGGATAAAAAGATATTATTAGTATTATTATTAAGAGGACCGAAATAATATTAGTACTATTAATATAAATATTTTTCGAATATTGTTACAAATTGGTATATGACGTAATATTAAGGTTAGTATCCGAAAGGATAGGATTATAAGTATATATATATTTTAAGAATAGTATATTATAAGAATTGAAGTTGCATAAGATACTACTAGGGATAAGAAAGGAAACAGAGTAATAGCTATACATGTTATGTCTCGGTCTCTGGCTAGGAAAGACTTGGTATTTAAGATGGCCAATATACGTGCCGCACCTCTCTTTCCTGGGACTCCGAACATTTCATTTCCTATTACGGTCACCTAGTATTATCCTAATATATGATATGATTAAATTAATTGAAGATATAAGATACAATATGGACACCCACCTGTATGATACACGAGTCATTAGTGGGTTAAGTCAGAACCACTACTCAATGGGACGAACACATGAGTTCCCCCGAGTAGTTTGACCTTAGAACATGTAGTCGTCTGGTAACCGTATCTGCGAGTCGCTACCAGGAAGTTATGGCCATAGCTTAGACTTAGCGGTGAAACACGGGATCCGCTATGGGATTGGGTACACGAGCTCCTCCCGGCATGTTCTAGGGAGTTATGGTGAAACACGAGATCCATAACGAGTTATTAGTGACCGGTCCAACAAAGATATTATATTAGGATCATACGATTTGATGAGATGAAATCATAAGATGAAGATAAGATGATTTCTAAGAATTGATGATAAGATAGATTATGATCTAATATGATAAGAAAGACATGATATGATATGATTAAGATAAGATTTATGATGAAGGGAATGTGATTATGATTAAGATTTGTTAATGATATAATTTAAGAAGGGTTAAGTATAAGTTAATGATTGGGATAATTTAAGATGTATAGTATAAAGTATAAGTTTAGCATATCGTAAGTCTTCCGCTGTGTATTTCTGTATTTATGAGCATGTACGTGTATGTATAATTATACGGATGTGGAATGTATTTGGTATGTAGTCTAACCGTATTTGCAGGGTTGAATGTACGTATTTTTATACGTAATTATACGTATTCTAACTGTATTTCTGCAGGGGTATTTATACGTTTTTTATACGTATCTGTATACGTATTTTATACGTATCTGTATACGTATTTTATACGTACCTTTATACGTATTATTATACGTACGTTTATATGGAATTTGTGTATCTTTGTGTAAAGCATGTATTAAATCTTTTACAGTTTTTATGGTATTTTCTATGATATTATGTGTTTGGTGGTCCCTCGATTAAATGGGACAGCCTAGTTACTCGCCACTGACGGTGGACCCCCCCCTCAGTTTCAGGTGATGTTGCAGCAGATTAGAGCGGGCTTCGCCGGATGGGCTTGAGTGTTCTAGCATTTATTTTAAGTATTCTAGTTTAGTCAGGACAATTTGAACATTTATTTAGTTTATCCTATGATCCCAGCATGTTGGTACAGTTTTTTCCAAACTTATGATGTAATAACAAATATTGGATTTATTACGGTTTTTAGCAGTTATATTAATAAAGGATAATTTCTCCCATTTATTTGTTGATTTATTGTTTAATATGATTAAGTAATGGTCCGAATGTCGATTTCCCTTCGTAAATCGACAAGCTAAAAAGTCGGGTCGTTACAGAGTCTCCTGTCAAATCTGTGATAACTCTTCCTTCGGGAGAGGACTTTGCTTGTCTTCGGGAATTCAGGGATGTTCCTATCGTGATCTCGGGGGTACAGTTCGAAGCCGACTTGAAAGAGTTTCCTATGATCGAGTTCGACGTGATTTTAGGAATGGATTGGTTAGCCAAGCATCAAGCGACATTCCGGTGTCAGGATCAAGCCGTTACTTTGCGTGGTCCAAACGCAAGAAGAGTAACCCATGTCGGGAAACCGATAGGGAAGGGTGTGAAGATAGTGTCCGCAATGAAGATGCGCAGTCTGCAGCGCAAGGGTGAGACGGTCTATCTATGTCAAGTCAAGGACATGACCAAGGAAGAACAGCTAGAAGCCATTCCGGTTGTTCGTGAATATGCGGATGTGTTCCCAGAGGAGTTGCCAGGGATACCACAGGAAAGAGAAGTGGAATTTAACATCGATTTAGTGCCCGGGACTGCTCCGATCTCTAAGGCTCCATATCGCATGGCTCCGACAGAGTTGAAGGAGTTGAAGACCCAGTTGCAGGAACTTATCGACAAGGGTTTCATAAGACCCAGTGTGTCTCCTTGGGGTGCCCCGGTGTTGTTCGTAAAGAAGAAGGATGGCAGCATGAGGCTATGTATAGACTACTGGGAACTTAACAAGGTGACCATCAAAAACAAGTATCCTCTGCCCAGGATCGAGGATTTATTTGATCAGTTGAAGGGAGCCAGTGTCTTCTCCAAGATTGATCTCAGGTCGGGGTATCATCAGATTCCAGTGAAGCCGGAAGATATACCGAAGACCGCGTTTCGCACTAGATATGGGCACTACGAGTTCGAGGTAATGCCGTTTGGTCTGACTAATGCTCCTGCTGTTTTTATGGACCAGATGAATCGGACCTTTCATCATCTTCTGGATGTGTGTGTCGTGGTGTTCATCGATGATATTCTTATCTACTCGAAGAACGAACAAGAGCACACCCAACATCTACATTTGGTGTTAGGTATCTTACGGGCTCAGAAATGGTTTGCAAAGTTGTCAAAGTGCGAGTTTTGGCTTAAGGAGGTAGCCTTTCTAGGGCATGTGATCAATGCGGAAGGTGTCATGGTAGATCCAGCCAAGATTAAGGCAGTGGTAGAATGGCACAGTCCTAAGAATGTGGCCGAAGTTCGAAGTTTTCTTGGCCTAGCAGGTAAATTGAAGTATTTGATATAGCTATTATTTTGTCTATGCCGGAATACTTACCTGTGAATTTGTATGTATCAGGTTACTATCGGAGATTTGTGAAAGATTTCTCCAAGGTAGCAGCACCTATGACCAAATTATTGCACAAAGATTGCAAGTATGTGTGGACTGAGCAGTGTGAAGAAGCTTTTCAAGCCCTCAAGCAGAGTCTCATGTCTGCACCTGTTCTTGCTTTGCCGACAGAAGGTGTAGGTTTTGAAGTCTACAGTGATGCGTCAAAGAAGGGTCTGGGTTGTGTTCTGATGCAAGAAGGCAGGGTGATTGCATATGCTTCGAGACAACTCAAGGTTCATGAGCAGAATTATCCTACTCATGACTTAGAGTTGGCAGCCGTGGTGTTCGCTTTGAAAATCTGGCGACATTATCTCTATGGAGCGACTTGCAAGCTATTCACCGACCATAAGAGTTTGAAGCTACTAAGTGTTTAGAGGGGTTACCAAATATTTAATTATATGGGTTACTAAGTGTTTATATAGGGGTTACTAAGTGTTTATATAGAGGTTACTAAGTATTTTTATATGGAGTTACTAAGTATTTATATGAGATTATTACTTGTTTATACAAGGGTTACAAAGTATTTATACAGGGGTTACTTTACTAAGTATTTTTAGGGGCCACTAAGTATGTATATAGGGTTACTATTATGGTTTAGATAAGTTACTAACTTTAAGTCAGTGGGGTTACTATGTGTGAGTCAGTGGAGGTTACTAGGGCTTAGTCTGTGGGTTTACATAGCCTGAATCGGTAGGGTGACCTAGTGTGAGTCAGTAGGGTTACTAAGTGTGAGTTGGTGGGGTTACTGTTGTGGTTTAGAGGGGTTACTAACTATGAGTCAGTAGGGTTACTAACTCTGATTCAGTGAGTCAGTGGGGTTACCAAGTCTGAGTAAGGGGGATCACTAAATCTGAGTCAGTGGAGTTATTATGTCTGAGTTAGTGGGGTTACTAGTATGACATCATATAGGGGTTACTAATTCTGAGTAAGTGGGGTTACTAAGTGTAATAAGTCAGTGGGGTTAATATTATGGTTTAGAATGTGTCTGGTTGTATAGAAGAATTTGTATATCAATATTTTAGAAGGGTTATTAATGTTTTTAATGTGGCTAAAAATTTAATACAGAGTATTACAAAACTATATCAATATGGATCTATATTTGCAGGAAAAAAAATATGAATTTTGATATTTTTATTTTATTATTTAGATTAGTATTTTCAATAATATAAACATTTGAATAAATAAAAAAATGTTATTTTTTTTCTCGTTCCTACTTTGATTGGTTGGTTGAATGTTGTTGGACGGATTCCATACAAAGGAAAAAGTTTGATTATTAAAATAGAATCACCAAAAGGTTTGATCATTAAAAACTATTTTTTTCTAATATTTTAAAGTTTAAGGGAAAAGGATAAAATTATTTTGATGTTAGATATCAATACAAATACAAGAATTTACTAAAATATCATAAAAAAGAGGAAAAAAATCAACACAATATGTTGTTATGGGGATTCAAACCCTAGCTAGGTGAACAACATAAATTGTAGCAAACCAACTAAGCTAGGTTGAATTAGCATACAAAGTGCACAACCTAATATATTTAATATGATTAGTGCTGTCAACACGGCCACACACTAACCTCCCATGTGGCCGGTTCCACACAAGACGCTTTCTTATTATTATTATTATTTATATTGCTATATTATTATTATTATCATTACTATAATATTTATATTGCTTTATTATTATTATTATTATTATTATTATTATTATTATTATTGCGTTTATTGTGGTTATTACCATTAACAATTATATTATTTCTATCATTTCATTAATACTTAAATTGTTTTCCAAAGTTAAATTTTATAATGGTTTAAAGAATACATATTTGGTTAAATTAGTAAAAAGGTTTATAACGATTATTCATGCACAACTAGTCGAGAGTTAGTATTAGTATTCTTATGTTATAGATCAAAGGTTTGATTAGGACTATTTGGTTATTTTAGGAGGAATTTCCAAGTTCGTGATTCAGGATTCTAAGCTCGTAATTAGGAGTTTTGTGTTGTGAGCAAGGACTGAGGTACGTACAAGTGGCTAGATCTTTTATAACATGATTTTTCATGTAAATATGTTTAAGGTGTTGAAATATGAAAATGTTGTGTGTTACATATTTGTGAATATTTCATTGTTTTAAAAAGGTTATTTATAATTGTATTTAAAATCTTATTTATAAAATGATTCATTATAAAACGTTTCGAAAAGGATTTTGAAAACGATTTAATAACTAATAATCATTTTTAAAATGATTATAAATGTTACCGTTACAAATTGCTAGACATCCTATATACGGGATTTTGGAAGTTTGTTCGTCTGACATTAACTTTGTTAAAATCAATTCTAAATCAATTTGCAAAGTATATTACAAAATAAATTTAAACAGGTTACCATCATAGTGAATGGGCTATGAATATCCCTTATACGGGAATTCAGAACTCCGTTTCATCGGACACTTTGGTTTTCTTTACTCCCATTATGTGGAGATTGGTTACTTACTCCCGTTATGTGGAGACTGGGTTCTTGGCTCCCACTATGTGGAGATTTCTTTACTCCCGCTACGTGGAGACTGGGTATCTTGACTCCCATTATGTTGGAGATAAATTGATAAGACTATGAACTTTGTACGATCTAGTTTTTCCCCAAGTATAGGCTATATAAAGGAGTTACTAGCTTGGGGGGTGTGCACACTTGGGTGGAAAATGAATTATGAAAATGAATTGCATATTATCATTCAATTATATTTTTATAAGTAATCGGTTCGGTTTACATTTCCAATTTACGGAATTCTTATTTATGGATTATTTGAATATTTATGGCAAAGCATAAATGATTTATGAAAGCATGTTTGCTTAATTAAGTTGATTTTACACATTTAGCATTTGTATGTACTTAGCGTTTTCGCTAACCCGTATTTCTCTTTTGTTTTGGCTTGGCCCTACTTATCACTTTTGATAAGTAGACAGGTGATGGTGGTCACGATATGTTCTAAGTGCTGCATTGGGGCGAAGGGAGATAATTCACCTAGTCTAAGTTTAATTTTATGCATTTGTTTTAAGCACTTATTTCAATTATGTACTAAAACTATTACGTCACTATTTTTATTTAATGGATAAAAGTATAAGTATGTTTTCCGCTGCAAAACTCTGTTTCGCCTTACGTAATCACGTGGCAGTAATACTCCCGAGTTACTCTCTAATTCGTATTTATAACCGTTATTAATAGAGGGTAATTTGGGGGTGTTACAACCAAGTCAAACCACTAAGGACCACTTACCTATTTTCTAGGAGAGTGGGCAGCAAGGGTCAACAGCACTTATGCCTATATAAGTGTTCAAAGAAGGAAAGGAGAAAGAGAAAAAACCTTATTGCAAACCCATATCTCCACTACCCAGAAATACTCTGCTTAGTATATCTAACCAGATAGTTATCGTTTGTACTTGAAAGAAGCAGGGCATGTTGCCCATACCCCTAGGGTGCTACTCAGCTAGTTTCAGCCATTTTTAATGTATATTACTCGAGATATTGTACGTGTACCAAACGACTTTTATGCCCGAATCATAGTGGAATAGTGGACTCATAGCCACCCGCGATTTTTTCCCTTGTTCTTGGGTTTTCTGCGTCACCATTTTCTTGTGTCTTCTCTCTTTTATTTTTCGTCATTTATTTTCCGTACCTTAGTCTAGCTATCGCCCGTTCCAACCTTAAATTGTCATGTTGATGATTTTTGGCAAAAACAGCTGCCAGAGATAATTTAAAACTACTCGTAAGTATCATCATGAATATATAATTCATACCGTTTAGATGGGCCATTATTTCAATGATGCATGCTACCTTATATATGCAACAATGTAAGGTATCCGTTGAGAGAGACCAATCCTGCAAACCCAGTAAAGATCTATGATTGATGCTGTTCATGCTTTCTTTTCTTTTCTTTTTTTATCGTTTTATTTTTTTGGATATTCTTCCATTCTTGTGTATGTATGTTGCTTTGTTTCGTCTTTAGACCGCTTCATCACAAAGTGAAAAATATGTTCCATTAATAATGTCACATAAGAAACCCTACCAATAAGCCACTAACGTCCACATTTTTATTAATAATATATAAGTTACCAAAAGAAGAGGTGGAGAAAAAAGAGAAATTCAATTAATTTATTATAAGCTACCAAAAGTTTAAACTGATAATTAGTGGTTTAGATTGATCTTATAGTCCATCACACCGCTCCACATAAAAGCTTTTGGGTTAAAAATGTGGATGCACCGTATCATAAGCTTTTTTATATTTAACTATTTAAGGTTTAATAGTTCACTATAAAGAGGAGATGAGATTTGAACTCATGACTCTCTTATCACAATAGCGTTGAAATTTTGTTAAGAAAACAACTCAACCAAAATATTAAGATGGTGGTTAATATAAAAGTCCCGATTGATTTTTATAATTTATTAGACACTACGTTCAAATGTGAGTTATTACAATACACTATGCATACAATTGTTCATTTTATTATACCTAATTAAAAGTTATATCAAACCATAAAAAAATACAATTTTAACTGAATAAATATGACACATACTAATTTGCTAGTAATTTTAGCTTTTCGTAAGCTAATTTTAGCACTCCACTTATGTATATAAATAATAAAACAGTGCTCTCATAATGAGAGTACAAAATTCAAATTTTGGAAAGCTGGAATTATTTTATCTCACAATCAATATGTTACTCGGCACTATATTAAAATATTTTTTTTAAAAAATGCAATTTTTTCTATGATTTATTCTCCTATTATATCTATTATTTCAATAATATATTACTCCTTCCATTTCAAAGAGGTGTGGTTAAGTAGTAGCCCCTTTCCGTTTCTCCGAAATTCAACACCTGTTATCCCATCCCACCCCCTTTCCCCATGGTTTGGAGGCCGTCTGTGGATCTCTTAGGGGCTTAACGGCCCGTTTGGTTGTTGGTAATAAATTGTGGTGATGGTAATGAGTTTATAGAGTAATTTTATTAAGGAATGAAGAACCTTATAGTGTCCATGGAAAACATATTTTCATTCTCCAACTTCAATTTTCTTCTTATTTTCCATTCTCATCTACTACCATGGGAGAGGGTGGTATTAGATGGGAATGAATATTTGTGAAGAAAATTAGATAAATCGGAGTTAAAGTAGTTACACCATGAGAATGAATTTTGATATTAAATTATTAAATTCCGGAGTCGAATTCCGGAATGAATATTTGTTGATCCCTTCTCCAATACCTGCTTGGTTAACCTGGAATAGGAGTCGCGTGTTGGGCCCAGTGTACATTATCATGTTAAAAAAAAAAAAAAAAAAAAAAAAACTCCTCCCATTGCATAGAATTCTTTTCATTTTCAATTTTAAGGTGTGTCATACTATACTTCCATTAATCTTATGTGTAATAAATATTTTTCACGATTAAATTTACTCTTTTCTTATACTCATAATTTTAAACGTAACAAGCATTTAAAGACACAGGGAATAATGACTAATATTAAATTATTCTGCTACCTACTGAACCCTTTAGCCTACCTAACTAATACAACATACTTATACTACACGTAGATATAAAGTGAATGAAAGTAACAAAAAACGAACAACTAAAACTTGTTCTCTTTGGTCAACACGAAAAGGATAAACTTAGTCAAATATCACTAATTAAGTGAAGAAGACTCTTCAAACCAATATAATGTACAGTAACAATTGACGAACTAAGAGCACCATTACTCATGAACAAAAAAAAAAGGTTCATGGGTCACTATCACATTTTCTCTCTCATCCACATCACCAAACCAAACCATTTTCAATTTCCCCTCTTATCCATGAACCAAAAAAAAAAGGTTCATCAACTTTTTACACTACCCCACATTTTTATTTATAATAAAATGCTATATATAAATAATTATGATTAACACTATTAATTGTAATTATAATTATGATTAACACTATTAATTGTATTTATAATTATGATTAACGTAAATTAATTAAGTAGTTGCGATTACCTTAATTTAATTAAATATTTGCAATATGCTAATTTTTTATGATTACGATTAACGGAAGTAATTAATAAAAAACTTAAACAATTGTGATTAACGTATGTGTTACATAATTTTCGATACAATAAAACCACTGCTATAATGTGACAATGATTGATTTGGGGAATGTTCCCAATTTTGTGACAGTGGAGTATTTGAAAATTGTTGATAGTTTTGTGACATTGGCTGATTTGGGAATTGTTGCCAAACTTGTGACATTGGTTGATTTGGGATTTGTTGCCAATTTGGTGGTATTGTTTGGTTTGGAAATTGTTGCCAAGCTAGAGATGAATTTTGTGGGAAATTTTGTGGGAAATTTTGTTGATTTTGGGGTAAAATATGTGGATTTTGCAAAGTATTTTTTTGTGATTTTCTTTTCGAATTACCCTTTCTGCTAGTATTAGGATTATTTGGATTCATGATATTATTGAAAAAAATGAATAAGATGATCAAGGTGGTTTGGAGTAAAGAACAAAGCACACTACTTATATTATTTTTGGATAAACAATTATATGGAAAAAGGGTGATTTTTTTTTTTAAATAAAATATGGCAATATGGGTGTCTATTTAAAGAGGAGAAAAAATTATGAATTTTGGTGATTTTTTTTTTTTTTTTAAATTAATGTATGTGTTAAAATTAAATCCACAAAATATTAAACACTACCTTTTTTTTAATTGGCTGAGAGCGAGCCACGTGTCGCGTTCTGCAGCAGACACGTGGCCCGCGTCTGCTGAATTTTTTTTGACTGTTTGCTTGCCAAAACGACGTCGTTTTGGCTGAAACAAGGCCAAAACGACGCGTTTTGGCTTGTTTTCAGCAAAAAAAAAAGAAAATGTCAGTGCTGAGCTGGACACGGTGTCAGATGAACAAACCGTTCATCAGTTCGTCCAGACGAACGATCGTGCAATTGTTCACCATGAACAATTATTTTGTTCATTGTTAAGAGCAAAAATAAATGGTTTGTTTTGACAAACCTTTTTTTTGTTCATTGTTAAGAGTGCTCTAATACCCAATTTTTGGGAATTCATTTTTATTAAGGTAGGTCAATGAAAGAAGTTGCATTTGCTTAATATATGCTTGGCTAAAATCGCTTTCGGTACAAATGTGCAATCAAGTGGCCAGATATTTATAGGCCCATAGCCCATAGGTATCCTCACAATTAGGAATCACGATTTAATCTATACTGAAGTACTCAACCCTAACCCGATCCGCAAGAAAAAAAAATTATTGATTTGAATTGTCTCATAAAACATCCTACGCCGAGTTAGATCGGAATATGATGTTGGAAAATTAATCCAAATCTGACATGAAGTCGGATTTTCTGCTTTTATATGTTGTATTTGGTTCAATCTATATAGTTTTTTAAAAGATATTTGGTATTAATTATTTGTGAAAATTAAAAAATTAATTTTTGGGAGCTATTTAGTTAAGAATGAAGTACATGAGATATATATACATTATATCAAAATGTTGTATTATAAAATTCAAGATTTATGTCCCAAGTCTTCATATTATTGTGGTGGTCAATTGGTAAATGGGATTGAGGTTATGAGTTTTGTGGTCCTTATTTGAAAATTAAGAAATTGTTGTCTTACATATAATTATATAAGCGTCCACTTATTCCATTAATCCATGACATTTTGTAAGGTCTCCAAAAACGTACAATATGCGTTGAATAGGCTCAAAGTGGACAATAGCATATTAATGTTGAGGTCAAGGGTATATTTTACTTAGGGTCCGTTTACTAGAGCGAAAAACGTTTTCCCTGAAAACAGTTTTCCTATTTTACATCGTTTACTTTGGATGAAAAAATAAAATGTAAAACTTTGGGTGAAAACTTATTTTACACCCTATTGGAAACATTTTTCCTCGAAATTTGGAAGTAAAACTTATTTTCCGTGCAAGTAAACATTGGAAAACTTCTATGAAAATGAGTTTTCCAACGTAAAATGTTTTTCGTGGAAAATCATTTTACATCGAAAATATTTTACCCCAAAGTAAACGGACCATTAATTAGTAGTAAATTAAAACATACTTTTTGTTTATCATAAATCCAAACCCTTTTGTACGATTGAGTAATCAAATCATAATGTTGGACTATCACATCTTCTAAACCGGATATAATTTAGAATTAACAATTTATCATGATATGATAATGTTACACATTGATCTACTATTTGTTAACTACAATATGATAATGCATAATCTTTAAATAAAAAATATCGTTCTATGAGACATTAGGGTGTGTTCTATTTACAATATTACAATCATAATCCAATCCGATCCAATTTATTTCAATTCATTCAATTCATATTCAATAATTATAATCAAATTCAATACAATCTAATTCAATTCATCCCTTCATTCCAATCCACTTTTATCTCTTTATTCCAATCCAATCCATTCCATTCCATTTCAATCTAATTTAATTCGTTCTAATTCAATCAACCCATCCATTTTCAATCTAATACAATTTAATCTAATTCAACCCAATCCATTCTAATCCCACGAAAACAACACATACACCATAAAACTCAAGACGCTTGTGGGAGGGGACTTTCTCACAAGTCAGTAAGGATATGTTTACTTCAACTTAATTTTAATTCAGTTGAGTTTAGTTCAGTTCAATATAATTCAGTTCAACTCATCTGTATTAAGTTGAAGTAAACATGCCCTAAGTCACAATGCAAGTGGCTTCATGGGCTATGGCTTTATAATTCATACTCCATATCATGAGTAATTGAGGGCTTGTTTACTCCAAATTATATTCAGTTCAGTTTAGTTCAATTAATACATTTCTATTCAGTTCAGTTTAGTTCAATTAAAACACTTCTATTCAGTTCAGTTCAGTTCAGTTCATCTCTATTAAGTTCAATTCAGTTCAGTTCATCTCTATTAAGTTCAGTTCAGTTCAATTCAGTTCATCTCTATTCAGCTAATGTAAACGAGCCCTGAGTATCATCATATGTTATTCTCTATGCCCCCTCTCCATTGCATGATTGCAATTGTATGGGCCTGCTGATGTCTTTTTCGTCATTTCATCCGATTGAAATGTAATTCCATTCCCTCGGTGGCGCTTGATAGTAGGGTGTCTTCCATTTCTCTTTAAGGCAATATTATAGCCTTTTTAGGAGAAGCAATATTATAGCCTACCACTCCATATATGATAGTATGATATGCAGATATGGTAACTCTCTCAAAAAAATACCAATGGAAACTGTGTAATATTACTTCCGTATCACAATATTCGCAAATTTTATCATTTTAGGCTATAACATAATACTTGTAACAAATATATTTTTTACTATATTTAGTATAAAATTTACTCATGTGTTGCTTTTTTTTAACTTTTACTTTTGTTGTGGGCCTAATTAATTATTCATTTTTCACTCTATCTCTCTCCTTAAATCCATTTTTTGCCTAACAATCGTGTCATTTACTTGTGTAGCAAGTATTGCAATACGGATGTAATATATTTTTTTTTCTCTATATTATGTCAAAATAGTTAATATGTCACGGATTGCACTTGATTACTTGTATATTGAAACTCTTTGGTCCATTTTTTAGACAATGTTTTCTTTCTACCCCATCTGTCTTTTAGGGTTCGTTTACATTAGCTGAATAGAGATGAATTGAACTGAACTGAACTTAATAGAGATGAACTGAACTGAATGGAAGTGTATTAATTGAACTTAATAGAGATGAACTGAACTGAACTAAACTGAATATAATCTGAAGTAAACAAACCTTTATTACCAACAATTTATGAAGTGTTGCAATTATTTTAGTTCTTCGATTCTTTTTAGTTTTATTTACATAATGAAAAATATATTCATGATAAATATAAATATATTCATGATAAATATAGTTTGATTCTTTTCAACCTATATTTTTCAAATATATAATTTTTATATTTTATGTAGTTAAATATATATATATATATATATATAGGAACAGGATTATGTAAAAACCTTTTAAAAAGTTAAAAACCTAAAAACCATTGATTTTTGTCTAGCCCATCATAACCATCGATTTAATTTTACAAAAACTCAGAGAGAAAAAAATCTGTTTTTTTAAATTTACTCACTTCACTTTTCACACTTGTCGATGCAAAACTTTGAAGATTAATATCTTTAATTGTGTGTTTGTAAAAATTATAAAACCTAGATATTAAAAAACTACATGTTGAAACAAATCCAATGAGACCCCATATGACTATGTTTTATCTTATGTATAAATCACTAACGATAGTCAAAGTAGACTTTGTGAATAGTGACAAAGTCAAACTGAGTAAACTTTAAAAAATGGAGGTATTACAATTAAGGTGTACATGTTAATTTAAGAAGGTAAATAATTATTTCCAGATTAATTAATTCAAATCTTACATACTAAATTAAGGGGGTATATTTTAATAATAAAGGCGTACATGTAATGATAGGGTACATACAAAATCAAACACGAAGAACTGCACTTAAAAAAAAATCGAACTTTACAAAAAAATGCACAAAAACATACTAAATTAAGGGAGTACATGTTAATAATAAAGGGGTACATGCAAAGATACAAGGGTACATACAAAATCAAACACGAAAAACTGCACTTAAAATAATTCGAACTTTCCAAAAAAAAAAGCATAGAAACATACTAAAATAAGAGGGTACATGTAAAAAATAAAGGGTTACATGCAAAGATACAAGGGTACATACAAAATCAAATACGAAAAATAGCACTTTAAAAAAAAATTCGAACTTAATAAATAAATGCACAAAAACATACTAAATTAAGGGGGTGCATGCAAAGATACAAGAGTACATACAAAATCAAACACAAAGAACTACACTAAAAAAAAATCAAACTTTATAAAAAAATGCACAAAAACATATTAAATTAAGGGGGTGCATGTAAATAATAAAGGGGTACATGCAAATATACAAGGGTACATACAAAATCAAATACGAAAAACTGCACTTTAAAAAAATCAAACTTTATGAAAAAAATGCACAAAAACCTAAATTGTTTCTTGAAATTTACGTGAAATCTGTGAACTTAGCGTGAATGAACTGGTTCAATCAAGTAGTTTTTTATAAAAACTTGAACGAAACTTTTTTTTTAAAAAAATTGGTAACTTTGGGTGGTTAGTGTTTTTTTACCCGAAAATTAATCACAACCCTTGATCTACATCTAACGGTCATAACTAAAAGTTTTTAGTTTTCAACTTAACATAGGTTTTTAGCAGATCCTGACTCTATATATATATATATAATTTTTTTTAAGTTGTGTATTAGAAGAAGTGAAAAGGATAATATAGCAAGTAAAAACAGATGGATGAAGGGTTTTTTTACATATAAACTAAGTGTATGTGGTCTCCCACATACATAAAGTTTGTAGTATTAATTTTCTATTGCCTTTTCAAAAATCTCCCCTATTTTTCCATTTTTATTCAAATTTTATTAGCTTGTGTATGCATGGACAAGATGCACTTAGTGAATGTGTAGTAGCTCTAAAATCAACCCCTTGTAATTTTCACTTTATTGTTTTAGGTTTTGTTGTTTTGGAATGAATGGAGCTCTTAATGGACCTAAATTTAATTAAACTAGTTTTAACCCCGTGCTATGCGCGGGTTTTGATCATTATGTAAATTTATGGATTTTTTTTCTTATTTGAAGCAAAATATATGATTTCTATTTTGATTTTGAGTTACTTCAAGTATGTCGATTTGATTTGTTGTGATATGTGATTTAAGATCAAAGTGGAATTCCATTGTTGTAGGAGTAAGGAGACATTTAAGGTTTTTTTTTTTTTTAAAAAAAAAAGAAAAAGTAAGGAGTGACAAATGGATGACACGTGGCACTTAAAGATCCTGTTTTAAATATTTAAGTATAGATTAATGGATCTGAGTTGAACAACACTTAATTTATCTTAAATTAATATTTGTAATTTGATTTATGAAATTTCTATACAAACAAATAAATTTCAGTTCAAAACCTAACAAGTCTCGAATATAGTTTAATTCCGTTTAGTTTAATTCAGATTAATTCAAGTGAACTTATGCTATTAATATTTAACTAATGTTAAATAAATACGGAGTGTTTTCATTCTTATTTTTTTTTTGTTATTGTAACTTTAATACAAATATTTTGGTTAAAGAAGAGAAAGGGAAGTCAAATATGACAAACATGAAGGTTCAAGATACAATAAGTGAAGTCAAACTTAGGTGGATCCACTCTTCTTTGGACTATGGCTAAAGAATTCACTCCATTGAATAAATAAATAAAAATTAAAAAGAGCACCCAGGAATTTTATTAAAAAAAAAAGTGAAAAACAAAACAAAAAAACTAACGCTCGATTTTTTTAAAAGAAAAAGTCCAAAAAAAAATTGCAAATGGGAAAAGGCACTATTTTGTCAGTGATGTGAATGACTGAATGGAGAAGAGTAGAGTTAAGCAGGCCAGCCTGGTTGCCTCAACTCCCACATGTGTACAACTTCTCCGGTGCTACTTTCATTCTCACTCCGTTGTTCCTTTCTGGTGATTTTTTAGGTGTTTAAAAGTAATCCACAATCCATATTACAAAAATCTTTATTTTGTTTGTCTAGAGAGCCACAACTGCAAGGATGAAAATCAATCACTAGATCTTTTAAAATTGGGAGAGAAATTCTTAACTCCTGAGCTATCCCTCGTCACTCAATTTTTTTGGGTGATTTTTTTAAATATGATTAAAAAAATTAGAATACAAAATTAGGTAGTCATTCTAACCAGGTAGTACAGTACCTAAACTAGCCTTCTCAAATATAGTATAGAATTGAGAAGTGTGATGAAATTGAATGCCTAGAGAAAAGTTTAAGTGACCAACATTTAGGACTCAATTAGTCGCTCAGTTGTCTTCTCTATAGAGGTAACGAACTACTAAAAACGTAAAGAGAGGAAGAAAGGATCAAATCTCAGTGGCAAGATTAGCAAGTTTCCAGTGTGGATGACATTGATTGTTTACCGCATTGGCCGTTAAAAGGTTATCCCCTTCATTCTTAACCTGAAGAAACCTAGAGTGAAGTAGATTTTGAATATTATTGTGCATGGCAATAAGCTCAACAAACATAGTAGAAGTAGTACCAAGGAATTCATTTTCATTTAAAAAAAAAAGAAGTAATCAATACACAATTGAAGCTTGTATTGCTGTGCAATTGAAAAGATTTCTTTATCATCACCCTTGGTGCGTCGACTAATCTAAACTAGATAACCTTGGACAGGCCACAACTCAGTGTCTAGTAACACTAACATTACCGAAAATTAAAAAGTAAAAAAAATATATACACCGTTCCATTTAGTTGTTATATTCTCTTTTTTACATCTCTCGAGACACGTCTTTAAATAAAAATATCTTAAATTACACATAATAAAAAATCATATATTTGAAAAGTACATGTTGAAACGAATTAAACTAGATTCATCATGACAATGTTTTCTTTAGTTCTATAAAACTAGAAGCAGTCAAAGATCACATTTAAATAGTGCTACAAGTCAAAATGTAGCAACTAAATCGGAATAGAGGAAGCATATATTTGAAAAAGAGTGCTTTAAACAAAAGCAAACATAAAGAAAATTGCTAGATTTAGGACTGCAAAGCAATCCTCAGCTCTCAGATTGCAGGGGAGGAAGTGGTAGACAATGAAATCCAAAAGTGATGCAAGCAAGCACAACACAGCTACTCAAGCGAAAAAAGTTATGGAACAAAAATGCTCATTTACATTAATTATTATACTCTAGGCAATAACACTCATCAATCAGATTATATTAATGACTAATGACAGTATTTAACAATACTAATTAACTGGCAGAATCATACCACAGACACTGACATTATAATTTAAGATTGTAGCAGTTTTAACTATTATTACAACATGAACTGGAAAGAACATATGCTTCAATTGCAAGAGAAAACAGACAAATATTCTGAGGATTAAATATTTTTAATAGAAAAGAATTAACTTAAAAAAAGAAAAAATACACAAAAAAAAGAAAAAAAATTATATCCTGCCCTCAATCAGAGTACATCCACCAACTTAAAGAAAAAAAAATGATCAAATGCCAAATTCCAATAAGCTCATGGAATCCCAAACCCCTTTACATAAAAACAACCATAAAATCCCACCATTCTCTTATCCCTCTCAAAACCATTCCACACATGTAACACTAACTCAATTTCTTGGGGAGAAAAAAAAAAAAGAAATTTAACCTCAAAAATAATTAAAATTTAAAAAAAGTCAAAAAAAAAAAAGACTAAACATACTCTTTTCTCCTCAATCTAGCTCCATTCCCCCCACACTCACGGCCTGCGCAATTTATACACTTGATTACACGCTGTTGCGCTTTTTTTTTTTTTCTTCTCGGAATTCTATAAATAATTGATCGAAGAAATGAAATTATGCGGGTTTTTTTTTTTGCTCAAGGAGTCACAGATGAAGGTGGAGTCCGGGATTCCATGGGCGGGGTATGCCCGTCGGATCCTTTAGACGGGTCATCCGAAGACTGTCGGATCCCGTCATCGGTGGTGTTACTCTCACCCCGGTTCATATCTTCGATCATACGGAGTGCCTCGGGCATTGAAGGCCGTTGATCAGGCACAGTTGAGACACAAGCCATTGCAATTTGCAAGAGTTGTACCATTTCTTCTTCAATATTGTGATACCGCATAAGCTCGACATCAAAGACCTCGGCGGTCCACTCTTCACGAACGACTGACTGGACCCACCTAGGAAGATCGATCCCCTCGTCTCCTAACGAGGCTTGGTTTGGGGATTTTCCTGTAAGGAGTTCTAATAGGAGGACACCGAAGCTGTAAACATCTGATTTGAATGTTGGTTTTCGGGTTTCGACTACTTCTGGGGCCCGGTACCCTGCAACCCGATTGTTGTTGGAGGCGGAAGCGGGGGAGAAGAGAGAGTTGAGGCCAAAGTCGCATAATGCGGGGTCTTGGTTGGAGTGTAGGAGGACATTAGATGATTTCATGTTGCCATGGACAAGATTATTTGATACATGGAGGTATGAAAGGCCTCGGGCCGTGCCTAGAGCTATTTTCATGCGGTTGTCCCAGTCTAGTGATGTCCGGCTGGCACCTCTATTGCCTGTGTTTCATCAAGGGGTTACAATTGAGCAACTTAAAATTCACAATAGTAATCAACACAAAATAAACTCTATATTAAATCGTTGCATTTAAAAAAAAACGAGTGTAGTAAAGGCTGAATATAAGGTGTCAAAAATAGAAATATTAATCTAAATTAAACATTAAAAATAAACGTAATTATAGGTAATTTTGGCATGAGTTTCTAGATTTATTACCATTTAGGAATTACGAAGTATTGTAAATTCACTTCTTTTTTTCTAATCAAAGTTGACATGAGAAGTACAAGTTGGCACTAATTAATTCATTTTTATATCATGGAATCCTTCAAAAATACAATACTTTCCTCCTCGTATGTAAGCTTGGACTATTCTATTTGAAAATACGGAGTAATTCATTGTAGTCACTGTCAGCTTACCGTCAAGAACTAATTAACACAAAATAATGCTTTATTAATTAATAACCTGATTTCTTGGTTAGATATTCACCACACCATCTTGAATTCTTGACCTTCTCCAAAAAAAAAAATATTGAAGTGACTTTTTATTTGAGAATAGGTCAAAACTTTTATGAGTTTTAGGACAACTTTTAGTCCAAAATGTACACAGATGTATACAAATTATTTTCCTATTTGAGAATCGGCATTAAATGGTAATAATAATAGATTGATATGTAATTTTATGACAATATCTATAAGAATGCACCCCCTTCCCTAACCATTAGAACTTCTTTGCATTCTTTTCCAACACCGCCCTTTTAAAAGGTAATTGATATGAATGGAAATTAACTATTAAAGAAAGAAAAGTGATATTTGGGGGTAAATTAACATTTCCATGAATATTAGATCATCAATTTCGTAACAAATTCAATTAAAAATTCATTCTTATTATCATTATTTAGTATCTATAACTTATATTGGATCCAAGAATAATAATTAGTAGGGTTAAATTGCATTTTAAAATTTTTCTTTCTTCAGATCCAAGGAGAGGCGATAACCAATTGGACTCTTAGGGCTCGTTTACTTTACCTGAATATAGTTGAGCTGAGCTGAGCTGAACTGAACTGAATACAGCTAAAAGTAATATTTTATAAGAGAAGGAAATTGAGAGCGCAGCTGAATTGAATTTAAGCAGAAGTAAACAAGCCTATTGTCCTTTATGGCAAGGGGAGGGGATAGTTTTAGCAGATCCTTTTTTGGACTAGTGCTTTCACTTGATGGGTAAGCATTAGCAATCTCTAAATTTGAGATTAATGTGGACTTAAAATGTGCAAATCCAATCAACCTCTCTTGGCAAAGAACATACTCTCCTCCAAAAAGAAGTATTAGGGTCTATACTATTCTAATCACCTTGTGTTTTCCTTTTATAAAAAATAAATAAATCTATATAAGTTCGGACATGGTATGTACTCATAGTATAAGATATAAGTTAAACGAAGCATTTAATAAATTAAACATAACTAACCCCTTGAATGAGTTACTGAGGTTGCCAAATGCCAATATTAGTCGTCATTCAGATTAGGCAGTACATCCACCATTGGTTTTGGATGCTCTATTTGCTTTTCATAGCCAAACTTTGAAAATTTTGATTAAAATTCTCACTAATTAATACATATAAAAGAAAACTTAGTTAATTAGTCATATATGAACTTGTTACATTTGTCTCAATGTAATTTTTACAATATGTTACATTCATCTAAGGCTCCTTTTACTATGGCGTAAAATATTTTTCTGTAAAACTATTTTCATGTATTTTCAATTTTACATTGTTTAGTTTTTTTTTTGGAAGGAAAATAAAGGCATATTATTAATCAAATATAAATTGCTCACAAACATCTCTAGCTACAGCATTGTTTAGTTTGTTCCACAATATTGTAAAATTATTTTCTTTAGAAGTAAAATATCTCTTACAACGATGAAAAACCATTTTTCTTTCAAAATGAAGGGAAAACTATTTTTCTTCCTTTTCCTTACCGTACCTTACTATCTTACTTTCCCTGTCATTTTTTTCTTATTTTCCATCATTTTTCTTACATAGTAGTTGTGTTTTCCATTGTAAATTGTTTTCTGTGAAAATCATTTTATATTTAAAATGTTTTACACCCGAGTAAACAGAGCCTTAAAATAAATTTTAACAAAGGAGTAATATCTAATTTATTTTTTCTACTGAGTCATTAAAAATATGGAAAATTTGTCAAAAAAGACCTTTTAAAACATTCTTTTTGTAAGAAAAGACCTTATAAAAAATTTGTTGTGAACAGGGACCTAAAACAAAAAAGAGTTGCAAAGAGGGACCTTGCCTCCATTTTTTAACGTTGACTGTGAATTTCCGGTGTTGACTCGTTATTTCCCTCCAATTTTCGACAAATTCTTTCTTCTTTATTTAACCTTTCATTTACTTTTCAGTATAACTTCATTTTTCCTCCACTCCCCTTCCATTTTTCCTCCTAAATGCATCTACATAAACCTTACATTAACACTTCCTTATCGCATCTAAAATTTTGTTCTTCTGAATTTGTGTTTCCTCATCTCTTACCCCTTAAATGCGAAAGGATTCATGCAAAATTAGAGCGAAATAGTGAGTCAACGTCGGAAAATAGAAGTAAGGTCCCTCTTTGCAATTTTTTTTTTGTTTTAGGTCCCTATTCACAACAAATTTTTTATAAGGTCTTTTCTTAAAAAAATGAATGTTTTAAAAGGTCTTTTCTGACAAATTTTCCTAAAAATATTAATGGTCAAAACCAAAGACTCAAAAAAAAAAAAAAAAGTGTATAATTAAAACAAATGAAGTACAGCAATCCCACGTTTTTTCATCCATAAAAGTCATAAACCTAAAATAAAAAATCACATTATTTTATCATTAAAACAGTTAGCTAAAGGTGGGAAATTATGCCTTTGGGCAATCCCCCCGAAAATCACTCAGCTTTCTTTACAGAAAAAGAGAGAACCCTACGTTTGAACTCATCACTCATGCTTCATGGCCCCCCCAACTAATAAAAATGGCTACTTGAAAAGTCTAAATTGCCCTCAAAGAATGTTTACTCCTACAATGGGCAATCATTCCTCAAGTCTTAAGTCTTAAACACCTTACAAAGCAATTTTTTGGGTTTTGATGAAATTTAGCAACTTTTTCACCTTTTCCTTTTTCTTTTCTTTGTAATCTTTTTATGTGAACAATATGAGAAATACTGGTAAAATAGAGTGCCTAAACTTAAATCATTATAAAGAGGGGATTGCCTAAGTGAGTCACAAGGACTTTGTCGGTGCCTAAAAAATCATGAAAGGGTATGTTGCAATCTTTGTCCCAAACTCTCATTCTCCCACCTCTTCAATTTTTTATTTTATTTTAAAAATAAGCTAAACATTTCAGAAAGAGACACATAAGGTTTGCCTAATACAAAACTATTGCATTATGTTTTAACAATGTAAAATGGTATTTCTGTAATTTTGCATGCCAAAATTACTAATATATGTAAAAGTTGTGCCCATGAGCCATGACATGGTCTCATTGGATTCGTTTCAACATATAAAAGTTGTGCACAAATTAATGTGTGTCTATATATGTAAAAATTGTGCCCATATCAATTGATATCAATTACTAATACTACTTCCGTTTCGAAAAAAACGCAACAAATTGGATAGCACGGACTCCTAGTCCATTTTTTGTTGTGAGGATAAAAGGAATAGAGAGAGAAAGTGGGTATGTTATGATGTGAAAGATAGGAAGAAAAAACTTACAAAAATGTAAAGATTAAAATTATTGCATTTATTTTGAAACTTCCTAAAATAGAAATTGTTGCGTTTATTTCGAAACGGAGGAAGTATATGTAAAAGTTGTGCCCGTATATTAGTAATTTGTGCCCATATATATATTAATATTGACACAATTGAAATTGATATGGGCACAACTTTTGTGAGAGGAGCATAGAAAAATGTGCTCTCACAATGGGTTGTGCCCATATCAATTTTAGTTGTGTCTTTATTATTTTGCACTAAATTAGGGCTTGTTTACTTCAGATTATATTCAGTTCAGTTCATCTCTATTTAGTTCAATTAATACACTCCTATTCAGTTCAGTTCAGTTCAGTTCATCTTTATTAAGTCCAGTTCAGTTCAGTTCATCTCTATTCAACTAATGTAAACGAGCCCTTAGCGTGAAATTGATTGATAGTTGCACTACAAATCTATAATAAATAAAAGTTACCATTTGATAAAATATCACAAAATGAGTAATGTTCATTGAAAAGTAATTTTTATGGTTTTTAAAATATAATTTAGTGTGTATTCTCTTCAACTTATTTGACCTGACCTAATTAAACATATTAAAGCTGACTTGATTATAACTTATTAAACCTGAACTGAACTGTTCAAACTTAATAAATTTTGAGATCTGATAAAAAAAAATAATAATAACGCACCCTGAATCAATTGTACACGAATTTAATGTACAATGTATTTTAGAATTTGTGTATTTTTATTTACAAAATTCAAAATTACAAAGGAAATACTAGGGAGTTCTAAATTAGGCATTGCGATAAATTCAAATAAGAAAAAACAACAGGAAAAAAGGGGCCATTGTTGTGTAGACTGTAGAGGCGTAGAGCCCAGTTATCTCAGTTATCTCAAGTACTAGTGTGCTAGAAGCAACCAAAATTAGCAACTGTAGAGTCCTATCAATCTATCATCTTGTATAACTACCCCCATTATACATGCATTCACCACCAAAATTATTCAATTTACTATGACTACTTCATTATCACTTTATCACCAATAACAAATGAATCAATCAATTAAATGCCCAAATGTTAATCAACTAACTAATTAAAATTAAAAATGTGTAATTAAGCTAATAATCATTAAAATTAGAATTGGAATTGGAATTGGAATTGGAATTAGAATTGGGGTTGAAAATGGCATACCGTGTAAGAGAGCAGACAAGCTACCAGAAGACAAATAATCATAGACAAGCAACTTCTCATCTTTAGAGAAATAGTAAGCTCTCAATGGCACAACATTCTCATGCTTACATTTCCCTAACATCTCCAATTGTGATTCAAACTCTCTTTTTCCGGCCACCACATCCTTCAACCTCTTCACCACCACCGTCGTACCTTCCTCCAGCACCGCCTTATAGCTTGTCCCCACACTACCTTTTCCCAGCACCTCCGCCGATGCCCGCAGCAGATCCTCCAGATCGAAGCTGTACCCTCCGCCATTGACGAACACCAGCTTGTTTCTCTCCCCACCTTCCGGCCCAGTGCCGCTCGTCAGGTCGTCCTTAGACGACGACGTTCCAGCTTCCCCGGCGGCGCCTCCTATGGCCCCCACCGCCCTGGTTGGCCCCTTATCTCCGGCGGCCGCCTTGGACCCACCACCTCTCTTCTTCAACAAGCAGAAAACACAGCAGAGCAGTAAGAGGAGGAATGCTATTGCTGCGGCTATTGATATTCCAATGATGGCTCCCTTTGAGAGCTTCTTCTTTCCGCCATTGCTGACGTCAGCGGGGTTAGATGGGACCACCGCTTCAGGGGAAGGAGAAGGGGAAGGGAAGAAGGAGGAGTTGCACTTCTGTAATGGGCCACCACAGAGCTGGAGGTTTCCTGCAAAAGAAGATTCTGGAAACTTCGTGAGAGATTCAGGAATGGAGCCATTGAAGCTGTTGTTGGATGCATTAAACTCCATCAAATTCCCCTTAATGTTGGGGAGTTGCCCAGAGAAGTTATTGTTCTGGAGATACAAACCACTGAGTTCAGTGAGATTGTTGATCTGAAAAGGGATTCGACCAGAGAAGTTGTTTTGGGACAAGTCAATGCGGTTTAAGTGAGTGAGCTGAGTTAGACTCGGCGGAAACTCGCCGGAGAATCGGTTGCTGCCGATGTAAATGGCGCGTAAGTAGGTGAGGTTGGAGAAATCAGAGGGGATTTTTCCGGTGAGGAAGTTGTTGTGAATGCTGAGTACGCGGAGCTCAGGGAGGCGTCCGATGGTGTTGGCGGGGATTGGGCCCCATAATCCGACGGCAGGGAGGCGGACATGGCGGACATGAGAGCGAGCTCGGTTACAACGGATACCGAACCAGTCGCAAGGTGAGGCAGAGGAGTTCCACTGAACGCGTGAAGCGTGTGGGACTTGGTTGATGAATGATTGAAGAGCGAGTTTCTCCTGAGTTAACTCTGAGTTGGATCGTTGTAAGATTAGTAGTAAGACAATTGTTGATAGTAACAGTGATACTCCCATCACCTTCATTCTCATTTCAACTTTTTTTTGTTTTATTTCACAAAGAAGAAGCTCTAAAAATAAAAAAGGAAGAAGAAGAAGTGAAGAATGTGTGGTGTGTTTGGGTGTTTTTAGAAGAAGGCGAAAAAGGAAGTGGTTCTCCGATGAGGAGAACCCATGTGAGAGAAATGGGAAAAAAAAAAGTGAAGCTCAAAAAAAAAAAAAAAGAAAGAAAAATTAGTGTGTGAGAGAGGAGTGAGGAGTAGAAGAGTGGTGGTTTGTGTTTTTTAAGGGGATGATGAAATAAAAATATCACGAGAAGCATAAAGAAATAAGGAAGATTTGAAGGAGAAAAACAAAACACCCCAAAAAAGTTGTTTTAAGGTCATCTGCTTTGCTGGCTAATCAAGTGAGGTAGTCGTACATTTTGTTTTTTTAAAATTTGAGATATCTATACTTAAATATTTAAAACAGCAACTTTAAGTGCCACATGTCATTCATTTACATTGTCACTCCTTACTTTTTTTCTTTTTTTTTTTTTTATAAAAAAACCTTAAATATGTCCACTTTGATCTTCAATCTTTTGAAATCACATATCACAACAAATCAAATCGCCATACTTGAAATAACTCAAAATCAAAATAGAAATCATACATTTTACTTCAAATAAGAAAAAAATTCATAAATTTACATAATAATTGGTTTAAATGATCAAAACCCGTGCATCACACGGGGTTAAAACTAGTTGATTTTTACATTATAACCTTCTCTAAACAATTATTGAATACTCCATATATTTATTTGTTTATTGTTAAAGAAATTATGCTCCTGCTGATGATTTTTGATACCATAACTTTAAATTATGATTTATGTAGTAGAGAATTTAACTCTTACTTACTAATTTATTAGGTTAGTTGGTATTCTCTGTAAGTTGTAATTAGGGCCTGTTTACTTCAGATTATATTCAGTTCAGTTCATCTCTATTTAATTCAATTAATACAATTCTATTCAGTTCAGTTCATCTCTATTCAACTAATGTAAACGAGCCATTAGCCTAGTCAAGTTTGGTTTAAAATTGTTTGGATATACAGTTGCAATTGAACTGAAATCTAAAATAAACAGGAAATGACAAATTGAAATTGAACTAAACTGAAAATAACTAAACAAACTAAAAAAAATGAAAATTGAAAATGAATTGAAAATGTTGAGAACTAATTTGAACTGAACTAAATAAATGGGAATTATAACTAATTGTCCCAAAATTATTTTTTAAATAAAACTAAACTAAAGTGAAACTATAGTTGAATTCATGTGAAATCAATTCTAACCAAAATTAACTAAGACTCGATATGAATCAATTTTAACAAATTAAAAATCAATAAGTTACTTTAAAAAATGAATCAGTTAAGATCTGATATGACTATATATATTTTTTTCCTTATAGATTAGAAGGAATTTAGAAAATTCTATGTACTTGTGAATAATATCAAAAGTGTAAATGATATGGATTAGGTGTTAGGGAGAGTGTAATTCGTTTTAACTCAAGATAGGGAATGAAGAATTTATAGACGGTTAGAAAACTAATATTGATATGAACCATATTAAGGCTTTTTTTTATTTGACATGGTGTCATTATTTACCTGAAGGTGAAGAGAACTTACCTAAAACTAGAAATGATTATTTGATACACAAAGGGTGTGCTGATATAACCATTGTATTTGATACACAAATTGCAATATAGGGTATCAATAAATCAAATGGTTTCAATGACATATACTCTACTCTTAATGTATTGCGTGGAGTAGATTGGAACAACTCTGAATTGAAGATGGAATGGTCTAATGAATCACATGTCAAAGTCTACCCACTATCTAAATTACTCCTCCAAATTCAATTTCCAACCCCACATCTATTACATTTACCCATTATACTAAATAAAATAATCCATCAACTCTTTTTTAAGTAGGATTCTTATTATACTAGTATCAATTATTGGCTTCCCTTTTCTCTCTTCACTCTACTAAAAACCTTAACTCCTTTTCTAGTCACAAGGATACCATCATCATATTTTTTATGATGATAAGCTCCAAATTTTCTTTTAATTTTAAGTTCCAAATGTTGAGGGAGATTCGAACTTGGTCTCGGCCAGGGAAAGTGAGGAGCTCTCCACTGAGCTAACCCCAAGTTCTCTACACGCGCCTACCATGAAATTTGTATTTGAAGTTGTGTATTGATATTTTTAAGTTCGTTATGTCTATACAATATATTAAAATGAGCTCTTGAACATCGTATTGTGCCATGTAAGATTGTTCACATGGAACTCTTCAAGGCATGTATGTCATGTAAGTATGTCACATCATCTTAACAAAATAAATTATGCTTGCAACTAGATTAAAATCTAACACCTCTTACAATCCAAAGCCATGCAGTTACCGTCTCAACCAATTTTTATTTGTACTTCAAATGTTCACATAACATTATATATTCCTATTAATTATTAATTATATCAGAAATTATATTTAAAAATTCACAAGGGTAAAGAATAAAATTTATATTAAATGGAAAAAGTAACACTTGAGGAAACGTCCGTATCGATACACTAATTGTTATGCAAAATTTTTATTTATTTTTTTATAGATAATGTGTATGATACTAGGCCTTGGAACTGGACCCTACTGCAGGTCACCTGACCCAATTTTAGCTAACACACGCATCTGTAAGGGGGGATAATAAGGAATCCTCGCAAATGCATGCGGTGAAAATCGAACCCAGTACCTCTTGCCTAAAATTCTGAAGCGCTAACCACTGGGCTATCACTTTATCATTAGTTGATATGCGAAATTGTGAACAAGAGAATGTTGATTGTTGAATGCTTGATTGGGGAGGCGCCAGGCGCGTGAAAAGAAGAACGGATTTATTATTTTTTTTTTTGAAAAAAAAAAAACAGTAAACAGAGCTTTTGAAAGAAGCAAAAGAACTGGCAAGACAGTAAGACAGAGACAGTAGGAATGGGGGGTTGGTTTTGTAATGTGTACGAAACCATTAATCCGTATTTGGTTATGCTAATCATCATCATTATATGCGTGCCTTGTATGTTTTCCTTCATGCTAGCCTTGGTTAGAAAATTAGCATTTTGGTGGGAATTTTTTTCCCTTCCCACTTTTATACTACGGACTACTACTAATCCCTCTGTCCCTAAAAGATTGTTCCACTTACTTTTTCTCATCTCTCGAGAAAAATCTTTAAATGAAAATATCTTGACATACGTATAATAAAAAATTATAAGCATTGTATATTAAAAAAATATACATTGAGCCGAATCAAACGAGATCCCATTTGACTATATTTTTCCTTACATGTTTAAAATTATAGAGAGTCAAAATTACCAAATGAACAGTTGCAAAAGTCAATATGGGGCAATCTTTAAGGCACGGAGGGAGTATTATATTAATTGGTTCCTTTTCTTTTACTCCATTTGTCTAATTCTCTCATTGTAAATGTTCCGTGTTGGCATTGTTTACCGTTCATTTAATAACGTTGAGTTTATTTAATTTCATATAGGAGTACTTTATAATGTGGGATCTCATTTAATTCGGCTTGATATGTAGTTTCCAAATATGTAATTTTTTGTTATATACAATTAAAGATATTAATATTGAAAGTTGGGTCTCGGAAAATGTAAAAAAAAAAATTGAGCATTCGTTTTGGAACGAAATGAGTACTTGAAAGACATTTTTTTATAGTGTGTTCTATTGAACTTATATTAGAAAATAAGTTTAAGTTCAGATGAGTTTAATTAAGTGTAATAAGTTCAATAATTTAAATTTTTTACATTTAGCTAACTTATCAGATGCATGAAATAGAAGAGAAATACAAGTCCTAAAAATAGTAAACTACTCTGTATGAAATAGAAAGAGAAATACAAGTCCTAATACAAAAATATACAAAATTATGTACTCACAAGTCACAACACAAGGAGCAAGTTAATTAAAGGGACGAGACAATATAGTGCTCGGTATTTCATTAGTTCCTAAATGTTTGCTATTTAATTATTTTCCTTTGGTATGTTCCCAAAATTAAAGTTTGGTGTATTTCCTTTTAAACTAAACAGTCTCACATGACACACGCACACTCTCTAATTTGTATTCATACCTTAAATATTAACTACACATCAAATACAATTTTTTAATAAGTAAAAATTGATATCTCGTTCTCTTCGGGGAATTAGATGGTCAGGATTGGATTGAATTGAATTGCATTGAATTATCGAATAACTTAAAATATTAAAATTAAGAGCTTGTGTAACAAAAATTTTAAAAAGTTATGTATTCAAAATGTATAAATCGAGACGAATCAAATAAGATCTCACATGACTTTAGAATGGATTGAAATTATAAACTTCTGAAATGTTGCTTAACGTAGAACAGATGTTTGTGCAGGTTTTGTGAACTTATTTTTGAGAAACTTGTGAACTGTGATGCAAATTTTCGTAGCAAGGGGATAATAATGTGAACAAAATATGACAGAAAAGTTGTAACAACTGCAAACTTTGACCACAAGTACTATGTGTTTTGCAATTCAGTTTTGTTTTCTGCGGATTAATTTCATGCAAAATCCAAGCACTTCCCTGAAGCATGTGACACTTCGTATAACTGATAACGTGAAGAAAACGTTGAGCAATTGGCGAGTTACTTGCCAACAAGAAATTGGTGGCTTGGTGCAAATGATGGCAATGTTAGTTCCTAACTCTGAGTTTATGAGTTCAAGACTTCAAAGTCTTCAACTATATATAGCCATTAGTGATACCACTAGAACAATTAAAAGCAAAATAAGCAATGTACTTAAAAGAAAAAAGTACCAAAAGATACTAATTACATAAAGATGAGATTTTTTTTTAATACGTTAAGAAAACTACTAGCTTATTGGCTGGAAATGGGTTACCAACCCATGTAACACATTAACCTTTGTATTTGAGGGGGAGATAAAAGGGAATCCTAAAGTAAGGGGTAAGAGTCGAACCCTACACCGCTATGATGCAAAGTGAATGTAGACATCACTTGCTCTAGTGCGTAACAGAGCTGAAATTATTTTATTTTTTTTTATCACGGGGGCCGAAATCAAACAAGCAATCAAATCAATTGAGCAATAGAATGGTAAAGAGTAAAAAATGTTAAGAATATAACTTGTGAGCCTTGAAACTTAGTTTATAGAAGTATAAACAAGCAATCCAACCAATTAAACTAATATATTTTTATTTTTTTATCTTCAATTAATTAAACTTGACATATACTAATAATTTTTTGCCAAGTGGGAGGCCAAGGCCTCTTGCCAACCCCCCTTGGCTCCGCCCCTAACTCGCTCCACACTACTTCATCTCTTGACATAAAAATGAAAATTTTAAACTAAATAGTACTTCATTGTTTCCTTCTATAATAGTCATCGTACATACTTAATTTTATGTCATATTAACAAATTTTAATTCCAATGAAATTTAAATTCCTATAGTAATATATTTCTAATATCAACCAAATTAAACTAAGGCCCTGTTCTTTAGGACTGAACTATCTAATCTGATCTTATCTGAACTGATTAGGTGGGAGTATTATTTTGTGAGAGTATAAAATTAAAACAAAGCCGAACTGATCTGATCTGAACTCTGATCTGATTATTATAGCTTTTAAGTCCAAAAGAACAGGGCTAACAATACCTAATTCCATTGCAAATTTTGCAATTATCGTTATTAGTTTAGTACGTCATGCAAACCATGCATGCATAAAAACACCTATGACCTACCTATCCCTCATTCCCCATACTAGTTTACTTTATTCTATAAGCCACCTCATTCCAAATAGGCAAATACTGTACTCGTTTAAATGAAGCAAGCTACTACACTAGTGGAGTATTAAATTTCCAAATTTATTGATGTTAATATGTCGTAGACTCGTAGGAAACACAGATTCATTTATAGCAGCGCACCACATTATTGCCAGTTTGCCACAATAACACCATGCAAAATCTGGGAGTTGACAATAAAGCCGTCATCAAAGCATCCAATTTAGTGGTCAAGTCTTACGAACGTGGAACATGAGTTCTCGATTGATGAGTTCAAACCTCATCGTACATATTTGTGAGGATTCTTTATTTTCCACCTTCCGGGTGCGTGTCTCGGTTAAATTGGGTCGGATGACTTGCAATAGAACCCAATTCAAGGCCTAGTATCAAAAAAATATATATATTGCCCTTTGAATCTACTCTAACTTATTTTACTGTAATTTTTAGGTATTTTATCTGATCTATTGTTGCATAGACTTGATTATTTTAGGAAAAAGCTAAAGAGCGTTCTCGAGGCGATGAGGCGACTAGTTAAGAAAGCTAAAAATAGAAATAATTAATTATAATAAATATTAATTATATCGGTTGACGCGTGATTTTAGCATGCATTTCAAGAGAGACAAATGGCTCTATATTTGCCTCAATTTGTTGTAATAGATGTGAGTAATTAAACACTTGAAATAGCTACCTATTTGTTTCTGTTTTTACAAAACCTATCTGTCTCGGTTTTGTGCAAACCGACACAAATGGCTCTATATTTATCTCATTTACATAAACAAAGACACATAGGCTCATTTTTGTAAAAACTAATAAAAATAGGGCTAAAAAAATAACAAAATTTCTACTCGTGAAAAAATGCATTCATGATAGAGGAGTGACCGTTTTCTCAAAAACATAACCAAAAAAAAAAGATATTTTGTGTAAATTTTTTTGATAAAATTAGGGGTATATATGATGGACTACTAAAAATATATGACATTTAAGAAAAATGATATGTCATAAAATCAATTTCTGAAAGAAGAAAGTAGACCCTGTAGAGAAGCAGATAGAGGCTTTCACCATCAATTTAACCTTTATATTCACATGATCCTTTGACATAGTATCAGAATAAGCTAAGCGTGATAAGGTCGCTGTTCGAATCTCATTCACCCCTCATTTCAAAGTGAAACATTTAGCGTTAGATAGTGGGAGCAAGGTTTACACTTCAAGTTTAATGCAAGACCTGGCCTCTAGTGTGAGGGGCTTAATAAAGTATAAAACCAATTTAAGGATTTTAGCCATCAACTTAAACTTTGAGTTAGCCTTTTCACAAAAAAATATTTTTAACAAAATTACAAAACTATCATTTAATTTTCTTGTTATGTTTCTCTGGGTAAGAAATTGAGTATAGAGTATTTCCCTTTATAACCCTAACCTCTTGGTCTTAAACCCAAAGGCATCCTATAAGGATAAGACACTTGTCCTCTATATATTGGTGGGAAAACCCGATTTACGATTTCATATATGGGCCTTAGGTGCCATTGCGTGGCCTAGGCCTTTTGGCCTAATAAATATTCATTGTCTCATTGACACTTGTATGCACTACGTAAGGCCATGTTTATGATTTTGATCAAGTCTTATGACACACGGGTGCCAATGTCACGTACTCCCTCACTCTTTTATTATTTGTAACATTGTATAAATTTTAATTTTGAAATTTGGATTGTTTCTAGCTTTATATATATTGTACTATAAAATATAGTTATAATAATGGATATTTTGATTCGTCTCAATATTTGCTTTTTAAATGAATAATTTATTTGTAGTGGAAGATTTTTTTTATTTAAGGTTCCGTTTACTAAAGTGAAAAAGTTTTTTCTGAAAACTGTTTTTTCTTTTTACTTTGGCTAAATAAAAATGTAAAACTTGGATTGAAAACTCATTTTACACCCTATTGGAGATATTTTCCTACAAATTTGAGAGTAAATCGTATTTTTCGTGCAAGTAAACATTGAAAAATTCCTATGAAAATGAGTTTCCCATAGTAAAATGCTTTAAAATGCTTTTCAAGGAAAATCATTTTACATTAAAAAACGTTTTACACAGAAGTAAACAGACCCTAAATTTGATGTGGAAAATATAATGTAGCAAAAAAAGGATGGAGTATTATCTTTACCTTACTTGAGTAATGTATTTTTTGGTGATTTAGATTATAGAGTTCTCAAAAAGAGTGGCTTAGTGGTGCCCACTCACACCATATGTAATATCCCCTTCCTGCATATGTAGCTCAAAAGAACGGATTTCTTACCCTATATATATAATGCAATTTTATTTTAAAAATGGGGTACAATTGTATTTTCATTTCTCAATTTACAATTAATTAGAGGCAAGATTAGTAAAAAGAGAGCGGCATATATCATATAAGTATATAACAATGCCTAAAAAATAAAGATAAAACATAGAGCTCGCTTGTAAGAAAAAATGTTGTTAAACCAATTGATATACCCTACAACTCATTAATATCCAAAAAAAACTAGGAAAAGGTCAATTGGAAAACAATAAACATGAATCAATAGCAATTTATTCAAATTTAGTTGTTATATTCCTGCCTAATATTTAACTTTGTTATTAACTTAATTAGTGAATTGAAGTGGTGTCTGGTTAATTATGTGTATGTCCAATCCATTGACTTGTATATTACTCTTAGAAGCCTTTGGTAGAAGGTAGGATAAACCAGTTCTTCAATTTGCAAAAGCATCCTTGTTTAGTTGATCATAACTTAATTTTGAAGTTTGTGCTACTTTGTTTCTCTATTAATACAATAAAGTACTTACAACATACCACATATAAATTTAATTTATGTTCCATAAATATAAGTTCTTATGCACTCATTAGGATTGCATAAATATTATACTGAGTACTATTTTTTTTTTTTTAAATAATAAAAATATTTTTCAAAAATGAAGTATAATTTGAAGGAGTATGCAAAATTACAAACAATTTATTATCTTATTAGTTATTAGTGCTTAGTTAATACTACATCCGTTCGAAAATGTTCCTTGCAGTGTTACTCGATTGCTCCATCTTATATATAATTTGGGTTGTGACCAGTAACATGTGAATAATATTTTTCCCTCACCTTATTCCCCTAAATTCACTTATACGTACTGCAATACATTTGTAATTTTAAAATTCTACCAAACGGACCCTGAACATTAATATAACAAAGAAAAGGAAGACGGAACGAAAACCTTTTAATATACTTTAGTACATTTGTAGTTTTGCATAAGATCCTAAAAATTTATTTCCTACGCGTTGCTTTGCATTCATAAAAGAAAACGACGTTAAATTGACTTTGTATACGTCAACTAAAGAAGTCGAGACATTTATATGAAACTGGAAGCAAAGAAATCAACAGAAGCCAATTAAATGCATACTGACAACTTACTACTGTACTCCTTTGGAATTAGATCTCACTATTTTCTTTTCTCCATTTCCTATCTTATGATTTTAACACCTAATTTAACATTAAAATAAAATTAGCAAAAATTCCTTTTATACCCCCTTTCATATATTCTCAACCATTGATTAGGAAATGGATCATCCATTTCCTAAAAAAAATAGAGAGGATCTTGACTCACTACTTTGTGCTCGTATACAAATTTACAATTGGCTGGCTTAGCTTTTACCACACCCACAGTAATACATCAACCACCCGTAAAAATATACTCCTTCCGTCCCTTATTGTTTGACCCATATTGACTTTTGGCATTGTTTATTTGATAACTTTGACTCTCTATAATTTTATACATATAAGAAAAAATATAGTTAAATGGGATCTCATTTGATTCAACTCAATGTATACTTTTTTAATATGTAATTTATATAATTTTTTATCACAATGTATCTAAAGATATTTTCATTTAAAAGTTGTGTCTCGAAAGATGAGAAAAAGTGAATGCGGCAAACAAAAAAAGACAGAGAAAGTACTCTGTAACATTGCCACCAACTACACTAGGTGTTGAATAAGCGTTTTTATATTTATAATAAAAAATTTGTAACAATTTTGGATCAGATTCCAAAATTATGTGTCAACCAATGTAATCGATGTAATTAATGTTTATTGCATAGTACTCCCTCCGTTTATCAAAACCAAGAAATTATTGAGAGTTGGAGAAAAAAAAATAAATGATGATTAAAAGTTGTATAAAAAGTGAAAGAAAGAGTATAAAAAAGAGAGAAAAAGAGGGTAATTTTATTTTATTAAAGTTAGTCAAAAGTAGGAGATAAAGTATAAAAAAATACACTTGAGAATGATAAATTAATAAATGTAGAAGAATAAATGAAAGAAGTGAGTAAATTAAAAAAAAAATCCCAAAAAGAAAAGTGAGTAAATTAAAAATAAACGGAGGGAGTATATAATATTGCGTAGTATAATCAAGTGTAATAAGTTCAATAAGGTTTGATCGGAACCAATCACATGCGATAAGGTTCAATTATTTCTTCTAATCAAGGCTAATCGGGTCCAATCATGTCCAGTAAATTTCAATCATGATTAATACATTCTAATAAGTTTAGGCCTAACAAGTTAACAAAATCGCACCCTAATTCAATTGTTTGACTTGTCAATTATTTCTTCTAATTAGGGTTAATCAGGTCCAATCATGTCCAATAAATTTCAATAATGATTAATTCATTCAAATAAGTTTAGGTCTAGCAAGTTAACAAAATCGCACCCTAATTCCATTGTATGACTTGTCAATAGAAACAAATAAAAATATATTACCATCTTCCATTTAACCATCACTTGACCCACCTTCATCTTCCTCTGTCTCTGTCTCGTATTGCTCTTATTAGCACAATGCGTTTAGTTCTTTAGCCATCCTCCTTCCCTTTTCAGACCTTAGTATATGAAATTTAAAGGAAAAACTAGTGTAAAATGAAAGATTACAATTGATCAGAAAATGACATGAAGGTAGAGGTGCTAAAATAAGATATTGAATGAGAAAAACTTACTTTAATAATCTTCAATTGTTCAAATTTCAGTTAAGAGATCACTATGCAGCAAAACAATTTTCCTGGTGAAACAAGGAGAGCCACTTGTCAGGGTCTCAGGGAACTTGATCTTGATAACCCATTTGTGAGCCTCATCCTTCATGCTGGAACAAAGCTATCTGACTAACAATTAACAATGATCCAACATGGAAGTCAATTTGATTGTCTCAAATGGGTTTCAGGTACCAACATCTCGATATAGTATGACAATGTAACAAATCCTAAATTCCTAACTAATGAAACACCACAAAATCGCGCCAGATCCTCCGTAAGATTCTACTAACTAAGCAATAACACTAAATAGTCCTCCAAATAACAGAAAACTAAAACAACACTAATCAACAGGGCAGCAAGTGCTTCCTCCATACACCAGGATCGGAAATTCAGCATCCCCCAACTCTATCAATTTATCGAGGTGCAGCGTACACTTGTTGTTGGGATGCATCATATTGCGGATAACCAGGCTGAGGTTGGGGCGACAGGGTTTTTCCATAAGGAACAGGTGCACCAGCAGGAGCACTAGCATAACCGCCTGATTGAGGAGCCACCGCTGTCTGATCATAACTAGGTTGTGCTGGAGCTGGCTGGGCATAACCTTGTTGTGCTACAGCAGGTGTAGCACCGTACCCTTGTTGCCCTGCTGCTGCTGCGTAGGCTGATGGATCTACTTGACCCTGATACCCATAAGCTGCGGCATTAGCAGCAGCTGCAGATGGGTCATTGTAAGTTGCCTGTGCAGTAGTTGGGTATTGGCCATAACCGGCAGTTGCTCCAGCGGTTTGAGCATAGGCAGTGGGCTGCTGCCCATAAGCAGGGACAGGCTGGCCCGCTTGCTGCGGGTAGCCCGCTGCAGCAGGTTGGGTCTGGCTATAACCATCATGTGCTACGGGTGCAGAGCCGTAAGGAGCTTGTGGTTGTGGATACTGCTGCTGTGGGGGCATGTTTTGACCATATGGCTGAGCTGCAGAAGCGGGAGTTTGATAAGTTGCTTCTGCAGTAGGCTGACTAGCTGCTTGAGGAGCATAGCCTTGAGGTGGAGCGCCCTGTGATGGCGGCATGCCATAGGGTGGTGGCCTAGCGTACTGTTGTTGGGGTGCATATCCTTGTTGGGGTGGATAACCTTGTCCGGCATAAGGCTGCTGCTGCTGCATCGGAGCCTGTGTATCATACTTTGGTTCACCATATCCGTGACCATAGCTTTGAGCAGGAGGTGCAGTCTGGGAATAAGGAGTAGGATGAGCATAATCTGGGCCCCGAGGCTGGGCATAATTGTAATTTGGCTGAGAATGGGGAGGAGGTCCCATGGATGGAGCAGATGCATGATGGCCTGGCATGTGGGAGGAGTGCGGTGCAGCTGCTGGGGCATTTCCTACATGCCCGCCTCCTTGCCCGTAATAATCATATCCACCACTATGAGACGGTGGCCCTTGAGTAGGTGGTCTTTGCTCCCAGGAACCAAAGCCGCCTCTTGGGGGACCCTGCGGAGGATAATTACCGTAAGGTTGAGGTGGGTACTGCTGATTTTGAGAAGGGTAAGGCCCTCGCTGTGGATAATCGTATGGCATTGTTTGAGCAGGATGAGGACCACGAGCTCCCCATTGAGGCGCGCCACCAGGTGCACGAGGACGGTAGCCCTGCTGGCTGTAATTATTTCCAGAAAATTGTGATGGCCTCCCAGGCAGCTAAAGAAATTCAGAAAAAGAGATTAACAATTAAAAATTAGTTCATAAAATCACAATTTAGCTGATCAGATATAAACAAAAGTGCTTATACAAAGTACATCATGTGACTACCGAATTGCAAAATATCATGATCACTCAAGAGGTAACAGTTAAACATCAGAAGATCAATAGCAAGATCAACAGCAGATTTGTTTTCCTAGTAAGATAAGTACAAGAACCACAACCAGGATAGGAAAAAGTCCAATTTACAATATTTACAACCATCATTCATATTTAATATGAAAAAATGAGAAATAAAGGAAAAGGTAATATAAATAATCCTAACTTATAATCCTTCTTCCCAAATTAATTCCAACTTTTGATTATTCATGAATAATCTTAACTTTAGGAGTAATCTTCTCAAAATAATCCAGTGTTAATTTTTTGCCTTTGTCAATCCATTTCGAGTGTATGTTTAGCAAGTAAGGAGTTTGGACTATTTTTGAGATGTTTCCACTAAAAAGTTGAGATTATTCTAGAATAATCGACAATTGGGATTATTTTGAGAAAAAATTGAAAGTTGGGATTATTATATCAAATTTTCCAAAAAATAAACACATATACAGATGTACTGAAAAGAATGAATGATAGCATGCCACTCAAAAACAGGACTACTCAAAGAAAACCCTTTGTACACAAGTATATGCAAATAGATTAATACTCAAACCCTTTGTACTCGGAAATTATAATCAGTTGCAGTATATTGACAAGCTTTGACCTCCTTAAATTGAACCATGAAATTTTCAACACAACATGAACAGAATAAGTGGAGATGTTTTTCCACTACTTATCACCTCAAAACTTACTATTATTGTGACATGACGAAGAAAGAGCAGGATATCAAAATCTTTTCTAGACCAGTACCAGTGGCAAGCTTCACCCAGAAATAAAGTAACCATTTATGTCACTAACGAAGAATAATAATAAATCTGCATGCCTCACATTCTCCAAGTATTTGCCTGATACAGAATGAAATTGCATGCATCCAATGTGAAGAATAACATGCAAAAAAAAAAAAGGTGACATGTGATAGTCTTTATATCATGGGACTTTGATGTTCAATACTCTCATCCATAATAACAGGAAGACCACCAGCCAAATTTGCTATCTATTAATACATGATTATGGACATGGGGAACCAGAGAACACTGATGTCCACACAACATACTCTTGTTAAAATCATTGTTTTCAGTTTCTAAGTCTCAAAGCAATCTTACCAACTAGTAAAATCCAGCAATTGCGAGACTTAACGCCTGATACCTCTCTTCGGTGGACGACACTGAATTTTGGTTGCCTACTGATACACCAAGAAAGGAATGCTGACCGCATTGGAAAGGCCATATCTGCATTTTTAAAGCCAACCAGTTCGCTGTCGGAACTTTCAACATATATAAAGATGCTAACCGATATTTGGATGGAACAAAAGATTTTCCAGTTGCAGCAAGTGACCTTGGCATGGATCATGTATCATTTTGCAGGACTCTCATCAATGTCACTCAAATAGATCACTCTCTAGTCAGTATAATCTACATCATGGTGAAACCCCCCCCCCCCTTCATTCAGCAACTACATATCAAGACATGTATACTACCCATGACAAACAAATTCAACCTCTTCATAGCCAAGTTCATGCCATAGATCATTTATCGCGCCATAACAAGAAGGCATAAAGGAAGATGCTTCAACACAACAACGCAAAAAGGACTAGATGCTTCAACATGAACCTAATTGATATTTGAAACTACCCAGAAACCAAAACCAGGTCAACAAAAAAAAGAATTCAGAACACAAGGTTTCTCAGTAGTATTTTCAATTTTTGATCTTTCAGCATGCTTATAGCCATCGCGTAAGGGCTTAAGAAGAAGCATTGCTTCTTGAATAATACAAATTCTAAACCTGGTAAAGTAATTTTTAAAACTGTTACATGAATGTAGAAAGTTTCCTGACAGCTCATATATATCAAATATATATATATCCCAAGTAAACGATGGACACCAAAAGGATAATTTAATGATAAAGATGTAGCTTTTGATCAAATATATAATTACAGATAAGAGGTGGCTTTGTTGAAGAAACAGGAGACATATCAGAAAGATTTAATATCTGGTGAGAAAGACAAGAAGAGACAACATATCTAAGGATGCATCATTTAAAGTAAGGAACCGAGAACAAACGCACAAGTGTACAGCAATAAATCTAAGGATGCATCCCTACCGACGCACTTCCTCCCGGGAAAATTCCAATGAAAATCAAAAATTAGACCCCATCAATTATTTAATACAAGAAAAACACTATGGATTCCTTGCGTAAAAATGAAAAACTTCCATTTCGGGGCTTAGGGAAACAAGCATCGTAGATTCAAGATTCACAAACTGAACAACATAACCTCAAATCAGACATGCCATCTCACATGATAATCTTTATTCATAATGACATAGTAAACGTGGTTGATCAAATCACAAATGTAGACCTAGATTATTGCAACATAAACCCCAAAAACAAATATAAAACCTCAAAAAACGGCAATAAACATCGAATTACAATATGGTCGTTGATTCTTTGAATACCTGGTTCATAACCTCCATTATGAGTTCTCTGGCCATGTCTACTTGTTTCTTGTCACCGGTCACTTTCACCTTCTTCTCTTTAGATTGATCCCCGGATTGACTTTGCGGTATCAACTATAGGCAAAGATTACAAGGCAAGTCAGAAAATTGCCTAGCTGGAATGCAGTACTACATTATACCAATAAAAGCTACATCAAGTACCTGAATTCTTGCACCAGATCTGGTCTGCAAATTCCTAATTGTTTCCCCGCCCTTGCCTATTATTAAACCAACCTGCATCACAAGTACTATGTGTAAGCACAAATCACAGCATACAAAGGGATTAAGGGAGTATTAGTACCCCCTCCCTTCTCTAATTGTAGAAACAATTTGATTTATGCACTGTCTGTTCATATACTCCGTTTACCACCTTTAGTGGTCTATAAATAATCATTTGGGGTCTTGTTTGATTAATATTGGTGTAAAATTTCTTATTACAAACTTCTTATAATTTTTATTCATCAACAATCAGCAATATTAATGGTCATATATGTGCATTAGAAATGAGAAAGTTAAAGTATGCAACTAGAGTATGGAAGAATTATACGAAGTAAGATAATTACAAGACTACATCTGATCATTAAACAAGACCTACAATGGTTCCACTATGCTTGGTACTTTGTTTACAACATGTGCCTACTCTTGCTTTAGATGGCTATTAAGAGGGGTATTTTTCCTTTTAGTATAACAGAGGTAATTTAATTAGACTAATCATGTAGATATTGAATAATGATTCTACGGTCTTGTTTCTAAATCTTAGGCTCTTAGCAAACATAGATTCAATTCCAAATCATCACATAGATTCACAGCACATTAGCCAAACATCAAATTTTTCATTATTCTATTTATAATCAATTTGTTAGTGTAAATCCGTATAATTTAAGGATACTAACAAGGTAAAAAATAAATTTACTTTGTCACCAGGAACAGGTATCTCGACTTCTAAAGATCCTGCAGTAATTGCAGCAGTAAAACCCCTAGCTACAAGTGATGGTGAACCTCCTGCATCAGCCTGCAGAAAATGTACAAAAGTTACACATACACACACAAACACAAAACAACACAGCTTAAAAGGGAAATTATACGGGGAAGCATCGCAATTAGTGTGCACACACCGCCAACAATAAAAAAAAATCAGTCACAGACTCGGTCTATCTCCAACAAATTCAAAGAAAAAATATTCCTTGGCATAAATTAAAGCATGGCCACTAAGCTGTTTCCACCATTATTTGTTGTGGGAGTAATTGGTGGATGTTTAGAACCAATCTAGGCAGCCTCCCACACCCCCAAATTAGTTTACCTCAAGCTCAATCTTCTGTCAAAGCATATGTCAATATGACAGTGTAGGTGCATTCCCATCTACACACAATTTCCTACAAATCCGCACTCAAAGAAAAATATTGCCAATTGCACCTAAAAAATAGGGCCCTATTCTTTGGGACTTAATTTCTAAAATTTCACTTAAGTTGAATTCAAACAACTTAAATTCTGTTGGCCTCAAACAAAAAAATAAATAAATCAATTTAGTTCAATTCAATTAAGCTCCTGTTAAGTCTAGGGTTTACTTTAATTCAATTCAGATTAATTCAGTCCAAAAAAAATAATAATAACTTATTCCTCAAAAAAAAAAAGGCTTAGGTCCCTCCATAACTTGATGCCAATAAACAATTAAACATAGACTACCATCTCCAACAAATTTCAATAGAGAAATCAATTAAAAGCCAACGGGGACAAAAAATCTAGCAAGAAGTAGCTAACTAATGAGCGTGTTTGAAAGGGTAATAGTTTTAAAAAAATTGCAATTCAAAAAATGGCCTATTGACCAAGTAGTAATTAAGAAATTATCTCTTAAATAACAAAAATCAAGTGGAAAAAGGAGCTTGTACAAGTTTACATAGTTGAAGTAAGCTAACATAAATATATTTGGATCCAATGTCGGGTAAGGCCATAGGGCAAACAAAATTAATTCACAAGAGAAATTTCCAATAAGGTCAGACAGCAGGTGAAAAGAATGATGTGTGGTGATAAACATATGCACATAGCACCTTGCAACTGCCATTAAGTTCAATAAATATATTTAAAAAAAAAAAAGAGGTTACTGGCAAACAAGACCTCCAAAACCTGGTCATGATAAACCAATACCAGAGAACCAGAACAACCGACAGAACAAGTGCAATAGAATAGCAACAAGCAAAATCAGAAAGGAATTCATTATTATATCTGCAATGAACCACCTCCGCTATAACATCCTTTATAAGTCTTTCAGCCTTGTTTAAACTTTCAAGTGTCCCCACAAGTTCAACTGGCCTAGATGGGGCCCGTGGATCAGCATCAGCATCTCTGGTGATTTGGATTTTAGCACCAGAATTTAACTGTAAAAAGCGTATTGTATCTCCAGATTTGCCTATAAGAACTCCAACCTGCAAGATTGCAGATTATAAACAATAAGCATCAGCAAACCAGCTGCCGTCGATCACTCAACCCCAGCAGTAGATGCTACGGACTACGAGTATTTTATAAATTTGGTTGGATCATTTTGCTTTCTTTCATCAAAAGATTCAAAACTCAAGCAAAAGAGCTACATCTTTACATCTTTAAGGCATAATAGAGACCAGAGCATCCAGCAAGTCTTAGAAGAAAAAAAAACAAAAAAAAAAAACATAGCAAGATATTTTGAACATAACTTTAAACAAGATTAGAATATCACCATCAGTCCAGGCTAACTTTATCAAGCATGATTGAAAATCCAGTCAAGGGAAAAAAAGGGTCCAAAGTCCCCTACATCTAAGACACAAAAGATAGGATAATCTCTCCACTATCTGCAATTCTCCATCATATGAGAGATCACACCGTACAAAGTCTCTCTTTTAAGTTTCAACCCTCTCATTCCCTCTAATATGAGTAATATCTACTCATGGTTACATTATAAGTAGTATGACTGCTAGATCATGTAATGGACATAGAATAAATCTGTATAGCCTAATCATATCATGTTGATGAACCGATGACACTTAAACAGTTACACCCCCCAGCCCCCACTCTAAATAGCATTAATAACTCAGTTCAATAAGGAGTCATTGGAATATGACACTGATGAAGCAACAGGCTCTGCATCTGTGGTGCCTATTCTCTGATCTCCCAATGTTTGCAAATTTTTTTATTAAAAAAACAAAAAGATAATTTCATATATCGGTTATTTGAAAGTTGAAACAAAAATCAGGGAAGGGGATTCTTCAGCGCTCAGCAGAAAGTGAGTGACACGAACAGTTCATTGTCACAGGGGTTTAGAGAAGGTCGTTTTAAGAACATGATCATCCATTTCAGACAAACAATATCTATAACTATATACTAAAACAGAAAATGATGATGTCATCATATGTCACGTGTTAAATTCTATAAAAATTTCCCTCAAACTCATCATGACGTCACTTTCCTTCTAATTTTAATTCTCTCAATTTTTAAGATTAACTAATAAATGTTTCCTAACAAATTTAATGAGAATGAGAATATGACTACATTTTCTCCATAAAAGCAATAAATAACATATTCTTATAAGAACAAATTAGATAAATCTTGCATCGCACGGGCTAACCTAGTCAAGCAAGAAAGTAAAGGCTATTGCAATAAGCTAAAAAAAACACCTTGTTATTTGGAATTTCAATTTTACGAGAAGTGCCTTTTGTATCAGAATCAGAATAATGTTGCTCAGAAGCAACATCACCTTGTTCTGTGGCTTCCACAGCAGACTTTTCAGCACTTTCTAACTGAACATTCTCAGAAGAAGGCAAATCAGCGTCTTTCTTTTCAGACTGATCTTCTAGGGCATCAACTTTCTGCTCGCTCTCTGCAAAAGATTGCTCTTCATTCACCTCTTCTATGCCCTCCTTAACACCTGCCTGATCATCAACAACTGTTTCAGCATTCTCAACGGCTACGTCTGTTTCACCATTCAACACAGCATCCCCATTATCCTCCTCAACCTTGTGTCCATTCTCACTTGCTGTGTTCAGTTCACCAATGACAAAGAACACAATGTCAGCACTGATGTACAAAACACATAACAAACGAGGTTTCGTATTTTCAGCATATTTTTACTTTAGCCCACCAAGAGCTGAGCGCCCTAACTCTTTACTGTGATACTCCAAAATAATGTCAAACATATATATATTCAAAAGTAAAGACAAATAAATTCCAACATAAAAGAGACAATAAATTCTGACATGAGAGCTAGAGAGAAAAAGAGTGACTTGGAGCTCAATTTTCATCTGAAATTGAAGAAGGGACAAATGCAAGATTTTGCCCAAAAAAAACAAATTGGCTAAGCAATAAAGAAGGTTATTGAGACTAATGCAAAAATCAAGATAATAACCTAACAGCTCCTGTAATATACTAAAGGGAACACGAATTAAATCAAAAGAACATAATAATATCCTGAATTAAAACGTCACAGTTTATGTCTAAGCAAGACCGAAATAAAAATAAAAGAAGAAGAAAGAGAAAAAAAATAATAAAATAAATGAACCTAAAGAATCAGGCTGCTCATCCAGGCGAGGGCGTTTAGCAGGTTCTTCTTCGCCATTTTCACCTTCAATGTCCTCCTTGTGTTCGCCATCAAGTTCTGCGGATGCGTCGGGTGCTTTTACATCAGGAGAAGGCTCCTCCAAATCTTCGAGCTTGCGTTTATGGTGCTGATCAGTAGGAGCTTCAGGGTTGACTGTAACAGCAGCTTCGTCCGCCATTAATGGATCTCAAAAAGGAAAGAAGGAACAAAATGATGGAGAACAGAGAATTAGGGTTTACGAATGGTGGGAGGTAGAAGGAGAGAGAGAAGAGAAAATTAAGACAGTAATGACTAATGAGAGTATACAGAGAGAGTGAGGATTATATAAGGGACGAAGGAAATTTGGAGATATTTTCAGACCAAGTGTGAGGAGAGGAAATGAACACTCTGAAATTGATGGCTTTTGCTGTGTTTTTTATTTGGGTTTGTTTGTTGTCTGGGCTTATGTTGTTGTGCTTTTGGGCTACTGTGTTTCTTTCGCTTTTGGGCTTAGTACCTTAAGAAAATTGTAATAACAAATTCCCAATAATTTTGGGTTTGCATGTTCATGTGATGTTAGGGTACACATTTCATAGACTTATGGTGCGTTTAATTTATCTGAATTTTTTAATCTGATTTGAATTTTTCTAATTTTTTCTGATCTAATTTGATCTGATTTTTTTTATCTGTTCTTGTCTGATCTGAATTTTTCTTATCAGAATTTTTTTATTGTCGTTATAATTTTCTAACCTAATCTGAAATTTTATAATCTGATCTAATTTGAATTTTTTTATTTGGTCTAATATGAACTTTTCTAATCTGATCTGAATTTTCTGAAAATAAGCAAATGAATGCTTATTTAAGTTGAATCAAAGCCATCCTTAGAGATGAGTATGTGGTAGTAAGAAGGTTGGGTCGGAACCATGTTAAGGTGTGGGTAGTGGTGTTAGTGTAATTAAGGAACAAAATTGATCACGAAATAGATAGTCTATGTCCATTCTCGTGCTAGTCCAAATGGTTCAGAAGATTGTCAACTCCTCTTTGAAGTTTAGACTTTAAAACAACTAGGTTAACGGATTGGCCCGATATGAAACAATCTAGAACCACACTGATGGAATAGAAGTTTAACCCATGATAATCCTATCCAATGGACCGAGTAAGTACAAGTTTATTTTTCAAGTGATGATTAAATCAAACTTTGTTGGGTTGATAATTTGGTATTGATGAATCACCACTGCACTTTATGGCTTCACACTTACTTATATTTTGACATTTTTTTAGCATTACAAAGCGTTGGCATACATACTGCACATATATCTAGTAACCAAGATTGTGGCTAGGTCATGACAAGGTTTGACCAGGGTTCTACTAACATTAATAATTTTAACAAAAGCTCAAGAGTTACAAATGGATATGATGTCAAGTAGGGTTCATAGTTCACTTGAGCTTGTGATGGGGTTGTTGATGACAAGCGCTAATTTTTTGCAATTTGCAATAATAGTCCCAATGTTGGCACATATCCTTAAATTTTGTAATTCCATCCTTACATATACAATTTAAAAAGCCCCAATCACAACTAACTATTCATTTTGAACAGTTAATGATCTTAACGGTTCATTCTCCTCTTCTTACGTCATTTTGCACTGTTGAAGCATCCGACGGTCTCCCTCTTCCCTCGTCATTTTCATTTCCATTAGAAACCCTAGAAACCCTCATTCTCCTCCATTTTCGTCTCTCTACTCCAACCTCCTCCTCTCTCTCTTGTCTACACATCTCTATCCTCCTTTGCTTTCCTTCGTCATCAATAACCTCCTCCTCTGCGATTTACCTTCGTAATCTCAATCCTCCAACTCCATCAAATCGAAATCAGTCTCTTGCTTTTGGTTCTCCATCGAAGTGCACAGAGTTCTCCATTGAAGTTGGCTCTATCAAAGTCCATTTATGCAGTTTCTGAGGTAACGTTATTTGTTTTACTTTTTTTTTTAGTTCTTTTTTAGTTCTGATATTTGTACGATGAGTGTATCTGAATGTTTTGTAATTTGTTTATCTTGCCAAGCTCTAAGATCGATTTTTATTCCAGATTTTGGGAGCCAACATTTGAGGGCTGCCATAGTTTGGTTGCTCAAGTTCCTGTTGTTGCAGCAGCTTATGTTTATCGAGGTCAGTACACCTTCAATTAGATATGTAAAGATGTGTTATTGGAGCCTAAAGGTATATACTCCTTTAATTCATGGATGGAAAAGGCTAAATTTAAGTGGCGGTTTTGAAAAAAGAAAATTAGCTTATAAGTAGGAGAAAAAAGGTAGCAAAGATTGTAGAGTTGCTTTGTATTCTTGTTGCATGCCTGCATATAATGCAGAGTAATTGATATGCAATTAAGGTGAATGTTAAAACATCTTTGGTATTATTAATATTATTAGTGGTAGTAACATTGTTATTATTATTATTGTTGTGGATATCATTATTATATTAACAAAGCTCTGCATTTTTTCTTTCCTATGGTCTAAATAATGTTAGGGTGTCCATTGTATCTTACTTCTACTTTGTTCAAGGCTCTGCATTTTTACTTTCCTATGGTAAACAAACAATTTTAGGGTTTCGATTATATCTTACGTCTACTTTGTTCAACATTTGTAGAACGATAATTCCAACCCCGCAATCAATTTCCTCTTCTTCTCTCATCCTCCATGAGGGTAAGTTTTAATTTATTTATTTTTGGTTTTTTCCTCTATTGTTTCATTTTCTTACACTATTTTGATTTTTCTAGATTTCTATGTTTACTTAGGGTTTATTTCTCCAGTCTGCTTCTATTCCTCCATGGAAGCGATTTCATAGGTTTCTGTTTTTAGTTCGTCCTCCCTAGAAGGCTAGAAGCAAATGCTGAGATTAGTTTTTTTTTTTAACCTTCATTTTTTTTTTATTCCTATGATATGCAAACAATGCTGTAGTTTTAACCCTTAAAGTTTGAAATTATTTTTTTCTTTGCATTTAGGTTTGAAATTATTCGTTGTTGTTTTAATCTCAGACAATTTACCTATTGAAGGTTCTATTTTTTAAGGTACTTTGTTAGCTTATGATAATTTTTAAAATTTAAGTGACATCCTTATCCTTATTCCTTAAAAACCCCAATAACCTCGTACTATTCGTTTTGAATAGTAATGTGATCCCGCGGTTGATTACTTTCCTCATTACATCATCCTCAACTGTTTCTTACTGTATAGCTCATCTAATGATGGATATGGAAGCACTAATTTCTCGACTTCCTTTACCCCTCTTCATTCATAGATCCAAAAAAGGGATGCTAGGGTTTCCTTTTTTCCCTTTCTTTGGACCTTTTTGATTGAATTAGATTATGATTTAAGCTTTTCTTTAGCCGACCACACTTATGGGGATAAGGCTTTGATTAATTGATTGATTGATTGATTTAGCTTTGGCTATGTTGTTTCTTAACTTCTCCCTTTTTTGAATCTTTCTCTTTCGTGGTGTGCCTGTAGCTTCAGCTCCATTGAAATCGATTTTATCTCTCTTTGATGATTGTTTTACGTTTTTGGAACATTAGCTTAAAAAGTTGCTACATTTATTTGTTGATTGCTTACGATTTTCTAGTGTTACATTTTTTAACAGCTGCTTAAAAAGTTGCTACATTTATTTGTTGATTGCTTAGGCATTTTCGTATTTTCTTATTTCTTATGCTTTTGGTTGATTAGTTTTGAGTAATTATGTAGATATGATATGTATTGGATGTATTTCTGTGTTTTTAGGGATTTAAATTGTTGTATATTTTCCATATGGATAGCATATGTACCTTTAAATGATATAATTTAGTTGTATGATTTGCATTCTCTCAATTCTTACTTTCATTTGTTGTTTCTTTCTGTTCTTTCAGTTAAGCCATTGACTTTGGCATTTCCATTTTTATGATGAGTGCATTTTGTGGGTTTCAAGGTAAAAGTTAAACTTTTATACATATGATAAGCATTTGGAATATTTATGTGTTTTGAGGGTTTTGAATCATTGTATATTTCTGTGTTTTCAAGCTTATATAGCTATTCTAGAAAATAAATAGGAAACATGGTTTACAGAAAAAAATTGATCGTTAAGATAACTTTACCATGCAATAGATTGCAATATTTTGTTTAGTGCAAGAAAAGAAATGGAGTTGACTGCAACATATCATTAGTAATGTTCCTTATAGCATACTTCCAGCAGGTTTATGATACTAACTTGGACTCAATTCAGCCGAATTTAAGATACATTTACTGTTTTACCCGAAGGTCAAAATATTTCTATTCTCTAATATAACAAATACTTACTTGAGCTCAATTTACTTATACTTATATGATATCACTTCTATTCAAGTTGACTTACAACTTTGTCTTTAAATTTGGTACCTGACATGCCTACAATTTAAACAAACTGGTAGTTTAAGAAAAACTAACAAGCTCATTTTATTATTGTTGTGAGTTTTCGGTATTTGATATTGAGTACGGTTCTTTCTTGATGATTGATCAAAGGTTTTTGTCAATTTTGTCGTAAAAGGAAAACATAGGACAAAAGAACAAGGATATTCAGGAGAATAGCTATAAATTTGTTATGAAGAATTATATAGGTTTGACTAAAAAATGCTTCCTGTGTAATTTTTTTTTGAAAAGATTATATTTATTTACTTTTGTCAAAATAATCTACAAAGTGGACAATGAGTGCAGTGCCTATGAATTTTCGTTTGCAAATCGATTTTATACAACTTCTTCAAAGAGTCCCACTTTTGAAGTTCTTCCAACATCCAAAGGTCGAATATAAGCTGCTTTTTGGCTAATATATATTTTTGATCAAAATTCAGTTTGATTCTGAGATGATATTTGAGCTGTTTTTTCTGTCTACTACTGATGTCATTTGACCTTTCATTAGCTGCGCCCCTCCTCAGCATTATATCTTCAGGACATGATAGACATGGTTAATGTTACTATTGACATCAATTATTTCATATTATTGTTGTTATTATGGAAATTTTGTGAGAAAAGACATTTTAAAACATTCATTTGTGAGAAAAGACCTTATAAAAAAATTTTTGTGAGCAGGGACCTAAAACAAAAAAAAAGTTGCAAAGAGGGACCTTACCTCTATTTTCCGACGTTGACTGTGAATCTTCGGCGTTGACTCACTATTTCCCTCCAATTTTGCACGAATCCTTTCGTATTTAAAGGGGTAAGAGATGAGGAAACCCAAATTCAGAAAAAGAGAATTTTAGATGTTAGAAGGAAGTGTTAATGTAGGGTTTATGTAGATGAATTTAGGAGGGAAAATGGAGGGGGTGGAGGAAAAAGGAATTTATAGTGAAAAGAAAAGGAAAGGCTAAATAGAGAAGAAAGGATTCGTCGAAAATTGGAGGGAAATAGCGAGTCAACGCTGGAAATTCACAGTCAACGTCGGAAAATAGAGGTAAGGTCCCTCCTTGCAATTTTTTTTTTGTTTTAGGTCCCTGTTCACAACAAATTTTTTATAAGGTCTTTTCTTACAAAAAGAATGTTTTATAAGGTCTTTTCTGACAAATTTTCCTATTATTATTATTTGGGTCATATCTTTTTTATGATTAAGCATGCAAAATGAAGTTGTTGGAGATGATTTTGGTAATGTTAAATCCAATTTGGGTGCTGCATTTTTTGAGAGATTATCAAGAATTATCAAGGATTTTTGTTGAGGAATTATCAGGAATTCGATCAACCTCAATGAAGGATTCAACCTTCTTTTTTAGCTTATGATTTCACTATATCAACCAAACGGCTCTCTCGAGAAAAAAAAAGTTGTATTGGTGCCATTCCTTCTTAATTACTTCCTTTATCATTTATAATTGCAATATATCGTTAATGCAGGGTTAGTTAGTGCAGAGCTTTTAAGGAGGATGAGTGATAGAGATACAGAAACCAATATGATAGGAGAATTATATAAGATACATAGCCAAATTTTGTATTGGTGCCATTATTATGCAACTTCCAAATGAGGAAATTGTTACAATTATTTAGATACTAAGTTTCGGCTATTATTTGAATTTGGATGAAGTCAATGAAGTAATCTGAATTTTATGAAGGTGATAACTAAGTGAAATAGGTTGGCTTATGAGGGTAAAAGTGCAAGAGATTATCTAGAGAATGATTATTTGGGAATTGGTGGTATGTACTGGAATTAGATTAAGGTTTTTGAGTGGAGGATTTAGGCTCCGTTTATTAGAGCGAAAAATATTTTTCTGAAAATACCTTTCCTCATTTTATACTGTTTACTTTGGATGAAAAATTAAAATGTAAAACTTGGGCCGAAAATGCATTTTACACCTTACTAAAAATATTTTCCTCCAAATTTGAGAGGAATACGTATATTGGAAAATTTCTATGAAAATGAGTTTTACATCTTAAAATGTTTTTTCATGGAAAATCATTTTGCATCGAAAACCTTTTTACACCAAAGTAAACGGAACCTTAGAGCACTTTAGGAAGCAATTTTAAGATAGTGGGGGAGGATTTGGTGCTTGAGAGAGCTTAGGTGAAAAAGTTGTTCACAAATTATTTTGAATTTCATGAATAATGACATAGAATAACGTGGTTTAGGATGATCTTTCAATAAAAAAAGTATTGTATTAACCTTGATGTGAAGGCTTCAAAGGCTTTGATTTTGATACTTTCTTCAAATTATCAAACTATGAAGTATGAAACAATTGTATTCATATTTAGTCTTTTCCTTAAGTTAGATATTTTGGGATTTAAGGCATTATTGTTGTTGTGGTACGTCATTTGGTTTTATTTTCTTCATTTTGATGCTTATTGAAGGGAACTCATGCATTTTAAAAGTGTAGTCTTATATGTTTAGTTAAAAATCCCATATTTTCAATTATAAAGTTCTCTACACAACTGATATTATGGTTTTCATTTTTTCGGTAAAACTCTTCCACTGCGTACAAGTTGAAAGCTGCTATCCATGAACAACTAAAGCTAAAAATATGTTCAACCACCATTAATAGTTTATAATCACTTTGCTTTTGTAATAGTGCTTTATAAATATGTATACAACTAATTTACCTTTTTAATATCACTTAAGTATGTAACTACTACACTACGGCTACGAGATTCCTATCTACATCTAATGTATTTTACACAACAACATCATAGCAGTTTGCATCACTCAACACTGCATCATCGGACTAAAAATCACCCTTTGAGGAACCACTTATTTAATGTATTTTACACAACAATATCATAGCAGCCTGCATCATTCAACACTACATATCATCGAATTGTAAATCACCCTTTGGGGCGCCGCGCGCATCGCGCTCGGAGCCACACTAGTACCAATAAATAGCATAAGTGTTGAGCATGTAATAGGGGTGATGGTGGCTATTTTCCATACATCCATGGAAATAATTATTCTGTGACACAATATTTTTGACAACTTTTGAATGCATCATTTTAAAAAAAAGGAAGGGCATATTGGACTTAAATATAATGTAAGCTAGTTTATTAGCTACATATTGTTAATTATGTTTGAAAAAAGATCATGATTGTCTTAATAAATCAAACTAGAAAAAACAAGTAACAACATAAGGAAATCATTAATGTGCTATTTCAATGAATGTTTGGAAATTTCTGATTGAAGGAGACAAATTAGCTATTATTAATGCAGTAAAACACATTTGGCAAATTTCTTGGAAAATTCATACATTAATCCAAGACACCCTCCTAGACAAATATAAATTCAATCATTATACTATTAATAATGCTTATAGAGAAGTATATCAAGTAGGTGACTATTTAGCAAACATGGCATAATTATGATAAATTGAGGTGTTGGATTCACCCATTCGATCGTCACCTTTCCTTAATCATCCTCCGTAAGGATGCGTATGGTTGGCCTTGCGAAAGAGGTTGATTGATTTTCCTTCCACACCACACACACACAAAAAAAAAAAAACCATAACTTGAATTGTGTTAGAAAGTAATGATCTGTTGCATTATAATATGTCCGAACATGACAACAAAATAAAAAAAATGATCAACCAAAGTTTTAAGAATTCTAACATAAACTAACTATTCATAAAATGGTCAATGAATTATGAATCCGCTAATTTAGATTATAAATCTTCTAGCCCACAATTTGTATGCCACATATGTGTCACTCTTTTTTATTGAGTTTTTTTTTGGAACTATGACCCATTATTTCTATAATAATATTAAAAATTTATAATATACTTAGCTAAAATCACCTATTGAGAATTAATGGAACACATTAGTACCCAAATTAGTGGCATAGAGTATGAATGTTCCGAATTTATTTGAAATGAATTGAATTAAATTAAACTGTATCTTATATTCAGCATGGGATGACCTAAATTAAACTAAACTAAATCTGTCTGGAATTAAGTCCAAAAGAATGTGACATTAAACTCACTAGAGATACTACTTTTAACACACGATATTTCTATATACCAAAATAATTCATGCAATATAAGAACAAATATTGCCCGCTCAAAATATAATATAACCCACAAAATAAGTACTATATGTCTCATTATCTTTGCCCCATTTTTTCAATTTTATTTATCCCAATTTTTTTCCCAATTTTTTTTTATTATGTATATACTTCTTCTCAATTATTCTTTCTATGTACCACAGCATACATCACCCTTTTAAAACCAATCCTTAGTTTGGGGAAGAATGGTTGGTGCTAAGGACTAGCTTGTAATTTTGTAAAATTGCAAGCTACAAGCTCAGCCATTGTGGAAGAATTGAACTTGTAGCTTGTGTTGGAACAAATTATGCTACTTATCTGAAGATTGAAGAACAAAAGCCACGAAGTGGTTATGTCCACTATCCTAAAAGACAATTCCGCGCTACCCCGGTGCAGTATAACATAAGCGATCTCCCTCTAGGATTAGCATGACGTCAGAGTTTGTGTGCATGCACAAAAACCGACTGGAACCCAAGTGTTTATCGATTTCAGTGTGTTTTGTAGACTAAGTGGTGCACTGACTTCATAGGGGAGGCAATTAGTATAGGGTTTTTGCTGATGCCGAATGGTTAGAGAAAATCAAAGAGATGATTTTGGGATTTCTGTTATAATTACGGTTGGAAAATATATTAATGTCGTAATAAAAATTAACTTAAACAATTTTGAGAATAAAAAATAAATAAAATTGGTCCAAGGTCCAAAAAAATAAACAGACCACACATCACTCTCACACCCTCGCACGAATTTGTGAAGAATGCATACCAATTCATCATTAGCTCACTCAACTAAAGTATACCAACATGCTCTAATTAATATGCAAGTGAAAACACTAGTCATTTCCCAATGTGGGATTGTAACTTATCTTTTCTTGGGCTTCACATTAATGTTGGTATTTAATTAAAAAAAAATACTTCGATTGTAAGGAGATTTGAACATGGATCTTTTGTATAGAAATGTTAGATAGTTATCAACTCAACTCTATTTATATGTTGAATGTAAATATGCTTATTTATACTATATTGTTTAGGAAAAATAAAGAAAGACAAAAAATATTATTTAAAATAAAAATGGAAGAAGTTAGCACACAAGAGCTTTGCTCTAACACAATGGTTTTTGACTAATTGAATTGCAATTCTTCCACAAAATCTATCTACAATCTAAAATATATAATTTCCAATTTATTTTGTTCATCATGATACCTAGATTTGTTATTTGTGTTTTCTCATACAATTAACGTTTGATCTGCAATGCAAATTTAGGGTGATTTTGCCAACTCGAGTTTGTTTCGGTTGTTCTTGGTGTTTCAACAAACGGCAGTTACCATCCGTGCCAAAAGGTTTGTTAATTATAGCGCCTTTATCAATGCACTATAAAAACAAACTGTTGGACCTGGGGCAACACCCGGGCAAAAAAACTAGTTGAAATATTAAAAGTAGCATGTGGGGTCAATTTCAAGATACAAAGCTACATGGATTGCAGCTTGCCGTTGTGGTTAGTTGTAGCTTAAAAAGTATGCAGCTAAAAAATGACATGTCAAACAAAATTACAAGGTTTGTAGTCCAATATTGACCTATTGTGGATGCTCTAAGCCTAAATTTAAGTATTACCTCTGTTTTTTTTATTTGCAACAAACTCATTTGCATGTTTTTTGAGAAATAAATTTAATAAAATAAACGGACAAATTAATTTTTAAAAAATTTACACCAGTAACCTCTAAATCTCCCTTTTGTTTGTGTTTAAATTATGTTAATTAATTTATATGTTTAACACGTGCAAAACCATTTGATGCAAGTAAAAAGAAACAAAAAAAAGTATAATTTCGCAATTATATTTTTCATTTCAAAGTATTTTTATACAAATTATTTTACATTAAAAATATTTTACATCTACGCCAACGGAGCCGGAAAAATTACATCATTTATTGCATAGATTGATACATTCACCAGATTTAGCAAATCAAGCGTCATTCTCACGCTCACCTAAGTAGATGGTGACTATTACACTTGCATTTGATGCAAGATTCAAACATCACCCTAAACGTTCAATGTAAAACGACATTAGCGTTGCAGCCAATCAGCCATTGCCCCACACTGGCCACATTTTAATTTTGTAGTTTGTCCAAGCTGTTAATTTTCGATGACTCCAATCTCTTCTTCTTCTGTGGTTCATTCTTGTCCACAATTTCTAAATATCCACCTATTTCATTTCTCAATTTTTTGAAACTCTTTTGCCCCCACCTATTTTTCTTCCTTCTTTGTTTTACTAGCTGACTAACAGGGCAAATTTTGCATGATTCTCAAAACCTCTCACTAAACCCTTCAATTTTGATTGCTTCGTGGTTTCTTCATTTCTCTCAAATTATTTTTTAATTTTTGGATAAAATTGCTTCATTTCAATGGCGTCTATGTCTAGATGTTTGCTGAAAGACTGTAAATTCCCGCTTCATGATGCTGTTTATTACAGACCCAATTCTTGTTATGCTTCAAGAATTGTTCAATCTCATCTGGGTATGATTGTTTTTTCTTCCCTTTTTTTTTTTGGGTTAGGTAATTGGTTATTGTGTTGTTGATTGTTGTTGTTTGGTTCAAATTCCTGGAAAAATTGGTTGTTTTAAATTGCTTTTGAGTGTGCAAGTTATTATCTTTTGGTTCAACTTCCTGGAAAAATGGGGGTGGTTTTTTTTTATTGCTTCTCAATGTGCATTTTAGTAAATTTGAGTTGTTTTTGTTTAATGTTTAACAGATCTAAGACATGGGTCATCTTTTGAATGTCAATTAACTAGTATTGCTACTACCCAGAAGAAGAAGAATCCGTTGATTCCTATGGTTGTTTCCTCTTCTTCCATTAACCAGCCTTCAAGGTATGCTCCTATGTTGCATCACTGCATGGGATTTCTGTTGTTCATGTGTCTCATTTCCAATGCTGGAAGACTGGAACACTGTGTTTATGAACTTTAAAGAGCCATTGATTTGAAAAACATAATCGTCATACATTGCGAAAATCAATGCTCCGTTTGTTCCTTTTTGTTTTACCAATGTTGGTATGAGATTGATTGTTTAGTTTTTGTGTATTTGAGGTTTGCAGAAGAAAAAAATATGAGAGAACATGTGACTGATGTGAGGTTTGAGTAAAAACAAGAAAGAGACATTTTTGCATACTTGCATGTGAGGTAAAATAGACTTAGGACTTAGGAGGGTGTTAAAGTTGAGAAATTAAAGTGAAAATGAGAAGAAGAGTTTTAATGCTTTATTGCCAATGAAGGTTATAGTGAACAAGGAGAGAGCTTGAAAATTTCGGGCTACATTGCAATTTTTTTTTTTAATAATGAAAAATGAAATCATCCTAAAGCTATTTATACTTGAACATCATTACACCACGAAACTCTTAACTTAGTTGTTGTTTAACTTCCTTAACATGATTCATAACAAACTCAATTATCTTGGGGAGTTTTTAACTAATAGATATTCACCTGCCCCCTCAAATTTGGAAATATTTATAGTTTATTATTCTAGTGCACATCATCAGCAGTCCTATTTGAGTTTCATCCAATTAGACATGAACTGACTCTGAGAAGTCTTAGGGAAGTTGAACATAGGATGCCAATCTTTTTATTGTGGTGAAATGGGAAGATAAGGTGGAGAGAAAGTTTGGAAATACTCCCTCCGTTTTTTTTAGTTTACTCACCTGGATTTCCAAGAAACTAATTGGGAGTACGAGAAAATAAATAAATAAATGATGGTTAAAAGTGGTATACAAAAGTAGGAATGAGAGTATGGAAAAGAGAAGAAAAAAGTTACTCACGCTGTCCCATAACAAGTGCTCCATTTTGACCGGTTGCACTATTCACATGTCAACTTTGACGCTCTTAAATTTTATACATGTAAGGAAAAAAATAGTCACGCGGGATCTCGTTTGATTTGTCTCGATGTGTACTTTTTAAATATATCCGGAGTAATTTTATAGTTTTTTGTTAAATATAACTCAAGCTATTAATATTTAAAGTTATCTCGAGATGTGAAAAAGAAAATGAAGACTTATTTTGGGTCGGAAGGAGTAATTTTATTGAATTTAATTAAAAGTAAGAGAAATTAAATAATGTGGAAGAATAAAACTTTACTGTATCTAGGTAAAATGTAGGAGATAGTTAAATTTAAAAAAAACCTAAAAAGGAAATTGAGTAAATAAAAAAAACGGAGGGAGTATATGTGGAAGTATGTTGTTGAATGGAAAATTTTGTGTAAAAAAAAAAGAACTTCAGCAACAAAATTAGCTGAAATCTGAAAGTTTGATAGATGAACACCAAGTCACCAACAATCAAAATAAATCAAGAAATGTGTTCAGAAACAATGACAGAAATTGGTCTTTATAAATTACTGAAAATTAAAAACGATCATTCAAGGCTCTAGGTATTAATGATGTGATCACATAAGCAGATCCTTTTTTGAAGTTTAATTGTTGTGGATTATGTCTTCATAGCCAAATTTTGCTGTTTATATTACATCTAGTATACTATGAGACACTTGGTGGCATTTCATACAAATGTTGGTCTTGTGGAGCAGCAGGTTGTTGACTGCTTTACATTGTGGATTGGCATATAATTGTGAGTGCTTGTCTTTGACTTGTCGCCATAATGCCATTTGATTGGATACAGATGTAGGAGTTCCCTACTCATGTGCAAGGCAGCAACAGATTATTCTGGAGATATTCCCAGCAGTGCCCCAAAGGAAATGAGTCAGTACGAGAAGATTATTGAGACCTTGACAACCTTGTTTCCTCTCTGGGTATGTTTTATCCAATACTCCCTCTATTCCATTAACCTCCTCTTATTTGCCTTTTCACGGTCTCCAATGCACATCTTTGATCATAATGCATATTAAGATGAATCAAACACGATATAGCATGATTATCTATGTTTTTCCAAATGTATATATGCAAAGATATGGTCAAAGACTCGAAGTTAGTGGAATAGAGGAAGCATATAATACTATTTCTGTCTATTAAATTTATTTGTGCTAAGATAACAATGTTACATAATTTCGTAATTGACTCTAGCTATACAATCTATTATGCAGGTCATATTGGGAACAATTCTTGGCATCTATAAGCCTTCTGCGGTACAGTGGCAGACTTGATAAACTTACTGTCCTTTGCTATTGTACTAGATGGAAAAAGAGTTTTAACTGATCTTTAACTGTGTCTCCTGCAGGTAACTTGGTTAGAAACAGATCTTTTTACTCTTGGTTTGGGTTTCCTCATGCTTTCAATGGGATTGACATTAACATTTGACGATTTCAAACGGTGTTTACGGAATCCTTGGACCGTAAGACTAGTTTTCAGATTTTATCATCACCTATAGGATATATCAAACTCTTTTTTGGTATGCTGTCTGGATAAAATATGGTTTCCGTTGAATTTTCAGGTTGGAGTTGGTCTTGTCGCCCAATATATGATCAAACCTTTGTTAGGGTTTGCTATTGCAATGGTATGTCACTACTGTTTTGATCTATGTATTGAGAAAGCGGCGTCCTATTGTAGGCTATGTTATTATGGCAATTGATTGATCTTAATGTCAACTGTACGTAACTAAACATTACAGATTATCATTGTTCTCATGTGCAGGCCCTGAAATTGTCTGCGCCTCTTGCAACTGGTTTGATTCTTGTTTCATGCTGCCCTGGAGGCCAAGCATCAAATGTTGCTACATATATTTCCAAAGGAAATGTTGCACTCTCAGTACTTATGACAACGTAAGCTTAGTTTGTTAGCATGCCTTATTTTGTATTGCCTAGCTAAGGTGAACTTTTGCCTTGGATTTATGATCTATCGTATAAAAAAAAAATACAAACTGTGATTCTGCAGTTAAGTATCTTCACATAGATTGCCCATGATTCATACTGTTTTGATATGTGCAGATGTTCAACTATTGGAGCTATTATTATGACTCCACTTCTCACTAAGCTACTGGCTGGACAACTTGTCCCTGTTGATGCAGCTGTAAGCTCACTCATGCCTTAATCATGGAATACTTTTTTTTTTATTAATCGTATCTTTCTCAGTCTAAAAGGTATTATGCATTGGTATGGGTGTGATAATGCTGTGGCCTGTGGGGGTAACTGCCACAGGCTTAATTAACCTTTTTCATGTGGAAATTAAATCCAAAAGAGATATTAAACAGATCCCAAAACTTGGCAAATACTATTGACGAATCAGTTTCTCTATTAAGCAGGAGCGAAGGAAGTGTTGGATTTTAAGTTAAAAAATTGTGTTTTTGATTAAACACAGGTTCAGTAATTTGCTGAAAGTAAATTTTGTAAAGCCAGAAAGAAGGTTATTTTACGGAGTAAGTGGTTCTTAATGTATTGTAAGGGATGGTAACTGATAAGAAGAACCTGAGTTACCTGTATCTTGTATGTGTGAACGCTGAATGCTATATTTGCTATCACTGTAAGAGAAAATTGATTTGATTGTTTTCCTCATTCCAGGGTCTGGCTCTCAGCACTTTCCAGGTTGTCTTAGTACCAACAGTTATTGGAGGTAATTTGAAGGCGGTGTTTGCCTGTTTGGCCTTGATGCTTTATGTAAATTATCATTTCATAGTTTAGTAGCCAATGGGATTATTATCTGCTTATCATGAATAAGGAAAACTATAATCAATGTCATAAACTTGGCTTAATTACATACAATGATCAGCGATCACACCAACTTGACACTAATCGAACCAGTTCAATTTTGGGCAACTATGTCTTTTCCTCAAAAAACTTTGGGCAACTATTAGCATAGTATTTCCCTATTTTATTTTTAAGGCATTTGTAGTGGGCCAAATTATCTGCTACTAAGTTTAAATTTCCCAAAGAATAATCGGATATCGATGGTATTGCAAATTTGCAATACTTTAGTGAGATTCTGAAACAATCTCTCTACTGAGTTTCACTTATTAAAGTTGTTGAAGCCGAGGTCTTAGGTGCCTTGTCTGCATGCATTTATGTCTCCCTTGATCCCGCCAATGGAAGGATTTCTACAGAAACGGCATTGTTTTTATTTCTATAAATGGGTCTGCCCGCCTGCTGATCTCGAGCACAACCTGCTGAACCCAGCTTATAGCTAGGCAGTCTTTCAGAAAGTATTTTCAGTTTGACTTTAATGACCAACAAAACCACTCCTACAGTAGCAAATATTATATACCCTCCGTCTTTTTTAGTTGCTACATTTTGGTTGTCTCAATTTACTTGCAACATTTTTTTAGGTATGTGGATCACACATAAATTCTACTTTTTCTACCATTACTTTTGTCATCTACCTACTAATATACTACAGTATTTTCTACCTATTTCATCTTTGTTTATGTAATCTTCTTAATGAATTGAATACCTCTACTTTTCAACTCTGCCTGCCATTTTACATGTTTTTCTTAAAAACTTGTGCACAAGGGAATATAGCGACTAAAAAAAGGTGGAGGGAGTAAACACATCTGTGAGGAAGATGTAATCCGTATTATGTTACCCCCTCTCTATGTTATGGTTAACATAACTCAGCCAGTTAGTCTTATGGTTGAAGCCTTGAAGGCCATTCCCTAAATTAGTTCGTGATAATTGAATTCGGGTGAATGCCCTGTGAAGTGATGATTAGTGAAGCAGTTCTAATTCTGGGTAAATTTTTTGTTGGATATATATAAAATCGATAAATCAGGGAAAAAGAAAAGGAAAAATCTGGGTGGTCTCATACTCTCATGCAATGTAGTTGCTGCTGCTGCTTATTTTTTTCTTTCTGATCCTCTAAATATGAAAGCCAAAACAATAAAAGCACTTTCTTCTTTATTGCAGTATTGGCGAACGAATTTTTCCCCAAGTTCACCTCAAAGATCATCACAATAACACCTCTAATTGGAGTGATCCTCACCACTTTGCTTTGTGCTAGTCCGGTAAATTTATACATTATTGCATAAAATTACAATTTTCAATTACATGATGGTAGGAAAATGCAAATAGCTAACCTGTTTTGGTATTATCCCCTTAGATTGGACAAGTTGCAGATGTCTTAAAAGCACAAGGAGGACAACTGATATTGCCAGTTGCAATTTTGCATGCTGCTGCCTTTGCAATTGGTTACTGGTTATCCAAAGTATCATTTGGCGAATCCACTTCTCGTACAATTTCCATAGAATGTGGCATGCAGGCAAGTTTTCTCTCTAAGATTTCTTGAAAGTTGAAACTCATCTTGGAGTAATTGAACTTTTTTTTTTACCTCCATAACGTCAGATGGATATTTTCAATCTGGATGCACATTTTTAAATTTTTATCTTTTGATGGTATATTAAAAAACTACAGATCCTAAATCCCCGTACTAGATTGCTTGATATATTACAATTATGGTCCGAGGAAGCTTACTGATCTTCTATCTCAAGATGATATCCTCATAATTCTTCTAATGTTTAATTGAAGTTGGGTAGAATTAAAAACCATATGCATCAAGGATCATAACCCTAATGGTCGTTTGGTAACCGGTTATAAATAATGGTAATTGGAATGAATATATATGTGAATTTGGTAGGAAAATCAATATCCATTTCCATGGTGGTGCTAGCTTACCTCTTATTTATCAAGTTTTCTTTACAAACTAGTATTGTGGCTCGGGCGTTGCTCCGGCCCCCGGGTCTCAAACCGAAGAAATATTGTGAGTTTTGAAACTAAATACAATGAGAAAATATTATAATCTTTTTAAGGAAGCTTAATATTAAAAAAAAAGCGTATTGTTTGATGAAGATATTGTTGTTTCCTTTGTTCTTGCCTCCAAAAATAAACAACAAAAGATATTATTGTGATGGTTGTAAAAATTAACAATAATATCAATACTTCGTATATATTTTTTTTCAAAGTTTAAATAGTTGACATGGAATAAAGCATTATCGTTGAATAGTAATATTTTCTACTTATGTTAGTGCCTAAAAAAATAAGGGACACAAGATTTTATCAAAATTATTGTTATACAATAAACCTAATAAATTGTCTAAATCTGTGGTTAGAATCTAACTTGATTTGTCAAGAGGGGTCAAATAATTTGCATGGAAAGAAAGCATTTGAATGAAATTACTGAATTAAATGACATTTAGTGCACTCTAACAATTGAACAATATGACTTAAAAAGGTGAATATTTAGACAATAAATAATGTTGGTTGAGTCGGTAAGGGTGTATTACTTGTGTGATATGGTCTTGAGTTCGAACCTTTATATGAACATATTTTTTAATTGAACACCTAAACAATAATCCTACATGGCAATATTGCATATGTGGCTAACTCTAGTGAAAGAATGATGCTTGCATGTCGGCTTATATGTCAGCTTACTTGTCGTGTAGATGGTGCTTCGCGCACCTTTTAATATATTGTATAGATATTCATTCTCATTCAATACCACCATTCCCAATAGTAATGGATGGTAAATGGTAATGGAAAATATGATGAATATTTAAGTTTGAGAATGAGAACATGTTTTCACGGAGATTATAACCTTGTATTCCTTGCTAAATTATGCTTTAGATTCATTCCTATTACCACGATTTATTACCAATAACCAAACGATCCCTAAATATTAGTAGGATATTTTATGTTTCCTATCAATATAATAGGATATTGAAGTGGGTCTCTGCATATTAGCTTCTACTAATTTTAGGTGCCTCAAAAGTTCAATAAATATAACGACCGGTCACTTTTACGAGTAAACTTTTAGATAGCTTTTTATGCACATATGATCATACATGTAAGCTGGGGGCATACTTCTACATGAAGATCTTCCAACTTGTATTCATATAAAATGGCACGATTGTATAAAAGAAAAACCCTGTAAACAAGCTTTTTCCTCACCATAGTAGATTTATACTTCATAATTAATCATAAATTCGCATTGCATGCAAAAATGGCGCTTCCGCTGCCGACTTTGAAATTCATCATTTTCCTGTTAGATTCATAATGATGGCTGACTCCGTTAATCTTTCTTAATGCACATTTCTACAGAGTTCTGCGCTCGGGTTTCTGCTGGCTCAAAAACATTTCACGAACCCACTTGTCGCTGTCCCTTCTGCTGTGAGCGTGGTTTTCATGGCGGTAAGAATTTCAGTGCCAAACTCTAGCAATTCTCCTTTCATATAACTTTTTACTTTAATTTTTTAGGATAATACTGCAACTTTTTTATATAAAGCTTAACTAGTTACGTAAAAAGTTATAGATTTATAATAAAGCTACAGTTTTATAATCAAAAGTTTTGACAGTCTAACTTGAGATTTGATAGTCAAGCTCTCTCACAAAGGAATCATTAATTTCCGAAAATTTGTCGCATTGCAAACATCGAACTTGACCCTTGTTCTCCTTGTTTCGGCCTTGCAGGTTGGTGGTAGTGCTCTGGCAGTTTACTGGCGAAACACTGCCATTCCTGCTGATGATAAGGATGATTTTAAGGAATAGAAATAAGTCATAGATTATTGTGTACTTCACTACTTCTTGCTATCAATGGCCAAACATTGGAGCCATTTTTTCTACGTCCCATTGTTTAATTCGGCAAGATTAGGTCTGTATTTGTGATTAGGTTAAGCTTTTTCTTATGTTTAGGCACTAGAAATTGTGGTGCTGAATTTTCCCCCCTTCTTTTGCTACAGCCAAGCTTTTAGATTCATTATTAGGCGTAAAATAACAAGGCATTTGCTCAAAAGGTAAAAAAAAAACTACAAATGAATGTAGATTTAGAGTTTGTCTTGTTTATTACTTCAATCACCAATTTGAACTTTTGTGAAATTCAAACTTTTATTGTGCTCTTTTTCCTTTTGTTGATCACTTGATGGCACAATGCCATAACGCCTGTGTAATTTTTTCACTTTTCAGCGATTCTGTAGAGATTTTGCGGAATACCAATATAAGACTACAATAGTTTGTTTGGTTATTGGAAATAAATTACGGTAAATAACTTGTGAATGTTTCCTTTTACCTTGTGAACATTGCATGTACTCGGTTATTTTTTGTGGCCATCAATTCCACCATTCTCAAGTTTTTTTGGAATCAAAACAGGGAATCCAAACCTATCTATTGGAAAGATCAACACACCCTCCAATTGCACAAATCTGAAGGAGGCCTAGGTCTAAGGAACATCTCATCCCTCAACCTAGCAATTCTCTATAAGCAAACATGGAGATTTAAAACCCAACCAAACCTCCTTGCAGCAAGACTGTTGAAACAAAAATATGGGGATGACTTTATTGATCTAGTGGAAAAAGGAAAAAAAAGCCTTCAAATGCTTCTTGGGTGGGTACTAGTATGATTAAGTGTGCATCTATTATGAGGAAAGGCTTAGGAAGAAGAATAGGTGATGGCAAATCCACTAAAATTATAGAACACCTATGGACCCCCAATTCATGTGTCCATTTTAAATCCTCCCACCAAAACAACACCCCCCCTCTCATCCTACCCCACTTTTGTTCATGAACTTTTCACCCCTAATGGCCATGATTGGGATCCTGGGAAAGTTCGAATGCTTTTCAATCATTTAGATACACACAAAATCTTTGTTGTCCACATCCCTTCTACCCCAACACCAGATGCCATCTTCTGGAATAGTAGAAAAAATGGGCATTATTCTGTCAAAAGTGGCTATTGGTGGGTGCAGAGCACTGTAAAAACACAAGTTCAACCCAAAAACATGACTAAATTTTGGAAGATTTTCTGGAAGCTAAACATCTCTGAGCGCTTCAAATGGTTTTGTTGGAAAATCATACATGAGGTTATACCCACAAAAGTAAACCTGAATAAGAGAAATATCCCAGTGGAAGATAGGTGTGTTGTAACGACCCGACTTTTAAGCTTGTCGAATTTACGAAGGGAAATCGACATTCGGATCATTACTTAATCTAATTAAACAATAAATCAACATTATAAATGAAAGAATTAACTTTTATTAATTATAACTGCTAGAATCCATAGTAAACCACTAATTGTTATTACATCAAATGTCTGGAAATACTGTCCCAACATGCTGGGATCATATAATAAACTAATAAATGCTAAATTGTTCTGGAAATACTAGAAACTTAAGAATAAAGGCCTAAACACTCAAGCCCATCCGGCGAAGCCCGCTCTAATCTGCTGCAACATCACCTGAAACTGAGGGGGGGTCCATCGTCAGTGGCGAGTAACTAGGCTGTCCCATTTAATCGAGGGACCACCAAACACATAATATCATAGAAAAATATCATAAAAACTGTAAAAGAATTTAATACATGCTTTACACATCAATACACAAATTCCGTATAAACGTACATACAAGAATACGTATAAAAGTACGTACAAAATACGCATACAGATACGTATATAAATACGTATAAAGGTACGTATAAAAATACGTATAAATACCCCTGCAGAAATACGGTTAAAATACGTATATTCACGTATAAAGTACGTATAATCAACCCTGCAAAATACGGTTAGAATACATACCAAAATACATACATCATCCGTATATTTATACTCATACATGTTCGTATAATTTCAGAAATACACAGCGGAAGACTTATAATATACTTCTTAAATTATCCCAATCCTTAACTTATACTTAACCCTTCTTAAATTATATCATTAATAAATCATAATCATATCTTTTCATCATAATTCATATCTTATCATAATCATAATTCATTTCTTATCATATCATCATTCATTTCTTGTCGTAATCATATCTTATCATATTCTTAACATATCATATCATATACGATCATAACCTATCTTATCATCTTTGAAATCATCTTAATCTTCACCTTATGATTTCATCTTAACATATCAATCGTATAATCATAATATAACATCTTTGTTGGACCGGTCACTATAACTCGTTATGGATCTCGTGTTTCACCATAACTTCCTAGAACATGCCGGGAGGAGCTCGTGTACTCAATCCCGTAGCGGATCCCGTGTTTCACCACTAAGTCTAAGCTATGGCCATAACTCCTAGTAGCGGCTCGTGTACCACTACCAGACGACTACATATCCTAAGATCCAAAACTGCTCGGGGGAACTCGTGTGTTCGTCCCATTGAGCAGTGGCTCTGACTTAACCCACTAACGACTCGTGTATCATCAGGTGGGCGTCCATATTGTATCTTATATCTTCATTTAATTTAATCATATCATATATTAGGATAATACTAGGTGACCGTAATAGGAAATGAAATGTTCGGAGTCCCAGGAAAGAGAGGTGCGGCACGTATATTGGCCACCTTAAATACCAAGTCTTTCCTAGCCAGAGACCGAGACATAACATGTATAGCTATTACTCTGTTTCCTTTCTTATCCCTAATAATGTCTTATGCAACTTCATTTCTTATATAATACTATCCTTGGAATATACATATATACTTATAATCTATCCTTTCGGATACTAACCTTTATATTATATCATATACTAAAGCGTAACATTATCCAATATAATATAATTATATTATTAATACTATTAGTATTTCGGTCCTCTTAAGTATATTACTAATAATATCCTTTTTATCCCTCCACTTTACAACTTATCCCTAATAATTACTTTGTCCGTAAACTTTATTATTAAATTATCCCTAAATTAATAATAAATCAAAATTAATTAAATAAGACTTTTTCAATCCCTCTTTACACGGCATTTCAAGACTTAATCAATAATTAACTATTTTCTTAAATTAATTTTAATCATCAACTTAATTACTAAAAATACCCTAATTATGAATAAAATTCTATCCCCCCCCCCCCTTTTTTTATCTCACTCGACATTTATACTAATTTTACCAAAGATTATGCAATTAAATTATATAAATTCAATTGACAACAAATAATTAATTTAAATAGACAATTATCATAAAAATCATACTAACATCATTTATCAAGATTAAAATCAAGAATCAAGATTTAAATTAACATGCTTTAACTATCATCACACGGCTCATATAAATTCAAGAGAGATAAAAATAATACTTCTAATCCTTTTAAATCTTTAGCTCACTCGGGAAAAATCCCGAGAGTAAGTAGATTTACATATACATGATACAAATTTAATTAATTAAATAAATCAAGATCATGCTTCAAGATTACAAAAGAACAATTCAAGAATTCATGGCAAAATGTTATAACACTCGACATTTCATGAGATTGACAAGAACATTATTCCAAAATTAATCATGCCAAAATCCGAGTACTAAAATAATTAAATCAGGATTAATCATGCAATTTAGAGTAATTATACAATCAAGATTATCATACAAAATTCAAGAAAATTACAAGAAACAATTCATAACAACATCATGTTCCACTCGAAAAATCCTATAAACAAATCAAGATTTTATTATGCCAAAATTCGAATACATGCATAAATTCCATGATTTAAATTGTAACAATTCTACTATTTAAATCATGCATAAAACATACATCTTAATCAAGAAAATCATGAAAAACACAACTAATTAAATCACCATGTCACTCGACATTTTATGATTAAAACAAGATCAAACCCTACAATTTTCATGATTTTAATTCCTACTTAACTATGTGAATTGCTACCCAATAATTAAATGAGAAAGCTAGTTACCTTAAATCGCAAAAATTCCAAGGTAACAATACTATGCTCGGCTGAATTTAGGAGGAGAAAGGAGGAGATGAATATTTTTTTAGGGTTTGGGGCAAAATAACAAATAGGACCCAAATGAAGCAAAGGGGTCCTATATAAAGAAAAAAAAATAAAAAAAAATAAATAAAAAAAATAAAAAAAACAACAAACCCTAAGCAAAGCAATAGGGCTGCCGTGTGAATGTGCAACAAGGGGGGGAGTTTGTTGTTGGTCATCAACAACATTTGAATAAGTAATTTGATTAATTCAAATTAATTAATTTAGTTAATTATCCATAATAATAATTAACATAAATCTAATTAAAACAAAAATACATTTGGCCCAAAATGGAAGGAAGGCCGGCCATGACCCATTAAAAAGAGGAATTGGGTCTTTGGCCCAATTTTAGAAAAGGAAAGAGTTGGGCTAAAAATAAAACAGTCCAATTTAATGGGCCTTTTTGGACTAAAATCGAATAAATACTATTAACAACCGAGAAATTTTCTGGCCCAAAATTTCGGGTCGTTACATGTGTGTTCTGTACTAGTCCTGAAACAGCAGATCATCTCTTTCTCTATTGTCATTTTGCCACCAAAGTTTGGTTTACCAGTAACCTAAGCATCAACACTCATGCCAACCCTAACATTAGGGTTTCTGATTGGATTAAAAATTGGATCCTTTATCTACATTCTAATCTACCCTCCCTTCCTAATCAGTTCATTCACTTAATTCTTCCACTTTGGGCAATTTGGATACATAGAAATGAAGTGCTATTTAAAGGTAGTATCCCCAATCCCTCAAGAATTATACACATCATACAACAGGAATTCAATAGATGGGAAGCTGGAATAGAGAAACAAGACACTTACCATTTCAATGCAGTAGCTCATCATAGTCCTCCAGAAGTCCCTGTTTCATGGGAAAGGAATCCCAATTCTCTTGAGATAAATAACCTCCTCATTACTGATGGTGCGTGAAAGGATACTCCAAATCACAAAGGACCAAAAGCTGCGTTTGGATGGGTTCTAATAGAAGCTGGTAGGAATACTAATTGTGGACAAGGCAAGATTTTTGCAGGTGATGCACTGATAGCTCTTCTCCAAGGCCTTCGTTCAGCAAGAGAAACATGCAACAACCTGGAAGTCCATACTGACTGCTCCAACATTATTCAATTTCTCCATAATAGAGTTTCCCCCCTCCCCTGTGTATTAATTTATTTATGGATATTTCTTTGGTTTTATCAACTTTTAATGCTGTAAGGGTCACTAAAGTGGATAGATTAGCTGTCCATGAGGCCCATGTTCTTGCCACAATGGCACGTTCCCAATAAGATTATGTTTGTTTCCTTGCCAAATAAATAAATAAATAAATAAATGGATTGTGTATTTGTTAGTTTAAATAAGGTGAATTTTTGTTAGTCTAGGGGTGAACAACATGATCAAAATGGTGAACGTTTTAGCAAAAAATAATTTAATATATATTGTGCATTATGTCGTGAACATTGCTATATAAGGTAATGAATATTTGTAATTTGTAAATCTTAAGTGATGAATATTTGTGCGTAGGTAGTGTGAATATTGTTCTTATAATTTGTGAATATTTAGTACTCAAGACTTAGGTTTTGGAATGTGAATAGTTATGATTTTATTTTTTTTTTCAAAATTCAACAATTAGTGTTGAAAATTTCACATAATCTAAAACTAAAAGGAAGTAAGCTTAATTTTGTTCCTCCTTTTGTCGTTCATCAATCTCGTCCAAAACATTATGCACGGTAGTTCTTGGACTTTCTGCTTTTTTTTTTTTTTTTGGATTTGTAGTATTTCTGCGAGTGTTTTCTTTTCTAATTATGTTGTTGGTTTTTTTTTTTTTTTTGTTTTGTTTTGTTTTTGCACATACAAAACAAATACAATTAAAAACAATTTTCATGATAAGTTCTTTTTTATAAAAAAAAATCCAAAAATTATAGCAAAACAACTGTTTATTTTCTTCTTCATTTTGTGGAATGTTCTCTTGGTTCTGCCATATTTTCTTTGAATTTCAATTCAAAAACTAATCTTTATGTAAGGATTTTGGTTGTTTGAATTTTTTAGCAGAATTTCATGAAGAATTGGAAGAATTTATCGGTTGACCTTGGAGAGAGGATTGTGTTTTTTGGAAATGGAAATTGAAAAGTGTTTTATTCTGACAAAAGGGTATATATAGGGTCCCTTTGCGAAGAGAGAAGTGAAAACCCATGCATTTTTTTGGTTTTCACGTGCCCGGATGTGCGCGGGACCATATTAAATTTTTATGGTCCCAATTCCATTTATTATTTATTGCTCAACAATGGTCAACACCGACAAACAAACTGAAATATGGTAGTAATGCAAGATGCGAAAGTGTTTATTAAGACTGAAATATGGTAATTAGAGTGAATATTGTTAATTAGGGTGAAATATTGTATGGTGACATCAAAAGGTGCACAAAGATTGGCTTTTTTTAAGGATAGTAGTTCGTGAGATATAAAGAGTGGGTTAGGTTAAAATATGTAGCACAATTGTAAAACTTGTTACTAGAGGTGATCGTGGGCCGGGTGGGGCCGATGCATAAAAATCAAGCTCATAAAGTGGGCCGGGTTCGGGTCGGGCTTAGTTCGGGCCCAAATTTCTTAGCCAAAGCCCGAAAATTTAGTGCGGTCTTTTCGGGCCGGGCCTTAAAAAATAACAAATAATAATAATTTTAAATGTCCAAGGCCCGCACGAAAAAAACGGGCCGGGCCCAATTTCGGGCCTAATTTTCATGTCCAAAGCCTGCAAAAAAGCGAGCCGGGCCACTTTTGATCAGCTCTACTTGTTACTATTTACACGGGTATGGCTTAAGTAGGGTTATGGCTTGAAAGTGGTATATAAATCAATTAGATATGAAAAATAAATTTATACTTTTTATTAAATTGGCCAATTGATTTGTTGATAATTGGACTCCATGTTATATTTCAAAAAAATAAAAAAATATTGGACTCCATGTTATGTTTGTTAACCATGAAAGGCATGGTATGATCTTAAACAAACACCCTAAGGATAATATCCAAAATTTGCTAATTATATTTTGTAGATGGTTTTAAATGACTCACTTGCAGATTTTTCCTATTTTCCTTTTTTATCTATAAAATTAGGAACATCAAATTAATATAGCGTATAATGTATTTTGTTTATCCAAACACAAAACATTCCAAAATTATGCACTCCATATTTTTTTATCAAAAAGGAAAAAAAGCTAATTGTGAAATTATAAAATATCAACTATGAAAAAGGTCTTTAAAAAAGAAATTTATAAGCTGATATATGTAAATTGAATTTGCAGATTAGTTTAATATATGTTAATATAATGACATTAGGCTGGATTAACTCTAAACAAGAAATAATCTAATACATAAAAATCAGTAAATCACACAAGCATAATAATGCACAGTAAAGTGACAAACACGTTGTGCTATTACATGTGGGCCATATAGCACAACACCAAACGATTTAGCATATAAAATACAAAATTTGGGCGGACCTGTTGATAATTAATGACTGATATATTATATATGGCCATTTGCCAATAGGTCAAGCCATGGACCATTTAATAAAGTATTATAAATAAACCCTCTATTCAAAGATAAGAAGAGTTCTTAAGAGTTTCACTATTGTTTCAAAGTAAGGATGAACTGGATACACCATATGTGATTGGTACCATCGGACTTAGAATTGAAACTAGTTCAAATTGGGTCACTACATCTACAACTAGAATACTAAACGATTCAACCAAGTGTTAGTATTTCGTACCCATTATTGAAAGTTGGAACTAGAATTTGTTACGATTTTGAATACCCAACTAGTGTAATATTTTTTATAATACTACTTATATATTTACTTTATTATTAAGCATTGAAATACATAATTGAACTCACACCAAATTCATTAAGGACCCGTGGATATCGAGACCAAAAACTTTGGATTCAATATTGAAAGTTGAAATTAATCCCTTCCCTAGACCCAATATTAGCCACAAGTCTCATTAGACTTCGCCCCCTACCAACCAATTCAAACTAAACTTTGATGGCTCATGTTGCAACTCTAACAGTGATGCCTTAGGATTTATTTTAAGAAACCATAAGGGTGAACTATCACCCTTAATATTAACCACCTAGTTATAAAAGGAGATAATCTAATAGTTATCAATGCTATCAGAAGCATTTGACACCCCCCTTGGGAATTCATAACATCATTGAAGATAACAAAATTGATCTTAAACGTTTCGACTCTGTCTCTATTAATCACATTTGCATACTACCTTGCGAATCTAGGCTATAACTTTAGTACTATGACTTGTTGGCTTCACCCCTATGACTTCTCTCTTTCCCTCATCGTTCGAAGGATGCTCTTGATTGACCCCGTTAATTGTTTTTTTTTCCTTATAAAAAAAATGAAACTAATTCAAACCAAGTCATTATTTTTACTTTTTTAGAACCAGATCCAATTCTGATTAAACCAATTCTGAATCCAAATTTCAAACCAGCTTGAACTCTTTCAAGCTCAATACTACTCGTTTTCCTTATTTCAAACGAGTCAATTCATTTTCAGGATAAATGAAGGACGGGAAATACTCAGTAAATCAAATTGATTTTTTTAACTCACATATCAAATGACATGTTTGTATTTTTGTTAAAAATATATTACCAAAACACCCCCTATACAGTTGGTACTCGGATCCCTATCCCTAAAATTTGTCAAAATTATCTTAAAATACCATTTGATATGTTTGTTAAAAAAATCAATTTGATTTAGCTGATATCCCTTGTTTGTTAATGTTGGGTATGGTGGCCCAAATTTATGGCCCAATCCTCTTTTGGTATAACTTGATGATGATTATTCTAGATCATGCATGATACTTCAATTCTAGAATAATCAATCACTAATGACGGTGGAGTAATAATAAATTGATCATGATTATTCTAGAATATGGTAACATTAATTCAAGCCTTGATTTTTTATTTTGAAGCTTCTGGAATTTTCCTTTGGTTCACCGACATTACCAAAGGCAATGCTTGCCTTTGTTCACCTATAAATAGGTGGTGCCATTTCTTTCTTAAAGCATGATCAACAACAAGAGAGGCCAAATCAATAATAACAAGAGAAGCCAAACACACAAGAATCCACAAAACACAATAAGCCTTTCACCCTCCTTATAATTCTTCACATATAAATGTATCCACTAATTGTAATACTCCTTTGTGAGTAATTATAGAGAGAGTCTTATTGTAATACAAACACCTTCAAAAGGAATAATTGTACTCTCCCATATTTCATATAGTAGAATAAAAAGCTCGTCGTCAAGTGGGTGCTCCCACATAAAATCGTCTGTTTTTATCTTAATATTAGTCTTGCTTATTATCTCCCTTAATATATTTCTCGATTAATACATCTTCACTTCCGCTGCGCACTCTCGACCCCTAACAGTTAAGGTCAAGAAAAGAGTCGGAAAAAAAGCGTGATAAATTACTCGACAAGAAAAAAAAAGGGGTGTTAATCCCTATAAAGAAGCTACTCTCTAATAAAACTTTCCGTGTGAAGAAGCACCAAAATACTCCATTGGCTTAATATACTACTATATTTTCGACTACTTTAACTAAACAACAATATTTCGGCCATTAATTTCCTCTTTAAGAGTCCGACCTTTGCTTATTCTGGGGTTGTTAACCATGTCGCAAACCAACTGGGAAGCCGATAAAATGTAAGTATTTCTTTAATTTTTGTTCAAAATTATTTCGGAGTACATGCTGTCTTTCACTCTTTCATTCATCAAATTTGTTGGTTTTGTTCTGCTTCCTACCAGAATAAAAGTTATTAAATTGATTTCTTTTTGATTAATTTGGAGTTGTAACTTATTGGGTATGACTATATTTGGCTTCCTAACTAATTCTTTTGGTGGGTTTTTTGTTTTTGCTGCTTTGCAATATTGGTTAGTTGTGTAATTGGTTCTTCATGTCTTATGTATAAACTTTTAGGGTTTGTTTTTATATTGGGGATTTAATCTTCCGTATTAGGTTGAGGATTTGAAAGTTAATTGACATTTGTAGTAACCCAATCACTTGAATTTAATTTGTGGATTGTTTTTTTAGGGTTATGAAGATTTACTTTAATTTGTTTTCTGGGTAAGTTGTATGCTATTATGACCAAGTTTTATCACTTGCTACTTGGGTGTCAGGTTGGATGTTTACATACATGATTACTTTGTGAAGAGGAAATTACATGCTTCTGCTAAAGCTTTTCAGCAAGAGGGAAAAGTATCTCCAGACCCTGTTGGTTAGTGCTTCTTTGATAAAAAAGTGTATGCTTATTGGTGTTACATAGTTCGCTCCTATAAATCACGGTTTGCCTAAAATGGGACAATCTAGCCCAAAACCAACCATAGTTCGCTTTTTTCGGATTGCAATTCGTGGGCACTTTATGAAACTATGTGACACTGCCCTTTAAAAAGCAGTTATGTTTTGCTCTGTTGTTTGGTAATGAAATTTTCATATGTTCTTTGTAGCGATTGACGCACCTGGTGGGTTTCTCTTCGAGTGGTGGTCAGTTTTTTGGGATATATTCATTGCAAGGACTAATGAAAAGCACTCAGATGCTGCAGCTTCTTATATTGAGGTGAGTCTTATCATTTTCCTTGTGCTAAAGACTTCTTTTCCCCTCCACCAAATAGCATATGTGATTAACTGAAACCAGATTTAGTGTAAATGGGTCTACTATGTACCCGGGTGCACGTAGAGATAACTGCACCCAAAGGTTTTTATTGCTCATTTTGATATAATTTTGCTCATTCTAAATTTTAAAATGAGCAAACAAATATAAATTGAGAAAAATTACCCTTGGTGCACCTTACACCAAGGTGTATATAAGTATTTCTATTTTATCTTCATGGTCTTTGCCTTTAGAGAAGATTCTTTTTTTGTGACTTTAAATAGGGGCTATTGTTTGTCAAGATCAGTGCACTGTACAATTTTGTATGTTGAGCTGCATTATGATATCGGTATGACTTATGGTTCCTCCTCAATGTCTTTATATTTTGAACCTTTTTGTATTTGCACTTTCACTGGTCAATATGGAATTATGGATTCTATCTTAATGTAGATGGTTGAAATCTGATTTTGACCAAAGGGAAAACCAATAGTATTAAATTTTAATGATGTTGCAAATCACCAGCTTTGCTGTAAATCAGTGAAACTTTTTGTGGAAGTTGTTGGAGTCTTTCCAGTTTGTAATTCCTTCGTTTCAAATTAAACGCAACAATTCATTTTGCACGCCCTTTAAGTAAGAGATTTAATTGTGTAAATTAACAAATTAATCGAAATGATTTTAATACAAGTAAGAATAAGATCATATGTTACTTGTCTCAAAATTGTTGTGATTAATTTGCTCATTTACACCCTTAATTTTTTCCATTAAAAGCGTGTAAAAGGATTTGTTGCGTTTAATTCGGAACGGAGGAAGTATTAGAATTGCCCAGATTCTAAAAGGATAGAGCAAAACACTTACGGGAGGAGTAGGTTTGAATTTTTTTGTCCAATTTTGATTCTTTCAATTGTGGTGATGGATGGAGACATGCTTTGGGCCTTGCAATCAATTTAATTTTTTTTGCAACTAGAGTGGGGTTGGTGTTAGGGGTAGAGGGTTAAAATATTCTCTCTTCCTTTTAGTGGTTTTAGCTTGCAAACCAATGCTAAGTGTTACCCTGTGCTCTTGATAGCTAAAAGGCCTAATTTCGAACACTCCCCTAAAGCAAAGTTTGGTTTACATGAGAAATGGACTCTCTACCTCAAGACTAGAAGAATAGAAGGTTGTAACGTACTTTTTTATACTGGAAGATCCTTTTTATTTCTGCATGGATTTATATATCCCTTTAGAGTTTAGACCTTTTGTTGTAAAGTTATTGGTTAATAGAGAAATTTTAATAATGTGTCATGGGAACAAGCTTCAACTAGGATAATTTTTTTGTTAGAAGCTACTATGCAAGATAAGTATAAAAGGAAATGGCAATGAGAAAGGTTGGATAATAGGAGACTAGGAGTTAGTAAGGAGTATGAAATTATGAATACTTTGCAGTAATGAAATATTTGCTTTGTGCTTTTATTATCCTTCTATTGTCATCCATTTTGTATATTTAGGATGTTAATTTAGCTCATTTTCTTACATGACAGACTCAGATATCCAAAGCAAGGGAACAGCAACAAATGCAGCAGCAAAAATCTCAGCAACAACAACAGCAGATGCAAATGCAGCAAATATTGATGCAAAGGCAGGCACAAGCTGCGCAACATCAACAACAACAACAGCAGCAACAACAACAACCGCGTAGAGATGGTGCACAACTTCTGAATGGCAATGCCAATGGAATTACTAATTCTGATTCTCTTATGAGACCAAATTCTGGAAGTGCAAATGTAATGGCTGCAAAGATGTATGAGGATAAGTTAAAGTTGCCACTTCAAAGAGAAGCTCCAGAAGACGTCAAGGTAACTTTAGACGAGATTATGTGGAACACTTTGTTATGTGATTACTTGAAGTTCTCTGTTTTTTCGGTGAGTGATCCTCTGTGTTTTCCCTCCCTGGTTACAGCCAAGGTTTGGGGAAAATGTAGGCCATCTTATGGATCCAAATCAAGCATCAATGCTAAAATCAGCTGCAGCTGGTGGACAGCATCAAGGGTATGTATGCTTAGTTTGTTTTTGCTCTTTTCATTGGTCTGTTTGGTTTTTTCTCTACTTGTTAATAAAACAGGTGTCTTTTTCTTAAGGCAAGCCTTGCACGGGACACCTGGAAGCATGACAGGAAATCTTCAGCAGTTTCAAAATCGCAGTCCACAACTTCCCCTTTCAGCACAAGTATGTATGGCTTTATACGCATTTCCATGATCACCATGCTAATAATATTGTTGCATGCTTTTCATCATTTTATCTGCTTAGACTCCCTGAGTTATTTTTCCTGCTAGTAACATAGAGTTGTATACCAAGAGCCTTCTATCTGTTTGGTCTTCTTGTGCTAATAAACTATTTTAATACAGGATGTAAAGCCTGAGATGAGTCCTATGAGTAATGCTAGAGCCGGCGGCCCACCTGGCCCAGAAGGGTCTTTGATAGGAGTTCCTGGTAGGTTGTTAAGAAGCTTATAGTGTTTGGGGACAGTTTCACACTGCAATATATTGTGTATTGAAGGCCTTGAGTTTGACTTCTCAATCTGTTTTTACTACATATTACAATTATGGCGTTTATCAATGAGTTGATATTCAAAATTATAAAGCTTCCATGTGTGTGGAACATTCTTATTATAGCTTGTTTGAAATTGAGGGATAAGTTTTATTTGCGATTTACTAGCATTTGGGAGTTAAATGGATGAACTCTTTCTCTACTCAAAAAAATAATCTAAGCTATCGTCAACTTTGATTAGACTGTAGTGTATTATATGATCTAGTTTGGTGTTACTTGTGTGGTTCCACATGTTAATTAGGTACTTATGTTGCAGGGTCAAATCAAGGTGGTAACAATTTGACGTTAAAAGGCTGGCCACTGACAGTAAGTTATTTTGAAGTCCTTGCATTTTTAAGTACCATCAAATGGATGGTAATTCCATCTGTGCTCTGTATTTTGAAGAATAAAAGGGGACAGAGGAAGTATTAACCTCAAAACAGGGGTATTAATTCATAATCACCACTTTCACCACCTCTACTCACCTTTTATTCTCTGTAGTTTGACTCTTGTAAACCCCTTAAATGCATTAGTTTCAATCCACGCATTTATTTAGCCATTTTTTCATTATTGTGCATGGATATCACTCTAAAACAGGTGAGGTAAAATGCGTCTTTGATTATTCAACGTAGCAAGTACTATGTGTGCATTTTCTTGCCTCACTCTATGCCTCTGTATGGCTCTCACTCCCACTCTTTGTTCCCATCCCCTGTGTCTTATTTACTCTTATATGATTTCCTTTCATTGCTCAGAGAATTAATTTTTAGGCTTAGATCATCATTAGCATTCTTATTATCCCTTTTCTTGTTGTGTAAAAGCCCATCTTGTGATCTTTAGGTTTTGCCGTTTTGAGATGTAAATTAGATAAATGATATTGTGTGTTTGCTTTAGAGTGTAGGCTGTAGGTGTTTCCTTCTTTATGTAATATTGTTTACGTTTTTAGGCTTTTGATCCACTTCGCCCTGGAGTTCTTCCACCTCAGAAACCTATGATACAGTCACCCCAGCCGTTGCAACAGCTTCAGCTGCAGCAACAACTTCTCATGCAGGCTCAACAGAACTTGGCTTCCCCCTCAATGGATCTCGAAGCCAGAAGGAGACTTTTAAACAACAGAAATGTGAGTCTTGGGAAAGATGGACAGCTTAGTTCTGTAGGCGATGTTGTCTCAAATGTCAGTTCACCAGTACAAGCTGGTTGTCCAGTTTTGCCTCGAGGGGACTCTGATATGCTACTAAAGGTGTATACTTCGATGTATGCATTATTTTATTGTGTTCTTTGCTTGTTAAACTAACATTGGTTTTAATATGTTTCAGCAACAACTACCAAACAACCAACCTCAACAACAGAATTCTCAAAATACACCATCATGCCAGTCACCTCAGATTCCTAACAGTAACCAGACTGATAAGATGGGTTCTGCTAGCATGGCAATGGATGCTAATTTGTCTAACTCATTTCGGGGAAATGATCAGGTCCTTCATTTTGTGACTGCAGTTTTTGTGTACAATTTTCTTGGTTATGCATGATTGCATGCTAAATGTTGCTTTAAATTATGTTTGCAGTATGTGTGTCATATCTACTTCTTGATAATGCTTATAATTATCGAACATGCTTTCACTGTGTTGTGCATTTTAAATTAATCTGCACTTCTAACTGCAATACTTGGAGCAAGCTTTTCAAGAAGTCTAGTGCTATGGCACGAAGTGAAGAGTTTAAGTGTTATTAATTTACAGGGGAAGAAAGACCTGTATTTTGAAGTTTGATATAAAGCTTGTAATATATGTCTCTGACCTGAAAGGTGCGAAAAATTGGGTACTATTACCACTTCTTCAATTTCTACCATCACTTAACTGACTTATATTTTTCTTCTGGGTAATTAAGGCTTCAAAAGGTCAAATGGGGAGGAAAAGAAAGCAGCCAGTGTCGTCCTCAGGACCTGCTAACAGCACAGGTACTGCAAATACTGCAGGCCCTTCCCCCAGTTCAGCGCCTTCCACGCCATCAACACATACACCACAAGATGTTATGTCTATGCCAAATTTACCTCATAATGGTGGTAACTCAAAGACTACACTTATGTTTGGCTCTGATAGTGTGGGCACGTTGTCGTCAGCCCCAAATCAATTGGTAAGCAGCTTTTTACCTTGTAAAGATTCTATATTTAAGTCTAGAGAAAGAACTAGTGAGGCCAGCCAGCCCACTGGTTTAGATTCTGGATGGTCAATTTGCTTTAGTGAGAAAGAATATTTAGAACAGTTCCTTGACTAGGTAAATTGTATAGGTCCTAATTATTTTTTTCTAAATAGAACTGCAGAGTGACCTTTTGTTGGTATGCTAATCATGTGGATTTGTGAGAGTGAGTTCAAAGTCCCCGTCTTTCTGCTCATAATACCCAGTTATGGTCTAATATGGTTGCAAGTCAGGAAAATATTTCAATTACTCATTAATAGAATAGGTGTTACTTACAAAATAACATTTTAACGCACAAAGCACCGTATTCTATATGATAATTAATCCTCGACTGTAAACTTTTAGCATTTAATTAGATAACTTAATTGAACTTGAATTGGTGAGAATTTTAAGGTTATACAATGCATCTCATTTGGATGGAGTATGAGAAATATTGTGATGAAATTGCAGGGTGATATGAGTCGCTTTGGTGATGAAGCGGCTTTCGATGACAATGTCGAGTCATTCCTGTCTCATGAAGAGGGAGACCCCAGAGATGCCATGGGTCGGGGTATGGAAGTAAGCAAAGGTACTTGACTACTTGTTCCACATGCTTTCATACTATGCATCAAAAGTGCATCCAATGACCACTTTTAGTTACTGATTTATTTTGTGTTTTTACCATAGGTTTTACATTCAAAGAAATGGGCCTTATTCATGCTAGTACGAGCAAAGTCAACTGTTGTCATTTCTCCTCGGATGGAAAGCTGCTTGCCACAGGGGGGCATGATAAAAAGGTTTGTGCTTGCAATCCTCTTTCTAGTTTGTCAGGTTTACAAAACTGATCAATCTTGTAACTTGAAAGTTTAACCTTGTGCAGGCTGTGTTATGGCACACTGATACTCAAAAACCTAAGTCTACTCTTGATGAGCATACTCTTATGATAACGGATGTTCGATTTAGTCCAAGCATGTCTCGGCTGGCGACGTCATCATTTGACAGAACTGTCAGGGTTTGGGATGCTGATAATGTTAGTATACATGTCTCTTATTTCAAATAGCTTCTCTTGGTACTCAGTTATTATACTTGTATGCTCCTATTAGGAAAGTATGCCCCCTTGTCGTCATCCTGTTTTGCCCAGCATTTCATATTCTTTGCATTCGCTTTGATTTACTTGATATGGTTTTGAATCTGGTTTTCCTTTTTTGTGATTAGTCTTTTGTCAGTATCCAAAGATCTTGTTTCTGCAAAGTTGTGAAACAGATTTCCAAAGGGTTTGCATGAATGATTGAATTTGGCGTGCATAGATGGGGTATTTGCATTTAAGTTCTGGTTTTTCAAATTTTAGATTTCATTATTGTATCCTTTGGTAGTAGTCTATTTAGGGGCGTGTTTCCTTATTACCTTGCCGTGTCTTTTCAATGCTTTTCTCCAAGGTTTAATGCATTGAGGCCTCGGCTATAGAGAAAGTCAGTAGCGTTGGGGGTTTACACGTAGTTTGATCACACAGCTTGTCACTAAACTCTACTGCTATAGTTTCATGTCAATTTATACATCCCTCTTTTCAGACCGGCTACTCGCTTCGGAATTTCACGGGCCACTCTACCTCTGTTATGTCATTAGATTTCCATCCAACAAATGAAGACCTTATTTGCTCTAATGATTCGAATGGTGAGATACGGATTTGGAGCATTAACAAGGGTAGTTGCCCTAAGGTTTCGGAGGTATAAAGTGTGACAAAACTTCAAATACTTTTGCTTTTTAAAATAAAATAAAAAATAAAATTGTGTTGTAAAATATATTTCTTCGTTCCTTTTTTCCAGGGTGGCACAGTTCAAGTCAGATTTCAGCCTCGTACTGGAAAGTATCTTGCTGCTGCATCTGAGTTGGGAATTAATATAATTGATGTAGAGCCCTTCAGATTGGTTCAACAATTACAGGTTAGACCCTAAATCTTGACTCATTGTTCCAAAGCAATGTTCAAATGCAAAATAGGGTTAAATGAAAAAATAAAATAAAATAATAAATCTGATTGGATGAGTTTATTTCTCAGGCCCACGCGCAAAAGTTTCATTCAATATGCTGGGATCTTAATGGTGAACACCTTGCCTGTGTAAGCGAGGAGATGATCAGAGTTTATAATGTTGGATCTAGCGGCAAATTGCAATGTGTCCATGAGCTAGCCTGCACCGGCAACAAATTCAACACCTGTGTTTTCCACCCTGTTTTTCCTTCTCTTCTGATCATCGGCTGTTACCAGGCAAATCTCTCTCTCCTTACGAATGTTTTCTTATATTTTCAAGTCACATTGTACTCCTGTTCCATATTAATAATGCTCTAAATTTGGTAATTAGCCTAACATTGTATATTATATATATATGTGTATATATATATGTGTGTGTGTATATATATATATTATACGGAAAATTAAAATTATATACATAGCCCTAATTAATGTTTGAGGAGCTAAAAATGTACGTTTTAATTAATCATACATTTATTACACCGATTTACGCGTGATTTTGGCATGCATTTCGAAATATTAAATACTTATATGCAGCCCTGAAGTCCTAAGAACTACATACAGTCATACATCATTCAATGACAGATCCACCTTATAACAACAAGTGGGGCCCCTTGACCCTAGTTGAACCTAAATGTGTAAATTTTTCTCTTGTAAAATTTTGAATTTTTGAAATTTTTTCCTGTAATTTGGAATAGTTGACCCTATTAAATTTATCAAATGCATTTTGACTCCGCTAAACATTTTTTCTAGATCCGCCACTAACAGAATTGGCCATATTTTTAATTCAACTAAATAAATTGGTTTTGCCGTTACCAGAGTCTGGAACTTTGGAACATGGTGGAGTCGAAGACAATGACTTTGGGAGCACACGAAGGACAGATTACTTCCTTGGCTGCATCCGGTCTCTCAGGCTTGGTTGCTTCGGCGAGTCACGACAAGACTGTAAAGCTCTGGAAGTGAACAGGGGACACATACTCTTAAAAAAATATGTGACTCGGATATTTTTGCAGAGATCGGACTGCTTTTGGCTTAGGTACTTCCTGGAAGATGTTTGAGTTCAGCATAGAAATCATGTTTATATTCATACATACTTAGAATCAAACTGTAGATGGCTTTTACAAGTAATTTTGTTTTGACAGTGCTAACTCAGCAGTTTGTATGATAATCTTAAACGAGTTCAATTTCTTTTCTTACAATGCAACCACTTGGTACAAAGTTGCAAGATATGGTCTGATCTTCTGAGATTACTGTAAACTGTCATATTACAATAACCAGTTTTAGAAGATTTACCATATTAATGTTCTGATGCGTAAATTAACTCTTTTGTACTAAATTATACTCTCCTTGCCAAAAAAAAAAAAAACACACTAAATTATACTCGTTTTGGTGGGCAACTATTTCTGTTTTGAAGTTTATAATATACCTCCTATTTATTTTTTATTTTTTATTTTTTTTTAATTATTAGATGAAATAGTTTTGATACTGTGAGGTATGAGTCTTAGCCTATTGGTTAAGTCTTGCAAACATTAAGCTAAAGGCATTGGGTTCAAACTTCACTTTATGCATTTGTGAGAAATCATTATGTTTCCCTTTTAGATATGTGTCGGCAACATTGCGTTGTATTATCTGTAGTAGGGTTCGATTTAAGGTCTAGTACCACCAACATAAAAAAATAGTTTTGATATTGTAGATTCTTATTATAGCAGAGGTAAAGATAATTTAGTGAAAGTATTGTGTTGGACGGTCCGATCGTCGGATCGTCCAACAATTGTATTTTTTTAACAACTCATGGGGATCCAGGTTTAGTAATGTGTCCAGGTTAAAGAAATATGTGTCCAGGTTCAACAACATTTGTCCAGGTTTAACAATATATATCCATGTTAAACAAGTTTCACCAGGTTTACAAATGTCATCATGTTTATAAATAGAATTTTAGGTTTAACAATATATGTCCAAGTTAGACAGATATGTGTCCAGGTTTAACAATATGTGTCCAGGTCCAACAATATGTTTTCAGGGTTACAAATTTGTGTCCAAGTTTACAGATATATGTCCAGGCCTACCAGGTTTAACAATATGTGTCCAGGTTCAACAATATGTGTCCAGGTTCAACAATATGTGTCCAGGTCCAACAATATGTGTCTACGTTTACAAATATGTTTCCAGGGTGACAAATTTGTGTCCAAGTTTACAAACATATGACCAGGTCTACCAATATATGTCCAGGTTTAACAATGTGTGTCCAGGTTCAACACATATGAGTCCAGATTCAATCATACATGTGCAGGTATAGGGGACTGATTTGACAAAAACGTTACTGTCAGACCAGTCTGACACAATACTTTCTCAATAATTTATTGCTTAAAAAAGAAAGTGTTGCATTTGGTTAAACTATAAAATAATCGTAGCATGCCCACTTAATGGTTGATTAGTTGCTACTAGAGTTTTCTAATTTATTCCCACACACGCTCACGAGTCTGGACGTGGATAATTCAAACTCAATAAATAAATAAATTAATTGTACTATAAGAACTTTATATAGTTTCAATATAATCGTTTTTCAATCTCAACCACTCATTTTCTTTATTTTTGAACATTATAGTCTCTACATCAAACTTTACATTTAACTTTTCTAAATGTTCTCTTATTTTACACTTTATCTCTCTCTAGTCTCTTCATATTGACTAATCCAACTCCACTCTCTTCTAAATTTAATTATGTAAACAATGTTTTTTTTAACTCTAATTTACACATTTACGAATTGCAATTAACATTCCTATTCCGATAACAATCTATCTACATAATTAATTTTCCTTAATTCGCATGCAAAAGTCAAAATGTAAAAAAATCGAAATGAAGGTAGTATTAATTAATTTTTTCTCGTTATATATCAAAATTTAGGGATGATTGGCTTACCTTATTCATAACATGGTGAGCTTAAATAGAATAAGGGTGCATTTGATTTGTCTGAAATTTACTATTCTGGTCTTAACTTTTTTGAACTGATCTGAACTTTTTTGATTTGATTAGAACTTTTTTGATCTAATATTTTAGTTCAGTTCAAATAATTTTAGTTTAGTTTAGTTTTAGTTGATACATATTTTCAGTCTAACTCAGTTCAGTTTCAGTTCATTTTTAGTTCATACCCAATCAGTTTAACAGTTTAATCTAGAATAATTGTGTATTACAACAATTATTTTATGTTAATTTAAATTTCTAGTTCAATTACTTCAATTCTAATTATTTTGGATCATACCAATCAAATAAACAAATCAACCTAGAACAATTGTGTATCGAAAACAAATTTTTTTCCCCGTTTTTTTCCCTGTTTCTTTCAATTTAATTCCAATTTTTTTAGATTCTATCCGATTAGATGAAAAGTTCAACAATCTAACCCAAAATTATTATGCACTTCAATAGTTATTTTCAATTCTAGGTTTACTTCTTTTCACCTTCGGGCATGTCAAATAAAAAAGTCCTACGGTCCTAATATGCTTCATATTAGTATTAGTTTCCTAATCACTTGTAGCTTTTTTTTAAGTTAAAATGAATTATACCCCGCTTACCACCTTTTTTTGTCATTTGCTCTTTTGACATTAAAAACTGTAAAGAATTTTCTAAATTCCTTCTAATATATAAGAACAAATAATAGTCATGTCGAATCTTGATTGATTCATACTAAAAAGTTCTTTATTGATTTTAGTTTAAATGGATTCATATTGATTTTTAGTTAATTTTTGTTAAAATTGATTCAGGTTAACTTAATTATATTTTGAGTTCACCTGTTCAGTTTTTGTTAAAAATAATTTTCGGCCAAATCAGTTATCGTTATAGTTTATTACAGCTCAAATCATTTTTCATCCTTTTCAGTTCAGATTCAGTTGTCAAATTCTAGTGGTGTAATTTTAGTTAAGTTCTCTTGCAATTTGTTGTTTTTGCTTTCAATTGTTCATGTTTATATTTGTTGAATTATGATCCTCTCAATTTCTTTCCATATATTTGCAATCCTAAGCCCTAAGGTTTTGAGACCGATAAAACAAAACGCTCCCAAACCCAATATGGCCCCAACGAGCTATGTCCTCTCCATTTATTAGGGAAAATGAAGAGTCTATTTTCCTAATCAACAGTTGAGATGTATTAAAGGGAAAAATAAGTGGAATTTTTAAAATTTTATATTTATGATAGATTAGGATCCTAATATGGCCCCAACTCCCCAAGGCCCCAATCACACACTTCAAACGCGCACTATAAAGCGCTGTAATTTCAAATTCTAGAAAACCGACATTGAGCTTCGTTCGATAATCTCTTCTCTCACTCACGCATGCCACCATCTCCCCTTTCTCTCTTCTCTCGGTCACTATTAGAGGTTTAAGCTCGGTTTACAAGGTTCTTTCTCCGACTCTATCACATCATCTATTTTCTGCAAATTGAATTTCTGCGAACGGCGAACCTTTATTGTTTACCTTGTAGTTAGATTGTTGTTTGTGAAGTTTAATTGTTTCTGAATTGTTGATTTGATTCTTGAATACCTGTATGCTTCCATTATTTCCGCAGTTAGCGTTTCGATCACATTCGATTTATTTTTCTCGTTTGTGAACTCTGAAGTTTCGGTGAATTTTACGGCTTAAATAGTGTGTTTTGGTGAATTTTTGAGTCTTTTTATCCGGATTTTTCTTGTTATTACAATAGATAGAGAATTTGAGAGAGTAATCTGTTTGATTGCTTGAATCAAATAATTTCTGACTGTAATTGTTTACTCTAATGTTTGAGCTTTCCAATATCTGAATACTTACGTCAAATAAATCGCGGATTAACCGATCATATTATTTTTTACTGATTGACAATTTCAGAAAGAGTTTTCCTACTTTTTTTTATTGATCTACAATTTCCGAAAGAGTTTTCCTACTTTTTTTTATTGATCTACAATTTCCGAAAGAGTTTTGCTATTCATTTTTATCCATATACAATTTCAGAAAGAGTTTTGCTATTCATTTTTATCGATCTAGAATTTCAGAAAGAGTTTTGCTATTCATTTTTATTGATCTACAATTTCAGAAAGAGTTTTCCTATTTATACTGGTAGTTGCAGTGACTTACTTTCTTATACATGTGAAAGTCATGGACAAGAGCTTGAGGTTCATTGTGTTGATGAGTGCGTACAAGTTTGGAGGTGGCTGTAAACAGAGGAAGTGAAATAAAAGTTGGAATTCAAGCAAATTTGGTAAGCAAATGTTTATGTCAGTGGCATGATGACCTTTCCTAATCTGACGCCTATGTTATTTGGTCAAGTTCATGGTCATCAACTCATCACTATAACTAACAAGCACTCTTTTACTTTGTGCTCTTTCTGTATTCAAAGTACTTTGTGAGAGGCTGAGAGCTGGTATATGTTAGTTTCTCATTGTATGAAGCCTAGCATTTTTGAAGGTCAATAATCAAAACATGTGTGACGTATATGCAGAGGCAGTTGTTGACAAGTTACAGAAAATGTTTTATATGTGTTCATATATGGAGAATCTTTTTTTTTTTTTTTTAATTTTTTTTAGTAGACTTTCTTAAATGTTGTCATATGTTATAGAATGTGTGATTTGTTATTTCTAATTGTGTTGCAACGGTAGTAGTTCTTACTTAATTCTCACCAATTTGCTAATGTTTCCTATAACCTAGTTTTCAGTATAGTTTCTGTACTATCCTTCACTGTCTACATTTTAATATTTTACATGGAGACTGGTCACACCCTAGCTCATAAGTTCAGAAACTGGTTGAATGTTTGCATTTATAATAGATGTTTTGACGTTTGATTTTTACTGATTCTTTGAGTACAATTTCTTTTTATGGCTGTGCGTATTTCATTCTAGACATCTAGGTAGTTCTTTTTATCGAAATGTGTTTACAAGTTTAACAATAACGTCCAAGGTTCAATGACGAAGATATGAATTTAGTTATAGCAGTTGTAAGTTTCATAATGGCAGTAGTTGGGGCATGATATGATCAAAAGTATAGGATGAGACGGATTTCGATGATGGTGTCAATCCATGCTTTTATCATGTAGAGGGAGACACTGGGGATGTCATGGGTCGGGGCATGGAGGTAAGCAAAGGTACTTGACTAGTTGTTCCAGACTTTTTTATTCTATGCTTTAAAAGTGCATCCAATGAGCACTTCGAGTCACTATAATGTTGTGCTTTATCATAGGTTTCTCATTAAAGGAAAGGGGCCTTATTCATGCTGATGAAACAGACATCGTTGACAATGTCAAGCCATCTCTGTCTTGTGTAGAGGGACCGGGGATGTCATGCGTCTGGGGATAGGAAGTAAGCAAAGTTACTTGACTACTTGTTCCACATACATTTTTATTCTATGCATTAAAAGTGCATCCAATGAGCACTTTGAGTCGCTTTGTAATTTTTTTGCTTTATGATAGGTTTCACACTTAAGGAAATGGGTCCTATTCTTGCTGATGAAATGGATTGCGATGATGATGTCAAGCCATCCTTGTCTTGTGTAGAGGGAGACACCGAGGATGTCTTGGGTCCGGTTTGGAAGTAAGCAAAGGTACTTGGCTACTGTTCCACAATCCAAATGTTCTTTATTGAGTTTATTCTATGCATCGAAAGTGCATCCAATGAGCTCTTTGAGTTACCGATTTTTTATTTTTTTTGGGTTTATCATAGGTTTCACATTCAAGGAAAAGGGGCCTTATTCATGCTAGTACTATCAAAGTCAACTGTTGTCATTTTTTTTTGGGATTAAAAGGTTTGTGCTTGGTGATCTGATCTTCTATTTTGTTTGTTATGTTTGTAAAAGTGATATATCTTGTAAATTGAAAGTTAAACTACTAAGCTGCCACAGACCTGAACAGTTGAAGAAGAAAAAAGAAACCAGGAAGGATAGGTATTCCCTTTGGAGAGGTGAATTGACTGAATTCTCTCCCAAAGCAGTATCTCATATATTCATTGAATGCCTCTTATTACATCCACATTGCTATTTATAGGCAACTAGTGAAACCACCTCAGCACAAAAAGACAAACAGGCCAACAAACTCACAAACATATTAAAATGTAACCACTAAAATGTACTCCCGTCCACTTTTAATTGCTCCATTTTCCATTTTTGTCCGTCCAAATTTATTTGCTAAATTTCTTTTTTGATCATTGTGGCCCAGCACGGCAGCACCAATGTATGAAAAGGCGTAAGGCGCACCAAGGCGATAGGATTTCCTAGAGCCTTAGGCGCGCCTCAGTGTGCCTCATTGAAGTGAGGCGCTCCTAAGAAGTAAGGGGAAAAAGGCTGAAAAAAATCTGAGGAAAAAATAGAAATGCGCCTTATGGTGCGCCTAGGTGTGCCTTGCTTGCGCCTAGCCACAAGCGCCTCGCCTTGAACAATTTAGGCACTTACCCCCTTGCGCCTTAGCGCCTAGGCACGCTTCAAGCGTGCCTTTTCAAACACTGCCCAGCACCAAAAAGACATTTATACCCCTTGCATTAACATTTTTTACTTCCCTATTACTATCCTTCCCCCTTTTTTTGGTTTAGTGATGCTGCAAAAAGTAACCATGTGAAGGCACTATAAGACAAAAATATGTCATTCCTTAAAAACCACCCCAAAACACTTTGGAGCAATTAAAAGTAGACAAAGGCACAGAGGGAGTACTGTATTTAAAAGGTATCGCCGCTTTCTTGCAGCTGATATTAGTTGCTTGACCTCTTATAGACCTATAATATAGGTGGTGCGTCTGGGTACATAACATAAACCTTTTGGCCTTTGCACGCTTTTTTATGGCACTCTATTAATGAGAAACCAAAGTCTACTCTTAATGAACATACTGATTTGATATCGGATGTTCGCTTTAGCCCAAGCATGTCTTGGCTGGTAACTTCATCATTTGACAACACTGTCAGGATTTGGAATGTAAATAATGTTAGTATTTTAAGTCTATTACTTGATTTGGCTTCTCGTGGTGTTCAGTTATTGTGCTCTTATGCTCCAATCAGGGCAGTATGTCCTTTGTCATCATCCTTTTTGCAGTCTGCGTTACATATCTACACATTTACTTCATACAATTTTGAATCTGGTTTGGTTTTCCATTTGTGCATAGCCTTTTGCAATTAATGAAAGATCTTGTTTCTGCAAAGTATATTTCCAAGGTGTATGAATGACTGACTGAATTGGTGTGGATAGATGGGATTGTTAAATAGGTGCATTCAATTTTTGCTTGTAAAAACCTTTCTATCTTTTGGTAGTAGTCTATGCAGGGGCAACGATTTTCCTAATTATTTAGTTATTACCTTGCCATGTCATTTTTTAATGCTTTTCTCTTAGGTTTATTGCATTGTTGCCTCCGTTAAAAAGAAGTGTGTAGGGGTGGTATTTACACCTGGTTTGGTTTCAATTTCATGCTTTAATTCTAGTTTTCATTGTTTATGGCTTATAAATTTCATGCTTTAATTTTAGTTTATGGCTTCAAATGCACAAAACATTATGGAACGGATGGAGTATTAATATGATGAATAAAAAAATTCAAAAAAAAAAAATTGGTTCAACAAAACAAATCTATATACTAATTTAAGAACCTCATTTTATGAGAGGCCTCTCATTAGGGTGCGTTCTCTTCAACTTATTGGACATGAACTTATCTGAACTTATCAGACCTAATTTAACTTATTAGACCTTATTTAACTTATTAGAATTTATAGGAACTTATTAGACTTTATTGGAACTTATTAAAACTTATTAGACCTTATTGGAACTTATTAAACCTGATTGAAACTTATTTGAACGTATTTTATATGATTGAATAAAATAAATTAATGATGATAATAATGATAATATTCTATTCATTTGAACCTATGTTCTTTTTTATTATTGAATTACGTTCAAGAAGGTAATAATAATTAATATCTCTTTTTTCAAACCCATTATTAATTAATATTATCAATTCCAATAACAGCTTATCTACATATTTAATTTTTCTTAATTCACTTGTAGTAAAATTAACAAACTAGAACGGATTGAATAATAATAATATGGAGGATAGATAAAGTTTAATTTGGACCAAAATTAGTAATAATAATATGGAGGATGGATAAAATTTAATTTGGACCAAAATTAAATCAAACCCAAAATAAATAAATAATTTTTATTTTATAATATAAAAAAAATAGTTTAATTCAATAATCTAACTCTGATTGGTTTCTCTAAAAAAATTATAAAACAAGAATGATAAAATAAAATTGGTTTATGTTGTGTAAAAGTGCTTTAAGGTAATTATTAATTTAATTAATTTTATTTAATCAATAATAATTAAAAATAATAACCTAGACTTGATTGAAACTTATTAGACCTGATTGGAACTTATTAGAACTTATTAGATCTAATTGGAACTTATTAAACATTATTGGAACTTATTAGACCTGATTGGAACTTATTAGAACTTATTAGATCTAATTGAAACTTATTAAACATTATTGGAACTTATTAGACCTTATTGGAACTTATTAGAACTTATTAGATCTAATTGGAACTTATTAAACATTATTGGAACTTATTAGACCTTATTGGAACTTATTAGACCTGATATAACTTATTGGAACTTATCTGAACTTATTAAACCTGAAACTTTTTTTTTTAAGGTGAAGAGAACGCACCCTTAATCCTACTTAAAATATTATTTTTTGAAAAAAACAATCCTAATATAACTACCTTCCTCTCACACAGACAAAAAAAAAAATAAATTAAAAACCAAACATAGCCTCATTTTAATCCATGTATTTTTTTTTTTAATAATTTGTCTACAATACAAATAACTACTCCCTCCGTAACGAATTAATTTCTCCATTTGTTTTTTCACGCATTTTGAGGAAGCGATTTAAGGGTGTAAACGACCAATTTTGTCAAAGTATTTTTGATATTAGTAACTTATAATCACATTCTTATTTGTACTAAAACCATTTTGATTAATTCATTCGTTTACACCTTTAAATCGCTTTCTCAAAATGCGTGAAAAAAACCAATCCTAACAAAACTACCTTCCTCTCACACATCATCTCACACAGACAATAAAAAAAAAAACCCAAACATAGCCTCATGTTAATCCATGTATTTTTTTTTTATAATTAGTCTACAATACAAGTAACTATGACCTGTCCTCAAATGCCATAACCTAGCATTAATAGAAGCAGAAAAACAGTTTAGATCCCCAAGCTTAGCAGCAACAGAAGAATTCACAGAACAGTTAGGTGAACTTGAGGCTTGATATAACCCTTGACCTTGATTACCAAGAAGAGACAAAATCTTTTTCTGAGCATGGTCCTGAATATAGCAATGTTCTTTATCAAAAACTAAAGAACACTTCAAATCTTGACACAATTTGTGCACAGAAATTAAATTGAATTTAAATTCTAGAACAAATAAAACATCATTTAATATAATATCATCATTTAAAACAATATTTCCAACATTTTGAAACTTAATTTTTCTGCCATCAGGAACTGTAATGAAATTATGTTTATTATTTTTGGATGTAAAATTAGCAAATAAAGAACTATCATAGCAAATATGGTCACTAGCACCACTATCTATTAGCCCAGAAATTTTAGAGGCAGAATTTAGACAGAATGTACCTGCCAACATAGCCTGCCCAGTGCTCTCAACATTAGGATCAGAATTCTCAGCATTAGACTTCTGTTGCATCAGATTCATAAGATAAGAATACTGAGCAATAGTGAAAGGAGCAGCAGTAGATTCAGCAACCTTAGAAGCATCAGCGTACTGATCTGGATTACTCTGTTGAACATGTGAGTATGCATCCACTTTTCTTTCCTTAAAGGGCTTAAAACCAGGGGGATAGCCATGAACCTTGAAGCATCTTTCATAGCTATGTCCTGGAATTTGGCAATGTGTACAAAAGAACATAGAATTTGGCCTCTTATTCCCAGAATATCCCCTAGAAATACTTGAACCAGCACTCACAATAGCAGGCCTCACACCAGAATTTGGTCTTATGTAAACATTAGCAGGATTAGAAAAATTCTTCCTATCAGCCAACAAAGCCATTGATTCATTAGTTATACCATTAATTTGCTGCTTAGAAATTTCCTTTTGATTTTCTTCTTGAACTACAATCCTATAAACCTCATTAACATCAGGCAAAGGACTCATCATAAGAATGTTACCTCTCACAGCACTGAATTGTTCATTCAATTTCATCAAGAACCTTAACAGCCTCTGCCTTAGCTCTCTATTGAGAATTCTTTTCTAAAGTTCACAAGTGCACTTATTACAAGTACAAGTTGGAACAGGATCAACATCATTAAGTGCATCCCAAACAGATTTTATAGCAATAAAGAACTCAATGACAGTTAAAGGACCTTGGCACAAATTAGCATGTTTTTGTTCTAATTCATAAATTTGTGTGAGTAAAGCAACACCAAAACGTGCACAAATATCTTTCCGCATATCCTTAGCTGACCTAATATGCAAAACACTCTTATCTACCTTTGGATCCAAATTATACAATAGCCAAGAAATTACCAGGTCATTGCAGCGTTCCCAGGCCTCGTGCTCCAAAGGACTTGTAACAGCATCAGGTTCAACAATACCTCCATTGACAAAACCAGCTTTGTTCTTGGCTGAGAGAGTAATTTCCATAGATCTCTTCCAATCATTGAAGCTCGATCCTCCAAATTTAAAAGAAACTAGTTGTTGAACATTCGAATCACTAGGATGAATATAATATTTGCTAGAAGGATCTTGATTCAAAGGCAAATTAGTATTAGCAGCTTCACGCACCATTGTTACTTAATCGACTCTAGATTTAGCAAAAATTCTGTGTTTAGAGAAGAAATTGATGGCAGAAGAAAGAAAAAGAAATTAGGAGCAGATTTTGAAGACTTGCTCTGATACCATGACGAATTTCGAATGGAGGAGCTACATGCAAAGAGAATGGGAGAAGCAAAGTAAAGAGAAGAGAGAGAAGTTTGTTATATTCAGTTGAACAAAATATAAGCATTTAGCTTAATATCATATTACAAGGAATAGGACCTTATTTATAGGGCTTGGTCCATTAACAACTCAACAACTAAATACAAATATACTAGTAGTATACAAGAATACTTAAAGAAATACACCATCCTCCAACAAACTACCTTATTTTTCTTTTTCTTTTTTTAAAAATAAATAAATTGTGATCCAATAATAGTAGTTGGTGGAGGTCTCTCATTAATTCTATTTAACATATTATTTTTTGAAAGAAAACCAATCCTAACAAAACTACCTTCCTCTCACACACATAGACATAAAAAAAATTAAAAACCAACCATAGCCTTCAATCAACTATAACCTAGAGGTACATTGAGCACCAACTTCAGGTACATTCACCATACACTATAAATACATTGAGTAAAAATACATTGACTTTATACCATATATACATTGACTCCAAACTATCAAAGGAGTAAGGAGGGAAATTCAAATTTAATCTTAGCCCTTCATTTGGTGATCAAAGGGTTGTGATTGCTTCTCACCCTTCTCACCAAAACTACATTTCTCACATGAGCCTACTTCTATATATATATATATATTTCTCATCATAAGAAATTTCTCACCGGAACCCAACCTTATATATATATATATATATATATATATATATATATATATATATATATATATATATATATATATATATATATATATATACTTCCTCCGTTAAAAAAAAACGCAACAAACTTATTTGCACGTATTTTAAGGAAGAGATTTAAAGGTCTAAACGATCAAATTAATATATGTAATTTTAAGACAAGTAACCTATAATACCATTCTTACTTGTGTTAAAATTATTTTGATTAATTTGCTCATTTACACCCTTAAATCACGTCCTTAAAATGCGTGCAAAATGGTTTGTTGCATTTTTTTGGAATGGAGGAATAAGATATATAGGAATAGGATCGTGTGAGAAAGGGTGCTTTAGGTGAGAAGGACTTTTATGTGAGAAAGCATCTGCACCGTTTATAATTTTATATCTAAGGGTTGTTATTTGATCTTGTGTTTTTGTTAGTAAGTGCAACTTGGTAATTTAATTTAAGTAGTATATTTCTATTTTTTATAGCAAAAAAAATCTGTTTTTTTTTGTTTTTTTTTTAAAATACGTTTTTTAAATATTTTTTAATTCAAAAAATTGGTTTTTTTTCATAAAATAAAAAATATCTAAAATTCAAGTTATTTGTTTATTTGTCCGAAAGTACTCGTGTTCCAAATTCTATAAGTCATGTTCAAAATTTATAAGCCAAGTTCAAAATTTTATAAGTCATGTTCAAAATTTATAAGCTTTGTTCTAATTTTTAAATGTTATGTTGTAAATTTAACAACCCATGTTTAAAATTTTATAAGTCATGTTCTAATATGTGTATGTATGCAGAAAATGTCAGTTTATTGTTGGGTTTATTTTAAGTATATGAACTATTGATAAAAAAAGTATATGAAATATTAAATTTTTTATAAGTCATATTATAAATTTTATGATTCATATTCTGAATTGTACGGGTCATGTTCTAAATTTTTATAATATAGTTTCCAAACCATATAAGATAGAACTAGAGCGTTGATTTATTTTGATCTAATGTTGATTATTTTATGAGCTTGAAATATTTATTAAAAAAAATAGCAAATTACAACTTTTTTAAAAAATTAAGCCTTAAAATTATGATTTTTTAATAACGTAACTTTTTAAAAAAATTAAGCTTTAAAATTATAATTTTTTTAAATAAAAAATGTAAATTTCTATTTTTTAATTGAATATTGAGTTATATATGTATATGCTCTAAAGTTTATAGCCATGTTCTAAATTTTAGGAACTATGTTCTAAATTTCATTAGTCATACTCTAAATTACGCTCGAATTTTTTTTTTAAATACAATATATCTAGAAAAATATCCATAAAATTGATATTTTTTAGAATGTAAATAAAGAAAAAAAATAAGAAAATAAAAATTCCTAATCCTACGTATTATAAGGAAGGGAGGGGAGAAATTTTAGGGTTTTTTTAAAAATTGTTTTAAATTAAAAAATCCATTAAATCTTAGCCTTTAGATCAAAATAAATCAACGCTCAAGATTTTTTCTCATATAAACAAGCTTACTCACCTAAAGAACCTTTCTCACATAATCCTGACCCTATATATATATATATATATATATATAGTCTACAATACAAGTAACTACCTTATTTTTTTTTTTAAAAAAAAACATAAAAATAAATCAACAACTCAATACATTCATATTGATCAATTTTTTTATTAGCACTTTTTACCTTTACCAAAAATTTCAAACAAACGGTTGAATTTTAAACTGTATAAATAGAAGTTAAATTAAACTATATGTAACCCCTTTTGACAAATTTTTTTTCTGACCCAATAATATTAGTTCATCATGTTAAAAAAATTATAAAACCCTTAGAATTTAGTTATTGCTTTCAAATTTAATTCCTCTAGCTAAAAAAGATAAGCACATCTATTAACAATTTATCACTCCAATTAATGATAAAAAATGTCATCAATAATATGACAACAAAATAATAAACAATATTTCGATTCATATTTACTGGTTGGTATAAAAGTATATATATGTATAAATATATGTTTTATTTTAAAACAAAAAAATGCATATAATTCATTAAATTATAAATATTTATTGGCTGTTTTGGCACCGGTTCACTCTAGTTAAGGATTAAAAAACAATTACTCCCTACAAAAACTCATTCTTTTTTCTCCGTACAATGGGCCGACATCTCAGGATCTACATACTAGTCAGACTACAGCAAAAGGCCTAAGACACTACAACGCGTTTAATAAACGCGCCAATAACAGCGTACTCACCAAGTCCCCTTGTAGCCAACCCAACGCTCAACAATGGCGGCAAGAACAACCAAAACCCAGTTCCCACCACAAACGATGCCGTCACAAAACCCGATAACCACCTTGGTGGAACCCACCATTTTCTGTCTTTTCCATACTTTTTAACGGTGATCTCAACACACAGGCAAAACCCATGGAGGAGGAAGAACCATGTCACCTCGAAGGTGGGTCCCACGCGCCCTAAGTAGTAGAAGATGAGCTCGTGCATAATAGCTGATACTGTGAAGGTTGCCATCACTCCAGCAAGAGGTGCAGTTTTACGGCCAATAAATCTGCTTAGAAAATCCACCGTGGGAAGAAACACTGTAGGCCTGAGAATGCTTGTTACCATAAGATTCCATCTTTTACCCCAGAAATCTTGAAGAGATGTTGATAAAAGGGGTTCATTGAATTGAGGTTCTAATTCTAATCCTAGCCAAAAGTTTGCTGCTTTTGCAAATATTGCTAGGGTTATTTCTAGCGCAAAATAGATGTGGAAGAAATAGATTAACCATAGTAATTTGGGGTGTATTTGATCACTGTATTCATAGATTTTAATCATGAGAATTAAAAGGGTACCTTTGATGAGGTAATTCCAAGGTGTTTTTTGTGGATTTAAAGAACATGGGTCTGATTTATTCTGTGATTTGTGATCTGGATTTGGGTTATTCTCTGATTTGTGATCTGGGTTTGGGTTATTCTGTGATTTGTGATCTGGGTTTTGGTTGTTTGGGTGTTGTAGTTTGATGGGGAAGCAAGAAACAGCTAAGAAAAGAGGATATGAGATTGGAGGGTCAAAACTAAGAGGAGGTTTACCAAATGCAAAGAGCAAGAGCTTGAAATTTGCAAGCCAAGAAATCAAAAATGCAGTGAAGCCACAAAAATGAATAGAAGTTAAATGTAGTGGCAAAATTAGGAAGAAAATTATTACTGGAAGAGTTGCTATTAATCTTGAAATACCCTTTGAAGTAATATTGCCTATAAAATGACAATAACTCAGTGACACAAAAATTGATAACCATACCTTACATAAATTTGTCAGCTCATCTTGTGCTAGTTCTACTCCCATTATTGTTTACCCTTTCTTTTGTTTTTTGATTGGTTCAGGTACCTGTATGTTGTTGCTAATGTCTGCTTCTCTTTGCTCTCCTGAATTGGTTTGATTTATAAATCGGTTTATTACAATCTCTCAGGCTTGGTTGCTTATGCTAGCGATGACAAAGACTGTAAAGCTCGGAAAGTTATAACTGGTTAGGGACTACCATGAAATCAGCTAAGCCTCTTATTCTTGCATATTCTAGTAGGAAGGACAATTATGTCTTTCAAATAAGTCTGCTATTATTTGTTGGATACCGTTAGAAGTTTCTTTGTGGCGCTGACCTCAGCTTAAAACGGAGTATTTTTTTTTTTTATGCAAACCTCAGCCTAATATTTGGCATATAGACCTATAGTAGGGAATAAAAATGTATCGTTATACATAAATTGTTATTGGTGTATTTAAGATTGCTATGTTTACTTTTTCACATCGTACAGAATATAATTTTAAATTAAAATATTTTTAGACATGTGAAATAAAAAATTATAAGAACTATATAATTAAAAAAATATAAATTGAGCCGAATCAAATGAGATGTTGTTTGATTATGTTTTTCCTTATATATATAAAATTAGAAAGAGTCAAAATTACTAAGTTACAAAAGTCAAATTTTAGTTTTTATAATACAACCTTTCACTGAATTACTTTTAATAAGCTAATTTTTTATTATTATTTGATAAGACACATTTACCCTTAAATTCTTTAAGTAGGCAAAACAAGTTAGCTATTGTATGATGTAACGTACGGTTATATATATATTTTTTTAAATAATTTTAAAATCAGCCTCATAAATAATGCAGTGTTTCTCCATTTTTCTTCTCCCGTTTAACTGAAGTCCAACATAGAGTATATTTATTTATGGTCAAAACAGCTATCAATAAATAACCCAAGAAACTAAAGAATTTAATTTGAAATGATTTGCTATAGCAGGTGATTCAGTATTTATTCAGGTTAAAACTTAGAAGAATATCATGCTATGCTAAAAATTCAAGATTAAACACCAAATATAAATACAAATATAGTCATACATTGCGAAGCATAAGTGTGTAGAGTACTAATTGTCATAATATAGTCATACATTATTAAATTAAAAAAAGGAAGAATTCCCTGTAGTAGTGAGAAGCTGTAATGTAATGACTATTGACCAACACCTTTAGAAGGAAAGGTTAGCAGTCTTAGCACAAAGTAGTAAGGTACAGAGGAAAAAGTGAGTATGTGAAGTGATTATGTGAAGTTTTAGTTTGTTTAGTAGGCTGCAATCAACAACTTAATTGTTCAAAACTTCAAACCATACAGTCAAGTTTGCAACATAGACAAACTTCAAAGCTCATTTCTTATTACTAATACTGATGGGATATAAAATGCATGCTTATTTCCCGCAAAATAGATTTATAGTCAAGTATATCAAGTATAAAATGAATGGCCTATATGTAGATACCTGTTTGCTATACAGATTGCTCTATTACACATTTCTTAAACACTTAAATATTATGAAGAAAAAAAAGTGGTCTATACTTTTATCACCTTTTCTGGAAGTTGAATGATTTTATTGCATAAGCAAAAATGATAGCAAATAACACAAAAAAACTTGCTACCACAACAGCTGCAATACCCACAAAATCGTGCCTGAAACCGAGGCCTTCCCTCAGCAGCTGCTTTATGGGGATCGAGTGAATCCCATTTGACAACTTCACGGGCGTGTCAACGTCACCATATTGTGAAGTTAGAAGACCATAAAGACTCCAGGCTACTGGGTTGAGCCAGTAATACCACCTCCACCATATAGGTATTTTCTGATGATGATAAAAATATAAGTCAGTCCATAGAAAATATTACTGTATTTGTATCCTGAAAAGCATAATGAACATTTTGTACGAAAAATATAATGATAAAAATACCGCTAGTCCCTAAGAATATTATTTGTATCCTGAAAAACATAATGAAATAATGGTTCTTAATTGTCACATTATAAGAATATTATTTGTATCCTGAAAAACATAATGAAATAATGGTTCTTAATTGTCACATTATAAGAATATTATTTGTATCCTGAATATAAGCAATGGTAGTCGTATACGAGTAATAATTCTAGTACAGAAGATTACATGAAGGTTACATTTTCTTTGGTGAAACAATCTCACCGTGAGACTAAGGGTGCGTTCTCTTCAACTTATTCGACCTGATCTGATTTGACCTGACCTGATTTAACCTATTAAAGCTAGCTTGATTATAACTTATTCGACCTAACCTAACCCGATTAAACCTGATAAGTACTGAGACCTGATAAAAAAAAGTTGGAGAAAACGCGCCCTAAGTCTCACTGGGAAAAATTAAAGAAAAACTTGCAAAAGTTAGAAAAAACATATAAAAAGATGAAACTAACTAATACAGTAACTTTTTATGTATTCTAAATAACCTTTACTTATTTTTTCATAATGTTTTTTTGGTTAGACCTGGTCTCATATGGTGAGATGGTCTCACCAGCATGAAAATGAGAACCACCAAAGCCACACTGAAAGTCTTTTACAATTAAGGTAGCTAAGGGATTTTAGAAAGTAACAAAAACAAATACTAGTAAAAGCATTAGTGAAAAATGCAGGCTATGTTACCTTGTATGGAATCATGAGGCCACTGAAGAGGTTCCATAGCATATAGAACGGAGCAGCTACTATGGCAGCAATATTGTGATTGGGTGTGATAGCTGTTGTCATCATTCCATAGAAAGTGAAGTATAGTACTGTGCAGTATGTGAAAAACACATACCAAATAAATTTCGTAGCCGTCCATTCAAACGAGGCCATGGCATAGAAAACTGATGCATAAATGATTGTCTGCACGAAAACATAAGGAAACTCTATGGCTACCTGCACAGTAGCGCCACATGAAGCAAAGCAACAATTCAGAATCAACAGAATTTTATATATTCCTTGCCAAAAAATAAAGGAAAATGCTTACTACAACCATTAAGAAGGCAAAAGTGGAAAAATATTAATCAAAAACAAGCATTGATTACACCAAACGACACGTGATTTTGGGGAAATGATAAAGGCACAACTAAAATTGATATGGGCACAACCCATTGTGAGAGCATACTTTCCTATACTCCTCCCACAAAACTTGTGCCCATATCAATTTTAGTTATGCCAATATCAATTCCCGTGATTTTGGCATGCACTCTAACTGTTTATTTTACCCCTTTAGAATATATACTTACTCCGTTTAAAAATAAATGCAACAGTTTCTATTTTTGGAAATTTCAAAATAAATGCAACAATTTTAATTTTTCCATTTTTATAAGTCCTTTCTCTCTATCTCTCACACACATTTTCTCTCTCTACCCCTTTTACTCTCACAACAAAAAATTGTCTAGGAGTCCGTGTCTCTTGAATTGTTGCGTTTTTTTTTTAAACAGAGGAAGTATTAAGTTTTTACCCCTTGGAGCTGTATATAACATTTCTATTAAAAAAACTGAATTATATATACTTAAAAAAAAAAAATTAAAAAACTGAAAGTAGGGAGGGGAACCTGTGCAAAGGCGAAAGGTAGAGCTGAATACAACCCTGCAACTCTCTCTCTGTAGGAAACAAATCTTTCGATTGAAACAACCGGCTGAACTGCCGTACCATTCGTGACTCCAAGGAAGAGTACTGCTACATATAGAGATCCCATTGCATTGACGATATCCTGTTGGTTTTCCCTTCAAAATTTTGAAATGCCATGTTAATTAGCAGCAGCACTTTGGTTTCATCTTTTAACTTAGGGAGATGAGATAATAGGCAAAAATAAATCCAGCTAGTGTACCTTTTAGACCCAAATTTCCAGCAAAATGACCCAAGCATTATTGAGATGATAACGGTGTAGAAGAAGCGAACTGCAGTATACTGAGGGTTCCGCCAGTAAGAGAGATTTTGCTTCCAAAGACAAGTGAGGAACTGATCAGAGAATGAGCGAGAATATATTGTTGCAAAACTTAGTTCTTTTGAATTAATAGGCGGTTTGCTGAGGCGCTCAACTAACTCTTTGTTATACCTGAACCAAGAGAAAAAGGCTGCTCATCAAACAAGAGTATCTTGCACAGACGGTAATGAATCAAGTAAAATTAAAGGACATACATAAAAAGACTGGATCTTTTGTAGATTTCTGCAAAGTCTATGTTTAGACGTGCTTCCTCTGCTATAGAAGTAACTTCAAGCATCCATGCTGCAGGGTTATTACCAGGTTTGATCTTTTGCACCCCTTCCACTGCCTACAATCATATTTCTAAGTATGAAGGCAAGATTTTCTACTTTAAAAAAGAAGAAAGAAATAGACTTGAAAAAAAAAATTGACTAACCTCAAAATGATCAATAAGCTTACAAGATCTCGTTCCGAGTGGACCAGCATAGATGACTTGCCCTCCACGCTTCATAAATAAAAGCTGCCGCACATAAAAGTATGTTAAAAACCCACATTATTTACTATTGAATAAGTTAGGAACTATCAGAGGAATCATACATCATCAAATGATTCAAAAATGTCTACACTTGGCTGATGAATCGTGCATACTATTGTACGACCAGTGTTACCGATATTCCTCACAGTTCTCATCACAATGGCTGCAGACCTTGCATCCAACCCAGTTGTGGGCTCATCCATGAATATGATTGAGGGATTAGCAACCAATTCAACTGCAATAGTTAACCTCTTCCTTTGTTCTGTTGACAAACCATCAACTCCAGGAAGACCAACCAATGCTCCACTCAGGGAACTGAGTTCCACTAGTTCCATGACTTCATTCACAAAAGCCTGCAAATGAAGGAATGATACTGTTTTACTTTACAACCTCCAAAAAATACCTGATGCTTCATTTAACATTACCAATTGAAAACATTTTACAATGGAAAACTCCTTTTCATGGAACTTTTTTATTGTTTGGTTGCAAGAATTTGTTTCCCCATTTTAAGCATTTTTCCATTGTTTGATTGTACTAATGGTTATATAGTCCAATTAACTTTTCTAATTTTGCGGAAAATGTTTACAATAGGGTGAAATGCGGAGGAACGAAAACGGTTTTTATTCAAATTTTGGAGGAAAATGTTTTCCAAGGTGTAAAACAATTTTTCAGCCTAAGTTTTCCATTCAATTTTTCCAACCTAAACCAAACAATGTAAAATGGGCAAAATAGTTTTAGAGAAAACATTTTTCTCCATACCAAACAAACCCTAGATATTCAGAAAGGCTTTCTTTTTTCTTTTATCAATGTTAGCTATTAGAATTAGAACAACCTGATAAAGTTTTCAGGAAATTTTCAAAAGGGAAAAAACCAGCAGCAACTCACCCTTTGTGTCTCCAAGTCAACTTCTGATGATAACCGTAGCCAAGCAGAAAACAGAAGAGATTCCAGAACAGTCAAGCAAGGGGAATGAATATCATTCTGCTCACAGTAACCGGATACTCTTGCAAATGTTTCTTGCTTTTTGGGATAGCCCGAAATAAAGACACTTCCTTCTATGTATCCGCCAGTTTTTCTACCAGCCAAGACGTCCATGAGCGTTGTTTTCCCCGCACCACTGACACCAACCAATGCAGTCAGGACACCTGGCCTGAATGCTCCAGTGACTTCTACCAGTAGCTGTAATCTATTCTCTGATATTCCTTGTTGTTTCATTTCCTTTAATCACAAACTGAATTAATGAGAAACTTTATGCAAATTTAACTGTATTATGGAGTCTGCTTTTTTATTTTTCTTGTTGAAGGAAGGACAGAATCTTGTTTTGTACTCACCAAAGGAACATCCACATAATAATTGATGTTGCTGAATGACATAGACAGTGGTTGAAATGGTAGAACCATACCCCTTTGAGTAATTGCTTTTCCTTTGTTGAGTAAAGTAAAGTCACCAAGAAAAGAGACAATAAGTTGCTTGCTCATAAAAAAGTCAAGGAAGAATTATATATACTGATATTATTGTTACACTACACACCATTTAATGAGTTTGACTGCTGCAAGAATTCTCTCAGCTGGATGACATCAGGTTCACCCCTTCTCTTTCTTTGGATTTCTTCGAATTCAGCAATAGAAATTACCGTTTGTCTCTTCTCAAGGGCTGATTTGATTTAGTAAAACAGGCTATGATTAGCATAATTTCTCAGCAAGGGCTTATCTTTTATAGATTTAAACTGAAGATAGAGCAATATTACAGCTAGGAGTAATTAGAATGGAAGTTGCATGACTTACGATTAAGATAAGTAAGGAAGAACATGAACAATAAGTTGAACAGGACTGTATATCCGACCAGTGCACCTACTCCAATCCAATACCAGTAGCTCTCCGTAAACAAGCTTCTTGATTTTAGTACTGCTTCACCTAGTCTCATATTGCCGAATGGCTTGAAAAATCAAAGCAAAAGTACAACAATTAATTTTCATATGAAATATAGTTCATGCCTGTAAATACAATGAATAACAGGAGAACTAATTATACAATGAATAACAGAAGAACTAATTATACAATGAATAACAGGAGAACTAATTACCTTATCCCAGGAATGACTAAGAAACTCGTTCACAGAAACAGCATTTTGACCATACATAAGGGGAGAAATCCAGAAACCCCAGACCCACCATTGAGGGATACTATCTGTGTTGGTCAAGTTCAACAAATCGATTAAGTTGTGGAGATCTATGCATGCAAAATTTAAAATTTTACCTTTTGAAATAATATATCCACCAAGACCCATCACAACCAACATGGCAAAGGATCCAAATGTGTTGGCCACTATCATATTTCGTCCTAAGGATCCCATCACACGGAAAAGTCCCAAAGACATTTGATGAATGAGAAAGAACATCAAGAACTGCTTAAACATTCTGAAAAAAATAATAAGGAAAAGTTAGTCGAAAAGAATTCGTCCAGGAAACTTTAAGCTACACAGCCAAAAAGAAGACCACTTTTATTTTCAAAAGTTACCTTATAATGCTGGGGTCAAAGCCAATCACATAATACGTAACTAATACCCAAACACCAGCTTCGAGTAAAGAAGTTGGAATGCTCAAGAGCCAAGAAGGGACAGCATAAACCCAAGAAGGGTAGAAGTGCAAGTCCCTATGCTTGTAGATAACTGGAAGCTTCGACACTAACATGGGGACCTCAGTAAATCCATTGAAAAGGATTATAACCATGGCAAAGTAGAGAACACCAACGTAGAGGTTTCCATCATCAACTGTGTTATGGTGCATCTTTGTTCGGAAAAAAACTGTCATTGTGATGAAAGCAACAAAGAGCAGCTGCAGGAATCAAACACGAAAATAATCAGGATACTGTAACAGAGGTGAAGAACAACAGAAACTTTATTGGCCTTTACAACAGTAAAATATTGCTTTCCACCCACACATGCTGAAGTATGTATGTTAATTCCACGTTCAAACCCAAATTTATGGCTTCACAAGAAATAGATACCCATCTTACCTGTACAAACTTAAAGACATGGATAAAAGTGTTCCTTTTTATTAGAAGCTTTTGCCATGAATACCCAACTTTAAGAAGTTCCCATTTCTTGACACCATATTGAGAAGTTGATAAAGCTGCAGGATGATTATTTCTCTTGTTGAAAGGAGTAAACAGTTCCCGGCACAAATTACTCCCAACAGAGAAAAAGCGAAATGCTTCTGCAAATTTTTCTACCGGGACATATTGATGAGCACGAGTAAGGTCAGACCAATATTGTTCTTGGTCCTTCTTTGATGTAACCTGTGAACAAAGTTTGTAATAAGCAACACATTCATGTAGTGTCTTATAGAATAACCCATTTTAAGTTAAGTCAACCTCTTGCAGGAAATCTGCAACATTCTTTCTTTCAGGACAAGTGAATCCCATGGTTGCAAAGAAATCAAGAACACATTCACGTGGTCCTTGATAAACAATCTGGCCTTCACTTAACAGTATAATATCATCAAACAATTCAAATGTCTCCGGAGCAGGCTGCAGGAGGGAGATCACAGTAGTCCCATCAAGTGCATAGGTTGAATGTTTCAGATACTTAATAAGCTGGTAAGTTGTGGAACTATCAAGTCCATTTGATATTTCATCCATAAAGAAAACTCGAGATTGTCCTGCTAATAATTCACCTATAAAAGCAAAAGGAACTCTGCATCAGCCAAAAGATGCACTAATTAACAGGTATTTGTTACCAACAATAAGATTGATATATTTCAACTGGTACCTGTTGTGAGCCGTTTCTTTTGGCCACCAGAAATCCCCTTAATCATCTCGTCGCCTACAAGAGTGTCCGCACATATATCTAAACCTAAAATCTTTGTATAAAAAGTTTTAGTGTTCAAAAGAAGAAAAGTTTTTATTACTCTTACTATGAAAGCATCAATGTTAAGCTGAACAACAGAATTATACTTCCAGAGAATGAAGATGATATACTACCTTTGTTTCTTTTTATTTGCAACATTAAATGCTACAAATGTTTTCTTTCATTTTTAATATGAAATTTCTATCTATATCTCCTCATCACATGCATTCATATTTCTCTCAAGATTTTACACGCACAAACAAATTTAGCTTGGAATTATGAGCATTCCACTTTGTTGCAAATAAAATGAGGCAAAGGTAGTAGTTAAAAACAATCGTTTATCATTTCACATAAATTAAATTATTTACGGTATATAATGTATGATACAAAATCAGATGGTAATAGTACAATACCTTCAGGATATAATCCACAAGAAGGCTTGTGTCTTTGCCATCCAGAGACATTGCCTGCACCAGGTAAACTTTCATGATTGATAAAAGTTACTTTGAAGAAACAAATCAACTTTTAAGCTAGCTGAGGACTGCATTAACCTTGATGAATATGTCAAGGTCTTCTTCAGGTTTTAATCTAGATTGCTTTTCTCTTCGTGCAAGCTCCAGAAGCATATCTGTTGTAATGGTTACACAAGTTACTGAATAATATTTTGCTCCAGAGAAAAATAGGATAAAAAGGAAAACAGATGCAACTAGCTTACCGTACTTGCTTCCAACACCTTGACAACGCGCAGCTAATGCAAGAGTTTCTCTAACAGTCATCTCAGCTATATGGCAATCCTGTTGGCTTACATATGCTGATGTCCTCTGAGGAACGAACTCTCGGAGATCATGCCCGTTATACGTTATTCTCCCTGACATCTTTCAATTACTAAAGAGATTTTAGAAGAAGGCAATACTACAACAAGTCACATACATGATGCATCTCATATTCTCATCCAAATCACATTGCAAATTCGATCTTTTTTGTCCTTCATGAATATACTTCTACTATAGTGTTATTTGCTAGATTATAACATCAATGGGTTATCAGTGTCATTTGCTATGAATTAGCATAGCATAAGCATCATTAATGGCAGAAATTTGGAAGAATAAGATGGTAGAAATCTAGAATGCAAGTAGAGTAAAAGATGATGATAATTCCACTTTCGAGAGGTAGATTCTCTCCCAAGTATAGGCTTTTGAGAGGCTCCCTCTACCATTAAACAAAATAAAATACTCTTCAATGTCATCATAAGCATTTCATCTATTAATCAGCTCCATTTATAAAGAAATCTCCTTAATATGCATGTATCACGGAGTTTGTAACTAACAAATTGATATTCCCTCCATTCCATTAAACTATCCTACTTCCATTCTGCACCTTATATCATTCATTATATCTAAATAAATGATTTATTAAAATTGAGAACTTATTACCTGCAATCCAGGTGGAAAGCGTCCTGCAAGAGCTAACAGCAAAGATGTCTTCCCAGAACTAGGAGGGCCTAGTAACAATGTCAACCTGCAGTATTTGTTATCAGTTACCTTAAGTTAATTAACCTTCTAGTTTAAATTAATCTATATTCAATACATAATTTGATTAACAAAAGTATTTTAAGCACCTGGAAGGTCTGATAATTCCACTGATGTCATCTAATATGGTAACTTTTTTCCTCTTTCCTGGGAACATATGCAGCTTCCTCAAGAGAGCCTTCACCATTGTTACCAAAACAATTCTATGATTAATATTTCCAATGTAAATAAAACTATTAACAAACTACTAAACTAGAAATTTCAATATGTAGTTTATGTTATATAAGGCTATAAGTCATATACGGAGTATGATTTAGTTTGTATAATAATGTAAAATTAATCGTACTTGTACATTCACACTAATCTAACAGTTCAAAACTACAAACAAATGAAGTAAAAAACATTTTGTTGCTGATTTTAATCTTTCAAAAATGAAAATTGAGAGTGATAACGACTAATATACATTGCAAAAGAAAAACTATGGAGTAATAATAATACTAATAGATGATAACAATAAACACGATAAGGGTGTAAATTAATGTCCGCTTTTACCTCAGACATATTGAAAATGAAATTAGAAATAGTTGGCAGCGCCCTGCTTCCAAGTTGGACATAAGACTCCACTGTTAAGTTTAGAAAGCGAACTTCTACCTTAGGAAAGTCCAAATCTACCCTGTAATAATACCAAAGAAAACCAATCACATCACTCGCTATTAGAGCCTTTCATCACTATGATGATCTCATGATATACACAAAGTACAAATTACATTGAGTGATCGCCTGCAACTGTTGAGATAATTCTGTCATATTTAAGGTAAGTATTTTCATACAAGAAGCTAGAAATGTTCTAGCTGTAAGCTGAAATAATCCACTTATATGAAAACAATAAAAATGCATGTGTTATCATGACACGAACTCCTTGCAATCTTGCATAGCCTATTAATCCGTTGTACGAAATTTGATTTTTCATATTATTTAACGCAAAAAAAAAAAATCACCATTATATTTCCGTAATTAGTTAATAATACGGAGTAATTATGTATTGTACGTCAAAATCAAGCTTCAATCTATATGATTACTATTTGATTTAACTAACTCTTTCTGTTCAGTCATATACTACTACGAATCATTTTTGCGTAATATCAGTTACTTCAATTCATCATTAATTTCCTTCAAAAAAAAAATTCATCATTAATTTTATTTTTTATTTTTAACATTTTTCAACACAAAAAAAAAAAATTAAAAAAAAAAACAGAGTATAAAGCAAAGAAGCCATTATTTTAAGGAAAATGATAATGTTATCCTCAAATATAAATTAATCGTATATATTACTACATATTTACATGCTATCATCAACTATAAAGTCTATAAATTAATCGTATATCAAGTACTGCATATGACCAAGGAGAAATCAATGCCGTCGACGTATATCAATGAAAAAAACTTATCGTCTCAGTATCTGATTCAAATTTCCTCCATTATTTTTTTTCTCTCTCTTCTATTATTTATCTGCAATGTCTCCATCAGTGGTCAGAGGAGTAGTGGACTAATGGAGACCTCAATTTTAAGGGTAAATACAAAACCTAACTACCTTCCTACACCCTAGCTATGGTCTCTTTTAATTTTAGCTTAAAATTCTGTTCACTATCTCTGTGAATACTCACAAAGTCATCAATATTTTTTTCTCCAATGCGCAAAAATACATGCAAAATGAAACTAAAACAAACAAAACCGAACGGCGAAGCTTATAATTTCATAATTCCAAATACACGAGAAAAAAAAATAATCAACTTAGATATATGTCTGTATATTTTTAAATTATCAAAAATTTCATAATTCCAACGAATATCAGGTGAAAGATATTACTGTAGTAGTGAGAGAAAAAAAGTGCACATCGTTGTCATTTTGATACTCATGAAGTTTTTGACTCAGTGAATCATTTTACTGCTGTCATGTCTAAAAGTGTGATAGAGAAGAAAAGTGGAAAAAAAAAGAACAGAAATGCAAAAAATTACGCACGCAAGGAAACGGCGGCGCACTCGATCAAAAAACAATTGAGGATCAGTTTCGACTTCAGTAAAAAGACGATCCAAAACAATCTTACGCTCATCAGCTTGGAGTTGTTCAACATGGATTTCTTTGGAATCTCCTAGCATATTCCGGAATATTCCACGGCGAACCCTAGCGTAGGTCGGTAGCCTCTGTAACGCCGCCCATTTCAGCTCTTCTTCGTCTTCTCCGTCTTCTCGAAACGATTCAAACACGTTTTCCGCCATTGTTGAATTCCACATTTTTTCCTTCTCCGATAACAACAATGATGGAAACGCTTTTAGAGAGAGAAATAGTGAGAATGTGTGGGTGTGAGTGAGAAGAGAAGACGTATAAATGAAGGATAGAGAGAGGGAGAGAGAGAAAGTGAATAATGTGGTTGTTTGTTAAGCTCTCTCAAAGAGAGTACTTCTGAGGGAGCTGGTATGATAAGGAGGTCTGGAGGTGTATGTATTTATTTTTTTATCTACTGCTGTTCTGCTGCTGCCTTGGTAGTTGGATTTCTACCCATGCATTTATTTTTCCCTTACAGTTGTGTCCATTTCTTCACCCTTTGTTTTTTTTATCACAACAATCCATCGTCATATTGTTGAACGGTTGAACTCCTAATTTGTGCACTGTTTATCTTGTTGTATTGTTTGAGCGTGATTGTCCATAACTTAATTTGGTAATGCTATATGCCTATATGCCCATAATGTGAGGTGTTAGTAGTATTGGTTAAGTCTTGCGAACGTTGAGTCTAAGGTCTCGACTTTGAATCTGAACGCACACATTTGCGATGATTCATTATCTTCTCCTTTGCGATGATTCAACTTGTTTAAGAATTCTAATGCTTATTTAAAAAAAAATCAGTTCAGATAAGAAAAATTCAGGTCAGATCAGAAAAGTTAATATTATATCATATCAAATCAAAAAAAAATTAGACAAATCAAATGCACCCTTAGATCGGTTGACCTACCGTATGGTCTTGTTCAAGGCCTGATATAACCCACATACATTATCCCACTTAAAACCTATATTATATCCCTTCCTATAAGAATTAAATACGGAGTACATTTTTCAAACTGATATAAATTAGAGAATTTATGACAAAATTACATTTAAATTGGTGTGATTAATGCTTAATTTTTCTCAAACTTTCCTTTGTGAATGTTTTATATGTGACTCTGAAGGCCATGTATAACATTTTCCTAAATTTTATGTAGTTTTTTCATAGTTTATTTTAGGAAAATGATATGTATACAACCCTAAGGCAGGACTATTACACTGATTATTCACTTATTACACTGATTTGTGCGTATTTATGTTATATGTACACCATCTATTTTTGTAAAGGTGTAACATTGGACCTTTCGCACTTATAGAAAAATAATTTTGACAGACAATGTCTTTAATTGTAGAATTGTGAAAAAAAATATATATATATATTTGTATAGTGTGTACCGATACGAATTCAAACATGATCTCACTTAGCTATATTTTTTAACTTGTGTATAAATAACAATTAGTAGTCAAATATGTTGGATTCTTGGATAGTGTGTACTGATACGAATCCAACGTACAGAGTATATCTAAGGAGAGCTTTTTTCTTCAATACCATTCTCAACCTAAAGATTGTTGGATATGGAAACTTAATTATCCTTCATATTTGACCTTATTTACTCCTGGATATTTGTTGCAAACTGCTCCAGTATTCTTTTTTGTTTGACAATTGGATTGTAAGGATAACTTGATTGATTAACTTATTATTAACCTTTCTAATATTCGAAATCCAAATGGAATCAATTGTTCATCGTCTAAGGGCTCATTTACATTAGCTGAATAGAGATGAACTGAACTGAACTGAACTTAATAGAGATGAATAGAACTGAACTGAATTGAACTGAATATAATCTGAAGTAAACAAGCCTTTAATTCTAAATGATAATTGGAATGTTCCTTTATTATCCCAATTACTTCTTGTTCATATTTTTCACATTATTCAGGACATCCCCTTTCTTCGACCCTTAAGTATCATTGATGAACCTTGTTGGAGTTTTGCTTTAAATGACCATTTTACAATTTTTGACATTCGAAAATTAAATGAGATCTCCATTGACATTCGAAATTAAATATTAATCCAAAACATCAACTCTTTCACTTGGCAATTTTTGCATAATAGGCTTTAAGTTGGTCAAATTTTGGTTACTCAAGGGATTCTTATCCTGGATTTTTGCCCTCTTTGTCATTTGGCCAACAAAAATCAGGACCATCATCTCTGATCTTCTTATGTGCCCTTTAATTATTCCTCTAGGGACCTATATATGTTCATCAATCTATACGATGATGTATTGCTCCTCTTCCACCAAGCCCTATTTTTAATTCTTTTCTCTTATATATGCCTCCATGGTAAACTGGTAAAGGTTCACACATATATTTTGGAGTATTTGGAAAAGCCATACTTTGAACAAGTTAGTTTTAGTAATACTCAATTTTCCTTAATTGTTATTTTTGTCAGTCGTTTGTCCTAATTAATGGATGGATGACAATTAATTGACTGATTGAGTTGCAATCGGTGATAGAATTATTTCAATTAATGATTATTTCAAATTTTCAACCATCAACAACAAAATACTCCGTAGGTTTATTTAATTGGTCATAAATTATGTTGTTAATCTTAATTGGAACCTACAATGCCATACTTTTTTTGTTTAATGTCTACTAGCATTAGGGCCGTCCCGAAAATATTTGGGGCCTTATTTTAAAATTTTAACTAGGCTATTAATATTTTAGTAAATGCGATAATTCAATATTATATTGACAACACGTGTATATATCTCAAAGTTTTTTTTATAGATAATAATATATTTATCTAGAAATATAACAATAAGAAAAAATAATTTTTAAAAAATATTAAAAACTTAGGCCATTTGAAAAACGTGCCATGTACAGAGGGTATTCTTACACAGCTACCCGGCACGGCCCTGACTAGCATAGCATTCACGCATTTACTCTTATAACAATTTGCACACAATAACGCATTACGCATATGAATATATGATATATGTTTGTCACTTAAAGTATCCATTTCCACCTTATTATATCTTCAAAGGAAAAAAGTAAAAAATGCAGATTTTTACAATATTTACATATATTAAGAATATAAAAGAGGATTTTTTTTTGGAAAAAAAGGAACATTAATTACATTGGTTAACACGTATTTTTATCATTAATTTATAAAATAATACTTCCTCCTTTTTTTTAGTTATTACACTTTTAGAATATATGTGAGAGATAAAAAACATAAATTGTAACAACTAAAAAACGAAACAAGTATGGAGTACCATTTTTAGAAGGATAATTTATACTCATATATAGCATTAAGGTATGTTAATATGCGACATCATTAAATATTATACAAACCATCTCATCAACAGTACGTAGACAAACATATTTTAAAGTTTATCAATAGGGTTTCATCAATATTTCATGTTATACAAACCTCTATCTAGACAAACCTTTCATCGATAATAGATAAACTTAATTTAAGATTTATTAATGGGTTCAATATTGATATATTCGTCATTTACTCTAACCTCTATCAACAATAGAGAAGTTTGTGTTGAACAAAACTAACAGTCAACACAACCCCACGATTGCTACGGAGTACTTGCTAGTACCCTTAGACTATGTTTTGACAGAGGTAGAAGAATGTTAAAAAAATATATATGAATTTCAGTAAAAGTGTATGGTCACATTTCTTGTAAGTGTGTTTTTAGAGTATGACATTGCAATCAAATACGTAGTACACATACTCCATACTAAAAATTTTAACATCATACACGCATGAGATTGGTGCGGTGAGGATGAAGTCATAGCCCAGTGGTTAGGGTTTTAGAATTTCAGGCACGAGGTTCTGGGTTCAATTCTCACCGCACGCATTTGCGAGGATTCCTTATTATCCTTTTATAAATGCGTGTATTGGCTAAAATTAGGTCGAATAACCTGGAGTTGGGTCCGGTTCAAGACCTAGTATCCCACACATTATCCTATAAAAAAAAATGAGATTGGTGCAGTTAGAAAAAATGTTCCACTTGAGACTTCAATTTGAGGTCAAAAAGTAAGGACCATATTATCTTATTTCCTTATTCTTAAGTATTTGGTTTGAAAAAGATTTAGCTTACGACTTTCTCCTCATACTCAGTCTCTCACACGAAGTAGTTGACCCACTTGCCAGTATAGGACATACTTTTCATAACATGATTTGTTGGTTTCATCTTTCTGACCAAAAACTATATATCCCATAATCATCATAAAGGGGTTAGTCGGTCTTTCTTAATTTTCTAAAAAAAAATTAGAGAAAGTAATTACATACGTCACAGATTGAATCACTAATGTTGATCAATTACTACAAACTCAAATCATTTATTATGTTCGGTGTTTTCCAATTTCTCTACTCAAACTTTGTGCTATAATTGAGAAGTATATGTAAGATATCACCCTTACTAGAAGGGCTACATAATCTGCGCAATCTCTCACATCATCTTATTAAAAAAAAAAAAAAAGATGGAGTAGAAGGAATCATTGAGTTGAGTCATCATTGCATATTGCTTTTACTTCCGACGGTGCAAACTGCAAAGTACGTGCAATAAGTTCTCGTAAATTTGCATGATTTAACTCTGTATCTAGCAACTGAATGTGATCCCTTCAAAACTTAGGGTGTTTATCTGTGTGTAAAACGTTTTTCAATGTAAAATGATTTACTATGAAAATCTCCTTTTCATAGAAATTTTTCTCCTTAATTTGGAGGAAAATATCTCCAATAGAGTGTAAAATGAGTTTTCAGCCCAAGTTTTATATTTTATTTTTTCACCCAAAGTAAACGATGTAAAATAGGAAAACAGTTTTCAGGGAAAATATTTTTCACTCTAATAGATGAAGCCTTCATAAAGGTGAGAAAACAAGTAAAATCAGGAAATCAAATTTCATCGATCTCTTTGTGCAGTCCAGTTTGTAACCACATTTTTTATATTAATGTCCAGTTTGTAACCCTAATTTGTGCAGTCCAGTTTGTAAACCACACATTAATATAACTGGACAAATGAGGGTTCCAAGGCCTTGACGTAACAAATTAGGGTAATGTGTAAATTATGGTTCCAAGGCCTTGGTTATAAACCACAAATTAGGGACATAAACCACACATTAGGGTTCCAAGGCCTTGGTTATATTTATGTCCAGTTTGTAAACCACACATCAAGGCCTTGTAACCCTAATTTGTCCAGTTTGTAACCCTAATTTGTGGTTACAAACTGGACTGTAACAAATTAGGGTTACAAACTGGACTGCGGTTAAAGTCAGAAAATCAAATGTAACCAAAAATTAATGTCTGATTTTTTAAAAATTAATTTCAGTGTATTTTTTCTACTAATTTATAAGTTAGAAAATATAAGAAATAAAATTGCAGCTCCTTTCCAAATTTAAAAAAATAATAATAATGTATAGTATACAAATTTATGTATATTTTTCCCATGTCGCACCACTCTAACAAATATGATTGAAGAATGAATCTCACTAAAAATTGAGATTATATGTAGCTATTCAATTTTTAATTTTGGTACAAAAGATATGTTATATTCTCTTTATTTTTGCTTATATAAAAAAAAAAAGGAACAAATAAATTTAAATAATAAGTGCTAGCTAGTATGTTGAAATATTATATAAGACCTAATAAGATTTAAGATATATAATATTATAATAAGATCAATGAATTGAATTAAATATATGATTTTTGATAACTTTCAAATTAAATAAGTTTGAACAAATTCATACTTCTTCTAGTAGATTATATCTTTATTATAAGAGAAGGGGGAATTATGATATCCCCCTATAAATTAATTAAGTAATTGCCCATAAGTAGATGTACTAATTTATCAAAAAAAAGGCAAAGTCAAACTCCAATATATATAGCATGAAATACTAAAATGTTGAAAACAAATTAACAAGTAAAAATTGAGCCATCAGCCACCAAAAAAAAAAAAATCATCCTAAGACTTAGAAGTTTCATGCAAAAATAATTAAGTTTTAAAATTTATGGATCAAATAATTTATCAATCAATACACAATAAAGAATTTCATGAAAACGAAAAATTCAATCACATCTCTTAACAAATTGAAATAATATGATTAACAGAGAAGGCTATGCTATTAATAAAACATGAGGAATTTTAAAAAACCCACTTAACATATTTTATAATTCATCGGATTTAATTTCAAAAACCTAAAAGTAAAAAGTAAAAAAAAATAGCGTAAAAAATATGTTAGGTAACAAAAGTTTAACTAATGAAATTTAGGGTGCGTTTGATTCAACTTAAATAAGCACTCTTATGCTTATTTTCAGAAAAATTAGTTCAGGTCAGAGCAGAAAAGTTCACATCTAATTAGACCAGATAAGAAAATTTCAGATCAGATAAGAAAATTTCATATGAATCAAACGCACCCTTAACTAACAATGTTTACTTTCAAATTCCACCTATATTTATGTCTATAATAAATATAAAAAAAAAAAACTAAAAATTACAATGTACTAATTAAAAACATGATACACATCGCATGCAAAAATTGTTTATTATTTATTAAGTTAGGCTCCACAATCCGCTTGACAAGATATTCCAACTACTCAAATTAAAACACCGACTTTCTTTGCAAAAAAAAAAAAAAAAAACACCGACTTAAAAAATTAGGCACAATAACTATTCAAAATTAGCAAATGATTTCAAAATTAAAACAATTAAATTTAAACCAATAATAAATACTTGCCTACTTGTGAGTTTGCACTCATTATGTTTTTTTTCTCTTACAAAAAAATTACAAATATAACCAACAAATTGGAATAGTCCAATTTGTAACCACAAACCACCCGCAATGTGGACATAAATATAAACTTTGTGCAGACTCAAGGAATGTATAATTGTCAACTTGTCATAAAAGAGGCATGTGTTATGTTGGCAGGAGCAGTGTGACACCCCTCAAAGTCTTAAACCCAATAAAAATATGATAAAAATCACCTTATAAATCAAGTTTTTTTTGTCAAAAAATTACATTTTTAATACTTTCTCCGTTCCAAAAAAAACGCAACAGTCAATATTTCACACATGTTGAGACGAAATTTTGACCATTAATATCTATAATTATGAATAATTAAAAAATATAAAAAGTTGATATCAATATAGTATTTAACGAGACGAATCTAACAAGATCTCACTTGACTATGTTTTTTATTATGTGTAAAGCTCAAAACTTGGTCAAAGTATACAATGTGAATAGTGCAAAAATTTGACTGTTGCGTTTTTTTTGGAACGGAGAAAGTAATTTTTTTTTGTAAAAAATCACCTTATTTTAGAGAGTCATAAAGGTGGGGATGAGAATGAGTTGTTTTTTTTTTTTTTTTAATGTTAAGAGAACCACAAAGACGAATATAAGAATATAACCGATTACTAAATCTCCTAAAATCGAAAGAAAAACTTTAACCATCTATGCTATTCCCCATTCTTTTAAATCCAATTGTGATTTGTGTGTCCTTTTCTTACTATCAAAATGTAGAAAGAATCCTTATAACAATTAAGGACTCGCAGATAAGTATTGACCCATATTTGGATGTCCGATTGGTGACAATTCTCCTACCATTCTAAAAAAATAAAGTGTGTTTTGCAAAGCAACAATAATTAATCTTTTTCGTGGGAAAAAAATTCAAAGGTACAATTTAATCTTAGTTTACCTTTTTAACTACTAATAACACTCTATTTTTCATACTAGTTGGTTCAATTTAAAAGCTATATATAGGTAGGTTTTTTTTTAAAACAAAAGTCTATATCCTATCCCTATAAAGTAAGAGTATAATTTTATGACAGAATGTATTAGTGTATTACGGAGTACAATTACATTCCAAAAATGGCACAATGTGTTCAATTCTTTCACGAGATTTATTCATTCTAACTCTATGTGATTATTTAATTAAAAAAAATTAATGAAAAGCTATATGATTTAATGAGTAGGAGTCCATTAGGTAACAATGTAAAGTGAATTACCCAAACTAGTAAGTAGTAAATTTATACAATAAATTAAATGGTTTAATTCAAATCAAAATAAAATTCATTCTGATAAAAAAAAATAAAAAAATAAAAAAACCTAAAAGCCAAAAGCTATTGAAATCATACTTGCTTCATCTGCTCTATATTATTTTCAACATATCATTTCGGGTTTCGGTACACATTTTTATATAGAGATTTGAACATGTAACTGAGCAAATATAGTGAAATAATTTTAACACTGATAGTTTATAGTTCAACCGTTGATGGGTCTATTAGGTAACATGGGGTACAGTGTTAACCCCATTTTAACGGATGTACATTAATCTAGTGTAAAACGGATATAAAGTTATTCCATACGCATAAAAAGATATCCTCTGGAAACATAACTGTTTTTCTTATCAAGGATATATATTTAAGGTAATTTTTATTTCTTATGCATTAATTTAGTGTACGCTCAACTTTTTCTTATCCTTTGGAAACATAATTGTTTTTCATATCGATAATAAGCGAATTTCAGGTGAATCAAACAAAGCCTTGACCACATGCCAGCCTGCACGGCTGCAGGCGCAGCCACCACTGTTTGTATGACACTTTGACTTTCGATTCATCACTGTTTTTTTGACATATGTTATCTTTATTAGTTGTTATTTTTAAAAGTGTAATGAAAACAATTAAGAGGAATTAAAAATTATTTGTTTCCACAAAATTCACAAGGGAACAAATTGGGAGATTATGTTAACCCTTGAAAAATGAAAAGCGTTAATGCTTGCTATATTTATCAAACAAGTTAAAACGCAAACACTTTGGTTAAATCCATTTCCAAATTGGGAGATTATGTTAATCTAATTCAAAATGCTCGGACACAAGCTACATTGTTTAAAATGGGAAAAAGAGTTGATGAATCCGTTTTTAGACATGATTTTACCACATTTAACCATTTATTCATCTTACGCTTCTAGAGTATGCACATTACATAGAACTGGAAAGAATTAAATGATCTTATGCAGTTACTATATGCTCAAGAAATTAGATCTACTCCTAGTAAAAATTCCTATATATATGTATCTGTCAAAATTTTTAAAGTCAAAATGTTTAAAGTCAAAATATTAGTTACTATATATAATTGCTGGGTTCACAGCGAGAAATCTTGGTGCAATAAATTGAAGGTTCATTTATAGAAGGATAGCTTTCCAGCTACCAATTTAGGTGCAACTTATTATTAATGAGCGAGTAATGACTATTTTCAAGGGGTCCTATTTATGTCATCAGAAATCATGCATGGTTCTTATAAATGGGTACGTATGTACGTTTTAATGTGCATATATAAATAATGCCTCTGTCATTTTGAGATATTTTGACTTTTATTACGGTTTTTTTTTGAAACTTTGAAGCTATCGATCTAATTTTATATATATATAAAAAGAAATATAGTTAAATGAGATATTATTTAATTTGACTTGATGTGTACTTTATAGTTTATATATATATAATTTTTATTACACTAATCTAAATATATTTTCATGGAATAATTGCTTCTGATAATGATAAAACAACATTTTGGCCATTTACAAATAATAATGTAAACTTTTGATTAATTTTTTTTTTTTTTTTGAGAGATTGATTAATATTTTTATTATTGTTGTTATTATTTATTAGGAAAAATTATAAAAAAAATAAGTCAACCTTTAACCAATCTTCTCAAAATAAATCAACCTTTTGATTAACTCAAAATAAGTCAACCTATTACACATATCTGCTCAAATTAAGTTTTTTGTACAATTTAATGATGGAGAAAGTTAACAATTTTAATGAAAAATCAAAGCAATTCATTAATATGTTCATGTTTATATAGTTTTCTATTCAAAATGTTAATTTAATCAAAAAATATTTACTGAAAAAACTTAATTTGAGAAGACATGTATACTAGGTTGACTTATTTTGAGTTAATCAAAAGGTTAACTTAATTTAAGAAGGCCGACTAAAGGTTAACTTATTTTTTACAATTTTTCCTATTTATTATTATTATTATTAATAATACTAATGCAACTTTTATACCTAATTTTAATAGAGTGGTAGTATAAAACTCGTAACCACACAAAACCATTAAAAAACCACGAAAATCTATGGCACTTACCCACCACATTGAAACCCACTTTTTTTTTTTAAAGAAAGCAATAGTCGAACCGCTTAGGGAGGCAGATACATTATACTTAAACAATACTGATGTTTCTTTATGGTCGTCGAAAAAACGATCACCAGAGTCAACATAATCTATACCGTCGATCTTGTTAATTAGATTTGACTTTTAAAATGAAAATAAACATTTTAAAATTGTCTTTTTAAAAAATATTAATTCATTTTTAATATTTTTGAATTTATCTAAATTAATTTCATATTTTTAATTTAATTTTTAAATTATCAAAATCTTAAATTAATTTAGGTAAATCCAAAATTATTAAAAATGAATTCATATTACAAAAATAATAATTTTGAAATGCATACTTTTATTTAAAATAAAAGTCAAATCTAATTACCAAAATCAACTTCATTTATATATAGATAAATGACGGCCTAGATTTACTTGACTTCATTGGTCGTTCTTTCGATGAACATAGAAGAATTTTCATAAATGATATGCATGATAGTACATCTTTGAAAAGTTTGAGAATATGGGTTACAGTAAGATCGCAACCGTACCCACCTCAAATAATGATGATAAGAATTAGAATTTGCGAATGGTTTAAAGGTTGCATTATTAGAAACAATTATTCCTATTTTCATTTAAAGTTGTTGGTAGACCAAGTATTTTCCTTTCTATATAAGGTCCCTTGTTTTTTAGAGACTCCAAAGTCCAAATTAACTATGGAATTTGTCATCATTAAGAGGCATTGCTTGGAAAGTTGGCAAGGGTTGTATAACAACAACAACAACAACAACAAAAAAAAAAAACAATTATGGAAGTAAAAATTGAGGTTAGTGGTCCTAACAATAAGCCCTTTTTTAAAATCAGTCTCAACTCTCAACTGTTCGTATTAATTATCACGGAATGGCTCCAATTTTGATGTCTTCCAAAAATAGTTTTACAAGATCCTTATCATGAGTCAAAATAGTGGAAAAAAAACATGTGAAAAGCCATGTCAATTCATTCCAGAAAGGTAACAAGGTTTTCTTAGTAATGGAAAACATAAGGCATGTGAAAATTGAAAGATGTGATTATTGCATAGATGAAACTAATTTTGCCAATATTTTCATTCTATTAAAAGGACATACGCTTTTTTAAATAAAAAAAAATTACACAAGAAAATCAGAATAACCGAACTACTAAGGATGCGTTTAGATAAAAAGATGATGTATTTTGTTACACAAGAAAATCTGAATAACCGAACTACTAAGGATGCGTTTAGTTAAAAAGATGATGTATTTTGAAAAAGGAATGAAAACATGTTGGTATAACTAGTATTGGGTTAGAGCTTCATTTCTTATAACACATGTTTGGATATTATTAAAATTCCTAGGTTGGAATGAGCCATGCCCACCATGTAAGTATATAACTATATATAGGGTTAAAAAAATCATAAAATTAGCCACCAAATATTAGTTATGGGTTTTGATCATTTCAAACTCATGCATGACATATTGATATCAATATTATATGAACCAAATACCCCCCGATTAAGTAAAGTAAATTGGTTGATTGACTCTTACACTATGTTTGGATATATAGAAAGATTTGGAGGAAAAAGAAGGAAAAAGAGAGTGAAAGAACTATCTTCCCTTATCTAAGTAACACATTGGTATAACAGATGCTAGAAATATAGTAAAGACTAACAAAAAAAAAACATTCACCAGGAATGTATCGACTAAGTCCACAGGCAGATGAGAGGAATTTTATTGATCTTGATGAGATGAGAGATTAGGTAGTATATATAGAGATCCTAATAAAGAAACAGAAAAGGCCCAAATAAGCACAAAATAGAAAACTCTACATAATAGATACAATAAAAAACGGAGGCGTTGCCCCTGAACCCCCATCGGGGACCACGTTGCACCCCTAAACCTCCAAACTAAGACATTTCACCTTTGAACCCCGAATCGCTGACCAAATAGCGTGACACCCATCATAGGTTATTCAAAGGAGGGGCACAAATCAGAATCCAAGGCAAAAACTAACACACATGAAAGGCGGAAAATGGTGAGAATGGGAAGGATCCATTTTCCTTCCCGTATAAATGATCCAATATCTCCCATGTTTGACATATTTGGAAGAAAAATAGGACACCTTTTCTCCCTATTACTCTCTTTTCCTTCATGACTATTATCCAAACATAATTTAAAGGTTGACAAGTTGACATCCTATTTTACTGTGATTGGTCAACATAGTTGAATGTTGTTCTCCCTTTCTAGTTTATTGTATAATGTGTTGTTGACCAAATACAGTAAAATTTTATCCAAAGCAATGACGTTGCAGTGCATTTTTCAACTAGGAGGTACGAGTTTGATTCTTGCCAACCCCTTCCTTTCATGGACAATATCAGCTAAGTATTACTATGATAGTAATATTCGCTTGAAGCCACCAATTCAATTTACCTTTGTAAAAAAAAAAGTTCAGCATTTTGGTGACCAATCCTGGCTAGAGGTGGGCAAATTCGGGTACGGGTCACAATTTTTTTGACCCAGATCCGACCCGGATAATTCGGGTACCCGGAAATTCGGTTTCGGGAACCGGGTATCCGGATCCGGTTTTTTTTAAAATTTTCTTATACAACTTTTTTTTAAAAAATAACCTGTTTTTTAATATTAAAAAATGTTTTCTTTTTTTATATAAAAAAAATGTTTATTTTTTTATTAAAAAAAAAAAAAACTGTTTTTTGATTTTTTTTTTTTAAAAAAACTGTTTTTTTTTTCCAATTTTTTTATTAAAAACAAATCGTTTTTTTTAAAAAAATACTGTTTTTTTTAAAATTTAAAAAAAGTATTTATAATAAAAAAAGATTAATTTTAAATAAAAATAAAAAAAGAATTTTAATAATAAAAAAACTATTTTTTAAAAATTAAAACCGGGTACCCGGTTCTTAAAAAATCCCGACCCGGTACCCGGTTTGTAAAATCGGGTACCTGACCCGATTTTCAAAACCGGGTCGGATACCTGCTTTTTCGGGTAAAAAAATCGGGTACCGGGTACTGGTTTTTTTTCCCGGCGCTACTGGCCATGTGTAATTGCCAACGAATCCTGCAGAAAATTGATACGGTAACAAATAATTGAGGAATTTAAATATTTGTGGGGGTAAGAATTGTAAATGGTGGCCTTATTAGTTTTACAGTACTTGCTTCAATGGATGTTGGACCAAGTGTTTTTACGGCCCGTTTGGTAGCCGGTTATAAATCATGGTAATGGGAATGAATTTATAACTAAATTTGGAAGGGAAATCAAAATCCATTCCATGGCGGTGCTATCTTAGCTCCAATTTATCTAATTTTCTTCACAAATATCCATTCCCATCAAATACCACCTTCCCCAATGGTAATGGATGAGAATAAAAAATGAGAAGAAAATTGAAGCATGAGAATGAAAATTTGTTTTGCATGGAGATTATAAGGTTCCTCCTTAACAAAATTACACTATAAATTCATTACCATTACCAACAACCAAACGGGTCGTTAAGTGTTTAGATGTTCAGTACAATAAATTAAATACTTGCTTCAATGGATTCATGTTGGACCAAGTGTATGGTGGCCTTAAAGGTCCAGGATGTCACACAAGTACCTAGTGATTGGTAAAAAGCTTTCTGATTCACCACAGAATTGGTATTGCTCTAATGTAAATAAGAGCTTTTTTCTAATATCTTTGTTGTTTACTTGTTTGGCATTGCTCTAATGTAAGTAAAAGCTTTCTGACTCAACAGTTAGTGTTCAAAACATGTTTCTCCCAAGAAAGATGGAATGCCTTCTCATTCATAATATACTCTATCTATTTCATTTTGTTAGTTAGGTTGTGAGTCTTGTGACTATTTTCCTCTCATAAAAATATTACAAACATAAGGCTACATATTGAGTATTTTATTGTTTAGGAATTCTAGTTTGTTGAGCAATCTATAGTTAAGATTTCAATTCTTCCATGTTTCAATAATGGCATGTGGGTCCAAGGAGCTAAGGTCGGAAAAATAAAAGAAAAACAAGTGTTTTCAATACTGTAACACCAATTAATGCACCTTTAGAGCCCATTTAGTAGCACGAAAAAATGTTGCTTCTGAAAAATGTTTTTGCTATTTAACATGGTTTGTTTTGGACCGGAAAATTAATTGAAAAACTTATGTTGAAATTTTGATTTACATGCTTTCCAAAAAAAAAAAAAAAAAAACCCTTCCTCAATTTGAAGTTTTCCTTCCTCATCATTCCACGGGCACATGCCTTATTGGTTCTTACTTCTAAGGGGCATATTTAAAACTTTTTTTGGTCCTAATTAATAGAAATAATTGATTTTTATTTAAACCAAATAATGGAAAATGCTTCAAATGGAAAACCGTTTATCCTTACAACTAAAGGACAGAAAAGTTCTATAAAAATTGAAAATGTTTTACACCCTACCAAACGGAACCTTAACCTTCTTTCGGTGTTTCACTGCCACATCCTTTTAGTTGGTAGTTTCTACGCCATATCATATAGCCATCACACATGAGCTAGTACAGTTATATATGCATTGAATCTTCACAGTAAACATAGGCTGGATTGATGGGCATTGTATGACATGATCGTCTTCTTCAGTCTTGCTCAGCATCCTCAATCTCCTCATCCTCGGGAACTCCACGAAGATAGAGAACATTATTGCATCTGTGTGATCCATACCCAAAAAAACACATCGAAAGAAAAACGTTAGATTTCAGAAGTCAGGACTGATCTTTTTACCAACACAAACTTGCATTTTTTAACAATATTGGGGTAAAAGATTCAATTCAGGCCAGCTATAATAACATGAAGTAACAAAGTATCATCAACAACAGATTTTCAAGAAAGATTGGATGATCAGAAGCATCAATGTTTATGATCTATTATGAGCGTTCACAAGATCACAACTATAAGTTGCAAATTTGCAACGCAAATGCAAATTATTCAACCAAAAAAAAAAAAATCAAACTAGGTATGCCAAACAAACCAGTAGAGGGTCAGGTGAATTCAAGTTTGGTATTGGCATGGGCGGAACTTCACGGGGCCGGTGGGGACCACGGCCACCGCCAATTTTGATTTTTTCTTTAAGTTAAAATTTTACTATTTTTTGTTTTAAAATAGGTTAATTTATACATTCGGCCCCCTTCAAAAATAGAAATTTTTCATTACGGCACCCTTTAACATATATTTCAGGTTCCGCCCATGGGCATTGACTTTGGTAGGAGTAGAAGAGAATGGTGATGTGCCAAACATAGAATCAGAAAAGCAGTCTAACACCAGCCTACTAATCAGTGCATGTTTGGTTGCATACTTGCATTGGCAATTGAGTTCTAGAAAATGGCTTTAGCTTGTTTGATTCGCACAACGGAATTTGCAGCTGCTAGGGATTCGAGTAGAAATTTTGAATGACCAAGGAGTTAGATTAATAGATTCCTATTACTGAAGGAATTCCTAACTCGCATTAATTTTTACTTCATCTTTACATTTTGGCGTCAATTAAAGAAGATTACTTCATTTATAAACTAATTTTTATTTCCCCTATCTTTATGGTCAAGCAAACAAGAAGTTTCATATAACAGAATGTTTTCATTGATAGTGTTGTTGAAATGACAGATCGCTTCCTGCACCCCCCCCCCCGGTATTTTTTCAGGTCAAAGATATTGTTACTAAATCCTAAATTTCAGTTGAGTTTTTAGGTAAAATCAGGTAAACTCTGGCGCAAGTCATTGAACCATAGCCCAAATCATACTCTAACGGCCCGTTTGGTTGTTGGTAATAAATTGTGGTAATGGTAATGAATTTATAGTGTAATTTTGTTAAAAAAAACCTTATAATCTCCATGGAAAACAAATTTTCATTCCCAAGCTTCAAATTTCTTCTCAATTTTTATTCCTATCCATTACCATTGGGGAGGGTGGTATTTGATGAGAATGGATATTTGTGAAAAAAATTAGAGCTAAGGTAGCACCACCATGGGAAAGGATTTTGATTTACCTTCCAAATTTAGTTATAAATTCATTCTCATTACCATGATTTATAACCGGCTACCAAACGAACCGTAAGAGTCTAAGTAAAAAAACTGGTGCAAGCCACCAGTCGAAAATATTATACAGAACATGAATTGCTAAAATGCTCAGCAATAACGATGCAAAGTTTTGGAAAGATTAGATGATAACCTAATGAGAATCTCTCCAAGATCTCCAGTCTTCTGGCCATCAATATATTCTTCTGTATTTGCCAGCTGCAGGCAAGACATGGATATAAACAATAAGCAATATGAAATTCAATGATAAAGAACAAAGAAAATCATCTGTTGATTCAGCAGAGTATCGCAGAAATTCAGGCAAAAAAAGGTCTTCAGTAAGCACCTGTAGGTTCATGTAGCCATCAACGGACACAAGATAACCTGCAAAATGTCATAGGAAAAGCATTTTCGTGTAGACCTTAGTATTTTACTCATGGCCAAGATGAAATTACAAAAGTAAACATGAACAACACCCAGAAAGATATTAAATATTTGGCCTTCCCTCTTTGACTTCATATTTCACTAAATTGACAATAATGGTGAACCTTAACGGCTCATTTGACACCCGGTCACAAACGAAGTTAATGGGAATGAATTTGTATATAAAATTTGGAAGGATTATAATGTTGGTTTAACTCTGAATCACCAAATGTTCTTCATAGATTTCCATTCTCTTCCAATACCACTCTTTCAAGTGGTAATAGATGATATTTTATTTCCATGGCAGATGGAGATGACAATGTTGTTTTCTCTACTAGATTATAATTCATAATCCATTCTCATTACCACAATTTATTATTCACTACCGAACGGGCCGTAAGGGAAATAGAAATAAGGAAAACCATAAATCATAATACAGTGAAATAGATTTCGTATAATCACAGGGAAACTACCTTTGTACTCCATTCCCCACTTTAGCTTCGCAATCACGGGCTTCCCGGTCAAATTGTTCAAGAAAGGTTTTGGGTTAACTGGTACAGTCTGAAGAAGTGATCACAAACATAGAGAAAGATTAGTACTCCGTGATAGCCAAACATCATTTTAATTGGTGTAACACTTCTTGAACAATGATGAAGTAGCATTATAAATCAGTAGAACAAGGATAAGTTTTTCCTATCTTTTAAAGTTGATTAGCACAATAATAGGATATTGAGGATTTGAGGAGTTAACCAATGTGCAAAACTGCAATCACTTGCCACATGAATAAATTCAGAACAGTCTCAAATTCATTTCATTATCATAATTAAACCATGCAGAAAGGGGTTTAACAAAGATATATAAATTTGAGGAAAACAACAAATATATTACTTAACTGTACCAAGATATTACCTAATTTAATTTTACTAAAAATCAAAAGGATAAAAAGAATGCATTAAGAAAAAAAAATGATGTTTTGTACTTATGTTAAATTTACTCCATAAAATGGGCAACAAGACTGCAAAACAGATTTAAACACATTTCATCTCCACATTGTAGAGATGATTGAGAAATAGCATCTAGTTTTGTGGATTTTTTTTTTTTTTTGCTTCATCATGAAAAAACTCGTCAAAATTCTTTCAATCATATTTGTTATATCAATGCATTAATTGGATAAACAAAGCATCAGACTAATAAAGATAATTTGTTCATTAATATAGAGCTTTACCGCCATTTATCTTCACAGTCAATAGCTCCCTGCAATCCTGAAGCAAAATGGATCAAGTAAATAACCATCTCATATCCCAACTTAGAGAAAGCAAAATGAAAATAAAAAAGGAAAAGAACAATAAGAATCATATGATGATTATGTGACATAAAAAATATCAACATAAACCAGAGCAGAAGGATGGATTAAAATTCGAAATACAAAAGCTACAGAATTGAAAGCTTGAATAATGGTAGCAAGTAGAAGAAAACAAGAAGTCAAGAAGCACAATCACTAAGAAAGAGGCCAATCATACCTTAAAAAGCTTAAACAATGGGGGAGTGGGGTGCGGGGGATTGAAAGAACAAAAGGTCAAAAAGCTAATCTAAGTGCATAATATGTGAACAAAGTTCAATACAAAACTCAAAAAACAAAAAAAGAAAAAGAAAAAGTCATCCCTCTACCTCTTTAGTTTCTATCTGCCCTTTCTTAATCCACCATGACCAAAAAGGGTAAAAAAGTTCTTGCAGATGAGGAGGTATGCCCAACTGCCCAAGGCAAAGTGCTGTGTTTAAAAACATAACATACTTGTATATATTACGAAGGGAGAGTGCAAAAATGATGAATGACTGTATGCTATGTGAAAAAAACTTTGAACTTATTTACGATTATGTCATTGTGCTATGTTAGGTTCTGTTTGGTTGGGTGTACGAGGACAAGCTCGATCAACTTGTATGGAATGAGTGTTCAAGGTTTTGATTCATTTCGGCATTTAGGATCTATTATCCATAAAGATGGTGAATTGGATGGGAATATTGCTCACATGATCAATCAAGCTGGTTAAAGTAGAAAAAAGCTTCAACGTTTTTTTGTGATCGGGGTATGCTACAAAGATATAAGGGAAAATTTTACCTTACAACTATTAGACCAATATTGCTATGTGGCACAGAGACAGATTTTTTGGCTTTGAAATACTTTTATGTTCAAAAGATGAATGTAATAGAGATGTGCATGCTAAGTTGGATGCGTGGGCATACAAGGAAGGATAAAATAAAAATTGAGTTTACTAGGAAAAAGATAGGGGTAACGATTTTGGAGGATAAGATGATGGAAAATTGGCTATGGTGGTTTGGTTATGTGAGACAGAGACAGATTGATGCGCCAGTAAAAAGATTTGAGTTGTGAGATGTCCTACTACTTCCTGCCCCATTGAATTTACAATCCAAATACTCCATCTTACTTTAGCTTAACTTAAACCCACGGGATTCTAAATTCTTTCTCCACAATTTCAATTAACTTTCCACTCCTTTTGTCTCATCAACTAGCACAATATCATATTCAAAAATCCCCCAACGTATCTTTCTCTCCTTCTCTCTTCAAATTGATAACCTAATCTCTACCCTTTTTTCTGTTCCTACTAAAGTATTCTGAAAATTTAATCATCTAACAATAACGGATGAACTTCACAGATTTTACTTCTACCTTCTTCCTCCAAGTCCAAAAGCATTCCAACAAAAGTATACTCAGAAATTTCCTCTACCTTTATGCCACAACCTTTACAGTGAACAGTCAACCATTTGGACTCGTCCATTTACGACAAACAAAGTAAACTGAAGAAAAAAACCACCAAATCCATTACTTTCACAAATTGAATCAAACAAAGTGCAAAAAACAAACATGCAAAACCCTCATAGAATTTCATGAAAAACAGCCCTTAACCACATAATTAAACCCAACACAAATCATTAAACATTCATAAACACAATTTCTCATTGATTTCGAAGCCAAACGTAAGGTATTACATTTCTGAAAAGTGGGTTGCAATATGGGGGATTCAATTTGGGTTGCAACTCTAACAATTTAGTGTCCTCATACTCCTCAAGTACTAAGGTTATGAACAGACCGCAAAAAATATGTAGCACCTACTTAACTCCGTGAGTTTGGGGTCCGTTTGGTAGAATGTAAAACGTATTCAGATGAAAATACATTGGAAAATTCATTTTTCACGAAGGTTTTTCGTTGTTTGGTTGTATGTAAAATGACTTTCCATTTTAAACATTTTTCATTGTTTGGTTGAACTGACAATCAATTGTTTCAATTGTGACGGAAATGTTTTCCTTCTAACTGTGATGTAAAATGTTTTCAACAAGGTGATGTAAAATGCTTTCCTTCAAGTTTGGGTTAAAAACGTTTTCAATAAGGTGAATAAAGGTTTTTTACACCCCGTGTTTTACATTTTAATGTTTTACTCCAAACCAAACAATGTAAAATGGAAACGAAAAATGTTTTCCATGCTACCAAATGGACCCTTAACAAAACAGTATTTTTGAATGTTTAAGGTTTGTTAGGAGACTGGAGAGGAGTGCAAAACAGAGGGTCATTTTTAAAAAGTCCTATAGCTTGAGGTTTACTACTGGAAAAAAAAAATCATCTGTTGGACGAAATGCCACATTCAAATCAGCAGTGTTGAATGCTACAGCCTACAGGTGATATCATTTTTTGAAAATGCCATTATAGTACAGCAATGGTCAAATTCAACAGTTAACATCGCCTCAAGCATAAGGCTTCGTCCAGTATGGTGCCCTACTGCCCTGTGCATAACTTAAGCATTGAAAAGGAGAAATCCTATAACACTAAAACCCTAATCAAAATAGTTCTCAATCATAAATCAGAAAGCAGTGCCCACTAAAAAGAGAGAGAAAAAAAAACAGGAGATTTCGATACATAAAATAAGTAGGAAAAAAAAAGTGACATTGCATCAATGAAAACAACAACAACAGCAATTTGAAATCCTAGAAAACAAAAGCAATATGAGAAATCGTACCTGCGGAAAAAAGGGTTTCTGGAAAATCTACAGTTATTAGCAACCTATCTATTCACTCGAAAGCACAAAAGAGACTGAGGAAACCGGCGGCCAGTCACTTATCAAATAACCTTAAGTTTGCACATTAACTCCGTTAATCCGTCAAGGAGGAAAACAGATGGCACGGCCGCGTGGGGATAGGCACTTAGGCCCGTTCTCTTTGAGTGCTTGTTTGGTTGCATGAGAAATTTCGACAAATGCATTTAAAATTCGTGCGATTTTAGACTTCGTTTGTTTTGTAAAAAAATATTTTTCAATTAAGATATGCCACATTTTTCATTGTATTCATTACTTTTGCTTTGTTATCTACTTTCATTAGTACTCTTTTTTGCTTATATTTTTTTATTTCCTTTATTTTGTTTTCTACTCCAATCTTTTTATTAAAAATAAACAGTCTTAGAATTCTTCAAAAAAAAAAAAAAAAAAAAAACGGAGTCTTAGAATTGAATTCACTCATGCATCACCCATTCCCTAATATAATCCACATCCTTTGTTTGGTATTTGATGGGATTATGTAAGGAAGTAAGAAAGTAAATTAATCTCTCCTACTAATACTTGACCCCTTAGGTATTACATAGTATTTTGGGAGGGTTTAAATGTTTAATCTAGGTTGCATGGGTACAGGTTCGAGAACGGGTACAAAACATATACGGTTTACGTCACTTTTAAAATTGGATATGGGTACAATAAGAAAATAATGCATAAAATATATTTTAAAAAAAAATTATAAAAATCTTCAATGTAACTTGGAAACTAAAGTTGTAAAAACAAAAATAATCAAGTAAAATGATTAATCCATTTTCAAAGAATAAAAGAGAGACGGAAAAAATAACTAAAATAAGGTAAAATATTTTTTATAAAATAAGAGCTAGCTTAGAGCTTTCACTTCATTGTTCAAGCTCTTAATAAAAAACAGAGTAAAGTATTGGGTATTCGTGAAGTATCGGTATTGTATCGATATCCGACGAGTACAACTACCTAATGCATCCTAAGTTTTAATCCCCATCCCATTCCCCGTAAATAATCACATGTCCTATCAACAAACAAGGGATTAACTCACTAAAAGATAAATAATTCTTATCCTCGTCCCTTATCCCTCAAAACAAACGCCTCATTAGCTAATTCTTACGAAATAAATAAAGGAAGTTAATTCCCATGAAATCTATTTTATAAAAAAAATATATATTCTCATTGCAACCAAACAATAACTTAATGTTTGAAATTTGGATTCATTTTAGTTACTCCCACCGTCCCAAAGAAAATGCTCTATTTACTTTTTCACATTTCTCAACACAAAACTTTAAATATTAATTAACTTCAATTATATATTATAAAAAAATTATAAAAATTGCATATTTGAAAAGTACGTATCGAAACAAATTAAACGAGATTTCGCATGACTATGTTTTCCTTACATATATGAAATCAAGGAGAGTCAAAGTTACAAAGTAAATACTATATAAAGTGATCTTGCAACATTTATAATGGGACGGAGGGAATATTAAAAAATCTTTCTAGTTCAACTCCTTGTAACTTGTAAGTGTGACATTTAGATTCATCTAATTTAGTTCTATTCAAACAAATTTATTTCAGCTCAAATTTATTCAATTTAAAATAACAAAGCCAAATACCTTTTGTTTTGGGGGAATTAAATAACATCTAATTGTCTAATATTTAGAGTTGGACATGGATCAGATCGACACACAAGCCAGATGGACACGATCACACGACACGAGTTAGGTCTGGCCAGATCTTTCTTTGGTGGTCATTGAAAAAAACTACCATTGAAGTCAAGTAAAATCTAAACCGGCGATCAACAGTTTCGATTTACCTGACTTCGGTGATCGTTTTTTCGACGACCATAGAATAATTTTCCAGCCTAGCCTAGCACAAGCTCACCAATGGCACAACATGGCACGAGGTAGAAGTGGGCAAATTCAAGTACCCGGAAACCGGGTAACCGGATTTTCGGATCGTTTTTTAACCGGATCCGATCTGGTTAATCCGAGCACCCGAAAATTCGGTTCGGGAAACCGGGTATCTGGTTCCGTTTTTTTTTCTTATACAACTTTTTTTAATATAAAAAATATTTTGTTTTATTTTTTTATATAAAAAACTGCTTATTTTTTTTTAATAAAAAAACTGTTTTTTTCAAAAAATTTAATAAAAACAAAATGTTTTTTTTTTAATAAAAAAAAATCGGTTTTTTTTTTTTATCAAAAGACAAGAGATTATATATTAATAAAAAGCCAAACGGCACTTACAAATCGATATCTCTGCAAAGACATTAGATTTAAAACAACAATACATATTTTAACTTCAACTTCACTAATTGCTTCGTTTCCGCCCGATTGCAGAATCACCTCCTGTATAGATATCACAACAATATGTTTTGTCCAACTGCAACCACCTCCTGTATAGATCCGAGGAAGAAAATATATATTTGACGGCCTAAACCTTTGTTGACGATAACCATACACCTCCAAATCAATGATGGGATGTAACTCATTTGAGGAAAAATAACCCACATACTCTGGGAAATAGCAACCCACACTAAAGGGAAAATAACAACCCACACGAAATGGGAAATAACAACCCACACAAGATGGGAAATAGGAACCCACACAAGATGGGAGAAATCAATCCACCAAAAAAGTAGACCAAGAACCATCATTAGAGATAGAGAGTAATTATTCAAAGATAAAAAACTAAAAGAAAATAAAAAAGAGAGAAATTAGAATTAGATTGGGGCTTTCCACCGATTAAATCGATGAAAGCCCCTTCAAAATCACCAATGGAACAAGACAAATGAGGGAGAAAAGGGGAGAAAAAAAACTAGGGCCGGCTAAAAAAAAAACGTTTTTTAAATTTTTAAAAAAGTATTTATAATAATAAAAAAGTTAATTTTAAATTAAAATTAATTTTTATTAATAATAAAAAACTATTTTTTTTAAATTAAAACTGGATACCCGGTTTTAAAAATCTCGACCTGGTGCCCGATTTGCAAAACCAAGTACCCGACTCGATTTTCAAAACCGGATCAGGTACCCACTTTTCGGGTAAAAAAACCAGGTACTAGATACAGATTTTGTTGTCCGCCCCTAGCACGAGGGGCCTGCTTATGGGATCATGAGTGGTACACTGGTGCATGAACAACATTTTCAAAACTTAAAACGAGCCTTACAGAATAGTCCATCTCATTATGAGAAAAAATATTATAAACAAAAAAATTACGGGTCAAATTAGTTGAATTTTTCGGGCAGGCTCGAAAATTTACATCAATACCTTTACAAAACCTAGTACAGAAGTACCTATATATATTGTATTCAAGATTTCTAATTTGTATCAAGGAATTCAAGGTTCAAGGTACTTTATTTTTGTAATTTTGGGTTTTTTTTTTAATTGTGTATTGTGTAATTGAGTGGTATTTTAATTCTAAATTCAACTAATAATTTTGTTTTAAATCTGAAATTAGGTTTCAAAATTTTCTTTGCTCGTTGCATTGAAGATATCGGGTTGAAATACTTCTCCAATTTAGCAATTCTATTGGAATCCTGGTGCTATCTTTCATCTCATCCTTTTTTTGTGCTTACTGTAATTTTTAATTTAATTATTTGCGTAGTAGATGTCTGTTTTGGGTTCAATATGGTTAGAAAGTATCAATCTGGTTCTAAGAAGCGTAAAAAAGCTAAGAGAGTAGATCAATTTATTCAATCTCAAAAAGGTGCTCTAGATTAATTTGTTGTGAAGGAACCCCAAGTTGAGGAAAATGTTGATAACTTGGAAGAAATTAATGAGGTTAACATTGAACAATCAGAAAATGTGGAAAATGATATTAATATGGATGATACTAATATTCCAAATGATGTTGAACATAATGTGGAGCATAATTGTGAAAATATTGACCATAATGCTGAACAAAATGAAACTGTAGTTGATATATATGATCCAAGAAATTGGGATTCTCTTGATTCTAAATTGATTGACATTTTGGCTGTGAATGGCCCTAAAAGAGACTTATCCATTGTAAAAGGCCCTAAAGACAAGCTTTCTCGTAGATTTTCTTCAACCTTTTATACTCGATATTTGCCTAATGGTGAAACTAGTGACAGAGAGTGGCTTGTTTATTCAAAGGAACTAGACAAAGTATTTTGTTTTAGTTGTAAGATTTTTAAAAAGGGTTATAAACAAAGTCATTTAGTTAATGAAGGGTTTAATGATTGGATGCATCTTAGTATGAGATTAAAAGAGCATGAAACCAGTCTTGATCATGTATTGAGCATGGCTACATGGTGTGAGCTTCGACATAGGTTGCAACAAAACAAAACAATTGATAAAGTTGCTCAAGAACAATATAGACGGGAAAAGGAATATTGGAAAAATGTTATTGTAAGAATTATTGCTGCTGTGAAATATCTTGGTACACATAACCTTGCATTTCGTGGAACAAATGATAAATTATATCAGCCGAGCAACGAAGTTTTTTTAGGTTTGATAGAAATGTTGGTTGAGTTTGATCCTGTGATGATTGAGCATGTTGAACGTATTAATAATGGTAGGATTTGTCACCATTACTTGAGTCATGATATCCAAAATGAGTTGATACTCTTACTTTCTTCAAAAATAAGATCTGTTATAATCCAAAAAATAAAGGAAGCAAAATATTTTTCTGTGATGTTGGATTGTACACCTGATGCAAGTAATCAAGAACAAATGACCTTAATTATCAGGTGTATTGATGGCTCTTCAAAAACTTATGAAGTCAAAGAATTTTTCATTGAACTTTAAGTTGATGATACAACCGGTCAAGGACTTTTTGAAGTGTTAGAAAATGTGCTTAATTCTCATGATCTTAATATAGATAATATTAGAGGTCAAGGTTATGATAATGGGTCTAACATGAAAGGTAAGAATCAAGGTGTGCAAAAAAGACTATTATATTTGAATCCTAGAGCTTTCTATACTCCATGTGCTTGTCATAGTCTTAATCTAGTTTTATCTGATATTGCAAACACTTCAAAAAAAGCAAGAGATTTCTTTGGAATAGTGCAGCGCATTTATACTTTGTTTGCTAAATTCAACAAAGAGGTGGCAAATTCTAAAAGAACATGTGAAAGATTATACTCCCAAATCATTGTCAACCATAAGATGGGAAAGTAGAGTTGATAGTGTTGAGGCGATAAGATTTCAAATTGTTGAATTGCGAGAAGCCTTGTTACAACTAGCTGATGTAGATAATGATTCTAAAATTCAAAGTGAAGCTAAATCCATAGCTACAAATGAACTTGGCAGTTTTGAATTTTTGCTTTCTACAATTATTTGGTATGAAATTCTTAAAGTTGTGGACTTGGTTAGCAAATATTTACAGTCAGATGACATGGTAATTTATATTGCTATAATTGAGATAAAGGGGTTGATTTCCTTTTTAAAGAATTATAGAGATGATGGATTTTCTAAAGCCATGGATACTGCAAAAAAACTAGCTGTTGAAATTGAAATAGACCCTGTTTTTCCACAAAGACGTATAATACGAAGGAAAAGACAATTTGACGAGAATAATAATGAAGAAACATCATTGTCTTCAGAGGAATCATTTAGAATTCAATATTTTCTCTACATTGTTGATCAAGCTATTGCATCATTGGAAAAAAGGTTTGAACAATATGAATTGTATACGAGTGTTTTTGGATTTTTGTTTAATTCTAAAAAGTTGCAATCAATGGATGGTAACAAACTCCAATCTTGTTGTATCAATCTTGAAAATGCTCTTAGAAAAGGTGAGTTGTCTGATTGTAATGGAAATGATTTGTATATTGAGTTAAAATTACTTAGGGAGATGTTACCAAAGGAAACGTTGGGAGCAATGGATTTATTGAACTTCTTGAAGCGTTTCAATTGCTTTCCAAATGTCACAATTGCATATAGAATATTATTGACAATCCCTGTAACTGTTGCTTCTGCAGAAAGGAGTTTTTCAGAACTGAAGTTGCTCAAGTCAGACTTGCGAACAACCATGTCACAAGAACGGCTAAATGGACTTGCTCTGATGGCCATTGAGAGTGACATTTTGGAACAAGTTGAGATTCAAAGTGTTATAGATGATTTTGTTTCACAAAATGTAATGCGTGAATCAAGTTTTAAGTGAATACCATAATATATATGAGATTTTATTTATCCTTATGATGTATCTCAATTTCTATGAATTTTATATATATATAAAATTTATTTAGTAAAACAATCATCTTTGGACTTAAGGGCCCATTTTATAAATTCGAACAGGCCCTAAAATCCTAGCCCTGGCCCTGTACTTACCGCTGCCAATTATCATTTATCAATGAGTAGAACTAACATGAGATTTTCCCGGTCAAAAACAGAAGGTTAGAATTTCCCGGTTTCAGCGCGATAAAACACCCTTCGATACTCAGATTACTCACCCCGTCAAAGAGAGCAAGAAGAAAAGGTATTAATGGAGTCTCCATCCTCTTCCCTAACTGAACGCTTGTTGGAATCCTTAACTAAAAGAGGTTGGTGCTTCAGTGACCTCGACCAAGTTAGAGCAATTACCACCATTCATACCGTCGTCAATGACGATTCCTTCCCTATTGACTCTTTGGAATCTGAGCTCTGTGATTTTGACTTGCGTTTATTTGGTGGCAAATCATTACCTGATTCTTCTCTCCTCCGCAAATCGTCTCAGTTTCTTCAACCTCCTAAAGTTCTTCAGGCATGAATTTCTATCTCTTCCCCATTCTCCCCAAATTTCTAGGGTTTTTGGGTTCGTGTTATAAATTCGAGTTAATTACCGTGTTTGATTTATTTCTATATTTTGGAGCAATTGTGTGTTGTGTTTGATGTATGACCTTCTTGTAACCTCGCAAAGTATTTCAAGCAATTCTCGAAATTTCTATTTTTTCCCCGAAAATTCTGTTTAATCTGGTGTTGTTGATTGTATTTGTAGATTGCTTCAGTTAGGGATATAAGTAGGAGCAGCGAGGTGGACGTGTCTAGGAGTTCTGGAAACAGGAGGCTCCTGAAGTTGATGTTAAGTGATGGGCAATCTGAAGTTACGGCTTTTGAATATTCTCCTATCCCTTCTTTGCCTGATAATGTTGTTCCTGGAACTAAGGTTACTCTTTCTTTCTTTCTTTGAGTTAATTGTTGCAAATAAGATGTTTGGAAATCTTACTTTATATGAAGTTCATGTTACAAAGAAAAATAATGTTATTATAGTAGTGTTATCTCCAATCATGCTAAAATTGCCTAAATCCATCTGACTCACTGAAAAACGGAGAAGAAAGCCAGAATGGCATCATTGAGTAAATTTAATCTTGTTGACATGTGCCAGTTTGAATTGTAGTTGAAATTGAATGTGATGTTACTGGCCATGTAATGGAATTGAAGACAATGATCCTTATTTGTGTGTCTTATACTCTTATTGGTTATGGGCTATGGTATGAGTGAGTTTTATAACACAATGCTTGGTGGTTTTGAGGGGTTTTTCTTGTTTTGTTTGATAAAAATTCTTTGGTGAGACATTCCCACCGTAAGACCAAGTCTCACTAGGAAAAATTAATAAATAATATGCAAAAGTTATAGAAATCATATAAAAAGTTATGTATAAAACTACTCAATAACTTTATATATATTTTCATTAACTTTTACTGATTTTTTCATAACTTTTTCTTGGTAGACGTGGTCTCACATAGTGAGACTGTCTCACCAGAGACATGGTTTTGTTAATCATTAGTTATCATTTATGAATGCAAGTTATTGGTCATTGGCAGATCCGACTAGAAAAGAAAGCGGCGGTACACCATGGTATTGTCTGCCTTACTCCAGATGTGATAAATGTGCTAGGAGGAGTTGTGCAATCTTTGTATGATGAGTGGCAGATGAACCAGAAATATACAGGGTTCTCCCGCTCCTCGCTGCATCAAGCTCGAGATGGAGATGGCCCTCCACCTTTTGAGAAATTACAGATTGGAGGGCCTAAACCAGCCTTTGTTCGGAATGGTATGCTTGTCATCTTGCTTCTTTTCCATACCTCTATTCTTTCTAGATTGATGGATTTTCTTTCTCCCGTCACACATTTCAGTATTTCACACATTGAGGATAGGTCTGCGAGAGGGTGCTTGACTGCTTGTTACATGCAATTTTTCATATAAGTCGTTTATATATATATATTAGGAAAGGAAAACCGATTGACCCCTTTAAGGGGCCAACCTAGAGCATCCTTATGGATGATAAGGGAAAGAGAAGCATCATATGGGTGCATTCAACAGGTCGTAAAACTAAAGTGGTGTCTATAGAAGTGATTAACAACGACATATTTTGAAGAATTTAGGTCTTTTTTTGGAATCTTGAATGAGGTTATGGATTTCCCAAGGAATATGTCAGATGTTTAGTGCAAAAATGATTGCTAGGTTTACTGCTCATGATTAAAGGTGTTCAATGGGCTGGGTGCCCAATTTGTAAAAGGGCTGAGCCTTATTTTTCTATAAATGGACGGGTAAGGGTTGTTAGGGGCTTGTAATGGGATGTCAAATCAAACCCTTTCAACATCCCTCATTAACTACTGTTGTTTAGAAGACAATCCAGTAAGTACTCCAGAGAGATAAAGCACGATGAGTCTTACAATTCCATGTCGGTATCTATGTATTATGTCTGTACCCCATAATCTTACAAATAGAAGAAGCACTCCTCTTTCTTTTTTTCTTCATCTTTGTAACAATAATAAGTTAATAAGAAGAAATTGAGTGTAAAAATATGGAGGTTGGAAGAGGAGCAAGATTATCCTTTAGTAGAAGATCAGAAGCAAACACAGTTAGTCCAACTTTAGACAACCAAAATTAGCAATCAGTAGTGCTAATCATTATTGTCATGAGGGTCATCTTAACCACCATGAACAGCAGCAGGAGGAGCAGAAAAACAGAGCAAGGAATAAGATGACGAGGAACAGGGTTCAAGTTGTGCATTATCTCACTCGAAATGGTCAGCCCGGCCCAGCCCGTTTTATCTTGGCTCAGCACGACCCGTAATAAATCTGTCATGGGCCCAGCCCAGCACGTTTTATCCTGGCCCACACCAGCCAGAACCCGTCCATTGCACAGGTTTACGCATGATTAACTGGCTACTGCTCCTGCATGTTCTTGTTCTGGCAGTGGTCTTTATTTTGTGTGTCTGAAGAATTCAGGGGATGCAGCTTGCAAGTGGAAAGCTCACCTACAAAATTATTGTGCTCCTTTCTTGCTTTTAATTTCTGAGGCTGATTGTAATAGATGAAAAGTTGATGGGTTTATGCAGTGTCCTTGTAATGCGATTTTTTTTCGTAATCGATGAAGATAAACCTCCTGCCAAGCCGCATAGCTCAACTCTATGTAAAATTGGATCACATTGAGGATATAGAGATAACGCTGTTCAATTTTTTTTTCTCCAGTTAGATAGAACAACTTTACTTGGTGCATATTAGAACACTTTTCTTCAGACCTGCATCGTGGTTACTTTTTTTGACATGTGTGAAAACGATTTTGTTAAATTTTTAAAATTGCATTATATTTTGAATCAGCATCCAGGAACAGCGGACCATCTGCTGCTAAATCCTCTAGAGATGCTGATTTCCGGCAGATGGATCATAAGCAAGCTTCTAATGTTAAAGCTGATGCCGTAGATGCCAATCTGAAAACTGCTTCAAGTTCTCAAAGAGCTGAAGAAAAACCAAGTAGCTCTGAAGCTAGACCAAAAGAAGGTCTGATTTTTTACCTTGAATTAATTCATTCTGTGCCTGCTATAAGAACCAAACTCCTATTTTTTATTTTGGTATATAGGCTTAACAGTTTGGATCATCAGTCATTACTAATGACAATGATACTGTGAAAATATAAATGATAAATTGATTATGTTATCTTTTGTAGATGAATAAAAATTGAATTAACTGGTACTTTCTTGCCTTTCAGTGGCTGAATACATCCCTATACAGAATCAAGCAGCTTCACAGAAACTCTTGCAAAAAATGAATAATCCAAACCATAACAACGAAAGTTATAGAGCTCCACGTTATAAGGGAAAAGCAAGAGAGGAAGATAAGGAGGTTTTCACTTTAGAAGAATGGGAAAGGAGAAAAACTGGTGCAAATACAACAGCTAGAGAAAAACCTCTTGAAATCAGTCAGGATGAATATCTTGCTCGCCAACTTCAGAATCAGTTCAATTTGGAAGATCAGGTTAGTGACATTAATCATTATCCAGATAATTAGGTGCTCAATATCATTATTTGGTTATTTTAGTGATAGAGTGACAAAATAGTACACATGTACTTGGATATACATGCATTCGTTGGTCCTTTTTTTTGCTTTTCCTTCTTTGTTGGCTAATGCCTAATTCGTAACTGTGTTGCATACTTGCATTTGTAAGCAATGCACAATGACATTTTTGTAATAGAAGCAAATCCAAATGATAGAGAGAGGTGATTTTGGCATGCAAAATTACTGAAATGTCATTGTGCATTGTTAAAACATGCAACACAACAACACAATAATGAATTGGATATAGGATTAGGCAAACCTCTTCTTTATTCCATTTTTCCGTCTAAGTCTAATTTCTTATATCATAACCTTGAGCTGTGCTGGATGTATTTAGGCACTATTCTTTTGGACTTGATTCTAGACTAATTCAATTCGGCTCAGCTCTTGTTGTGTCAAGGATTCAATTTAATTCAATTCAGTTCAGTTCAGATTAATCAAGTCCAAAAGAACAGGGCCTTAATCTAATAACACAATCAAAAAATTTCGATGAGCTTTCCCAGTCTGCACAATCACGAAGACTTTGGGATTCTGATTAGTGTGTTTATTTTCAGGAACAGTGGGGTCCTCATAGACACAAGGCTGATGACATAAGGATGAGTATGTTCAGTTTTGAAAGGGATGACGGTGTAGATTACGGATCTTTTGGATCTAGAGGTAGAGGTGGTAGAGGTAGGGGTAGGGGAAGAGGTAGAGGAAGAGGAAGAGGGAGCGGAAGAGGATGGGGTAGAGGTTGAGTTTCAAATTACAAATTTTTGTTGTGATGGATCAACTAGCATCCTAACAAGAGTATGAATTTAGTATTATAAGTTGCATCAATTGTACATATTGTCAAATATACTGTGCTTTTGTACCAGTTTTTTTCAAATTAATTTTTTTCTGCTGGAAAATTTAGAAATTCTTATATACATCCGGATGTATGGTACATCCAAGGGTAGAGGTAGCGCTTGATGTTCAAATTACACACATTTTTGTTGTGATGGATCAACTGGCATCCATATTTTGCCAATAATCGTGGATTTTATTTATATTTAGTTTACCATTTTATTATAAAGTATTTATTTATTTATCATCCATGCTTGATGCTTGCACATGTTCACTTTACCTTCTGCTATGTGTTCGGACATTGATTCCCTTTCCAGATTCCTTTTTTGTGGCTTTCACAAATCACAACATCCTGGTCCACTGGTTTCCTATGAAACATACTGCATACCCTGCAATCAAGACTTATGGCCTGTTTTTTGTTTTGTTTTTGTTTTTGGAGGAAGACTTATGGCCTGATTTGTTCAACTTGTTTTTGGTTGATTGAACTTATTTCAACTTCAAATAGCTTTTTTTTTGTCAAACGGTCTGAGCGTCAAAGAAAAGGTTAAAGGAAAAACCAGCAAAAATTACTAAGTTGCATCCTATATTATCAGCTGTAGTGGATGATCTGATTTGCTAGTTCTTACTCCTTACTAAACAATACTCCGTACCATACTTTGTGAATTTTTTTCAAATATTTTTATTCTTAGGGAATTTGCATCTACTTGTATTATACTCCCTCCGTCCCATATTAGTTGCTACATTCTGAAAATGAGCACTATTCATTTGTAAACTTTGACTCCTTATAGTTTCGTGTACATTAAAAAAATATAGTCATAATGGATCTAGTTTGATTTGTCTCACTATGTACTTTTCAAACATATAATTTTTTTTATTATGTGTAGTTCAAGCTATTTTAATTTAAAGTTGTGTATTGGAAGATGTGAAAAACAGAATGTAGCAAGTAATTTGGGACAAAGAGAGTAATTAAGTGCATGCACATACACACACGATCTAAAAACAATTTATCTTATTTAATAATTTTTTTAAAAAAAAGTTCAAATAAAACTCCCTCTGTATCAAATTATAAGCAATATTTGACCATAAAGATTCCACAATTTTTTTATCAAATGTTGCTTTACGTTGGGACGGAATCGTAATAGTATGGATCCAATTTGAGTAGGAATTATGGATTTTGTGTCAACCCAATTCGCTTGATACTATTGGCCCAAAGCCACCCAACTGGAACTATGGCCACCACTTTGTTCTAGGACAAGAGTGGTTTCCATTTTCTGAAATTCAAGTTGACAATTTTCAATATATTTTTTAACAGAAAGATACATAAAAGCCGCAAAAGGCTCCTATTTTCGAAAATTAACTTAACCGTTAATAGAGACAGAGAGAGAGGGGAAGGGGTGTCGAAGCCGCTTGCCAGTTAGCAGCGGCCAGTGAGGCAATGAGCATTGAGTAGTGACTAGTGACTAGTGACTACTTGTAAAAATACAAATTTAGCGACGCCAAACAAATATTACGAGTACGTACATGAACAAATTCCATTCTCTCACGCCTCAACAACTCTCTCTTCCATGATTTGACAAAAAAACCAATTCTTAATAGTTAATAGTAGTAACTACTTTAGCACCCAAAAAAAAAATAGTAACTGCTTGCCTGAAATCCTCAATTCATTCTTAAGACTCCGTGTCTCCGTAGTAGTCAACTACGAGCATACGCTCAGAGAAAAAAATACAGCAATTTCTTTGATCGTCTTTCCAAATTCCTAGAACCATGGAAAGATATTTGACTCAACCCTTGCTTGCTGCATCAATGGCGGCGATTATCGCAATCCGATCCTACAGGAAGAAGTCCCTCGATCTTACTGGAGCTTTTCTCGGCTTTTTCGTCGTCTTCATTCATCTGGCAACTAATTTCAGGTTTATTTTTCCCGAGTTCTTTTTTTTTTTTTTTTATAAAAATAATTTGATTTTCTTCTGGTTTTGTAAGTTGATTTTATCAATGTTGTAGTTGTGAATGATTGATTAGTGGTTTGTTCCTAGGGCTGGAGCTATGTTGCTAGTGTTTTTCCTCGGTTCGTCGAAGTTGACTAAAGTAGGTGCTGAGAAGAAACGTAAATCTGATGTTGAATACAAGGAGGGTGGTCAGAGGAACTGGTATTTATTTGATTGTTCTTTATATCTAAAATTGTTTATTAGTTAGATAAAATTCAACTTCTTTCCTTAGATATCATGTTAAGCACTGCTCTTTTGGTCTTAATTTCGGAAATTTCAGTTCATTTGATACAAATTCAATTCAGTTCAAAGAAATTCAGTTCAGTTCCGACTATTTAAATTCAGTTCACTTTAACTGTCAGTTTAGACAAATTCACATTAACTAAAGGTATAGTGACACTGAAAACTGTTTGTGGTGCAAAAGAAGCTTGTAAAATAAGAATATTGTCTGTATTGTCCTGTTATGGTTATTCAACCAGGAAATCTGCTAATTCTTGATCCGTTATTGCAGGCCTTGGTTGAAATTTGATGTTGTACCTTGTATATTTTGTTAGTTCGTAGTATTTTTGTATACTATTGTAGTACTTTTCCTTTAGTACCTTGCTTTATCGTTCATTTTTGTTGTCTTTTTCACTCGACTAATTGATTTATCTGATGGTAGAAGAATGTACTTGCAGAGTTGCAGGATTAAAATCAAATTTATTGTGCTTCTTAATGTGTACAAATTGAATGTAGCCTGTTTTCACGGAGTTGGAAGGCCAAGAAAAAATGTAGCCTGTTATCTTTGTAGTAGAGATTATGGTTTTTGATGTTTTCTTTGTAATACTCAATGGAACTGAATGATTAGTCTTAGTTCTTCAGTTACTTTTTATAGTTGGTCATCTTGGTTTTGAGTAGCTATATTCATTGCATTATTTGTAGGTGAAAATGGGACAATAGGACATAGAATTTAGCCCTGGTTTATAGAGTTTCGTGCATGCTAAAAAATTTAACGTCTTTCTCATTGAATTGATTTGTGCGGTTTTTTTTTTTTTTTTTTTGGTAAAAATGGAATCATTTCGTAACATGTTAGTATGCTATCATCACATGATTCACGTCCTACTGACTGTTAAAGACTCTTAACATTTTGCGTAATGATTTCCAAGCTTTGTGGTATTCAGGTTTTGAGAATTGTAAATGAGTGTCCCTGGCTGTTATATTCAATTTTGAGGCTTGATTGCTTAATGGATTTCAGTTTGATTATGCGGTTCTCGTTTTTCTTTTCAAATCCACCTCACACTGTTATTTTTCAGGATGCAAGTGCTTTTTAATAGTGCCATTGCTTGTGCTTTGGTTGTGACTATTTGGAAGTTGGTGGGATGGGAAGACAAGTGTCTGGATTCCACAGAATCTACGGTTATCACTGCACTCATGGGTGGCATAATTGGCCACTATTCTTGTAGCAATGGAGATACTTGGTCTTCTGAAATTGGTGTATTGAGTGATTCACAACCTCGATTGATCACAACTTTAAAGGTGAAGATGCAAATATTTTATATCTTCTATGTATAACCATTTGCTAATAAAGCTATCTACTCTATATGTTGAATAATTGAAGCAGTATTGATTTTGATCATAGTATTGAGCATGCAGTGAGATTGTATTTGCCAAAAGATTGTATTCACTAAAAGTATCTAAAGTGTTTTTTTTTTAGAATTTTCTGTCTTTGTTTTCTGTTAATATACAGGTGATTATATATTTAGTATCCAGCAAGTGTGAGCTTTAGTTGTGTTGCAACTGAAAATTTGTTGATGTATACTTGTGTATTATGTGCTTGAGTTACTTTTTGTCATCTGAAAATCCTCCTGGGTTTTTAGATTAATAATAGACAAATAACTTGCAGAAGTTCGTTCTAAGGTTCTTGAGAATTCAGTTTGCCTGACACTAGTCCTTCTCGGCTGCAGACAGTTCGCAAAGGTACCAATGGCGCTGTTACTAAAACAGGGCTCTTGGCAGCGGCAGCAGGAGGCTGTGTAATTGGACTTACATTTGTTGTCTTCGGATTTTTCACGGCTAGTTGCCCTTCTGGTGTGGCTTTGAAACAACTGTTGGTGATACCCCTTGCAACACTGGCAGGACTATGTGGAAGCTTGATAGATTCTTTATTGGGTGCTACACTGCAATTCTCTGGATTTTGCACTATCCGTAAAAAGGTGAATTCTTACTATACAAGATTTTATTAACAAATGTTTCATACTGCCTACTTTTGTTTCCACTCGGCACTCATGGTGTGATCAGATATTTGCTCCATGCTCTCATTTAGGGCATACATCTGCATACACACCTAAAATACTACTTAGCTTGTTTCTGTAGGTAATTTGATTCACATATGCTTGAAGGATTAGTTGACATATCTTTGTTTCTCTTAGCATTCTATGTTTATTAATGTTACGTTTGCCCTTCCTACGTTGTATTCCATACATGCATCTGAAATTCTGAACACTTTTATATTGTTGTCCCATTGCTAACATCATTGCTTAGATAGGTCTTTTCTGCACACTTTTTTTTCAATTTTTTCATATAAAAATTATCTTCTCATCCGCTTTTGATAAACAATTCAATTCGCCCTTCTGTTTAGCTGTGGCATGTATAGGATATATCTAGTACCGCTTGCCGTATGGGATTTGCAATTAGATTTAATACAAAATCTCATCTTAGACCAACTCTTTAACATTCACTTTTTTGCATATGCTTGCTGAGTAAACCTGCTTATTAAAGTCTGAAATTATCTGCAATTTCTATGCTTTCCGAATTTTTAATGCTAGTATTTTCTCTTTGTCAACTTTTATGCCTGAGGACCATCAGCTGCATTGTTTTTTGTCATATATTTTCTGCAACAATATTGCTAAAGCTAGAGATATAATGGCAAAGTTTCTTTCGCTCCTGTATATAAATTGTTGTAGTCCCATCCACAGAAACATCCATGGATTAGGAATTTGATTTTGAAGATTACTTCAAACACTAGAATCACTCTTGTATCATCTCACACGCCATATGCCAATTTGCATAATTTGGTCTGATGGTCTCTTTATTATTGTTTATTGAAGGTTGTTGGGAGACGAGGACCAACTGTTAAGCATATCTCAGGTGTTGACATCCTTGACAACAATGGTGTCAATCTTGTTTCGATTCTGCTCACTACAGTTCTGACTTCTGTTGCCTCTGTGTACATTTTTTGAGGCATTTGGTTCTAGACTGCTATTTTGGGGACATATCAATTTGCACAATATATCCTTAAAAAAAAAGGACAATACAGATACTCTGTTAGAAGATGTTGAGCTGATCTATACACCCTAACACAAATTCAATAACAAGAAGTTTGATTACGATGAAACACAAGAACTTCACAGAATCTTCTCAACTCCATTACTTTCTGGGAGAAATCATATAGACCTAATCACAACATTTCTTTCTTTGGTCTTCTGTTTCTTCTTTCCAAAAAACATTGTAACATTAGAGGTTCTTGTTTGTTTTGATGGGAAAAATAATTTTCAATGAAAAATATGATTGTCAAACCCATTTTCCATAAATTTTTTTATCATGGGAAGATATAGGGAAGAAAGAAAATGAAAGTAAAAAAAGAGTGGACGGATGTGAGTAGATAACAAAGCAAATGTGGCATACCTTATTTAGAAAAGGATTAGAAAAGGAAATTGGATTTCTAATACGAAGTAGTAGAAAAGTTTTGTACCCTTGATAAAATAATTTTCCCCCTCTTAGCAAAACAATTAAAGGAAAATGAAAAGATGGTGAAAAATCATTTTCTAGGAAAATATCCTCCAAAACAAACAGGGCCTAAAGATGTCTGCTTATTCGATGGAAAAAGTATTTGTAGAAAAGTTGTTCAATATTGATGTGAGAAAAGGTGAAGATTGCAGTGCACATTAAATTCTCGTTTCTGTACTAAAATACTTGTCAAAACACTAAAATCAGACATACAGGAACTTCATTTTGAAATAATGATACAACAATATTATGTTCATTTTGAAATAATGATACAATCCAACAATATTATGTTACAGGAAACTTTAAAACAGAAGTTTGATACATAGTTACATACTGATCTTAATCAAAATACAAATTTATACACAAATAATAGCACTATACAATAGAGGTATAGTTTCTCCAATTATAGCTTCTGCTTAACAGCAACAGCAGATGACATCGAAGCAGCATTCACAGGTTTCATAGCAGCAAAAGCAGCAGCACAACGCAAAAAAACTACATTCAGAAGAACAGAAATGATGTTACTCAATCTAGTTGTTGATGACACTGAAGAATTACATTAATGAAAGCATCATAACCATTCATGAGTAGAATATCAAAACAAGATTTTTTGCAACCAAAATAATTAAACTGTTAGAGAGAGGTCAAAAGAAAAATAATCTTCTCCTGTGTAAAATTTAGGGTCCGTTTGGTATGGTGTAAAACGTTTTCAGATGAGAATGATTTTCCATGAAAAACATTTTACATTGGAAAATTGATTTTCATAGAGGCTTTCCGTTATTTGGTTGCACGTAAAATGATTTTTCATTTTAAACAATTTTCATTGTTTGGTTGAGCTGAAAATTAATTGCTTCAATTAAGACTGAAAATGATTTCCTCCAATTATGAAGTAAAATTTTTTCTCCCAATTTGGGGGAAAAATGTTTTCGATAATATGTCGAAAATGGTTTTTCACCCCAAATTTTATATTTTAATACTTTACACCTAATCAAATAATGTAAAATAAGAAATAGTTTTCAGAAATAACATTTTACATTCTATCAAACGGACCCCTTAATATTCGGCTATTACTCGCTTTCTCCATTTTAATTAATGTTGACCGTAGATGGTAAGGTACTACCCCGTAGTTAGGAGTAATTGGTTGCCTAGTTGGTATTCTTTTCTATTTGGCATTTTTCGTACCAAATAATATTAATAACCACACAACTCCTTTTCAAAGACGATGACATTTTACACATTAATTTATCAGACAGATCATCAAATGTCGCATCCTTTCAAAGACAACACATTTTGTTTCGTAGTCCTTAATAAATGATGGTAATAAAAAAATATGGAGAATATTCATGCGTAGAAATGAAAATACGCATTACTCTACGTAAAGTTATATAGAAAGTACTAAATTACTAATATAACCTTACTTAATTAGGGTATTTTTGGTAAAAATCATGTTTAGTTTTACGACCAAACATATCCTAAGGGCTCGTTTACATTAGCTGAATAGACATGAACTGATCTGAATTGAACTGAAATGAACTTAATAGAATGTATTAATTAAACTGAACTGAACTTAATAGAGATGAACTGAACTGAATTTAATCTGAAGTAGACAAGCCCTAAGTAAGGTAATATTAGTAATTTTAATACCTAAACTATACTAAAAATGAGAATGGAAGATTTATTTAAAACATCCAAAAAAAATGAATAACTATTAAAAAAACGGATCGAGTATTTAAAATTGAAAGGCAATTACCTGCCTTGATCCCTTTACAAAGTAGGACATTAAACAAAGATCACGGCAAGAACACAACAAGCATATTATCAAAGAGATATTTACTAAATATATATAACATATTACTAATTAAGAAGATATTACATATATTATTTCTAATAAAAAGGATTATACGGCCAATTTGACAAAGAACTTGGTACGTTTAAAAATTACTGTTTTCATGGCAAAATATGAATGTCTGGCGTATGAAAATAGATGCAGAAATGAAAATGAATACAAAATAGCTATGGGGTTATTTGATTTTTAAAATAGATAATAACTCAATAAGCTGTACTACTTATTACGGAGTAATTAATAAAGTAAGAATTTTTTATTAAATTTTCATATGGGATATATTAATTTACTTTTTTTTTTAGGTGGATACATTAATTTACTTTACTATATAAAATAAAGAAAATTTTTCAAAAAATACATAATATATTGGGTAAAATTATAGTAAAATATACTTCATCCGCTCCATATTAATCGCAACATTGGCAACTTCGGAACTATTCATTTTCGGAATAAAAATAATTCGTTTTTGTGCTTTATACATGTAAATAAATATAGTCAAGTGAGATCTCTTTTAAATTGTCTTAATGTGTACTTTATTTTGATTTAATTTTTATAATTTTTGGTAAAACAGTACATTGATAAGCGTAAAAAAGGTAACGTTGCAACTAATATAAAGCGGGGGAAGTATAAAAATAGATAAAAAGTATAGTGTATATATCAATGCCTGGGTGAGACCGTAAGACTATCATAATGAAGTTTCCATACTACTATACTAGCTTCATAGATGATAGTCCAATAATCAATGATTGACTCTCAAAGATTATCTTATATACTCTTATCACCCCCACATGAAAGTCATTTGGACTTAAAATGTGGATGGAGTGTAGGCCTAAAATCTCCAACGCTAATTGATTTCACTTTATAAAAAGAGGTTAATAAGATTCGAACTGTGACCGCTCTGATACCATATTAAAGGATTATATATCAGATTGCATATGTTATTGGCTAATGAGTATAATATTTTTTTTTAATCTATGATTGCTAATATGTAACCGTAATAAATTCATCCTCATCATTATAAGAGATGAGACAAGAACTCCTAAACTCTATAAATATTATTTATGGAAAAAGATCTTAATTTATTTTTGAAAAATAAAAATTGTGCATATAAAAAAGAAGGAAGGAAAGGAGAGAACAAACGTTGCATAAAGACATCCTTTCTCTTCATGGCGTTTCTTGACATGATCGGTGTATGCCATTCCTTGTGCTGCTGGTGCCTCTTGTGGATCCATCTTCAATTCTCTCTTTCTCCTCTTCAAATAATAATAATAATAATAATAATAATAATAAATAGTGTGCTTGTTTTTGCTACTAATTTTGGTGGTTTATATAACTGTGTTTCTTTTCAATTATTGAGCATAGTATTCCTAGTTTCATACTCATCGTTTTTAATTTACCAATTAATAACTAGTCATTTTCAATTGCAATAGTATAGTAAGGTCAAGGAGTAGCGTATGTTGCCTTCTTTTCAACTGAATTTAATTTATTAAACTTGATTAAAACTTATTAGACCAGATTAACTATAATTATAGAAACCAGATGGATCTTATCAGTTATTACACCCAATTGGACAATCAAACCCTATGGAACTTATTTCATCTTATTACACTTTATTTGTACTGATACGTTTATTTTAGTATTTCTTAGGAAATAACTTCTTATGCGCTACATTGTAGAAATTCACTCATCGGGGCTTGATGAGTTATTTCTCATGTGGAAATTTAAATTAATTCCTCTTGAAAATTTAATTTCCTAGAAAATTTCTAACCAAATACAACATATTTTAATTATTACCTAAAAATTTACATTTCCAAGAGAAATATCTTTCAATCAAACAAGCACTTGGTTGCCCAATAAAAACAAATTGCGATAATATAGTTTAATCAAATTTAATATGAATAACTTACACAAGCACTTAGTTACCCAAAGCTAGTCTTGAGTTTGGCGAGTTGTGTGTTTGCATGGAGGAGGTCCCGAAGTGTGTTATGTCTTTTGTAACAAACGATTCTAGTTAATTTATTTTACGCTTTTCGTGTCAAAAAAACAAAATAAAACTTAAACCTTGGCTTTTCTTATCCTCCTTAAACTTTACTCTTAAAAGACTAGATGGAAAATAATTGACTTCACACTACTACAAAACTAAACTATAGGGCATAAATATCTTGCAATAAAAGCAAATGCAACGCTTTTACAAGTATTTTAAAAAGTCTTGTTGCATTAGTTTAGTGCAACACTTATATGTCGTTATTGTAATGCTTTTTATAAGTGTTGCTTAATATGTCAAATGCAATGCTTTTAGTATGCAATACTTTAGGGAACATTTTTTTCGTTATAATCAGATCACTAATATTTTTTTTTTCAAATAGTGATTTAAGTTATTTATAGCTTCAAAGTTGTACATCGGTAAATGTGTGTGTTTGGTTGCATGTAGTTAGGGAATTTCGGTAACTCATTTACTTAGGGAATTTCGGTAACTCAATAAGTTAAACTTTCCATCTTGTAGCTAGGAAAATAATTAAATTCCTATAAAAATTTATATTTTCCTCATTAATTATTGTCAACCAAACGCATGCATATTATATACTCCTTATAGCGCAACTTTCAATTAATTATTACTCGTATAACCTAAGAAAGTAAGAAGCACATATACATCTCCAACCTGCCATACTCCGTGTCGACATCGACACACATTGGATACATGTATCCATATTGAAACAATTAATTAAACTTACTCAAAGATCCCTTTTTTTTTAATGCAAGAGAGAACTCAAGGATCCCATTACTTGTGAATTATTTATTTCACTTTAATTATTTATGACTTTTAGGTTTTGAATAATTTATATAGTGAATAATACATGTATTATCATCACCAAATTTGATGTTTACATGAGTGTTCTATTGTAATTATGTAGAAATTTATATTTTTCTTATTGTTTTCTTTCACGTACCCTACACTCATTTTTCCAGTGACGTTTTCACATACCCATTTTGTGTCTGTACTCGTACCCGTATTCATGATTGTGCAACCAAAATTATAACCACCAAACCACTGAACCACACCTGATAATAACTAAGTTACGTACAACCCTTTTTCATCCTAATTAAACAAATGAATAGATAACTTGAATCTTTGAACAAATGAATAGATGACTTGGAACTTTGAATAAATTAAGCCATGGAAACAATCAAACAACCATTATTAGAATCACGACAACTTTTTGCGGATAAATCAATGTAAAAATAATTGAGATATTAGGTGGCTGATAGCCACTTCTATTTGTCTTATCGATTATAGATTCATCTATTGTTGTAGTTTCATGGCTGGATGGTTGGTTGGTATATTCTCAATCATTTCATATAAATCATTGCATACTTAGTAATTTAAATTTTAAAACACATTGGATCCCAATTAAATTAGTTGTTTAAAGTGTTAGGAGATAAAACTAAAAAGTAAAAATATAAGGAAAGATCAAGACCAGGAGAAGAAGCTAATAACATTGGCAAGCGAACCACTGGAAAGCATAAGACGAAGTCGATCAGGACTCAGGTGTTGCACCTTGGATAGCTCTCAACAGGGTTACTAAAACAACAAATCCAAGAGCAACTTGTCCAGCCTCAAGCATAGTCAAGACTCAAGATGTCAGGCTAGGAGACTTAGTCAACCACATACTGTCTATGCAACTAAGTCATAATTATTTTAACACAACTACTCACTCTTTTTGTGTATGCAGGTACCACCCAACGAAAAAAAGGAAGACAACCCACTTTGTACTCAAGGATGACAAATTAAACAAAAAAAATAATATATAGAAAGTCATGTAAGGTGTTTTAATTTTTAAAAGTATTATATTGTTCGCATGTTGTCTCAAACAATGTTTCTAGTGGTGTAACAGACCAACAACTATGTTTGGTGGACAGTGTCTACGCTTCCCACGCTCACTTGTTAACTATCATCCTTAGCTTAGTTTTTATGTATGTTTCCTTTGCATATTGCTAAAAAAAAACAATGAACTAAAAGCCGCAGTTTCTGGTGAGACCGCCTCACCTTATGTGAGACCAGATTTTAACAAGAAAAGATTATGAAAAACTCAGAAAAGTTATTAGATAGTTTATAACTTCTTTTTATATATTTCCCATTATTTTTTATCATTTTTTTCTTTAACTTTTTATAATGAAACTTGATATTTATAAGAGTTAATGTGTATTTTATTATTTTTGTATTTTTGTATTTTAATTCTTTTTCTTCTTTTATAAAGGGTTCTGCTTCCCTTCTGTTTGGTTTAGTAGTTCTATGAACATTACTTTGGGTATTTCCCAATTTCTAAATATAATTTTGAGTTTTACTTTTCTCTTCTTCAATTGTTCGTTTATGGTATCAGAGCTACATCTCGTTTGAGATCTATTTTCTTTCGAAATTCGGTTTTCTTTCTTCTTCTTTCTCCAATTGCAACAATGGCGGAAGAAATCTCCTCATCCATCACAGATTCTCCTAACTCCAAATACCTAGATCCTTTTCATGTTTCGAATTCTGATAAAATGAATTCTTCTTTGGTGCATGTGCCTTTCAATGGAAATAACTATGGGAGATGGAGTCGTGCAGTTAGAAGAGCACTTGGAGCTAAAAATAAGGAAGGTTTCATCAATGGCGTCATCAAAGAACCTTTGGATACAGATAAAGAGTTTGAGCGGTGGAAGTGTGCTGACTATATTGTAACGCCCCAGATTTTGGGCTATTTTCGTATTGTTAGTTTGTAATTATTGTTGTTGCGGTGCATGGTCTAAATTTATTTTAGACTATTTTTATTACTTGAGTGTAACCATTTTATTTAAATGGTTTATTAATTCTTAAATTTTATTTTATTTTAATTAATTAGAATTTTATTTAATTTTCTAATTAATTAATTAGTTTTGGGCCAAGTGCAAAATTAATCATGATTAGTTATGAATTAGTGCAAATGGCCCAAGTGAACTTTGAGCCCATTTGAGTAGGCCCATGGCCGGTTTTTCCCTCTCTTTTAAGTGGCTTATTTTGCCACTTGCCATACAATCACACCTTAACTAACTTCTATAAATAGAAGTAGTAGTAAGGCTTGATGATTCCTTTAGTCATTTTCCATCCTTTGCTCATCAATTCAAAAGACAAACTCTCCCTCCATTTTGGCCCCTTGCCACACGCCTATGTTGGGCATTATAAACCCAAGTTTGTTCATCATCTTTTCGAAACCGAAACTTAAAGATTCTACATCCTTTGATCTTTAGGTATCAAAACACAACCTAAACTTTATTTGATTCATTCAAGACCACTAGTTGAGTGGGTATTTTAGGTGTTGGTGCGTGGCTGATTCAAGGCTGGAACGAGGCTGGTTCAAGGCTAGAACGAGGCTGGTTCAAGGCTGGATCGTGGCTGGAAGTGTGCGTGCAATTGGTGCAAGAAGGTGCGTGCTAAGACTCGTGCAAAGCAACCGTGCAAAGCTGACTGGGCAGCAACCGTGTGGCCTGGCTGGGCAGCAACCGTGTGGCCTGGCTGGGCAGAAGCCGTGTGGTGCTGACTGGGCAGCGTGGTGGCATCTTGGTTGTCGTGTTCGTGTGCAAATGGAACCGCGTTGCTAGGCCGTGTGTATGAGTGTTCCGGGCAGCAAGTGTTTGTGTTGAATTTGTGTGTAATCTTCAATAAGGTAACATGCTTTCTCAACCTATTTGGTATACTATGTTTATAGTATGAATTAAATGCATGTTTGGATTGATTGTTGATGAATATCCATGATTTTATGTATGATTTTATAATCTGATTTTTATGTGTTTACATGATGTTTTAGTGATGGTTTTCATGATTTTAAGATTGATTAGATGTTGTTATATGATCATGATTATTGTGTTAAAGTTTGATGAATTTTGGATGAGTTTAAGTGGAATTTTCGAATAGATTGTGATGTTATGCGTGTAGTATGAATGTGTTGGATGAGTTCTTGGTTGAAGATCTTGAATCTTGATTGAGTTCTTGGTTGAAGATCTTGAATCTTGAATGAGTTCTTTATGAGTTCTTTGAGTTCCTTATGAGTTCTTGATGAGTCTTTACGAGTTCTTGGTTGAATCTTGAAAGTTAAAGAAAGAGGTTTAAATGATAAAGAAAGATAAAGAAAGTGTCTAAAGTGATTAAAGAATGATTATTGAATGATGATTTATGATTGGTTAGACTCAAGATTAAGGCTAGAGGCAGTTCTTGAGAATAACTTCGATAATTTAACTAGTTAAATTCGAGAATCAAGGCTAGAGGCAATTCTTGAACTTAATTTAGTTATGTTGGGTAATAATGATGATAATATGATTAAGTCGATTAAAAGATTTAATTAATTAATGATTAGCTTGATTTCATTTTTAGACGCCTGATACTTTGAGTAAGATTCATTGTATTCGGGTTAAGACGTTGCCCCTATTCCATCCGCGGTATTGGGATAGTTGGAGTCATACTATGTGATCTTTGTGAATTTCCAGTAAGATTGGTTTCACGAGACATGGATTTCCAGTAAGATTGGTTTCATGGGGTTTGGGAGTAAGATTCTCAAATCCGAGCATAGTAGAAAGTTCGAATGCGTAAGATGCGTTCGTACGAGCACAGTCCGGTCTAGAATATGAATGATTGCGCCAAAGATAGTTGATTAGGATGGTTTGAGTCGAGTTCACGTTTGGGTTGATCTTGCACTTTGACTTATTGACCTGATATTGTTTATTTGATTTGTGCTATGTGCATGTGTATTCCCATTAGGGTGAGTCAGTTATGTTACTCGCCATTGATGGTGGACTGTTGTATATTTTTCAGGTATTTCTGATGATGATACTCTTGCTTAGCTTTGGGTCGGGCGAGCGATGTTGTTGTTACTATTATCTGTTGTATTTACTGTTTTCTGTTGTTTTAGATAGTGATGGAGTTATATAGATTTTGTATGTTGTTGAATAGACTTTTATACGTTGTTTTAGACTCTGACGTGTGGTTGGAGTTACTTGTGTTTTAGTATTTTTAGTTTGACTTTTGGACTAGTTATGTACAAACTTGTGGGTATTTGTACGTTTTGGATTGATTAATAATATTTCGAGGAATAATTAGTTTTAATTTCTTAAGTATTTGAGTTGTAGTTTATAACTATTCAACTCGTCGGTTTCTTCCGCGCCGATTTAAGCGAGTCGGGTCGTTACAATATGGTCACCTGCTGGATCCTTAGCTCAATGATTCCTGATATAGCTGAAGATTTTGAGTATGCCACTACATCTACTCAATTATGGCGTGATGTTGCTGAAAGATTTGGTCGAAGTAACGGACCATTGATATATCAATTGAAGAAGGATATTCAAAACCTAAGGCAAGAAAATCTTTCTTTACTTACATACTTTAGCAAAATTAAAAGATTATGGGATCAATTGAAGGATTTGAGGAAATTGCCTACATGTGTATGTAGAGCCATGAAGAAATGTACTTGCGATTTATTCAAGAAACTTGAAAAATTTGAAGAAGAGGACCATTTGATGCAATTCCTGCTAGGTCTTAATAATGCATATGAAAATGCGGTTACTAATGTGTTGACTATGGAACCATTGTCCAAAATGAAACATATTGAAGGTTGTGATTGTACATGACTTAATGAGTATAATTGCAATATTTGCTTACTTTCTAAATTTCACAAATTACCCTTTCAAGTTAGTCAGAATAGGGCTAATTCTTGTTTTGATTTGATTCATATTGATTTATGGGGTCCCTATAGGATAAAGTCTCTAAGTGGAGCAAATTATTTCTTGACTATTCTTGATGATTTTAGTAGGTGTACTTGGACTATTCTTTTACAAAATAAATTTCAAGTTCTTAAGACTATTTCTGATTTGTTAAACATGGTTGAAACTCAATTTTCTAAGAAAGTTAAAGTTGTAAGATCTGATAATGGGACTGAATTTGTTCAAGGTCAATGTCTAAAGATCTTTGGTGAAAAAGGTATTGTTCATCAAAAGAGTGTTGTTGGCGTTCCTCAACAGAATGGTAGAGTTGAACGTAAACATAAGCATCTTCTTGAAGTGTCTAGAGCCCTTAGACTTCATGCTAATTTACCTAAGAAATTTTGGGATGATTGCTTGTTAACTGCTACTTATCTAATTAATAAAATGCCAACAAAAATTCTTAATTGGAAAACTCCTTATGAGATTTTGCATAACAAAATTCCTGTTTATGATGATTTGAGAGTGTTTGGATGTTTATGTTATGCTTATAATATGGATAGGAAGAAAGACAAGTAAGATCCTAAGGCTAAAAGATGTATTTTTATTGGCTATCCTTATGGTCAAAAAGCTTACAAGGTTTATGACTTAGATTCTCATACTCATTTTATTTCTAGAGATATTGTCTTTTATGAAAGAATTATTCCTTTCAAAAATGAAAAGCATGATGAATCTTCTTGTCCTAATCCTACTTTTGCTCCTCAATTGCTGTCTTTTGGTAATACAGAAAATCATATGATTTCCACTGAGTGTTCTGTTCCCAGAACAGATTCACATGATAGTGAGATTGCCCATGACTTACATACTCCTATTTCTTATAATATGTCTGATCAAAATGAAGATCTAAGGACTACTGATGTCCCTTCTGATGCCTCAATTCAGCAGAATAATTCTGTCCTTCTGCCTAATAACAGTCCTCCTGCTACAAACAATGAAAATGACAGACCTACTAGAAGTATTAGACCTCCTGTTTAGTTTAAGGATTATATTTTTCCTTATCAACCTCATAAAAATGATGACTTAAATTCTGAATCAGAATCAAAATCTTTTGCTGTTAATTCCAATTTAATTTCTGAACCTAGAACTTTCAATCAAGCTAAAAATGATCCTAAATGGGTTGAAGCCATTAATCAAGAATTGATTGCTTTAGATTCTAATCAAACTTGGGAATTGACTGATTTACCTTGTGATAAAAATGCAATTGGCTGTAAATGGGTTTTTAAAACCAAATTAAATTCTGATGGTTCTATTGAAAGAAATAAAGCAAGGCTAGTTGCTATTGGTTATCAACAAGTAGAAGGAGAAGATTATAGTCTAACTTTTTCTCCTGTAGCTAAGTTAGCTACTGTTAGGGTGGTAATTGCCCTTGCTTGCATTAAAAATTGGCAACTTTATCAATTAGATATAAATAATGCTTTCTTACATGGTTGCCTTGAAGAGGAAGTTTATATGGTTCCTCCTCAAGGTTACACCAAGGCCTCTAATGGTCAAGTTTGTAGACTAAAGAAGTCTATATATGGTCTTAAACAAGCCTCTCGTCAATGGAACAAGGAGCTTAAAAATCTCCTTTTCTCTTTAGGTTTCATTCAATCCACTCAGGATTATTCTCTCTTCACTAGAAATTTTGATAATCAGTTTGTTTTGATCTTGGTTTATGTTGATGATATACTAATAACAGGTACTTCTAGCTCTCAAATTTCTTATATTAAGCAGGTTTTGGATAAGGCTTTTACCATTAAGGATTTGGGTGAGCTTCACTATTTTCTTGGTATTGAAATTATTAAGCATAAGGAAGGTATTTTCTTATCTCAAAAGAAGTATACTCTTGATATTCTTACTGATTGTAACATGGAAAACTGTTCTACTGTTACCACCCCCCTTCCAACCGGCCTTAAATTGTCTATAGATTCTGGTGATTTACTTTGCTCTCCTCAAGTTTATAGAAAATTAGTTGGTAGACTCTTATATTTAGGGATTATTAGACCTGATATTTCTTATTCTGTCCAACACTTAAGTCAATTTATGCATAGCCCTAGCATTCCTCATCTAAAGGCAGCTTTGCATGTTCTTAAATATTTGAAAGGCTCATTTGATCTTGGTTTATTGTATAGGTACAGTTCTGACTCCTCTCTATTAGGATACAGTGATGTTGATTGGAGCTCCTGTCAGTACAGTAGCAGGTCCCTTAGTGCGTATGCCATATTTTTTGGAGGAAACCTGGTTTCTTGGAAGACCAAAAAACAAACTACAATTAGTAAGAGTTCAGCCGAAGCTGAATATAGGAGCATGTCTAGTACTGCTAGTGAGTTAGTTTGGCTTGAAGGCTTACTTCAAGATCTCCAAGCTTCAATATCTTTACCTATCCAACTTTGTTGTGACAATATTTCTACTGAGATGCTTGCCCACGATCCAAAGTTTCATGAGAGAACGAAGCATCTTAAACGTGATGTTCATTATATAAGAGAGCAAGTAGAGTCTGGTTTTATTTCTACATTTCATGTTCCTAGTTGTGATCAACTTGCTGATATTATGACAAAGCCCCTTGCTAGTTTAAGACATCATACACTTTGTAGCAAGCTTGGGCTTATATCATATTCCAAGCTTGAGGGGGGTATAAGAGTTAATGTGTATTTTATTATTTTTGTATTTTTCTATTTTAATTCTTTTTCTTCTTTTATAAAGGGTTCTACTTCCCTTCTGTTTGGTTTAGTAGTTCTATGAACATTACTTTGGGTATTTCCCAATTTCTAAATATAATTTTGAGTTTTACTTTTCTCTTCTTCAATTGTTCGTTTAATATTACAGTGGGATCGTCTCATCAAAAAAAAAAATTATACTAAAAAGCTAGAGCTAAATTCCAACCAAATTAACTTTTCTTATGACCCCCCTAGAAATGTAACACATATTAGAATTAAAGACACTCCAACCAGCCAAGTTGATCTTGGTAATTCTAGGGGACAGTTTCTTTTACGCTTCGTCTTTATATCCAAGTTAAGGTTCGCATAGACACTCCAACTAGCCAAGTTGATCTTCATAATTCCTTGCAAAGGGACGTCCTTTAATTGTATTTATTACAGATTATAAATAACATATTACCTAAGTTTTTTTATAAAAAAAAATCAAATGTAGAGTAAAAAAACTTTGGAGGAAATTTTTTAATGTAAACCTGACATCTATCAACTTTGATGACTACTTTAGTAACAAAGTAAATGATGATAGATGAGTAGATGACAAGGAAATGATAAAGACACACCAAATCTTGATATGGTTTGCACACTTAGAGGTGACCATGGGCCGAGTCGGGCTGGACTGAACTCAATGCATGAATTGAATCCCATTAGTTGTTTCGGGCTCAAATTTCTTGCCCAAAACCCGAAAATTTAGTTCAGACTTGGCAGGCTTTTCGGACTGGGCCTAAATAACGAATCGGAAAGCCTAATTTTAAGTGTCCAAAGCCTGCACAAAAAAAAAACGGGCCGGGTCCTAATATGCATGTTCAAAGCCTGCAACAAATCGGGGCTGGGTTACTTACTTTTGACTAGGTCTACTGCACACCCTTTTGTGAGAGTATAATTTTTTATGTTTTCCTCACAAAGAGTATGCTCATATTAATATTGGTTGTGCCAATATCACTCTCTAGCCTCCGGTCTATTAAAAATACTTACATACACTTACGTAATTATAATTTTACACATTTTATAATTTTCGAAAAATGAGCAAAATTATACTTCCTCCATACCACTGTGTTCTTTACATTTAATTTTTGCTCATTTTTCAATGCACATGTTTAAATGTTAATACAAAAAATGCATATTAAAAAACTACACATGTAGACCAATTAAACAAAATGTCATTTGTTACAAACAATAAGAACATTTATTTATTTTGCAATTTAGAAAAATATTCTTGGGTATAGGATGTAAAAAAAAATTGTATTACTTTTTCAGTCATTTTGTAATTGCCCCATTATTTGAATATGTTGCACTTTTCATATGATAACTTTGATTGTTTATAATTTTACGTATATAATGAAAAATGTAATCATAAACTAATGATGGATCTAATTTGATTGGTCTCAACATGTACTTTTTCTATATATATAATTTTTATATATTTTATTTGTATTATATGTACGTAGTTAAAAGTATTTTTATTTAAATTTGTGTCGACGCGTACACCATTTCACATACCGATACGCCAAAAACTGTGTGTTTATTTTTTAATTTTTTTGGGTAAAGTACGGGTGGGTTCGTGAGGGTGCCGGTTGTGTCTCGTTCACTTAGCCGTGGCCATCGTTTTTGGGGCAAAAAAAGGTTGGCTTTAGGGTCCGTTTGGTAGGGTGTTAAACATTTTACCTGAAAATTGTATTTTATTTTGTTTGGTTTGGATAAAAATATTAAAATGTCAAATTTTGAGTGGAAAACCATTTTCTACCTTGTTGAAAACATTTGTTCTCTAAATTGGAAGAAAAATATTTTACATCACAATTGGAAGACATTTTCTCTTACAATTGAAACAACTAGCCTTCTATGCACGCTTTGCGTGCGATATTATGTTAAATATATCTATTAATCTGTCTAAACAAACTTTATTTATTAAAAAAAAACCTTTTTCCTTTCATCTGTTCATCCCACAACAATGAACGAAAGAAAAGTTTTATTTACGATATTCTATTGGCTACCAAATTTCTACGATAATCAAAATGTAATTTTTTATTTATTAAATATATCAATATGGATGTCTATTTATAGAGAATTTAAAAATATTAATTTTGAAATTTTTATTTTATTTTTTTGAATTTTATATTTTGTACTATTTTCATTTAAAAACTGTAATAACTTTCCTTAATAAATAGGGGTGATACAAATTAAGATTATAGAAAGTTTTGAGGGGTACATTGGACATTTCGAGGGGGACACCATTGCTCCCCCTTAGCTTATATAATAGAGATAAACATTTAGTTCAACAAAAAAAATAAAAAATGCTTAAATTAGAAAATATATTATATTCAACCTAACAACGAAAAATGTTAAGATAGAAAATCATTGCTGTTATTAACTTTATTTTTATTATGCTCTAATTTTCTCCTTATTAATTTTCTCCTTATTAATTTAATTTAATTTTATCTATTTTTTTAAAAAACCGACTATTTCGATTAAAGGAAAGTCGTAACCTTAATTTTATTATTACTTTCAAGCGCAAAATTAAACAATAATACCCTTAATGTTGTTGTTATTATTGTTTTTTTAATTATTATTAACACTAAGATAAGACGAGCTTATATTTTCACTGTCTTACACTCTTACTGATCTGAAGGTGCGTTTGATTCGACTGAAATTTTCTAATCTGAACTTTTTTATTTGTTTTTTTGCTTATAATTATTACGGAGTATATTACAAATCTATTTCTTTTTTATATACTAAAATACAAACCACTAAAAAAAAGTTTTCCCTCTTAAACTCTTATTTTCCCCTCCCAACTTATTGTTTATTACTCCAATTAAAATTAACTAAGAGAGAGAAAAGTGTGATTAAAAAAAATAAAAATGAGGGATCAACTTTTTTCCTTCCAATTTTTCATTCACTATATGTACTCTATAAAATAAAAAATCCATATCCGGTACCCGATTTTCTTACCCGAAAAAGTGGGTACCCGATCCGGTTTTGAAAACCAGGTCGGGTACCCGAGTTGGATCCGGGCCGGGATTTTTTAAAACCGGGTACCCGGTATTCGGTTTTAATTTTTTAAAATAGTTTTTTTAAAATTTAATTTAAAAATAATTTTTATTATTATAAATACTTTTTTTTAATTTAAAAAAATGGTTTATTTTTATTTTTAATAAAACAATTTGTTTTTTGTTAAAAAAATTGAAAAAAAATAGTTTTTTTATTAAAAAATAAAAAGTTTTTTATAAAAAAAAATAAACAGTTTTTTAACTTTTTTTATAAAAAGGTTGTATAAGAAGAAAAAAAAACCGAATCCGGACGGTTTGCGGAACCGAATTTCCGGGTACCCAGATTATCCGGATCGGATCCGGGTCAAAAATTGCAACCATTCGGTTTTTCGGGACCCCGAAAATCCGGGTACCCAAATTTGCCCACCTCTATAAGAGAGGATGAAGAAAAAAAAAAGGAGTGATGAACTCCGTAAAAAAAAGATGAGGGGAGAAGAAGACAAGTTAAAAAAACAGTAGGGAAGTAAAAAAAAAATTGATGGATGAGAAATGTGGAAGGAATCATTAAAAAATGGAGTGATTAGTTTAGGTTAGGTAGAAATTAAATAGAAAAGATTAGATAAAAATTAATATAAATATATGTTTAATATGAGGGGACCACATACTATAAATGGTATGGAACAATCTTTTAGGGACGGACCAAAAAGGAAAATGGGGCAAACAAAAAGGGACGGAGAGAGTATAATATTAAATGCTTCCCATTTTCCAAAGGTGCATTTGTTTTACTTTTTTTTCTAAAACAATTATAATTGTTTGTACTTTATTTTCCAATAAAAAACTATACTACCAATTCATCTCCAAAAAACTTCTTATCAATTCACTGTTTATTTTTTAATTTTTAAAGTATTTTTTGTCAACCTTTATTTGTTAGTGATTCTATATTTTTTGACTAAACTCGATTTTCTCCACCATATTTTTTGCTCTATTTATTTTTCGTTATTTAAAATGTTCTAAAATAAATGAACCATTATATTAAATATGTTTATTCTTTTAGATATAAGTTTCAAATAAGTGTTTTAATTGTCATTAACTTTTTTAAATACAGTACAATATATATTCTAAAAGTTATTAAAATTAACAACATGATAACCATACATGGTTTTTTTTTACAATAGTACAAATCTATCTATCTATCTATTCTATTTTCTATTCTATACTATATATACTAAAACAAAAACCACTATTTTTATGTTTTCCCTCCTAAATTCACTCCTTTCCCTCCCAAAGCTAATTATTTAACTCTTGATATATATTATTTTTTTGGCAATGAACTCTTGATATTATTAGTGATTGGAAATAGTAAAAGATTCATATATTCTCATTTAATGTTAACATTGGAAATTTAAGCATGATTAATTAATGAATGAGCATTAACAATAATAAAAAAATAAAAAATAAAAAAAAAACTGTCAAAAATTAGCATTTGTCAATGATAATTTAAAAATTACATTTGAAATAAAAATTCGATAAGTTCGGTTTTTGGTCTATATTAGTTAAAAAATCCGAGCATCGCTCGGGCATTAACTAGTTTATATATATACAAAAAACTACATAATCTTGATAAAATTTTTTTGTAGAATATTGCATTGTCAATGTTAGTAGACATAAAATTTTATAAAAATAAAATAATGTGATTGATATCAATCCAAATTCGAAATGACTATAGAAAATATAATGTTATAATTTTAATCTATTGCATAAGTTAATTTGAAAATTATGTACATTTCGAGTATTACTTATTTTCTATAATATAATATAACTAAAGTAAAATATTTAGATAAAATTTTCATTTACAATAACTTTTTATCAATTTTTACACAGTTTTATTTTGTGTAAATCTAAATACTTACCTTACTTAAATAAATAGAGCATTTGCTCTAGTTACAATTATAATTTTTGCCAAGTGCTTACAAACCGTCAATTTTTTTTTTACCCAAACGGCTAAACCTATTTGCCATTTCTCTTCATCTCTTTCTGCGGGTCCTCAGTCCTCAGTCCTCACTCTTCTCACTCCTCACTCCTGACTCAGCCACAGCCATCTTCCTCCACCACCGACTCCACAGTTCATCTTCTTCGAAGTTCGTTCTGCAGCACTCTATCTCTCTTTCTCTCATCCTCACGGTATCACCCTCTCCTCCGGCGAAGAAGCGTGTCTGCATCTTCCCATTGACGTAGAATCAGAGCTTCTGAGGTAAGGTTTTGTTTTCATGGAAAATCAATTATACAATCGAGTTAAGTTTCGATTTAATTGTCACTTAGGGTTCTTCTAGGGTTTTGTTGGGTTATAATTAGGAAGGAGAGTAGAACTTCCAGTTGAATCTTGTTGCTGTTGACTTATTTTTGTTCTTCACTGCAATGCTAGTTTAATATACATCGAGGTTTTCTTCCTGCCATGGCTGGCTCAGGGACAGCCGGACAGGCCTGTTTGTGTTCAGTTCCAGAGTAAATTGTGATAGCTGATTCTTTTGCTTCTTATTGAATTGTTTATTGATTTCATATTTGTTGAATGTTGATCATAGGCTCGGAGTTTACAATGTACTTTGATGCCTGAACTGGAATAGAATTAAGACATTATGATTGTGGATTGAGCCAATGTTGAACCCCATATATAGTACACTAGTCCCACATCGAAAGAGAATAAATGTTGAACCCCATATATAGAGAATAAACTAACTTATATAAGTCTAGGAGTTACTCCTTCTATTGGTTTTAGGATGAAACCTCCTATGGCTTGTAAGCAACCTAACTCTCCTATAAAATGGGCATCGGAAAGTTCTGTACATTCTATAGATTTTGAGGTTTTTGAATAATTGATGTGCTCGCGTAATATCAGGTCCTCAGCTTGGTATACACGTTAACTATTTCTGGCCATATTTCATTGGAACTTGAAGCAAATGATTCCAATTTTTAGTTGACGGTTATCGAATTGCATAAATGTGCATGGCTTCTCCTAAATTTTGGTGGGATGTTGCCAAAAAGTGTTTTACAGCCGGCCTCATATCACTGACTATTTCTGATCGTTTTGGAAGTATCACTCATATTTCTGGGCATTCTATGTCTCCAACATTCAATCCTAGAAATAGTAGCTTCAATGGTAAGGTGGTGTCTTTTGATGAATGAGATGCTTTTGGTTAAGTTATTATAGACACTGCAATCATCCTCTGATTCTTCTCTGCAGACTATCTATTGGTGGAGAAATTTTGTCTCAAGCGGTACAGCTTTTCACGTGGTGATGTTATAGTTTTTTCGTGAGTTTCTTGACTCTCATTAGTAATTTTTTTTATTTCCCAAAAAAATTATTTCCAAATCTTGTAACATGCTTGCATCATGATGGCGGAACTAAATATATGTTCATTTGATACTTGAATATGATGATTGACCAGATGATTCCTTCGACCGACATTTATAGAATAGTTAACAGTACATAATTATTTTTTGTTTTCAGTTTTTTTTTTTTTTTTTGGTGGGAAAACAAAAAACCAAAATAGTATACCAAATAAAGTGGTTTGCATTGTTCTGATGACAATTTTCAAAATTATAATATCTTTAGTAGGTTTTGCTAATTTGTTTTTATTCCTTGTGTGACATGTATCATATGACTTTCATAACCAAAAAAACTATAAACTATAGTGATGTCGAAAGGCCTTAAATTGGAAGGAAAACCTTTGAAATGGTTGATATGCATAAGCAACAAGATGCAAAATATCATAACCACACTGTAAAGGATGTGTTTCTTTAATAATTACTAGATTAATTCTGATCTAGCATCTTGCCCCAGTCAGTTATCTACCTTGTATATATTTTTTATTAGGCTACACTATAAAGGAATCGTATGATGGCTAGTGGGCTTATGTATTGTCTATCCAAAAGAGTGTTGTTTGTTTGGTGGATGCACTGTCTGAGTTACATCCATTGCCTTGATTTTGCAAATTTAGATCATAGGATAGAGCCGTGTGGTTGTATATATCCAAAAACATTCTCAATTTTTTTATATGTTCTCATCCTAGGTTCCTTTTGCTATGGTTAGTTTTCCCTCTTTTTATACTACCTTTTAATTAAAAGCTGAATGCTTCGCTACTAAGTCCTATATGTAAGTACATAACTCTACGTTATTCTAATTAATACGTTCGTCTCTAGTTCATTGTAATTCTATTTCTACCTTTTAACTTTAGTCATTTTTTTCTTTGTATTGTACAATCCTTATGAATGTGTTGGATAATATGTTTATAAAATTACAAATGTCGGGATTCAACACCTTGACTTCTATTGATGCTTTCTTTTTTGTTGGAAATGCCAGGTCTCCTAGTAATTACAAGGAGAAACATGTGAAGAGGATTATTGCTATGCCCGGTGATTGGCTCAGTGTATCTGATACAGATGATACAATAAATATCCCTCATGGTCATTGTTGGGTGGAAGGAGACAATTCGTCGTCCAGCGTGGATTCGAGATCTATTGGTCCAGTATGTGACTCCTTATAAAACTCTAATGCTTTAACTGTTGCTTGATTGGAATGAAAGTATTGGTTTGAATCATGTCTAATCCTATGTTTCTTGGAGAAGTTAGATACGGGTATGTGTACAAGTGTCAGACACGACAATTGCACATGATTCATCCTTAAATTGGAATGAATATCCATTTCGAATCATTTGAGGAACGCTAACTTCGAGCAGTCTGTGAACTTAGATATTTCTTTGCAACCTATTGTAGCAGCAAACATGATTTCCCCTCAATTATTAGCTAGGTGATTCGAGATTTCAACTTTCTTCTCTTCTTGCAAAATTTCACAGAGTAAAAGAATCATCAAAAGCAAAACAATAAAGTATTAGAAGCAACTATTGAAATAATGAAGGCCTTCCTTGATATTCCCGCAATTATTGATGTATATTTTTTTTGTTGAATCAAAAATTTCTTAGCCTTCCTCAAATTATTCAAAATGGATATTCATTTCATTTAAAGGATGAATCATGTGCAATGTTTTTGGTTCAAAATAAAGTGCCCAATTGCCATACCGGTGTCCAAGGGTCTAGTGTCACAGCCGCACATTCTTGAGATAAAATAAAGAGTTCGAGTAACATAGGTCTAACCTATACGAGGTTAATGTTGAGAACACTGTAAAACTATACTAGCTTTACGCCTTTACCTGCATTGCTGCCTGCCACACTCCTTATGACCATGAACTTCTCTAACCCCTTCTTCCCTTTTCTAGCATTAAACTTCAAACACATTCCTGCAAGGATCAATTCTGTTCCATATCCCATTCCCAAGTATTGCTGTCCCTCCTTAATTTTTGAGCATCATGTTTCACCTTAATGCTTTGGTGCTGCAGATAGATTTTCATGTGCTTGTATCCTTTAGATTTGTTGCATTAAGGCCTTGTTCTTTTGAACTGGATTAATCTGAATTGAATTAAATTAATTCCTAGGCTCAGTAGGAATTGGATTGAACTAAACTGAATCGAACTAAAGTTTAAAAATTAAGTAAAAAAGAAGAGGGCGTAAGAGGTCTTTGGGGGGGTGAGGCTTCGGGTGCTGTCATGAAGTAAAGCTTTGTAGGAGATAAAATGTGTTGAAGGAGGGGGTGGGTTGGTTTGTTGAACTTACAGAGGAGAGGATGGGCATTGAGAAATTTGAGCATAAAACTCTTGTTATTCCAAATTTAAATCAAACTAGCTTATTTAGTTTTTTGTTATTATTATTCTATACCTTGAGGCGTTGTTTCCTAGAACATTTTTGGTATCAAACGCAATGAATTGAGAGAAGAGTTGAGGTTGTCTATCCCTTTTATTTGAAGAATTTAGAACCTAGACTCCTAGAGCAGTGTACTACTTACCTAACTAAGGAGCAATATTCACACCAAACTCAGGAAGTCAGTGTATGCTTGTTTTGTTGCAGCTTTTTTTTTTTTGGCAAAGGGATTGAGGATTGGCAATAAGAAGACTTGAGGATTGGCAAGTAAATGGGAAGGTAAGAGGTAGAGGAAGACCAAAGCAAACTTGGATGAGGGTTATTATGGGAGATACGAGACTATTGGGGCTGGAGGAGAAGTCGGCGTTAGATAGGGTAGTATGAGGGAGAAAATTTGGGCAAGTGATTTGACGATTCCATATGTTTATTCATGTGTAGCTATGTTTATTCAATGTGTAGCTATGTTTATTCAATGTGTAGCTGACACCAAATCGTTTTTGGGACTAAGGTTGTGTTGTCTTAATTTATTTGCTAACTTTCTAATTTAAGTGGTCCCATATAAAGGACATAATTTCTCTCATCTATAACTCAATTTATTAGTAAGTGAAAACTAACTTTACAACAACTCTACAAGACCAAAAAAAAACACATCACCTAAGATTTGATGCAAAAGACAAATGAAACACTTATTTTGGAACTGAGAGAGAATAATATATGGGATTTGGGGAGAAGACGGGGGGGGGGGTGGCGGTGTGTGTGTGTGTGGGTGGAAGGAAACATGTGACTTCCCAACTTTTGGTCCAAAAACACGGGGGAGCTGGGAAGTGATTAGGAAAGGAAATATGACATGAAAGCCTTTTCACAAAGTTTCACCTTTTTTTCCTCTCAAAATTGGAATAATTTAGGAGGAAACAAAAGAAGTAAACCATATATGAGAAAATAAAGTAGGGTCGGCTACCTGAACTAAAATGATTATTCCAGGTGGTTGTCCACAAAGATTTTCCTCCTCCACCCCCTACAATCGAGAGCTTCAATATCTTGTAAATAGATCTGCTTCATGTCTTTTTTAACTCTTTCCCACCAAATCATTTTCAGTAACCCCTTCCTTGTTTGAAATCTCTCTGTTCCACCCTTTCACTCTTTGTACTAGTGCTCCTTGGGGTCTCTGTGTTGCATGTCCAAACCAACACAAGCGATTTTCTCTTAGATTGCTCGCAATATACGCAACACTAACTTTCCTAATGATATCTTTATTTTTTATTCTATCTCGTAGAGTGTTGCGGCACATCCATCCCAACATTCACATCTCTGTAACCCCTACCTTTTGAATGTGCTCCTTCTAAGAAGCCCAACATTCTGTACCATAGAGCAACACGGGTCTTATATGCTTCGTTCACTCAACACTCTTGTGTCCGCTCTCCATTTAAGCCACCCCGACTTATCTTGTGATTGACCCAAGATATGTAAAGCACCCAATCATGGCTAGATCTTTTCCACCCAACCTCACCACAACGTCATTTGCCTCCCTTTGTTACCCAAAATGACATTCCAGATACAGTTATTGAGTCCTATCATTACTTCTGCAAGAAATTATGTCTTCAACACCCGCTGAGTCAAACATTTTGGTGATTGCAAAAAAGGTTTACAGATTCAGTTACCACATTAGATTGAATTACTTTGGCGAACTGCATAAAAGAATTAAAATATTCAGTAATACAAAACCGCAATATGATGTAGCCCTTTTTTATTTCAAACTATTTTGTTTGCTTCTTTTACGTGCATAGTAACATGCTCTATGTACTTGGTGTCTAATACTTACCTGTCTTAACTCTTAAGGCTGATTAAAATTTGTGTTTTCTGTAACAGATTCCTCTGGGTTTAGCTCGTGGAAGGGTCACACACATTTTATGGCCGCCTCAACGAGTACGCAAAGTCGATAGCATGGTTCCTGAACACAGGCTTTCATTGTTTTGATTAGGTTAGATCTTTATTATATGTCTCCCCTGTTTAGTGTTTACTCTGAACCAAAAGCACTTAATGTAGATTGGCCACACAAGGTTCATTCTATGAAACAATTTCCTCAAATCCTCAATAATGCTAAAAATTACTTTATTATTTACGAAAATATTTAGTTTTGAAACTATTTACGAAAATAATGTCCACCTCACCAAATTATTTATGTTTTTATCCTTCAAATTTTTATTATTTATACTTAAATCCATTTTAACTAGGATTAATCTATATGATATGGTAATAGTTTTAGTAAAAGAATAATACAGAGTATTTAGCTACTAATATGAAAATTAATGTTAATTAATTAGATAAATAACATAATTAATACTTCCTCCGTTCCAAAAAAAACGCAGCAGTCAATATTTCACGCATGTCGAGACACTACTTTGACCCTTAATAACTGTAATTATGAATATTTAAAAATTATAAAAAGTTGATATTAAGATAGTGTTTTACGAGATGAATCTAACAAGATTCCACTTGACTATATTTTTTATTATGTATAAAGCTCAAAACTTGGTCAAAATATATAATGTGAATAGTGCAAAATGTTGACTGTTGCGTTTTTTTTGGAACGGAGGAAGTACTTCATTAACTCTTTTAATGACTTTTATGGTACCGGTTATCATTGTCATACTTCTCATATCAAAAATAAGCTACTCCCTCCGTAACTAAAAACTTTCAACATTTGTACTTTTTACTACTTCCTAGGCAAATTTTCCATATCTTTAATTAACAAATTGATTAATGGAGGGTGTTGTGATTAAAGTGGGGAGGAGAGAGAAATTGCACCACCAACCACCATTTTCACCAGCCACCACCCCATCATTAGTTTCATCACTGCACCACTGCCACCGCTGCACCACCCAAATCGACACCATCCAGATTGGCCCCCACCCACGCCGACCTCACCTACACCACCGGTACAACCCACCAAAAATAACCCCCACCACCCCAACATACCCAAATCGAACAAACCTGCACCAAATTCGAACAACCCACAACCCAAATCAACCAACCCATACAAAATTCGAACAACCTACAACCCAAATCAACCAACACACACCAAATTCGAATGAAGTTAGGGTTTCGAATGGTGTGGGTGGTGCACTGGTACGAATTTGGGGTTGTTCGAAGGTTAGGGTTTTGAAGATTTTGGGTGGTGGTTCTGGGTTTCGAAGGTTGTCGTGGGTGGTGCGAATGTGGTGGTTGTGCGTTAGATGGTGGTGGTTCATGAGGAAGGTGGAATGGGGGTTGATGATGGTGGTTATGAGAGTGAGGAAGAAGAAAGTTGGAGTGGAATGAGGGTTGATGGTGGTGGTTATGAGAGTGAGGAAGAAGAAGGTTGGTGGTGAATGGTTGTGTAGTTTAATTAGGTGATGTTTAATTGGTTTAATAATATTTGGGTTAATTTGCAAGGAAATTTGGAGTTGTAATAGGAGGATTAGTTTTGTAAGTAATGGCAAAATTGTAAATTTTGTGAATTTTTTTTACCAAAAATAGAAAGATTTTAAATTGTTGAAAGTTTTTTGTTACACCCAAAAAAAGAAAATGTTGAAAGTTTTATGTTACGGAGGGGAGTATTTTAAATGTTTGATAGCCCACCATGCTTCGCAATAATAATATATAGACAGAATTATAACCTAGCCCGAACTTAGACGGCACTAGAACCTTTGTTGTTCACAAGCTTCTTCCTTTATACAAGGTAGCTAACCCTAACCCTGCATTCCTTACACTAGGCACATCACATGTCTAATATGTTTCCTACCTTATAGTGTAGTCTCTTTTTATAGTATTTTGTGTTTGAATGATAAGATTATACAATAGGTTAGACCATATAAGACATAAGGTTTGAAAGCATGATGTTCTCTTCGTAAAACTTTTATTTAATGAATAAATATCACAAGCTTAGACACTCATAATGATTTTTTAGAGTTTTGCTCTTAAGAAAAATGGAGATCCATTCTTTCTCTCAAGGCAACTTATCTCTCTAGATGACTTGAGTTTTCTCTATTCTTTCTTAGCTCAAGTTTGCAAGTTTTCTTTTTAGTTTATTTTGGAATAAATTAAAGGTGAGATTATATTGAGCATACCACCAAAAGGTTGGATTATTATATTTTGTAAGTCATAATTAAGATTTTGTAAATTTTCTTTCATTTCTAAAACAAAAATTTTCGAACGGTTCTTGGGCATTCCTTTATTAATCCATCTTTACACCTAGATTTTGGTGATACTATTAAGGCTTGCATCAATGCCTTCGTAGTGGGTGACACCCGTACTAATTCTTCATTAGTCTCTTTAATTAGAGTTGCACTTTCTACAAACAAGACTTCCCTTGTTTATGTCTTCTTGCAATTTGGCAAGCAGATAGTTGGACTAGCAAGAAGAGCCAATTTCCATCAATGTCTTCCTGTTTGACTAGCAGACAATTTGATTACCAGATAGTTTTTGGTGATGAATTTGGCTAGACAGTTTTTTTATGGTTAGATAGTTTTTTTTTGGTGGTTAGGTAGTTTGAATAGACAATTCATCAAACTGTTGGAGTGATTAGTAGACAACTTTTGGTCATTAGTCTTTTGGAGTGTCTAATCCCCAATTCATCACACAGTTTTTGGTGATTAGACACTCCAATTCATCAAACATTGTCTGCAAGACAATTTTTTGGTGATGAATTATGTAAAGATCTTCTAATTTTAACATTACTTACTAATGATGATCAATTAGTACTAGAAATAGATGCAGGCAATGAACTTTAGAGTTTTGCATTAAAAATAAAAGGAGAAAAACTCTACAGATAAAGCAGTGCAAGCTTTAATAAAGTTGAATGCAATTATAAAACGATGCAAAAAGAAATTCTAATAGTAATAAGAGGAATAAACAAGTTCTTAATTTTCTTAGCTCCTAAATAATTCCTAGTAAGAACTGATTGCAAATGAATACCATGGTTGGTCATGAAAAACATATCTAACATGCAAGTGCAAGGGAGACTCCTGCGTTGGCAATATAGTTTAACCAGTTTTCCTTTATTGTTGAACATATACAAGGATCAAAGAATTCTCTAAGTAACAGTTTAACTAGAGAGTTAGCTAATGACATCATCATTTAAATTGAAGTCGTACAAGAAGATAAAACCATGACAACTTTTTAAAAAGGAACTCTTGGTTGTAGAAAGGACAACTCTAATTGAAGAGACTAGTGAAATTTTGGTGTGGGTGTCACCACTCACCACCACGAAGGCATTGATGCAAGCTTTAATTGCATCAACAAAATCTAGTTACTTTTGACCTGTTGAACATATCTTATTAAATGAACGATGAATCATTATTGTACATACCTTATTAAATGAATAAGGTAATGAGCTAAAAAATTCATGTACATATAAATTGCCCCATTTTCTCTCAATTTATTCAATTAACAAATTTGCATATATCTATAATGAACATGCTTGAGAAACCGGAAGGATGGCAACCCTATTAGATACAATAGAATAAAATCATGGAGTAAAATATAGGTAATAAGGTAAAGAAAGGAATCGCATAAATTTAAATTTTATTGTATATTTAACCAATGAAAATTTATATTAGGATGTTTGGCAACCGTAAGGGTTAACTAATCAATGAGGGTTGGCAACCTTTCCAAAAATATTTTTTAATATTAATGAATAGGGGAAACATTTACAAAAATAATATATATCTAATAAATTAGAGAGTACTTGCATATAATTTATGTTTTAATATATTTTTTACCAATGAAAAATTAATATTAGGAGGTAGACAACTCTTAAGGTTTGTCAATCACTCCCCCACAAGAAAAATATAGTAGATTAGATATACTCCCATTTTTATTTTTTTTTAGATGTAATTTTTTGACTTTGACACTATTCATCCGACTCACATTGATCGTTAATTGTTACTTATATATAAAGAAAAACATATTCATGTGATATCTTGTTGGATTCACCTCGGAATACACTTTCCAAATATATAGTTTTTTATAATTTTTACACTTATATATTTAGAGATATTACAAGTCTAAGTTGTATCACGGCAAGTGTGAAAAGTGAAGTATTACATCTAAAAAAACAGACGGAGTATTTGCTTTCAATTTTCAATGCATGTAGATTGGAGTCGTCAAAGGTATTGGCGATAACGGAATCAAAATTCAATAGAGTAAAATCGAAAAATGCGAGGAGATAGGCAGGAAGTAGCTTGAAGGGGTTTCTGCATACCATCAATGGAGAATTGATGGGGTATTATTCACTCGGCTGAAGTGGTTAAAAAAAAATGTTTTGGAGACCTACACTATTCAACTAAGATCCATAAAAGCATATTCAAAATTGATATGCGCACACCTTATTGTGAGAATATATTTTTTTGTTCTCTTCTCACAAAGGATGTGCCCATATAACCATATTAATTTTTGGTGCGTGGCCATTTGCAGTACTTGAACAAAGTCTGCAAACATATTGTTGACCATGGCCTTGTTCTAAAAATTGAAATTAGGCCCTTAAAATCAATATATTATTGTTTACAGTTTAGGTAATAATTTACAATTATCATAAACAAATATTCTAAAATGTAGATTTAAAATAAAAAAATAAAAAAAGGAATAAACATTTTTTAGAAAAAAATATTTTAAAAGAAAACTAAAATTTTGGGTCTTTTCATGTTGCCCGTATGTGATAGGCTATTTATACATCCCTAGAAACAGCCCCTCTGTTGACAACACTTCTCATTATTTTATAATGTAGTATTTTTTTATAACTTAATTATGAAAGTAGACTATGTAAAATTCCGAGAAACCACCTTACTTTACATTGTTTTTGCAAAAAATCACAACATTACAAAATTCATTAAACTTGACAATTTTTGGCTAAAGTCACGCCACTTGCATGGGAAACTTGACACTTTTCCCCACCCGTTCTAACAATAAACGGATTGACTGATTGGGAACGTATCTTCACATAAGAAGTGACTGATATTGGAGACAACTATCCAAATATCCAATACCATATAAAGTATGGATATGATATTGAAAATTTTAAATACTCCCTATGATATTGTAACCAATAGATATAGGCCCTGTTTGGCAAACAGAGTTTAGCTGTTAGAGTTTAGAGTTTGCTGTTAGAGTTTTTACTTTTTTATTTAGTGGATTTGACTGCGATTTATATAAATGTGTTTGGTAAAACTTAGCTATTTGATAAAAGCTGATAGGGGTAAAATGACAATTTTAGACATTGGTCTTTAATAATTTGTTTTATTGCTTTTGTTGTTGTTGTAATAAATTGAACCATCCTCATCTCCATAACATTTATGCACAAATCTAAAATAGTAATCAAAAGTCATCATCATTTTACTTTTTTTTTAAAAATTATTATTATTATTATTATCATTATAAATTTTTTTCTTTATTTTTTTATAGGATATTTTATTACTACTCCTCTCTCCTCCTTACATTTCCTCTTTCTCAAATTTCATCCCACAATTCCTTATCATCATCAATTGTTCTCTCACCCTTCCCTCTCATCACCGTCATCAAAATAAAACCCTTATCTCTCCTCATCTCACCATCATCAAAATAAACCCCTTCTTTATTCTCCTCTCCTCCTCCTCATCAATCATCATCATCATCAAGTATATTATCATCTTCATCAAAATTCATCATCATCAATAGCTTAACAAAGATACATCAATTTTCATAAAAAATCATCACGTCTAGTAGCATCAGCATCATCATCAAGTATTATCAACAATCATAGCCAACATCACCATCTATTATCTTAAAATCATCACATCGCCATACTTTTGGTAAAATAAAATATTAAAAAAAAAACATAAAATTACTACTATTATAGAAAAAAAATACTATTATTAGGAAAAAAAAAGTCTGGTGATGAAGAAGAAAAGGATCAGAGCTGGATATTTTGGCTGAGGAAATGAACAAGAAAGGATAATTATTGGGCAAATTTGTCAATTAAAATTTAACACCTCAAAACTCTATTACAAACGCTACTCCATGGAGCTTTTTGAAAATCAGAGTTTTGATTCCAAAACTCTATTTGTAAACTCTCTTTACCAAACAACAAAAACAGAGGTTAGACTAGTCAAACCTCTAAAATAAGTCAAAAACTCTAAACTCTGTGAAAAAAGCTCTTCTCCAAACAGTTTTGTTCAACTAATTTAATAAAATACCCTTTATCTAAGATTATTTGAATATAATATTACTAGTACGTACTTCATATAATGTATGATATATTGATAACATACGATATGATTTTCATGCAAAATATGTCCCATATTACCAATATGGCCTTCTATTAATTTAATATGTTTTAGTTTTTAATTTTTTGTTGTCAAGATGAGATGAAAATACATATACATATATAAATATGTACATGCATGCATATGTTATTATACACGCCAATAAAAATTTAGATATGTTAAATTTTGTTCGAATTTAATACACAATTTTTTTCTTCTTATACACCATAAAATTTTATCCATTTGAAATTAAATAATGAGAGAATCTTCTAAATTACCACTAATATATAAGAAAATTATAGTCATGTGAGGTACCTTTCGATTCGTCTCAACAATTAGTCGAGTACTATAAGAATATCAATTATATATATATGTATATATCTTTTACTAATATATAATTAACGTTATTAAATTTTAAAAATATGTTGACAAACATGTAAAAAAGAAATGGCTAAAGTTTATGGAACAAATGAAGTATATAATTAAAGATACAAGTAAATGGAGTAATATAAGTAGTATTTAAAGTCATTTGTAGAAATGAGAAAAAATAAATAAATGCAACACTTAAGGAAACACATTTTAGGAGCTCCTATACTACGCAATATGCATAAATGCACCAAGGTGTACCTAGAGCTATGTACGCCCAAGTTTACAATACGTTAATTTAATATTCATTTTGCTCATATAATGTACGGAGTATATATTTTTTAATGTTTAATATATAATTTTGGTTATGAAATTATCTTAGATTGCTTAATTTGTTATTTATGTTCACATTTTTAAAGCTACATATCAAACGAGTAAAATAAATATACTTCCTCTGTTTTAAAAAAACAACAATGTGAAAGATGGAAAGAAAAAACTTACAAAATTAGAAAAATTAAAAGTGTTGCATTTTTTTTAAAAGGGAAGAAGTATATATATTTTTAATTGTGTAAGGGTGCGTTTGATTCGTCTGAAATTTCCTGATCTGATCTGATCTGATATTTGGTGAAATTTAATTGTACATTATTATAAATGTAAACTATTATTAATATTGTTTAAAATAGAAATAAAAATAGTAATAAAAATAAAAAAAATAATAGAAATAACAAAAAATAATAATAGAAAAAAACTAAAAAGAAAACAATAAAAATGAAAAAAGTAAAACAAAACAAAACAAAATAAAATAAATAAATAAAAATAAAAATATTATTAAAAATAAAAATAAAAATAAAAATAAAAATAAAAATATTATTAAAAATAAAAATAAAAATAAAATAAAAATAAAAAAATTATTAAAAATAAAAATTAAAATAAAAATAAAATTAAAATAAAAAAATTATTAAAATTAAAAATTAAAATTAAAAATTAAAATTAAAATATTATTAAAAATAAAAATAAAAATAAAAATAAAAATAAAATAAAATAAAATAAAAATAAAATAATAACAATAAAAACTAAAAAATAACTTAAAAGCTAAAAAAAATTAAAAATAAAATAAAATAAAAAGATTAAAATAAAAATAAAGATAAAGATAAAACTATAGGTAAAACTAAAACTAAAAAATAAAAATAAAAATAAAAATAATAAAGATAAAAATATAAATAAAAACTAAAAAAATAAATTAAAAGCAAAAAAATTAAAAAAAATAAGGATATTATTAAAATAAAATAAAAATAGTTGTTTCACACGTCTTCCATATATATAATGGTAACTTACATATGTATCAGTTATTTCCTACAATTGAATTCCAAATGTCTTTTGCTATTTGTTGTTGTACCTCATCCATGTGAGACTTACGATTTTCATCAAACATGTCAGAAACTGATCTTGGTTCAACGTTTATGCCTTCAAAAATTGATTTACCCAACTCATGCAATCTGATAAAATTATGTAAGGTAAATGCAGAAACTATGATAGCCAGTTGATATTTTATATCCATGCATGGCATATTATGCAATATCTTCCACCTCTTTTTATTCAAACCAAAGCATCTTTCTATTGAAGTACGTAATGATGAATGTCGATAGTTGAAATTCTCAAGTATTCCTTCGGGAGGAGGGTCATCTACGAAATCTGGCATATGATATCTAATATCTTTATCTTTAAAAGGACTCAAATATCCAGTTGTGTTTGGATATCCAGAATCGACAAGATAATATTTTCCTGAAAATTATAAAATAAATCTTAATTAGAATGCATTGTACTAGTACAACAACAATAACATAATTAAAATTTATTAATTTTTACCTGGAGGAGGATGTGGGAATCGGAATTTGGGTTCAGTAAGACAGTGACTACATACGGTTACATCGTGTGCACTCCCCTCAAAACCAACATTAATAAATGTAATCAATCTATCAAATGAACAACAAGCCATAACATTCCATGTTTTATCGCCTTTACGTCCTTAAAATGCCACACCATCTTCGTCACTTACACATGCATTTATATGAGTACCATCCAAAGCCTCAATACAATCCTAAACTACAAGAATAATGTAACTAAACAATTTCATTATGACAAATAAGTTTAAAACAAAGATCATAATAAGATAGGTATTACCTTGAAAAAAGGCCAATATATTGAACTATTTGCTACCTTTGTTAGCATTTCATTCAAGTCTTGAAAGGGTTTTATGATCTCATTGGATAAAGCAACAAAGGCTTGTAAAACCTGTCTAAAGTAGTAACTTATTCTTTCAATTGAGTGTTGAAATTTATCCGCAGCATCTGGATAAGAAGCTCCTTTTGCCAAGATGAATAAACCAATCCCTACTTGTTCTGCCACGCCAATGAATCTTCCACTTGATAATAACCCTTTCTCTATTGTATAGTTGACCAATTTCACAAAAATATGTCTATCTAACCTGAGTTGCTCCTGGCACAAATGAGGATGAGTATATATCAATCTGTTGATGTACTCGCCACCACTTTCACCTCCTATTCTCAAATGCATCATCTCAACTGGATAAAGTAATCTTTTTAATTCTTCCAATGTGATAATCATCAAACATGTGCGGACAACATTTACATCCATTCTACCATGTACAACCAATAAAATATTAGAATATAAAATTATTATATAAATTTTTTTTAAAAAAAAGCATTATAAATAAACACAAATAAATGGTGTACTTAAAAATTACTCATTATTATTATAAAGGGGAACAAAAGTTAAACTTGATCCAACCATGAGTCTTACATTAATATAACTAAAGCAAAGGACTAGCCTAACCACCACTTGTAATACAAGCATTATTATATCATATTCTACTATAAATAAAAAGATACTAACGATAGACCAATGTGTTTAACAATTTAAAAATTGTCAAATTCAGGGGTATAACAATTAATATCAATGGGAAAGTCAATTGATGTCTTCAAGAACATGAGCCTTTGTTTGTTAGATGAAAGCCCCAAGAAGAATTCGGCATTATCATATTGTTTAAAACTGCAGAAACCTTCTCATATTTGTTTGAGTTCTTCTCCATGGTATTAGCTTGAAGAGACATTTTTAGAAGCTCTAAACATGAGTCAATATCACTTTTCTTCTGTTTCTTAACTTTGGAGACACATACATCAGCCTTACGTTTGCAAACCATCAGATGAGAATCGTTTTCCTCATCCCACATGTTTGTAACTTCCTCCACATTATCTTCAACATCTTTATCGCCACGTGAGTTATTTTCAACATTCAGATCCTTATTATCAAATGGGTTCATGTTTGATGATGGTGAAAAGCTCCACTTACTAGTTGCAAATGACCTAGAGTAAAGAGCACGGAGTTTTGGCAGATGGTGTAGAGGTTTCTTAAGAAACCTAGCAGGAATTCCTTTGTGTCTCTATTAAAAAAAATGATCCAAATTAATTATAAAGACATAATAAAATATGTGATAGTTAATTATAGTGAAATAAACTTAAAATTATTACCTTCACAAATGCATTCCATCGATCATCTTGCTCAACCTCTGGACAGCCTGTTATAGGATCAAATGCAAGACCAGTCCATTTGAGTTCCATTTCTTCCCATATCTTAAACTTTTTCCGCAAGTCATCATAATGATTTCGATATTGTTTTTCGGTAAATTTCTTTCCGAATTTTAAGTTCAAATTGGTCACAATTTTACCCCAATTGATCTTTGTCTTTGGAGTTGCTTTGATTTCAATGCATATATCCAACAACTTCTCAGTTTGTTCTTCGTCCCAAACTACCCTCTCATATGATGTTGCCATACTCAATGTTGAACAAAGAACTTTAAATAACAATAAAAAAAACATATCATATAATAAAATCATCTGAAAGAATAGATGATGAATAGTAAATGTCAAATATAAACAACAATTATAACTATCAATGGTATTACATACTGTACTAGCCAATCTGGTAAAATGTCCATTAAACAATAAAAAAATTGCAATTATTAAGTCAGATTTATACAAATTCCTAAGCAAATGACCACACCACTAAACACACCAGAAGAACAAAAATTTTGGAGTGAAATTCTGTTAATTATTAGAATCCACAAAAAAAAAAAAAAAATTAACCAACAATAACAACACTTTTGCATATATATGTATAAACTTGTTCGTAAAGCGAATTAATAGAGTACATCTACCAAAATCAAATTTCTTCAGATGAAATACGAGTAACAAAAAGAGCAATTAGACTGGATTTATTATGAGAAAAAACAAATTAAATAACTATGCAAGAAGAATGATGTAAACTCACGAGTGAAAATTGAGGTTCTTCAACTGTGTGCAAGATCACCGTGTCTTTGGTGTAAGGACAAAGAGTCTGCTGCTCTGTTATTTATAAGTATCAAACCCAAAAAAAATGAAATAAATTTTACTTCAAAGGAATGGCGCTTAACTTTCCCTCCAAAGTTTCTTTGCATTTTAGCGCCATAGTACTCTGTAATCTGTATCAACTTTGATATCAAATTAAGAAAAAATATCGGACTGATTTCTGTCCATAGTACTCTGTATCAACTTTTTTTTCTAAAAAAGCACCGTATCAAATTAAACAAAATTACAGGAATGATTTCCTCCAATAATCCCATGAAATAATATATTTTCTATTTTGAATACTTAATTTTGACTAACCTAGAAAATCTCTGGCATTGAAATCGCAAATTACCATATAAAATATCAAAATTAAAATTTCCCCACACTTCAATATTGTCTTTTATAGAATGATTTCCTCCAATAATCCCATGAAATAATATATTTTCTATTGTTTGAATTTTTTGTTGCTTTAGTTTTTCATGGAGCTTCTTCAAATTATCTCTGCACTAACATCTTGTAACACAAATCAAATTAAAAAAAAAAAAACAACAAACCTAGAAAAAAATATGGCATTAAAAAAGAGATCAGAAATGGACAAGAAATCGCTGATTGATGCCATAACAGGCGTCTTCTCGGCCTCATCCTCGCCGTAGTTTGATGTGGCATCGTCTCCAAACCACACTAAAAAAAATTAAGTTCAATTCGTGGATAATGGCTATGGAGGGGTTTCTTTGGGGAGAAATAACCACAAATTGAAGATGAGAAAGGAAGGAGAGTGGTTTCAGTTATGCATGCAATGTTTGGCTAAAATTAAACAAAGGTTCAAAGCTTCCTTATCTTCATTAATGGAGTCCAACGAAAAAAATAAGGCATAGTGAAGGAAAAATACGGTGGTGTTGATGAAAAATGATTTTTTTTTTTTAATATTATTTTGTGGGAGTTGGAGCTTGGGACATGTATTGTGTATATATTTATATATTTTAATAATTAATATCATCATTGTGTATTATGTATATAATTTTCTTTCAAATAAAAAATTATGTAAATAATTAATAATTAATATTATCCTTCAAAATTGGTAGTAATTTTTTTTATTTATTTATGGCTATAGTATTACTTCCAAAATATAAGCTAGAATATCACAACAATTCAATTTTTTTTGTCATCAATAAATATAATTAATCATTTGTATGCATAATATTATAATTATATAACACTATTCATTATTATTTGTTAAGAGAAATAATATTAATTGATTTATAAGGAACAAATAACAAAATGCTGATCTGATCTGATTTTTTCTGATCTGGTCTGAATTTTCTGAAAATAAGCACAGAAATGCTTAAATAAGTTGAATCAAACGCACCCTAAGTATTTCATCAATTCATTAACCATATAATGTTGAGGGTGAGGTACTGAGGACTAAAGATCGAACTCCCACAGGCTGTGAGACATGGTCACGTGGACTTCGTTGAGCTATACTCACACAGTCACACGATCAACTAAAATGAATATTAAATAAGCAAACTCTAACGCAATTGTGGGATATAAATTCTAACATTTTAATTATTTGCAAACAAAAATTTATAAACCTCGTGTTTTTTTGTTTTTTTTTTTTTTCCAGTTATATCAGCTTTCAACATGCCATTATTAGTCTTGATTACCCCTTAAACGCAAACGAAGTACTACGTTCAATGCATACCCAGTTACCCACTTTTCAGTTTGTTCTTTCTTTGTCAACACAAATCTTTTCTAGTCCTTTTTATTAATTTCTTGATTCTTGAATTCCAAATTTTGCATTGCATTGCATTGCAATTTCTTCCAGCAACTTTCCCAACTCCCCACATACAACTGTATAAAGTAAACCAATATTATTATTATATTTGCATTGATTTTCTACTTTCACTTCTTTGGTTCCTTCTCGTCGATTAATATCATATGGGTAGATTGTTCTTGATCACGTTGGAAGGTCATATCTACAGTTGCAAATTTTGCAATTGTCACTTCGCTCTCGCTGATGATATCATTTCTAAGGTTCCCATCTTCTCCTTTTGCATTTCTTGAATTTCCCCCTTTTTTTTTTATAAAATTTATGAACAGTTTAATCTGTTTTTCTATAGTGGGCATTGATGATTTACGTTTTCTGGAATGTAATCTGTTCAACATTTTGGGTGTTTTCGGTTTGGTTGGTGAATTATGGTTTTTTTTTTTTGGGTACAAGTTCTTTTTCGTTCTTGAGTAATTTAAGAATATCCCTGTTCAGATTTTGTATCTGTATGTATGATTTAGGGTTTTTTTTGGAAATGAAGATCGTTTATTGGAATTTGGAAGTGCAACTTATAAGAATGTTAGGATGATACGTAGGTGGATTATTTGGTGTTCACTGAGTATGAACAAATGTGATTATAGATTAATTCAAGAAGATTTTAACTGGATTACTGATTTGATAATGGAGTTCTTTGCAGCTTAACCAGTGATTAAGCTGTTCTAGACAATCGACAATCATTTGGAGGTAGGAAAAAAACAGATGATTCTGCAGAAAGCAATTTTTGGAAGGAAAAGTTGTCGATTAAATAATGCTGTTGCAATTATGTTATAAGAGACCTATTTTGTAAAGTCTTGAGGATCATTCTTGAAAGTGCTTTACTTTTCTGAACTTATTAAACTGCCACTGCTTATACTGGTTGTGATGCAAATGAGCAGAGAAAGGAGTTGTCAACCTATTAGACTTGAACTTCTTTGAACTAATTAAACTTGATTGAAACTTATTGGAACCTAATTGGTGCTGATTAGCCCTGATTATAAAAAAAATGAAATTCATCACACCTTATTGGACCTAATCAAACCTTATTGAACTTATTACACCTAATTGGACATGATTTTAAACTTATCTGAACTTATTCGAACTAAAACTTTTTATAAGTTGAAGAGAACGCGAGGTCATTAAGTGATTGCAGCCATTTGTATTTGCTTTTTCTAACACAATTTTCTTGTATGGATTGGACTATTTAAACCCTACAATGTTGGAAAGAAAGCTAGCTGATGTTGAAGATTGCTATTCTAATTGAAAAGGTCAAAATTTTCTCTAGATGTTCCTTAAAGCATTTTTTGAACAACCTGTATGTGATAAGTGATATTCTCTGCTCCAATGTTGATCAAACTCAGCAGAGAGTTCAAATGATGGTCTTAGACTTCTAGTGAGAAGTTGACACAAATAGCTATATTCATTTTTCGCTCCTATGTTCTTGGTTTCCTAAGTTTTCTTGCAGCAAAACCTGCTTTTTCAAACTTTTATACTCCGTACTTATAATATATGAAACAGTATCTTCCATTTCTTTGTGCACGTCAAACATACCATTTTTGCAAATATAGTTGTCTTTTACAAGCAATTGTTTGACACTTTAGTGCAAAATATTAGAGTTAAGTGTTGCCCTTCATTTATTGTACTCACCCAAGTAGAATGTGAGTTTTACCAAGAAATTGACCAATTACCTATGTTTTATCTTAACTTCAATATGATTGCAACTAAAACTGCCCCATAAAAGAACAGTGGGAATTATTTTTATGAATATGGGGTATTTTTCAGATCACTAAACCTCCATGTTTTGGCTAATAAAGGACAGATGCATCATTATTTTCATTTCTTATGATAGGTTGGTACTTGGTAGCATTGTTCCGTAACTAAATTGTGTATTCTCTGTTTCAGGCTTTCCACTGCAGACATGGCCAGGCTTATCTTTTTGATAGAGTGTAAGTAAATCATCATTATCATCATTTTAATGACTTTTCTTAAATATTTGCTTGGTCCAATGATCCTAGTTCGGTATATATAGTCTAAGCACGGTTAGAAATAGTGTATTCCCCTATGTAGAATTGTAGATAGATCTAATTTATAAGCTGTCAGCATATATACTCATGAAGCGATTTCCAGGATTGAATTTTCTATTGATAACCACTGACTTATTTGAAAGCCACAATTAGCCCTATTTCTGATGATAAATCAATGTTATACCTACTGCCCACTTGCAGTGAAATGCCAATTAGTTGCCTCTATGATCAAGGGACTAATAAGAACAGCCTAATTGCATTATAGGGGTAAGGGTATTAGATCCATTTTCCAGTTTTACGGATGAGGCCTTTTCTGTGCAGATGACTGTTTGAGGCATCCAAGAAATGGTACGGTAACTTGTGAGCCATGATATTTGATAAGCTTTGGTTCTTAGTTTCTTACCAAGTATCATCGCAAAGCATTACGTTTGGAGTTCAACCAATTTCTATATTATGGGATTATCATTGTTAGTTCAAGTTCTTCTTTTATTGTCTTTGTCATGAAAAAAAAAAGTGATTTCGTGAAATAATTTTTGTTCCTTGATCCAGTGTGAATGTCACCTTTGGAGAGGTAGAAGAGCGATTGATGATGACAGGAATTCACACAGTGAGGGACATATTTTGTGTTGGATGTGGCTTACTTGTAGGGTGGAAATATGTATGCTAAAATTCCTCTTTGGAAAACTTAAATTTTTGTTTATGCAGTTTCATAATTCATATCATCAGATAACTCTCATCAAAACTATACTTGTTGCAGGAGACTGCGTGGGAAGCAGAACAGAGGTACAAGGAAGGGAGATTCATATTGGAGAGGTTTGTAGATGCCCTTTTCTAAAGAATGTTGCTTGTTTGTTGTTTCATTGACTACGTTACTCGTACTTGGATAATTAGATTGATAGCTTGTAAATTTTTCATGATTCAGGCTCCGTTTATTAGGGCATAAAACATTATCCTTGAAATTTAATTACCTCTGTTTTCAATGTTACATTCAGGCCCGTTTCTGAGAGTTTCGGGGCCTAGGACGAAACTAGAATTTAGGCCCAATTAATAAATGTTAGTTTTCTTTTTCTTTTTTTAGTCAAAAGTTTACCAAAAAATTTGTAAATTCAAAAGTACTATCTCTCTATCTACATATCTTTCTATCTATCTATAAATTTGTAAATGACCTTGCACCCAAAATCAAAGTATTGGTAAATGACACTTTTTACTAGCTTACTAGGCATAAAATTCTTTTTTATTTAACAATATGATGCTCAAGCAAAACAACTTATCCAAGAGTTTTTAGATGCAAACAATTAACTACGAATATTAGTGTTTAGATCAAGTCGAAGATGAAAGTTAGAATACAAGAGACAAAAATTGAATTACTTTTTCCACATTTGAATGAAAGTCATAAACAATATATTCTATTAAATGTTATTATATAAGATATAAAATATTGTTTTTTTTTAAAAAAAAAAATGAAAGTTTGAATTGGAAGTCTAATAGTTGGAGCTTTTTTTATTAAAAAAAAAAAAAAGAAGCAAAAACAGGAAGCAAGGTTACTAATGTCGGTTTTTGAAGTGAAAGTGTAACAATGGGAGCTTAAAAGAAAGAGTAAACAAAAGAAAAAATAAAGAAAACATTTGCACAAGGAGAATCGAACCCTAGGTCACACATGGAATACAGTACAATGTTAACCATTATGCTACACTTTGCAGTTTGTTCCTATTGTAGCATGGATATTGTATTTACCTAGTAGTCAATTAGACTTTTGAAATGGGCCCAGGGCAGCTACCCCGTTCGGTGTTCGCCCTGGGGCCTGGGCTAAATATGGGTCTGATTACATTGTTTGGTTTGCAAAGTTGTAATGTAAAATCATTTTCCCTACAAGTAAAATATCTCTTACAATGATGGAAACAGTTTTCCTTTCAAAACTATGTTTTCTATTGTAAATTTCCTTCCATGAAAAAAAATACATTAAAAATGTTTTACACCCAATCAAACAGACCCATAGTTCAAAATGAAGTGATCGTCATGCTCTTGTAACATGTTGAAATGCCCAACATTCACAACATATGATGTGGTAGCACAATTTGAATGAGTTTAGGATGTTTCAGACTATTCATGCCATGAGTTTCTTATAAGCTCAGGTTGTTTTGGTTTACCAATGGAACAGATTCCAGGTGATCTCACCTAATTCAAACGAAATGCCGCTTGTTCAGGATCCTCGGCTCTTGGTTGATATAGATTTCATGGATGATGATGAGGCTTGATTTGGATTCGACCCAAGTACATAAACTCAGAATTATATGTAAATTCTTTAAAATTTAGGTTTTTCTTTGCTTTTCAATTGATGATTGATGTTAGTCTATAAACTCTTGCACTAGTTAGGACTTAATACGGAGTAATAAGGTGGGAAATGTTGGAAATTAGTTGAATTACACAGCTGCTATTGTTTTTTTAAAAGTTAGGTGGCAGCTAATTGATCCTGGCACATTTTTTCTATGTGAAGAAATGATTCACAAACAGTATTATCTTTGCTAATGTGAAGAAACCATTTGAATGTTTGATACATTTGAAGCTTTGTTATTGTTTGTTGTTATTGTTATTGTTATTATTAGGATTATGTTATATATAACCCTTAGGACTATGTATATCCATTTTCTTATTATTGTTTGTTGCAAAGTACACTTGTTGCAAGAATTCATTTACGGAAAAAGTATTATTATTATTATTATTATTATTATTATTATTATTATTTTCTCAATACATATTATTATTATTATTATTATTATTATTATTATTATTATTATTATTATTATTATTATTATTATTATTATTATTATTATTATTATTAACCAAATAATATTTATGATTTCTTACAAAATTGACAGGTAAAAAACTTTAATTCTAATGTGAACCAAATGTTTTCTTAGCAGTAGCAGTGCATTTGATTTGAGACGATTTTCTTTAAATTTCACTTTTATAGTAAATGGGCCAGCCCATGGAGCGTGCTTATGATTGTCATTACTCACTACATTGTATGACTGTAATGTATTATTAGAATTGGGCCGATCCATCTTTAGCCGTCCTTTCTATATATATGAATTGATGGGTTAACCTTGAAGAGTATTTTATCAGTAACATATTAATTGTAACGATTTAACTTTTTTTTTTATCTATTTAATGTTAAATCGTTACAGTTGATATGTTACGGAGGGTGTAGTAAACTTGATTGGAAACTAGGCAACTGAGTTTGATTGGGAAACAATTTTTGTTTTTGCTTTTTTGGTCCACGAAAATTCACACACATTAAACTATTAAAGGACAATTAGGACTTGGAAGTTGGAAACAACTGATTCCTCACTTCCCTATCGTCTCACCAATATGTGGTTACAATATAACACAGTCTACAATTGCACATGTTAAGCTACCAAATAATGTTCTATATGCAATGTATCTTTGTTTCATAAATTCGCGTATTCTTTTCCATATTATTTATATGGTTAATTTTAATGGTGGATATGTATTCTATCGAGCTGAAATGTTGTACTGGTTTTAGTGGTCTATTTTACTAATAGCAGGTATTTGATGAGACCATTCCATCATATGAGACCATGTCTTACCGAGAAAAAAAATATTAAAAATAATAAGCCAACAAAAGTTATTGCAAGTATATAAAAAGTTGAAGTTGTCATCTAATTTTATACTCCCTCTATCTACAAATAAATACTCCATTTTGACCAAAGTTCTGCATTGTATGTCGGGTTATTGTACTTGCTATTTTATTTGTACTCCATTTTTTTTTATAAAAGTCCTGCATTGTATGTCGTGTTATTGTATTTTAAACTTTTTTTCAATCATAACATTCCATTATATAAATCATTAATAGGGTTAGATTTAGGGTGCGTTTGATTCATTTAAAATTTTCTGATCTAGTCTTATTAAACTTTTCTGGTTTGATCTAAAATTTTCTAATTGAAGTTATTATTATAGTTATAATTTTTCTGATTTGATTTGATTTGATTTGAATTTTCTGAAAACTTTATTTTTTTTCTCTTGGCAACGTCATTTTGGGAAATGCCACTGCCTATTCTTCGAGTTGAGATTCTCTAGAGTTTAGGATTAGTAGAGTTGGTAGAGTTGGTAGAGTTGTGAGAGTGGGAGTTTTTAAATATTTTTTGTTTGACTTTTGCAGAAATTATCTTAGCCATTGATTGTTTTTCAATGGTCCAGATTTTAGAAATCTACCAAATCTACTAAAATTGAAATCTAGAGGATTTAAACTCCTATTCTTCCAATCCAACACACCCTTTTCAATTTTCATAATACAAGCACATGTTGTGATGTTGAAGTGGTGAAGATTTCAAATTCAATTTTAAGGCTTGACAAAATGACAATCAGGTCAAAGAAAAAACAGTTGTCCACACAGTGACAGGATGACAGGCTAGCCCGGCCCATGTGTACCCATTATGGGCCCCATGTAGTATATCCTTTCTAAAGCAGGTCAGGGGCCCAGGGCCTGCCTTTTTTTCTCTGATTTAGGGTTCACTAATTTGACCTATTTCCTCCAACAAGAGTACAACACTACAAGAGGGACCAAAGTTCATAAAAGTGGCGTGCCAGCTTTAAACTATTACAATCTACTGGGGAAATGATTTTGGCACTCCCAAATTTGATTTTGGCACTTCTCCCCCTCTCACATGAATAGTAAAGGGAAGGAGTGCCAAAATCAAATTTGAGAGTGCCAAAATCATCACCCAATCTACCGTGATCATTGATCACTGCATGTGAAAGTCACTTTTTTTTTTTAACTCACTCACTCACTCCCAATATATGTAAAAAAATAGGCATTGATCATTATGGTGAATCTAAAAAAAAAATTGTTTAACTATTTTTTAAAATTTTTTCACTGGATACCTCTGACTAATTTCAAAATGTATAGGATATTGCTATATTTTTTTGAATGCACCATATACCCTTCAATTATTTATAAAATACGCCAAATACCCTTACTCATCAAATTATGTTTACTGATCCATTTGCCTTGATAATTTATGAATCAAATATTTAGTGCATAAATTATCAGGACAATAACAAAATTTGATGAGTAAGAATATTTGGTGCACTTTATAAATTACTCAAGGATATTTGGTGCATTCGGAAAAATATAAAGGTATCACGTACATTTTAAATTAGTCTGGAGTACTTGTAAAATATTATTAACTTAAGGTTTCTCATTCTTCATATCTAAAATTTCAAACGTAACAAACATTTTCAAACGAAAAGAGTTAGATTTTTGAGGCAAAAGTGGAGATTATTGGAGGGAAGGAGGGGTACAAAAAAAAATAAAAGTGCCCTTAACTAGGTGTGCTCTCTTCAACTTAAAAATTACCTTTAAGTTTAATAAATTTAGATAAATTCAGATAAAGGTTAATTAGGTATAATAAGTTAAATAAGTTTTCAGTAAATCCATTCAAGTTCGATAATATTCCATTGTTTATATAATTAGAGCTAATCAGGTCCAACAAATTCAATAAATTCAACAAAAATTCAGTCTAGTAAGTTGAATAAAACTTATTCTTAGACTGTGCACAAGGGTTGTAAGTAGTAATTGATGGTGATAACCCCAATAAATTCAAATCCATGTCTAAATTTCTACAGGGTGTATACTTTTTTAGCTTAGCACTAACAAGTAAAAATAAAATTGTTCATTTGAATTTGATTTTGTTTTTTGGCTTAGTACTAACAATCATTAGACTATTAAACATGCTTACATAAAAACAAGTAACTACTCCCTCAATATCAGTTTATCTGCAACAATTGAGAATATATGTAAGAGGTAAAATATTCATTGCTGCAATTTTCAGATAAGCGGCTGAGTACTTAGCAATAGAACATAACTATGATATGTAGACTTATCGTTAGACTAACTTTTTTACTTAATCATCCACAAGAATGCTTCTTGTGGAAAGAGGCCAATCGGATAACTGACCCAATTAAAAAGTCCATGCTGTGATACCTTGTACATGACTTGTTCCATGTGACACTATTATACATTGAAATATACAGTAAAGAATAGGTCATAGCACATGATATAATACTGTTTTTTTTTGGCAATGATGATATAATACTGTTAAATTTGGGATTCTGGATAAAAAAGAATATACCATTTGTCTTTTCTACTAGAATGGAATCACACTTTAGATAATAAACAAACAGAAAAGAATCAAATAATATAGACTTGAGCTTTGAACAAGATCATCATCATCATCATAACCACCATCCAAAAAAGAATCAAAGAACATAAACATATCTCTAATTTCTTTTCAAAGCCCTAACATAACATCCATGAACACCAGGATGGGGAAGATGAGTGAGAGTGAAAGAGAGAGAGAGAGAGGTAGAAGATACACATCATAGGCTAATTACATTGTGGGTTTTGTAGAATCATTCAGCCCGTCGGCCCATATGAAGAACATATATATAGGGAAAATTATATTTTTTTTTTTATAAAAAAAAAAAAGATAAAAATTAGGGAAAAAAAGGGTGAGGGAAAAAAGGGAGGAATAAATAAAAGCAATTGAGAATCCAGACCCAAGATTTGATTCTGCACAAGAATACTAGTGAGATGTCCACTAGGTACTCTCTGCCGGGACCTCACCGAGATTCCCAAAGTTGTGAGCATGTTTCGGCCTCCACTCAGTTCTCCCCCTCACGATCTCAGCACCCTCCTCGAGTCGCAGCAAATGCTGGCACTCGACATTCCCGGAGTCCTGCAGTCCCCCGACGCTAGCACCTGAGACTGCAGTGAGGGACTGCAGCACATTGTCCCTTCCACACTCTCTCCTGTATTCCAAAGTCATCCCTGAGAGCTCATGGGTTTCCAGTATTGATTGCGGAGCACTCTGTGGCCGGACAATATGGCTTTTGTTAATATATAAACTTTAGATGGGCAAATATATAGTATAAACATATTTTTACATGAACATTCAAAATGATGGAAAAACAACCCAAAATGGTAAAAGCTTGGTTTGTTTTCCTGTTAAAGTTGGGCATATATAAACTTATCACCTGTTCTTTTGGGCTGAACTGAACTAAAATGAATTGAAAGTAGTCCGAAAGAACGGGTCCTAAGGATTGTATACTCCATTGTAACAGTCCAAATCCTTCAGACTCGAGCATTATTAAATCAGAAAGCATATTAATTTCCAAGAATTTCCCTTGGTTCCACTTTCAAGGAGATAAGAGTAAAGTTCATATTCGCACTCATTAGTGGATGAAGTAGTGATACTAGAATCTTTATAAACTATTGTCTAATGGAAACAAATGAGCTTAGATGAAGTGATGGAAACATGGAATCTATACATAAAGGCAACTGCGGTCCTCCATTACATTGTTTGGGACAATACTAGGTGCTAATGGGGGCCAATTCTCTCTTCTTTCTTTCTACTTGTATTATTTATCATTTTTTCTTGCAAAAAAAACTCTATATTGTCCTGTGGTACCCCTATGTATTAGACATTGCTATTTGGTGTCCTACCAATCTACCATGTTTTGAATTCTAGATGGTACCGGCGTACTGCTTCAATTACTAACATTCCTATATGGTACCTCTTCAATTATTATTAAACCGCTAGTCATTATTTCTGCCGTCTTTATAAGACCCATTAGCTCCGTGATTAGTATCAAACATTCTATTTGGTTTTACATGATCAAACAAAAGAGAGACAAGATTTTGTAACAAGAGTAATACCTCCAGAATCCAACCAATGTACTTGACATTGTTAACATGCTGATTGACATCCAAGTCATTCCATCTTGGCTGCACATTGTTACTTCACCATCAGGGATTGAAGAAATTTTTTATTTTTTCAAAAAACAAACACTAAAATAGAGAAGAATGGTCTGTGACATTCCCAATCAATGACCATCCTTAAGTAAGGTTATTAGACCAAAAACAATATGCATGATATTTTAACGGACACTTACGGTCAGACCAGAGTGAATGTATTCAGCAGTGCTGTCATCAAGTTTGGGAAGCTTCCTCCCATCCTCATCGATGATGGGAGGAGTATCCACAAAGTAAGGCCCTATTTCTTCACGCACTTCATCTGGCATTTTCGAAAGCCTCCTCGTTTGCTTATTCATCATCACCCAAACACTACAAATTCATACAAAAAAATACATTTGTTAGTTGATCTGTATATAACATACAACTAACCAGCATAACAAGAAATGTAAAGCATAAGAAGAATATAAGCCCTTGACAAGGTGTTTGGCCATTCATATTGGTTTTCCATACATATCATAGCATCAGCAACTAATTCTACAACGAACGACTGATAGAATGGCTCCATAAAAATAATACGAAAACCTTTTTATAGGTTTATATAGAGTGGATTTTCTTTTCAAAAATAAGTAACTTGATTATCCTAAAAAAATGAAGGAATACAAGGAAACCATACAATAAACAAGGAGTTGTGTTGAGACCAACCTTGAGGCTCTCGTCAGAGTTTCACCAGTACTAAGATCTCGGACAAGCCAGTCACGACGCATACCATTCTTCCCGGATGAGCTAACCCATGTGTCTACTTGAACAACATCCCCCCTGAAAAGCATAAAATAGAGCTTTAATTTCCAAACTAACTGACCACTTTTTCATAAGCAATGAAACCAAGAAGCATTCCAATCATCAAAAACCTGAAACTTGGCTCACTATATTTTTACATTAACAATACAATTAAGTGAATAACAAGCTAAACCATCCCTCTGTCAGAAACATCAGCACATAGCTAATCAATTCAAAAGTGTGCACAGGTTAAGTGGCAGAAAAGAACTATCCTAATATCAAAAAGTGGGTAACAAAAAAGGCAGTTTTCCAATTATAATAAGATAGAAAAGCATTCAAAACTTGTACATATAAAAAGTAAGGCCTCATCTTTCAGCACGATATCCACAACAATGGCCAAAAGCCTATGCTTGTATGCAATTGAATGAAAGTTCACGTCACATACCAAGTTGGATAGCGCTCCACAAGACAATGCATTCTAGTAACAACCCAAATTAGGTTCTTTTTGCACATTTCTGGGGTTGCACCAAAGCCATCGCCTAGAAGTCCAGCCGATTTTACATGATTTAATGCCGTTTCCTGCAGAGATAAAGTTTGTATGATACCATAATAACTAGAAGGAAAAGACTCCATATGGCTATCAATTAGATAATTTTCCATTTAAACTCACAAACCTCCATTAAAAGTTCAATTAATACCTGAAGATGATTCATTAACGTGTCTATAGAAGCCGTTCGATCCGCCCCTATCTCATAGGATCTAATAGAAAAATTCTGCCTAAAGACAAACCCATCTTGTACCATTCTCCCTAGACCAAACGGATCAATAAGCACATCAGTTCGCTTCGGCTTCCAATCAAGCATCATCCACTGCTTCTCAGCAGCCAAAAATACCGTCGTAATTGCAGCAAGAAGCATGCTCCAATCAGGCAACTGATTTATAAATGTTCTCGGAGGTGGAGATGATGTGTCATCCCCACTCTTCACTCCGTCCATTGCCGAAGAAAGACCAACCGAGTTACCATTGATCTTCGAAGGAGCTTGCGCATTGGTTTTCAATTTCAAACCTCTAGATGAACCGGATTTCGACTTGATCCCACTGACATCTACATTTGAGGAGCCAAGTTTTGCCGGTGAGGGTTTAGAACCCGAATCAGGAGGTACGGGAGCAGCAGTAAAGAAGGCAGAAGTTGCAGCTGTGGCAACCATGATCAATGTCTAAAAATTCCCACTAACAGATCAATCGATTCTTATAAACAACAGCTTCAGAAATTTCCTTTTGCAGATGGTGATAATTTGCAAGTATTACAAGAGCACAAACTAAATTCAAGGGAATCACAATAATGGCTCAAGAATCAGGAAACATCATAGTGTTGCACCTATCAACCCTGAATCCAATCAAAAAGGAAAAATATTAAATACAACACCAAGCATTTATGCAAACATAAGAATGTAAACAAAGGGAAATGAGGGATATAGCTAAAGGATCATTTGCTCTTCTTCTGCAACGAAAATTGACCACCAATGAAATTAATACAGCGTTCTCTAAAGTGTCAGCGAATCGCAATCCAGAAAAGGCGAGCTATGGTCGGTTTTGAGCTATTTTTGTCTCATTTTAGGCGAAGCAACAATTATAAAAGAGAATGAAAAGGTGAAATATGTAACATTGATCACACCGTTACACCCAAAAGTCCAAAACAAACCTCATGAATTATGTTGTTAGAGCTCTATTCCTTTACTAAGAAAGTAAAATAAAAATGATTTCCTACCCAGAAAATAATACTACATGAAAATCATTAAGATTCCTAAGGATGTGATGTGACTGCAACTTTTCTGGATAAAAGTTGCAAAAACATGATAATTTCTCCTGGGTTGATAAATTAATTTGAAATTCGGAAAACCAAAAGTTTGTATTTCCAGAAAATAAGAAAAAGCTCTTACATCAAACGGAAAAGCAGCAAAACATCAGGCCAAAAACAAGCAACGACAATAAACTAAATTAAACAACAAAATGACCCGCAAAAAAAAAAAATCATTACAACAATAGCAACCAACTCAGATCTGACCTCTATTCTCCCAGAAATTAGGGGAAACCCTTAAATACAAAACCCATATCAGGCATTGTGTTACAAATTCATCTCCATTAACACATAAGAAAACCCCATCAGATCAAACACCATACATAAAAAGAGATTAACAATATACATAGATAATTAGATATACAACAAATGAAATAAAATGGGGGGAAAATCACCTTGATTAAATGAGGGAAAAAAATGAAGAAACTAATAAGATAATCCTTGATGAAATGACAAAATCAATGACCCTTCATTCTTCTCCTACTACCTGCAGTTTTGTTGTGTTTCTCGTAGCTTCCCTTCTTCAGTTTTTTTTGGTTTCGAGAACAAAAAATGAAAAGTAAAAAAGAAAAATAGTTTATAAAATTCAAAAGAAACCTTTTTCTTCAGCCTTTGGAATTGAATATAATTTAGATTTGATGGGATGTAGGTTTTTGGTTTATTTTATTACAGAGGGTTTCGCGAAGGATGAGAAAATTTTGGCGAAATCCAAAACTTGAAAAATAAAAAATAAAATTGTTTATAATTTTTCTCTCTCAAAAAAGAAAGAAGAAAGGTAGAGAGATGGGAAAATTGGAATATTGGGTGGCGGAGAAAAACGTATAGTCCAGACCAGCTTCTTGTCTTGAGTTTTATACTGTCCACCTGGCTGTCTTCTTCCTCGCGCTTCCTCCTTTTATAAACTTGGGCAACTAGTACAAAACATACAAAATTTTATAACTATAAAATAATTACAATCACAAAAATTAAGATAAGATCATATCATATCATAAAAATTCAGAAAAGTTAAGATCGGATCAGAATAGTTCAGATCATATTAAAAAAATTTAGACCAATCAAACACACCAAATCTAGAATTGTTTTCCATATTTTGTTAACAAATAATATGGAAGATTTTGATTTTATGCTAAAAAGTTACAATTTTAGAGCAAAAAGTTACCCTGATCGCCAGCAGAAGACTTGTTGTTTGTGAAACTAACTCATTTTTCAAATTAATATTTAAAAAAAAAAAAACCACAACTTGTGCAACACTTTGCCCCAATCCTCAATCCCTTTCTTCCCTATTCCCAAATATGTCCTTCATAAATCATGATAATAACATTGAGGGGGAGTGATTAATTGAGTCAAGAAAAAAATTGGAGAGTTCATTTCCTCAATCAATGGTTGAGGATGTGTTATGGGGGAAAATAGGTGGATTTTTAGATTTTTATTTTAATCTTAAATGAGGTGTCATGATCTTAGGGATAAGAAATGGAGACAAAAAAAATAGAGAGGATCCTAACGCGATTAATTCCGATGGTTGCCAATCTTGTTGTAATTAGATTTTTATTGGTGAATTATTTAATTTTAATACACTTCTCTTCTTAATTTATTACACTATATATATATATATATATATATATATTAACTAGTATTTTGGCCCGGGCGTTGCCCCGAGTCCAATAGTTTTATTGATTTTATTTTACACATTTGCTCTGTCTGTTAAGCGATAAAGACATAGAGACATGGAGAAGCCTAAAAGGTATAATGCATTAATAATAAATGCGTTATAATTAATAGACTTTGGCATGGATGATAATCGTAGACTGTTGAAACACCAAGAACAATCGAAACAAACTCGAATCAGTAAAATTACCCTCAATTTGCATCTCAAATCAAACATCAACTTGATGGGAAAACACCAACAACAAATCTAGGTATTATATGATGAAAGAAATAAATTGGAAATTATAGGTTGGATTGTAAATGAATTTTGTAGATCAGATGAATTGAAATTCAATTAGCAAAAAAACCATTGTATTGGAGCAAAGCATCGTGAATTTTGCTACTATGAGCTATCACTTCATCGCCTTCTTCCATTTTTATATAAAAAATTTCTCCCTTTATTTTTCCTAAGTGATAAAACAATATGGTTATAAAGAAGCATAATTAAATCAACAAATAAATGTAGTTGAGTTGGTTATTATCTACTACTTCCATATAAAAGATCTCAGATTTGAATCTTATTACAATTATTTCTTATGTTTTTTTTTTTTAAGTTGAGTAATTTTTAGTGATGCTGACATGGCGCTTCTGCACATGTGTCACAATTGTGCCACGTGGCGTAAGTACGGTGCTTCGCGCACCTTTTAATAATTGTTATAGATAAGTTTATGATAATCACATTGATGACATATTAGGAAAATTATAAACTTTATTAATCTTAAAGTATGGTGCATCCTCTTCACCTTAAAAAAATAAATACTCCGTAATAAGTTCTAAATAAGGTTTAGTTAGATATAATAAGTTAAATAAGGTTTTATCGGGTTCAATCAGGTGTGATAAGTTCTAATTATTTCTTATAATCAGGATTATTCAACTCCAATAAGTTTCAATCAGACATAATAAGTTTAATAAGTTCAGTTTAAATAAGTTGAAAATAACACACCTTTAGTTTGAATGAACAATTTCTCATATGACTATGTTTATAATTTATTATTTATTAAGAAAAAATTTAAAACTTCTTTTAAATTCTAAATTATTTCAACGTTTTTTAAAACTATATTGGGGATTGGGGGTAGGATACCCTTAAACCATTACACTTATGGCACATTTGGTTATTGGTAATAAATCGTGATAATTAGAATGAACTTAAAGCATAACTTAGCAGGGAAATATGGTTATAATTATTATGGAAACATATTTGCATTCTAAATTTTAAATTTTCTTTGTATTTTTCATTACCATCCATTATTATTGGAAAGAGTAATATTAAATGGAAATAGATAGATATTTGTGAAGAAAATTAGATAAATTGAAAGCAAGCTAGTATAATAAATGTATGACCATGGAAATGGATATTGAATTTCTTACTAATTAAATTTACATATAAAATCATTTTTATTATGTCATTTATAACCGGTTATCAATCGGGTTGTTGGAGAAAGAGGAAAAATTGATAACAATTTTGAAGAGATAATATCATTTCCCCTCAGTTGAGTATTACCTCAAATTATAGTCTTGTCTCAGGTATGAAAAACCCAATATAATGTAAGAAAATTTATGCCTTATTAACCTTTAATTTGTACCTAGTCATTGAGTTTGTGGACACAGCAAGTTGTTGGTAGCCTAATAGGGGTTATTCAAGCTAATTATCTTAACAAGTAAAAAAAACCCAATATAACTTTTCTTTTGTTTAATTCCGTTTAAGATTAACTAAAGAGAATAGGGGAAATAGTAACGTTGAAAGAAAACGTGATTTTTTAAAAGCATGTATGGAGTATTTTCTTAAAATTTGAGGTTTGCATCTGTTATAACTAGTGCTGTAAAAAATCATCCCGACTCGTATCCCGATGCCAATTCGATTTAAAAATAGTGGGTTTTGCCAAAATATAACGACTCGAACCCGTTAAATACAACCCGATCTTAACCCGATCTGATTTCAAGCTGAACTCAATGACTTTGGGTTCGTTATAAAAAAAAGCTAATATTGACTGAACCCGTTAACACATGACCCGTTACAACCCGAACCCGCAACTATTTTACACCAATCTGACTCGTTTGACAAGTCTAGTTGTAATGGATGCAAGAAAAATAAAGTAACAATTAACAAGAACAAAACACATATTTACGTGGTTCGCCGACAATGTGTCGACTACGTACACTGGCAAAGGAGAGAAGATTTATTGATCTTGAGAAATTTTTTAATACAATAATGGTGTAGGTTAGTTATTGAGATTAGAAGTGTATATAATACTCCTAATAGTGAATTTATTTTTTTCTACAAAGGGCAAAGACAGAACTAAGGAACATGTTATGTCAAGTGGGAAAAACTAATAACACAACAGTGGAAATACTTTAGTAAGTTCCAAACAGTGGAAATACTTCAGTAAGTTCCTAATAGTGAAATAAAAAAGGTAAAAATAGCCCAAAATATAAAACCCTAAGAATCGATCCCATTCTTTTCACCTCATGTATCTCTTTTTCACACTTTACATGGTTTTACCATGATTCTATACCAGTGTGTGTGTGTGTATATATATGCATATGGTATATTGCTATATAATTTTGTGCGAGTTTTGTGTTTATTTGTAATTTGATTTTTGGAAGATTCGTTTTATGGGTCGTTAGCTATATAATTTTGCAATTGATGTTAGAATTTGGGATACGATCTACATGGTCCAGTAAAAAAATTTCTTCTAATAACTATGTCAAAAAGATAGACTCTTTCATATATAACTGCATAATTTAGCAAACAAACGCGGACTGCACTTCATTGTCAAATCTAGTTTGATTCATCGTCATAGTTACATTAAAAAAAGAATTTTATTTGATTTTCTTGGATTGTATTGTATTTTAATTTTCTTTAATACATATTGTAAATGCCGTATGACTTCCAATTAGTAAAATTCTATCTTTCTTTAATTAAAATAAATATATAAATAATGAACATTGATTTTTTTATAGTTTTTTCAATTGTTTATAAGATTATAACCAGGTATACTATTTCTCTCTTATACTTCATTATAATATCTCATCTTATTTGAAATCATTAAAATAACATCGAAAAAACAATGTGTGTATATCTCTTTCTTGGGTAAAGGTAGAAAAAATCTCAAACAGAGACAATAGAAAAATGGATAATTTTATCTAAGAAAAATATTTTACACCTAACTAAACAGAGTTAAAAACATTAAGTAGTTTGTGTCAGCGAGATGTGTTTTTATGTCAAAAAAATAAGGTTTAGTATAAATTTTAATGAGGTATCTTTAACATAGTCCTTAAAGTGAGGAAAACATAGTCTAAATCATAAAATATAATAACTTAATAACATGTTGCCTAAATAATTACCAATTGAGTTGAAAAATGAAAACTTTATGCATAAGATGATCTTAGACATTGCGTCAAAAGCTGGGGTCAAAATCGAATTAAATTGGTCAACTATACAAAGAACAATCTTGTTTACCAAAATTTGGCCTTATTCCATAAGAAATTGCTGTCTTTAAAAGTCATGTTCTAAAAGGTGATTTTAATGAGGAAATTTTATTATTAAAATAAATACAATTATAAATATTTTAGATGATACGAGTAATATATAATAATTTAATAAACAAATATTCTAAAATGTAGATTTAAAAATTGGGAAATTTCCAGTGGTATACCCGAACTTTTTGGAAATCCCACTGGTATACCCGAGTTTTTTTTAATCCCAGAGGTGTACCTAATGTTAAACATAATTCCCAAAAGTAACCTTTTTGTTTAAAAATTGTTAAAAACACTAACCATGGCTAATAAATTGAAAATAAAATAAAATAAAGGAAAAACAACCACAAATTGGGGGCAATCGGATCATTTTTTGTAAAATTTGAACTTAAATCGGAACCCTTAAGGATAAAAATGACCCGTAAAACCTAAAGCGGACTATTTTTTTCACATAAATCAGTGCGCACAAAACAATGCGAAACGGGAACGCAAATTGGGGGACAATCGGATCATTTTTTGCAAAATCCGACCTCAAACCGAACCCCATAAGGGTAAAAATGACCCGTAAAACCTTCAGCGAACTATTTTTTCACGTAGATCGATGCGCACAAAACGAGGCGAATTGGGAACGCAAAGTGGGGGCATTCAAATCATTTTTTGCAAAATCCGACCTCAAATCAGATCCCGTAAGGATCAAAATGAAGCGGAGGAAAACCATGAGCGGACTATTTTTTTCACGTAGATCAATGCGCGCAAATCGATGCAAATCAGAAACGCAAATTAGGGGCAATCGAATCATTTTTTGCAAAAACCCATTAATTTAATATATTAGTAGTTTTAAATTATTTTTTTTTAAAGAAAATTTAAAAAATTGTTAACCAAAGTTAAATCTAACCTTAAAATAGGTATATTCCAATACATTTAACGGAATATACCTTCTAAATGTAACGGATGGGAATTAGACGTAATTTTAGGTATACCACTAGGATTAAAATAAACTCGGGTATACCAATGAGATTTCAAAAAAAACTCGGGTATACCACTGGAAATTTCCCTTAAAAATATTAACAAATGAATAAGCATTTTTATGTTAAGAAATATTAGAAAATTGAAAATTTTGGACCCTTTGTACGTTAGACAATTTTGTTTGGTTTATTTGCATGATCTTAAGAATGGCCTTGTGAAGCTTTATAAACCTTGGTTTTCTCCATTACCAAGTGGGCATTAAATGGATCTACTATGCGTTCGGATGCATGTAAAGATAAGTGCACCAAAAAGTGTTTTATTGATCATTTAATATAATTTTGTTCATTTTAAATTTTAAAATAATATATATACATATATATATATATAAGGTTGGGTTCCGGTGAGAATTTTTGTAACGACCCTGATTTTCATGATATTTTCTGCCTTGATTTATGTGTATTTATGTGATGATATGTATAGTTCAAATTATTTTTGAACTATTTATTTTATTTTATGTGAATAATTTCGATTTAATTCGAATTATTTTATTTGCAGTTTTTATTATTTATTTTAATTATTATTTAATTAATTAGAATTTTTATTATTTAATTTTCTAATTAATTATTTAATATTTTGGGCTAAATTGATTTATGCATGATTAATCATGTAATTTTTATAAATTAGCCCAATTGCTTACGAAAGCCCAAATTAGGCCCATTTGTTCCCTTTGGCCGGTTTTCTCAAGGGTGATGGCAAGGTTTTGCCACTTGCTTCATGTTCACACCTTCACTAATCTCTATTTATAGAGTGGTTAGTAAGGCTTGATGATCCTTTATGTTCATTTGCCATCTCTTGCCATCAAAAGTTTTAAACACAAACTCACTCCATTTGCTCTCCTCTTTCACGCCATTTTTGGCTAAACATTCATCACATTTGTTCATCATCCATTCAAATCCAAACTTAAAGATTCAACCTCTATTGATCTTTAAGTATCAAAACATAAGTTAAACCCCAACAATTTCGTTCAAAATCATAAGTTTGGGTTAGTTCTTGGCTTGGTTCGTGTGCGGGGTCAATGGTGGTGTCTCGTTTGGTGGCCGAGTGTGAAGGTCGTGCAGTGGCAGCAGTGGCTCGTGTGTTCGTGGTGCTCGTGGTGGTGCAACCGTGAAGGTGGTGCAGTGCAAGTGCTCGTGGTGGTGCCGTGTTGAAGGCCGTGGTGCAACGTGGTCGTGCCGTGTTGATAGGGCCGTGTGGTTCGTGATTCCGGGCTGCAATTTGTGTTGATTATTGTGTGTATTCCTTAATAAGGTAACATACTTTCTCAACTTAATTGGTATACTATGATTATAGTATAGATTAAATGCATGTATGGGTTTAGTTGTGAATTATGATCATGTTTTTTAGTATGGTTTACAATCTGATTTGGAGGTGGTTTTTATGTTGTTTACTTGATGATTATGATGATTTTATGATTTATTATGTTGGTTTTTGGTTTAATGTTAATCATGTCCAAGTTTGGTGAATTTTGGATAATAGTAAGTTGATAAATTCATGGTTCTAAGTTGAGTTATGCGTGTGATTAAAGTGTGTTGGATGAGTTCTTGATTGAAGTTCTTGAATCTTGAATGAGGTCTTTATGGGTTCTTGTTAAGTTCTTTGAGTTCTTGATGAGTCTTGATGAGTTCTTGGTTGAGTCTTGGAAGTTAAAGAAAGTGATTAAATTGATAAAGAAAGTTAAGATTGAGTTAAAGATAGTTAAGGAATGGATTAAAGATGATGGATTAATGTTGGTTAGACTCAAGATCAAGGCGTAAAGGCAATCTTGAGAATAACTTCGTGTTTTAACTAATTATTTTCGAGAATCAAGGCGCAAAGGCAATTCTTGAAATTAATTATGTTATGTTTAAGATGATTAAGTTTTAAAGATGTTTAAGTTTTAAAGATGTTTAATTAAAGATTAGCTTGATTTCGTTGCTAGACGCCTAAGACTTAGAGTAAGATTCTTTGTTTTTGGGTTAAGACGTTGCCCCTATTCCATCCGCGGTATTGGGATAGTTGGAGTCCTACTATGTTATCTTTTGATGTGGATTTCCAGTAAGATTGGTTTCACAGGACATGAATTTCCAGTAAGATTGGTTTCATGGGGTTGGGAGTAAGATTCTCAATCCTAGCATAGTGGAAAGTTCGATCGCGTAAGATGCGTTCGTGCGTGCATAGTCCGGTCTAGTGTATGAATGATTGCGCCAAAGATAGTTTGGTTAGGGTGTTTGAGTCGAGTTCAGGATTTGGATGTTTCTCGCATGTTTTGGATTATTGGTTGATTATTTGATTTGTGCTATGTTCATGTGTATTCCCATTAGGGTGAGTCAGTTATGTTACTCGCCACTGATGGTGGACTGTTGTTTGTTTTCCAGGTAATTCTGATGACGAAGTTCTTGCTTAGCTTTGGGTTGGGCGAGCGACGTTTTGTTGCTTTATTGTACTTTTTGTTGTGTATTGATTTTAGGTAGTTATTGGACTGTTGTATGGACTTGTATACGTTGGTTTTGGACTCCGACATGTGATTGGAGTTACTCGTATATTAGACTTTTAGTTTGACTTTTGGTTTAGTATTGTACAAATTTGTGGGTATTTGTACTTTTGGAGTTTAATAATAATATTTTGAGGTATTAGTTTTAATTCCTAAGTATTTTGAGTTGTTAGTTATGACTATTCGACTCGTCGGTTTCTTCCGCGCCGATTTAAGCGAGTCGGGTCGTCACAATTTTCTTATGGTGAGAAATGTGAGAATAAATAGATACATCAACTATAACCTAGAGGTACATTGAGCACCAACTATAGGTACATTCATCATACACTATAAATACATTGAGTAAAAAAACATTGACTTTATACCATATATACATTGATTTCAAATTATCAAAGGAATAAGGAGGGAAAATTAAATTTAATCTTAGCCCTTCATTTGGTGATCAAAAGGTTGTGATTGCTTCTCACCCTTCTCACCAAAACTACATTTCTCACATGAGCCTACTTCTAATGGTTGTTTATGTGAGAATATATCTGGAGCGTCGATTCAATGAGATCTAATGGTTAGGATTTAATGGATTTTTTTTAACTAAAAAAACTTACGTAACTAACCCCTATTTGTTAGGGCATAAATAAATAAAAAAAAATTATCAAAAAAACTAAAATTTATTTTTTTATCAAAAAAACTAAAATTTATTTTTTATCAAAAAAAAAAAAATTATTTTTATCAAAAAAAAAACTTAAATTTATGTTTTATAAAAAAAAACAACTAAAATTTGGAGTTTGTTAAACCGTTATCCTCTCATATAGTCAATTAGTCATATAAAATTTAGAACATACGATATAAAATTTAGAATATGGTTAATAAAGTCATCATATTCTAATGTGTATGTGTGCTTAAAATATTAAAAATATTAAAAAGCCATATTTTAAAGTAGTTTATTATTTGTTTTATTTTAAGTAGATGAAATATTAAAAATTTTATACATCATGTTCTAAATTTTATAAGATATTTTCAAAACTCTATACAATAAGTTTCAAATTGAATAAACTTATTTTTTTAAAAATAAATAAAATGATACAATTATAATACAATTATTGACCTTTTATACAAAAAAAAATATATAATAAATATATACTTGAACAATTGAATATTATTTCAAAATGTTTTTAATACTTTGTATTGAAGTTGATCTATGGAACTCGTAAAAAAAATAACTTATTTAATGTTCTAAATTTTATTAACCATATTCTAAATTTTATATGATATGTTCTAAATTTTATATGACATGTTCTAAATTTTATATGAATAATTGACTATATGAGAGGATAACGGTTTAACAAATTCCAAATTTTAGTTGTTTTTTTTATAAAACATAAATTAAATTTTTTTTTTGATAAAATAAAATTTAGTTTTTTTGATAAAAAATAAAATTTAATTTTTTTGATAAAAAAAATAAATTTTAGTTTTTTTGATAAAAAAATAAATTTTAATTTTTTTTGGATAAAAAATATATTTTTTATTTATCCCCTAACAAATTGGAGTTAGTTATGTAAGTTTTTTTAGTTAAAAAAAATTAATCCATTAAATCCTAACCATTAGATCTCACTGAATCGACGATCTTGATATATTCTCACATAAACAACCTTTCTCACCTAAATAGGCTTTCTCACATGATCCTGACCCTATATATATATATATAGGGTTGGATTCCGGTGAGAAATTTCTTATCGTGAGAAATGTGAGAAAAGATAAATACATTATATTAGAAATTAACTAATACCTAAAGGTACATTGACCACCAACTATAGGTACATTCAACATATACTAAAAATACATTGACTTTATGCCATAGATATATTGACTCTAAACTATAGAAGGAGTAAGGAGGGAAATTCAAATTTAATCTTAGCCATTCATTTGTTAATCAAAGGGTTGAGATTGCTTCTCACCCTTCTTACCAAAACTACATTTCTTACATGAGCCTACTTATATATATATATATATATATATATATATATATATATATAGGGTTGGGTTCCGGTGAGAAATTTCTTATGGTGAGAAATGTGAGAAGAGATAAATATATCAACTATAACCTAGAGGTACATTGAGCACCAACTATATAGGTACATTCACCATACACTATAAATACGAGTAAAAATACATTGACTTTATACCATATATACATTGACTCCAAACTATCAAAGGAGTAAGGAAGGAAAATTAAATTTAATCTTAGCCCTTCATTTGGTGATCAAAGGGTTGTGATTGCTTCTCACCTTTCTCATCAAAACTACATTTCTCACATGAGCCTACTTCTATATATATATATATACAACCCACTCAGCTGTTTCAAAACTTTATTCAATGCTTAACGAATTCATGTCCCTTTCAAGGCAACTTATCAACTTCGACAAATCCTCTATCGTTTTTTCCAAAAAAGTGGACAACCCCCGGAAACGCCATTTGGCGGGTTTCTTTGATATGACCCCCAAACAGTTTCTAGGTCGCTATTTAGGTTTTTTTTCTCCTCCAATACTTGTTCTAAATCTAACTTTGCTCATATCCTTCGTAAGGCTGATTCTAAGCTGAACATTTGGTCAGCTCAATGGCTTTCTAAAGCTGGCAAAGTGGTTCTCATTCAGAGTAATTTAGAGGCTCTCCCTTCTTATGCTATGTCTACCGCTGCTCTTCCCGTCAATACCACTTCTTCTTTGGATCGTATTAATCGTGCTTTTTTTTTGGAAACAATGTTCAGATAAACCAGGTTTGCCTATGATTTCCTGGGACAAAATTTGTAGACCTAAGTCCTTAGGAGGGTTAGGTCTCCGCAAATCTGATGCAGTTAATAAAGCTTATCTTTGCAAACTTGGTTGGAAGATCTTATCTGACCATACCAACCTCTGGGTTCAAATCATTCATGCGAAATACCTTTGGCGTTCCTCCTTCTTTTACTACCGTGCCCAGCCTAAAGATTCGTGGATTTGGAAGCAGCTTCTCCATATTCGCCCTCTTCTTCTTAAAGGCATCCGTTGGAAAATTGGTAACAGCTCTAGTGTCCTCTTTTGGCTTGATAATTGGGTGTATAAATTGAGTTTGATTTCTCACCTTCATTTGAACCCCTCTGACATCCCCAATCTCGGCCTCACAGTAGATTCTTTCATCACGCATGGGTCTTGGAACTTTCGTTTACTGTCCGACATTTTCCCTCTCGATGTTTGTTACACTATTCTTGGAATCCTCCTTCCCTCCTCCCCAATTATGGATGAACCCTGTTGGGGTTTTTCTTCTGATGGTCAGTTTTCTATTAAATCTGCCACTTGGTTGGCCCATGGTATCCCGGCTTACGCCTCTAAATGGGATTTCCTTTGGCTCTGGAAGTTGGATATTAACCCCAAGCTACAGATGTTCGCCTGGCAATTCTTTCATAATGGCCTTCAGGTTCGTCAAAATCTTGCTTCCCGAGGTCTTCCCCTCCTCCCCCTTTGCCCTCTGTGTCTATCAACTAATGAGAATCAGGATCATTTATTTCTCTTTTGCCCAACTGTTCGTCCCGTCTGGTCCCATGTTCAGGCTATTCGCTGGATTCTACCTCTGCCATATCATCCTTCTCTGGTCTCTCTTCTTTCCTCCCTTCATAACCAGCATTATGCCTCCCTGGTCAAGGTATTCCATATCTTATGGAGTATATGGAAAACTCGGAATAAGTTAGTTTTTCGTCACTCCTCTTTTTCCTCAACAGCTGTTTTTTCTCATGCCTTTTCCTATTTTCAGGAATGGAAATCTCGTCTTTCAGTTGATGGTCTTCACTCTTTGTACACTTCCTCAGTTCCTCCGCCTGCTTCCAAGGGGCCTTCCATGGTCGGTTGGCTTCCTCCCCCTCCAGGCTCCATTAAACTTAATTTTGACTGTTCTTCTACTACTAATTCTACTTCTGCAGGTATTATCCTCAGAGATCATAATGGTACTTGTCTTGCTGCCCGTGCGTTCTTTTTGGGCAAAGCTTCCCCCCTCGTTGCTGAAGCTACAACTCTCCGCAATGGTCTTTTATTAGCTCGGGAATATAACTTGACTTCTATCCTTATTGAAGGTGATAACCTAACTGTTATTCGTGTTTTGCAGGGTAAAGTCCGTTGTCCTTGGAAGATCCAGTTGCTTATGGACGATATCCGCTCTATCCTTCGAGATTTTGCTACCTCTTCTTCAGCCCACGTCTTCCGTGAAGCTAACTACACGGCGGATTACCTTGCGTCTCTGGGGCACTGGACCCCTTCACACATTGATATTGATCCTTTTATGGATGCTAAATTCTCTTATTTTTTAGTGTTAGATAAATCAGGTTTTCTCTTCAAGAGGAAGGGTTCCTGATTTCTTCATTGTCTACCTTTTCTCAAAAAAAAAAAAAAAAATATATATATATATATATATATATATATATATAATGAACAAAATTGCCCTTGGGAATACCTTACACCCGGGTGTATATAAGTATTTCTAGTGGACATCCCTTATTACTCCATACAAAAATGAAAATTTAACATCTTTAAAAACCTCGTGTTATTCACATATTCATTTATAAGTGAAAATTCTAAAATAGTTTTGAAGTATAAAGTTTTTTTTTTTTTTTTTTTTTTTTTTATAGTATTTGATAGCATCAACAATAAAATGAAATGCAACGACTTCAATGTAAGGAACCGATATGCATTTGCTTTTACGAAATTAGGTGACATTTAGAAGGATGAATTATTTTTCTCTTCTTTAAAAAGACAATTTTGTGAAAAGCAACTATTTATAACCACTTGTTTTGAGAAATAATCTTTAAATTTTATTTTTTTGACATTTAACAACCTTAAGAAAAAATATTTTTCTTGCGATATCTTTTTTAAAGGCTATTTTCTAACATTTCGATCACAACAATTAGTAAGACATGGAATACTTTATAGTGTGAGGATTGCACATATAAAGCACCTTAATCAACGCTTGGAAACAAAATCAATGTCATCGTAAGAAATTTCTAGCTAATGATGGCTGGTTGTTAAATTGTGAAGAAAAAAAAATCAAAAGGTAATTTCTCATAAAAAAATGTTATAAAAGATTGTTTATCGCAAAGGGTATATTCTTTTAAAATAAATCCCAATCTAAATGATTGTTTTTCTTCGTGAATCCATTCTAATTAATCCAATCATTTGTCATTCAAATCCAATCACATCCCTTCAATCTATTTCAATCTAATCTCACCCCTTCAATCCATTCCAAGTCATTATAATCTTATTCATCCGTTTCTAATCTAATCCATTTCCGTGATGAGAACACACCCAAAACATCACAAATCCATAACTTATAAGGTACATACAATCACCTTTATGCATGGATTTATTTACTACATATAATAATTAAAAAAAAATGAATCAGATTATATTTATCATGATAATATTTTTTATTATACATATAAAATTAGAAACAGTCACAGTTTATAAATGAATTGTTTCACTTTAAGCTAAGTAACAAATAGAATGAGGAAGCGAGTACTTTAGAATGAACATAGCAATATAGTTTTGCATGAATTATATTCTCACAGTGCCTCCATTTTTTTTCTAAATGCAACGATTAGACATTTTCATCTCTACTTTATATCGAATTGTTGCAATTAAAAAGAAATAGATGTAGTATTATCGTAGTAGCAAAGTCGTTTATATATATATATATATATATATATATGCATCAACGGGACCTTTTTTTTTAATAAGATAAAGAGATGGTAACAAAAGTTACGTAGCTAGCCTTTCTAACTAAGGTGATATATACCTAACCTATCCTCCTCAAGAATATATAATACATATTTGAGAAAGAGGAGAACATTGAATACATAGAGTAGATGGGATTAAATATCCCACAACAAGAAATTCTGGTTCGGCTGACAGCTTTTACCGACCGACTATATTATTGTCGGCAACTACCGACCATTCCCGACCGTAAACTGTCGTAACAATTTTCCGACCGGCATTACAGTCGGAAACAACTTTACCGACCCTTATTCCGACCGACCGTCTTCGTGGCGGTCGGTAATATCGACCGTTGGTCGGTCGGAAAAAGGGTCATTTTTTTTTTTGTTTACCGACCGCTACGTCGGTCGGCTGAGAGTTTATTTTTTTAATTTAAGTCGGCTCAAACCCGACTCTTTTTTTCCACTCATTCATTTTCTCCACATCCCCTCTCTCTCCTCATCCCTTCTCTCTCTCTCTCTCTCCTCATTCTCTCTTACTCCTCTCTCACCTCATCCCTTCACTGTTACTCCCCTCTCTTCCACGCCCGCGAACACCATCGAGCACCGGCGACTTCTCTTAGCACCGCCGTCGTCTCACTCAATCAAGGGATTCATCTTTTTTTTTCTTTCCTGATTTTTTTTTTGGTTTACATTTTTTAGATCTACGGTTTTTTTTGCCTTTTTCTGGGTATTTTAAATCTAGGGTTCTCCATTTTTTTCTGGGTTTTTTAGATCTAGGGTTTTCCATTTTCGTCTTTTCATTTTTTATTTTCAATTTCGAAATTTCTGTTTTTTTTTTTTACATCTTGAATTTATCATATTATTTATTCTTTTATTTGTAGGTTTGAAGATCTGAAGATTCAAGTGTGGTCAAGAACAAGTTTTTTTATATGTAGAGGTAGATTGTTTATTCTCTTATTTTTTTTCCCTATTTATTTCATGAATTATTCTGAATAATAGAGGTAGATTGTTTATGTAAAAATATTCATTTCTTTTATTATATGTAATAGTATATTGTGATTTGTTTATAGAAATTTTATAATTTTAAAGTACACAATATTGTGATTTGTTTAAAGCAAAAGAGAGTATTTTTTGGGAACCAAAGGAACCAGTGTGGATATTTGCACTGCTGGTTTCCCTTTTTATTTATTTTATCATCAGCCTTTTTCCGACCGACATGCGGTCGGTATTACCGACCGCCACAGGCACGGTCGGTAATACCGACCGCATGTCGATCGGAAAAAGGACCAATTTTTTTGCCTTTTTTTGGGTCGGTAATCGGTCGGTACACAATTTCCGACCGATTACCAGTCGGTAAAAAAAAATACCGACTAAAATGCCACCGACCGACGTGTACCGACTGGCGGCGGTCGGTAAACATATTTACCGACCGCTAACGGTAGGTACACTTCGGTCGGCCGAACCAGATTTTCTTGTTGTGTCCCACATTCTCACATTTGTAATCCAATTAGTGGCACGATTTCCTTCATAATAGATATGTCGAATAGTGTAAGAGTCATTGCGGAAGAATCAAATACGACAGCAGCCAAGTGTCAACATATGGACTTTGCATTAGCCACTAATCACTAGCCACTGTCTAGGTTGCATGGATACTTGTACGAGTTCGTGAATCGTGAACAGATACAAAACAGATACGTAATACATCACTAGCTTTTAAAATTGAGGATACGGGTATGAATATGAAAATACTACATAAAATATATAAGAATATGAAATTTTATGAAAATCTTCTATGTAACTTGAAAATATATTTGTAAAAACAAAAACAATCAAGTAAAATGATAAAGACCTTTTAAGAGAATAATAGATAGGCGGAAAAAATGGCTAAAATAAGGTTAAATAATTTTCAAAAATATGATAAAAAATTGGAGTGAAGTATCGAGTATCCGTGAAATATATTGGTATCATATCAGTATTCAACACGACGGATATGACTACCTAATTGAAGTATCTATTGCATGCATCCTAGGCCACTATGATTCCAATAATCCAATCAAATGTGTGCAGGTCTTCGCTTGGCTAGCTGACTAGCTTGCCATAGAGGAAATTGAATATATATAAGTATCATCCACATTAATAAAAAAAAAATCATTAAGTATCATTAAACTTTTAGAACCATCATATTTTTTCGCCCATAAAAAAATAAAAAAAACCCTTAAACATAACCACTCCTCCTTAAACTTTAGAGCTAAAAAAAACATAAATAACCATCTAACGTCCTATATACTTCGTAATAAATATGTTTATTTTCTTATTTAACCCACTAAAATATCAATCAAAGTAAAAAATAAAATCCCTAACAAAGAAATAAGTAGTTTATTTTTATGAGATATTGTACAACTGACATATATATAACAGGAAAAATTATTTTTAAAGGTACCAAATATGGAGGGTCATAATTTAAAGGTATCAATTATGTTTTATTCCTCATAGGTATCAGCTTTAAAGATATTTTATTTCATAGGCATTCGACCAAAAAAAGCTTTCGAAATTGATTAAATCAAACACATGTAATTATTCTAATTAATATTTTTCGTATCTTAGAAAACAAAATTGTAGTTTCATGTGTCATATGCGACTGATTTGATAGGTTATTTTCAATCAAATACCTATAAAATAAAGGAAAAATTGCCAAAAATAAGCCAACCTTTGGCCAATTTTCCACAATTAAGCCAACCTTTTGAAAATCCAGAAATAAGCTAACCTTGTTATCATTTAAGCCAAAAATATGTTAAACGATTATTTAATCTATTAGTTATCTGTTGTTTCAAGTTACAAGTTACTGTTATCATTTAAAGCAAAAAATAGGTTGAATGATTGTAAAATAGTGATAAAAAACAATAGAAAATAACATGTTAAATAATCATTTGACTTATTTTTGGCTTAAATGATAACAAGGTTAGCTTATTTCTGGATTTTCAAAAGGTTGGCTTATTTGTGGAATATCGCCCAAATGTTGGCTTATTCTTGACAATTTTTCCTAAAATAAAAGACTCCTTAACTCTGATACCTATGAGGCATAAAATATAATTGATACCATTAAAATGAGATTGTCTAAAATTGATTTTCTTAAAATATAATGTATACAAATTTTTATAAAATAATATATTCGGTGCATTAGCACCTGTTCACCCTAGGTAGTTTAAGTTAGTTATGGAGTTAGAATAAATCACATAACGGTTGCAACGTCCTTGATCGAAGTGTTAATTTCATTGGTGAGTAGTTAAGGGTTAACAGTTGAGGCAAGGTTGGTTATGACTTTTTATTATTATGCTAAGTATTATGTAGTCAAGTATATCTTGCTTTCTGTTATATATGATATTGCAATTTGTGATTATTATTGGAAAAGGTCATTGGTGTATCCGTATATGGGTAAACGATGTCGATATATACGTATACCAATCTATTAAATGTTATAGTTATCATTATATTGTAAATTAGCTTTTGCTCAAATCCAATGGATATATATTGTCTCATTCATCTTTTGAGGCGGTTGAATATTTGAGTAGTTGAGTACTTTAGAGTGTAAATAAGGTTATGTACTTGTGTATGGATCGTTATATGCCTTGTGTTGAGTCCGCATGTTTTTGTTGGGAAATAGGAGCGTGAGTGGAAGTAAATACAGATAATGTGAAAATTACGTAAAAAGATGGATAAAAAAAGTTAAAAAAATAACTTGGGAAAACTCCACAAAAGATGTAAACAACAACCACAAACGACGAACACTTAATTATCCACTATATAAAAAGGGTATGAGAGTACAGCTCTGAAAAGAATAAGAATATGATCGATATGACTCTCTAAAATATTGGATTTAATTCTCAATAAGAGCTAATAGACCAATTTTTCTATAGCGGTCATCCTTTAAAACGACCACCACTATGGAGAAATCCTAGTCCTCCAAAATCATTTATTTTACCTTTTCTTTTTTACCTATATTTCTAATTATTAGATTTTCCAAAATTCCATAATTCATTTAAAAATTCATTTTTTATTTTTTCCAATTAATTAAAAAAAAATTAATTATGGAAAATATTATAAAATGAATTTTAAAATTAATTATGGAATTTTGGATAATCTAATAATTAGAAAAATGATTTTTTAAAAAAAGATAAAATAAAATAATTTGGAGGGCCATGATTTAATATGGTATTGCGGTCATTTTTTGGGAGACCGTTGTAGAAGCCCCCTAGACCCTAATAGACTCACATTGAAGTAGTAATTGAAATTCTCTCTATGAACATGTATTTTGAATTTGTGGTGTGTTGCTATATTGTGTTTTAAAACAAACTAGTTTTGGGACCCGTGCAATGCACAAGCTGTATATAATCTCAAAACAATTAAAATATTATTAATGAAATTAAGTTGATCATAATAGTATAGGAAATTGTAGAGACTATGAATTAAGATATAATGTGTTTCCTAAAATTCTCTTAATTAATGAAAGATCATTTTAAAAATATAATATATTAAAATTGAATTCACAAAAAGTTGACACGTGACACAAACAGATCTTGTTTTAATGTATTAGTATATATATAGATGAGCAAGATGAGTATTTATAATACTACATGAGAACTTGACCTTTGGGACCAAGTAATACATTAATCTTCTGTCTTAATAGCCTCATAGGGCTTGGAGAACAAGGATTTTTACAAGCTTTGGAGAATAAGCAAATAGCACATGTGACTATGTGAGAAGCATTTTGTATTAGAATTTGCAAATTGAGACATATACCCAACAATTTCAAGATAATCTGAACAGAGCCCGAATCATCTAATTGTGTGTTGTGTCAATTAAGTGTTTAAAGCAATGCTTGTTTGTTTGCATCAACAAAATTTTGCAAATTTTAGCACATGCTTCGTTAGTTTATTGAGTTATTGTATTATGTTTTGCCTTACTTATTGCACTTTTTTTCAAATATAAATAAAATTATGGATCAGACCGGCAGATGCATGCATGGCACACACAATAACGCGTGGTATATGTTTGCCATGTGTGCTTGTTGCATAACTCTTTTTCGTGCTAGGACATATTGCTCCTCGAGCCAAAATGTCAAAATGAAACGACCTAATGTCATCATTAATTAGTTGAGTATGAGTCCATCATTATCCTCTCTTAATATTAGTAATTATACAACTTTTAAAAAAAAAAAATTGTGTGTGCAGTGCGTGTGTGTGGGCGCTGATAAGTCCTATTCGGTAGAGTTAAGAGGAGAAAGCAACACCCATGACAAGGTTAAAGTTCGAACTAAACATAAAAACAATAATAAGGGTTAGTTTACATTAGCTAGCTAAACTGAATTGAACTGAAATGTATGGTATTAATTGAACTTAATAGAGATGAATTGAACTGAATTGTACTAAACTGAACTGAACTAAACTGAATAGAGATGAACTGAACTGAAGTAAACAAGCCCTAATTATAACAAATAGAGTAATAATTATTTAATTTCATAGTTTATAAGATCATAGGATGATGACTTTGTTTATAATTAAGTCATAGAGGCTTTCTTTTAAGAGTAATTAGTGACATGTGATGTGCATACATGATTACATGAATGATTGAATGGTGACTTGTATGAAGAAGTATTTAAATTGTTTACAATAATTTATTTTATTTGGTGTAAATAGGAAAAGGATTATATAGGAACCTTCATCAGGATGAGAATCATAAAAACTCTAATCTCAACCTTAAATTTAACAACAAATAAATCTAATCCATTAAACTTTTAAATAAAAACATCCATTGTTCGACATACTCATACGATTCCAGAGCATTCACCGAACATCATTCAATTCATCAATTGAATCATATATATTCAAATCATTTTCAACAATTCAATTGAATCAGATTCGTATCATGGAAAAATCATATTATTATTTTCAAGCTTGAATTTGCATACCGACCAAATTTACGAAGAAATTCATTTCCATCATCGACGTTTATAAATGGTTACCAAACAAACCATAAGAGCGTAGTTGGGACTTGGGAGTACATATTTTTCATATTGTTTGATAGATGAATCCAAGTTTAATTCTACAGTAATACGACTTAAATTAATTAGTATTTCTCCGTAACATATTAATTGCAACGATTTGACATTTTTATTCTCTACTTTATTTCAAATCGTTGCATTTTTTATCTCTAAATTTTATTAGTAAATTCAGTGAAACATGCACACAATTATTTAGAGAATTCAATATATGAAGAGGATTTGGTGTTAGTTTTACACTAATGAGTAATGATAATGGTTGAATGTTGGACCAACTATATGTTGTTCACATTATTTCACACTAGTATTCTTTATGTACTAACCCACATAATTATACAACTAATAATCTCGTATAATAAGGGGGGAAAAGGATAAATAATCCTTATATAAGCAATGAGCTTTGATAAACAATAATATTGACTTATATTGGAAAAAAAATAATTATTACACTATACCCTTCTTTTCTCTAAATAATAAAAATATACAATTGTCAATAACATAGAAATGTTATCTTTTCATCCTCTCTTTTTCATTTTTCTATTCTCTGGCTTTTAGGTTTTTTATCCCTTTATTCCAATCTAATTGTTAAAATCTAATTATAAGAAATTTATGGTACGTTTAAATTAGCCATCTATTTATATTGCAATTAATATAATAAATCTTTGATATGTAGCAAAACTTTAACATGTTGAAAAGTGAAATTAAAATTATATCTGCGTATTTTTGCAGGTCCTAATAAGTTACTCTGTATTTTTTTTTTCCTAACGGGTTAAGGTATCACTTGCAGCATATATAAATATACAAGATAAAATTGTGACATAACGCACTCTATATGCAACTAAAATTATGGTAAAGTTAATACAAATGAATGAAGCCAAAAATACTAAATAAAAAAATAATAATAAGTAGACCTAAGTTTTACGTCTTCTTCTTCTTCTATTATAGGAAAAATAAAAGTTCAAGTCTTACATGTTCTTTCCATTTTTTGAAAGTGAAATTATCTGAAAAAGGGTTTTCATCTTTAGAGCGATTGTTATTCATAGATTGAGATGCAATCAATTGATTAACGATGGTAGGTTAAGTTAGTTGGCCTACAACAACGCTTTGCTACTTAATTATTTGATCTCATTAAGGTTTAGGTTTATATTTTACATATAACAACCTTTTTAATTACTACTCACTTTGCTTTACCGATAAGGTACGCTAATATAGCACAATAATAACAATTATAGTGTGGAATATATAATTTTTTACATAAAAAAGAAAGAAAAGAAATTAAATTCACTATATATAACACGGCCATGTTAATGAATTTATTATATCTAATGACATATACGCTATTAAGACTATGACCGTATTCTTTTGGACTGAATTAATTTAAATTGAACTGGATTGAATTGAATTAAATTGAATTAAATCAAATCAAATCCTAGACTCAAAAAGCTGAACTGGACTGAACTAAACTTAACCAAATTGGGATAAACTAAAATTTTATAAACTATAATAAGTCCGAAAGTACAAGGCATAATTTTAATTTAAGCATCCGAAATACTTCATCCGTAACATATTAACTGCAACAATTTGACATTTTTTCTCTCTAATTTATATCAAATTGCTGCAGTTGTTTTGTTACATATGCAGTATAGTTCATACTCCTGATCCCTTTTTTTTACATTGCAACATAAGATTATAAAAATTCTCACAAAAAGGTGGTCCGACCCATTGAGCAAATTAAAGAAAAAGAGAACAATGTAGTATCATTTTAGGAATTTATGATGAGAGATTCAATAATTATATGATATATAATTGTCACTTTTTTAAAATAATTTGCATGCATTATTATTCTTAGTTTTATCTTTTCTACTTCATAATTTTAGCCACTAATATCTCTAACTTATAAAATAAATATTATAAAAGTTTGTTATTAGTTTTAAAAATAAAAATTAAAATAAAATGTGATTAAAATAATTTGTTTGCACGTCTTGAGGGAGTGTTTGGACTATAGAAGTGTGGGAGAAGCTATGAGCAGATGTGAGGAGTGGTGCTATGTTGTATCGTAAGTGGTTGGCATGGGTCTTCGAGTGGTGCTATGGCTCGAAAATGCTAAGTCAACAATGGTGCCTGAGCTGACGGAGACAGCAGCTGCAAAGCACGCAGTGGAGTTAGCCCTAGACCAAGGTTGGAGAAATGTGGTGTTTCAAGGGGATGCCCAGGCCTGGACGCCTGGTGATAGTTCGTGCCATTTGTGGTGACATCAAACGAAGTAGTTAGGTTAATCTTCTAGTAGATAATATTAAGTTTTTCTTTTACAATTTGATTGTTATTCTTTTGATTTTTGCTTTCGAGAGTGTAACCAGGTTGCTCACCGATTATTTAATGGATGGTAACATTCTTTAGTGATGAGGTTAGATGAGTATCCTCCATGGATTACAAACATTGTAAAGTGTGACTCTATTTCGATTTAATTTAAGCCAACTCTTTCCTTTTAAAAAAAAGTGTTTAGAATTGCATGCATCATTTTCATTGAATGGCTGATGAGTCGTTGTACATATTTATTTGTACAATTCTAAGTCCACAGATTGAATGATAATTTTCACAAGCTTATATAATTGTTTTCCAAAAAAAAAAAAAAAACCTTTTATAATTAAATATCTTTAAGTGGGCCTTCATTAATCAATCAATATTATCATTCATATGCCAAGTCTTAAAATATTAACCAGTACATCTTATGATCATTAATTGTTGAAGAATAGACCTTCCAAGTTCGCCACATGCAAGTGTCCCACATTGAAGGATTAAAGAGATCATGACTAATATATAAGGTTTGGTGGTTACTCCTTATATTACCAATTAGTTTTATAATGAAACCCATCAAGCTTGTATATGGTTGGACCCTCTCTTTGTTGCAGGTGCGGCCCAGACCCGTATTAACATGATATCAGAGTCATGCCCACGATATGGGACCTTAAATTGCTAAAAAAAAAAGAGATCAAATTCACTGTGCCAAATTATGGAGACTTTGGAAACAAATCTAGTATCTTTTATAATTTTTTTGCAAACACGTTGGGAGGAGTTTAAAACCTTAACTCCAGGACGCGCTCCTAATTCGAATTAGCCCAAAAAGGTGAACCGGATGGGTACACAAAAAAACAATACAAATATACAACTACACAAAACACAAGTTTTTTTTTCCCTTTGCCAAAAAAAAAAAATCTTTTTAAATGTATACAAAGTGTTGCACTCTCAGTATTGGATTGAACTAGTTTTTGAGCTCGTGCAAGACACGAGTTATTTTAAAAAAATATCAAAAATAAAAATTAATTTTAGAAAATGATATATAATTCTATTATTGTATTTTATTTTTTAATGCATACACCAAATCAACCAATAATTACCATGAGAATTCTCAAGTTGGCTTCAAAATTATTGCAAAAAACATTAATATCGGAGAGAGTATGATAATTGATGAGGGGTAATCAAAAGGGTTATAATTAATATTCTTCAAAGAAAAAGAAAAGTGTTAAAAAATAATTGTCTTAAAAAGATGACACTTGACAAAAAAGTTCTTATTTTAAATATTTAATTATAGATTATAGATTTCACGAAGCGGACCGGCGACCATGCAATTACTTATCAAACCAAAATTAATCCCATAATACTAATTAATGAATTAATTTATTATAAGTAGGTAGCATGTTATTAAGCTCACGAAATGAGATTTCAAATCCAATTTGCACACATTACCTTATGGTATATGTGGATTGTGGTCTGTGGTATAAGTAGTACCGTAGAATAAACTTGGAGTTTTGCACAAATTTATATTTTATAGCATGATGTTGACCTAATTACTCTTTTTCACAAACTTCTAAGCAATTGTAACATATACCATTTGTTTCAAAATAAATGATCCACATGCATTTTTTGTTTGTTCCAAAATAAATGTTCTGTTCTACTCCATCTATAACATATTAATGTCATTGATTAGACATTTTTCTTCTCTACTTTATATCAAATCGTTGTCATTAATATATTACAGAGGGAGTACTTTAAATAATATGACCGTTGTGTTACAAAACCTTCCATTAACTCAAAAAAAAAAACCAATTTTATACCCTCATTATAAAGCAAAAAATTATACAGAGTACTACATTTGAAATAAACAAAAAAGCATTTGAAACATTTTTTACAGGATATATATAGAGAGAGTACTTATCTAGTTACTGTAGGACCATCAACTTTTAACTTATAAAAAATTTGATTTTACCATAAATTCTTAATTGACTAATTAACCAAGTAGATAAAATAAATTACTCCCTTCATTCCCATTTTTTTTGGTCTTATATGGAATCTTGACACTATTCATAAGGTCGGAGAATTTTCTAAATTACTCTCAACATATAAAACATAATATAATCATGTGGGGTCTTGTTTGATTCGTCTCAATGAGTACGTTATTAACAACCAATTATTATAATTTTTACATATTTACAACAAAAGATATTTAAGGTCAAACAAATGCATTAGCATATATGCAAAGTCAAACAAGACAAAAAATTGAGAACGGATGGAGTATGATTTTATGCTAAATTTTTTTAGAAAAAAGTATCCCATCATATGTTCTAATAATAGACCTGCTAAGGATAAAGTTAACATTTGTTCAAATTAACATAATATTTAGTTTCAATTTAGCTCGATCTTCGAAAGAAACTCGTGGCATAATTTAGTACTTCCTTCGTTTTTTAAGGATGTAACAAATGATTTTTTTTATATCTCACAAATAATACTCATTTGTTGCATTCTTTCAAAAACGGAGGAAGTATTTTTTTTTTTCCCTAGAACTTCATAAATTCCATTTTAAAAATTTGCTTTTTTTTTTTTTGATGGCCAAAAATTTGCTTTCAATTTCAATGAAAATCAGAACATTTCTTAGTTTTTTTTTTAGGTTAAACGACTTTTTCAAATAATGAATCAAATGTCAAGATAGCCAATTTTCAAATATGCAAATCTACTCTAAGACAAAAAAAGCATTTTTCCTTAAAAAAAAAGACATTTTTCTTATAAATTTTACTTATACAAGTACGACAAAGAAGAATATTCCGAGCTTACCCCTGACTTTTATTTTTATTTTTTTTTAAAAAAAATACTAATTATTTAAGTTTCTACTAATTTCATGAAACATGGGCAAGGAAATTGAATAATATATATATTGAAAAATATATATATTAAAAAATACTTGGGATTTGACCGTGTTGACTATTGACCAATAGCAAATTAGCAATACAAAGTGGCATGTGTGATGGGGCATGATTTTGGGCCACCGGTAGCTGGCTTGTGCACCTAACAATATAGCATGCAAAATTGCAAATTGCAAAGAGATATAATTCATTAACCAAAAAAAAAAAGGAGATATAAATAATATAATTCAATTTCAAGGCTATAAAGCAACCCTTTATAACAAGGCTCCTTTCAGATTTTCTCATAGTCTGACGGAATAAATTTTTACTAAAAAAATAAAAAAATTTAGTATATATATTAATAACTTATTTTATAAAGCTTAATTAGTTATATAAACAGTTCAAAATTTATAATAAAAAGTTATAATTTTTTTTTTTATAAACAAAAGTTATGTCAAACTATCAGACATTTCAAAAATTTTGTAAATCAGTTATTAGTCAATGAGACAAGTATGAAGTAAGAAGATATACAAGGATAATATAGCTAGGTCTAGAAAATGATTGCTACTTTCATTTAATTTGCAAGTTAACGTAACATCTTTCTTGTTCGCTGTTGCCTATCTTGAATTGCCAATTTGGAACCTACAAATGTGTACACAAACAATTGAACAGATGTATCTACAATTAGGTGGGTGTACATCCATATAAACTAGGCATACATAAAAGGGCATCCATAATACTACCTATATGTTTATTTATAATTTGCAATGATTAGATATTTAACTAATTAACTCTATATTTTATGTTACATCGTTGCAAATAGTAAAAAATAAAAGCAGTAAGAGGTTTGTGAAAATGATTGTTTTAACTTTTTTGAGTTTTATTATTATTGTCTTAATGCATCATATATCCATGCATGCATTGCATGAGTACTTTCTCAAATATAGCTTAACTTTTTGCAATAATTATAAAGAGATTAATCGCTTCTAAATTGAAAGTTGAATTTTTTGATAGAATTGACCATTTCTTATTTTTTTTTAATACGATATGATATTTTTTAAAAACTGGAAAAAAAAATTATATAATTGTTTTGAGTTTTGGAGGGAAAATATTTCACGAGAATAACACGTGGACATTGATAATATCAACAATGACTTATTTAAGCATTAGCTATAGATAGAAGATTATCTATGGATATTCATTCACATCTTCAAAATGTCCCGATTTGATAATTAATGAAAATTGAATAAAAGTATTAAAATAAAAAATACATGTGTACCTACACTGCACATGCCCCCTCTTTTGGCTTATACAGAGTATATAATAAATACATTTTTTGTTGAAAAGTGTTAATTATGTGTGGTCGTGTTTGATTCGTTCCAATAAATATTTTATAAATATATTTTTTAATGACACATAACACTACAAAAATTTTGTCCATTAACGACGGGAATACATTAATGACGGGCCTAAATCACGTCGCAAATGTAGATCTTTTATAATGGTTTTTGAGTTCGTCGCTAAAATTCACCTAACATCTAACTCAAACTCTATTAAAATTGACTCATTTGTAACGGGAAAATCATTTGCGACCCCCCATTTTCTGCGACGGGCTCATATTTTTACGACGGAAAAAATCATTTACGTCCGATCTTTTCTACAACGGGATCACATTTTTGCGACGGAAATTCTCATCGCAAATAGTATCTTTAATTTCTAGTAGTGTACTTAATATCATCCATGATCATCTTCATATGGTGTTAGATGATGCATTAGTTAACTTGGTTGATTGTTGACAATTTCGCATTAATTGTTTTCATAAACTATTTCAATTGGGGGTATTGGAAAAGAAAGTTAATGATGAAAAATAGTGTTTAGAGTTTTGACCACTCAAAATTCTAATTGGGGGTATCATCAAAGATCTCTTTAGAAATTAAAAAGTTGGGTTGAGCGATTTTTCTTTAGAGTTTTGCAGAAAGAAAATTTTATTTACTAAAATTTGTCCACATATTCAAAACTAACAAATTAGTTTTAAATGTCTATAAATTTCATTTTACTTAACAAAACTCGAATCAATCAGTTATGTGTTACGAAACACCTGTAAATTACAGAATCAACTATTTAGATCAGCAATCAAATTCTCTAAACAAAAAGTAATCATCTAACCACAAATTCTAAGCTCTAATCACCAAATAGGTGCGTGGTTGAGAGCTTGACATTGTTATATTTTGCAACATGATTAATAAGCTTAACAACCTTAAACCTCTAGTTCCAAAAAAAAAAAAACTCATGGGGTGTTTGGAAGTTATAGATTTGGAATAGATATTTGGGATAAAAAATCTCATATGAGCTTTTTTTGAAGTGCTTATTTTATATATATATATATATATTTATTTATTTATTTATTCAGAAACATCTAATAGCTAACTAATTGCTATTTACCAAACAATTTTACAACAACAACTTATATAATCAGATAGTCAAATCAACTATATATTACAATAAGCTAGTCAAAGCAATTAACTCAATCAACTAACAACTAACTTCCAAACAAGACCCATATATATATTAATTTTAATTTAAAAAAAAACAAGTTACATTGTTCCAAAAAGCTCCTTTCAAAAACCAGCATAACAAGACTCTGTTCTTTTAAACTAATTAAACTGAGTTGCGCTGGTCCAACCGAAGATTACCTAATAGAGCATAGGCCCAAACAACTTAAATATGGGGGCTTCCAATTTTTCTCAAACCTCTCTTTATTTGATTAGTTATTGTATGTGTTAGTTTTAGATGCTATATAGTACTAGAGGATAAAAGTACTAGGGTTATCCCTTCATACATTTTAGAGAGGATAAAGTAGCTGATTACATTCGGTGGCTTAATGATTCAATGGGGCATCAGGCATGTGACCTTTGTGGCTTTGTTGTTCTCTTATCTTGTTTACTCCTTGATAAATATCATTAATTATTTGTATGAATGATTAAGCATGCCAAGAATCGTGGAGATGTTTATGAAATAAGGATAATGAGAAAGCAATTATGGAAGTATTTGACGCTATCTATAAGCATTTTATATACTTCTTAAAATGATAAAAATTTAAAAATGCTTGAAAAGATTATCTGTAAATTGGTGTAATAATATTTAACTTGAATAAAAAGTATCGTTCTTAGCTCCTTAAACATTAAACTAAGAGCTATATATATATTGTTGAGTCCATATGCTACACTAGTGAGTGTCCCACATCGGAAGATGAGGAGAGACCGAACTAGCTTATAAGTCTAGGAGTTACTCCTCCTATGGCTTGTAAGTGACCAAACTCTCCTCTTCCATATTGGGTTGCCCAGGGCCCGTTTCTAATATTCTAATCAAATTTAACATATATATATATCATTTTCCATAATTATAACCTCGCAAATTTTTTTTTTTTTTTTGACAAAGGGTTTAGGCAAAGTTTTTCTCTCTCTCTTCTTAGCCTCACCCTATCTTTTTGGTTCTTATTATGAAAGAAGATCTAGTGGAGCTGATTAACTTGATTTTAACTGTATAAGATACCAATAAAATAATGATGGGCTACCCTTAAAAAAAATTGATGGGCCAATAATGATAGACGATTTGCATGTTAGAATTTGATGTGCTAATAATGGTGGACAAGTCCAATCGTATGCAACATTGATTATTCATGTTTCATCATACATTGATGGGCCTGAAGACTCGAATTCTAACTCGAATTAATCCATTAATCTAGGCTTTTTCCTAGTCATTAAAAAAAAATCTTGGCTGGGCTTTTGAGAAATGGCCATGGCCAGAAATGGCCCATTGATTTAATGATGTTGGGCTTTCTGAATGTGTAGGCTCGCAGCCCAAATCACAATCGTAGGAAACAAATTTTTGACTTTATTAGACTTGAATGCAATTTATTAATATTCTGAAAATTTCTTATACTAAAAGTCTAAAACTAGACTTTTACATGAAGCTTAGCTGTATATGCATGTGATGCATTGTGAATTTGTGAGTTGGAAATTTTACTGAGAAACTTTTTTTATTTGGTAAGAAATTCGCTTTTCAAGCATACTTAGAAGAAAGAAAAATGTAAATTAAAAGGGTTAAACCTCATATCTTGAAATTAAGAGGTGGAAGTGACCACCGCTAAGTCATTTCTTTTGACCTTTTTAACAAGTAACATATTGAATTTCATTTCGTTGAACTATGGTTTGAGCTAATTTGGTGACAAAATTTTGGGCCTTAAAAATGCAAATAGAAGAATGATGTTTTAAAACACTGTATATCAAAACAAAATATGGCAAAATCCAATCATCTTCAACCTTGATCTATTCAAAACATCCATCTCTAAAGGTCCCTAAAATTCTATCATCAATGCTAGTACATATGTTGCCAAACACTATAGTCAACAAATTAGGATTTTATCCCAATTAATCTACAAGTAGTATCTAACTTGTATGATGTACATAGTAATTTAAAAAAGGATAATTTGTCTAAAACCACCTTTTAAAATAGGTTTTTTTTGTCAAAAACCACCTTATAATTTATTTTTTTTGTTAAAAGAAACCAAAACCAAAAATTTTTTTGTCAAAGAAAACCAAATTGCACTAATCCAAGATTTGACTACAATTAAAGGCATTGACCTTCCAATTAGTAATAACCTAAGCTAATTTTAATTAAAACAATCACAATATATTAAGATTTTTTTTATTAAAAAAAAAGGAAAAACTAAAAAAAAAATATCAAAAATCAAGAATGGGTGGTGGCAGTGATGCAGCAAGGGCGGGTGCGGTAAGGGCGCGGGGGGTGGGGTGGGGGGTTGGGTGGGGAGGCTCGTCGGAGGTGGTGGGGGTGGCTGAGGTGGGCGAGGGGATGGTTTCGGGGGTGGGGTAGCTTAGGGATTCGTGTTTGGGAGTTTCGGGGTGGGGGGTCGTCGGGTGGGGGTGGGGGTCGTTGAGGGTGGTGGGGCTCAGGATAGGGAGCATTGGCGGCGTTTGCCATGGTAGGGGAGGGGGGAATCGAGGGAGGGGGTTTGGGGTTCTCTAGATCACGCCGGGGAGCGGGTTGCTGGGATGGGGTGCGCCGGCGAGAGTTTGAGCCGGAGAGGGCGGCGCCGATGATGGGGTTGTCGGGTAGTGGGGGAATTGACGACGGTGGGGGTTTGGGAATTTGATGGGTTTTCTGGGTTGGGGAAGGGGGCTTCGCCAGGGAAGGGGACTGTCGGGGAGGGGTTGCGCCAGGGACAGGGCTGCCGGGGGGAGGAGGGCTACCGGGGATGAGGGAAGGATTTTTTTTTTTAATTATTTAGTTTTTAAGGTTTAATTAAGGTATATTAAAGTTTAAGGTTTAATTATGCATAATAATTGTACATAATCAAAGTCAAAGTTAATTAATATAAGGTCAAACCCTAATTAGTGCAATTTGGTTTTCTTTGACAAAAAATATTTTAGTTTTGGTTTCTTTCCGCAAAAATAAAATAAAATTATAAGGTGGTTTTTGACAAAAAAACTGTTTTATAAGGTGGTTTTAGACAAATTATCCTTTAAAAATTTGTACAAAAATAAGAAGACTACATATATACACATATATAAAAAGGGGAAATTCCCAGTGGTATACCCGAGCTTTTTCGAAATCTCACTGGTATACCCGAGTTTATTTTAATCCCAGTGGTATACCTAAAATTATGTCTAATTCTCATCCGTTACATTTAGAAGGTATATTCCGTTAAATGTAATGGAATATACCTATTTTAAGGTTAGATTTAACTTTGGTTAACAAATTTTTTAATTTTCTTTAAAAAAAAATAAAATTTAAAACTAGTAATATATTAAATTAATTGGTTTTGCAAAAAATTATCCGATTGCCCCCAATTCGCGTTTCTAATTCGCATCGATTTGCACGCATTGATCTACGTGAAAAAAATATTCCGCTCTTGATTTTACAGGTCATTTTTATCCTTACGGGATCCGATTTGAGGTCGAATTTTGCAAAAAATGATCCGATTGCCCCCAATTTGCGTCCCCAATTCGACTCGTTTTGTGTGCATTGATCTATGTGAAAAAATAGTTCGCTGAAGGTTTTACGAGTCATTTTTACCCTTATAGGGTCCAATTTGAGGTCGGATTTTGCAAAAAATGATCTGATTGCCCCCCAATTTGCGTTCCCAATTCGCCTCGTTTTGCGTGCATTGATTTATGTGAAAAAAATAGTCCGCTCTAGGTTTTACGGGTCATTTTTATCCTTAAAGGTTCCGATTTGATGTCAGATCTTACAAAAAATGATCTGATTGCCCCCAATTTGTGGTTGTTTTTCCTTTATTTTGTTTTTTTTGTTTTCAATTTATTAACCATGGTTAGTGTTTTTAACAATTTGTAACCAAAAAGGTTACTTTTGGGAATTATGTTTAACATTAGGTACACCTCTCGGATTAAAAAAAACTCGGGTATACCAGTGGGATTTCCAAAAAGTTCGGGTATACCACTAGGAATTTCCCTATAATTAATTATTCTTAAAACATATTCTAAAAAAGTAAGAGAGCGAAACTAATAATATTAGGTTTCGACATTGAAGATCTTATTTAAATATGAATGGAAGATTGAAAATTAATAATCTCACCTTTCACACTTATTCAACAAATAAATCACACCTTTTCATATCTTATTCATTTATGTTGGACCTTTTAACAATATTGACGTGATTTAAGCTTAATTTTGAAGGTGAGTTGGGCTTAGCACACCAAATACAGCCTCAATGTAGGATTTGACACATGTTTCTAAACCTAATAGACTTATAAAACTAACTTTAATTAGGTCAGTATTGTACAAAGGTCCAACAAATGAATACAATATGATAAGATGTGATTATTCCTGAATTTATAAAAGGTGGAATTATTAGTTGTATAACTGTGAAATGTTGGATTACTAGTTTCCAATCTTCCAATATAAATTGCTCATAATATTCAAGATATAATCTAGGTTATAAACTGATGTTATATTAACATGTCACAACAAATTGTAATGTACCAATGTACCATGTGTGATAATATGTAACTTGAGGTACCTTTTGAAAGATTGAGGGTCCGTTTGGTAGAGTGTAAAATGCTTTCCTTGAAAATTATTTTCCTCATTTTACACTGTTTGGTTGGACTGAAAATCGAAATGAAATAGTTAGAGTGTAAAATGGTTTTACAACATATTTAAAATTGTTTTCCATTCTTCATTCTCATGACCTCACAACACACCCTCTCAAACTCATCTGTATATTTTCTCTCTTCCCAACCACATAACTCAGTAACTCTCCCTCATCACAAAAACTTTCTCTCTCCTCAAAGATGCTTAAAATGAAAAATCATTTTCCATTCAACCAAACAACGAAAAAATCTTTTGAAAATGAGTTTTCCATTGTAAAATGATTTTCCTGGAAAATCATTTTACATTGAGAATGTTTTACGTCTTACCAAACGGACCCTAAGAGATCGAAACTTCTTAATCTCAGTTTTACCTTCAAGAAAATTTAATAGAGGATGGGGAGTGCGAATATCAATTTGTGGGTGCAAATATCATTTTCCTAACTCTCTTGAGTTGCTTTTGGTTGTATTTGTTTTTCATGTGATATTGATTATTTACCTTTTACAAAAAAATAAATAAAAAAATACTCTTCATGTAAGATTTAATCGAGCTTCGTATTGTATTTTTTTTAATCGCAAAATTACTAGTAACAACATGAAAATCACTACGTAAATATCGATTTATCCATGAAAAGCGAGGGATACCCAATGTTTTAGGTTGCTATTTTGTACTCCCCCGGTCTCCATTTTATTGCAACATTCTGACTTTTTACATTGTTTATTGAACAACTTTGACTCTCTCTAATTTTATAAATATAAGAAAAAATATAGTCAAATGGGATCTAGATCTTTTGATTCGGCTCGATTTGTACTTTAATAATTTGTACTCACTCCGTAACATAATTCTGGCAACAAGTTGTTTTTCACACATTTCAAGGAAGCAATTTAAGGGTGTAAACGAACAAATTAATCAAAATGGTTTTAATACAAGTAAGATTGAGATCATAAATTACTAATCTTAAAAATGTTTTTGATCAATTTATTCGTTTACACCCTTAAATCGCTTCCTTGAAATGCGTGGAAAAAAACTTGTTGCCAGAATTATGTTACGGAGGGAGTAACTTTTATAATTTTTTAGTACATGTATTTAAAGATATTTTTATTTAAAGTTGTGTGTTGGGAGATGTGAAAAAAACAAATGTTACCAAAAAAAAAAAAAAGGAATAGAGGGACTATGAAGTTTAGGGGTAGATCAGATATAAGTCCATTTACAAATTCTCTAATTAGATAGCCTAATTGTGAGACTAGAGGAAAGGTAATGAAGAAAAACTAGTAAAACTTGGGGGAATATATATATGTAAAAGTTAGATACGAGTGTGTGTATAAAATATTGTTTGTTTTTTGTTAATATTTTTCAGTCTAATATATAGTCTGATCGCTTGAACACATAATTGCTTGAGTTCATGTATTATGTATAACATTTCCCATAACGTTTTCATAATAAAGAAATGATCATTTTTTTTTATCTTGAAACAGTTGAAGTATATAATTGAATAAATCTAGGACAGAGATAGCTAATAGGTATATGTATGTTATAGTAAATCGAGAATGTGTAAGTTATACTTTGTAGTAATTTAGAAAAACCTTGTAAAAGTTAAAAAGTATTAACGATGATGTATTCTAGAAAAATCTTGTAATAAAAAACCTAAAGATATAAAGAATAAAAATATTTAAAGATTACTAAGTAGAGCTCTTTATTATTTGATTAGTTTAGAAAAATCAAGATTTGCGTCTCTAACTAGTATAGTTAGGCATCAGAGTATAGGCAAGTAAGTGAGCTAATAAAGAGCTCCAACACCAAACATTAAGGAAGAATAGAAATAAGGGTTATACCAAGGAGAGTGAGAGGCACGTGCTCTCACAAATAATACATTTGTACCAATTATCGTCAATGAGTGAAAATATATGTTGATGAGCTTGAGTCTATCAAAACATCTGCATGTGCTACAATATTTATATCAGTATAAACTTTACATTCTAGGCATAACCCAAAAGTATTTTTACATCTTTCTATAATTAATTGTTGGACTCCATCTATGTGTGCACTAGTGAGTGTTGGAGAAAAAGGAGAGAATAAAATAACTTATAATTAGGTTTAGGAGTCACTACTCTCATTACCAATTGGTTTTGGGGAAGGACTCTCCTTGGATTTGAAAGTAGTGATCGAATTTTCCTCCTTCATATTAGGTTACCCAAGCCCATTTCCCATTTGCAATATTATATCAAAATTAACAATAATCATCCATCTTAAAAATTGATGCATAAACCATTATAACCTTATAAATTAATGAGAAAGAAAGCATGTTAAAGCAAAAGGTTAAGGTACAAAGATGACAATGCCTTTACGACAAAGCTTGATAATTATAGTAATTATAAATTCATAATCATGTGGGATATAATCATGCAACCCTAAGTATTAAATACTTATTATATTGTGAATTAATGAAAAAAACACGAAAATTAAAATAATATATATATATATTTTTTAAAAATAATTTCCATTTTTTTTTAGCTAGGGGTTGCATTTAGCTTAATCAAAATATTTTTTTTAAACAAGAACCCTAGCCGACTAGCCGTTGTTTCTCTCGCTCTATTCTCTTCCTTAAAAAATTTATGGTAAGCTCATTTCTCTATTCTTATTTCGTTGTTATTTTTGTTTTGGTTGTATACAATAAAGCCATGTTTTATTCCCTTTGTGTGTGAGACATATTATTGTCTTTGTGAGATCAATTAGTTACTTATTATTCCGTTCTATTGGATTTATCAAAGATCTTTTTTTGGCCTTGTATGTTTGGTTTTTCTCTGAAAATTAATTTGTTGATGGAGAATTGGAGATTAACACGGGATCACAACAAATTTTTTTACTTCCACTACATTTAAAAGAATCGAATTAAGATCTACTTCAAAATTATTGCAGATCAATACAACTCCTCGCGAAAAGTTGTAAAAGATGAACGACTGCAGTAACAGTTTAACAGATATCTCTTATAACAATCTACATTTTGTCAAAGTTGAATTTAATTTGATCCATTTTGATATGTATTTTGGCTGTTCCTAATTTATATTGAAGATGTTCAATTAATGAATTAAACTTTGCCTTACTCTAAATTTTTTTTTGATTTTCATCGTAATTTTTTCTTAAAAATAAATACGTGTTTAAATAATTGAGCAGACCAAAAAGTGTCATTATTATTATTATTATTATTATTATTATTGTTATTATTATTATTTTAAGTGATTTTGGTGGGGTAAAGGAAAGGAATAAGGATCAACCATAATTATTAAAAATATTTGGAATGTTAAGAGAAAAGATAAACAAAATAAGGATATTTTTAAGACAAACAAATTACTGTACATAATATGCAAATAGATTACACTGGTTGACATTTGACGCTTTCTCTCTCATCCATCTTTCTTTTTCTCTCCCATCTCTCTTTCTCTGTCCAAAAGTTGGTGGAAGGACGAACAACAATACCAAGGAATTTTGCGTTCCAAACATCTAATTTCAGACTATATTTTGATTCACCTATTAATTGTAAGTTCTATTCAATTGAATTTCTGGAAATCTGTTTCCAATTCGAATAATATTGTTTTGAATAATTGGGATTTTTTTTAGGTGAATTTGCATGTTTTGTCATCTGGGATTGCGGAATTATAGATTAATATGATAATGTTGATGCAATTTATATATGAACAGACTGTTTAGGCTCTGTTTTATTGGGATTAATCAGGGTTTTTGGTGCTTATATCCAAGTTTTGGAAACTTATTCTGTACGTTCCCTTTTAGGTTCCCATATGCTCTTATTGAATTGTGAAAGTTGGTTTGGAATCGAATTAGTTTTCTCCAGTTTAGTTGGATTACTATTGAGCTTAATATCTTAATTTTCTTGAGCTAATTTCGTTTAATTCTTGTTATTTTATCCTAATTCTTGTTTTATGATTTTATCTTTGCAATTTAGGTTAATTATTTAGGTTGGAATCTATGATTTATGATGAATAATTGCAAGGAAGAAATGTGTTTGTATCATCTGCCCAATTACTTGTCACAAGAAGAATGGTCTATTCTTTGCTTCATTGTGTGGTGAAAGCAGTCTAACAATTGGGTAACCTCATTTTGTTCTGATGGATTGCATATGTGCTTTCTTTCTCATATTACTTGGTATTGCATAGTGAAGGCTAGGGATTTAGGTGTTTATTCTCTTGGAGGCTTGGGAGTTTAGAACAATGGGTCCTTTGCTTTCTTTTGTATACTTCACAATACACATGATAGAAATTTAGTGTATTTTGCGTAATTGGATGCTTTCTTTGTTGGTAAGCTTATATGTCTAGCTGAATTTTTATAAACATATCCTCTGCTAGGCATTTTAATTTATGAGCTTGTGACGGGTACTTTATTTATTTGTATAACTGAAGTTTGTCATCAGGCTGATGCATAATATTAAAAATGGTATTGATCTGGACCAGATTCTTATGGTATAGGCTCTTTAACTTGATTGAATGGTGAAATTTCAACTGGGAATTACATTTGGTCATGACTTACGATCATCATCATATTACTAGAGTGAAGCAAGGATGTTCTTGTCTCCAAAATTTCTCTTATATGCTTTCCATATTATTATTAATAATTTTTTTTATCTGTCCCATCTGTTAGTTGAGACTTACGTTCCACTCAATTTCTTTATTTTCTCATAATATTAGAGGTCTTATGGATCATCAGCTTGACGAAAAATCACCTTTTTCCACGCAGGGTTATGCTGTGCTGTGTGTTGTATATTAGTCGGTAAAATGTCGTGAATATATTGAATCACTCCTCAATCTGGTAAATTGCCACTCAGTATTTAATCTATTTGCTCAATTATTAGAAGACAATGGCCGTTTCATCTGAGGAGCCAATGCGAGAAAACACTGACCACTATCCATTGCTCATGGAGGGTTGTAATAGCCGTGGGAATGATGAACACATAATCAGCATAGAAAGAGGTGGTGAAGCTTGTTCTTCAAATACATCTAATTTAGAGTTTTCTTCTGGTGCTACTCCTAATAATGATCATAGAGAAACAAGTGTCACACAGGCCCCTACTAATGCTCCACCATCACCTTCTCCTAGTCATACAATTTCTAGGAGCTCCTCATTTGTAAGGAGAAGTGAGGGAATTGGTCGTCGTAATTGGAGTCCATTCAATACAGGCTTTTGGATATCAATCGAGCTAATATTCACATTGAGCCAGATTATAGCTTCCTTGACTGTATTGTGTTTGTCAAGACATGAAAATCCTCAAGCCCCATTGTTTGCTTGGGTGGTTGGGTACACGGCTGGATGCTTTGCAAGTCTTCCTGTACTGTACTGGCGCTTCGTCTCTCGTAACCAGGGGGCTGAGCGTGGTGCACTTCAACCAAGTCAGGCATCCCCTCATTCAAACTCTGCATCAAATCCAAATTCTTATGTTACTATTTCTTTAAGTCAGTCATCAGAGCAAGAAAATCAAAGTGTACCTGGAACAAATTATGAAGATCAAGCTATGGGAATGTTAATTACCAGGTACAAACTCATTTGAGCTGAGCATAGATATAGGCTGTTTATTTTACTAAGATGATATAGTAAATGTCGACTTGTAACTATGAATGCATACTGAGTACATCAGGAAAGCAGTGAATGATGATGGTAAAGAGGTTTTCTACTTTTCTGAATTTAACCAAAAAAAAAGAGGTTTTCTGAATTAGTATTTCCTATATGAGACTTTGCCTTTTCATGCTGTTGTTTTAAAGTGCCCATGAAGCTTCAGATTTGAATATGGTTAGGCTAAAATTCATTTATATGTTACCTGTCATCAAATTCATATCTTTATTAACATCATTACTTATGAATTAGGAAATTTTTCCAAAAGAAACATTTAAAACCATTTTTTTTGGGAGAAAAAACCTTTTATTATTATTTTTTTTGCAAGTTAAAACCTGAAACACAAAAATGGCTGTCAAAGAAACCTTTTTCTTCTTTTCCGATGCTCCACAATTTTGAAGTTTGTTTACTGGATTAAGGACTTTGGAGGAAGATTTGGAGTCAACGCCGGAATGGTTAAGTCAATGTCTGAAAAGAAAGCAAAGGTTTCATTTGACAACTATTTTTGTGTTTAAGGTTTTTACTTGCCAGATTTTTAAAAAAGGTTTCTTGCAAAAATTTGGTTTTAAAAGGTTTCTTTTAGCAAAATTTCCTATCGATTATTCTTCCCATGATGACATTGTTTCTATAATATTTATTTTGGGCTCTTTTTTTTTTTTTTTAATTACTTCTTTAATCTTGTGAACTTGAATATGCTTGGTGCTCAAGTGTTTAATATATATTTTTTTTCCTTTTGCAGGGTTGGCTTGATAATGGACCACTTCAAAATGGCATTGGATTGTTTCTTTGCTGTTTGGTTTGTCGTGGGTAATGTTTGGATCTTTGGAGGACACGCTTCTGCTGCTGAGGCTCCTAATCTATATAGGCATGTTAATGGGTCCAGCTTCATATTGCTTATGGCTTGTACTGTAGGTCTGTAGCTAATAAAAATCTGGAATTTTACAGGTTATGCATTGTTTATCTTACCTTGAGCTGCATCGGATATGCTATGCCTTTCATTCTGTGTGCAATGATATGCTGCTGCTTGCCTTGCATCATCTCGGTTCTTGGGATTCGTGAGGATCTAAACCAAGTTCGAGGAGCTAGTGAGGAATGCATTAATGCTCTTCCAACCTACAGATTCAAGGCAAAGAAGGATGAAGGTGGCACTACAGGGCAAACTGAATGCGACGCAGAAGGTGGAATTGTGGCTGTAGGAACAGAGAAAGAACGTGCCGTTTCTGGGGAAGATGCGGTAGGTTCTAAGATCTTACTCTGCTGCTGTGTGTGTGTGTTTATTTTTGGTTGAGTGTATTATATATAAACTATGTTGAAGTACATGGAAGTTGCTTTCTAAACGGGGAACTAATGTCACATAGTTCCCTAAAGTGCTTGCGAATCGTGATCCGGAAAAAGCGGAATATGGTTGTTTTGGGCTATTTTTGTCCCATTTTAGTCAAATTGCGAATTATAGAAGCGAACTATATAACACCGGTCTTGAACTGTAGCAAAAAAATTTATAGTTGCTTTTTTAAAAAAACTTCCTGACCAACCGAGATATAACCTGTTTTTATAACAGTTGATCTAGTGTTGTATCACTATGAAGTTCAAAGTCTATTTGGTCAGTTTGTCCCCTGTTTTGTAATACTTGTACAGTTGTACATTAGTTACCTGGAGTCCTGGACCAATTGAAGTTATGCTTTTACATGCTCTTGATCTAAATTCCCAATTCGACTCAGACTGATATCTTTGTATGAAGCTACACATGAACAAATTTCCTTTTCTTCTAAATTCTTTTTTTGAGTGGAAAAAGAAATTATGTAAAATCAGTGCTTGATCCCTTGTATAATTCTTAGGAAATGACTATGACATCTTTGGTAGATAATTGAATATTTTGCCGTTCCCGTGGATTTTGATTGACCAAGGAAGGGGTAGGTAATTTAGCCTAACATTTTGTAGAAAGTCCTTAGGAATTTGTTGTCAATTAAACATACACTTATCTGGATGGTTATTTCCCCTAGGATCAGTATCCTACTATATAGTCTCATCAGGTTAGGCAATTTAACCCATAATGGACTTGAGCACTTCATCATTAAAATGAAAATCAAAATCAAAATCACCACATTTGTGTGTTTTGTTTTTATAACTGTAATTTGACTTCATGTTTTCTTCACAGATATGTTGTATTTGCTTGGCGAGTTATATAGATGATGATGAGCTGAGGGAGCTACCTTGTTCTCATTTCTTCCATACAGAATGTGTAGATAGATGGTTAAAGATCAACTCTACCTGTCCGCTTTGCAAATACGAGATCATCGAGAGAGACGACACACCACCATCACCAACAAACCACGCGTCACAATCATGATATATTGAAAAGTCAGCATCTGTAGATTCTCCAGATTTGTATCAGGTCAGTGATACCAAAGTTTTTTTGTCCTTTGGTCTCAAATTTCATGGTGGAACAATGTCAGTACCCTTCTCTCCTGAAAACACAAATAGAGGTTGATGAAATTTGGGCTTCAGTTCCTGATTCTCTTGGTTTTTTTTATATAAATATTTTACCTTTTTTTTTTTTCCTGTCCCAAAGAAAAAAGTTGTGCCATAGATTGCACAGGAATGTACAGTTGAAATCATCCAAGGTTCTGTAAGGTCTTTTGTACAGATGCGGAATCTCTTCTTAAATAGGCCACAAAAAAAGAAGATGAATTTGTCAACCGACGTCTATCTGGATCTGTAACAATAAAAAGTACATTTGAGTAATGTGATGCTCTCTTATAGTTTCCCTTTGTAAGAGTAAAGGACCAAAACAGAGTTTTGTATTACCCAGTTACAGTTTCTATGTATTGAACTGGTAATTATGATGAAACAAATTTCATTTAGGTTAATTATCTTCTTGTTGATTTGTTATTACGGAACAATCTTGTGTCTGAACATTGTGAATTATATAATAAAATTCTCTGGACTTACCACGAGGGCTGCCCAGTTCCTCACAATGTGATCCAAAATTTGTATTTCAAATGACAATTTGAAGTAATTTTGTGTAAAATCAGGTATGTATGTTCAACCACGTGAAAATGGGGTTATTTTGGAAATATATTTTCAACAAAATTACAAAAAATGCCACTTGATTTCTTTTGAGATACACCTAATTGAGGAACTGGGTATTTCCTGCTTACCTACAAACACTAGCTTTCAGGTTGGAATAAATGATGTGATCATGTAACATAATTCACTATTTATACTATTGAAAAAAAAATGTAGGACCAGCTAGCTTTTAACACAAAAATCTTGCACAGAGCATTGTAGTGCGGATAAACTAATGTCTTCTAAGTGACTAACTATAAATAATCAGCAACCCGAAAAATTATGCAGCTGGTGCGAAATCATGAATTCCATCATCATCATCATCATCGTCGTCTCCTTCAAATATTGCCCATAGAGCATGATATTCATGGCCTTTGATACTGTTGTCTTCCATGAAAGCTTCGAGGGCATGTCTCATTGTGTTCTTCTTCGAACCAACTACTGCCGAAATAATTGACATGTTCTGTACTTTTAGAAGAGTAAAACAGGAAATGTAATGTCTCTTTTTTGTGATCTCAATACTAGAGTTGAATGTAATTTGATGATGTTTGAAAGGGGAGATGAGAGATGCTTATATAGATAATGGGGTGATTGGTAAAAAGTTGGAGTACATGTATACAGACAGACGCCACACGCTATATGCCATATTACACAAATGTGCTTGGTTCCAACACTGTCAAACACACTCTTAAAGATATTCTGGTGCAAGAATTTCTACTGTGTTTGTAACATTATGTCAACACTCAACATCCAATTGTGTTATCCTCTCATTGTCTCACAAACTATCAACCTATGGTGTATCATTGAAAGTGCATTTGCTCGTGTTTTGACATTTTTTTTCCTTATTCTAAAATTGAACTCTCTCTAGCATCTCTTTAAGTGATATTAGGTCACCAACAATGAGCAGCCAACCCCACTGGAAAATTTTAGAGTAACCTTGGTGGGGTAATTTTTTATTTTTTTTGTTGTTGTTGCAAGGTGGGGAACCTGATAAATTAGGCCCACTAGGGCGCCTCACCAAGGCAGGGGAGCCTGAAAACTATGCCCCTACCAAACAAGCGCCTCTTTAGCTCCCCTACCTTGGTGTTGGCATGATCTATTAGGCACCCCACCTCCAAAATAAAAAGCCGCACTGCGGTTGCTTTGACGGCTATTTCATCATTTTCTTGGTGGTGCTGGTTGTTCGTTAGTGGTGGTCTATTATCATTTAAATAGATGTACGGGAGAGGGTGTAGTTTTAAAATAAGGGCAAAATAGTCAAAATATAGATTTTAATAAGTAAAACGCGAACGATGTTTAATAATTCCATTTTCGAAATCCAACATGTTTAATACTTAATATGCAACACCAAGTTTGATCGAATGCTAGTATGTATACGTTCCATGAAATTGCCTTTTAAATTAAGTTAGGTTTTGCTGGAATTGTGTAAATAATGGTTTGGTTGAGTACAGTAGTAGCAACTAGCAACTCAGCACATTCAGAAACTATAACTTCGAGTTATTTACTAAAATCTGATACATCAAAGTCCTGCCTTCTAATTTCTCAACTTATAGATTAATTACTCTACTACAAAATTCTTGTTTATTTATTTTCAATTTCATTTTTCCTTTTTAAATCTCCAATACACTCTCACTTTTTAGTTATTCCCTTTACATTGGAATGTGAAAGATGCAAGTGATACTTACTCAAAGTGTGTAATGCCAAATGCTCAGCCTACGTGGCATCATATAGTCTAGTCATACATTAGATCATCAAATGACACCTCAGCAATACACCAGTTGCTAATCAAACATGGCTTAAGTGACCTTTGGCATGGATCAATAGCTAGTCCTGATGCAACAAACAAAAAATATTCCCCTCTTTTTTCATGTTTGGTAAAGTTGCTTTTTAAAAAAACATCTTGGTTTTAGACTCTTAGAGGATGCTTGGTATAAAAATTTTACGAGTTGGAAACGAATTCAACTTGTTTGGTGAATGTCACAAGTAACACATAACGTTTTCAATAGGTAATATAATAATCCCCCTAAAATGTTTCCCTTGTGAAACTTGTGGAAAAAAATCCCTTTCCTTCCCTTATTGTTTCCATTACATTTTTAAACCAAACAACTAATAAAGACACCATAAATTATTACCCTTTCTCCCTCTCAACAAAATCCTTCCCATTTCATTTATGATTATCATACCAAACACCCATTGGATTGTTCAATTTGAAGGTATATTGTCAAACTTGAATTATACTGTATGTCTTGAAATATATACTAACTTCACCGTAAAAAAAAAAAAAAGCTACCTTTCTAACATGTTAGATGTAACAGAAGGATATTATATATAATGTAATGACCCTGATTTTATTGGTATTTTTGCCGATAATTTTGAACTATTTATTTTATTTTATGTGAATAATTTCGATTTAATTCGAAATATGTATTTTCAGTTTTTATTATTTATGTTAATTATTATTTAATTAATTAGAATTTTTATTATTTAATTTTTCTAATTAATTATTTAATATTTTGGGCTAAATCGATTATTGCATGATTAGTCATGTAAAATATGTAAATTAGCCCAATGGATCACGAGAGCCCATTTTAGGCCCATTTGTACCCCTTGGCCGGTTTTTAGCAAGCATGGCAAGGCTTGCCACTTGCTTAGTTTTCACACTTAACCAACTTCTATAAATAGGAGTGGTTAGTGAGCCTTAGGATCATTTTGTTCATTTGCTATCCTAAAGCACTTGCCGTCAAGTTTAATCACCAAAATTTTCCCTCCACTTCCTCCTTTGCTTCACGCCATTATTGGGCAATTGAAACCCATCAATTGTTCATCATTTTTCCTAGCCCAAAACTTAAAGATTCAAAGTTCACTGATCTTTAAGTGTTCAAACACAATCCTAAACACATTCATTTCATTCAAGATCACTAGTTCGGTTCGGTTTTGGGGTCTTGTTCGAGTGGGTGCCGTGTGTGAAGCCGTGTGTGCACGTGTGGGGTTCGTGTGGTGTTCGTGCTCGTGGTTGTGCAGCAGGCCGTGTGGTGAAGTCGTGTGAGCAGTGGTTCGTGGTGCTCGTGCTGTGGTGCCGTGCTAGAAGACGTGGTGCTCGTGTGTGTGTGCCGTGTCCAGGGGCCGTGTTTGTCGTGTTTCCGGGCTGCATTCTTGTGTTGATTTTGTGTGTAATCCTCAATAAGGTAACATGCTTTCTCAACCTTTTTGGTATACTATGTTTATAGTATAGACTAAATGCATGTTTGGGTTGTTTGATGATGAATATCCATGATTTTATGTATGGTTTATATTCTGAATTTTTATGAGGATTATATGATGTTTTGGTAATGGTTTTCATGATTTTATGATTGATTATAAGTTGTTTTATGATCATGAATATTGTGTTAAAGTTTGATGAATTTTGGATAATTGGAAGGATGATTTCGTGTGAATTATTGATGGTGTTATGCGTGTGATGTTGTATGGGTTTGAATGAGTTCTTGATTGAGTTCTTGAATCTTGATTGAGTTCTTGATTGAAGATCTTGAATCTTGAATGATTTCTTTATGAGTTCTTTTTGAGTTGATTGAGTTCTTTAAGAGTTCTTGATGAGTCTTTATGAGTTCTTGATCGAATCTTGAAAGTTAAAGAAAGTTAAAGATTGAGTCTAAATTGATTAAAGAATGGAATTTAAATGATGGATTTTGGTTGGTTAGACTCAAGATCAAGGCGCAAAGGCAATCTTGAGTATAACTTCGATATTTTAACTAGTTATTTTCGAGAATCAAGGCGCAAAGGCAATTCTTGAAATTAATTTAGTTATGAATGAGTTGAATAAGTTGATAAAATGATTAATTAATAATTAGCTTGATTTCATTTCTAGACGCCCTAAACTTAGAGTAAGATTCTTTGTTTTTGGGTTAAGACGTTGCCCCTATTCCATCCGCGGTATTGGGATAGTTGGAGTCATACTATGTTATCCTTTGAATTTCCAGTAAGATTGGTTTCACGGGACATGGATTTCCAGTAAGATTGGTTTCATGGGGTTTGAGAGTAAGATTCTCAAATCCGAACATAGTAGAAAGTTCGATCGCGTAAGATGTGTTCGTACGAGCACAGTCCGGTCTAGAATATGAATGATTGCGCCAAAGTTAGCTGGTTAGGTTGTTTGAGTCGAGTACACGGTTTTGGGTTGTTCTCGTACTTTGATTATTGATGTTGATTATTTGGTTTATACTATGCTCATGTGTATTCCCATTAGGGTGAGCCAGTTATGTTACTCGCCACTGATGGTGGACTGTTGTTTATTTTTCAGGTACTTCTGATGACGATACTCTTGCTTAGCTTTGGGTTGGGCGAGTGACGTTTGATGTTTCTGTTATTTGATGTATTTTCTATTTCTGTCGTTTATGGATAGTATTGGTATATTGTATAGACTTTATACGTTATTGTTGGACTCTTTTATACGTTGTTTTTAGACTCTAACATGTGGTTGGAGTTACTCGTATTCTAGTATTTCTAATTTGACTTTTGGACTAGTATGTACAAACTTGTGGGTATTTGTACGTTTGTGGTTGATTAATAATAATTTCGAGGAATTAGTTTTAATTTCTTAAGCATTTGAGTTGTAGTTTATAACTATTCGACTCGTCGGTTTCTTCCGCGCCGATTTAAGCGAGTCGGGTCGTTACATATAAGGTCTAAAATATTCTCATTTATTGCATCTAATATGTTAGAGAGTTAGTAAAAATGATTTGTGTTAGATTTCATTTAACCTATGGTTAGTAAAAACAATCAAGTATGATATAAAGGAAAGTAATTAAAGAAAACCTTCAAGAGCTTCCAATTGTATAGATTATATGAGGTAAGGATAAGTTAATAATAACCCATGAAGAGTTTTCAATTATACAGACAGACATTATAAGATGCTAATACATTAGATTAAGACAAGTCTCATGTATTTGATTGAAATTTGAGATGTTTTGATTGATAGATAGCTAATGGTACTTTTTCTAGTTTCAGGCTTTGTGAATGAGGTGAAAAAGCTCTTCAAACCTCTTGCAAGCAGTTTCTGGCAAGCAAATGCAGATGAGCATGCCATCAGCATTAATCCCACCTTCTGGAAGAAAGACACAAACTTGAGGAGTTGGTGTCAAGTCAATAGGGCCAGCATAAGCTGGTCTTCCCCAACCAAAATCAGCTGATTCATATAGTAGAAACCTTGTCCATTGTGTTATTGTCAATTTGCCTCCAAATTCTAGCATTTTAGGCCTCCTAACCTCTACATAGTCCACTGTGGATCTCAAGTAATCCTCATTAACACTTAGCCTTGCTTTGTGGACCAAATCAGTTGTCTTAGGGAGTCTGCTATCGATAAGTTGTTCGACATTGCTTGAGGCACAAGCAACACACACCGCGTTCCCATAGAAGCCTTCCTTCAATGGCGGGTCTTTGAGCATGTGGCGGGTGTTGACAGTGAAGGTGAGGCGTAGTTGAAAGTCTAAGGGCTTCACATCTAGGGCTTTCACCCATGATCTCCACACATGAGCTGCCATTGCATCAAATGTTGAGTAATTAGTGCCTTGTTTTGTTTGTTGGGCCAAGGACTTGATTAGATCTTGAAACTCTTTAGTGACTTTGTAACATTTTTGTACCGATTTCACTTCCCAAAGAGATTTTGATAGGTTTGATCCGTCTATGATATTCATGAACTCGATATGGGGGTATTTTATGATTGGTGGATCACGTGGACGGAAAAATTCACGGTCCCAACATGGTTCAGGAGAAGCGACTAGAGACCCTACTCTTGTCGTGGTAGCCCAAGCATTGAAGAATTGCATAGCACCTATGCCATCACAAAGGCAATGGCACATTCTTAAACCAAGGCTAAATCCTCCACCACTGAAATAAGTTACTTGAGCTATCAGCAATGGCATGTCAATGATTTTATACGGCTCTTCGTTAGGGAATTTGTATATCAATGGTGCCCATGAAGGGTTAGGCATCGACAAATCTCCTAACTCGTTCAAGCCCATGGATGAATGGGCCTCAACCATAAGTACCCCTTGATTAGGCCCAAAAAAGATTTGCAGTTTTCCGTTATCAGTTTCTCTGATCCTCCCGGAGAAAGGATAGTAAGGGACTAAAACAAGCGCAAGTGCAACACGCAACTTTTCTACCACATGTTGGCTCATGGACGGAGTTGAGTGGTAAAAATACATCGTAGGAGTAAGAACGCGACAACCAATCATGTCGTCCAAATTCGATAGATAGAGTGTGTCGCCATGCTTGACCGGGATTGGGCCAGCCGGGAGGACTACCTCTCTATGTTTAATAGTCACAGGGATGGATAATTGAGGAAATTGTGTCTCTTCCATCAAGGAAGCCATGATTATGCACACAAATTAGCAATGCAATTAGTTGAGCTTGTGTTTATAACAAGGATGTGAAGGAAAAATCTTCGGCAATGCATGAAAAAGAGGTTGGAGACTAAAATAAAGAGGGACAGTTGCAAATGAACATCTTCATGACATAAGACAAAAACTAAATTAATACACTATCATACAAATACTTCACTTCAAAGTTTAGATGCCCAAAATATCTATTGGATCTTTGAACATGATATAATGCATGATCATAGGTGGTTGAACATAAAAAGATGGGAAATTCCCAGTGGTATACCCGAGCTTTTTCGAAATCTCACTGGTATACCCGAGTTTATTTTAATCCCAGTGGTATACCTAAAATTATGTCTAATTCCCATCCGTTACATTTAGAAGGTATATTCCGTTAAATGTAATGGAATATACCTATTTTAAGGTTAGATTTAAATTTGGTTAACAATTTTTTCAATTTTCTTTAAAAAAAATAAAATTTAAAACTAGTAATATATTAAATTAATGGGTTTTGCAAAAAATTATCCGATTGCCCCCAATTCGCGTTTCTAATTCGCATCGATTTGCGCGTATTGATCTACGTGAAAAAAATATTCCGCTCTTGATTTTACGGGTCATTTTTATCCTTACGGGATCCGATTTGAGGTCGGATTTTGCAAAAATGATCCGATTGCCCCCAATTTGCGTTCCCAATTCAACTCGTTTTGTGCGCATTGATCTATGTGAAAAAATAGTTCGCTGAAGGTTTTACGAGTCATTTTTACCCTTATGGGATCCGATTTGAGGTCGGATTTTGCAAAAAATGATCCGATTGCCCCCCAATTTGCGTTCCCGATTCGCCTCGTTTTGCGTGCATTGATTTATGTGAAAAAATAGTCCGCTCTAAGTTTTATGGGTCATTTTTATACTTAAGGGTTCCGATTTGAGGTCGGATTCTACAAAAAATGATCCGATTGCCCCCAATTTGCGTTCCCAATTCGACTCGTTTTGTGCGCATTGATTTATGTGAAAAAATAGTTTGCTGAAGGTTTTACGAGTCATTTTTACCTTTATGGGGTCCGATTTGAGGTCGGATTTTGCAAAAAATGATCCGATTGCCCCCCAATTTGCATTCCCGATTCGCCTCGTTTTGCGTGCATTGATTTATGTGAAAAAAATAGTCCGCTCTAGGTTTTATGGGTCATTTTTATCCTTAAGGGTTCCGATTTGAGGTCGGATTTTACAAAAAATGATCTGATTGCCCCCAATTTGTGGTTGTTTTTCCTTTATTTATTTATTTATTTATTTATTTATTTTCAATTTATTAACCATGGTTAGTGTTTTTAACAATTTGTAACCAAAAAGGTTACTTTTGGGAATTGTGTTTAACATTAGGTACACCTCTGGGATTAAAAAAAACTCGGGTATAACAGTGGGATTTCCAAAAAGTTCGGGTATACCACTGAAAATTTCCCTAAAAAGATTGAGGTTCCTTATCCATCAACTCTTATTTTTATCATAAATCTTTCATTGTTCATGTGTGCAACACCATAAACTAAGTTAGCAACAACAGAAAAATCAAAATCCTTTAGTGATAAAAGACAAGAATTTAATTCAGTTCACCTCAACATAAAACATCTAAGTCATGTTTTCTGATTTCTCAACGTGTAAATTAATTATCCAATTAAAAAATCTTGTTTATTTATTTATTTTCAATTTCATTTTTTCCTTGTAAATTTCTAAGACACACTCACTTTTACTTTTGAATGTTTGAAAATCCAAATTGAGTCAATAGACATACCTGAGGCACAAGGCCTGGATGTGAAAGATGCAAGTGATACTTTTACACAGATGTGTATTGCCAAATGCTCACCCTACTTGGCATCTCGCATGGGTGTCAAATAAATTAAGCTAATTAACTAATTTAAGGATCTCATTAAAAAAAACATACTTCATCCGCTTCATATTAGTTGCAACGTTGCCAATTTGAGCACTATTTATAATCACTCTTATAATTCACTTTTATGTTGTATGTGGTTCTCTTTTAAATCTTTTCAATGTGTATTTTATTGTAATCTAATTTTTATAATTTTTGCTAAATCAGAATTAAAGATATTACAAATACAAATTATACATTGACAAGCGTAAAAAATGGAATGTTGCAACTAATATGGAGCGGAGTAAATATTAATTAGAGGATTGCTTTCAACATACGTAGGATATTTGTTGAATGATGAACTGTAATTTAGTGATACCCTTATATGCCGATCATTTTGATTGAGTATGTAGAAAAACATTATGAAGATTTTGACATAGAATTTGAAGATGCAAGTCATTTGGTGACTTTTTTGAGGCAATACAATGAATTACAACAATGTATTTAATAGAGACCAGTTCACAAATTTGGAGCCAAAACATTTCCATTTTCCATTTCTAATAATCCAATAACAAGGCATTAACAAATTTGGAGCCAAAACATTTCCATTTCTAAGAATTCATTTGCAAAGGAAGCAAATTACAGAGGAAGAGTGGGAACCTCTCACAAGATCCAAGACATTCAACAATGTCAAAGCATTAACAAATTAATAATCCAATAACAAAACAATTTTACTAATTGAAAACACAACTTATTATAAACATCTTAGGAGTTGGTTGTACCATTTCAGCTAGCAAAGTGAAGAAACTGGGGTAGAGTTATCAAAATTTGTTCCAACATGTTGAATAACAAACCCATAAATCTTCCTCTTTAGTCGTTCGATTTTATCAGTTAAGACATCATCCCTTTTCTTGGCAACAAGATCCAACCAGTCATTGATCCTCTTCAACTGTGACAAAATGGCAGCAATTGAACCACATTCGACAGGCACTTTCTGAGTACCATTACTACTAAAAACTCGAAACCCAGCTTCCAATGAATCTTCCACAAACTTAAGAAACCACATCTCCATCTCGGATTTCAAAGCCATGGCTAATTGTAAGCTCTCTTTCATGCCAAGGCCTCTTGTCCAAGTCTCTTTTCGGGGTGATTCTGTAGTACAGGCTGAGTTAGCCTTAGAGCTGTTTTTCGTTGCACTGCCTGTAGAATGGCGTTTTGATGAGCTTTTTGGGAGTAAAGGTAGAGTAGGCTCGGTGTTTTGGCCGGTGAGAAGAGTAACAACAGCAAGGTCAGTGGAAAGAGCGGCTTCAACCCAAGCAGAAGCTGATTTGGACTGCTCTGTAGGAGGGGCTGCATCAGGTGATTCGGAGCAATGGCTGGAGGAAACTGACTCGGCTGTGGCAGCTGATCGCGAGGCGTTGTCATAGATAGACAGAAATCTGTCTATTGTTGGTAAAGGGTTTCCTGCTTTTGATGTGGAGCAAAGATCTGCAAACATGCTGTATGACAACAAATCAAGGGGATTATGTTGTTAATGCCTCACATTCAAGCAAAGATCAACAACTACATGCAAAACTTTTTGTTAGAAAGCACCTGTAAAGTGTACTAGCAGTTTGGGACATAACACTAATAAAAAAGAAAACTTAAAGGCGGGAAATACCTAGTTTCTCAATTTTGGTATCTATTGTAAAAAACAAGAAGCCAAATGACATTTTTTGTACTTTTGTTGAAAATATATTTCCAAAAAACCCTAGTTTTCATGGTAGGACATGTATAAAGCATACACGTGATTTTACTCAAAATTACACCAAAATGCCGTTTGAAATATAAAATGTCTATCTCATTTTGATTAACTGGGCAACCCTCATATAAGGAACCAAAATCAACTTCTAAGGTGGAAACAACATTCCAACTGAGTTGTACCATTTATTTGCTTCTAATTCAACCTAAAATTGGGGAAACAAACCGGGCTCAAATCATTGGAATATGAATTTTCCACTGAAAAAGTTCAATTTGGTGCCTCAACAAAACATCAATTTTATAAATGCAAAAAAAATTAATTCATTAAGGTGCTATGTCACAAAATGCTATGAAGTGCATTTTTGTAGATGCTTTTTATCAAAAAATTCACTAAATGCATCATATATAAACCCCTGCAAAGTGCAAATGATAAACAACTAACCTTAAGCTCCTGACAATGGACTCAGTAGCCAGAGCCTCTTGTAAAGCTTCAGCAGCAGCAGTAGCAGCAGCAGCTCGCCTTTGGATCGCATCCTATAACCATTACAAACATACACAGAACTCAGAATTTGAATTTGAGATGCATAATAACTTGCAATAAAATGCCTGTATGTGGTTCTCTAATCTTAAATTATGACTACCTTCCCAAGCTTTGTGAGGTTAGATGATACAGTGTCTAATGGTATGCTACCATCAGTCCATTTCTTGTCATGAACTGTGATTGCAGCAGCCAAAGCAGACGGCTTGTCTGCCACCGAGCAATCTTCAGGGGCGGGGGATGATTTTGGTTTTGCATCAGTAGAAGAATCATCTTTTGATTCATGACTATTTGCATCACTTAGATGGCGAGACAAAGCAGCCTGCAATAACATGGAGATTTGCAATCTAGTTAATTAGGTACTTCTAGTCTAGCATGAAAGATCATTAATGTTTCAACGAAAATTAAATAGATGATTTTGCAACTTACAACTATTTAAGTTTATTTTTGCAATTTACAATGCCTTGTCAAAAAAAAAAAAAAAAACTTCATTATGTAATGAAATTACAGCCATAAGTCACTTTTACAAACTAATAACAAAGTGTAAGTGTGTAAACTAACATCCCTGATTATTGTTTTTAAGGATTTTTATAGCATCACACTTTGACTAAGATTGATTGAATTGATCAAAAGTTGAGATTTACTAGTAATTTAATTACATAATGGAATTAATTGGTCGTAATTTGCAAAATGGCATTTTTTTTGCTGCAATGTTTAAGAGAAAAAATCTATTGAAGAATGAAGATGACAAGATTGAAGTGTATATACTGGAGTTTGGCCATTAGAAGCATGATAATACTAATCATAATGGAAAATTCAAAAAAAAAAAAAAAAAAAATCAAATTGCTTCACAATTTCATTAATTCATTTATAATGTCAGCATTACATAGGAGAGCTTTAGCTCTTCAAATTCATTAGAAGGCTGTTGCTTCAACTTTACAGGGGAATTGCTCTGAATTCAATCCAATTAGTCCAATACAGTGTAAGATAGCCACATTTTCAGGAAAATAGCTACTCTTACTAAAAGCTCAAATAGCATGAATAGTATTGTTAATAACAACAATTCATTTTGTACATTCTTACTTAGTATTCTTAAAATAATTTTGGATCAATTTGTTAGTTTACACCATTAAATTGTTGTCATTGATGTGTTACTATAAATTTTTTAAAATTATGCATAAACCTTTAGAATGATTGATATTTGGTGAGAAGTGTTACCCACTTTGAGTGATCATCACAAAAACAATCAGTTCATGAAATATAGGAGTAATTCACAGTACAAAACACCAAATTCAAACTTAAAAACCCAAATATTAATCAATCAAAAACAGAAATTACCAATACCTGAGTCCTAATAATAGCTTGCAAATCAGGTTTACTCTTCACACTTCCACTACTCTTCTCCTTCAAATCACCTCCTTCACCCCAACTCTTCCTTCCACCACCACCACCACTTCCACTCTTCGCAGAATTCCCCTCAGAAATCTTCATACTCCCAATTCCACTAACAACTCCACTACCAAACACCTTCTTCTTATTCCCTGAACTCCCTCCACCACCAGATAACCTTCTCGCCGGAGACAAAGACATCCTCCGACCACCCGGTGACCCGGCCCTTCTCGCCGCTGATGGAGACGGCTGACGATACCTCGACGGCACCACAATAGCCGCCTCCCGTGCCGTCTTCCGCCCTTCCTCCGCCTTCGCCGCCGCCAAGCTCGGCACCACACATTTTGACGGCGTCGGTGACGCCGACCTCTTTACCTTGGTCGCCGGCGATGGCTCCCTTTCTTTCTCCTTTGTCTTTTCCTTTTCCTTCTCTCTCCTACCTACAGAACTTGCCCTCTTTGTTGTTGCTGGAGAACTAAACCTCTTAGGGGTAACCCCAACGTTTTCCTTATTCTCCTCTTTCTTCTTCTGAAGCAGTGACAAAATAGGATCAATTGAATCGTTTGAATCAGAAACGGGTTGAATGACAAAGTCGGATCTCTCCTTCCAGACTCGGATAGTCAGAGGCTCCGGCGACCCGATAAACGGGTGCCGCCCGGAAACAGGGCGGATTCCGGTAGCTAAAGGCAGAGGAAATGATGGGTCGAAGATAAATCGGTCGAGGTACAGGAATTGACCCAATTGAATACGGTTTGAAAGGATGAGATCAGTGTCACGTTCAGAGAGTGAGACATAGGTTGAGTTTTTGGAATCAGAGATTTGCAGAAGAAAGCCATTGTTAGGCCAAAGATCGAGGTTGTTGTTGTTGTTGTTAGTGGTGGTGGTGGTGGTGGAAGAAAGAGAGTTTGAAGATAATGTAGGGAGAATACCAATGACTTGAAGAAGTGCAGAACGATGTTCACCAGTAGGTTTGATGTTGGTGTTCATGGATTGAAGGAGTTTAAGGAGAATTCCTGGGTTTAATGTCGCCATTGTTGAGTGTGAAGTGAAGAAGGAGAGAAGATTTGAGGAGTAAGAAGTAGAAGGGGGGAGGTTAATGGAGGTTGTGGAGTTTAATTTTTTTGAATTTGAGGAAGGAGAGAGAAGAAACGGGTGTCCCGCTTTTTTAGGTAGGGCCAGGGGTGTGATTTTGAATTTTGGAAAGTTAACGTTCAAGGACCGTTATGTTTGATATGCTGTTCTTGTTCAATGCTCTTATCGTTTGGGAAGCGAGGCGTTACCTGTTTTTAGGCTAAAATTATTACCAACATGATGAACCAAAATGATTTCCACTTTTGAATTTTGATTGTAAATGATATCGGTCTAAATGTGGGTAAGAAAACTATTTGACCAACTGTTATCAAATCTGTTTTTGACCGAATTTTTAGTGACCGAATACTAATCGCTACCGAACCCGAATTATACTGAAACCGTTTTCAACCGCTTTTACGCATACAATTTTAAACGGGTTTGGTACCGATTTCCACTTTTGAATTTTGATTGTAAATGTAAATGATATTCGTTCGGGCGTTTATTACTTGTTACATTCCCTAAAAAGATGCACTGTTCATTTTTTAACTTTGACTATTTTTAATTTTACTTACACGAAGAATCTTTATTATAATAAGCCAAGGGGAGCTATGGTATCCCCCTCAAAAAGTCCATCTTACCCCTCAAAACTTTCTAAAATCTCAATTTTTATCGCTCCTAATTATTAAATGAATTTATTACAATTTTCGAAATTTTAAAAATGAAAATAGTACAAAATATAAAATTCGAAAAAATAAAACAAATATACCAAAATTAATATATTTAAATTCTCTATAAATAAACATCCATATTGATATATTTTATCAAATAAAAATTTTACATTTTGATTATCGTAAAAATTTGGTAGCGGTCAATAGAATATGGTAAATAAATTTGATTTTTCAATTTTTCTAACAAATAACTTTTTTTTTTGTTTAAACAGATTAATAGTTATATTTAAAATAACATCGCACGCAAAACGTGCATAAAAGGCTAGTAATTTTATAGATCAACTGAAAATATTTTAAACATTTTAAATTTCACTATAAAAACATTTCTATATTCAAGTTAAAGTTGTGTGGGTGTGTCACTACTCTATTAATTTTACCATGGCTTGGCCATGGTAAAATATGTTTTGGAAAATGCTCTACACATTTTTTATTGCTGGTTGCTTGTATTTATATTTTTTTAAGAAGATTAAAATTTGAGAAGAGTGTAAAGACAATAACATTTTTTTTAAAAAAAATTACTTCTTTCGTAACAGTTTATGATCAACGCTTTGGCATAAAGTAAAATAGAAAGGTCAAAATATTATACATAACCTATTACGGAGGCAATATATTGTAAGGATTTTTTTTTTGATGGAATATATTTTAAGGAACTAAACTCGTAAATATTTATCACACAATTTTCATGTGTTTTAGGAAACATTTTCATAACAACCACTTCAGGATTTTTATGGATGCCAAACTCTTTTTTTTTAAGCTACTGTAACAACCCTGAATTTTCCGATATGGAAATAATACATATCACCTGAAATAAAACTCAGAAAATCTCAAGGTTGTTATGCCGCGATAACTAATTATAGTCACCGCAAGGCTAGTGGTTCTACCTGTAAACTAATAATTAAAAGATTAATTAACTAACTATTACAGTCCAACAAAGTAAACCAAAAAATAAAAAAAAAAATAAAATAAAATAAAATTATTACAACCCAAATTAAATTCTAATTATAATTAATTGACAGCGGAAGCCTTAATAAAGTCGAAAATCTAAAAGGAAATGATCGCACTCCTTAACCCGACAAGCCGGTCACCATCAAGCCCCTGCACATTGATCATTGTAATATCAGCCAAAGGCTGAGCAAGATTTCCTACTTTAAATAAACAAAACTAACCAATGTGCATGCAAGACATATAGGAATATCTTGCAAATCCATTTCAATGCTGTACAGGGTTAAATAATCAATATAAATAAACTTTAGATCAAGCCAGAATTTACTTTCGAACAGACTTGTATCAAACTTTCTTTCTTTCTAAAACTTTATATGATCAATACAATAATAATAATTTCGAAACCTTGTGAGTAGGAAGCAACATTACTGAAAAGGTCTAGTGAGCTAGCTAGGCTCACCAGAAAAGAACACCAAAGCCCCTAGTATGCATACCCCTTACATGAGACGCTGTTAACTCAAGAAGGAAGACAATTGGCAAGAGTATTGATCAACATACCCCCGACTACTAAATATAATGGTTGAGACGAATGTTAGCTCAACATGCTTCCAACTCGGAGAATACCGCTTACCGGAAAACCCCAAACTTTAGAAATATGAAAACACTTAAAATTTGGAAAAAACTTGCTCATGCTCAAAATAAATCTCGAACTAAATAATGTAGAGGAACTTCCTCTTGATAAAATAAATCTCAAACTAAATAATATAGAGAAACTTCCTCTTGATAAAATAAATCTTAAACTAGTCTCATTGAGGAACTTCCTCCGAATAATATAAATCTTCAAATTTTCATAACTTCTTCAAAATAAAACTTTAATAATAATATTTTCAATTCAAATAATCAAGCTTTATAAAAGGGTTTCACAATGTAGGTTCTCAAAACAAATCCAACAGTATCGATCAAATACATATAAAATAACTGTACAGGTTTAGTAAGAAATCTTATCTTGCCAGCAACAAAATGTAAATCAACCTCAAATGTCAAGTCAAAAAGGTTCCTCTACAAATCAACTAAAACATGACATAATCCAATTTCCCCAATTCAATTACTCATAAACCCTAACTTAACAAAACCCTCAACTAAAACAACGATAAAACAAACAAATTTGAAACAAAACTTTAGATCACAACATACTTGAATAAAGGAGGTAAAATTACTCAACAAAACTAAAAATTATGCTCTTGAAATCTGATTTTTTTTTTTTTTAACCCAAACCCTAGGGTTCCAAACTCAAGGTTATCCTCAATCACTAACAAAACTAGGAAGAGATGTAGTAGATGGATGAAGAATATGGGTGATTAAAATTGGAGTGGTAATCTAAAAAGAGAAAGAAAATAAATTAAATAAAAAAAAAGAAGAAGAAAGGGAACGAACCTTGCTGAGTTGCTGTAGTGTTGTGGGCTGCGGGTAGTGAGGAGTGGAAGAGCAAGTTTTAAAAGAAAGCTTAATTTGTAAAGACTTTAAGTTTAGTTCCCCACTTCCCCTGTTTCACGTTTTTGTTTGTTTTTTTTTTTTTTGTTTTATATATATATATATATATTCTTTTTATTTTACTTATTTAACTTCCTTACCACTTAGGGAACTAATTAGAGCTCTAATAACTATTGGTCACTTCTAAAGTTAAAATGAGAAATAATATTTTTAATAAAAGGAGATATAAAATTAATTTCGTAAAATTATTTAATGTAATAATAGCTAAATAAATGATATAAAAATACGGGGTGTTACAGCTACCGATCAGGATTTTCTTCAAGTGGAATATATCTTGATTCCTCTTACTCCAAAAAAAAAAAAGAAGAAGAAGAACCACTTCAGGAGGTGTATTTAAATGTTTATATATATCCTTGAGGGATACATATAATATTACTTTTATTTTTAAAAAAAAAATAAAAAAATAATTAGGATTTAAGATCATAAAATTAGCTAAATCCAATGAGGAAGAATAATATTTATACACTAATTGTATGTGGTCTTTACAAGATTTTGAAAAAAAAATGATTTGGGATGCACAAAAAAAAGGCGGATTTTTAGAAAGCCAATATAAAAAAATATTGTGCAACTGAGGGCCACATAAACTGAGGGCCACAATATAAAAAAATATTGTGCAAAAGTGATTGTAATTATTGGCTGTTGACTTTAGAGTAGCTATTATCTGCCAGTTAGTAGCTATTGGTTATCAGTTGTCAAGATAGTTGTACAAAATACGAGTGTTAGACAAAATTAGTGGTTGAAAGTTGAAACTAAAAAAATCATTGAATTAATAAAATATTCATAAGAATCTTAATTACAGCATATATAGTTTTTACCTATCTATCTATCTATCTATCTATCTATTCTATACTACTAAAACTCTAACCACTATTTCCCTTCCACTTTCTTTTTTTCCTTCCTAATCTAACTTTTCTACCTCTCTCTATATTTAATATCATAATTAATACCCTAATAAATAAATAAAATCTCAAATACATATCTTTTAAAACTTAAATAATATTATAACAAAAAAAACTTTGACATAATAATTGACAAACATTTACATAAAAAAAGTTAATTTTTCTTTTTATTTGAAATTACTCATTTTTTGTTTATTTAATTTGCGCAATTTCCTTTTTTGGATTGTTTTTAATTTAATTTGTTAACTTCCTACATTATCTAACTATAGTAAAATTTTATTTTTTTATATTTACTTTATCATCTTCTTTCTCTAACTTTTTTTGCACAACTTATTTATGATTTTCCCTTTTTCTATTACTCTATTAGTTTATTGGTATTGATGAAAACACAAATGAGCACATATAAAAGAATGGGGTGTATTTTATTATAATTTTTTTATCTCTACTAATCTTTTATACTACCTCTGTGTCGCAATACTTGCTACATAAGTATGCGCTATAGACCCGTAGGCGAAAATGGATTTAAAGAGAGATAATGAAAAATGAATAATTAATGGGACCATTACAAATTAAAACTAAAGTTTTTTTTATAAAAAAAAAACACACGAGTAATTTTTCACTAAATTAATATAGTAAAAAATATTTGTTGCAAGTATCATGTTACAACTTAAAATTGAAAAAGTTGCAAGTATTACGATACGAAACTAGAACTAACATAGTAACCACAAAAAAAACTTTCCTAAGCCTGGATTATCCATCCCAACATATCAATACTTCTATTCAGTAACGTATATCAGTAATTTTATACTAATATAGTAACTACTAAAAAATATTTCCTAATATTAATTAAAACCGAGCATATTTGCTCGGATATTATCTAGTATTACAACAATTTAGGGTGAATTTAGCGCAAGCTTTACCAGTAGTCATTATTCGTTAGCTGGTGGAGAGTGTGGAGTAGGTGAAATCATAATTTGATTTGATGCATCATTTTATTTTTTTTTTTCTAAATTAAACCAACTTGTAAAATTTTCAACTCTTTCCAATAACGATAATCCCTCCATATTGTATCATATTTGTATTATCAACTATTTGGATTATTAAAAGTATGACTATGTTTTAATTTTCAACTTTCATTTTTGCGTCTTACATACCATTCATTTTTCTTAAATGCCAAAACAAATTTTACATAAGATGCAACTGTCCTCATCGGTCCACCCTAAACTTCCCTCTTTGTGACTCAATGATGAAGCCATCTAATGTAATCTTCAACGTGGTCTTCTTCAGTGCTCGTCTTCTTCCACGTTGTCTTCAACGGCCATTTTGCCAATTGGTGATAGTGCTCTTATAAAACCATGTAAGGCTATAAATTAAAAGTAATCAAAATTCCAACATCATTTTTAAATCAATGAAAGGAGTAGACATTTACTAGTTGATTACAACAAAATTAGACAGTATAATATCATATTATATTGTAATACACATGTTAGGAATTCAATTCAAATAGCTATAAATCAAAGCCTTATAATCTCTATTATATAAGCCAAGGGGAGCCATGATGTCCCTCCTCGAAAAATCCATATTACCCCCTCAAAATTTTTTAAAATCTCAATTTACATCACTCCTAATTATTAAGGAAATTTATTACAATTTTTGTACTTATTAAAATGAAAATAGTACAAAATATAAAATTCTAAAAAATAAAAAAAAATACCAAAATTCATATTTTTAAATTCTCTATAAATAGACATCCATATTGATATATTTCATCAAATAAAAATTTTGCATTTTGATTATCGTAAAAATTTGGTAGCCAATTAAATATGGCAAAATAAATTAAACATTTTCTTTTGTTCATTGTTGTGGGATGACTGAATGAGAAGGAAAAAATTTTGTTTCTGATTATATGAATGAGTGTGAATTTTACAGATTTTTCAATTTTTCAAATAATTAACCTTTATTTTATTTTGTTTAGACAAATTAATATATGTATTTAAAATATCATCGCACGCAAAGCGTGCATAGAAGGCTAGTTATTATATAGGCCAAGGGGGAAGCCATGATGTCCCCCTCGAAATGTCCATCTTACCCCTCTATACTTTTTAAAATCTCAATTTATATTACCCCTAATTATTAAGGAAAATTATTATAATTTTTGAACTTTTTCAAATGAAAATAGTACAAAATATAAAATTCGAAAAAATAAAACAAAAATATCAGAATTAAATTTTTTTAATTCTCTATAAAAACACACCCATATTGATATATTTCAAAAATAAAAATTTTACATTATAATTATAATTATCGTAGAAATTTGGTAACCAATAGAATATGATAAATAAAACTTTTCTTTCGTTTATTATTATGGGATGACCGAACGAAAGTGAATTTTTTTTTATATATACAATAAAATTTGTTTAGTCATATTAATAAATTTATTTAAAATAACATCGCATGCAAAGCGTGCATAGAAGGCTAGTAATTATTAACCGAAGGCCTTCGTAAAACATAACTAATCTTTGCATAATTTCTCATTTTGCTACATAAACACACCATCATCACAATAATGACTAGAATTAGGGCTATCATTAGTGATCCAGTCCATGTATTTATGGCTAAAATAAGAATTTCATAAAAACACAAATGGAGGAATAGGGCAAATCAAATAAACTTAAAAAGGAAAGACAGCTAATAGTGCGATTGATTCATCTAAAATTTTCTGATCTAATTCGATTTTTTCTGATTGTAGTTATTATTATAGTTATAATTTTTCTGCTATGATCTGGAATTTTCGAATTGATCTGATTTTTTTAAAAATAAGCACATAAGTGTTTATTTAAGTTGAATGAAACACATCAATGCCCATTTTTATACGTGTGTTGATGTCTATTGACTAATCAAATACCCATCTTAGTGCATCAATATACGAGTCATTCTCAGATAGTTTGACATAATACTCCCTCCGTAACATATTAATGGCAACGATTTGACATAAAATAATGTCAAATCGTTGCCATTAATATGTTACGGAGGGAGTAGTTTTTTTGCTTAAAAATATTGAGCATAAAACAATAACCTTGTACTCCCTCTGTCCCAATTTACTTGCTACATTCTATTTTTCACATCTTCCGAGACACAACTTTAAATAAAAATATCTTTAACTATATATATTAAAAAATTATATATTTGAAAAGTAAATGTTGAGACGAATTAAACTAGATCCATCATGACTATGTTTTTTCTTACGTATATTAAATTAAATAAAGTCAAAATTCACATGTGAACAATGCCCAAAGTCAAACTGGGGCAAGTAAATTGTGACAGAGGGAGTATATAAAACATTACTAGTTATGTGAAAAATCAAAGATTTAAAGTAAAAAAATTATGTCAGACCACCTTATAGAAAATATTATACAAATGTGGGTTGCTAAACGTCGCCCCCATATTACTTAAAATCGCCCACAACCAAAAGTAAAAAGACAAAATTGCCCTTGATTTAAAATTACACTACAACAACTTAGATTAAATATACAACGACGTCGGACACCACGCCATGACCTCGACCACCTCCGCCGCCACCACCACCACTACCATGGTGGTTGTTAATTTTTTTTTAATAAGGGGAGGGGCGTCCAGATCAGACGCCCCGACCATGATAGAGGCGTCTGGACGCCCCAACAATATACAATGACGTCGGACACCACGCCATGACCTCGACCATCACCACCGCCACCACCAACACCATGGTGGTGGTGGTTATCAGACGCCCCTACCATGGTTGGGGTGTCTGATTTGGACGCCTCTACCATAGTTGGGGCATCTGATCTAGGCAATTTTGTCTTTTTACTTTTTATAGTGGGCGATTTTAAGTAATATGTGGGCGACGTTTAACAAGTCCCTATACAAATACATACAGAAAATCACACTTTATCACATAATCAATATTGGAATTAGAGCAGCAGTTATCCAAGCGTCTCAGACTGCCAATAACTTGATGTGATGAGAAGTTGTATTCATGTGTATGATGTGATCACAAAAATCGGACATAACAGAAATACAGAGCAAAGAGAGCCTTGTAATCTAGAAAAAAAAAAACCTTTGATAATTTTTACAACATATAATGAGATATTACACTGTTTTGCCACAAAAAAATTACCTATTTCAACACATCAGCTTAGCCACACACTTTCCTCTTCTTCCCTTAAACCCTTGCCCCAAAAAATAGGAACATAAAAAAATAAAAAAGAAAGAATGCAATCTGAAATGAGGACAAGCCCAAAATCTACAATAGCATCTTCCTTTATTACCTTTTTTTCATTTAAAATTTTACTCAACGTATACACTCCGCCAAAAGGTTTTTGAATCACATTTATGCAACGAAAAATAGAAAGAACATCAGAAATACAATCAATACAAAGAATATCTTGATCATCAGCCATCTGTTTGAGGATATACTGCTAAGATACCTAGTCAACTGGTTCTGCGCTCCTTCAACATTTGAAAGTGTTTCCTCCATGTTCTCGTCGATTCTGCAATAGCACAGAATCCAGATCAGCTCATATTATCAAATTTATGTTGGATAAGTGTGTCAATTTTGGCAGGCAATTGTGTGATGACACCTTACAGGAATATGATATTGATATGGTGATCTCTCTCTCTCTATTTTGCACAATAAACAAATGGTACTGCTAAGAGCTAGCATTAGTGAGAGGGGCATTTTAGACAATGCACAATAAGTTGTTTCTAGCAGCTTAAGGATAATCTAGAGAGTGTCTTGGACATATATATAGCGGTTATCAGGAAGGATGTTATGCTGAATGTATTTTAAGAGTGAACAAGACACTTGAGAGAATCAAGCCTCTCGAATGCTTGATAATTATCTTAGTGTTTAGTTCAGCACTTCAGCTAATCAATCATAATCATCTTCCATTAATCAACACTTGCATATCTTAATCTGTATTTTGTCATTTAGAGTTCTGGTCAGCTATGTCAGTTCCTATAAGTTACAAATAAGATGTATTCATATTAAAAAAAACTTCAGGTTTGCTTGTCGAGATCTTGAATGGGTTTAACGTATTGCTTCACTATGTTAACACCATTGTTTGTTTTTGTTTTCAACCATATTAAAGTGATGTCCTTAATTATGAGAAAAGGGGATTGATGAAGAAAATATATAGTAAGATTGAATAAGCAACAACTAGCTAAAGCATCAGGAGCCGATGAGTGACTCAATGCTGTAGATGTTAAAAAAAAAGTTCAGAATCAACTATAGAGAATTAGAGATATACCAATCATTAGCACAAAGAAAAGCAAAATTTTGGTATCAATCAAAAATTTAAAACAATCATTTAAAAATATGTTGGCAACAGGTTGCAAACCTGATTGCAATCTCTCCTTGCTGTGATACCATCGTTGCCAGTTGAGTAAATATATTACTCAGTTCATGAATGGTAGATTCCACATTTTGGAGAGCCTCAGCTCTGCTCTGCATGTAAGTGTCCTGTAGTGGAACCATTTGTTGCTGTTGTTGATTCTGTTGTTGAAGCAGTGGCTGAGATTCCCCATCTGCCGGTTTTCTGCAAAAAGGAGAAGAGATGAAGCCATAACTTTATATTTACTCAGTTTTTTTTAGATGCAACAATTTCCTATGGGAATTTCCAATTACTTGCAATAAAATTTTCATTTCCTCTTTTGGTAAACATTTGACAACAATTTTACAGTATTACCCATAATTTAATAGATTTTAAGAAATAAACACCACCTTCCCTCTACATCTCATAATTAACACCAACCTACCTTCAATATCAGACTAAAACACCCCTCATCCACCCAACATCACCCACCTTTCTTCAACAAATCACCCCCCACTGACAACCATATTCAACAACCAAACCACCACCATCAATTTGACAACTATACCACCCTCAACACCAATTTCGACAACTATACCACCCCCAAGTCCCCAACACCAATTTCGACAACCATACCGAACAAACCACCACCCACAAACAACCATTTTCGACAACCAGACCACCACCACAACCATCAATCTCAACAAACAGATCACCACCACCATCCATTTCGACAGCAATATGTAATGACTCAAATATTAGGATGAGTGTAATTTAGGAATTTTATAATAATTCACATGTTAGATGATTCTAGAATAGTACCTAGGGTCTTTATATATATAGGACTAAGGAGAAAGAGAATCATCTAACATGTGAATTATTATAAAATTCCTAAATTACCCTCATCCTAATATTTGAGTCATTACACAATACCGTCATCACAACCAATTGCGACAACCATACCGCCATCACCATCAATTCCAACAAACTCCTCTTCGACCAGCAGACATCATTTTTGAATGGGGTCTTGTACTGTTGTGGTTTTCGAATGGGGTTAGAGTTTCTTGGGGGTTTGGAATGGGTTTAGGGTTTGAAAAGGGTGGTGGTTTTTAAATGGGGTTAGGGTTTCAAATGGGTTTAAAATTTCACATGGATTGATGTTCACTTCTACATAAACCTATATCTAAGGAAATTTTACTGACATCCCTGAAACTCTGACCAAGGAACATCAAAAAATTCTTCTACAGTTTTTAAGGACTGACTATGGTGTTCTGGAAATACGAATCACATAAGAATTAAACATCATCAAATCCAGTTACATTGTTATGCACTTATGCAATAAAACTACAGCCCCATAATACTTACTTTGGAAACAATGCAGACGAAGTTGAAGCTGCATTAGCCCATGGAGGGGCAGAGGAGCCATTGGATGACTTGGTCGCCAATGGTCGCTGGCGAACAAAAGGATTTGTCGTTTCTTTTGATGCAGTTGAAGAGTATAACTGCCTTCTATTCTCATGAACCTTTAAATTCTACAAACATTCAAAAAAAAGAAAAGAAGCAGACATGGCAAAAGATGAGAGCATGAACATCAATTTCAAAAAGTGAAGAAACAAGGAAAAGTGTCCAGCACCAAACCTCAGTACGCATGGTAAGAACTTCTTTGAACTCTTTGGTCGCTGTCATTAGACGATTCTTAAGATTATCAACAACGGTGGTAGAATGACTAGTGGTATCACTAGAAATGTTTCCACTCTCATTTTGGGAATTGCATACAAGCTGAAGATCTACCACAGCTGAATTAAGTGCAGTAATATCTTGCTTGATGACAGAAGTCAGCTCTTGAATTTCAAGAGTTGGGTCATCAAAGACAGACGTCCTCTTAGCCACTGGTGAACGAAAATTTACATATATTAGCTAAATTATGTATAAACTTTTTCATAGTGTGGAGTTTACACTTCAATAAAGTGCCACTGTTAGATTCTACAACAATTTTCAGTGTTTTAGCTCTGCTCGATAACCTAAGGAGTATTAAAAAAAACTATACCAGGGAACAAAAACATAATGAAGGCACTTTAACTGCATTTAAGATCATTCCAAGAACACTAGACAAGAAGTGGCCAAACCACTCTTACCACAAACACCCATATAGCCAGGTGAATTTCAAATATCTAACTCATCTATCACCACCACATTCATCAGCACCAAATAAAAAATTAATAACCTCGTGACTGAAATACTGAAGAGTGAACACAAACAGCAAGAAATTTCCACCTAAACCTGAGGTGCCTACCCTGAATACCAAAATATCCAATTTCAATAACATCTTAGTTTTAAAAGGCGCAAGGCGCACCAAGGCGCAAATAGTCGTTGGAGCCTAGGCGCAAGGTGAAGGCGCGCGCCTTTTGTAGGCGAGGCGCATGTGTTTATAACTTTATATATACTTATTTCAAATTAATTTTTTCTTTGATTGTAATTAAAAGATCCCTAAACCATTTACATATTGACATTTGTAAACCTAAGGTAGTCTTAATTTGAAAAAAATCAAATATTCTTCAACTTGTAACTTAAATCTAAGCTATTTTACATAAGGCGCAAAGGCGCGCCTTACCGAAAGGCGCTCAAAGGCGCGCGCCTTTCGGAGGTAGCTGAGCCTCGCTTAGCTAAAGCGCAAATCCCAGAGCCCGGGAGCGAGGCGCGCTTTTTAAAACTAAGAATAACATTAAACTAAATCCTTTCACAACTATAGAAACAAACAGTTTCAAAAGGACAATTTGGTCAACAACACTGCTCAAAGCCTCAAACCCACAGATACATAACTCATTCAGTGCTTAGGTAAAGTGATTGCATAGAAATCAACAGCAAAGCTGATTGATTCACTTGAATTATATCTTTCCAATAGAAACAAAACTAATGAATTGATTCCAAATAATATAGGCTCCGTTATAAAACATTAGAGTAAATCACCAGTTTAAAATAATCAACGTTAGACAGTTTCATTCTCATCAAGATGCCCACCATAATACTCACTAATCACTAATACATCCTGCATTCCTGCCAATCAATTACAAGTACATGGTGGAAATCTACAAAATCAATTACAATTGCATCATGAATCACCTAAATAGTAATAACCCACCATTAAACACACACACACACCCCAACCCACCCCACCTCGCGTCCTCGCCCCCTTCCCCCAAAACACACTCTGGAACTTGCACAGTTTTCATTGAGCAGTAGCACAACATATTGACATTATACATTTCAATCAAAAATCTATACTATGTAACTACACTACTAACATATCACACTGCCTCAATTCATAATAAAATATTACGGAGTATATGACTTAAATTCAAACATATTCTCAGTCCTCACTAATAAAATCAGGCTTTAAACGATACTTTAACCACAAGCCTAAGAATCTACCAAACTCAACATTAAACCGATCAAAATAAGCTCAAGCTCATTCACTAACAAATCTTTCCAACTATTCCACACGAAATCAAAACGCATCAAGTAAAATCAAACAAAAAAAAAAAAATACACTAACCACATCATAATCCATCAAAACCTAATTCCCACTGAACCAAAACAAAAATGCAACAACCTACTCTATATCCTAGCTTTGGCTCGAGTAAAATGGCAACAACTAATCTGATTAATCACATTCAAAATCCAACTAAAATCCACTAAATTCAATATTGATACAAATCATTCCCACTTTTACAAATCAAAATGCAACAACAAAATTCAACACTACTGATACCACAACCGATCAATATAATAAAAAATGCATCAAAAGTGATGAACTCACACTTAGCGAGCTTGGCGAGCTTCTGAGAAGTTTGGTGGATACCAAACCCAATCTTTGAGGCCCGTTTACTGAATTCGGATTGGATCGAAACCGCGGATCTAGGCCCATTTTCCTGAGAAACACTACTGCTACTCGGATTATTCGGCCCATTTACTGATATCGACTTCTTTAATCTCTCCGTTATGCTCTGAAACTCATGCGTTCTATCTCTATACGAAGATTGCGCTGCCCTCATTGCTGAAAATTTGAATATCTAAACCCTAGAATTACAGAATCGAAATTCACCGACAAAATGAAAAAAATCTGGTGAATTAATTTTCAGAAGCTAGATCTATAGCCCTAATGTGAAATTGATCTGTTTTTTCATTTGATTCTTACCCTAGATCTCGGGATCTTGAAAAAAAAGGGCGATTTTCTTTGATTTTTGAAGTCCCAATAAACAAAACAAAACAAAACAAAAATTAGGAGAGGAATTCCTGAAGATGAAGGACCTTCGAATCCTCGCTGATTGATGGTGTTTTGTGAAGGTGGGGACGAAGAAGATTAAAATGACCACGATAAGAGATTGCCACGTAGGCGGATTTGATTTCAACCGTTGATCTCACGTTGTGATTTCATCTCAATTTTTCCCAAATGCAATTTTTTTTTTTTAAATCATTTACTTCTTGTGTATTAACACTAAAAATTTACAACACAACTAAAAATTTATAACAAAGAGGTTTATTTTGATGGTAAAGGATGGGGTTGATGGTGAATAGGGATGCAAGTGTGGCAGATCAAGTAGGAGACCCGCCTCATTTTCACCCCAATGGGATGGGGATGGATCCTAGTTTGGTGGGTGGCGGGGTGGAGATGGATATAAAAGTTGTACCCGCAATGGGTGATGGGGTGGGGGTGGATTTTAGGTTATACCCGTCTCATCCCACAAACCATATATCTTTCCCATTTAAAATATAATTTTCAACAAATCTAATGATAAATATTAAAAAATTTCCCTTAATTAAAAACAAATTATAAGTTCATAACATTCATTTATAATTTTTCATATTGTATATGTGTTTTTTATATTAGTATTTGAAATTTTATAGGGCATATGAATATTATTTAATGATTTTCGAATGATAATTAAATGAATAGTGATGAGGCGGGGATGATATTAATTATGTACATGGTGGGGTGGGAATGGGGATGAGTTTTAGACGCACCGCGGGAATGGAAAATGGGGGTGAAAACGTGAGGCGGGGATGGGAATGTCAAAACCCGCCCGCCTGACTTGCATCCTTAATAGTGAAAGGGAGTGGTAAAGTGGTGTTCAATCCCACCTCGTATTCAAGAGACATAGGGTTTAAATCTTTGTTGAACAAGGTTGGAACCCATATTCCTTAATATGAGGTGGGAGGTTTTGTCACTGCTCTTAACTCTACTCCTATTCTTATAGAAAGGAAAAACAATGTGTACTTATAACCTAAGTTGCATGGATACGGGTATGGAAAAGGGGACGTGTAGCGTGAAAGAGATAGCTAAATATGGGATATGGGTACGAGAAATACATATTTTTAAATACTTTAAAAATTAAGAGCTTTTAGTTAAATTTTCAATATCATTTGGAATACTTTAGTTTAATCTCTATTATATAAGCCAATGGGGAACTATAGTGTCCCCTGGAAAAGTCCATAATGCCCTCTAAAAATTTCCAACAACCAATTAGCAGCAATTTTATTTATTAAAGAAAGTTATAACAAATTTTTAACTTTTTAAAATAATAATATTATAATAAAATATAATATTCATAAAAATAAAATAAAAACATCAAAATTCATATTTTTGAATTCTCTATAAATAGATGCCCATTTTGATATAGTTTGTCACATAAAAATTTTACCTTTTGATTGTCGTAGATATTTGATAGCCGGTTTTGTTAATTGATGTGGAATGACCGAATGAATGTGAATTTAACAAAGATTTCAATTTCTCAAACAAAAAACCTTCAATTTTTTAAAGATATATTTAAAATATCATTGCAGGCAAAACGTGCATACAAGGCTAAGAAAAAACTTGCAAAAGTATATGAAAAAATTGAGTAAATCTAATAAAAAAACGTATCAGAAAATCATGTTAAAATAGAGTAAAGTATCGGTTATCTTAGAACTAGAACTATCGGTATCGTATCGATATCGGTATTCGATACGGGTTCGACTACCTCAATGAAGTATCTATGCTATCTTGGTTATAACTAATGAGGATTCGAAGCATATATGTAATGATTGTTATGATCGAGGATCCAAATAATCGAATGAATTACGGAGTAGAATTAAAGGTTGAGTACATGCTCCCAAGGTAGATCTAGAAGCTAACTTTAAGTACTCCCTCCGTAACATAATTCTGGCAACAAGTTTTTTTTCCACGCATTTCAAGGAAGCGATTTAAGGGTGTAAACGAATAAATTGATCAAAAAAAATTTTAAGATTAGAAATTTATGATCTCAATCTTACTTGTATTAAAACTATTTTGATTAATTTGTTCGTTTACACCCTTAAATTGCTTCCTTGAAATGCGTGAAAAATAACTTGTTGCCAGAATTATGTTACGGAAGGAGTATACAGGGCTATAGGGGCACAAATAATTTTAACATGCTATTGTGTAAATTATATATGAGGAGTTCAATACAAAAATTTACTCTGTAATTTTGTAATTTTCAAATCTACTTACTAAATAAAGAGAATGTATAGTGTTAGACAAGTTTGAAGAAAATATTATGGTTAGTCATCTTTAATTGGATCCTTGTTTTCTTCAGATTAGTAATTTTCATCCAGGTTAGTTTAGTTTTCTTTCAGGTTAGACTTATTTTCATTCAAGTGTTTTTTCAATTAAGGTCAGTGTTTTTTTCCTTCAGAATGATTTTTTTTTTTCCTTCTACAGGTTAGTGTTTTTTCCTTTAGGTAGTGTTTTTTTTTTTTTTTTTTCATTCCTCCATAGATTAGTGTTTTTTCTTTTTGGTGTTTTTTCCTCAAGAATGGTGATTATAGATTGTAATTTTCAAAATTGAAAATCCGAGCATGGGGGACTATCTAGTAATACTTACACAGAGAAATACAAACAAATGCAATGTCATTTTCCACTATACAAAACAAAATATATAAACTACTAAAAGCTCTCAGCTCATAGGCCACTACACCACTTCATCAAAATCTTAACAAGATTATTAGATCAAACAGTTTTACTATATTAAAGGAAAAATGTAATATATACTCTAAGCTTATAATTGAGGCTTAGACATTATAAGTATTCAAGCTAAGGAAAAATGTAATATACTATATATACAGTTCAACACTTGACAGATCATTCAATATCAATGAGATAAGAATAAACAAAGAGCCAACTGCACAGAATTCCTCTCACTAATTCCTTTACAATGACTACTTTCTCAAATTTAAAGGCCTATGCCTACCAAAATGTTGCTAAGCACTACATTACAGTACAGTACAGTACAGTACAGTACAGTAGTAGTCAAGTCACACACCCATCAAAAAAATGGCATACACAGAAATACTAAGCAATGAGAATAATAATCCTCTGTACTCAACTGCAGAGGAGCTGTAATCAATCATGATAGGAAACTCACAGCTACCCTCTGATGGATCTTGATCAGTGATCATAGCCAACCCATCAAAATCACAGTCCCAAATATTCTGACCTTTAATCTGATAATACATGTTAAATGCATAAGAAGCATTCCCTTGAGTTGAAAGATGGTTACATGAACAACCATAGCCTAAAGATGTGCAGTCTGACAAACTACAAGCATAGTTTATGTTATCAGGCAATGAATACTCCAAATCCCTAAGAACATCAGGGTTCAAAATACACCATCTTTTCATCATATATTGAACCCCTTCAACAGGAATTAGCTCCCTATCTTCCTTCATCCCGGCTAAATCGAGCTGATACTTAGGCTTCCCATCGAACTCGAATATCCCCCAATGCCTCTCAAAGTTTCCAGGGGCAACACTCTTGGCATCCTCGTCGATCAAGCTGAATAAGTAAATGTCAATTTTGCCCTTTCGAAGTGGTGTCCCTACACCACTCATGACATGTTGAAGAAGGCCTTGGTTGAACTTCATTGCATTCTGAACAGTGGCATATACATCACCATCTGTTGGCCAACCAACTTCTCCTACTTTGATTTCCATATCAGGGTAACCAGCTTTGTTCAAAGCTGATACTAATGTGTCAAAGTTAGCATCAAACACATTTGTGTAGGTTAAATCTTTGTCTTTGATAGGTGCATTTGATCCCTCAAAGTAAGCATAGTCTATAGGGAAGTTCTTGTTGCCATAAAGACTAAGGAAAGGGTAGATGTTGACGGTGAATGGACCGCCATTTTCATGGAGGAATTGGAGGATTTCGAGGGTGATGTCTCGAACTTCAGGCCTGAAATCTCCGGCTGAGGGGACAGGGTTCGAGTCAGGGGAAAAGTAGACATCTGCATTGAAGGGGATTGTGGCCTTGATTCGGTCCCCATGTCCTGCGCGATTTAGGGCTTCTTGGATGTTTTTTAGGGCTGGTAACATGTAATTTAGGTATGTGCCATTGTAGGTTTGGAGTGTAGGCTCATTTCCTACTGCAACATAGCTGCATAACAAGTGTGACAAAGAATGCATTTATTGTGAGACTTCAACCAATAAATCAATCATTTGTGTAATAAATTAGGTTGAATTCATGGATCAAAGATGATTATCAAAGGTAGAGGTTAAGTTAAGAAATCATCAAAAATTTATGTTCTAAATCAAGCTAAGAATAGTAAGAACATCATTACATGAAGAAGTAATAACACTGATTAAAATTCAATCAAATTGAACTAACCAATTACAAGTAATAACCAAAATAAACTTGAGAAAAAAATCATCTAAATTTGTAAGAAAAAAAAAAAACCAAAAACAAAAGGCTCAATCCCCTCAATTGCCCGCAAATCGCGATCTGAAAAAATCTATGTTCGGTTTTGGGCTATTTCTGTCCCATTTTAGGATAACTGCAAATTATAAAACCGAACATAAAGGCGAACTAGGTAACACTGATAAGGCTAGCAATCAAAGAAACTCCTAAAACCTCAAAATTTTCATCAGCTGATGATTCTCCACACCATTTGACAAAAGCTAATTAAGATGGCATAATCAAGATCCAAAGAATACTTTGAAAAGATATATGATTGTAATAAAGAAAAAACCATTCAATGTTTAACCAAGAAAATTAGTGAGAAAGAGATTTTGAAAGAGGGAAACAGCAGTTACAGTGTACTAAATTAATCAAAAAAAAAAGAAAGAATTGGGGACTGAACTTGATATTAACACCACCAGAGTACAAGTAAGCAGTGACATTAGCATCAACCCAAGAAATAGCAGCATCAAGATCACTACTCATTTCCTTCAACATGTTATTAGGTATTGCCAACATGACTTCAATTTGAGTTCCAATTAAAGCATTCAAAATCCTATCATCAGCTTCAAACAATTTCAACTTATCAAACCCATTATTGTTCAGCATCTCAACCACCATTTCAGCTGGTAATTGATGAGTTGCCATGGTTCCCCAATTCACTCCAACACTTAAACCCTGAGATAATAATGCTGCCATTACCAAAAACAGAGTATAGTAGTTATGGTAGTAATAATAGTCTAAATACGCCATTTTTTTAGGGTTATTTTTCTTTTTTTCGAATGAATCTTTATATGGGTATCTTTGAATTCTCTTTCTTTTGCAAAGTTGTGAAATGGGTAGTTGAGATTTTGGGAGAAAAGGGTTTTTTGGTGATGGGGTGAATGAAGAGAGAGAGAAGAACAGGGGAAGAGTGAGAAAGAGAGGAGGAGAGAGATTTGTTACTTAATTCTGTTATTCAGTTATATAGGGCCATGCAAATGAGTTTTGCAGTTGATGCACTGCTGTCACACCAATTCTTTCACATTCCTTTTTATTTTTTTAATAATAATATTGCTGAGCACATACTTTTTATTCTATAAAGTATAAACATTTAGCATAGATATTGTCACTAAGCATATTACTTCTTTTAGTGTAAAATAAAATCCCAAGGAGGTTTGCACTTTGCATGGAGATCGAAAGTTTTAACTTTCTAAAGTCAAATTTGGATAAGTACAACTATACTAGAATTTTTTTAGTTGTTCTCTTAAAATATATATGAGAGATAAAATAATAAAGTATAACAACTAAAAAAAATGGAGGAAGTATTTGTTGAGAGGCCAGGTGTAAGTCTTAGCCTAGGTTCTAGTGATTAAGTTTTGTGAATGTCGAGCCTAAGGTGCTGAGTTTGAACATCGCCGCATGCATTTGCTGTTGGAACATTTATGACTAAATGGGCTCGGTTATTTGAACTAAGGAAAGAGAAGTTAGACAAATAGAAACTACGAGTCCAACGGGTATCTCGCGACCCGCGAGGACCCGTCGCGACTCGTGAAAAGTTTCTGGAAAGAAGCAAACCACGAGCCACGAGACAGAGAGGACTCGCGACTCGCGAGCCCCTATTCGCACCTCGCGACTTGCTTCTGGAAAATTCGAACAGTTTTTGCGACTTTTCGTATACTTTTGCCTAGGATGCTTGTACGTATTAAGCATGTGTTAAAGCCTTCATTACTGATTTAAACATGTTTTAAAGTGGATTAAACTCAGAAGTTTGAAAGATAGCCTTGTGAATGGCATCTTCAAAAGTGTTAATAGCTCACTATTAATCACCATCAATTCTGAGTTTATGGAGCTTTATTGGTGTGTTTGTTCAGCTTTTGGAGCTGATTTCTCTTGCCCATAAGCCTATAAATAGGCTTGCTTAGTTCATTGTTGATACATACAAAAATCAGAAATACTTTCTCATTTCAACTTGCTAGCACTTTATAATTTCTAGCTAATCTTGTGAAGTGTGACTAAACACAAACAAACACAAAACATTTTGTTCTTATACTCTATAGATCACTTGAGTATAAGGTTTTCGTTCTCCTTTGTATCTCACTAATCGTTCGTGGTAACCCGGTGATCTCAATATATATAAGGGGCGAATCGAATTAGTAGGAAAGTGCATTTCCACGCCTTGGAGAGTCAATTGTTCATCACATCCTTCATCATCAACAACATTTGCATGTGTCAGCCAAATTGGGTTGGGTGAGCTACGGTAGCACCGGTTCAAAACCTAATAACACCCACATTATCCAATTAAAAAAAATAATGATATTGGTTAATAAGATTAGTGTAAAAATATTGAATTTATAATTTTATATATATTCTTTTATATGGTAAAGTATCATAAGCCCAATCTATAATTCCCCGCATATAATCACATAAATCTCACATTGATATTGCCCCGAAGATGAGGGAGATAATTCTTCATCGTTAAGAATGATACGAGAGAGAGTGACTCCAATGCAACTGCATGCACTCGAGCATAATCCACTGAATTTTTATATGTATTGCTCATGCATGAAACTTAATGGAAAGATTTGTAGCTGATCATTATTTTCGATCACTAAATTAAAGCTTGCTTGATTGCTGGCCAGGTGGTATACTTCAATTCATTACTTGATGAATAAATGCTAATAAGAGGCAATTAGGCAAATGGCAATACTATACTAAATTCACAATTATTAAATCAAAGTTGATGTCATATAAATAATGTTCCAACTTCCAAGTTAGTCTAAAGCAAACAACAAATAATTGCTAGCTAATTAACATGGTGTGCAATTGTGCACATTATTCTAATACTCGTAATAGATACTCCTGTCTCCCTCCATTCTTTTTATTAGTTACGTTTGGAATCTTTTTATTAGAATGATAAAAAGAGTCAAAACCAAGAAGGAGAAATAGATATAGGCCGAGATCATGCATGTAGACAGTAGACTCTTTTACAAAAACACGCGATTATAAGAAAAAGAAAAATAAATAAATAAATAAAAGTGTAGCTATATATAATCCTTTTGTTGTTTTGGAAATAAAGTTCTTAGAGGAATATATTCATGCCAAATATTTTATACAATATAATGGCCGATAGATCTAGAAATTTTTATTTAAGCTTTCAATTTTAGGTTGCGTTTGATTCATTTAAAATTTTCTGGTCTGATCTAGTTTGATTTGAACTTTCTGATCTGATTTGAACTTTTCTATTTTGGTATGAATTTTTTGATCTAATCTGAATTTTTCTGACTGTAATTATTTTTATAGTTATAATTTTTCTTATATGATCTTGTTCCGGGCTCACCTAAGTGGTCAGCCCAAGATAAACGGGCCCAGACCCTAGGCCCAATTCTGCTAGGGTTAAGAACACATCAAATATTCTACAACGAATGTCATGATGCCACGTGTCATGGGCCAGGCTCAAATGTCAACACAGTTGACACAGCAAAACCCTAACCGGGTATCCTACATTCCTACGCCTATATAAGGATCAGTCCCGTCACTTTTTAGGTATGCAATTCATAATTCACAAACTCACAAGTCACAATACACTGACTCCTTACTCCCGATATCTGACTTAAGCATCGAAGGGGCGTTCCTGGGTTCCACCCCCCAGGTTAGCAACCTTTGACTGTTTTGCAGGTCATAGCCCTAGCAAGGATCACCCGGAGTCAACATCAACGTAGCAAAGAGCATTGACTTTTCATAAAGAAGTTCCAGAACAGGAACAGATCTAATATGATTTTTTCTCAAAAAAAGCACAGGATTGCATATTTCCAATATAATGATACGAAAATAGTTATCTCAATATAATTACATGTACTATGCTGTTTAAGATAACAAAATTACCATAATATTTTGGAAAATTTGATGGGAATAATCCCAACTTTCACACGTTTGCTCTTTTGGTCCCTACTTTAATTGGATTAACTCAGTATAATCCAAAGTTACACAACATCTTCTCAATTTGGTTCCAACTTTTACACGTCTGCTCATTTTGATCCCTATTTTATTTTAAGTTACCTGATACAGCAGGTCAACAATAGCATTGGGACTAAATTGAGAAGATGTTGTGCAACTTTGGATTATACTGAATTAATCCAAAGTAGGGATCAAAATGAGCAAACGTGTTAAAGTTGAGATTATTCCCATTAAATTTTCCTAATATTTTTATTATGTAGAATATTGAATTACCGATATGATGGATATTTTATCTGTTCTCCACATATCCCTACTCCATTCCAATATGGCTCCATATAAATGAATAAAACAAAAGTACCCCTCCGTAACATAAAACTTTCAACAATTGATTTTGCACGCATTTTGAGAAAGCGATTTAAGGGTGTAAACGAAGGAATTAGTCAATATAAATTTAGTATTAAGAACTTATAATCACATTCTTGCTTGTATTAAAGTTGAAAGTTTTATGTTACGGAGGGAGTACCATGCTTCATAGTTTTATGTAAATAATCACCCACCAAAAAAATATCATATCTCTTTTTTTTTATATACATATATATATATATATATTAATTTTATTAGTTAAGTCTTTCAAAAAAAAAATTATTAGTTAAGATTTTGGTTTAGCATATATAACTTCAATTAAAACTCATTACAAGATACAAGCAACCTCTCTAACAAACCTTATTGTTGTTTTTAAGGTAGTTAGGATAGGATAAACAACAAGATAGGCAATAAAAACAATAAAATTAGCGGTTAAGATTGTATCAAATAGCCTTTTACAAATTGATATTAAAAAATAATATAAATAAATAAAGTTTGGAGCAAAGCTAGATTAGCCCCTAAGAATAGAGAGTTAATAAATCCTACCGACTTTAACGACAAGATTAGCCACCCTAGAAAGCATCAATTGATCTAACATACATTAGCATTATATATATTTACATTATTTAGCAACAAGTACCATTAAGCATTTGACTCTTTTACTTTTTGGTTAAAAGTTCTTCAAAAAATTGTTCAAAAATTCAACTTTCCAGCCTCACTCTACATGGGATTTCATGCCCATGCAAAAATTTGCCCCCATTTTATTTATTTATTTATTTAAATTTTCGTATCCAAGAATCTCTCTCTCTCTCTCTCTCTCTCTCTCTCTCTCTCTCTCTCTCTCTCTCTCTCTCTCTCTCTCTCTCTCTCTCTCTCTCTCTCTCTCTCTCTCTCTCTCTCTCTATATATATATATATATATATATATATATATGTATGTATATGTATATGTATGGCGTATACTAAATTAGTATGCAACGGATTAAAAATTATCCTAAAATTAATAAAAGTCATCCCTGTAATTAAATCACACTAGATTAGTAATTTATATCAAGGAGAAACTTTTACGGAGTATGAATTTTAGGATACCTTTTATGAATTTTCAGTAACCTTTAACCTATTATACACTAATGTGCTTGTTTGTTTTAATATGGGAAATAAATTCCTTCATGAAATCATTATCAATTTATCATGGGAAGTTTTTTCCTTTCTTAATTACATAAAAAGTGTTTGGTTGTCACCATGAGAATTAGTATTTCCGAAGAAATAACTTTCTATGCATTGTAGGAATTAATTCACTTACCTGGGGTGGGGTGTTTGATGAGTTATTTCCCATGTTATGTGAAAATTTAAATTTCTCTTCAAAATTTAATTTTAAAAAAAAATTTAATACTAGAAGTTTATATTTTAGTGTACTATATGTAGTATTTTTTTTTTATAATTTAGTGCACTATATGTACACAAAAAGGATTTTAGAATCCGTGTTTCGCCTTTCGCAAATAATTTAACAAGTAAATCAATACATAGAGTTATTTATGTATGCTTTTCTCGTTAAAGTGGTTTCCATCGAGTTTAGATTCTTCAATTCATTCATCATTAAAGACTAAATTAAAGAGAATTTGGTATAGGCCCATGGTGCTATTCCAGTTAGGAAGGATATAAATTAAGAATTTCTTGTCCCACATTTTATACTAATGCACTTTTATTTTGCCCAACGTTATCCTCGAGAAATTTTGGGTTTTGGTTTCCTTTTATTTTGTTGAGGGTGTTCGTTTTCGATTGGTCTGATTTAATTTCATATCTTTACGACTCTAGCAGAACTCATATCCTTCCTTTGATGTTAATTAGGAGTGATAAAGTATATAACATATTCTTAATTGGGTCTCAACATCTTAAGTTTTTTATTGAGATGATCTTTTAACATGGTATCAGAGCTAACGTAACGCAGAGTTCACGGATTCTCCATTCTAAATAGAATTAATTCGCATCGAGTATGATTACTAAAATAAAGACCTAATAATAACTAATAACAAGCAAGGTATATAATAACTTTGACTTATAATTACTCATTATGTTATCGATCAAGATGTATTTGGATCCTCTAAATTTTAAAGTGATGAAATTAAGTAGAATTGGGCAAATAAAAGTAAATCTAGACATTTTCCAAAAACCAAGAAAAAAAAAACTTGTTTCCCCCCTTCAAAATTCGACTCTTATTTGCCCCAATCCACCATAGCTCTATCAAATTGAAATCTAGATGATTCTGGCTCAATCAAGACAATTTTAATAGACTAAACTTTCGTTACGAAGTTTTTTTTTTTTTAGAAGATCATTATTTCATATATATAAGATCTCTTGTCAGACTATGAAATAACTTTTAACTAACTTTTTATCATAAATCTATATCTTCTTATACAACTAGTTAAGTTTTAACTTATATAAAAAGCTATATACGTAGTATGTTATTATGTTGATATAGAAAGTTACAGTTTTTAATAAAAAAAAAATTAGCCCATCAGCCCGCCACCATGAGATGGTCTAACAGCAAATTGGCTATGAATCATATGCCTAAGGTGGAGATATAAACTCGATAATTAAGATTAATTAATCTCATTTGATGCCATATGTGATATGAATATGAGATCAAATTGCTTACACAGGAAGTTAGGTCGATTTGAAATCCTAAAAAGTATTGTAACTTTATAAGTTTTATATTATTTTAATTACGCTTTTATAACTATTTTTCATTCTTGAGTCTTGACTAGTTTTAAGCCAGAATTTGGAAGGTTGGGGACTTCAGGTTAGATTGTAGGGGTTAAAAATTTAAAAAAAAAAAAAAACTATTAGTTGATCTTAAATTTTCTAGTACGGTAGGAGTCCAATGAAAGTAACCGGAAAACATGGAGAAATGATAAAGGCACAACTACAATTGATATAGGCACAACCCATTGTGAGAACACTCTTCTTATGTTCCTCTCACAAAATTTGTGCCTTTATCAATCTTAATTGTGTCAATATCAATTCCCCTAAACATGTGGTTAAAGTTTAGTAAAATAACTAAACTGACTAATTTTGAAATTTCCTCAGGCACACCGTTTTAGTCAAAGTGTTTTAACGAAAATCTTATAAAAAAACAAAAATACTTTCTTAAGTACCTTATTTTAGCCATTTTTCCGCTTTTCTATAAGATTTTATCATTTTACTTGATTATTTGTGTTTTTACAAATATAATTCCAAGATACATTGAAGATTTTCATAAAATTTTATATATTTTATATATATTATTTTCTTATTCATATCCGTATCCTTAATTTTAAAAGTGACTTATTACGTACCCATCTTGTACCCGTTTTCGAACCCGTATCCATGCAATCTAAATTTTGAGTAGAGAAAATTACCCAAATATTGAACACCACCAATCTCAGGCCTTGCAATTAAGTTCTGCAAATAGACCTTAACCATCAACACCAATGCAATCTCTTCATAATGATTCATGATGACCATACCTTTGGACATATCAGTATATATCACTACATCAGACGAACAGGTTTTGCACTCTGCACAGTTGCCCGGCCAATAATTTGTACCAGCAACTTTGCTTACAACAAGTTTGCGACAATAATATTCTTATACATATCAACTCACATAGTACCGAAAACATCTCAAATAAGATTTAAACAGAGAGACACAGCTTCAATGTTACCATCGGTTTGCTATTATAATTCTACAAAAGGAGGGGGGAGGGGGTGGAATTTACCATTTCTCTTTGCTTCACAAAAAAAGGAAATGCCTGCTAGATAGGTTAACATAAATATTCTATCAAGACCATATAAAAAAAGAATTTGGATGTGATAAACAAAAATTCAGCATGCAGCAGCTTCTTCTTGAACGCATGCTTCCTCGGGAAGTCTGAAGCTTAAGCAAAACATGGCCTATGGAAGAAAAAAGCCTATCAAACAAAAGCCGTCGAATAAAGGATACATGGAAAAAGTTTGAATTGATAATAATATATATATGATGGTCGAGAATGATAATTACTTTGTTTGGTGCAACATCTCTAACCCTATGGAAGACTGGTTTGTGTATCTTAGCATTCAGCCTAGATTCGACCTCCTGCAAAACAGTAAAACACTTCAAAAGGTTATTTCCCTTAACACATGAAACTGTGAAGCATGTCTAAAATGTGCTAGGGGATGATTTTATCATATGGAGTATATGAAAATTAAATATATAAAGACATTCACCAAACTGCAGCAAAGCCAGCAATAGATCCGTTACAGGAATTAGAAACCATGATACTTGTATTTAACAGAGAGGGAATAAAAACTCATAACAATAGGAAAATATAGCTAATCCCTTCAAAGTTCAAACAACCAATAAAAGAAACTGGTTTTATCCTTGAGCAAATAACAGAAGTTCTGGAAGTAGCTATCCAAAAACAATCAGACATGGTTGTTATGGTATGTTCAGGAAGAAAGTGTGGCATTCAATCTTCTATAGCACCGCTAGTTAAACAGGATGATGGGAACTTGGGAAGAGAAGTCATGCAGAAACATGGGCGGAACTTCAAGGGGGCGGGGGCCGGTTGGGGCCACGCCCCCGCCAATTTTGAATTTTTCTTTAAGTAAAGTTAAACTTTTGTTAATTTTCGTTCAAAAATATGTTAATTTATGTATTTGCCCCCCTTCAAAAAAAGAAATTTTTTGTTATGGCTCCCTTTAACATATATTTTTGGTTCCGCCCTTTTACAGAAATTCAGAAACAACATAAATAATAACTTATCCAATATACTTGAGGTGCAGTAGAAACATAATTCAAACTTTTAACATCAGAAAAATTAAAAGCAAATTTCACCTTCTATTTTTATGGTCCCCAATCAATAACTTCCCCTTTTCATAACTTAAATTACTAAATTCAATAGTCAACATTTTTCTTAAATTCAAATAGAAAATTATTTTTCTTTAGAGTAAAGAACTTGGTAGAAAGAAAATACGACGTTCACCATCTGCAATTCCAAAATGAAAAGAAATTATCATTGCCTCATTGGTATGATATACAAGAGAACATCTGTAGATCATTGCTTACTGAAATTTTGGACTCCTCAGTTTCACTTGATCGGATGAAGCAGTAGCAGTGAATCCAAGGCAGAAGTCCCTTCCAATATTTCTGGCGAATCAGACCTTTAAACGCATCTGAAATCAGGGACAAAAAGTGATACCAGAATCAATAAAATTATTAGCATAACTTAAAGTGTAGTGTGTACTGCAACCAAATCCTTTATCAACTTCCATTTGTACTAGTATATATTATCAGGTGAAATGGATAAACACTTTTTCCTTCCAGCCTATGGCAACTAGCAATGGGTAAGAATTTGTTTTCCTACAATAAACAGCTCTAAGTTGGGCTTTTTTTTGCCTTGTTTTAGGTATATCAACCATTACCAAGAAACTCCAATGCAGAAGCAGGTAGATTCATAATCACATGATCAATATGCTCCCACGGCTTCACAGTAGAAGGCTCAAAGCCCTTCATCCTCTTATTAGTGCCACGTTTTCTGCTGACAGAAATGCCTGTTTCTGCAGTTCCACTAAGCGCAGCTATAACAGGAAATAAGATCACTAGATTAGTTTTACAGGCTTTTGCTGAGAGCCTGACATAGGAGCTACAGCCTTACAGGGGAACATGCTATATAATAAGCTGAGGATTCCATAGTATCTTTTCTACAATACCTTCGTGGAAGATTTCTGCTGGCCTCTTTGCAGCACAAGTAGCTGGATCCGAATTCATGTTACCACCAACTGCATAATCCAGGAGTAAAAGTGTAAGTAATCTCACAACATTTTTGCCTTGTATAAAAGTGACATGGAACAAAGATCATAGCCACAAATCAAAATTATAAAGTTTAGTATATCAAGCACTACCTTCAGCATTCCTACACTCTGCATCGTTATTAGATTTTGTGACACATTCATCATTAGCATTTGGAAGAGCTTTAGAAGATTCGGGAATATTCTCGTGAATGGGAACTGTCATCAATTGAGATACGAATTTTCTTGCATCCATATTGTACGAAACAATGCATTCATTGACCTTGTTGATTTCAGCATTGATCTTCAAGAAACGAATACTATCTGGATTTAAATCATTTGCATAAATTAAGCATCCCTTTTGTGCTGCTGAGATAGCAAATGGACCAATACCAGCAAACATGTCACAAATGGTCTCTCCAACTTGAAAAAGAGAAACTAGTCTCATATGCTCATGTTCTAATCTTGAGTTCCAATAGACCAAACTGTAATCAAGCTTGAATCTTGCCCCATATTGCCTCACCTCTGTAACCATATCATCATCACCAGCAAGAATTTCAAATTTTGGAACTCGGAATTCATTTGCAATTGAGCCAATTTTATTGACTACAGTTTTAATTTTAGGTTGATTTTTCTGCCAATAAAGCAAACAAGACTGGTGTTAAGTGAAGATGAAACAATTGAAAGAATCATCAATAAAATGGAAGTAACTAAGAACAATGTAAAAAGCTTTCTAGTCACTATGTTTGAGTATGATCTTTATAGAAACAGGCAATAACAGCAAGAATAAAATTATGAGTTATACCAAATGCGCCTTTCAAGAATTAGCATACATACATCATAAATGACCTTGGCAATAACATCCTTGTATGGAAGTAGTTCTTCAGAGATATTTAGATGTGCAATGTGACCTGCATGGGAATAAGAATAGCCGTCAAATCGTCAGTATGCATATCATGAGGGTGCAAATGTAATTCAATAAATACAAGTACGTGACAGTGGTATATGGACTGATTTTGTATTGTGTGGCTTTCGAGTGGCCAAGGTAAATTTGATTCAACTTATTTAAGCACTCTAATGCTTAATTTAAAAAAGTTCAGATCAGATCAGAAAAATACATATCATATCATATCAGTTCAGTAAAATACAGATCAGATCATAAAAGTTCAGATCAAATCAAAAAAATTATAACCATAAAAATAACTACAATCTGAATAATTCAGATCAGATTAGAAAATTTCAGACGAATCAAATGCACCCTAACTCACTTCCAAGAAACTTATACTTAGTAATATTTTCTCAATAGGTACCCTCTGTAAAATTGCCCCTGCATTGGCATCTAGAACAGGTGAACTTGACGTAAGACCTCAGTTGAGCAGGCTGGTACCGCTGATCCATTGCACTTTAAAAGAATTCTAAATATGTATGCAAAAGAACAAAACACCACCACTTATTTTGGGTACAACGAAGGTGGAAAAACATTGCATGACAACAAAAGTTCTTATATCCTACAATTATTACTTTGTTCTCAATTTAGTCTTCTACAACTGCTCACAAATTGGCATAACAAAGACATGTTTATAATTATTTTTTCCCATTTACATTTTGAAGTACTTGTTTACCCTCAACATACCACATTCCCCTCAATTTTTGATTTCTTTCTTAAAACTTTCAAATAGGCTGTCTCCTTGCTTTTCTTTGATTTGCAGAACTTAAGCACAGCTTCTAAGAGTGTCGTGGTAGATAATTTAAAAAAAAAAATAGTCTAGCAAAACAAATCAAAAGCAAGTCACTTAGAGAAAAATCAAAACGCAATGAATACTCAACTATTGTCTCAAACGATGATGGCACTTCAACTCCTTCCGGTAGAATCTGCTTCAAAATATGGTCTGCAAATAAATTACAGGTTGATCAGCTGAAAATATGGTCTGCAAATAGATTACAGGTTGATCAGCATTCAGCTAGTGTCAAACCCATGTATTGTGCTGGCTTAAAAAATGTGTAAAAATCCTATTAGAATCTAAAAGGTTTCAATTCAAGCATACACCAGTTAAAACATACACCTCCTGACCTCCATCTCCATAGGGTAAATTTGACTACGCAAGTTTGTCAATGTACATCCAGTTCATATCTTGACATGTTTATGTTTTTCTTATATGTTGAGAAGAATTCAAAAGATTTTATTTTTACAGTAAATAGTTAGAAGAATCCAGGTCGCTAGTGGTGGCTAACCGGCTGTTGATAACTCAGCAAGCAGCGAAAATAAATTACACTTCATTAACTTTTGAGAGGTTTTTTTTTTGAAAGGAACTTTTGAGAGGTTAAGGCCTCTCCTAAAGAGAACTTTCTTGTATTGATTTCTGGATGACTATTACATCAGCTCCTCCAACTATATAAAGCAAAATAAAATTTAATAAACTCTAACAACTCCCTTAGATTAATAGATTCTGTCCCTTAGATATTTTCATAATTACAAAATTCATTTAAATAAAAGCAATTAAACAGTAGCAAACTTGCAAAAAAATTTGTTCCTCTCTCATGCTGACTTGTCGAGTTGCCGGTGACTAGTTAGGGCTTGTTTACTTCAGATTATATTCAGTTCATCTCTATTTAGTTCAATTAATACACTTCTATTCAGTTCAGTTCAGTTCAGTTTAGTTCAGCTCTATTCAGCTAATGTAAACGAGCCCTTAATAGTTACCCTTTTGTTGAGCTGGCCTATTCCTCTTGTAGGTCATCATCACAAGTGACCTTTCTTGGTGTATGAAGAGCCTTAGGACAGTTACTCTATACAAAGCAAACCCTCCAATGACCCTCCAATTTAACAAGAGGATTTAACAATGTAGCAATATCACATAAAGTAAAATAACTATACTGTCACATATACTAAAAACTGATACTTGATGATTCTGAAAAGTTGCTGTTGAGATTCCTTGATGAAAGAGCAGGATCAAAGCAGATTAAACAAAACCTAATAAATATGAAAAGGTCCTAAACAATGGAAAATTTGTTTTTAATAATCACACCTTTAGCCGGTCCGTAACGAACAATCCCACCTTTTGATTATTAGTAAATAATCCAATCATTTCTTACCATCTTCAATTAATGGTTCTTTGCCTTATTAAATACATTTGCCTAAGGAGATGAGTAATAAGTTAAGGTTAAGTAAATGTGGGTTAAAGTACAAAAATAAAAACAGATTTTTTTAAGGAACAAAAATTAAAAACAATTAATACGTCAAGAGGACCATTAGAGGAAGATACTAAGCAAATGTGGGATTATTCAGAAATAATCAAAAGATGAGATTACTAATTGCAACCCTGCCAAAGGTGGGATTATTAAAAACAATTTCAGAAAGCACGTGCAAGTGATGAAACTAACCTGCACCCCAGTAGGAATAGCCTAGGATCAAAGAATAAGGAACCACTTCAATTTCACAAAGTTTCTTTAGCTCATCAAGCTTTTGTTTAGGGATATCTGACAAATCTGTCCAGCAATAAGATTTTCAAACATGAGAGCTGAGTAAGCTAAACAAAAGGTGCACAAGTTATCAAAAGATCTAAGATGAACATGAACACAATGCCACTTCAAAAAAAAAAGTAAACATGATATTTAGAAAAGAAAGGCAGCTATAAAAGCTCTTTCTCAAGCAAACAAGTACGGCAACACAAAAGAACATGCATGATTGCAAAGGAATAACATAGAAGTACTTTAGTATTCTGTTCTATCATCAATGTATAACTGAAAAGACAGTCAGCAATTCAGCATAGCATCATAAAAATAAAAATAAAAGGGCAGACAAGGCAAAAAGATTGATAACCATATCATGACAGAAATCCATCAATTCCCTCTCCCCCACCTCTAAGAAAGTAAAAGGTGGTGTGTGGGTGTGGATGAGTGTTTGTGTTGGGGGAGTGGGGATATATAGCACTTCAGGTGCAAATATTGCACTTTAGACACATCACCTTGATTCTGTATCCTCTCAGATAGTATCATGTAACGATTTTTTTCAGTAGTTGGATCTTCAGCTACAGGCTTGACACGTGGCTTATCCAGCAAGTAGCTGCATGTAAAAAAAAAAAAAAAAAAAAAAAAACTATCTAGGAGCTTTAGTAGCAAAAAAAAAAAAGCTCAATGGAAAACCAGATTTTTTTTTAAAGACAAAAATTCCGCTCGTAACTAAGCCTTCATTTCTTCAATTATCTCCTAATTTCACAAGCTACCAACTCTTCCAACCAGTCTACTAGAAAATATTAAATATATCAAACAAACAATCACTTAAGTTTCTCATTAGTTTTCTAGATTTTAATAAGTTCCAATCAGGTTTAATAAGTTCCAATCAGGTCTAATAAGGTCAATAAGTCCCAATAAGTTAAATCATGTCTAATAAATTCAGTAAGCTAAGTTCAGATCAGTGTCACATAATTCCCTAAAGTGCCAACGAATCGCGATCCGAAAAAAGTGATCTATGGTCGATTTTGGGCTATTTTTGTCTTATTTTAGGCGAACCATTAATTATAGAAGCGAACGAAAAGATGAACTATGTGACACTGGTTCAGATAAGTTTGGGTCTAATAAGTTGAAGAGAACGCACCATGACTTACAATACATTGAGCCCTGAAGTTTAATCACTTAACAGTGCAAATTGCCAAAGCCAGCTAAATCACTTTGAATTTTGTCAAATGTTTAGTAATATCATCAACTTCAGGGTAAAAAACTATCACAACTGCACTGGATATTATAAATCAAGTGCAGGAACCTTAATCTACTAAGTGAGAGGTAATATTGAGGTATGAAATTATAAATGCCGCATTGCCCCATATTTCTCATTGCATAGTTAAACGAATTTTTCACTGTTCAATTTGAAGTTTTCGTTATTTTTTTGGAGGGGGCAGGAGGGTTGTGTTTAAAGCATCAACATACCCATTAAGTATTCGAGTGGCTGTTTTGCAGATTTCACGAGGGGCTCTAAGCGCCCAAAGATCATATTTGACATCAAAAGTACTTTCATCCAGCATATCCACTTCCTGCTTCAGAGGATGGAGAAAAAAACGACACAAACACAGCAATTAATTAAAGCATGAAGTTAAGTAGTCCCCAATCAAAAATAAAAGACTTTTATGGGTTTGATTTCTTGATTCCTGCATTCTAATATGGAATATTCCGCTAAATTATACTTACACAGCAGATACTGGAGAAATCAACAAAGAATTTCAGCAAAGCCATAAAAATACATGCTAACCACATTTAGGACTTTTATCAAGCACTTGGTGTGCTATGGCCATGGGAAACAATTAGTCTCACAATGAAAAGCCCAACATATCATACTATATGTTACATAATCTATCAACAATATTACACAGCAAAGCACAGCACATACATAATCTATCAACAATATTCGATTGGAAATTCATTCTTTCAGGCAATAAAACAAATTACCCACCAAAGCATGAACTTCCCTGATACAATATATTCATAAACCCAGACTAGATTAGAAGAACCCAAACCAACCCCATCGTATAACTGATTCTACGGGAAAAAACAATCTTACCTCTAAAGCTCTGCTTGCTTTAATGGAGGAAGGGTCACAGACTCACAGTTAGTTGGTTCGACAGAGTAGAGGAGGGGAGGGGAGGGGGGAAAAAAACTAACCAGGCCAAAAAATTATTTGTTTTGAATTTTTTATTTTGGTATTTACGGACTATTTTTTCTTATTTTGTTTTTTCTCACATTGATCTAATTATAACACTGAGTGAAATTTTGAATATAACACTGACTTAAATATTAAATTTGTTGATGATAATATGTATATAAATGATTCAAACCATAAAAGTTATAAACAATTAAAGCGAGAAAAATAACTCAAAAGCTATAAAATACTTGAGTAAGCTTAATCAATTAGTTCAATGTAAGTACGTGTGTCGGTGTCGGACACAGGATACAACACGTTGGAGGTGTATTCGTGCATCCTAGATGACAACTTTAGAAACAATACAATAGAATATAAAATATTGTGCGTCAACAATACATATTGAATACATTTGTGCTATAAATGATTTTTTTTTCCCCTCTTGTATTATGGTAAGAGATTGAGGGGTTTTTTTTTTAGATTGTTGGAAAATAAATGTGTGAGAAGAATATATAAATTTAATATAAAAAGGACTCAGCTAGGGTAATTTAGGGACAATAATACTTTAAAACATTAATCAGTACTAATGACGATGGTATATTCAATACGTTTGCGCTTTAAATGAGTCTTTCCCTCTTGTATATTACTTATTATGGTAAGAGACGAGAAAAAAAAAATTGGGATGGTTGAATAAACAAATATGTGAGAAAAAAGGAATTAAAATTAATAGTCCTCAAAAAGTTTTTTAAAAAAAAATAGCTAGGGATGTACAATTTATGTATTGACCAAATTATAAAATGAAAAATTAAAATTCTGGCCTAAATGTATTCGGAAGTCCTTTTTTTACCAAGTCGTCACCAAAATTTTTTTTTTACCAATTTGTCATCCAAAGGTAATTTTTTTTACTAATTTTTCATCCAAATCTATATTTTTTTTTAACCAATTTGTGGAAAAAAAATAAAATAAATGTCGTTAGGTGTTTTTTTTTGTTACCAATTTGGTTAATTGGCCTGTATATATTCTAACTAAATTGGGCAAAATTAGGCACCAGTTCTTCTCTTCAGGTTTGGTGCAAAGGTTATAGGTTTGCTCCAAAGGGTTCGGGCGTTAGGCTGGTGGGTTCATTGAAGAATCTGAAGATGCAACTATGCAAGGAGGCAATGTAGGTCTACTACTACGAGGAACAAGCTACAACTTATGTTTTTGGCTGAGACCGTGTATGCAATTTGGGCTCAAAAGGAATTCAAAGCTCTATAATGGCATAATTGTACTTGCTAAGTGCTAATAGACTCTTTAGGGATATTGTCTGTAGGATTGCTTGTAATGGTCTTAGTGGAGATTAATATTGCTCTTGTTAAATCTTAAATGCATAATTTTAGTTTTGTTCTTTCCCCACCCATTTGGATGTATTTGGTAAATATAGTATTGTTGATCAGATGATAGGTGTTAGTCTAATAGTCTTAGCTTAGGTAGCGCGGATACTTCATCAAGGTGTTCGTACCTGTACCAGATATTGATATGATACCAATATATACCTATAGGATACCTGATTGTGTTACTCAATTTAAACATTTTTTTGACATGTTTTATGATAATTTTATCCATGTTTTCATATGCTTTTTAAAGGTTTTCCTTATATTGATTGATCAGTCCATTTTTGGATCCTTTTCTTGGGCTCTTTTCGATTGTTTTCTGAGTCTTTTTGGCTTAGCTTAGTTTTAGGCCTTTTTAGTTTACTTTAGGTTTATTATGAGTTTTCATTGAGTAATGTTGATTTCTTGTTGTTTTCATTAATAATTGAGCTATTTTGTGTTTCTTATGCCTTGCGTACATTTATGCATATGTTTTCACGTGATTCCAAGCGATTCCTGATAGCCTTGCGTACATTTAGGCGTACCTTCTTTTTGTTTGTTATTTACTTTCCATTGCTTTAAATCTTGTTTACGTCATGTCAGGGTAGTAGATTAGTGTTTAGATTATGCAATTTCATGCTTGTTTTCTTTATTTACTTGTTTTAGTTTTAATTTTTCATGCATGCTTGTAGTTGATTTAGTTATGATTTGTGGGTAGTTATTTTTCTAGGGTTTGAAGGTGATGGGTTCATGGCTTGAATTTGGGGGCTTTCATATAATTTTTGGTTGATTTGAGTTCATGGTTGGTTCATGTTGGTGTTAATGAGCTTAGAGATTAACTAAAGGCCTTAATTGATTTCTTAGTATTTTCAAAGGTATAACAAGGCTTTTTCTATGAGTTAATTATGCTTTGATTTATTTTCCTTACCCAATGTTGCTAGTGAGACCATTACAATGAGAGTTGTTGGTCGAACTAGGAGTCTGCTTTAAGTATGTTGTTAAAGAGATTCTCATAACAAGAGTCGGTAATCGAACTATGAATCTACTTTTAGTAACACCTCGGTATAATTGTGATGATTGAAAGTAATGATAAGGTCCATTCAAGAGAGATCATTATCGTTATTTCGAGCATTGATGCTTGAATCACTCCGAGAGGAGGTTCAAGTGAACTTAGAGAAGTGATTCCCCTTCCTTGACTTAGTTCATTCATTAAAATAGTCAAAGTAACTCCCCCGAAATTAAGAGAACCCGGATCCGATAATAACCCTAGACCCCAATATATTTATTTTTTGCATCTATTTTCATAGTAGTTTTAATAATTCTCTTTCAATAATAACAAAACAAGACCCTCAATCAACCTAAGTCGCGCAACACAATTCACGACGTGTTCCCCGTGTTCGACACCCCACTCATACTGCAACGGGGTATTTGTTTGGTCAAGGAGCCCGAAAACATTTTCATCATTGATATACTAATTAAACTAAAACATTCCAATGAGATTATAAAATTGAGAAAAATGTTTTGATTTTTAAAGTATTCAATAGCATCTATTAGCCGTACCCGTTTCCTATAATTATCAAGTAAACATATTCCGTACTCGTTTCATGGCCGCACTTGTTCTTGTACCCGTATCCATGCATCTTAGTCATTAACTTGATTAACCCATCTGAATAACTGATTTTACAACCTAAGAGTATGCCTAGGTAACCACCTAAAGGGGTCTATATTTATGAATTAATTATATATATATTCTAGTTTTTTCATTGAACTGTTTGACAATCAGACAAAAATTTTAACTAAAATATTGGAATTTTTACCATTAGTACATTTTTTTACGTAATAAGTAAAGCTTGCATATAAAAAGTTATTATTTTATGGTAAAATGTTACAAGAAGGAAAAGTTTATCCACTAGATATTCTAATTGAAGATCTACGATATTCATATGGTTTTAAACAATTTATAGTATTATACCGTTGTTATTTTGATTTATTACAACTCCAAAGAGTAAAATTACTTCATAATTTCATTAATCTTTGAGCTCATTATTTATATATCTCATTCCTCAAACTTATTGTGAATTAACTTTTCTTTTCTCTTTTCTAATTTCGCAAGATGAACTCATGGATCATCATGATGCGCAACAATCAATTCATCACTTTTAAGTTTTAAGTGTATCTCTAGATTGTAAGATTGAGCAAATATATGGCATTCAAAATTTCTTAAGAACTCACTTTCAACTGCATTTCCGGGCTAATGTAACACAACATGAAAAATTATGTTAGATTAGGCATAGGTAATGTCCCATAAATTGATATATATTATATACAACAATGGAGGCAAATAACCAAAAAGGCTGATTGCTTTTATAGTTTTCTCTATTTTCTACTAATAATTGATACAACAAAGAGTTTCCAAATCATCTCTATGTTATACCATCAATGCAACTAACTATTGGGCTAATCATGGGCACAATAACCCTTCTATACTCAATTGGGCCATTGGCTCTAGAATACATTTCTCTTCTTTTATCATTAGGTTGGCTCGAATATCAACTTGCTCGACTCAACTCCGATAACTTTTCGAGCTGAGTTCTAACTCGAGTCGAGTTTTGACCGATTAGTGGCCGCACTAAGCAGTTGTCTCGTCTCGTAAGCACCTCTGTTCCTTAACTAATTGATATATCAAAATTCAAAATCTTACATTTTGCTCTCTTCTTCATTAAAATATTCTGAGTCAATAGTCAGAAACTCTGTGATCATGCCAACAAAGGAGCATAGTAACACAACGGCGTAGGATGTAAATCCTAGTCTTCTGCTGCTTCACAACCGTTAAACACCGCCTTCGGAAGCTGGTTTTCCGGTGGCGGCTTTGAGAGAGTGATCTTTGAGTAGGGAGGAGGTAGGAAAGTGTCATGGTGGTGGAATGGTAAGAGGATAATTAGAGCAAAGTGTTTTTTTTTTTTTTTTTAATTTTTTTGATAAAGATGGATGAAAATTAGAATTAGAATGAAGCAAAAGGGAAGATGAGAAACATATTTATAACACATAATTTATGTTGGGAAGTTGATATTAGGGTCCATAGAAAAGGGGAAAAAAATAAACCAACGTGATATAATGCTTACATGGAGTAACAGGAAAAATGTAGTGAAATGATGAGGAAGAGTCGTGTAAGACAGCAACATGGAGACCCCACATAAGTGAATGATGAGCGAGTGGCAATTACTTTCCACGTCTAGTCCACGGAACCAAGTTTTGTTTTGAGTACTTAAAAATTGTTCTTTTGTAGAGTGGTTAGTGTTAGTTACTAAAAGTATTCGATATTTGCTAAATGAATCAAATTCTTGTAATTTACCAAAAACGTGAAAGTAAGAAGGAAAAAAAAAAGTTACAAAGAATCCTTCTTAGTTAATTGGAAAAATTTTAAAATAAAATAAGATATTGAAAGTTAGAGGCTTGAGGAGTAATGATCACATCCACGTTTCTGTGACTTTATCCTGAGTTTCATACATCAACCTCTCTCTAGGAATGATGCCACTAGCCTACATGTATTGTCCATGTGTGCCTTACCGATTAAAACTAAAATTAATATCACCATTAATTTTTATCCTTTTGTTTTATTGTTTTTGAAATAAGTATACGACATAAATTAAATTATGGAATTAAAATTAATCTTAATTATGTAACTCGTGTGTTTTCTGTTTTTGAAAATTGAAAATGGGAGATAAAAATAATTCTTTGTGAAGTACTCCCTTCGTAAAATAAAATAATTTAAGAGATAGAAAGACAAAGTTAAAGGCTTGAGGAGTAAAAAAAGAACGACCCATTCATGTTCCTGTGACTTTATCGTGAATCTGATACCTTAGCCTCTCCCTTGGAATTATGCCACTCTAGTACCCTGAGATGGCCTACAGGTATTGTCCATGTGTGCCTTACCAATTAAAACTAAAATTAATATCACTATTGATAAAAACATTGTATTATAATAGGTGTGGGGTCAAAAGACAAAGATAAATTGGAAAAAGAGTCGGTAAAAGATTGGAAAATAAGGAAAAGTGGTAGCTTACTATAAAAAACATAAATAATAATAAATTAAATCTATTTCTCAAAATGAATTAAAACACAATATACAAATCTTTGAGTAATGTTCATTAGAAAAAATTTATAAAATTTTGAAGAACGGGCAAAGATAAAATATGTGAAAAGTTAACTAAACAATTTCCCAACAAAAAGATTGTGTGTATGCATCAAGTATACACTAAATTGTATACAACAAATTAAAAGATAGCTTAAAAATCAAGTAGAAGTTACCCTTGATAAAACCACATAAAAAGAGATTCTATCAAATAACTTTATACTTTCTCCGTAAACGAAAAATTGCAACAAAGGGGGAGGTCACGGACTCCAAAAAAAATTTTATAAGTGTGTTTAAGTTAGTAGATTAGTAAAAAGTAGGAGAGAAATAAAAGTTAGTAAATTAATAAAAGTAGGAGAAAGAAATATGTTAAATATTACCCAAAATAGAAAGTGACAAGTTTGTTGCATTTTTTTAAAAACATCCAAATATGACAAATGTTGCAATTTTTCATTTACGGAGGAAGTATTAGAATTTGTCTTTCATTAGATGCGTTAAGTAAATATTATTCTTCTGCCAAACAAAAAATCAATTTTTTATTCTGCATAAAGATAATACGGAGTACGTTTCTTGTGTGTTTTTCCTTACCTTATCAACTACCATCAAGGCATGAACAATGTCGGCTGTCTAGAAGAGTTTAAAATAATGAAAATTGGTCAAAAAGTGGCCCAAACAAAATCCAGACTCAGACAAAATTGATGATGATGAATTGATAATGAACCTATTTTTCCCAGCTTGAGCCGCCTGGTGCTTGCAGGTTGGCAAAGTCAACTTGAACAAACCATAACCCTAATCTATCTAGAAAGCAAAATCTAAAGAACAATCTAATTAGTCCTAGCTTATTCAACATGCAGCTTGTACAGTGAATACAAGCTCAGAACAAAGTATTTTCCAAGCACACAACAAAAGACTATTCACTGGCATATATAAAAATAGCTTAGAACATATTAATAAAACAAATATAGTACAGTAATATCCTAGCTAATGACCAGAAACTATCAAATTGATAGCCTTATGATAATGAGCCAATGTTACCATCAGCTGCCACCAATGGAAGTATGAAACATCAATATTAATATCTCACTATTCTAGCCAGCTGAGAATGGGCAGTACCTAGTTGTTAAAACTGTTCATAGCGACCGGCCAGGCTGGCAGGCTGTATTGCATTTCGGACCAATTAGGACAGCCCAGGCCTGGGTTGGATGAGGCCAAGTGACTAAAGACATGCTTGTTTGGTTGCATGCAGAGATTAGGATTTCCTAAGAGTTTCTGATCCCCATGATAATTCATGTCCCGGGAAGTGTCAAATTTTGTATGGTTAAATATGGGAAGTTCTGATTCCCGGACATGGGAATTTCTATTTACCTAGGGGGGCTAGGTTAATTCCCCCATTTTGTGGCGATTAGAACTTCCTAGGAATTTTAATTTCCTACATCATTGCTAACCAAACAAACACGTGTATCAATTCCCATGAATTTATAAGAACCAAATAAGATGTAACTCAATAAAACCCTAATCATGCTTAATCGTCTTAGCTCGCTATGTAAGCTTTCCTGCCTGTCTCATGGGAATAATTAAATTGAAAATTCATATCATAATGTAGTACCAATTTCCATACCTCCAAGGCTCCAAAAATGGTAAAACCAAAGAAGAAATGGTATGCAGTTTGAAGGCTTTCACTATATACACATTGTCGAAAACCGTCTGAATTTGGAACTTGACATATGCTCTTGCTTGCATAATAAAATTAAGGTAATGTACAGCAATCTGGCAGCTACATCATCGAAGTGTGTACTGAAAGGATATACCTATGAGAACCTGAACTGTAGTAGCTAAATTAAGGCCAAAATGTATCTACACCTGCACCGTATCCTCAAAACTACAAGCAGCCTTCATGTTTTGAGGTGATAGTACTTATCCAGGAGCTTTTCTGTATACTCTCCGAATGTCAGAGTACAATTCGAAGGAATCAACTGGAAAAAAAAAACATAGTTTGTGTTTCAGTGCATCATCACAGAACATAACTAACACCTAATGAGCAGAAACAAGATTGATCTAAAAGAAAGTCTGCAACAGCGACATTGTCCATAAATAATTGTTTACATTTTCATTTTGTCAATTACTGCCAAGGCTGTTATATGTAGAGCATACAGTCAGCCAAATTACCTTACCTCGAAATCACTTTCTTAAAAAAAATAAAAAAATAAATGAACTTCATGCCATCCATTATTTCATTGGAAAAAAAAAAACTGAGACAGATATATCAGGAACTACTGTATAAGATGAGAAAAAGCACGAACTACATGAGTAACAAGAAAATGGAACAATGCTGCTTTTAGTTCCTAAATTGGAAACAAGTCTAAGGATACCATTCAATTTAAGCAGTCCCAGTTCTAGATTTCAGGATTCCCCTGTATTCCAAAGTTGAGGCAACCAATAATAACCTTTTTTAAACTTAATTGTCTACTGTGTATCCCAAAGTTTAAATAAACAAACTTCAAATTATAGCACTTACCTAATTAAAAAAAAAAAAACACTATACATCACACCACTAGCGGATCTGGTGGGCAAATATTCAACATCTTTACACTTGTATTCAAACCCATTCTCTAAAGTCCAAAGACATTATCTTTTTGACGGAACAAAAATGAGTTTGCAAGTAAGATAATGCAAAATGTTTCATATAAAGGTTCTTGGTAGTGCATATTCACATCCAAGAATGGTTTTTTTTGTCCACTCATTTACCTTAATGAGAACCAATGAAGAACAACACATGATATAATTGACAATAAAGTAGAAATCCATTATTATGGACATGTACATTAGACATAACATATCAAGTATTAATTGGCCTCAAGGGACCAGAAATATAAGGTAAATTAGACCCTGAATTAGCTTCCTGATATTAGGTCAACCAGGGTTTTGTTTAAATTAGGCTGTATAACTTACCCTTTCTTTTGGTATAAAATACTAACACACCCCAAAAAAAAGACCATGAATATACTTTACAAAGGACTCAGGTAATGCTCAATGTCTTGACATAGAACCTCAAAAGCACATCTTCAGTTCACAAAGAAAGAGCATACATAAAAGCTACCCACTGAATTCCTGTAAAATATACACATGACAAACTACTATGAGATTAGTGAAAAGAGGTTACCTCTTTGTGGATATGCACATTCTCTGGAAATTTAAGGTTTTCACCCCTACAAAAAAGGAACATCATTTTCCGGTATCAATGTAATTGGCAATAAAACAATAGGTTGTGATCCTTGGCTGACAATTACACAACAAAACAAAATTGCTTAAGGGTCCAATAGTAAAATAAAAAAAACCTAAATTGGAAATTGAAGCTTGAAGGAATATTATTCATTTAAGCAACGTACACTAAGGATCCAAGATCAAAAGGCAATGGGGTTACCCTAGAAGCTTGTGTAATTGAAGAAATTAAAAAAAAAAAATGATATTGACATGAATTGTTATTCAAACAATAACATACCAATCAGGTTGCATAAACAATGCAAAGGTTGAACGTTCAAGACCCAAAACTCCCTTTCCAGTCGGTGCCTAAAAATAAAAGTGTTTTGTAAAACTTCTAAAGTTACAAGGACCTTGCAGCTTGTATGAAACAGTAAACAAAGCTGAGTATAATAAGAAAAACATCTGGAAACCAAGAAAAGCATTGAGTACCCGGACACAATGTGGTGTGGCATGAAGGTAGCCTCCTGATAGTATTTCAGTAGTTTCGCCTATCTGATATGCTATTTCATCTTCTCCAAACACAACCTACAAATATAACAAGTAATGCCTGACTTGCATAAAAATTTCCCCAGAATAATCAGATTTCAGCTACAGGTATAAGAGTACATCTATCAAGATTAAGCAAATTGAATGGTGATGCAGGTATAATGCAATGTGATTAAACTGAATACCCAAATCCTAGACAGGATACCAATTTCCATTCTTTATAGGAGCAGACAATTTAGCAAGTAGCGAATATACAACAGCTATACGTAGCATATGTCAAACAGAAATTTCGTTCTTATAGCACCAGAAATCGGATTTTATTAAGATTCAGAAAGATCAATCCAATTCCACATTTTAAAAAAAAGAAAAGAAAAGATAGCAAACCAAAAGCAGATAATTTCTCTTTCAATTGTCTTTCTTCTAATTGTAAGGCCTGAAATCTTTTCCATTTTCATTGGCTGCTCTAACTTCTGAATGCTAAAGCTGTAATTGGAGAAATTTGAGCTAGAGAAACGAGGAACTCTATTGATATCTACATTCGTTTGCAGTATTAATTTAAGTTTTGATGTTCGGACACAATACATAATGATTCACCTTTTCTAGCATGCGCCATTGCCTCCTGGCCCTAAAATTATTTTGTTAATCAAGACTTATGTAGCTAGCCTCACTAATGCATAGTACAGCATTGGTCAGATAAATGGATCACTATTTTATAGGTAATCTGCATGCAATACGAAAAAAGACAATTGGATGCTAGAAAGATACCTTGACTATTTCATCATTCCTGGTCTTTACATAAAGACCAGCAGATACATCAGGACAAGATACTTGCATTCCATCTTTCAAAAACATGCCACATGTAAGACCTACATATATGAGCTTATCCAGATGAGAAGCAAAACTGAAAGGGGGGATTGTAAAATAAATTTAATATAAAAAAATTAAAAAAATGTATAGTTACTGCAACCAACAATCACCTAGAGGTATTGGCATTGAAACTCAGGAACGAAACACACATATACAACTTTAAATAAATGGACATACACATCCACATGTGCGATTCAAATGGAAATATTGCTAACTTAGTGAATGGTGAGCAAAACGTAAACAAACAACAACATTCATTTTCTAAACTAAAGATACTGGTCTGCTAAAGATTATGTACTTATAAAAAAGATTTATTTAAAAAAAAAAAAATCAAAAGAACTGGTTTTGAGTATTCTAGAAGATACATACATTGATTTTCATTGACAGCAAAAAAGTTGAAAAAAATGGACCGTTTCTTCAGGATGGAGGCAAAAAAATTCAAATCAAATATGTTAGTTAAGAAATACAAACCTGTCAGGGAACCATGGTCTGTATGCCATCCACACCAGGAAGACATCCAATCGTCTTTCAAATGATCACTGTATGATGTATGCTCGTTAGTGAAACAAAAATGGTCACATGATACATGAACCAAAGATTTTCACATTCAGGAACCTCCCATAAAGACATGGAAGGTACTGATTTCCCCTCAAGTACTGACTAGTGGACAAAATTGACTGTAAGACAAATCGAACTAAACCACACCTTTGATATGTTGAGAAAAAAGAAATATCTCCTTCAACTGATAGTAGGCATAAAAGCTAAATCTAATTACAACTTCAGAACTTCTTGATCCCTTTTTTTTTTGAGGGGTCGTGATCCCTTACTTTGATTCTTCTAAGGTTGGCAGAACCAAATTCAATTTAGACAAGTAGGCAGCCACTGCCACTAACTGATGGATAGCTTAAAGATTTAATCATAATTGTATGGCTAAACAAATGAAAAAAATTCCACAATTTCAGGTTATATCAAAGGCTATAAGTGAATATTAATTCACCTCTCTTGCGTTGGAAAATAATAAAGAAGCCGACCCTTATGACAGCGTGAGCGCTGAATAATATCTGCAAGGCCTTTATCCATTCCCATTTTTATGCCCTCTGATACTGCCAAATGAATTGAGTGCAAACAGTTAATGTCCAATAACAAAAAAAAAATAGTATGATTCAAAGCCACTAAAATGCCCTGCCAGAGAAAATAAATAGCCCCAGCTTGAAAAATCTGAAATATATGGGACAGCTACACAGGTTCACCAATGAATATCAGATGTAATCAGTGGTAAACACCTATTGTTTGCTAGTTGATTACATTCATTTCACTTTTAGCAAATTTGTTTATGAAACTGAAAAAAAAATACTATCAACTAAACAACGGTTTGGCCATTAATAATACTATAGGAGCTTTAAGATATATCAATATAAGCAACTATTGTTGGCTAGTTGATTGAATTCATTTCAGTTTTAGCAAATTCAGTTAGGGAAGTGAAAAAAAATACTATCAATCAAACAAAGATCACAAAGTCATTACTAACATCATATGATCTTCAAGGTATAACAATATAACATGTCATTTTAGTCATGAGCTATAGAAACTGTAAGCCTTCAAGTTTATAAATTTTGCCACTTTGAAAGAATCGGGAACACAATGTACTGCAATACCAATAACAAAAGGAAAGAAAGCAGGGAGAACAAAAGTCCATATCATGCTACAATTGGAGATCCTTACAAGAAAATTCAACACAATTTATTTTTTTAATTTTTCAGCAAACAACTTTGATGTTTAATATCTCTATTCACTAATTATATATGAGAAAATATAATGAAAATTGATATTTTAAAAATACTAATTTAACAAACCTAGCTAACAAAATCCCACATAAATACTTCGTATGATTTTCCTTTAGAAGGTCAAACTTCATAGTATATGAATAGTAAAAAAGGCCTTGTGATACAACAAAAAAATGGAGGAAGTATATATGTCAACTATGTATCATAAAGGACAGTTATTATTTACAACTACAAGCATATAACAGCCTCATCAGAGACACTTCAAGGAGGAAAACATTTATACAGAGAAGCTACCGTATCGATCGCAATGATATGCCACCATCAGACCAACATCAAGCAACACTTTTCCAATTGCTTTAAAAGCTGCAAGTTATCAAACATCAAGTATATTACAACGAAATGAACGCGCAAAAGCAAGATGGACCTTCACAAAACGGATAGTAATTCACATTTAAATCCAGATTTGCTGCATCAACATGACATGATTATTTTATAAAAAACACATGTTGCAGCATTGACATAAGTGAAATTGTGATATTTATATAAAACAGTTTGGGATAAATGGATAATCAATATTTCAGGCAAAAAACTCCATAACATGCTGTGAATCATAATTATAAGCATATGGTAACTATAAAAAATCAATTGCACAACCACCCAAATAATGGAGCATGATGACATAATCAAGGTGCAGAATAGATTACATGAAGTCAAAAAATGGAAGGAAGAAAACGTAACACTGATTGGCAATGAAGAAGATAATAAATTATCATCAAAAGGTGTTTGATATAGGTTTTTAAGCTTCGAAATGGAATCACATAATCAATAGCGGAAATAACAGTGATTGTTTCCTAAGGTTGCGGTTTTAACCCAATTGTTTCCAACATAGAAGCTATTGAAACAAAGAGTGTTTCCCTCCTGACCACAAAGGTATTGTCAGCTATACCAAACAAACAGAAAGAAACTGCTATTCACTGATACTGTCAGACACAATCTGGAAAATTCATAGTTCAAGACTTCAAGCCCAAGCAAATTTGAACAATAACAGCAGTGAGGAAAAGTCGACTGTAATAATAATGAAATTGAGAGAAGAGGTAATAGTATTGTATGATTAATTAACTCAAAGGATTGAAGACAAATGATAAAGTAGCAACTTGAGGTTGCAAATCTCCAACTGAGTGACTTTAGGTCACCAATCTCCAATGCACAAGCCTTTACACAAATATTTTGGATAATTCCCTTTTTTTTTCCCCTTCCTACATATATATTACTACTATCTTAATTGATTTTGTCCATACTCTACTACAAAATCCCCCAAAAAGTTGATAAAATCAAACTTCAGCTAACAAGACAAAATACTAGCAAATAAGGACAATTGGACAAATAAAGATAAGTAAAACAAAATAAAAGCAATAAATTCTGAAAATAAAAATAAAAAAATCAGAATACTAATTTTTCTAATTAATTGGTTCATTACAAAAACCCAGTTAAAATTATTTCCAGTCCATTAAGAAACCAAACATCTTATACAGGTAATAGTTATCAATACCTGTTTCCTCGCTTAACCAAATTCTTTCCATTTCATTTATGCTCATCATAACAAACACACTATTAGCGTCCACCAAATGTCTCTTTAAGGTATAGGCTATATACTTGGCAAAAAACCATATATGAAACACCAAATGCCTATGATCACAGAACATGAACATAATTAACACATCATGATAGAAAATTAGAAATAATAACAGTAAAGGAACCTCTATGGTGTATCATAATTATGTCCAACCAACTAAAAGAAAGATCGCACGACTTCTAATCAACAGCCAGCATACAAGCTACTACAAGGAATATGTTCCAGGGCGGTGGACTTACCAACTTCTAGTTCCTGTAAAGCACTCTGAGGCCATATATTCCGACCACAATATGCTGGGTACCTGAGAGACAGAAAATGAGCAACTGAACAAGTTGCAAGTATACTTGTAGAACTTATTTATTTATTTTTATTTTTTTAAAAGTATACTATAAAACTCAAGGCAAGATCTCAAATAGAAACTTAAAAAACTGCCTCAATTTCTATTTTAAAAATATTGTTTCATTTCATTTAAAAGTATATGACCCTACTACTTTTACTTTCACACACTACATATGATCCCACCATTATTATCAAAATCGGGATCAAGATCATAACATCATTTGAACCTAACTTCACCAAACGATACAAATCGTAATGAAAAACGGAAACAAGTATTATCGCTAGTAGGATGGGTAGGATCGCTGCAATCCTATTGATCCTACATCTGCAACTAGCCCATAACTTTGAATTTTGAAGTAGAGTCTAGGCTTATAATATATCGATGGAAAGTTCTTAAAGTCTATTTTCTAACACATTGGTTTCTTAGCTATATCATATTTATATTTTATGTTATGGTGCAACGAGTGTGTAGTGTCATTATTGAGCCTAATTTTAGTAAATAACACATGTATCTTTCAATATAAATCAAAGTAAGGCTTATGGTATATCAATGTAAAGCTCTGTGCAAGTGATATCCAAACATTTGAGACAAAAGCATAGTCTTGTGAACCTTATAATCTCAACCTTATGATTTAAAAAGGATTTTGACAAAACGAGTTTGTTTTAGTTACAATTTTTAAATTACTCTTTAAATTGAAACAACTTAACACTTTATGTTGGTATATGTATATCATAAGGAATTTTATTTAAGGAAATATTTTACGGTGTGCACAACATTTCTTTGTTACAATTTCACATTACTACCTCATACTATTGTGATTGTACTGATTGATTTAGTGGGTTAGAATACATGCCTATATAGTTAGTTATTAAAAATTTAAATAACTAATTTTGCCATGCTTAAAAAACGAGTAAAAACGATATTTTTTTGGGTTCGCCATTGGTCAATTCTACTATCTGATTTTACTATTTGATCCTGACAACCTCTTCCGATCCAAAGTAGAATCCCGATTATAATAACTTTGGGTCCTAATAGTTTTTGTTTTACCAACCCTGCTGAACCAGAAATTTATATAGTAAAAAAAATCAAATGGAGCAATTTTTTGGGGATAGAGAAAGCACTAAAATATTAAATATGTAAGAGGCATCTTAATGATGAAGTAAATCTAATTCTACTCCATCCTTGTTTAGACTGAAAATTTCTTAGGTACTGTTAACTAAAGCTTAATTCTGATTACTTCAAAGTTTGACAAATTACTTCCAAATAATATCACTGAATCTAGTTGTTGTAATTGGCCATCTTCTTCTTGATAGAGAGATATGACTAAGTGGTTATAGCTAGAGAAAGTTTCGTAGCCCAAATTTCCACCCATTTTTACCTTTGAATAAGAGTTTGGTCCACTGTTGGTACATCTAAGATAGGATTTGCATAAAAAGATCCTTTCGACAAATCTGCAATTTATAGAAGAATGAGAAAACAATCAGAAGTTAACTGAAGGGAAGTATAAAAGACTCCATTTAACATTGCCATATACTCCCTCCAATCCACAAATACTGCTCCACTTGACTTTTCACGGTCTCAAAAACGTGTCTTAAACCATTAATATCTCCATTTTCATACAAGCCCAAATCATACAAAGCTGGTATTAAAGATATACTACCTCTGTTTCACATTATTTGCAACAGTCAAGTTTTTACACTATTCACGTTATGTACTTTGACCAAGATGTGAACTTTACAAATAAGGAATTCATATAACTGTGATCTCGTTGGATTCGTCTCAACATGTAGTTTTTAATATGCAATTGCTATAATTTTTACAAATACAAAATTAAAGATGTTAACAAAGTTTTATCTCGGGATGCATGAAAAGTGGAGTGTTGCAAAATAGAGATAATACATTGAAAAAAATCCAAAAAGATCCTACATTACTGTGTTATTTAATATAGATTAATGAGAACTCATGGCCAAAGTTCTTGAAGTTAGACCAAAAAATTGCAATAAAAAAAAAAAAAAACTTTAAGCGATGGAAGGATTATGCTTAATGAACCATTGCATACTGCTAGTTGCTATTCACGACTAACAAGACATGTTAACAAAAAATATCTTACAGTGTGACAATGATGCTTTATATATTCTACGCAAAAAGGTTTGATGGTTTAGCAGTAATGAGTTAACAACAATCATATTCATTTCCTACACACAAAGGCTGCTACACTTACAAATTAATAATTCAAAGAACTACCACAAGTTTGTGTGTCGTTCAAAGGTTTCTTTTCATTAAAGATACCCTTCTCTTTGGATAGGCAGCAAATCATAAGCCTCATTTAGAGTAGAATATAATTTAAAAAATAATTGTGGTATTTCAAAATAATCTCAAGGACCTATCCTCAATTAGCTTAGAATCTCTCCCAAGTCTGTTTTTAGGAATTTAGCTCACATGACACCTGACTACCTGTGTGCTGCCAGTGAGAACAAGTTACCAGTGGACCAATATAACACCCAGACTCTCAAGGACTGAGATATATGGGCTCAGATATAGCTAGAAAGACTCAATTCACATATTTTAATTGTGAAACACAGCTTGCTTGCCAATGCTGACACTCCAATCATGGCCACTCATGAGGACAAGTGACAGGCTACCGGAGTCCCTGCTAGCAGCGACCAGTCCAACTTAAGAGCAAAAGTGACTTAAATGCAGGATGGCAATTTAAAAGTCTGAAGAGATCTATCTCCGCTCCATATCTAGGCCAGGGAAAGTGAAGTTGTCAAAGTGGTTAGCACACTCCAAGTTCCAAATTGAATTGAATTTAGAATCTCATGCTGGGTTATATATTTATGTGGTTTTTTCATTTATGTACCATTGGACAACCAATTTAAAAGCTCGACACAGGAAAGGGGAATAGTTAGCAACGCAGAGTTCAGAAAAAGGGGTATGCTTGTCTTTGACCCTCAGCTTAGTGACAGAGTCAAGCCTCAGCAACAACTTGGCCACGAGAAACATTTGCACTTCTCCACTAAATTCTAGTCTAGAGGTTTTGCACTTTTGCCTCTATAGAAAGCAGTCTATACTCTATAGTTCTGTCCCTTAACCAAACAGAAAACAAAAACTTGTTTATTTCAAGATAAAAGAACTTACCAGGCTTCCCAGATTCAAGCTTCTCTTTCCCATGACTCCAACCAAAGTTATACCTGGAAATTTAGGTTGAAAAACAATAAAGTTAAAATCCTAAAAGATACAACAACAAAAAGTGCAACACTGCAAGGTCATAGTCATAGTCATAGTGGAAGTCTATATTTGAAAAGGAAAAAAAATAGAAAGACATCCTCATATGATGTCTAAGCTGAAAAAGGTTATAAACAGCCAATCAAGAAAAATAGATGCCTGTTCAAAAAATCCATTTAACTAACTGCGCACATACACCCCTGGAAGTAGACAGCAGCAGCACTAATTTCATTTCTTTTCCTTGACATGGCAAGTACAACATCAAAAGCTTAGCAAACACACAGTCATCCTCTTAGCAGCCAACAAAATTATCCTTCAACAACTGCAAAATTTGACCTTGACATTCTTCAAATAGCTTTTGGTAATTTGGTTTGCAACCCTTGCATTACTAGAGATTAATGAATACATTGGAAATTAGTGATATTTTTAAATAATGACATGCTATGAACTACTATTTTCGAACCTTCAACCTAGAAAAGTCGGGCCAAAACAAGGACAAGGGTAGAACAACAGTAGTGGCCGATGTAATTTTTTAATGTTAAAATGGAAATGGATTAGACTAATATTTGAATAATAATTATAGATTGATTAATAATAAAATTAGCAACTTTAGGTTGCAACTCTCCAAAGTCCAAAGTGACTTTAGGTCACAACTCTCTAATGCCAAGCCTTTACAAAATAATAATAACTTAGTTGATTTTTTCCTCACTCTAGTACAAAAATCACCAAAAGCTGATAAAATCATAAAATCAACCAATAGCTAATAAGCCAAAATACAAGTAAATAAGGGGGGGAAAAGTAAATAAAACAAAATAAAAATAAATAGAAACTGAAAATTAACTTAAAGCATTTGGTTCAATACACCATATTTACTTTTAATGCGCAAAATACATTAAAAAGCTAATCATTTCAAAAAAATGGAAATTGCAACAGCATCATCTTTATATAATCATTACACATGAGTCTATGGTCCATCAAATTACCTGTAGACATAGATTTAATTTTACAGAATTTTCTTTTATCCAATTAATTCTATCGGCAACTTTCCTATCAATTCATATTGAAAAAGAGGATCAAAAGATCCTCCAAAGTGGTAACAATTGAAGAGCATTGTGCAATCTGAAGACTTAACAGTTTTGTTATAGCCAAAAAAAAATACTAAGATTTGTATTCCTCTTGAAGATTTAATGATATTCAAGAAACCCTCACTTCCTATAAGAATTGGGATCTATCCTTTTTAGGTCTACAAAGATCCATACCAATCTTACTGAATATTGTTTAACTTTTAAATCACAATGAACACAAATCATCAGAAAGTTATTGTGCTGATCTATACTGAACATCAGAGCATCACATAGGCTGTCACTTTAAATTACCAAGAGGAGATAATTAAAAGGAAGCATCAAGAATCGAAGTTGGCAACCTTGGCATAATGAAGTTGACAGTGCACCAAAGCCACGAGACAGTAGTCAGAAGCTGATGCATAAGCAACTTTTCACAATGGGTTTTCTCAGAAATTGTTGAAATATATACAATTTTTGAACTTACAGCCAAATAAATATGTCACTTAGTAACTTACAGCCACTTAAGTTTGTTTTTAAAATTTACAGCCACTTAATTCCGTTATGTAAGTAAATTATAATCGAATCTCGTTTTTACGAGCAATTTAAACAATCTCTAACGAATGTAATATTATAAAAATCCTTAAAAACAATAAACAACAATGTTATACTTTGTTTGAGTTTGATTAAATTGGTCTGAAAAGTGACTTTTGGTTGTAATTCAATTACATAATGAAATTAAATGGCTGTAAATTGCAAAAAGAAACTTAAGCGATTGTAAGCTGAAAAATCACGTATTTATTTGGTTGGTCCGTATTTTTTTGAAGAGTTATGAGAGTTTCTTGAAGACCTAACCTACCTCTTATTTTATTTTTTAGTTGTTAGGGATTAATTTTAAGATTTTATATGTTATTTTAATATTTGATTATATTCAAAGCTAGGAGAAATTTTATTTTTCGAATGGTTGTAGAAGAGAATATATACTTTTTGCTTGATTTTAGACACATTTCCTAAATTTTGGGCAAAGATAAAAATTTTGTAAGGAAAAGATAAGTTGTCTTTATCTTATTGGTTGGTGGGAATCTAGATTAGTCCTACTATGTATTAGAGTCATGCATCCTTAATAAAATATCATTGATGAGCTTAACGATAAAGTTGGCAATTGGCATTAGCTTTGGATGCTTCCTGCAGTGACAGAGTTGTGGTTGTGTGCACAATTACTTTTGATTGCAGTCAAAAGCACTCTCTTTTATTTTATTGTTATTTTATTTATTTCATCCATGTCAAAAAAAAAAATAAAATAAAATAAAAAGGTCCTATCAAATACACAAGTCAACTACTCAAGAGAGTGATGAGTTAACTCCCACCTATTTAAAATGAACCTTAAATCATTGCTAGTTTAAATTGTCCCAAAAATGGTTTAAATTATGCATCAAAAGAAATCTACGTGTTTGTACTTATCAGTGATAACACAGACCAACTCCAGACACAATCACAAGATTAACTGTCAATTATCTAAGTTTGATGCCTGGTACAATAAGTACATACAATTGTGTTGGGCATATAAACTTGCTAAGCACCTAGTTAATCCCTCTGTTTGAAGTGTCAATATGGGTAGTAGCGATGGGAGATGGTTGGAAAATGGAAATTAAGAAAGAACAAAAGCATCTTGTAATAGATAGGGGCATCATCCCTTTGATGTGTATCATGAGATTTCAACAACTTTAGTGGAAAACTTAGGTTTGAAGAGAGGCCACCTGTCAAATGCGGCATTTAGCAAATTAACCTGGTTGGACTAGCATATATAATATTACTTGTTCCAATTATTCTTCGGTGCGTAATTAGTTCCATTTCACATTCTACACAGCTTGATACTTAATTCCTGAATAATTATTCCACATATGAAAAAAGCTAAGATCTTTATCTAACTCAGAGGAAAACCTAGTATGACATTTTTTATGTAAATTGTCTTAACTCTTAACAAATAGATAGTAATGGGAGATAGATGAATGTGCATTGAATGTTGATATGGGAATTTATTTATTTATTATTGCTGCCTAAGTATTTGATGATCTAGCACTAAATACTAATGCCAATATGCAATCACCAGCAAAAACAATATTCAAAATACTAAAATAATCAGCATCCATCTAAAGATGCTCCCACCGAATGTGGATAAGGAGAGTTGGTTGAATGTCCTTACCTCAACGATAGGGCAAGGATTATTCCGTACCCTTCATTAAAATGTGACAGCCATTAAATACTTCACAACACATAAGGTGTAAAGACAATTAGATAATCTTTTTCAAAAATATTTGATATATCTACTAAAAAATCACAAGGATGAAAGAATTTTAACACTCAAGACCAATTTGTTGATAAATTGTAGATACAATAGGAGAAAACATGGCTAAGTATGCAAAACATTAGATGTGACTGAGATCAGCACTGAGACTCAATAATAAATACCTGCTACCAGGATCTTCAAGCCTTTTCTTCTCCTCCTCGGGAAGTTTAGCTAATCTAAAAAAAAAAGATATATGCAGTGTATGATCATCCAAGTTACGAGGATTCTTCACTCCTAGTCTACTTGCCAGCTATCCATATATTAGTATTAAGCATATTAATATTCTCTTGTATTAAAAATGTGTGTGTGTGTGTGTGTTGGGGGGGGGGGGGGCAATTTTAGAATTCATACTTAGGTGAAATATGCAGCAGAGTCTGGCGCAATGAAGAATAACCTGGCACCTACACAGAGACACAAAAATATAAATTAGAAACTTGTTGAAAAAGAACAAAAACATTAATGTAACCAAGTTCAGTAAGTATGTAAGATAACTACTTTCTCAAGATCACCATTTTAGAAAAGGAAAATGGTCTTCTCCATTTCTAAGGGGGGTGGTTGTAAATAAAAAAATGTCTACCATAAATGATTTTTTTCCTACATCCAAGTGCATGGTGATCACCATGCCCTTACTCTTGAAATAGAACATTTATGCTATGCAGTTAGAATATTTATGTTTTACTTTTAGAACACTTCTTTTATAAAATTGAGTAGTCTAAATATGAAGCATGGCTGCATGAATGTTCTAGATGTTCAATATAACGCCTCTAAATGCATAATATGGATGTTTTGATTTAACAATAGGTGCACGGTCATTCAATATAAACCCGGATGCACAATTCATGGACTATATCATAAAGCATGGTAGTAATTAATAAATTTTGGTACACAACTAGCTCTATTTCCACCTTCTATAAAAACAGTAAAACTTCTATCTGCAAAAATCTCAAGATGGTCAGAATTATCACCAGTTCCTAACTCTCTGCCTTGGATCACAAATAAGAGAGTCAAGTTTTTTTGGTACAAGGCATACATTAATAAAATAGCAATGATTTCTTTCAACAATTAAGGTATTTTTTATATCTTAAACAGATTGCAATGAGCTTCCGCTTGGAGAATTTCATGCAAATTTGCATACAATCTTTTAACATTCCATTAACCCTTTAAACATGCATATCGATAATCTACAAGCAACATGATACATATGTCTTGATAATCTAACTTCTGAAATCCTTCATTTCCAAACAAAAGTATACTAATTCAGTAATTTGACTCTTTACTAAACGAGAGTAGTGACAAACAAGTGCATCTATTTCACGCAATCTCTAGTCTTACCACCTAAGGCCTTGTTGTTGGCTCATAAACGACAAAAGGTCTTTGGTCAAACCGTCTCACCATGGTGATACCAGGCCTCACCAAGAAAAGTTGTGAAAAACTCTGAAAATATATTTAAAAAATCTTCCGTAACTTTTGCAAATTTTTTCTTAAACTTTTTCAGGTGAGACTTGGTGGAATTTGCACACAAACAATACTTGTAAATGAAAATACAGATTGAACAGACAATAAAATTGACAAACAAATTCAAACTAATAAAGGTAACAACTAAAAAAATTAAAAATTATATATATATACGCTGGAAATCGAGATAATCCCAAGTCCATTAGGTCCAAAACCTTCTTCAATCATTGCAGACAAATCCGCATTCTTGTCCTGCATTCATTCGTAACAATTAAAACAAACAAATTACACTACAAAACGAAAATTAAATACTAGAAGGGAAAAAAAAAAAAAGAGAAAAATTATATACGCATGCAACACAAACTTTGAATTAAAAATTTATAAGTATAAATACAAAATTTGACATCGAAAAATTACTTGAATGTCAGAGAATGGTATAGTGACAGGATGAACAGTTGAAGGATGAGCGCGGGAAGGAAAAGACATCACAGGAGAACGAGAATCGTGAGTCGCAAGAACACTCTCTCTCAGTGGGGCTTAAAATATTGCTCTCAAGTGTCAAGTCTCAAATAGTCAAGACTCAAGAGTCCCTCCCTAGTCCCTACCGTCTTTTTCACTCCGTAATCTTTTTTTACTCGTACTAAAAAAAAATACTGGCTAAAAAAAAATATTACTGTTTACCGTCCTTAAATTACCGTATACCGACGTATTTTGACAGACATTCTCTATTTTACCCTTACCCCAATTAATATCTTTCACCCCTCTCTCTTCTCAAATTTCCATTTCACGCATCTTTCAGAAAAAAAAAAATCTTCTTTCTCTCTCTCCATTTTTTCTCAGATCCACCACTAGCAGCTCCTACCCGACGCCAAGCTCCACCACTTGGGTAAATGGGGAGGGGTAAGTGTAGTTAGATTGGATAAATGGGGAGGGGTAGTATAGGAAGTATTTGTATAAATACAGGCGGTATACAGTAATTTTAGGCGGTATTTAGCAATTCAGAAAAAGAATTTACCAACAAAATTAGGTTTTTTTTATTTCAAGTTCGAATATTCGACTTCCCGGATCACAATATTTTGCCCCGGATTCAATCTGCATAATCCGGATATCTGAAAATTCAGTAACGGAAACCGAATATGTGGATCCGGTTTTTTTTCCTGGTTTAGCAAAGCATGTGCTTTCCTTCAAATACCCATAGATAGTGGTGTGCATCGGTCCAAAACCGGACCGGAACCGGTTGGACCGGTGGACCGGGACCGGACCGGTTTTGAACCGGTCCGGACCTGGACCGGTTTCTTACTTTTTTAAAAAAAAAAACTTTTTTCCTCTAACCAGTTTGGACCGGACCGGAATTTCAATACTTTTTTTTATAAAAAAAAAAAAAATTTATTAAATTTTTTTAGATTCCGATCCAAATCGGTCCGAACCGAAATTTACCGGGTTTAGACCGGACCAGTGGACCGGAATCACAATTTTCATGGACCCGGGATCGGACCGGTTTGGACCGGATCAGTCCGGTTCCGGTCTAAATTCCGATCCAGACCAGTTTATTAACACCCCTACCCATGGATTTCTCTCCATCCAAGCACACCACGCAAGATAAGCCCCTTTCACTTTGTTCTCTTCTACAAGGCTCTTTCAATTAGCTATAAGTACCTCACAAATGAGGTCATCATTTGCCCCTTGAGCCATATACTGGCGGCCACATTCTTTCCAAGCATCAATAACCGGATACCGAACTGGGTTAAAAAACGGATATCAGATACGGATTTTTATACCTACCCCTATATATGTTGCCTACACCAGTAACACCACCATCACGACAGTCTATTTTGGTTGGGTGCTCCAAGATTATATGTGACAGTGGTGAAATGCATACTGTTGAAATAAAATAACAGTGTTGCTTAATTATGTGTTCATGGTTCTTCACTTTAGGGATGTTAGGAATAAAACTTCAATACTAATAGCATACCATCTAAGAAGCTAAACCAAAGACAAAAAATCTCTATTTTAATATGCTTTTGTTGTGTGTTCCGGGCCCATCCCGGTGGTCAACCCCGTACGGATGGGCCCAAACCCTAGGCCCAATCCTGGTAGGGCTAGGATACATTAGATGTTCTATGATGAATGAGATGACGCCACGTGTCAGCAGGCTTAGTAAAACCTTGACCGGGTGGCCGCTACGTGTGACGACCCGACTCGCTTAAACCGGCGCGAAAGAAACCGATGAGTCGATAGTCGATCTAACATACAAACTTACTTAAAAAATAAACAAAAACCTCAAAAGAAATATTATTACTAAATCCCACAAGTACAAAACCCACAAGTTTGTATACAAATAATCACCCAAATCAGCCCAACATTCACGCACAATATAGCCAACATTCATCAACAAACTATCCCAATTTGATCATTTAATCTACCCTATAATCATAGTATACAAATTAAGGTAGAAAAGTATGTTACCTTAATTAAGATTGAACACAAAAGATTACAAAAACCCGCTGCCCAAACTTGCTCCACACGGTCCAAAACACACGGCCAAACACGGCACCACACCCGAACACCGTGCACCACCACAACACGGCCACCAAACACGGGCTCCAACGCACGGCCAGCCACAAACCACCACGCAAGGCGCCACGCACGACCATCTTTCGAACCCCACAAACAAAACCCCAAAACTAAACCTAAACAACGGATCTTGATAAGAAAAATGATGAAGATAAATGGGTGTTTAATTACTTAAATTAAAGATCAATGGGATATGAATCTTTAAGTTTTGAGTTTGAAAAGTTGATGAACAATTGATGGGAAAATTGAGCCAAAATAGGCGTGTGGGTATGATGGCAAATGGAGAGAGTGGTTAGCTTTTGATTGTGAGCAAAGGTGCCTAAATGGGCAAATGAATCTTAAGTCTCACTTCCACTTCTATTTATAGAAGTTGGTTAAGGTGTGAACATGAGGCAAGTGGCAAAATCATGCCACACACATAAGGGGCCGGCTATGGGCTTGCTCAAATGGGCTTCTAAGTTCAGTTGGGTTAATTGCACTTAAACATGACTAACCATGTCTAGGCCCAAAAATTAATTAATTAATTAGAAAATTAAAAATAAAATTCTAATTAATTAAAATAAAAGAAATAATAAATCATAAATAAAATAATCACATTCAAGCAACCAAAATAGTCCTAAATAAATTTAGACCATGCACAAAATCAAAATAATCACAAACAAGATAATCAAGAAAATAGCCCAAAATTTGAGGCGTTACACTACGTGTCATGGGCCAGGCCCACACGTCAGCCCCACTGACTTAGTAAAATCCTAGCCGGGTGACCTAAGCCTATATAAGGGTCATTTCAGTCACTCGATTTACGGGTACGCAAATCATAATTCACAGACTCACAATACACTGATTCCTTACTCCCGATATCTGACTTAGGTATCGGAGGGGCGTTCCCGGGTTCCACCCCTGGGTTAGCAACCTTTGACTGTTTTGCATGTCAAAACCCTAGCAAGGAACGTACGGGGTCCACATCAAACACACCAAAGATTGTTGACTATTCAGAAGAAGTTATAGAACAGGAACACTGTGATTTTTCTTTCCTGTATGGTGGTTACTTAATTGGTTTTTTCTGTTGTTGTTTCTATGGTTTTACTCCTAAGCGAGGTTTAACATATTAGGTCCCTTTTCCCTAAAAAAAAAATAAATAGCATAGAATGTGAACAACTACTATGTAATTGGTATCTCAAAATGGTACTTGTAATCAAGTGAAATGCATACTTTAATCCAGTGCTTATTATACAATTAGATAACAAAATCTAAGGCAACAACCTATTAGATTAGGAGTGAAGTTGATTTATATTATACCAAAAAAAGTTTTAAAGTGCAAATATAGATAAACATGTTGGAAAACTTTGGAAAATCTACTAGCTTTTAGATCAAAGAATGTTTGATATTAAAAAAACTATTGTGGTGGAGGAGTTGAAAGAAGCAGGCGATGGTGCAGGCATTGGGTGGTGGTGTTGTTGTAATGTTGGTGCATGAAGCAGGTCATGTTATGATGTGACGGTGATGCAAGCAGTCCCAGAGGTGAAACCCTACGAGAGAGGGCAAAGCAAAATGATTTTTAGAGAGAGAGAGAAAAACACTAGGAAAAGGAATAAAATAACGGCCATTTGGTTGTTGGTAATAAATTGTGTTAATGGTAATGAATTTATAGTGTAATTTTGTTAAGTAGGAACCTTATAATCTCCATAGAAAATAAATTTTCATTCTCAAGCCTCAATTTTCTTCTTATTTTTCATTCCCATCCATTACCATTGGGGAGGGTGATATTTGATGGGAATGGATATTTGTGAAGAAAATTAGATAAATTGGAGCTAAGGTAGCATCACCATGGGAATGAATTTTGATTTATCTTCCAAATTTAGTTATAAATTCATTCCTATGATTTATAACCGGCTACCAAACGGGCCGTAAAGGTTTTAGTTTCAAGTTATTTCTAGTTAAAATATGTTCGAGTTATATTACATTTGGCAAAAAAGTTTGGTAAATCTAAAAATCATTTAAGATAACTCATATTTCAATATAACATTTTCAAAATTATAGAATTTTCAAAATTATAGAAATCAAGCTTATTGTAAGCTTTTAGAGTTGAGTATTGACTTGCTTAACTCAACTCGACAATTTTTCAAGTTGAGCGCAAATTCAAATTAAGCTTGCTTGAGCCAAGCTTTAACCGAGTATTGACCTACTCGATCCCGAGTTATCTCGTCTCATAAGCACCTTCCACCTGAGCGGCCGAGTGCAATAAAAATTTGAGGAACTAATGGCCGGAGTGGCTCGTTTTGCTTTGTTACCCCTACACAGACAACACAGTACACACACACACACAAAAAAAAAAAATTTCGAATAAAAAATGGCTTGCAAAACATTCTCTCTCTTAAACTACCCAAGACAGTCAATTCCATTCTTCCCCAAATTTCCATCATCATCTTCACTAAAGCTCATTCATTATGTTGGCCATTCAAATTCTACATTTACAAGGCTAAATTCAACTACAATATCAACGAATAATTTCACTTGGGATGATGTTATTCAAATTGGTCACTGTGAATCTGACCCATCTGACCTCTCAGGTTTCTTTGACAAAGTTAGCGCTTGCAATCGAAATTTGGTTAGTTAGTTAGTTTTTTTTTCTCTCTATCTGTCTCTATAATTTCAACAATTTTGAATCTTCATTTATGTTATTGATTTCTGTTTTATTTGTGATTAGCTAGTTCGTTAAATTTTGCAGGAAAAATTGCGTGAGTTTGTTCCCTTTGTTGTTGAAGAACAAGTTGTTGGCTATGTACATAATGGGTGAGCTCTTCTTTTCCTTTTTTTTTTTTCCAAGTTTTTCGTTCTTTGGTTTTTGTTTTGTTTTGTTTTTCAATTCATAGAAGTTACACCAAGGGTATGTTTACTCTAACTAAATACAACTGACGTGAACTGAATACAGGTGAAAGTAATATTTATAATATTTTATAAGAGAAGTAAATTGAGAGCTGGGCTGAATTTAAACTGAAGTAAATAGGCCCTAATGAGCACATAGGGTATACTCTCCCGTCTCCATAAAAATACAACTCACACCAAATACTACCTTTGTTTCTTATTATTTGCAACGACGTGACATATGGAGTAGATCTTATTAAGTTGATGGTGACTTTTTATTTGGTCTAATTTTGAAATTTGAATAATGTTCATTGATTGAAGTACTAATGTTCATTGGAGTTGAATTGATGTACATCGCGTGAGTACCAGTCTATTCGTGTACCTTCGAATTTGTATTTGTTTTTTGGTTGTTGGTGTGCGTGGATTAGCGGATGAATGGTAGGTGCCTGTCCGGGCTAAACATTGGGCCTGGCTGAGGGAGGCTGAACCATGAATTAGCCCGCTTAAGAGTTTGGCTGGGCTTTTTGGTAGGTGGCTCACGAATCGGGCCTGTCCAGGTTGAGGTGGGCCAAGTACGGGCCTGTCTGGGCTGGGTTAATGGGTTTCACGGGTTGCCTCGAGTGGTTCGAAAACCAAGTTGATCGGTTGGGTTGGTGGGTTCGAAAATGGATTGGTGGCTGGTTTCATGGTGTTGAGGTGATTTTGTGGTCACAACAATGTAAATGTGTTGATGGGCTTGAGAGCTAGTCCAAATTCCACGCAGTATGCTCGTTGATCTGCACAATGAACAAGCGTGAGCTACCCCCGGAGGTGTTCCGGGGAATTGCCCTCCGACGCTCAAGTCAGTGAAGTGTAAGAGTCGGGAAATGTAGAAAGAGAAAGTGAGGGAGAAGTTCGAGGTGTGTTTAGTATTTTTTGGATACCTTTGCATGTGCATGGATGAGAACTATTTATAATACCTTGAGAATATGTGAGGAAAACTGCCCCTGGTAGGTTGAACTTGACCAGGCAGGCTGGGCTGGACCTTGTCAGTAACCCTGTAGCTGGTGGGCGTTCCTTTGACCTGGTAGGCTGGACCTGGACCAGGCTACTGTTCTCAAGACCTGGTAGATGTGATCTTGACCAGGTAGGTGCTTGAGCGTGGATTTAGGTGATCAGGGCCCCTGTACAGACTTTGGCCTATACCTGGGCCTGATCCTTTTTGTGGGCCTTCCTTGTGATGGATTTCTGTTGTTTGCTGATTGCTGGGTTGGGCCTTAGCTTTGTATGTGGCTGGCCCAACAACTAATGGGTGCATTATGCCCCATCACATGGGTTAGTATTATATTATTATTATAGGAAACTTTGTCAAAAAACGACAAATGCCTAACTTAGCTAACATAGCTTAGTGACATTTTAGTAAATATAATCAAAACTATAAAACAAATGTTACACACCCATTGGTGATTTTAGCATGCAAAATACTGAAATGTTGTGGGCTTAGTATCGCACTGAGCTAAGTTAGGCACCTCTCGTAAAAAACTCCCTAGTAAATGCTTATATGCAGGTAACCTTTAAGGTTATATATCATTACCGAAAGAATATGTAGCATTGAGAATTAAAAAATAATTTAATGTGTCCATAAAAATAATTTAGTGTGGTGAAGAAGTTAGAAAAGAATGGTAATAAAATGATCTATTAGAATTTAGAAATTGGATTAAGATGAGATAAAAATTTACATGTGCTAATAAATTAAAAATATAAAAATGTAATGTGATGTATACCAAATAGAAAAAAGCAAAGAGGATTCTAAAATAATTTAATGCGGTAGATGATTGGAAAAAACTTGTTGATTAAATGGTTAATTTGATAAAATTGGAATAAAAGAGGATGTTAAGGAAAGAAAAAATTTATAAAACTAACAGATTAAGCTTATCCAAGATTGGAACATGTGACCTCACAAACACAAGTTGCAAGCCTTATCAATGAGCGAAATTGAAATAGTCAGTAAATTATTGTAACAAAATAGTATATAACTATATATTGCTAAGACCCAGTTTTGGGCATTTTACTTTTGGTCCTTGGTTGGGGGCTTGCTTGCCCCGACTCAGGGCTGGCTTTGGCCAACTTTTTCAGTTGTTGAATATTGAAAATAAAAATGAACTTGATTAGAATTTGAACGCATTTGTCTTTGAGTTAATTAGAGAACGGAAAAAGATGTACATCAAATTCGAGTTTGTGCTGGACCAAATATGGATTGTTATGGACTTATGGTAATTTGTTGAATGTCTTACACAATATATCTCTTATGATAAGATATTGACGATATCATGATAAATGTCTGTTCTATTTTTAGAGCAAGCATTTTCTGTTTATGCTGTTTTGTGGTGTTATATTGCAAACTAGAAGTTGAATATTGGAATCCATGAATGTGTAATACTCCCTCCCTCCTTAAAAATTATTCCCGCTTTGACCTTTTTCATTTCGCAGAAATTCCATACGAGCAGAACACTTAGAAACAGAGGGAATAGTATATCAAAAATAATGATAATTGATTTTCAACATAAAAATTTGTGACTGAATATTTCACTTTTGTGACTAAATAAATGTACAGCTACAGCATATTTTCAGAATGAACATAATTTTCTCATCTCGAGTATGAATTGAATGATTCTCTATAATCATGTGAATAAATCTCATGCAATGTTAGCATATCAGCTGTAGCATTCCTCTTTAACAGAAAATGATTTTGGCACCCCTACCCCTGGTTACTATTCATTAGAGAGGGAAAGGGGTGCCAAACTCAATTTTGGGGTGCCAAAATCACCACCCCTCTTTAACGTGCTCCTTGATTAGTGATTCTGGATTTAGTTATTATATTGCCAAGACATCTAGGTTAAAGGGATAATTTGGTGACTATTGTGACTATGGTTGTATGTTTCTCCTTATCTTAGCTTCGGTAGGTTGTATCTTAGGCCCCTTAGATGTTTTGCAGTGCCATCTGAAGTAGCCTTTTAGATGAACTTGCTCATAATAACACTGTGGAGTATATGGATGAAGATAAACAAAGACTATTCATCTTGAAATGACAATATATATTGATATAATTTTAAGATGTAAACGGATGCTGAAATGCTGTGTTAATCAAGATGTGAAACTCTAAGTGACTTACCCCTCCACTCCATTCCCCTCCACCACTCTTCTCTTTTGCAATGACAAGATGCCAGCTAGTTGGTTAATGATTGCTGATTTTGAAGATTTGCTGCCCATTTGAGGAGGTTCCAAGATGTGTTCTCGTTCCCAAAAAATATTTTGCATAATGGTGATTTTGATTGGCATGTCGCACTGCATCCAATGCTTAAATCTCCTGAAGACAGGACTTCTGCAGTTGCAAATGTAGTCAAATGCTTGGGGGAAGAATTGATTCCAGGTATTAGGAATGAGGTACTTCATGTGGCCTAGCATTTAATATACTCTGCAATTTAATACTATATCTGCTTTCTTCTTGAATTTCTGGTGGCTTTCATTACTTGACTAATTATTTGGTCCTACCTATTAGATCTTTAGATTTCCCCTTCTTTTCTATTGTCTATTTAAAAACTATGTTGGTGTTTCAAGAATAAGGTATTATGGTAAAATGTTATTATTCTTTAATTTGAGTTCACAAGTATAAACTAGTAAGTAGTTAAGACATGACAACATATATTTCTACAATAATGCCTTCTTCAATGGTTTCTGAAGTGTGCCAAACTTTATAAATCAAATCATTTTTAAAGCCAAATGTGCCTTTGTATCCCAAACATTCCCTCTTCTATCCATGTATTCACTGCAACATTAAATGCTCGATTCTTGTATCTTGTTGGATCATCGAACTCTATTTTTGGGCATTTTGGCTTTACATTGGATTGATGTTCTGAACATGTGTGCAATAGAGGAATAATGTTCTGAATTTTAAATAAGCAATAATAGGGAGACACATTTGGCCCTAAAAATTTGGCATCATTCCTGCAACCATTGAGATTATCATTGTTATTCTAAAACTGTATTATCATGCTATCCTAGTTTATGCTTGATTTAACTTTAGTGTAAATTTGTATATCATTGTAATTCATGTTGTTACAGGAGTTTACCTAATAATTGCTTATTAATGATCGTTGACCGGCATGTAAGATATATATATTTATAGTGAATTAATTATTGAATTACAATATTACACTTGAGTACTTAACTCCTTTGATTTGCATATTAGTGATAACAACTACTCCGTATTTATAATTACATTTAACGAAATTTAATAATGAAATATAGGTTTAATATTATTCAAACATTAAAAATATTGATCAAGCAAAGGTAATTACTAATTAACAATTTCATGAATTTGATAAATTAATTCACTCAACAGTTTCAGTTAATATTAGTAAGGAAACATTGATTATAACAATACAATATTTTTGCGATTCGTTTTTAATAATACAACTTTTGATTATTTTAAAATAATACAATCTTTTTAACCCCAATTTCTTTGAGCAAGCTTATATATATATATTTGGTTTGTTTTTGCTAGGCTTAATTTACCCCTGGAAATTGTTGTTTCACATAATGTTAGGAATATCAGGAAATATTCAACATATATCTGTTAAGGAAAATTAGGAGATATTCTGGATATATTCTTTAGGTGGTTATTTTTCCTTAATTAGATGATTTGTAGCTATTGGGAATATTTTCAGTTTTCATTCCGTATTTTTTTGCAAAGGAGCTGTACTCTATAGATACATATGAATGAATGGAAAGATGAAGGGTAATTGGTAAGCTTTAAGCCATTAAGGAAAGATTTTTTGGAGACTCACATTGTGTGGAAAAAATTAGTAGGCGACTCATATTAGGGACTTGGTAAATCTGGTGGAAGAAGGAAATGAGAGAAAATGGTTACATCACTTAGCTAGTTAGCTTAGTTGACAATTTGGGGCTCTAACATTGTAATGACACCGCTTTAAGGTTATTTTTGACAAAATATATAGGAAAGTAATGAAATAGATGTAACAAACTCAAAGGGGAAAATAATAATACAAGTCACTCTCGCTTGGTTACATCGCTTAACTAGTTAGCGTGGTCGACAATTCGGAGCTCTTACATTAATGACACTGGTTTTAGGGTATTTTTGACAAGGAAAATATATAGGAAAATAATGAAACCAATGTAACAAACTTAAGGGGAAAATAATAATACAATTCATTTGTATTAATTATAAGAGAATTAATAGTAGGGTAATTGATTACAATAAGATCAACTTAGTGCCTTAAGTATTTCAATAACTACTTCACTAGTAATCATAACATAATCATTACATTGAAATTGATGACACATATATACATTGCTCATAGGGATTTGTGTGATAACTTTTTCAATGTAGCTTTTAGTTATATATACATAGCTCATAGGGATTTCTTGAACTTCTTTCAGCAAAGAACTTTATGTTTCTCTTGGGCCTTGGCATCGAGTTGTAGTAAGTATGATCCAATCATGGGATGCCACATGTTGGCGTGTCACTAAAAAAATGTGCCACTTGTCACTTTGGTTCAATGTGGTATTTTCCCCGATTTAATAATCTGTAGTTGTGGTAGTGTTGATCTGATAACTTTTGTCCCATGATACTTGAATTGTATATTTCTCAATAATATTGGGCTTGTCTAATATTTCGGCCCATATTTAAATAATATCTGATGTGGGTTATTTTTTACCCCTAAAAATTGGCCCCTCAGAAAGAGTAAATGTTTCCAAAATATTTTTTTCCCTTCTGAAAGTTATCATATCAACCCTACCACAACTGCAGACTATTAGATCGAGGCAAATACTATAATAGTATTAGAAGATGAGCAAAAGTGACAAGTGGCATATTTTTTGAGTGACAATTGGCATCCCATGATTGGTTCATACTTACTACAAATCAAAGCCAAGAGAAACATAAAGCTTTTTGTTGAAAGAAGTTCAAGAAATAAAAACAGGCAAGTCCCGCATTGAACAAGTAATGACACAAATCCGTATCGACCCTATGAGCTATGTATGTATGTGTCATCAATTTCAATGTAATGATTATGTTATGATTACTAGTGATTGACATACTTAATGTAGTAAGTTGATCTGACGATAATCAATTATCGTAAATTCGTAATATTAATTCTCCTATAATTAATACAAAGGACTAGTATTATTATTTGCCCCTTGAATTTGTTTCATTGCCTTCCTATGTATTTTCCTCGTTAAAAATACCCTGGAACAACTCCTATGTATTCCTAATATTAATTTAGGTACTTAAGGACTTTATACGAACTATAGTTTTATGATAGCATGAATAATAAGTATGCTGGGCAATGATTGTGTATGACACTGACTTGAACCAGCTCTACCCTGTTACATCATGCTTTGGAGCACGGGCATTTTTCTCACTGGAGCGTGCTGCAGCTCCTTATTTTGGAATAAAGGTAAAGATGTTCTCTGTTTCAAAGACTAAAGTTAGTTTTATTTTTTCATGAAAATATGAAATCTTGAAATTACTCGCCGTATTGCGTATGTTATCGTATTCCTGTTCTACTTCACTTGATTTGTAGAAGAGCATTTTGTTTGCTTGCCAATCCCTATATGTCTGTAGCAGCCGTTTCAACTTTGGTGTTCTATCGCGACATTAGATCAGTTGAACTCCATTGGATTTTTCATGTTAATTTTTATTCTTTCGTTTATATTTGGCTAATAAGAGGCATATGAAAGGATGATTTGGATCTTTGCTCAAGATTCCAACATTGCAATATCTAATTTATGAACTTTTATTGCCAGGCTTGGAGAAGAGTAGGAGAAAGTGAGAAACAATAATTACCAACATGCCACTCACCTTGCCAAACCCTTGCCAAAAAAATAAAAATGCCACTCACGGTTCAACATAGTTTGTCCCTGTGATTTAGCTTCCATGTGTGTCTGAGCTGGATGTATTGGAACTAAAAGAAAAATAATGTTGGTTGAGTCACAAAAAATTATGCAAAAACTGAAGCAGGCAGGATGTGCCTTGTTTTGCTTGCTTAAATTAGTTCACAATTTTTGTATGCAAACATTATATCCATAATCTGTTATTTTACCTGTGAAAGATTCATTAGCAAACTAGAAAGCTAATGTGCTTTGGTTTCTCCAAATAAGTAGGCATATGGAGTTCACATGAATGGCTATGTTGAAGCAGAAGGTCAGAAGTTTCTGTGGCTTGGAAAGAGAAGTCAAGTGAAGTCCACATTTCCAGGGATGCTTGATCATCTTGTTGCTGGTGGACTGGTTAGTTGCAACTTTCAGTTTGATGTTTGTGGGGCTTAAGAAACATTTTTAAGGCTATGGTTTAAGTATTACTGTATTAGTTTTCCACTAGCTGTCATTCTTCATGTACAGCCCTCTGCTTAAGCTACAATCTTACTTTAGCTCTTCGGGTGCAGGGGGTATCTTTTAAAGATTCAGGATAACCTTTGGCCTGAATGACAGAATCAGCTTAAATTACCACTTTATTTCAACTTCAGTTTAGATTTCTACTTCCCTTCTACATTCTCAACAATTTAAAAGCTTTCTTCACATTCTTTGCTTCAATTCCTGTCACTGCCATTCCTCCTGCCAAAAGCGTACTAATGGTTTTTGTTGTCTTATTATACGCTCTCCATACTTTCTTTTGCTTGACTATTCTGTATCATTTCTGTCCTTTAGCTTGGTAGATAAGCTATTAGGATGTATTTGTGATTTGTCAGTCTTTTTTGTACTGCGCCTCTTGAGCCTTTAATGTGAACTCTTCTCTGTTCATCTAGATAGTTAATACCATCATCATATCCTACTCTACTACATTTCTCATGTGAAACTTTTGGCTAATCTTCATATCTCTTTCATCTTTAATGTACATTACAGCCTCATGGAATTCCGTGCGGTGAGAATATGATGAAAGAATGTGAGGAAGAAGCAGGAATTCCCATATCCATCTCCAAGAAGTAAGTGTCAGCTCTATCTGGTCCACAGCTGCCATAGTTTATTGTAAACTTTAACATATCTTGCAAGTGACACATAAGTTTAACATTGGACTCCTAATTTGATTTCCTAACTTGTCAATGTTTTCATAGCATATTGTACTGTTTTTCTCAGAGTTGAACCGGTTGGTGCAGTCACCTACATGGATATCAACGGAGATAGACTGAAGCGAGATGTTCTTTTCTGTTATGATCTGAAGCTTCCTGAAGATTTTGTTCCCAGTAACAATGGTTAGCCTATACTGTTAAGTCATTATTACTTTTGAAGCAAGTTCTTTTCATTTTGATTCTGTGCTGGTTTCTTGTCATTTTAAATACAACAGATGGTGAAGTGGAGAGCTTCAGGTTGATCCCTGTTTCACATGTAGCAAATGTGATTAAGAGAACCCAATACTTCAAGTCGAATTGTACTCTTGTCATCATCGACTTCCTTTTTCGTCATGGGTATGAATTCTATCTACTTTGCACACTAAATTAGTGGACCTAGGTAACTATCGGTCCAGGAGTTCTGGTCCTTTCTGCTGTAGTGGCTTTTTGATTTGCTAGATACACACCCGTTAAAAGTAAACTTAACCATCCAATTAGAATAGTAGGCTAAGCCAGGGTTGATTCCAGAGGGTGGCCTAAATTTCCTTTCAATTCTAAAAGTTTAAATTATGTAAATGACCTTTGATGATTATTCATTAATTAAATTAAAGAATAGAATAAAATAAAATAAACTAAACTAATGATTAATCTAAAATAATTGAATCTAAAAGTTAAGACTAAAAGAATTAAGTTAAAGATTATAAATTTAGGGATTGAAAACTTATGTGAATAAAATATGGGGTTAGGGTTCACTGTATGGGCGTCAGACGCAGCTACAAAGTCTAAGTGTTGGACATTGGATTTTAAAATTTTAAGACACGGGAATGTGTTTTGAAAGGATTCTAATCTTGGATATGGACTCGAGGACACACGCTATTTTAACAAATTATTCATTTTATATTTGAGAAGGTATTGTGTTATAGAATACAACTGGTTGAACTTGTTTCATTTAGAAGCATTCAGCTAAAATCTATATTGGTTTGTTTAAGCTGCATTTTATTCAACTGAAACAAATAATGAACTAACTTATATAGAGCGTTGCTTAATTGAAATGTGAAAGAAAGGGAAAAATCACATATAAAATCATATTATCAACACACAACCCAAAAGTGTGAATATCATGTTGTAGATGATAATTAATTAATGTTGTCACTGTTATGGGTTTGTTCTTTCAACTTATGTTTACTTATCTGATGTTATTAGACTTTATTTTGCGAGGGAGACAAACCTTATTTTTGCCTATCAAAACTTATGTGAGCTCGTCTTAAATATTGAACTTATCTAAACTTATTTTAAGCAAAAATAAGGTGAACAAAACAAGGCTTATAAGTTATCTCAAAAAAAGTGTTCATTACTCTCCATTCTAAATGTTTTTGCCCACTTTCAAAATTGATGATTTATTTTGCAGTTTTCATCCAAAGATAAATTTTGCAGAAAGTTCGATTCTCATTATTGGCTTAAATGTCATTTCTAAGACCCACAAGCAATCCCAAACCTGACAAACTGTAACCTCAAACCCCCTCATCTGTACAAGGGTGTAAAGCTCTGATTGTTGGCAAATATGCATTTATTTGCATTGCCTAATTTATTTTAGAAATTAGATATTCCCCTATCCAACTTTTGCCAATTCTTGCACATGACTTTGATTGCCCATTTGGTTGTTGGTAATAAATTATAGTGGTGTAACTTAGCAAGGGAAGAAACCATATAATCCACACGGAAACATATCCTCATTCTTTTGCTTGAATTTTTTGTGATATTTTCTATTACCATTCGGAAATGTGGTATTGGATGAGAATATATATTTGTACAGAAAATTAGATGAATTAGAGGTAAGCTAGTACCACAATGGGAATAGATATATTTTCCCTTCCAAATTTACATATTCATTCCCATTACTACCATTTGTAACTGGTTACCAAATGGGCCATGAAAGAGATTCATTCCAAGAGAAGGAAAAATTATGTTGAGAAATGAGGAAGTAAAGCACTATGTTCTCATTTATTTATTTATTTATTTGTTTGGCTAGAAGTAAGAGGCTTCACCAGTTTATAGTCGTAGATATATGTTTTGAATGGTTATCACAGGGATATATGGAGATTTTGTAGAAATTTACAAGTGGTGTTTTCAAGAACCTTTGGGAATAACAAGGGGCATAATATGCAAACGATCATAACTTTCACTACTAATGTTATTTGTGACTCATGTATCTTCTGTTATGAAATATGCAGATATATTTGTCCTGAAAATGCTGGTTACTTGAAGCTCCTTCAAAGTTTAAGAAGTGGGGATTGTTCTTAAACAGTTTTAGCTCTCACATTTCTTAGATGAGGATATATTCCAAATCATATGGACTTTGGTTGGACCTGAAGAATATATATTCTGTATTACATGGGGGTGGACCTAAGTTTTTACAACAGAGACAAATCTTGTAATATTTGATTGTTATGATATATTAGTGCTTGAAGTTTCATGAGGATGATGTCTCTTCATCTCTTATTTCTTTGGATGGCATTCGGAGTTTCGCTTAGTTGGTAGTATTTCTTGACCATCTGCTAGGTTATTAATCTATTGGATTGTATCCTTGCAGACAAATAAATGTCACACGCAGACATATAAATACTTGATTTTGTGATTTATAGTTAATTTTATTTTTTGCAATTTACATTCGCTTTCTTTCATTTTGTTATTAAATATAACAAAAAGCTATTTTTCCCGACCAATTCAAACAAACTTGAACAAAGTGGAATATTGAGCACTTTCAATTATGATCACTTTTTCATTCCCCTCATTATCTCTCTACCTACTTTCTCATTCTTCTCACTCATTTTTGCCCATGAGCACTTTTTCTACCCCACCAATGCTATAAGAAAAAACTTCTTTCCATTCTCTCTTCTACTATTTCTTTTACCCAACCATTATACACATCACTTTTTCATCACTATTCTAGTATTCTTTCTCTTCACTATTCATTACAAATTCTCCTCAAGATTTTTTATCATATTTGCTTTTGCTCATGATCACTTTTATTTCTCCTCACTAGTGTAGATTATAATTTTTTAGAAAACAACTTTACTTTTGCTCATGATCACTTTTTTTTATCATTGTTGAGACTTGAGAGTGCTGTAAGACAAAAGCAACAAAATCTTACAATACCAGAGATAAACTCAGGTAAGCATTACACAAATAGTTTTTTTTATAGTTATTTTCTTTATTTATTTTTAACCTCATTTGTCAATAAGTTATGAGCTTATGCACAAAAAAAAAGTTGTAGTAGTTATTGAATTTCGTTAGTAATTTAGGATTATTTTAAAACTTAGATATACAATGGGTAGGTATCCCTATGAGAATAATTCAAAAAATAATGAATAATTGATAGTAAACTGAAATGTAAAAAAATTGCCCTAAATTTACTGCACGCTACCCATGTTGAAAATGAAATTGCGATATTGTTATTAGCTTACAATTCAGACCATCTCAACAATGACCACAAAAAATACGCCTCCCAAACACGACTACCACTACAACAAACATTGAAGACTACGATAGTTCCTTATTTTCTTTAGCGGGGGCATCTAATTTTGACGCTCCGGGCTAATTTATTTTAATATTTTATAAGGTCGTTTTGGTCTTTGAGGTTCGTCATAGTGTTGGTGGCTGTATTTGGATAGTGATATTGACACTAACGTTTTAGCAAAAACACTTTCCGAGAGTAATTAGGGTTTACTATAAAAACAGCTGATGAGTGCTGAAATGAGGTTCGTAGAATGAGGCAGGGAGAGGCAGTGGGAGTTTCTGAGGACCGTTTGCCCCTCTCCCTTAACGATGGAGGTTCCCTCCTTCTTCAGCCTATGATTTCTCCATAAAACCAAACGGCCCTCTACCTTCTTTTTCTTTTTCTTTTTTCCCCTTTAATTTCTGGCTTGCTATTAGCCTATACTCCCTCCGTACATATATGCATCGATCAACATTCAACAATCTATATTATATTACTCCCTCTGTTTTTTTTAAGAGGCTGTGATGAATCAAATCGTTCAGAGTAATCGAATTTTTTAGGTGTTGTGGGCAATTTTCGATGTGATTAGTTTGCCATTTTGGCTTGGCAGCAATTTAAATGGGCATTTGCATGCTGTTCATCGTCATTGTTGTTTCGTTGGTAAATAAAAGCGGCTTGTTTGGTTCGATGGAGTTTGTTGTGCCCATTTTGTTTGGTTTGCCGCCATGGTAGGCTTTGATCACCTTGAAATTGCGCCCGCCATCAAAATCTTTGATGAAATGCGTATCTGAGTCTCCTCCAAACACACGAAAAGAAGTCAGATCTATGAAAATATTACATTTTTTAAATCTTCACCGTGTTCCAAATTTGTAAATTAACGAGTTTCTGTTTGTGTTGGATGTTTTGCTTAGTTTTAGACTCACATTATCTAGAAAAATTAACATATTGTCAACTTTCACTGGGTTACAGGTTATGATGAAGATATAAAGGGTCATGTTCTTGTTTCATTTAGATGGTAAGTTTTGGCCTTCTCTGCTTGCTGTGAGCATATGTTAATTCAATAGCAGTTGGCAGTTGAATTATTTTATTTTACAAAATTCCATTCTGGTGCCGTGCTTTCTTATAAGCAAAACATAGGTAGACTTTGGCATTGTTCTTTTGGACTTAAGGCTCCATTACTTTAGCTTAATTGAACTGAACTGAACTGAATACGGCTGAAAGTAATATTTTATAAGAGAAAGGAAATTGAGTGCTGAGCTGAGTTGAACTGCATTTAAGCAATATTAATACAGCTAAAAGTAGTATTTTATAATAGAAGGAAATTGAGAGCTGAACTGAATTTAAGCTGAAGTAAATAGACTCCAAGTAAATTAATTTAATGAAACTTATATTCTTTTATGAAAGAAAAATAAGGTGAACTGAATGGCCCTTTGATTGGTTTCCTGAGGCAGTGATTATAGAATATTTCTACTTTGAATAGTAGACTGGCAGTGGAGAAACAAAGCTGAGAGCGTCTGATTGGCCTGGTAGCAGTAAGCTTAGTAGGTTTACTTTGTTTGCCGCCATTTGTTAGTCTCTCTATCTCCTCATGCCTGATCAAAGGCAAAACTGAGCCTCCTTGTTTAGGAATAAATCTGAGCTCCTCCGAATCAGGGAAGAGGCAGTGGGAGGGAGTTTTGAGGACTGTTTGCTTATTGGCTGACAACTAAGTAAACAGTTAAACCCTAGATCGTGAATTTGATATTCGACCACTACATAATGGGAAAAAACCCTCAACAGCTCCTTCAATGAAGGAGAGGAAGCATGAAAGTCATTTAAATGGAGAACTTCATTTATATTGCATAATGTGACCTGGTAGCGTAAAACTGAAAAGATTGAGAACAAAATCATTAGTAGCCGGTCGTAAATGATGATAATGAGAATGAATTTATAACTCCCATTTATCAAATTTTCTTCACAAATATCCATTCTCATCGAATACCACCATCCCCAATGGTAATGGATGAGAATGAAAAATGAGAAGAAAATTGAAGCTTGGTAATGAAAATTTGTTTCCCATGGGGATTATAAGGTTCCTCCTCAATAAAATTACACTATGAATTCACTACCATTACCACAATTTATTACCTAACACTATAAGCTCAATTTCTCTATTTTCTCTCCTTTTCTCTTTTCTTCTGGCTATGGTCTTGTTCTTTTCTCTTCTGTAGCGCAATTCAGAATTTTTGTTCATTATGAGTAACTTGCATGCAGTTGTTTCACTGTGGGTGTTTTCTTTCTGCATGATTAGAATGGAATGTTTTGGTGGGTTTGGAATGGAATAGAATGGATGAATGAGATTGGAATGGATTGAATTGTATTGGATTTGATTATAACCGATTAGAATAAGGTTTCGTTTGATTCGTTTTAAGCTTTTCTGATCTAAACTTTTCCAAAATAAGAACTACAGTGCTAAAGTAATTAAAACTTAAACCTTATTTTTGTTTTGGTTCCAATATCTGAAAAGATGCTTGTGGTTTATAGTTTTATACTATAAAACCTTAACTTTGTCTGTTTTGAAAGTTGATGGAGGAAATTTACCGGCCTCAGTTTCACTTAATTCAGGATAAAAATTTAGTAGAGATAATGTATTAAGTTTCCCCGATGCTTTCTTATAAGCAATACTTAGGTAGACTTTATCCAAACTCAACTTATTTTCTCATGTGAAAGAAGGTGAACTGAATAGCCCGCCCTTTGGTTGTTTTCCTGAGGCAATGATTATACAATATTTCTACTTTGATTAGTAGACTGGCACTGGAGAAACAAAGCTGAGAGTGTCTCATTGGCCTGGTAGCAGTAAGCTGATGAGGTTTACTTTGTTTGCCGCCATTTGTCAGCATCTCTATCTCTTATGCCTGATTAAAGGCGAATCTGAGCCTCTTTGTTTAGGAATAAATCTGAGATCCTCAGAATGAGGCAGGGAAGAGGCAGTGGGAGTTCATGAGCACTGTTTGCCCCTCTCCCTCGATGAAGGAATCACCCTTCATCTTTAGCCCATGATTTCTCCATACCATTGAAACAGCACTCAATCATACTATTTCTCAGTAATTTCCTGTGAATTATTGACCATCCATACTCTCCTTCCTTTTTTTCCTTTCTTTTCTTCCCCTTGGGGCTGTGATGAATTAACTTGTTCCAAGTAGTCGAAGTTTTTCTGGTTTTGGTGGACATTTTTATAATGTGGCTGGGTTGCTATTTTGGCTTGGCAGCAATTCTATTGACCTTTTCATGGTGGTGGTGGTGGTATTGATGATGATGATGATGATGATGATGATGATGATGATGTTGGAAACTTCATACTAAGGGCTTGTTTGGTTGAAACTGTTAATTTCTTTTGGGTAAATTTTATTCAGTTTGCCGCCATAATAGACCATTCTCATCTTGAAAATGCTGCAACCAGATCCTTTGATGAAATGGAAATCTGAGCCTCCTTAATCACACCCTTTTCTGACATGATATTGATATTTTGCTAACTTTCCTACATTGTTGCCTGTACACATTGGTGTTGAAGTGGTAGAATATATCTTGCTTGGTTTTACAAGATGGATAAAGTAATTCTTCCACTGCTCTATTTTACTTGTATTATACCTATGTGACACGTATTTCAACAAGAAAAGATCAGCTGCTCAATTCTTCCGATTGGGCACTATCTTTTCCATGAAGGAGAGGAAGCACATAAGTTGTTTAAACGGAAAACTTCGTGTAGGGTTCAATGGAGAACTTCGTTTAGGCTTCAATGGGGAACTTTGTCTAGTATTGAATGGAGGAAAGATGTGTAGTGTGAATGTGAAAAGATTGGGAATTTCTCGTTTATATTTTTTTTCGGCGAGATAAATTAAGAAATCAACATGTTCTCCTAGGTTTAGCATAAAAACAAAATCTCAACAGTTTAAGAATGAGGCGGGGAGAGGCTTTGGGAGTTTTCCAAAGGACCGTTTTGCCCCTCCCTTGATGACCTCCGGTTATCTCTAGCCGGTGATTTCTGTGATCACCATCAAAATGGTCCTTTGAGAAATTTGAGGAGCTCAATTTCTCAATTCTCCCCAAAACTCTTTTCATCTGGGGGTGTTTGGTATGTGGAAACTGGAAATATTGGATATTATGGTCTCAATTGCATTGCTGCCATGGTACATTTTTTTCCACATCGATTGCTCCACCAAATTGTATTGACGAAATGTAGACCTTGAGCCTCCCTTTGACCCAGAAAAGAAAAGAACATATGCGAAAATGTATGATGGATCCCCAGGTAATTGCTCAGTAATAAATTATTTCTTACTTTATTTATTTTATTTGCGTGATACCTTAATTCTTAATTGAGCATGTAAAATGAGATTGTTGATGCATATGCATGAATGATTTGATAAATGTTCTGATATTCATTTGACCACGTCTTTTCAATGCACAAATACTGATGCTGAAAACAGTTAGTTTGATTTTTGGTTTGCGGTGAATAAGTTGCCTATAGATTTTTTATTGGGTTTTTGAATTGTTGAATTATGATGGAAAATGCTGTATTCTTAAGTTTCAAATGTCAATATAAGTTGAGTTGCGTCAGCTTGGATAGAATGAAAGAGTAAGGTATTTAATATAGACGGCAAGTTAGAGTGATATTCAGAATTTATGTTCATTATGGGTAGATTGCTTGTAGTTGTTTTACTGTGTATGATGTCCTGCAACGGCTGCAAGTTTTGAATTGTTTTTGCTTGAGAACTAGTATTGAATAGAACTATATCATTTTTGTACCCTTGTCATGCATTAATCTTTTTTTAATGCGTAAGTTAACTTGTGGTGAACTTCAGTCTATTGCAGTTAATTTGGTCCAAATACTAATGCATGTTTGCTTATATGGTCACATAGTATTTAAGATTGATGTTTCTAGAAAGTGTCTAATACTTCATTGCGAGAACGTGTGATCTATCCTATGATATGTTGTTTAATACATGACAAGCTAATATCCCTGTCTTACATCTTGATGTGCTCATTTTGATGATCATTGATTGAATCTGTGGCCGTTAATAGTGGAAAGAATTCTTGTTGTTTGCTGTTTCTAATGCGATGACCTAATCAACTCCTTGTTGCTTGGTAGAAATATTATGTGCTTATATGAACTGCTGCTTGGTAGAAGTATTCTGCAATTGTCCGAATTGATCCTTAGACTTTTTCTTTTGCTTTTTTTTTAAACTTGCAATTTGTCAATTTTATTATTGGCTCATCAAATTATCATAGGTCTTCTGATTTTAATGTATCCATATTATTCTATTTTATTTATGAAGCTATTTTTATTTTGCATTTAGTTTAGGTCTTTGTGTTGAGTACCAATTGTAATTCTGTTTGTGACTGAAATATGTATTTGTTTAATCTCCCACAGGTCTACTTAGTTTCAGCTACAATTAATTCTATTAGTAGGCTAGGTTCTAAAGGGTTACTTTTTATGATTGAGTTGAATAGTGTTAATGTTATTTTTGATCTTCTTAGAGCTTGCTTGTAAATTAAAATATTTTTGTAAATCATCTACTTGTATTGAACTTTTTAAACTATTGAATTTGAATTCTGTGCTTCTAAATACATGGAACTTGATCTGTTATAAAGATTCATTCTTAGGGACCTAACGGTGATTGCCATGAGAAAGGTTTTGGTCTGGCTTTACTGGTTTGTTTAATTGTATTTCTGTTCTTTGCAGGTTGATCTTTTTTTCCCCTATAGGGAACTTGAAGAAACTAAAGAACAACAAAAGGAAGAAACTGCTATAGTGGTCTAATGGTCTTATTTCTGATCAATGGGCGGCACTTCCTGAGGATAATTAGGGGGCTGCCCCTGGCTTGGTAGTGCCAGCTGCTGCTATTGCAGGTTGGTCCACTCCCCCTGTAGGTATATGACCCAAATAAGATCTTTGCATTTACTTCTTGAACCAATTGCTCATTCAAACCCTTCGCTCAGTTATTGTTTTCTCCCATAGCTTCACAGTTCAGTCTATGAAAAAATCAACAACCAAGACAATTTTGAATCTCAAGCTCAAAACAGCATTACAGACCCAAAAGAAATCTACACATACAAAACTCAACACAGGGAACACCTGGTCTAATCTCCCAAGCACTTCCTCCCTACTGACAGCTTCCTCCTTGCTCTCATACAAGCCCGCATGTTCTAAATACTGTAAAACCACATTTCCCACTTCAGTAATGGCCTCAAACAAATGACGAATAATCGAAGCAACAAATTCCACCATAAAAGCTATTTATGTAATTTGCATTATGAAAAGTTTTCAATTGACATTCTATGTGGTCCATGGGGATAAAAGCTGAACTTGCATTATGAAAATTCTTAATAGCTACTCTGGCTTTGTTGATGAAGGATGGAGCATGAAAAGCTTTTGCTAGGTGAAGAGTATTATTGTATTATGCTTGTTGTTTCTTGATCCATTCGAGCGTATTGTTATTTTGAATTGCCATTGCAGGTTTTGGCTGACTAGAACCAGTTTGATAACTTAATAGAAAAGATGTACCAACAAACCAGTAATTGCGAGAATGAGAAAGGTTGTGCCGAAATAATTAGAGGAATTACCTTGAGAACAGCGGGAATAATGAGTTAGGATTACCTCCTTTGGAAGCCGATGAGGCGTTACTCTTCTGTATGATGCAATATTTTCTGAGATTGATAACAAAAGTAGAGACAAGGACTTAAAGAAAGATCTTGTGAAGCAGATTCTGCAAAAAATTGCAGCACAATGACGAGCCAATCCTGTGTTTCATGATGCTCTTGTTTGAGACTTGCAGAGCCAGAAGCTTGATTGCTTATATTTTGTTCTTCCTAATATCCCTTGTTTGGTAAAATTATTGTTTTTATGTAAAAAAAAAAAAAAACGTATTATGTGATATTGTAATACACTTGCTGCCACCCCAAATCTAGAAAATTGTGTCAGGATTATCTACTTGACTACAGCAAATTCTGTAAATATGATTGCAACCTTTTGAGAATAGGTTGGGTTTTGCATTATCAAATCTAACCTAACTCTTTCTTCATTTTATCCATTTTCATTTCCAAGCTTGAATTTAATTTAATATTTTTAACACCATCCGTTACTGTTGGGATGAGTGTTATTGGATGTGAATGAAGATTTGTGAATAATGTTAAATAAGTTGGAGGTAAGCTAACACCATGGGAATATATATTGTTTTTCCTTTTAAATTTACACATAATTTTTTTTCCATTAGTGACATTTATTAGTGACTAATCAAATAGTCTGTTAGGGTTTTGGGATTGCCAATATACAAAAAGTTTAAACAATTAACATTTTTAGATTTGTATGTTTTTACCTTTAAATTTATTCCTTAAAATACGTATAAATGAATTTGTTTCAAATAAAAAGAAATGGAAGAATTATTATTAAATGAGTTGCATATGTCAGCATTCAGCAAGCATTGAAAATGTGAAGTGAGCAAATTTTAAAAAATGGAGTAAATAGTATTTTTGGTAAGTCAAAATTTTTGTGGCATGTTTGTGGACTATTCAACATACATTGCATGTAGAAATAACCTTGACTGGTAAATTGATTGAATTGGTAAATTTTGAATGTTGTTTTTTTGGCCTCTATTTCCTCAGATGCATCATGTCTTGTCACTTCATTCAACTAAATTTATTCTTCAAGGGTATATATTGATTAAGGCAAACCAGATTTCAGTTTTAGAAATATATGCAACATCAATTTATGTTCAATTGATGGAACTTGATGTCATATCCATATTTTAGTTGTCTGCTCTTTGGATTAGTGCCTCAATATCGTCTTCCTGAAAGAGTGAAAGTGGGAGAGAAGAAAATACCAGTTGGTACATATCAACTTAACTGAGAAACCCTATGGTTCTTTTATGAAACATTTTTAATTCTAATGTACTCCTTTCGTAAAATATTAATTTCAACGATTTAACATTTTTCCTTTCTACTTTATGTCAAATCGTTATCATTATTATATTACAGATGGTGTATTTATGTTGTATGCCCCCAACCCCATGCATGATCCCGTAACAGAAACTATGGTCTTTCAAGGACAAGGTATCCCACCCAATTTAGACTAATATTACATATTTATATCCATTCTGCATGTCTATTCTTTGCCTCATAAGTACCCTATTGTTTTCTTCCAAAAGAAAGAAAAAAAAAACCCCATTGTTACTTGCTACATGTGTTTCCACACTATTTTCAAGACTTAATATTGTCCATTCATAGCTCAAATCATGAATTTATGCAAATTATAAAACTTAGATATTAATAAACTACACATTTAAACAAATCTCACATGATTATTTTATATTTTATAAACTAGCTACAAAAAATTGGTCAAGTATCTTCCAAGAAGAAAAAGTAACAAACATAAAAAGATGGAGTAAAAGTTATTTTTTGGCACTAAGTTAATCTATATAGAAATGAATTTGACTGAACTGAAAGGAACCGATTAAGTTTAATTAGTTTTAATAATTTCATATTAATTAAGGCATAATTAGTTAGAGAGAACACACCTTTAGTCTATAAGAATAAGGCCTAAAATATTTAACATTTCTAAATTTTCAATCAATGCTATGTTTGGATACAAGCATTTCATTTGAAATGATGGATTTGGGCCAAATTACATGTTTGGCAAGTAAAAAACTTTAGAATTGGATTTGGTCCAATTCCCAACCCAAATTCTTAGCAAACAAATGTTGTGTATTTCAAATATTTAACAAAACCATGTCATTTCAAATTCTAAAAACAACCCAAACAAATAATTGTCATTTAAATTGTAACATTTAAATTTCATAAATTGAATTTATTAATTTGAAATGAATTCTACATATCCAAACACTACCTAATGGAATTAAAAAAGAAACACTGAAAGTAAGGAGATATGGTCTCTTGAAATATAACCAAAAAGCTTCCTACAAAAGAACTAGCTAGATGTCATGACTCATGATATTGTTCCTCAATATTTTCAGTTTTGCAACCACTTTCTATTTGACTTCCCTTATACAAAATATATTTTCTCGTCTCTTAATAACCACAATTATCCACCTCTTATCTACAATCTTGATCTTTCAATTGTGGACAATTTATTTCATTTTAAAGTTAGAATTGGCCCTGCCCCTTTTGTGTTGTTTGTTATCACGTGGTGGTTTATCTGGTATTCTTATAATTTTTTAGGCTTTAGAGATGAAGCCATTTCTATCCAACAAACTACTTGACAAATAATTTGTCATATTAAAAAATGGATACATTCCAATATGAAGAACACCCCAACAATATCTCAATTAAAAAAGTCAATCCACTAGAAAGCTCCGAATTTTATTAGTTGGACTCCTCCTCTACCCATTCTTCAAGTTAAATCTTGATATTTCTAAGTATGCAATCAATAGTATCGCTATTGGCTTTATTATCCAAAATCACGAAGGTAGGATTCTCAATTCAAGAGCAATAAGCAAATTTACAATTCCAACTCTATTCTTTTTGCTGAAGCTTTGACTCTCAGAGATGCATGAAGTTCAAAACACACTTTCTTTGGGTATCAAAAACATTCAAATAGAAGAGATGATATGTAGTTATCAATGCAATTAAAAGAACGTGACAAATCCCATGAAAAATTCATTCTTTAGTTCAGGATACCTACCTTGACTTATCCAAATTTTAGCATTATTAAATTAATCTATTTATAGAGAAATCAATTATGCAGCAGACTATCTTACTAATGAATGACACAAATACACAATTATCAATCCATGACCTTGTGATTGTAATCCTTTTAATAATAACATTTCCTTAACGGCCCGTTTGGTAGCCGGTTATAAATAATGGTAATGAGAATAAATTTATAACTAAATTTGGAAGGAAGATTAAAATCCATTCCCATGATGGTGCTAGTTTAGCTCCAATTTATCTAATTTTCTTCACAAATATCCATTCCCATCAAATACCACCTTCTCCAATGGTAATGGATGAGAATGAAAAATAAGAAGAAAATTGAAGCTTGAGAATGAAAGTTTGTTTACCTTGGAGATTATAAGGTTCATCCTTAACAAAATTACACTATAAAATCATTACCATTGCCACAATCTATTACCAACAAGGCAACAACCAAACGGGCCGTAATTGTCCGAAAGAGTATATGTGTTTGCCCCTCTCCTGGCAAATAACCGGTTTTTCGTTCATTATAAAAAAATTAAGAGAATAAAAGACATCAATGCCCTTGTGTAATATTCAACCCAAAACCCTACCAAAGAGGGTAAAATTGACAACTAACATAGTTGGGCATCAACACAACCTGAAGACCCTGCTTCCGTCATATAAATACGAAGTTCACTGAGAAAGTAAAAATTAGGGTTCGTCGGAAAACAAAAACCGCATAATCACTTGAAAGAGAATGAGGCAGGAAGAGGCATTTTGGGAGTTTTTTGAGGACCGTTTTGCCCCTCTTCCTTCTTTGCCGCTGATTTCTCCGACCACCCTCAAAACGGCCCTCTTACCTCCTTCCCTCCTTCCCTCCTTCGTCAACTTCTTTTCTGTGTGTTAATCACCTTACAGATTACAGAAGAAAAGGAAAAGGAGTTGGGAAAACTTCATACATATATATATATATACATACATAATTACATACATACACATATACGGAGTACTATTATTTTATTTTATTTTTTTAATTTTTTTTACAGAGGCTATGATGAGAATTTATCATTCAAGTGATCAATCAATTTGTTATGTAGCTTTTTTGAGGTGGATTTTTTGGCCATTTGGTTTCGCAGCAACTCAAGGCTGTTTTAGCATTTGTTGATTTGCCGCAAAATGGCTGATTTTTCTCACTCTGAAATGCTCTTCTAAATTGTTTGATTTTTTTTATGCGGTTTTGAGCCTCCTCTGCTTCACCCATCTCGGGAAATTTTATTTCGAATTGCACTTTTTATTGCTACGAACGGAAGATTTATAAAAAAATAAAAAATGTTTAAAATTAATTTTGGGGGTTTTTGATATGAATTGCACTTTTGATTGATAAAGTAACGGAAGATTACTGGGTTTTTTTTAAAAATCATTTTTTGGGGTGTTTGATTTGAATGAAGCGACACCTTATTTTTATTTGCATGCAATTTTCAGCTGTTAAGGGTTTGTTTATTTCAGATTATATTTAGTTCATTTCAGTTCAGTTCATCTCTATTTAGTTGATGTAAACGAGCCCTTACAAAATGGTGAATGTAGTAGTATTGGTTTGCTGATTTCTTATTGATTACAGATTTTACTTGGGATATTGGAGATAGACGATGTTAAGAAATTTGACAGGTATTGTGGTTTTGCACTGTACTTGTTGGATTTGCAAATTGCTCTATTGAAATGTGCATGTCAGCTGCATCAGTTGTATGGAAAATAGGAATTAGACTAATCAATTGCAGTGACACATTGCTGATTTTGTTAGGGTTAGTAGGCTTCACTTCTGGTCTTGAATGATACAGTAGAATGTGCTTATATTTCATTGTATCTTGTATATTAGTATATACATATATATATATATAGAGGAAGGATTGACTAAAAACCAAAAGATGGTTGAAAACTAGACAGAAAATGGTTTAAAGGGTACATTAGCAGTCTCAGGGGTACATTAGATGTTTAAAGGGTACAAATGATTTTTAGCGAAAGTTACAAATATCTACAAAGATTGTCATTATTAATGACACGTGTACCCTTTAAGTGTCTAATGCAGTGGTTTTTAGGTTGAAAACGTTTTTAGTTGATCCTCTTCCTCTATATATATATATAGAGAGAGAGAGAAGTAGGCTCATGTGAGAAATGTAGTTTTGGTGAGAAGGGTGAGAAATAATTATGACCTTTGTTGCTCATGGCTAAGATTAAATTTGATTTTCCCTCTTTACTCCTTCTATAGCTTAGAGTCAATGTATTTATCGTACAAAGTTAATGTATTTTTACTCAATGTATTTATAAGGTATTGTGAATGTACTTATAGTTGGTGGTCGATGTACCTCTGGGTCATAGTTGATGTGTATTTATCTCTTCTCACACTTCTCACATTAAGAAATTTCTTACCGGAACCCATCCCTGTATATATATATATATATATATATATATATATAGTATTAAACATCTTGTTTGTATGAACTATGAACTAGTTGTTTCTCAGTACAAGATACACTAGGATGTTGAATATAAACAATGTAGGCAGTTCTGGAAGCATTAAACTGCACTATATGACCATGTCTGTGTTGGGCAATGGATTCTTAAGCATTTTACTGATACAATATTATCTTTGCATCTGCTAAAGTTATAGGCCACCTCTGAGGCTCTGATTGTCTTTGATTCACTAAAGTATTTTGGTAATGAGTGTATAATGTTATGCCTTTGTAACTTGTAAGTTTTCATCTGATTGTCTTCCATTACTCTATGCTCAATGAAGTAATTTTAGGGAATTGCATGTTATCATTACTAGGATATCATTCACTTTGTATTGATGTTCTTGTACATAAATTATCAAATATTCTACATGCCAACTGCTAGTCATGAAGTGCTCATTTAGATTTAGTATATTAAGGTATGAACTCCTAAAATGAAAAGAGAACAACATTAAAAGAATTGAGATATAAATGTCTGCTTTATGTTTAGTAGATTTATTTGAAATATATACTTTTTTAATTACACTAATATATAAGGCTTTATCATATTTTTATTTTAAATATTAAATTAACAAATTTAAGTGGTGTGATGGTACAGCTCATTACATAAGTTGTGGCTAAGGGGTGCTCCTCAATTCGCCTCGGCGTTTCTGTTTGTTTTTTTCTTTTCCTTCAGTTTGCTTTGTTATTTTACACTTTGCCTTCGTCAATTGTAACCTCCTTTGTGACATCAATTCGGCCACTTTGATGGGATTGTTTTTTCTCCTTTGAGAGGTTGTTATTGGAGATGCATGTTTGGTTTTTTTTTTTAATAATAATTCAGTTTCCCTATAATGGGATAATGGGATTTAGAGTTCCTATCCTGTAGTGGAATTTTTTGACACCGGAAGATTGCGTTTGTTGATGGTGGTTTTGTGAGGTCTGAAATTAGTTGTTAGATTAAAGAGTAACTTGTTGAATCAAAGTGTTGTTCGATTAAAAAAAAACTACCAAGAATCGCTAGCTCCTCTTACATTAATCTGCAAATCCCCTCTGCAGTAGTCTGTAGAAGATAGCATTGTAAGAGACGAGGGTATTCTAATTCAATATAATTGCACTCACTATTTTAATTATATTGAAATAAAATTAGGGTTCGTTTACTAGAGCGAAAAATGTTTTCCCTGAAAATAGTTTTCCTATTTTACATCGTTTACTTTGGGTTAAAAAATAAAATGTAAAACTTTGGATGAAAACTCATTTTACACCCTATTAAAAACATTTTCCTCCAAATTTGGAAGGAAAACTTATTTTCCGTGCAAGTAAACATTGGAAAATTAATATGAAAATGAGTTTTTCAACGAAAAATGTTTTTCATGGAAAATCATTTTACATCGAAAATATTTTACACCAAAGTAAACAGACTCTTAGTGTCTTATTCACTGTACTCGATGTTCTTGGCCTCCTTTATAGATACCATATGTCTTATTGTTAATGAAATGTCTTTTTTCCTTTATAAGATTATAGATATGGATGTAGATATTAAAAAGAGTATAATTAGTCTGACAGTTGGAAAATGATGATCAATAGATAAGCTTGCATTGGAAGCTCTAACCTACTTGCTAGTAGGGTGATAAGGGGCAAGTACAAAGCAAGCTTAGTCCAATTTAATATAAGCTATTATGGAGAAAAGGTTCCCCCTTATGCTTCATGGACAATTACATGGTTTCAAGAAGCTAAACCAATACATGCAATTTCTCCTCTTTAAGCAGAGGAGGTTACTGCTGTTTTGAAAGCCCTCCAATTTGCTTCAGGAAGACGGCGGAAAGTGCTTTTGTGCTCACTGATTCCATGCTTGTGGTCTCCAAGATCCATACAATTGTAGCTCTTGTTCTTCTGATGTTATCCTTCAAATTATTCATCTAGCCCAAAATTTCTGCTTTTGTAAAATTATTAAAATGTAGCAAGACAAATGTTTGTTTAGCACATTTATTTGCCCAAAAAAATTTGAAAAAAATACTCCCTACATTTTATTAGATGTACTATGAAATCTTGTTGGATTCGTCTCAGTACACACTATTATATATATAATAATAATAATAATAATAATAATAATAATAATAATTTTTACAATTAATATTGTTGATCAAAGTTGTGTCTCGGCAATAAAAAAATCGAGTGAATATTAAATTAAAGAATGATGATTGTGTTTTAGGAGTAAATTATATTATGAGGAAGTTTTTATAGTTTAAAATCAGATGATTGATCAGTGACTAAGTGCACTTATAAGTTATGAGTTTTTGTTTTTTTTTTTTTTTTTAATCTGGTTAAATTATATTTGGGTATTGGATAATAATTAATTTTTTCAAACCTCATGATCTATAACTACTTGTACTCCCTATGTCGATCGTGATACTAAAAAAAAGAAAGTGGAGCAATTTTTTTTTTTGGGACGGAGGGAGTAGATTTTTTTACTGGAACTATAGTTAGAAGTTCAGTGAATGTTTGTTTTGAAATTCAGTTTAGGTGAATGCAGAGGGGGTTTTTTTTTTTTTGTGAAAATCAATTTAAGTTAATATATTCGTTGATGGGTTTAGGAACGGGTGTTTTGACAAAACACAACATATCATCTAAAAAAGAAAGTTAGCGTTACAGATTACATATATATTCACTTTGTAATATAAAAATTTAAACAATTTTTTTTACACATTTTGAGAAAATGATTTAATAGTTTAAACAAAGGAAATAAAAAATTAATTAAAATAATTTTAATACAATCAATAATGTGATTATAAGTTACTAATATCAAAATGTCTACAAAATTATTTGTTAAAATTTTTGCATTACGGGAGAAGTAATACTCTCTCTGTCTCAAAAAAATCTGCTACATTTGCTTTTTCACATCCTCTAAGACATAATTTTAAAAATTAATATCTCAAATTATGTATACCAAAAAATTAAATCAGACAAGATCCCACATGACTATATTTTCATTGCTTATATAAAATTAAAAATAGTTAAATTTACGATGTGATTAATGCTTTTGGTAAAAATAGTCAAATTTACGTTTGGGAATTGTCAAAAACTCGGGTTTATTATTGGGAATTTAAAAACATAAGTGTACCAGAATTTGTTAAATTTTCAGGTGTACCACTGGGAATAACCCATTAATTAATCATACTAAACATACCCCCACTGAGAAGGTTAAACACACAAAAAATCAGGTAGGACAAAATTACATTTACACCCCCAAATTATCCTGTATAAAATAGCTCACAAAGGAGGCAAAATTAAGGGTTAGTTGGAAAATCGCATTGTTACTTGAAGAGAATGAGGCAGGAAGAGGTTTTGGGAGTTTTCTGAAGACCGTTTTGCCCCTCTTCCATCTTTGCCTTTGATTTCTCCGACCTCCCTCAAAACGGCCTTTCTTCTTCTTATCATCATCATCATTCATTACCGTCTTTCTCCCCTCAAAAAACAAAAAAAAAAAACAAAAAAAAACTATATATATACTATCTCTTTATCGCAATACTAGCTCCATGTGTATATAATTATATATATATATATATATGATATGATATGATTTGATTTGATTATGATTATTATTTAGTTACTGAGGCTATGATGAGATTAAATCCTTCAAGTAAATCAAATTCAATTTGGTTTGATACATTTTGAGGTGGGTATTTTATTCCATTTGGCTTGGCAGCAACTTGGCGCTTTCTGCTTTTGTTGATTGCCGCCAATGGTTGATTTTTGCTCACTTGAAATGCACTGCTAAATTGTTTGATCAAATGCGGATCTGAGCCTCCTTTGATTCAATTCACCTAATCTGGGGATTTCATTGGAAGCTGCTATCTCGATATGGTATGGAGGTTTCTTCCTTTATTTGTTTTTTCCCCCTTTTTCTGGGTGTTGATTTCGATTTGTGTGTTTTTAAGAAATAGATGGAAATGACAGGAGCAATGTGCATGTAATATTTGATTGTTAATTATCTAGGGTATGAATTTCTTGCTCATGTTTTATTTTATTTTTGGATTTAAGATTGTTGAATTTAGATGGTAAAGTTTTCTTGTAGAGGTAATATATCCTCTACAAGAAAGAGAGATAAAAGAGAAAAGTGTTTTTCTGTAACAAGTAATATATCCTCTTTTTGTGTCAAATGTAATTTTAATTTACACTGCTATTTCATTCTCCTTTAATTTGTGTGCTTGAGTCTCATGTGTTGGTGGCATTTGGTGAGTTGCCTTGCTTTCGGTTGAGTCGGTTGACCTCAAACCTCTAACAACACTTAATATTATTGTGACAATTGAGACATTGCTTAGTACTTTAAAATTTGTATTTGTGATTCTTGCGTTAATGATATAAATTTTAAATTGAGAAAGAGAAACTAGTGGATAATGTGTGGCATTGGATCATGTAACACAAGTATCAGGCCTATTGAGGTCTTGGGGATGAACTGAGTGTACTGAGTTTCTCTGTTATTCTGTACACAAAATTAGGCTATCCTCAATTCCTCATTGCCTCCAATTACTCATCCTTATGCAACTCTTAGGTCCAAAACTCCAAATAGATTTGACCTTGGGGCTAAGGGTTTGTTTGCTTCAACTGAATAAAGCTCAATTGAGCTGAAATGAACGGAATTAAATTACAGCTGAAAGTAATATTTTATAAGAGAAGGAAATTGAGAGCTGAATTGAACTGAAATGAATTTAAGTTGAAGTAAACTGGCCCTAAGTTATTCAATTCAATTCAGTTAGGTTCTGAGTTGCTTGAAAACCTAAGGTCTTTTCCATGTGCTTGGCAACGGCATCTCTTAGTAAAAAGAATTATGATTAGTTTGCCGCCGGTCTTAGGGTCCATGTGTTTGGCAACAACATCTCCCTTAATATAAGAATTTTGCTTAGTTTGCCGCCATGGTCTTACCTAGTTCCTTGTGCTTGGCAGCAGCATCTCTATTACTATAAGAATTTTGCTCAGTTTGCCGCTGTGGATTGACCTTGGGTTTCTTTCTATGCCTGATTAAAGGCGGATTTGAGCCTACTACTATTCCTCTGTATCCATGGATGTATGGTAAGGTTACATTGGCTTCTAAAGGTAAGGGGGCATTTTTTCCCCTTCGCACTTGCTGTTGTACTGCCTTGCCTCCTATGGTAACAAACTTGGCAGTTCACCTCATGTTGGCTTCTTTTTTTGTGGGAGGGGGTGGGGTGGGTGTGGGGATTTCCCCTGTGTTTGTTATTTTGGAGCAGTTGTATTTTTATTATGTTTCACAAAATGCCAAATTCTGGTTCCAATATCTGGAAAGATGCTTGTGGTTTATACTGTATAACCTTAACTTTGCCTATCTTGATAGTTGCATGGAGGAAATTTATAGGCCTCAATTTCACTTCCTTTAGGATAAAAATTTGGAAGAGATAATGTACTGTATTAAGTTTCCCCTGTGCTTTCTTATAAGCAAAACTTAGGTAGACTTTATCCAAACTGAAATTATGTTCTCTTGTGAAAGAAAAATAAGATCAACTGAATAGCCCTTTGTTTGGTTTCCTGAGGCAATGATTATGCAATATTTCTACTTTGATTAGTAGACTGGCACTGGAGAAACAAAGCTGAGAGCGTCTCATTGGCCTGGTAGCAGTAAGCTGATGAGGTTTACTTTGTTTGCCGCCATTTGTTAGCCTCTCTATCTCCTCATGCCTGATCAAAGGCAGGCGAATCTGAGCTTCTTTGTTTAATAATAAATAAATCTGAGATCCTCAGAATGAGGCAGGGAAGAGGCAGTGGGAGTTTCTGAGGACTGTTTGCCACTCTCCCTCGATGAAGGAATAACTCTTCATCTTCAGCCCATGATTTCTCCATAGCATCGAAAATTCGAAACGACCCTCAACCAAAGGACTGCAGACTGCTGCTCAATTCTTTCAATTGGGCAATATCTTTTCCAGTTTCATGAGATGTGTGAGGCTGTGAGCAATATTCTCCTGAAATTTCCCGTTAATTATTGACCATCCATACTAAAATTCCTTCTCTTTTTTTCCCCTTCTCCTTGAGGCTGTGATGAATTAATTTGTTCCAAGTAGTCCCAAGTTTTTCTGGTTTTCGTTGACATTTTTATAATGTGGCTGGGTTGCTATTTTGGCTTGGCAGCCATTCTATTGACCTTTTGGTGGTGGTGGTGGTGGTGGTGATGATGTTGTAAACTTTAAAGTAGTAGAACTACGTATATACATCCGGGTGATAGGTTTAACTAAGGGTAGTTTTGCTTATTTTTTTTGTTCATTAAAATTTTAAATGAGAAAAATTATGTTGTAAATTTAGGGATTCGGTAGCGGTCGGTATCCGGTCACTAAAAATACGGTCAAAAACAGGTTTGGTATCGGTCGGTAACGGTCGGTCAAACAGTTTTCTGACCACATTTACACCCCTAGGTGCACCTACCCTTACGTGTACCGGGTGCACCTTAGGGTCCATTTACTAGAGCGAAAAATATTTTCCCTGAAAACTGTTTTCTCCATTTTACATCGTTTACTGTGGGTGAAAAATTAAAATGTAATGTAAAACTTAGGCTGAAAACTCATTTTTTACTCTGTTGAAAACATTTTTCTCCAAACTTGGAAGTAAAACGTATTTTCAACACAAGTAAACATTGAAAAATTTCTATGAAAATGAGTTTTTCATGGTAAAATATTTTTCATGGAAAATCATTTAACATCAAAAACATTTTACATCCAAGTAAACGGGCCCTAAGTGTAAAATATATTGCTTGGTTTTACAGAATGGGAAAAGTAATTATTCCACTATATTTTACTTGCATTATACCTATTTGACACGTATTTCAATGGAAAAAATTGAGTGTAAAGGAGCAAATTTAGTGAAATATAACTTTATAGTTTTCCTATTGCTTCTATAACAATTATTTTAATTATTTTGCTCATTTACAAGCATAAAACTCTTTCTTAAAATGAGTACCAATTAGGTGAGTTGCAAGTAATATATTGTTGGTTTGCAGTTTGCAGGCTTTGTTAATGAGTTAAGGTCCAAATTAATGCTAAATTTGTTTGGTTTTCTAATTGTTGAGTGGATTTTTTTTGTAGATAGCAAGTCTCTGTTTTGTGCGTACAGAGATCATATAGTTATTGCCTATTTGTCTTTGCATCTATTAACATATATATTATGGAACTTAATGTGAATTATGAGAGCAATACTTTGAAGTTTATGCATGGCGATCTGGAGGTTGCTTAGATAGAAGAGCAACAAAAATTGCAATAGATTTGTCATTTTATCTTGTTTTTTTTTAAAAAAAAAAAATTATTGATGACTAAGCACTATTTTGCACATATTGCATTCTTTAGATAGGTAACAATATCAACTTTGGTTTACAGTCATGGGTACATTGTATACTTTTCAAGGCTTTGCATATTTAGAAGTTGAAACCTTGCTTTGTCCAGGTTTAGGCTTTGTTTGTTTTGAAAGAAAATGTTCTCCTGAAAAATCATTTTCTCATCACTCGTTCAATGTCTCAAGGAATGTACTCAGGTTGGTACTCTTACCACTACTCATGTGTCAACCATTTTCTCATACCCGTATTCATTATCCATGTTTTTGTGAAGGTGTAGTTTTTTTTTTTGTGATGAGGCAATTTCGTACCATACGCATGAGCAATGGGGATAAGAATGTATCCTCTATTTTTTTTTTACTCATCATTCTTTTTTTACGCCTTGTTTTCTCTCTGTTATGCCGTATTTTTCATAAATTTCACTCTTCTAAAATTCTCTACAATAAAGGCATTTTGCATGCATAACAAAATTGTAAAAAATATATTATGATTGATTCAGGTTTTTCAACAGAAATAACTGAACTATAAACACATACAACTCGAATGAAAAAATAATCTACTCTTTTTTTTAAGCTACACAAGGGATTGTGATAGAATGCAACATTAAATTTAAAAACTCTTGATTTGTGACAACCTTCTTGTTTCTAAAAACAATTTACATCAACTTCCCTCTTTGCATTAAAAAATAAAAAAAAATGCATCCGTCAAACTTTTTATTTTTAATCTTGACCATATTGATCCAATGCTTATATGCCCATTCTCGCAAACTATTGTTGCTAATTTCCCATAAATAATACCGTTTCAAAATATCCAGTTAATCTTCAAGCTCCAAATGTATGGAACTACATTTTGTCACTCAGTTACGGAGTTGACTATTGCGTAACAAACAACATTCCCTGTCGTGGTAGGCTTGTAGAAAAATTAATTTTAAGAGGTTCACTCAACTTCTAGTTGGCTTACTAAGCTTCTTGCTTCACGTTTTTCCAAAAATGAATTTTGATCATAATATTGGAGGGAAAGTCTTGGTTTTTGTGGAGGGATCATAGTGCCTCTTTCATTTTGCCACAACACCTGTATCGCGAACCTTTCAAAAATGATTTTGCTATCGCAACCGGGAATGTCGTTTGTAACACAATAGTCAACTCCGTAACTAAGTGTCAAGATGTAATTTCATACATTTGGAGATTTAGAATTGATCGGATATTTTGAAATGGTATTATTCATGGGGACTTTAGCAACAATAGTTTGCGAGAATGAATATAAGCATTGGATCAATATGGTTAATATCAAAATAAAAAGTTTGACAGATACATTTTTTATCTTAAACTGAAAGTGGTTGGTGTAGATTGTTTGGTTGTCACTTGTCACAATTCAAAGGTAAAGAGTTTTGAAGTTAATATTGCATTTCATCACAATCCCTTATATAGCATTTATAGTTCATTCAAGTTGATGAAGAAACTAAATCTGGTTTATCATAATATTATTCGATCAATTTTGTTATGCATGTAGAATGTCTTTATTGTAAAGAATTTTAGAACAAAGAATGAAGGTAGTGGAAAATACGGTATAACAAAGAGAAAATAAGGCATAAAAAAAGGAATGAAGAGAGAGAAAAAAAATTAGAGAATACATTCTTCGCTCCACTTCTCATGCGTCATGCATAGTATGAAATTGCCTTTTAGTTTAGTAATCTTCGTCTCTCCGTTCCCTCATCTCTCTCTCTCACACACAAATGTATCTTTAATTGCCTATTAGTTTATTTACACTTACAGGAAACCAATTGATGACGTGGAAGGATGATGGGGTGGTGTTTATTAACTACTTAGATGATCATAGTGAGATTGCTTGGTATAATCTCTTAGCGTGAATTTTCTTCACCTTAGAAAAAATATTTTCAATTTAGATAAGTTCAGAAAGGTCTAATTTTTTTATTTTTTTTAATGAATGTAAAACAAATTTTCAACCCAAGATTTCCATTGTTGCGCTTGTGAATGATATGATTGCTACAAGTCCATCCCAAGACCAATCTCAAGAACTGCTGACCTATGTTAGGAGGAATAAATCTGTCCCGTATATTTTTAGTAGTAAGGGTAGTTTAGTATTTCCCTATTTAGTTTGTCGTATGTTGGTTTTGTAAATGTAGGATGCCTATAAATAATGCATTAGTGTGTGTAAAATGTAAAGTTTTTTAGGCAGAAATTAATACAAGAAGTAGAGCAACTTTGGGGTGAATTTGGCCACTCAAAAGCCAAGAAAACTAACAAATAATATGGGTTCTTAGCAATGATGGTGAATGGTGGTGGAATTAAGTTTTAGTTTACTTAGGCTTGTTTTAATGATATTAGTATGTTAGTTGTAATGTTAGATTATGTTATGTTAATCTAACTATTAAATTTTTGTAGTAAGGGTATTTTAGTCATTTTATACGCAAAAACTTACTAAATATGAAAAAATAGTATTGGTGTATTTTCTTGCAAGAATTCAGCTACATCCAAATTTGGTAAATGTTGCAAGAATTTGGTTACGGAGGAAGTATAAAATTATGGAGCTTACCTGCTGTGGTTCTAACTAGATTGCCCAAACCTCTTTTCATGTTACTGAAAGATATTTTTCTGTTAGGGACATGGGCAGCCTCCTAGATGGCTAGAAGTAGCTATTACTGTTTTGGTCTGGCTGTTAAATTACCAAACTTGGCTAATTTTTTTTAGGTTTATTATTGTGTATAGACTGTGTATTGAACTTTTAAAACAAATCTACTGAAAATGAAGATAAATTCAAGCTTTGGAGTGGCCTGTTTCACTCCCAAAAACTAGCCACTTTGCACATTTCTTCTTGGAGTAACCTGTGTAGTGAACTGTTATGATGAACCTCTAATCCCCTGCCTTCTCTCTCAAGCGAACAGTAAAAGAATTACAGCGGAATTCTAAAGTATTGTTATGGAAAGTATTTTAAGGATGTCATTATTTGGAGCAACCTAGCAAAGAATCTGTTCCTTTCCAGATTTCTGTAAAATTTGATTGAAGCTATGACACAGTAATGGGGTTTATTTCCTTGAAACAACAATATGTCAATATCAAAGCATTGTTTCCAAAGTAATTTGGGGTCAGTTATACATGAATAAAATGCGAAGAGTAATGAAGATCATTTGCGTATAATTTGTTTCCTTGAAAATGATGGGACAATTATTTAGTGTCTGGCTTTATCAATACCTAAAAATTATAATCAAAAACAAAATGAACCGAAATTGAGCATCTTATATGATATTGAAAGAGTAGGCTGCTAAGAACCACCTACGAACCACCACGTGGCTGGTGTTTCTTGGCTTTCGAGAGGCCAAGTTCTCTCCCAAATACTACTACTACTGCTGTCTTTTTATGACCATGTCTGATATTTTGGGCAACGGATTCTTTAGCATTTTACTGATATTATGTACTGTTTGCATCTGATGAAATAGGTCACCTCTGAGGCTGTGGAAGAAATGCCCAGACTTGAGTGTGTTATTGCTATTAACTCTTTTTTGGTTTTCGGAGTGATAACGTTGAGTGATACTAAGGGCTTGTTTACTTCAGATTATATTCAATTCAGTTCAGTTCAGTTAATCTCTATTCAGTTCAGTTCATCTCTATGTAAACGAGCCCTAAGTCGTAAGCCGGATTCTATTGGGTCTTAGCCAAGACATGAACTTGAGAGGGAGAGGATCGAATCCTCCCAGATGCATACGGTAAGGTTTAAACAAGCGTTAGATTGCTATTGCCATAATTTATAGACATTATTCAATTGAGATTTTTGGAACAAGTCCCCAAAGTTGTATGCGTTTTTCTTCAACTTTGCAGCAGCAAACTGCCACTGCACCAATCTGTGGCTTCTGTGCCTCCTATCTGGACATGCTCGAGGTGAACGTGTTGGAAGTCCTGACAGTCGACTTGCCTTGAGCTGATCTCTGGTCCCCAGCACGATGGCTCTTATGGTTTGAAGAGTTGCCTTTAGGATTGTTGCGCTCCAAGTTTATGATATGTGAGCACTGGATCATGTAATAACCATAGCAAGCCTGTTGAGGCTCTATCGAGTTTATTCATTATTATTGAATCTTCAAAGCTGCTTTGTATAACACTAGTACAGTACAGGCTTTTGTTCTTTAAAGGTTTTTTGTTTCTTTTTTTTTTTTTCCTGGTAGATTAGAGCTACCCCTTGAATACTTTACTTTTTTTTTTGTGGCAATGTGAATACTTTACTTATATTGGCTTTTTAAGAGCTTGTAAGGATTACCTGTATGGTTGTATGTATGGGTAGTGAACAGCCTTACAGGATTTTGGGCAACTTTCACTGAGTTGTTGCATCTTGTACTTTTATATGGTTGTATTGTTTCTTTTTATATGATGATATGTAGTGACCTACAGTTACTAGTGCATTTCTTTTACTTTGATTGATTACTTTTGGATGATACTCCCTTTGTCTCCATTTTGTTCCATCTAGGATGAACCAATTGAATTGCTCAATATAATGCTGTAACTTTCAATAGTGTTTTTCATTCCATGAACATCAAATTTTGTGTTGTGATATGGAGTTTAGTAGGATAGGGGTTTAGGTAGAGGTGGCAAAATCAACCTGTACCCAATTACCCGACTCATGACCCAAAAAGTCACCTGAAACTCGATTTAACCCGACCTGATATCGTGTTTTTGTTATTGGATTGATAATGTCGAGTGACACTTAAGTCTTAAGAAGTATTTTATTAGGTCTTAGCCAACGTATGAGTTTTATTTATTTATTTATTTGTTTCTTTGTCTATGGCTTCAGACCTCACTAACTTGTGTGTAGTTGTTTTACTATCGGGGTTGGGGAAGGATAAATTTTCATTTTTTCTTAAAAATATGTTTTTGCTTGAGTAATAATATGGAGGCGAGCTAGACCCTTTTCGCTTGGATTGAATTAATCTGGATTAAAGTAAACTAAACTAAATCCTAGACTCATTAAGAGGTGAAATGATCTTAGGTAGTGTTTGGATATGTGGAATTCATTTCAAATTGATGAATTCAATTTTTGAAATTGAAATGTTATAATTCAAATGACAATTATTTGTTTGGGTTGTTTTTAGAATTTGAAATGACATGGTTTTGTTAAGTATTTGAAATACACAACATTTGCTTGTTAAGTATTTGGGTTGGGAATTGGGTCAAATCCAATTCCAATTTTTTTTACTTGCCAAACATGGAATTTGACTCAAATCCATCATTTCAAATGAAATGTTTGTATCCAAACATAGCATATTTATATGGAATTAAGTCCAAAATAAGAAGGTCTTAAAGCTTTTTATACCTTTCATGCATTTATCTTGTGGGCCAAGGATAATCCCCTCATTTATTCCACCACAATGACAATTCCTAATTGGATGCTTAATTAGGAATTAGGATCTTCATTTCAGTCAAAAGAAGCAAGCATAAAACATATGCCATCTATCAATCATGGATGAGGCTTTGGTCAAAGTTGACCGTCCGTGCATAAAACAGGAAGTGAAACAAAAGAAGTCTCGAGGAATGTCAAAGACAAGAAAGTTGACTTTATTCATCCTTTTAAACTATTCTCAATCATACATCTTGGTTGTTGTCACATCAGGGGAACCACCCTCTTTGAATAGAATTTAAAGAAGAAAAAAAAAATCTACAAGTGGTAGTAAAATAGAAGTAGATGAAGAAATGAACAAATAAGTTAGGTAGTTGTACAAGAAAATAAATGCATGGAAGCATCATTCAATAATTGAGGGCGATAATATGGTGACTATCAATACAGTCAACAACATCTTCCGGCCTTCCTGAAAGATCGCTCACCTTATTACGAAGATCCAGACTCTACTTACGACTTTTTTCTCTTACTCACTCTCTCACATTTATAGAGAGAGAAATCGCGCTGCAGAATTGGATTGCCAATATTGGTCACTTAGTTCAGGCTCATCTTTGTATCAAGTGCTCTTCCCCTTTTTAGTTTTTATTATAATTGAGGAGGATGGATTAGGTATTACCCTGATTAGAATGACTACCTAAACTGTGTAATTCTTTTGCATTATCTTATTAAAAAATTAAAAATTAAAAATTAAAAAAAAAAAAGACTTTACAATAAATGTGTCAATATGAATGAATTAGGCGGTAGCCAGTTGTGGTCTTGGACTGGGCAGGCCCATAGAAGAAAGCCTGGGAGAGACACGGAAATTAGGGCTGGGCCGTGGAGAAGGAATTGGGCCCACGAATGATGCAGGGCCACTACGTGGTGAGAGGTTGACTTGTTCAAGGGCTCGAGATTGCAAGTCCAATGGATAATCTCTAACACAACCAATCCTAGGCCCATTACCAGTGACCCATTTACAGGACAAGCGTTGTCTAGAAAAGGAGAATGCTTGTTCATCTTGTGATTTGACTTCAACTGATATAATAGCTTCTTCATCATTTGTTGTTGTCTTTTCAGGAGAAGATTCATCTTCAGGGACCTTGAATGAGCCTTCCTCATTATATGCACACTTCTGCAAAATTATGTTAAAATTTGACTATTATTATTAATCCTTTTATACATACTAATAGCAATAGAAATGAAAACGAGTGATAGCTAAGGTGATAAGAGTTTTTTTTTTTCGTTTTTAGGAGATTCTAGGATTGATTCTCATCATCGCCCTTGTGACTTTCTATACACCCCAAAAAAAAATACGAAGTAATAGAAATTCTTGTATACATCCAGATGTATGATACGTCAAAGGGTAATTTTGCTCATTTTATAGTTTTTTTGCCCATTTTAAAATTAAAAATGAGCAATAAAACACCTTGGATGTACCTACCTCTGCGTACAACCAAATGTATGATAGACCCATTGTATTAACAAACTCATACATATGTTATGAACCTTGAAGTATACTCTCTAATATTTGACAAACTTCAATAAAATTACCCTCTTTTCTCTCTTTTTTATAGTATCTATTACTTTTTATACAACTTTTAATCATCGTTTATTTATCAAAGTGTGTAAATTAAAAATAAAAAAATAAAAAAACGGAGGGAATAGTAGAGTAGAGGAGAGTAGTTTGTACGGACCTTAACATTGGCAAGATCAACATGGTTATCCTGGAGAAAGCTCAAAAACTCCTCAAAGTTCTCTTCCGTTGGAAGATAATGACCACTGTATGGCCATATAGCCTGCATCACAAAAATACAAACAAATCTATCATAATTAGGCATGTATGCATGCATAATCCTCAGTTCCTCACTACAAAAAATTAGTCCATTAACGACAGATACACATTAATGATGGGTCTAAGTCCTATTGCAAATGTAAATATTTTATGACAGTTTTTGAACCCATCGCTAAAATTCACCTAATACCTAACACAAAATCTATTAAAACTGAATCATTTAATATAGGATCGCAACAAGAAAAGGCATTTGCCACCATTCGTCCCGAGTAGTAATACAACGGGGCCACATTTTTACGACGAAAATCTAATAGAAGGCATGTTATGGTCTGACCTAGTCTGGCTTGACCTAAGTACTTATTAGTTATTACTTAATTTGCCAAATTATTTGATCAAATGTAAGGTATTAATAATAATTCGGGACAATGTAAATGAAATAAATCAATGTATGTATGTATGTAAATATGTATGTACCTCAAGAAGTCCTTTATTGGCCACCATTCGTCCTGCAGAAGTTGTAGCAGCACCAGCCAAAAAACTCGAGTGTTGAAATTGACCTTTCTTTTTTTGCCCTACGTACAAACATCTTGATGTGCTTAGTACAAATATCCATTTGCAATCCCCAATTGTATGAACTACTTCTCCACTTAATTTGTATGTAAGCTTCCCATCTTCCACTATTACTTCATATGCTTCTCTTTCTTTCTGTACATATTCATTTCACAATAACAATAATTATATTTATCTGATCTAAATACTTAAATAAACCGAGAATTTGCTCGGATATTATCTAGCATATATGTATATGAGCTGATGAGGTGGAAATATTTACCGGTCCAAGGTATTTGATGCATTGTTGATGCAATTTAGTCCTAGGGCATTTCTCCAGATTTATCTCTTTTCCATCTCCAATATCCAACCTTCATGTATCATTTCATATTTGAAAGTAATTAATTAAGGATTACATCTAGTGACTTATTAATTAATTAACAAAATGAAATACGAAGTTATGAGGTAATCAATAAACATAAACAATAAAATTGATGAGCACATGTATATAAATTGTTTAAACTAATTTGATAACTCAACAGTACGTAGCTTATTATTAAATACCAAATAAGTGAAATAACATGATACAAATCACCGAAAAACATGACATAAATTACCAAAGAGCGTCATGTTGTGTATGCACTATACGTATGTCTGTACACATTGTGCATAAAAATCTGCCTACAAATTTGTACAATAAAGATGAAGGCCTTCGTGAAAGAGTAAAACGTTTATTGGGTCCGTTTATTGGGTGTAAAACGTTTTCAATGTAAATGATTTATTTTCCATGAAAAAAATCTTACCATGGAAAACTTATTTTTATAGAAATTTTCCAATTGCACGGAAAATACATTTTATTCCCAACTTGAGGGGGAAATGATTCCAATAGGGTATATGAGTTTTCAGCCCATATCATGTTTTACATTTTATTTTTCACTCAAAGTAAACGATGTAAAATAAGAAAAACTGATTTTAGGGAAAACATTTTTCTCTCAAGCCATATATAGTACAGTAATTACTTAAAAATTAAACAAGCAAATTAAAAAAAAAAGTGGATATAAATTTAAATAGAAGTATAATATATTACCAGTAAAAGAAAGGCTGACTGCTTTCACTTTGAAACCAAACATCATAATAAAGGTGCAAGTTGTGGCCATATCTATGGCGTGGGTCAATCTGTAGCAATGCAAAAGACAAAATTAGTAACTCTGGTTAGAAGTTAGAACTTTGGTTGGTGAGATGAAACTAGGCGGCCACCAACTCTACTCGTGTACTAATCAAGTATAGTGAATAAATGCCATCAATATCATGCCAATTTATGTAATGGTGTACACCTACGTTGCATAAAAACGGATCCGGGTTGGAAAACGAGTAAGGAATATGTCGCTTTTATATAAAATTAAGGATACTGGTACGAATAAGAAAATAATACATAAAATATATTAAAAAATGAAATTTTATAAAAATCCTTGACGTAACTTGAAAATTATATTTGTTGTTAAGGATAAAACAATCCAAGTCCCACATGGAAGAAATAGGGAGTTGAAAAGCTCCTTATTATAGTTAGTTCACCACACTAGCTAGTATGAGGTCTTTTAAGAAGGTGCCCAAAAACAAATCCGTGAGGGCTTGGCCGGCCCAACGCGGACAATATCAATATATCACACTAGTGTGTGCGTGGACATTTGACGGCGGCCCAACATTTGTAAAAACAAAAATAATCAAATAAAACGACAAAAACTTTTTCAAAAAATAATAGAAAGACAAACTAAAGGGTCAAAATATAGTAAAATATTTTTAAAACAAATAGAGTGAAGTATAGGTATCCGTGAAATATCGATATCGTATCAATATTCAACAATAACACAACTACCTAATTAAAGTATTCATAAAACTCTACGGAAGCCAAATCGTTACAACTTACAAGTGAGAAGATGAGATTGGAAATATTGATTTGATGAATCATTCTATGATGTATGTATGTATGTATGTATGTATGAGAAATGTGAGGATAGGGGATGAAAGGGAGAGGGGGACATACAGCTTCAAGCCAATGACGGAGGGCTAACTTTTGAGCTTTGTCATTTTGAGACAAACCTTTTCCCACCTTTGCGACTCTGGTTTTAGCCCTGGCCCACTTGGCAACTGCTGACTCCTGCTTCTCATTATTGAAGAATGATACTGAGCTCCTTTTTAGGGAAGCAAAATCCAATGCTTTCCACCTACATTCATTAATAACAATATAATATTAACATTCATACATAAATACATACACTTGGCCTGGCCAGCCCACACATAGATAGATAGATAGATATATCTACGTGTTTAATTTTATACATATAAAAAAAATTCACAAAATATATATACTCAAAGTGGATTAAATGTATTCCGTATATCTCTATTATATAAGGGATCACTACATTACCCTTATCCATACTTCGTGATAGTTAGTCAAGTTAAAGACAATTTTGTCATTTGTGTACTAAAATCTTTCATAATTTAAAAATCGCAAATATAATTAATTGTAAAATTAATCAAAATTTATTCATTAATAATAAATATTTTAGAGAAATAAATTATTTTTTACTCAATTTGCAACATATTTACTATATAGGATCGGAAAGGAAAAAACAAGATTAAATTTTAAAAAATTAAAAAAATTATGTAAGAGCTTTTTACAAAACTTATTAATTTTAATGTCAAACATTGTTATCACATGCATTGTATACATAAAAAAGAATTATATATATTAAAAATATAGGAGTATATTTATTTAAAATTATATAAAGAAATAGGTGTACTTTACCATAACTCTTCGACAACGACGGCACAATCAGCAAGGTTGCGACGAGTACGGTAACTCTTGTAGACTTTCTGGAGAGTAAGAGCAGCAGCATCGAGCTCCGAAACCGGCCTCGGTGAAAACATTATCGCCGGCTCCGGTAGACTTATTGCCGGTAATGGCTTATGAATCAATCCATTACTCCTTCCTTTCGGTTCGTACTCATTCACTAGCGTATTAAACGACGGCGATTTTTCCAGTACTATTTTTTCCGGCTTCTTTTCTTCTTTCTTTTTTGATTCATTATTGCTCTTCTTCATCTTCCACGATTCTGTTTTCTTCAAACTTGATATTGATGTTAAACTACCACTTCCCACTAGATTGAACAACTTTTGACTTAGTATTTCATGCCAAGCTGAAACTAGTATTGATACTGATAATCCCATTTTCTTCTCTTTTTTATTTCTATTTCAATTTCTTCTGCTAACCATAAAACAAACCAAACAACCAAAATATAATACTATTAAATTTCCATTGGATTCGATATATTAATTTATGATGATGCTAATTGCAATTAATTATATACAACTGCTACTGGCGGCTACTTCATATTGTATGCCAATCCTACCTTCGTCGTTGTTTTATTTATTACTGCCTCCTAACATAATACTAGGAACAATTATTTTTACACGCATTTTGTAGAAACGATTTAAGGGTGTAAATGAAGAAAAAAAAAATAGTCAAAATGGTTTTATTACAAACAGTGATGGGATTATGAGTTGCTAATATTAAAATTATTATGACTAATTCTTCATTTATACCCTTAAATCGCTTCCTCAAAATGCGTGCATAATCAATTGTTGCTAGTATTATGTTACGAAGGGAGTATATTTGTACATCTCATTTCTTTATTTTGGAAAACTTTTTTCATAAAATACTTCCTCCACTCCATAATAGTTGCAATACTTTGACCAAATATGTGAGAGTTTTTTAGTGTTGCAATTAATATGGAGAGTAAGAAGTAACTTTTAAAACAGTATTTTGCCAGAAAAAAGACCGATGTTGCAATAATTTGTTGCGAACCAGACCAAAAAAAAGTTGCAAGGTTTCCGATGTTGACTGTGAATCTTTGGTGTTGATTCGTGAGATTTTGGAGCAAAATAGCAAGTCAAACAGATTCACAGTCAATACTGGAAAACTATGACTCCTTTATGTACATCTCAAGTTAACATAACCAACAAAAATAAAAAAAACAATCTTATTATATCTCTGTATTTTATCTTGTAATTACACTAACTAAAACTTAACCAACAAATTAAATTTATAGAAAGAAAAAGTGCTTCAAATCTAAAATAGTACGGATTAGTACCTTTATCTGAGAAAATTGATGTCTATGAATCTGATTGTTTGATTTCAGTTGAAAAATGATAATCAATGAAAGTGGGTTGAATTTCCCAATATATAAACAGAACAGAGCAGAGGAGAGGAGAGCAGGTATGTTGGATGGAAAAAGTGAGGGAGTGAGTGAAATAGACGGGGCTTAAAATAGCGGGAAGAAGGCGGCATAAATAAAAACAAACAGAGAATTTAGGATAGGAAATAGCGTGGTAAGGTCTCTACTTTGAAAACAAGTCCAAAGTCCAATTTCATTTCATATACGCATACCCTGTTATTTTGGACTTAAAAGTTACAGTAATCAGATCAGTTCAGCTTTGTTTTAATTTTATACTCTAACAAAATAATACCCCACCTAATCAGATCAGTTCAGCTTTGTTTTAATTTTATACTCTAACAAAATAATACTCCACCTAATCAGATCAGTTCAGATCAGATCAGTACTAAAGAACAGGGTCTCACTTATTTCCCACCACCATCAATCCATTTAAATATTAAATTGTTGAAAATCCATATGACTTTGAATTTTATACTATATATATACTCCTACTCCGCTTGTTGGAAAGATAATTTATACATACAATATTGTCAAACATTAGCCTTATATCTTTGAGTATTAGAGGGTTGAAAATGACTTTGTGTTTGGTCGAAAAAACACCATTACATGAAATAGAATTTTCAAAGGGAAATAAAATTTTCTAATAATCTAAAAAGTTTAGTAAATATTAATCTCCTACCTCTTTGATGAATGCAAGTTTTTGTGTCAATTTCAGTTTCTAAGCTCAACCAAACATTGATAATCATTTTGCTAGGTATTTGAGATAAGGCTTCCTATGAGAATTAAATTTTTTGTATTCAATCAAATAAGCTCTTATTATTGCAAATCTCTGTGTGCCGGCCCTAAATTTATAACTATAGTTCCAAAAGTGATATTAATAATTGTTTTTCATTATAGATAATGATTACGAGAATATTTTAATAACTATTTTTCAAAAAAAATAATAAGTAATTAAAGTTTCATGAATTGAAATGATACAAAATGTCCTTTAAAAAAATATATATTTCATTCCTCTTTTGTAAAAAAAACTTACTTCGTTTTGATTTTACAAATGAATCAAAAGAAACGAAGACTTTTAATTTTAAAGTAGGGTTCAATCCTGGAACCATATAACTTTATTAGCGTTAAACATCTTCTAACCACTAAGCTACCACAATTTTTCTCGAGAAATAATAGTGCATTTATATATACATTTGTTCTGTCTCCTCTGGTTAATCTCATTATTGTTCTTCCCCTTCCTTCGTCGCTGATCCCTGATGCGCCCTGTTGGGGTTACTCCTCCGATGGTTCCTTTTCTGTTAAGTTCGCCACGTGGCTAGCCCACAATATTCCTGCCTATACCCCAAATGGGATTTTGCTTGGATTTGGAACTTGGTCCTTAACCCTAAACTCCAAATCTTTGTTTGGCTTTGTCTGTAGAACGACCTGCAAGTACGTCAGAATTTAATTTTCTGCGATATTCCAATTTCGCCCATCTCCCCTCTTTGCCAAACGACCGCTGAGTCGCAAGACCATCTCTTTTTGCATTGACTATCATTGCACCAGTTTGTTCCCACTTCCAAGCCATCCATTGGTTAGCCCCTCTTTCCAATTTTCTCTCCCATCCGTCCCTTCCTCTGCATCTCAAGGCCTCCCACTACCCCTCCCTTATTAAGTTTCTCCATGTCCTCTGGTGTATCTGGAAAGCTCGCAACAGAGTTATCTTCAACAATGTTCCTCTCTCGTCAATTGCAGTCTCCTCCCATGCTTTTGCTTACTTTCAAGAGTAGAAAGCACACCTTTCTATTGATTCCCTTGCTTCCTTCAATTGGTCTAACCCCTCTCCTATTCCCTCCACTTCGCCACGTTGGGTCCGCTGGTATCCGCCTCCCCCTCCGGAACAATTAAGTTAAATTTTGATGGTTCTTCTCAGGGCGACGACTCGGGTGTGGCAGGAGTGGTTCTCCGTGATCACTTTGGTTCTTGCCTGAATGCTCGCTCCTTCCCTCTTGGCAACACTTCCCCCTTGGTTGCCGAAGCTCTGGCCCTCCGTAATGGTCTTCGTCTTGCCCGTGATTTTGGTTTCGCTTCTATTTTATTGAAGATGATAATATATCTGTTATTAATGTCTTGCAGGGTAAATTACTCAGCCCCTGAAAGATTCAACTACTGATGGCAGATATTTGTAACATTCTTCGGGACTTTTCCAGCTTTTGTTCCGCTCATATTTTTCGAGAGGCCAATTTTTCAGCTATTTATATCGCGTCCCTAAGGTACTGGGCCCCTTCACATATGTATATTGATTCTTTCATGGATGCAAAGTTCTCCTGCCTATTTCCTACTTGTAGATCAGTCAGGTAGACTCTTCGAGAGAAAGACTACCTGATTTCCCTAATTTACCTTTCTTTTCCAAAAAAAATAAAAAAAAAAATATGGTAATAGTTTGTTAGGGACAATTATGTAAATAAGGCTAATATATTTACAAAATAGAAATATCTTTTGTGCCACGGGCCACTTGACTACTGACTAGTATAACATGGTTGATTGGAGAATTTTGGGGTATTTTGATTTTTTTTGGGGTATTTTGAATTTAATATGCAGATTTTTCATCAATTTTTTTTTAAAAAATATTAATATGCAAATCTAGAAACCAATGGTCAATCAGTCAATCTAAGTAGCCTTGCATTGTTTTCCACACGGCGGTTCCTTTACCTTTTGTAAACTGCCCCAAATCAATAGATATAATTGTCAACTACCCCGTCTTATTTTATACGGTCATTGGGTAGCCTATGCAATGCACGATTAAATTAGTTTATTCTTATAAGAATATGTTATTTCTTTATTCTTATGATAAAAGTGTAGTTATATTGTCATTAAAAGTGTAAGGAATCATTTGTTGACGAGTAGTTTTGAAGTTTAAGATAATTAGAATGAAAGTGGTATTGTTATTAGTTTTGGATGAAAAAATTTTCATGAGAATTTGACATGTGACGCTTGATGACATCATTATATTATGTTTTAGTATATAGTTATAGATACGAAGTTAATGCAATTATTGTATGAATTTTTTTAAATGATAATGTAAGAGATAATAGACCTTAAATCCGGCTTTATTGTAGGTCATCCAGGTCAATTTATGGAGAGATATTAGGCCTTAAATCCGGCTTTATTGTAGGTCATCAAGGTCAATTTTAGCAAACATACGCATCTGTATGTGCATAATAAGAAATCTTCGCAAATGCGTGCGGTGAGAATCGAACCTAGGACCTCGTGTCTGAAATTTTGAAACCCTAACCCAGGACCTCATGCGGTGGCATAGCAAAACCAACCTGTACCCAATTGCCCAATCCACACTCGATGTCGGACTTGAAAGGTGTACCCGAAAATCACCTAAAACTTGATTTAACCCGACCCAAACGCAATCCTAACATATGCACACAAACCATCATCCAGCCGAAACAATCCAACCCAAACCGTATTAAACTAGAACCAAACTCCCACTTCAGATCATGCGTATCAATCTGAAATCTCAATGACCAACCTTAAAAAAATGGATGTTTTAATTAATATTATTGTTAGTTGCTGTTTAACATGTGCAATTTGTGCTATTACTTCCCATCACTAATCTAAATTTTGAGATGAAAGGGGACTACTTGTAAAATAATTAGGCGTATCATAGAGCATTCTCACGCAAATTCGTATTAAAATATTAAGCATTGCAATTGTAATTTGCCAATTTTTATGAAATAATTATGGATGTCCATAAAACTATTGTATCACTTGGAATCATTATATCATTTGAAATTATTATACCCTTTGGACATGTATGTATATAAATTACCCGTGGAATGAGAGATATACTTATATTTTGGTTTTCACTTTCTACATCATTCCCTCTCTATTGTCTTGTCTTTATTCTTTTATTTATAACACCTACATAGTTTTTCACTCCTGCCGTAATTTGTCTTAATTGTGTTCATTAATAGGCTCCAATCATAAACCGATTGTCATTCTTTCCACCACATATCTAACTAATAGTTTGTGAACAATCAGCTAGGTTGTATTCTGTTCGGACATAATCAATAGTGATAGCACTATCCTTGATAAGTCTCTGGATGTAACTGTTGTTCTCCAATATTTATGTCTTAGACTTACCATTATGTACTTAGCCAAAGCAGCATTGTTGTCACAATGTATCGGTGTATCACTATAGGTGATATTACTTTTGGTAATAAAAATATCTCAAACATAAGATCCCTCAAGAAACTAAGGTACATGCTGAATAATAATGAATGAAAATGTTTTCTTCAATTTTTGGGTGAAGTTTCCAATAGGCTTAATACAATTTTTCAAAACAAGTTTTTCATTAAATTTTTAGTCTAATATCAAACAAGGTAAAATGAAAAAAATGACCTATAGTAATCAATTACTATGTAGCTCACTAATAAGTTCTTGTTCGGTAAATGGAAAGTTAAAATGCTTAGAAAGTTAATTATGTTTGAAAACAAAACAATATATTCATTCCATTTCATTTTGTTAATTGCATTTGAAATCTTTTTGTGAGGAAAAATAGTCAAATTGTACAAAAAGCAATGAAGGGAATATAATATTATGCTTCTTTGGCATCATTGGAACTTCAAAAGTTCAAAGTAATTTTAAATTTCCTTGATTTACTAAATTGATCTTTGCACGAGGCATACTCGCATCACTCCCACTTTCATTCACTCACACTCTCTATTTAACATGTGACATAGAAGTTACATTTAAAAAATAAAATAAAATAAAATTTTACTTTTTTAATGCCACATGTCAAATATAGAGTGAGAATAAATGAAAATTAATAATCAAAATTTGGTATAAATCAAAATTAATAATCAAATAATGCTATAAATCAAAATTAATAAAATAAAAAAACAAAAAATTAAAGATTTACTTAATGTAAATTTAACCGGGTGAACAAAGAGTATATGAGAAAATTATCACTAATTAACTATCTAAAATTAAAGGCACGAGTGCAAAAGAAATGAGGGGCATGAGTGAAGAAAAAAAGTCGGACACAATTGATAATCGCAAGAGTTTATTGATATAAATAAGAAAAAAACAAAAATAAATATTCCATCAATTTTTTTTTTAATTGCTACATTTTCTATTTTAACATGCGGACTCACATAAATTGTACGGAGTACTTAACATTTTTGATTTTATTCTATCTATTTTATCACTAATATATATATTTTTTTAAATGGATTTTATCCGTAATTTTGTAACTTCTCCATAAAGTTAAAGACGGGGAGTAAATTGACTACTCCCTCCGTAACGAATTACTAGCAACAATTTTCATTTTTAGGTGTAACAAAATACTTGCAACAATTTTTTCCAATTTCATTTTATTCATTTTTTGGCAAAAAAATACAATAACTTCTCTTTTACTTTTATCATCATACCACATAATACCCATTTATTTTTCCTTCTCTTACTTTTCTCTCCCTTACATTTATCATTATACCACCTAATACAACAATTATCCTATTTCATCAATTCCTTACGTGAGGAGTATATTAAAAATTGATCGCATTGGCATCGCTATCCCTAGTTAATGAGGCAGGGAGAGGCTTTGGGAGTTTTCTTAAGGACCGTTTTGCCCCTCTCCCTTGATGACCTCCGGTCATCTGTAGCCCGTGATTTCTCCGACCACCATTAAAACGGTCCTCTGAGAATTCGCAGAGCTCAATTGTCTCTCCTTTTCTCATCTGCTTATGCTATGTTTTGTTCACCTATGTTCACATTATTCAACACCACAGTCCACAACACCACATAAACCCTTTAAAAAAGCGAATCAATGAGGCTATGATGAGTTCAGTTCATTAAATTAGTCAATTTTTATTTGGTTTTCGGAGCGTTTTTTAAGTCGGGTGTTTACCATTTGGCTTTTGGCAGTCAATTGATGTAATTTTTCTCCACCAAATTCAAGTGATTATCATCTGGGCATTTCTCTATTCTTTAGGGGGTGTTTGGTGTGTGAATTCAATTGCATTGCCGCCATGGTAGACTTCTGCCCACCTTGAATGCGCCACCAAATTGTATTGACGAAATGTTAATCTGAGCCTCCTTTTCATCCAGAAAAGAAACGAAAATATATGGTGGATGTAGAGATGTTTACTCGGTAATTGATTGCTATTTGCTTTTATTTTGACTGATATTTTGTTTCTTGATTGTAACAGGAGATTGTTGATGCATGTGAATGGATGATGTATTTTCGATAAATATGCTGTTCGATGACTACGAAAATGGCGGTGAAAACTGTTACAGGTTTGATTTTTGGTTTGGTGATGAAGATGGTTGCTAATTTTTTTTTTTTTTTTTGTTGAGTTATGAAAAATGACCACTTAAGTTGGGTTGATTTGGTTAAGAAGGAACAATTAAGGTCTTAGAGTTGTAGCCATTGACTGAGCTGTATTGATTATGACTTGTGAGTTTAGTTATTACAGTACTTGTTTATTTCTGTGTTCATGGCTTCATGCAATATAGGATATTTGCTCATGCAATTCAAGATTTATGTTCATCAATAAATGGGTAACTTGTGTGTGGTTGCTTCACTGTCTGAGAAGGATTAATTTTCTTCTTAAAATCATGTTTTTGCTTGAGTACTACTAGTATTGAAGGGAGGTAGGCCTTGTTCGTTTGGACTGAATTAATCTGAATTGAAGTAAACTAAACTAAATCTTAGACTTATTAGGAGATGATATGAATTGAATTTGTATGGAATTAAGTCCAAAAGAACAGGGCCTTAAATTTTTTTTGTACCCTTTATGCATTACTCTTGTGTATACATAATGGTGATTAATTGATTATCAGTATGAAATTAACAGCAATTCATATGCTAAAGCATGGTTGATAAAAATTATATATATAAATACTCTATAGTATCATCTCATTAGTCTTGTATTCATGCCTTCGAAAGGAGTAGGTATTTCAATGTCAGATATGCAATTACCTCTGTATCTTCATCCCTCAGATGGACCTACTACCGGAAGTATACCTGAGAAGCTTACTGGACCAGCAAACTATAGAGGCTGGAAGAGAAGCATGGAAGTGGCTCTGTCCTCAAAACGAAAGCTTGGGTTTGTTACTGGATTGGTGAAGAGGGATGCAGATGATGCTGAGAAGCAAGACCAATGGGACACTTGCAACAACATGCTCATTGCTTGGCTGACATCTTCCATGTCACCATCAGTGAAGGAATCAGTGATGTATATGACGACAGCTAAAGACATTTGGAGCCATCTTGAGAGGAGATTTGCTCTTATTAATGGAACCAAAAAATACAAGCTGAATAGGGAGGTCTATGACTTGAAACAAAGAGATAGAACTGTGACAGAGTACTTCACCATGATGAAGACAATGTGGGATGAACTGGATGGGATGAGCCAACGTCCAGCCATCACCACAGTGGTTGCAGATGTCACAGCCTATGTTGAGAGCATGGAAAGAGAGAAGGCAGAGCTGAGACTCTTCCAATTTCTAATGGGACTTAATGATGAGTATTCACCTCAAAGAAGCCACATACTCATGTTTACACCACTTCCATCAGTTGAAGAGGCATGTTCCAGGATTGTAGATGAGGAGTCCTAGAGAGCAGTGCTGAAGGAAGAGAAGGAAGAATATGAGACAACTGCAATGTATGGGAAGAAAGAAGAGCAGTGCAGTGTGTGTGGCCGTAAAGGGCACAACAAGGAAAAGTGTTGGAAGGTGATAGGCTTTCCAAAATGGCATCCTATGGCCAAGAAACAACTGAAGGAAGGTGAAGGAAGCTCTGGAAGCTACAAGAAGGATAGATGGATGAAAGGAAAGGGACCTTACAGTGGACCCAAACTGGCTGCTCAGGCCCAGATGAAAGATAATGTAACCTTCACAGGAGAACAGCTTGAGAAACTCATGATAATGGTGCCTCACAAATCTAAGGAAGGTACTGAAACAGAGGATGAGATAGACCATGGATTTGCAGGTATGATTTCATGTTACAATGCCTTGTATGTTGTAGATGCCTGGATAATGGACACAGGAGCCTCAGATCATATGACAGGAAATAAAGACCTGTTGTATGACTTGGTCCCTGTGTGATAGGCCCAAAATTAACTTGCCTACAGGAAAGTCTGTTGAGATTACTCACAAGGGTAATGTGAGGTTAATTAGTGGGATAATACTGAAGAATGTCTTGTTGGTGCCGGAGTTTCAACATAATCTGATGTCAATAAACAAAATATTAAAAGATGACAATTGCAACGCTGTTTTTAACCCAAAATATTGTATGATTCAGGACTCACAATGGCAGACTATTAAAGCAGTAGGAGTGGTGAAACAAGGACTTTACTATCTGGTGAACAAGGAAATAGGAGAAATCAAAAGAAGTTGTGAAAGCTTGAAGAATGAAGAAAATAAGAATAAATGTAGTGTTTTTAATGTTTTCACAAAGGATGAAGGTGTATTGTGGCACAATAGGCTAGGACATGCTCCTTTGGAGAAGTTAAAAATGATTGGTTGTATTTCTAAGGATTATAAAAATCAAGATGTATGTTTGACATGTCCAATGGCTAAGTTCCAAAAATTACCTTTCAATTTAAGCAAGTCTTGTGCAAATTCTGAATTTGTTATGATACATTTGGATGTGTGGGGTCCTTATAGGATTCAAACTAGAAATCATCAGAGATATTTTCTTACTATTGTGGATGATTACTCTAGAGCTACGTGGGTGTATCTCATGAAGGCCAAATCTGAGTCATTTGATATAATCTGTATGTTTGTTAAACTTGTTGAAAATCAGTTCAAAAGGAGAATTCAAGTGATTAGATCAGATAATGCCCTTGAATTTGATGATGGGAAATGCAAAAAATTATCTTGTGATTTTGGAATTGTTCATCAAACATCATGCTCTCATAGACCTCAACAAAATGGTAGGGTAAAGAGAAAGCACAGGAGTATCTTGGAAATTTTAAGGGCCATCAGATTGCAAGCAGGCCTTCCCTTGACTTACTGGGGTGATTGTGTCCTTGCAGCAACACATATCTTGAATAGGCTCCCATCTCAACCTATAGGGAACTGCACTCCTTTTGAAAAACTCTTCAAAAGAAAACCAGATTACTCACATCTCAAGGCCTTTGGGTGCCTTGCACTCGCTAGTAATCCCAATATCAGCAAGGATAAATTCACAAACAGAGGTGTTCCATGTGTGTTCTTGGGATATCCTCAAACCCAAAAGGGTTACAAGCTGTTGAATCTGCTAACAAAGGAGGTTTTTGTGAGTAGAGATGTGGTGTTCAATGAAGCCATATTTCCCTATAATCACCATGAACAGCAACCAACATACTATCATCCTGTGCTAGTTAGTATGCCAGAAGACAAAGATATACAACAAGGTGATCTGGGTGAAGAACAGCAAACAGGTGATCAAACAGAAGAAACAAATGCCAGTGAAATTCAACCTGAAGGGTCAAGTGACAGTGATGAAAATGAAGATAGAATTGATGACTCTGACAGGGGTTCCTCAAGTTCTGCAGGTGTCTCACCTCCTGTGATCAGAAGATCAGGAAGAACAACAAGACCTCCTTCTTGGCTGGAAGGGTATATACATCAGGCTGGGACTTCCTCAGATGCCCCAGCACCTGTGTCAAACATGGCTATGTCCTATGTGATGCCTGAATTTCAGGCATTCATGGCTGAACATCAAAAGGTTTGTGAACCAGGATCATTCAAGGAGGCAGTCAAATATGATAATTGGACTAAAGCCATGAATGAGGAACTTGATGCTCTTGAAAACAATGAAACTTGGGATATCACATATCTTCCCAAAGGCAAGAGAGCAATTGGATGCAAATGGATTTACAAAACAAAGCTTAAGGCTGATGGAACAGTAGATAGATACAAGTCCAGATTGGTTGTGTTGGGATGCAGACAAAGGGAAGGTGAAGAATATAGTGAGACCTTTGCACCTGTTGCAAAACTCACAACAGTGAGATCATTGTTGGTTGTTGCTGCCAAGGAGAATTGGATCACAAATCAGATGGATGTAAAGAATGCATTCTTGCATGGTGATCTCTCAGAGGATGTGTATATGTCATTGCCACCAGGATATCAAGTAAAAGGCAGTAGGATAACTGTTGGACAGGGGGAGAACTATGGTGAGCCTTCACAGCAGAAAATGGGAAAGTTGGTTTGCAAACTCAAAAAATCCCTTTATGGACTCAAACAAGCTCCTAGAAACTGGTTTTCTAAACTCTCAAGTGCTCTACTAAGTTGGGGATTCTCTCAATCTAAATCAGATTATACACTCTTCACAAAAACTCAAGGGAATTCATTCTTGGCACTGTTGGTGTATGTGGATGATTTAATTCTTGCAGGCAATAATCAAAGTGTCATAGATCAAACCAAACAACTCTTGGCATCCAAATTTAACCCATAAAAACTAACCACAGTTAGTTTATGGTGGTGTTTTAGCCTAAAACCACCTTTAAGATTGATTTTTGAATTCAATTAATAATGAAGGTATACCAGTGGGATTGTTTAAAACTTAGGTATACCAATGGGAATAATCCTTTTTTTTTTACAATGGATTCTCAAGCATTTTGCTGATATTATGTTATCTTTGCATCTGCTAAAGTAGGTCACCTCTGACCATCTTTAATTCACTAAAGTATTTGGGTAATTAGTATATTATACTATGGCTTTGTAACTTGTAAGTTTTCATGTAGAGATATCTGTCCTTTATTACTCTATGCTCAATGATGATATCATTCACTTAATCACTTTGTATTGATGCTCTTGTACATGAATGATCACATATTCTACATGCCAACTGCTAGACAAAAAATGTTCATTTAGTTTTAGTATATTAAGGTCTTGTTTACTTCAGCTTAAATTCAATTCAGCTCAGTTCAGTTAAATTCAGTTCAGTTCAGCTCTCAATTTCCTTCTCTTATAAAATATTACTTTCAGCTTTATTCAGTTCAGCTCAGTTGTTCAGCTAAAGTAAACGAGCCCTAAGTAGGTTTTGTGATTGGATTATTGGTACTTGATATGAGCACAAGCAAATTCCCTAGTACAATCTTCTTACTATCAATGATTAAGGCTGTGGAAGAAGTACCCAAACTTGAGTGTGCTATTGCTATTAACTTCTTATTTATTTATTTATTTATGGGACTGGTAATGTTGAGTGGAACTAAGTCCTTTAGCGGGATTCTATTGGGTCTTAGCTAACACATGAACTTGATAGGGAGAGGAGTAAATCCTCCCAGATGCATATGGTAAGGTTCAAACCCATGATCTCATCTCTGGCATTCGAAACACTTGCCATTGGGCTAAGCGTTAGACCTCTGTTGCCATAATTTATAGATATATTTAATTGCAATTCTTGGAACAAGACCTCAAGGTTGTATGAGTTTTTTCTAATTATTAAAGTTGTATGGGTTTTCTAATTATTATTTGTGCCTCCTTTTTGATCAAAGGTGAAGCTATATGTACACGCTCGAGCTGCACGTGTTGGAGGTTTGGCCATTTGACTTGCTTTCGGCTGATCTTTAGTACCAGCTCGATGACATGGTTCGAAGAATTGTTTTTAGGTTTGTTGCACCCTGTGAAGAGGACTACATGTGAAAAACAGAAAACTCCCTACTGTATAATATGTGAGCATTGGATCATGTAACAACCATAGCAAGCCTGTTGAGGCTGCGTCCAAGTTTATTCATTATTGTTGAATCATCAAAGCTGCTTTGTAAACAGTATAGGCTTTTGTTCTCTTAACAATTTTACTGTTTTGGTAGATTAAAACAACCCCTTATTTAGTTATTTACCTGTATGTATTGGAATTTGGAAGTAAGACTTGCAGGATTAATGGCAATTTTCAATGTGTTGTTTCCTTGTGGCCTTTACTTAACTCCAGAACCTGAGTTTCCATGTGATAATGATGTGCAGTGCAGTATTGAATTGGTTTTACTATGCTTGATTGCTTTTGGATAAGGATAATACTCCCTTTTTATCCATCTTTTGCTCCCTCTAAAATGGTTATTACACTATGCTTTAGGACTCTTATGCAGTGTGTTAGTGTTATTATTATTATTATTATTTTTAAAATTAGCTTACCCCAAATTTAAATGGAGCAAAGAAATAGAGACGTATCGTAACTCAAATTGTTTTCCAACATTCGTGTGCATAATGATCACTATGTACCTATTTTTAAATTCGAACATTTGTGTTTTACTCACATACGTACCATTACAATTTTATAAGCTCAACGCACAATCAATACTATAGTATAGACTATAGTATTGATTGTACATTTACAATTTATCTTGTTGTGCAACACATAAACAAGACGAAGCTTTTGCTATGTTGCTATATCAGGACTTTGTGTCCAAATCTTTTGCTATGTTGTTATATTAGGATTCAGGACTTTATTTTGTGTCCACAATTTTGCTTTGGAAAGCACATACACCGTTACACGGTAAAACGTTACATGTTTACAATATTACCGTGGGCTATGGGTCACTCTTTGCTATTTGGGTGCGTTCTTTTCAAGTTGTTTTATTAGTGATCAAAGCTTATCAGCAGCTTAGATTAGGTCAATTTTAACAAGTTTTAATGAGTTTCAATTTATTTTTATAAATTTTAATATGTTCCAATCATATTTTTTGAGACTTATCTTCTAAGTTTAATGAGTTATTAGTGTTAGTTTACAAGTTAGATTAAATTAGACCTTATACAATCACTTTCATAAATCAAGGACCAACCTTAAATCCAATGGTAACCATTCAGCTCTCATTTAAGAAAGGATAGTCCTTAGCTTAAATGGTAAGAACTAAGGGCTCCAAAGTAATGGGGGTGTTTGGCAATGAGAGTTTTAAGTGGAAAAGAGAGTTTTCAACTCTTATTAGAGTTTTTGACTAGTTAAAACTCTAATAGGGGTGTTTGGTAAGTAGAGTTTCAAGAGAGAGTTTTGGGGTGAAAGCTATCAAAACCAAAAAAAACTCTTAATATGAGCTTTTTCTTTAGAGGATTAGGAGAGAGAAAAAAAATGACTTTTAAGCCTACAATTTTAATACTAACGAATGATTAAACATGTACAATAACGTCATTTTACACCAATAAAAAGAACCAGCTTTTAGTAATCAACTAAGTTTTACCAAACACATTTTTGTGACAAGCTAATCAAATCTTCTAAACAAAAAGTTAAAAGTATAACTCTCCCTTAAAATAAGTAAATAACAATAAAGAAGTAGGGCAAAAATAATCCCCTCCAAAACGCTCCTATATAAGAGCTCAAAAAGCAAGCAAGATTAGGGTTGTTGGAAAACCGCATTGTTACTTGAAGAGAATGAGGCAGGAAGAGGCATTTTGGGAGTTTTTTGAGGACCGTTTTGCCCCTCTTCCCTCTTTGCCGCTGATTTCTCCGACCACCCTCAAAACGGCCCTTCTTCGACCTGCTGTTGTTGTTGCAGTCGTCTTGTTATTATTATTATTATTATTATTATTATTATTATCATCATCATCGTCTTTCTTTCTTCAAAAAAAAAAAAAAAAAAACTCAACATATTTGTATGTGTGTATATGTATGTACTCCGTATTATTATTAATTTGTTACTGAGGCTATGATGAGATTAAATCCTTCAAGTAAATCAAATTCAATTTGGTTTGAAGCCTTTTGAGGTGGGTAATTTTTTTTTCCCATTTGGCTTGGCAGCAACTTGTGGCTTTCTGCTTTTGTTGATTGCCGCCAATGGTTGATTTTTGCTCACTTTGAAATGCGCTGCTAAATTGTTTGATCAAATGCGGATCTGAGCCTCCTTCGATTCACCTCATCTAGGGTTTTAATTGGAAGCTGCAATTGCTGCTCGATATGGTAAGATTTTCCATATTTTTATGCTTTTTTTTAGGGTTTTGATTTCGATTTTTGTGTTTTTTTTAGAGTAGTGATGAAAATGACATATTGAGTAATGTGCATGTAATTTTGGACCATTAATTTTCTGGGGTGTGAATTTCTTGCTCATTTTAAAAATGCTGATAATGGCGGAATATCGAATGACATATTGAGTAATGTGCATGTAATTTTGTACCATTAATTTTCTGGGGTTTGAATTTCTTGCTCATTTTAAAAATGCTGATAATGGCGGAATATCCCTCATTGTTTGGTGTTTGCATACTATTTTGTGTATAATTAAGTAGGATGATGTTGATGCTATTGTTAGATATTTAAAACCGAGTAATTTTAACAGAGGATTAGGTTTTTTGGGGTCGAAAATTGTTGAATTTGGATGGTAAAGCTTGTGTCTTTTATGCTTTAACTGTGCATTTTTCCGCCCAGAAATTTTCAACATTAGGCGAGCACTACCATGTATCACGAGAATTTGACATAATTTTGAGTAAAATTAGTTGTACATATGTTAAATCACCTAAAAATTTAGTAATAATTAGAACAAAATGACAGAATTGGCATGTAATTTTTTTATTTGATATACAAATGTTTTGAGGCAAGTCAATGCAGTGACAAATGAATTTTTTTTTTTTGGTGTAATGTTTTGATACTTGTTATCCTCCCTGAAGTGGAGGATTTGATTAGAACCTTGCCTGGAAGTCTTGCCTGCTTATATGATTACAATTATTAAAGCAAGAGATAATCAGCTCTGAGTCACATAAAGGGTGTTGTAATAATTATATTGCCTGCTGTTTAAGGTTTTAATGTAGAAGTAATCTGAACTGAATTGAGTTGGTATGTATATCCTATACTCATTTGGAACTGATTTGAATTGAAATTTCAGAAATTAAGTCCAAAAAAAACAGGGCCTTACTCTACCATGTTGCTTGACTAAGGTCTTTTCCATGTGCTTGGCAAGAGCATCTCTCTTAATATAAGAATTTTGCTGAGTTTGCCGCTGTGGTTTTGCCTTGGGTCCATGTGCTTGGCAGCAGCATCTCTCTTAATCTAAGAGTTTGGCTTAGTTTGCCGCTATATGGCTTGACCTTGGGTTTCTTCCTATGCCAGCATGATTTGAACAGAATTGAATATACTCATCAAGAACTGAACTGAATGAAATTAATCAAGTCCAAAGTATAGGGCTTTACCCTACTATGTTGCTTGAAAGACTAACTGACTAAGGTCTTTTCCATGTGCTTGGCAGCAGCATCTCTCTTAATCTAAGAATTTTGCTTAGTTTGCCGCTGTGGTTTTGCCTTGGGTCCATGTGCTTGGCAGCAGCATCTCTCTTAATTTAAGAATTTTGCTTAGTTTGCCGCTATATGGCTTGACCTTGAGTTTCTTCCTATGCCAGTATGATCTGAACAGAATTGAATTGAATGTATATCATATACTCATCAAGAACTGAACTGAATGAAATTAATCAAGTCCAAAGTATGTTGCTTGAATGACTAAGGTCTTTTCCATGTGCTTGGCAGCAGCATCTCTCTTAATCTAAGAATTTTGCTTAGTTTGCCGCTGTGGTTTTGCCTTGGGTCTCTTAATTTAAGAATTTTGCTTAGTTTGCCGCTATATGGCTTGACCATGGGTTTCTTCCTATGCCAATAAGATTTGAACAGAATTGAATTGAATATACTCATCAAGAACTGAACTGAATGAAATTAATCAAGTCCAAAGAATAGGGCTTTACTCTGCTATGTTGCGTGAAAGACTAAGGTCTTTTCCATGTGCTTGGCAGCAACATCTCTCTTAATCTAAGTATTTTGCTTAGTATGCAGCTGTGGTTTTGCCATGGGTCCGTGTGCTAGGCAGCAGCATCTCTCTTAATTTAAGAATTTTGCTTAGTTTGCCGCTATATGGCTTGACCTTGGGTTTCTTCCTATGCCAGTATGATCTGAACAGAATTGAATTGAATGTATATTATATACTCATCAAGAACTGAACTGAATAAAATTAATGTAGTCCAAAGAATATGGCTTTACTATACTATGTTGCTTGAATGACTAAGGTCTTTTCCATGTGCTTGGCAGCAGCATCTCTCTTAATCTAAGAATTTTGCTTAGTTTGCCGCTGTTGTTTTGCCTTGGGTCCATGTGCTTGGCAGCAGCATCTCTCTTAATTTAAGATTTTTGCTTACTTTGCCGCTATATGGCTTGACCTTGGGTTTCTTCCTATGCCAGTATGATCTGAATAGATTTGAATTGAATGTATATTATATACTCATCAAGAACTGAACTGAATGAAATTAATCAAGTCCAAAGAATAGGGCTTTACTCTGCTATGTTGCATGAAAGACTAAGGTCTTTTCCATGTGCTTGAATCTAAGTATTTTGCTTAGTTTGCAGCTGTGGTTTTGCCATGGGTCCGTGTGCTAGGCAGCAACATCTCTCTTAATTTAAGAATTTTGCTTAGTTTGCCGCTATATGGCTTGACCTTGGGTTTCTTCCTATGCCAGTATGATCTGAACAGAATTGAATTGAATGTATATTATATACTCATCAAGAACTGAACTGAATAAAATTAATCTAGTCCAAAGAATAGGGCTTTACTCTACTATGTTGCTTGAATGACTCAGGTCTTTTCCATGTGCTTGGCAGCAGCATCTCTCTTAATCTAAGAATTTTGCTTAGTTTGCCGCTGTGGTTTTGCCTTGGGTCCATGTGCTTGGCAGCAGCATCTCTCTTAATTTAAGATTTTTGCTTAGTTTGCCGCTATATGGCTTGACCTTGGGTTTCTTCCTATGCCAGTATGATCTGAATAGATTTGAATTGAATGTATATTATATACTCATCAAGAACTGAACTGAATGAAATTATCAAGTCCAAAGAATAGGGCTTTACTCTACTATGTTGCTTGAATGACTAAGGTCTTTTCCATGTGCTTGGCAGCAGCATCTCTCTTTATATAAGAATTTTGCTTAGTTTGCCGCTGTGGTTTTGCCTTGGGTCCATGTGCTTGGCAGCAGCATCTCTCTTAATTTAAGATTTTTGCTTAGTTTGCCGCTATATGGCTTGACCTTGGGTTTCTTCCTATGCCAGTATGATCTGAATATAATTGAATTGAATGTATATTATATACTCATCAAGAACTGAACTGAATGAAATTATCAAGTCCAAAGAATAGGGCTTTACTCTACTATGTTGCTTGAATGACTAGTCTTTTCCATGTGCTTGGCAGCAGCATCTCTCTTAATCTAAGACTTTTGCTTAGTTTGCCGCTGTGGTTTGCCTTGGGTGCATGTGCTTGGCAGCAGCAATCTCTCTTAATCTAAGAATTTTGCTTAGTTTGCCGGTATATGGCTTGACCTTGGCTTTCTTCCTATGCCAGTATGATCTGAATTGAATTGAATTGAATATACTCACCAAGAACTGAACTGAATGAAATTAATCAAGTCCAAAGAATAGGGCTTTACTCTACTATGTTGCTTGAAAGACTAAGGTCTTTTCCATATGCTTGGCAGCAGCATCTCTCTTAATTTAAGATTTTTGCTTAGTTTGCCGCTATATGGCTTGACCTTGGGTTTCTTCCTATGCCAGTATGATCTGAATAGAATTGAATTGAATGTATATTATTTACTCATCAAGAACTGAACTGAATGAAATTATCAAGTCCAAAGAATAGGGCTTTACTCTACTATGTTGCTTGAATGACTAAGGTCTTTTTCATGTGCTTGGCAGCAGCGTCTTTCTTAATCTAAGACTTTTGCTTAGTTTGCCGCTGTGGTTTTAAATACTTGGGTCCATGTGCGTGGCAGCAGCATTTCACTTAATCTAAGAATTTTGCTTAGTTTGCCGCTATATGGCTTGACCTTGGGTTTCTTCCTATGCCAGTATGATCTGAATTGAATTGAATTGAATATACTCACCAAGAATTGAACTGAATGAAATTAATCAAGTCCAAAGAATAGGGCTTTACTCTACTATGTTGCTTGAAAGACTAAGGTCTTTTCCATGTGCTTGGCAGCAGCATCTCTCTTAATCTAAGAATTTTGCTTAGTTTGCCGCTGTGGTTTTGCCTTGGGTCCATGTGCTTGGCAGCAACATCTCTCTTAATTTAAGAATTTTGCTTAGTTTGCCGCTATATGGCTTGACCTTGGGTTTCTTCCTATGCCAGTATGATCTGACCAGAATTGAATTGAATTTAATGTATATCATATACTCATCAAGAACTGAACTGAATGAAATTAATAAAGTCCAAAGAATAGGGCTTTACTCTACTATGTTGCTTTAATGACTAAGGTCTTTTCCATGTGCTTGGCAGCAGCATCTCTCTTAATCTAAGAATTTTGCTTAGTTTGCCGCTGTGGTTTTGCCTTGGGTCCATGTGCTTGGCAGCAACATCTCTCTCAATCTAAGAATTTTGCTTAGTTTGGGCTTGTTTATTTCAGATTAAATTCAGTTCAGTTTAGTTCATTTCTATTAAGTTCAGTTCAGTTTAGTTCAATGAATACATCTATATTAAATTCAGTTCAGTTCATCTCTATTAAGTTCATTTCAGTTTATCTCTATTCAGCTAATGTAAACGAGCCCTTTGCCGCTATATGGCTTGACCTGGGGTTTCTTCCTCTGCTATGTTGCATTAAAGACTAAGGTCTTTTCCATGTGCTTGGCAGCAGCATCTCTCTTAATCTAAGAATTTTGCTTAGTTTGCAGCTGTGGTTTTGCCATGGGTACATGTGCTAGGCAGCAGCATCTCTCTTAATTTAAGAATTTTGTTAAGTTTGCCGCTATATTTCTGGACTTTGGGTTTCTTCCTATGCCGGTATGATCTGAACAGAATTGAATTGAATGTATATTATATACTCATAAAGAACTGAACTGAATAATATTAATCAAGTCCAAAGAATAGGGCTTTACTCTACTATGTTGCTTGAATGACTAAGGTCTTTTCCATGTGCTTGGCAGCAGCATCTCTCTTAATCTAAGAATTTTGCTTAGTTTGTCGCTGTGGTTTTGCCTTGGGTCCATGTGCTTGGCAGCTGCATCTCTCTTAATTTAAGAATTTTGCTTAGTTTGCCGCTATATGGCTTGACCTTGGGTTTCTTCCTATGCCAGTATGATCTGAACATAATTGAATTGAATGTATATCATATACTCATCAAGAACTGAACTGAACTGAATGAAATTAATCAAGTCCAAATAATAGGGCTTTACTCGAGGTCTTTTCCATGTGCTTGGCAGCAGCATCTCTCTTAATCTAAGACTTTTGCTTAAATTGCCGCTGTGGTTTTGCCTTGGTTCCATGTGCTTGGCAGTAGCATCTCTCTTAATCTAAGAATTTTGCTTAGTTTGCTGCTATATGGCTTGACCTTGGGTTTCTTCCTATGCCAATATGATCTGAGTTGAATTGTATTGAATATATTCATCAAGAACTGAACTGAATGAAATTAATCAAGTCCAAAGAATAGGGCTTTACTCTACTTTGTTGCTTGAAAGACTAAGGTATTTTCCATGTGCTTGGCAGCAGCATCTCTCTCAATATAAGAATTTTGCTTAGTTTGTTGCTATGGTTTTGCCTTGGGTCCATGTGCTTGGAAACATCTCTCTTAATATAAGAATTTTATTTAGTTTTCCGCCATGCCTTGACCTTGGGTTAGGGTATGTTCTCGTCAACTTATTTGTACTCCTATGGTCTTGTTGAAATTTGAACATACTCTACTATTTTGCTTGAAAGATTAAGGTCTTTTCCATGTGCTTGGCAGCAGCATATTCTACTATGTTCTCTTTAACTTTTTTTATTAGGTCTCAGAAATTATTAGGTTTGATCAGGTTAGGTTTAATAAGCTATAATCAAGTCAGGTTTAATAGGTTCAATCAGGTCAGATCAGATCAGATCAGGTTAGATTAAATAAGTTGAAGAGAACGCACCTTTAATATAAGAAGTTTGCTTAGTCTGCCACTATGGTTTTGCCTTGGGTCCATGTGCTTGGCAGCAACATCTTTTTTAATTTCAGAAATTTGCTTTGCTTGAGTATCGAGTAATGTGCATTTAATTTTAGACCATTTATTTTCGGGGTATGAATTTCTTGCTCATATTAAAAATAATGATAATGGCGAAATATCCCTCATTTTTTGCTGTTTGCATACTGTTTTGCATATAATAAGTAGGATGATGTTGATGCTATTGTTAGTTATTTAAATTTGGGTAATTTTAACAGGGGATTAGGTTTTTTGGGATCTAAAATTGTTGAATTTGGATGGTAATGTCTGTGTCTTTTATGATTTAACTGTGCATTTTCCCCCCATAATTGTTCACCATTAGACGAGCACTACCATGTATCTCGACAATTTGACATAATTTAAATTAAAATAAGTGGTACATATGTCAAACCACTTAAAAACTTAGTAAAATATTTTGAACAAAATTACCGAATTGGCATTTAATTTTTTATTTGAGATACAAAAGTTTTGAGCCAAGTCTAATGCAGTGACAAATGAATAATGTTTTGATACTTGTTATTGTCCCTGAAGTGGAGAATTTGATGAGAACCTTGACTGGAAGTATGACACTGTATCTGGTGTTATTAATTAATTTTTTGTTACTAATGGTTTTGCTCTTGACTGCTTACATGATAACAACCTGAAAGCAGGACATAATCAACTTTTGAGTCATGGAAAATGGAAACTCAGAAAGGGTGTGTTAACAATTACATTGCTTGCTATTTAAGGTTTTAATGTACAAGTAATATATCGTCGAGTTTATGTTTGATGAGGCTTTTGCTTTTTAGATCTTTTGATGTTATTGCGGGGATGATACTCACAATGATCACTTGTTGATGTGCTGTGTTGTGTAGATAGAATTTTTGCGGCGACTCAACAAATGCAAAAGGTGGGCAAATTATTGACTTATCCTCAAGTTCTTTCCAGATGATTGGTATAACTTTATACAAGTATCTCTTTTGTTGATAGGCAGACATAACTCTTTGCTTGCTTTGCCAAATTGAGTCTACATTGCTGGTTATTTCTTCTTTCTATTCGAATCTGTATTCTTTCTGCCTCCCTTATTTTGTCTATGTATATAATAAAATTGTGTGGTCGAGTAGCATGTGTTGCAGTGTTGGTAGCATTCGGTGGGTTGATTTGCTTTTGTTTGACCTCTAACAAAACATAGTTATTAGCTTGACAATTGATTGAAAGACTCTGGTCTTTTCCATGTTCTTGGTAGGAGCACCTCTCTTGATATAAGAATTTTGCTTACTTTGTTGGTGTGGTTTTTCCTTGGGTCCATGTGCTTGGTAGCAACATCTCTCTTTATCTAAGAATTTTGCTTAGTTTGCCGCTATGGCTTGACCTAGGCTTTCTTTCTATGCCCGTATGATTTTTGGGTTTCTTGATGTTGGACTGAATTAATCTGATCTAAATTGAAATGAATTGAATTAGTCTATATCCTATACTCATAAGGAATTGGATTGAATTGTAATTAATTAAGTCCAAAAGAATAGGGCTTTACTCTAGTATGTTGCTGGAAAGACTAAGGTCTTTTGCTTGGCAGCAGCATCTCTCTTAATATAAGAATTTTGCTTAGTTTGCCGCTATGGCTTGACCTTGTGTTTCTTTCTAATGCATGAGGGCCTGTTTACTTCAGCTTAAATTCAGTTCAATTCAGTTTAGCTCTCAATTTCCTTCTCTTATAAAATACGGAGTATTACTTTAAGCTATATTCAATTCAGTTCAGTTCAGGATAATTTAATTTAGTTCAGTTCAGTTTTATTCAGTTGAAGTAAACAAGCCTTAATATTGGGTATGTTTTCTTCAACTTATTTGTACTTGACTGAACTTAGGCTAAATTTGGTTCACTTGATATTTGTTGATTTGATTTTTTCTGATTTGATATGATCTAAATTTATTACCTTATTTGATTAAACTTTGACCGCATATGTATATTAATCCATAAGTAAAAAATATATCAATTGAAATCTTATTTTATTTGTATTAATGAATAGTTTTCTAATACGTAATTTTAATAATATTTTTGTTCGGAATTAAAGTTACGTTGTATTTAAAGTTTGAAAACATCAAATTAAATTATCTGAAATAAGTAACAAGGTGTTGAGAAATAATTTGAATCGCATCATCTCTCTTAATTCGATTCGTTTAAAATTTTATGATATAATTTGATCTTAAATTTTGTAATCTGATTTGAACTTTTATGATTTAAATTTTTCTGATCTGATCTTATTTTTTTTATTGTAGTTATTATTATAGTTATAATTTTTCTGCTCTGATCTGAATTTTTTTGAACTGATCTGATCTGAATTTTCTTAAAATAAGCACAGAAGTGCTTATTTAAGTTGAATCAAACACATCCTTAGGGTGCGTTTTTTTCAACTTATTCGACTCAATCTGACTTGATCTGACCTGATTAAACCTATTAATGCTGACTTAATTATAACTTATTCGTCTTGACCTGATTTGATTAAAACTGATAAATTCTGAGACCTGATAAAAAAAAGTTGAAGAGAACGCACCCTTAATATACTTTAAGAATTTTGCTTAGTTTGCCGTTGTGGTTTTCCCTTGGGTCCATGTGCGCAGTATCTCTCTTAATCTAAGAATTTTGCTTAGTTTGCTGTTGTGGTTTTGCCTTGGGTCCATGTGCTTGGCAGCAGCATCTCTCTAAGGGCTTGTTTACTTCAAGCTTAAATTCAGTTCAGTTCATCTCTTAATTTTCTTCTCTTATAAAACATTATTTTCAGCTGTATTCAGTTCATTCATTTCAGTTCAATTAAGTTCAGTTCAGCTGTATTCAGCTAAAGTAAACTAGCCCTTAATCTAAGAGCTTTGCTTAGTTTGCCGCTGTGGTTTTGCCATGGGACCATGTGCTTGGCAGCAGCATCTATCTTAATTTAATACTTGTATAAGAATTTTGCTTGGTTTGCCTGGGGCTTGACCTTGGGTTTCTTCATATTTCTAATTTAATAAAGCGAATCTGAGCCCCCTACTTTTCCGTTGCATCCCTGCCTCCATGGTATGTGTGGTGAGTTTACATAAATAATACTCTGTATCTATTTCTATGGTTCACAAATATTCATGCTCTTCCAATATCAATGTTTCCAATTGTGATGTATAACAATGAAAAATATGAAGAAAATTTTAGTTTGGAAATGAAAATATGTTTCCAATAAAGTTTATTTATTAAATTATACGAAGTACTTTATTTACATTACCCTGATTTATAAAGAATTAATAAACGAGTGGTAAAGTGAAGGCCTTTTCCCTTCTCACTTGCTTTTGTCTTGTCTTGTCTTGCGTATGTGGTAAGATAGTAATGATCCCTTTGGTAGCTGGTCTTAAATGATGATTATGAGAATGAATTTATAACTAAATTTTGAAGGTAAATCAAAATCCATTCCCATGGTGCAACTAGTTTAACTCCAATTTATCTAATTTTCTTCACAAATATTCATTTTCATGTAATACTATTCCCCATAATAATAGATGAGAATGAAAAATAAGAAGAAAATTGAAGCTTGGGAATGAAATCATATTTTCCATGGGTATTATAAGGTTCTTCCTTGACAAAATTACAACATAAACTCATTATTACCACAATCTATTATCAACAACCAAACGAGCCGTAAGTGGTAACAAACTTGGTAGTTTACTCCTGGCTGACTTCCTAAGTATTACCGTTTTGTTAATGCTGATGGGATCATCACAGGCATTTTAGTTTGGATCCTATTGTAATTTAATCAAAGTTATTATCTGGCGATGAGTCTAAGTCTATTACGCATCCGGGTGCACGTAGAGGAGATGCACGTAGAGTCGTAGAGGTAGGTACATCAAGTTATTTTATTGCTAATTTTTAATAGTTTTGCTCATTTTAAATTTTATAATGAGCCAAAACTTACCCTTAATAATTTTGCTCATATGATAATTTTTTTTTTATAAAATGAGCAAAATTAATCTTGGGTGTACGGTGTACCTTACACTCTAGTATATAAGAATTTCTAATTTCTAATTATATGGGCATTCTTCTATTCTTTTAGGGTGTGTTTGGTGTGTGGGAGTCTTGGGTTTTTGTTGATTCAATTGCATTGCCATGGAAGTCTTCTGCCCACCTTATTAAATGCAGACCAGACAGGAGTCATAGGACCCTCATTTTGATCCAGAAAATAAATAAACAGATACAAAAATTAGATTGCTCTTTGCTTTAATTTTAATTTTTGAGCGATATTTTGTTTCTTCACTTGATTGAGCATGTAACAGGATATGTTTGTTTTTTGGTTCGGTAACGAGGATGGTTATGCATTATGTTGAGTTATAAAAAATAAAAAATGACCACTTAAGTTGTGTCAGTTTAGTGTGTAGATGGAACAATGAAGGTGTTAAAAGTTGCAGTGATTTAGTGAAATGAACTTTATTGATTATGAATTCTGTTAGTTGTTTCTTTGTTCATAGCTTCATGCTATTCAGGATCTGTGTTCATAACTTGCATGTAGTTGTTTCACTGTGTTGGAAGGATTAATTTTCATATCGAGTAATGTTAGAGCTTTTTTGTACCCTTCAATGCCCTTCATGCATTTATCTTATGCACAAGTAATAGTGTGATTAAAAATGGGAATTAGCACACATTCATATGCTGAAAAAATTGTTCCTATTAGGTTGTTTTTTTTTGTTTTTTTTTATTGAAAATTGAATTTATTTGAACTTATTAAAGTTGATTGAAACATAGTTAACTTATTAGACTTGATTATAGAAATAATTGGATGTTATCATATCTAATTAGACCTGATCAAAGCTTATTGAACTTATTATACGTAGTTGGGCCTTTTGTGAAATGAAACATTTTCCCCCTTTTATTGAAAGAACATGAACTCTTAGAAAATTATGCTCCAACTTCTGAAGTTAGAAAACTGTCTTTACTCTACCCCTTTGTAAGCATCTTTCTGCATGCTCTTTGTTATTGAAAAGTGCATTTGTTGCATTTATAAAAAGAAAAACTTTAGAGCAAAATTGCTAGCCTACTTTTTTGATTTTAGGTTACTGGCAAGCCTTCTTCCTCAATTTAAGTTCTAAATTGTCCTCCAACTTGGGTAAAATGAACCTGCACCTACTTGATGCTTCAATTTTTTCCAGTCGTAATTGAGAACTTCAAAGTATTAAGTGGGACTTTGCTTTATGTTCTAGCATATGCTCTTTTGACGGTGTTTGTTGTGTGGTGTTTTGAATCATCAGACTAAATCATACAATTTTGATGTGTGTTATCTCCGTTTTTTTGTTTCAATGACATAACATCCTTCACTACCTTACAAGTCGGGAACAGGGGGATGATCACCGCCTGGCAACTCTAGTCTCAATACCATGGGCTATATGGCTCCACAGAAATGAGATCATTTTCAGGGGCGAGGTCCTCAACCCGAGTTGAATACTTCATCTTCAAAGGGGAAGGTCCTGCGCAGTGCCGCCCATAACATGCAAAGGGATAGATACACTCATACACATCACAAGCAAAGGACTCTACAGGAATGGAAATGGGATACAAGTAGATGGTGCTTGGAAACCCTCTAATTCAGGCCCAAGATCTTACACAAAAGCGGTGGTAGGATGGTACTTCGAGGAACCATACAAGACTCACTCTGGAGGTTCAAAGGTAATGACAAACTCAGCACTGCAAACAGAGGCTCGAGCACACACTTTTGATAGGACTACAAGAAGCCCTCAAGTTGGGTACTCATATCCACATCTAGACAGATAGCGCAAAAATCATAGAAGCCCTTCACCACCCGGGAAAAGCAGATATCCAGATCCAACCAATAATAGAAGATGTCAAGGTGCTAGCTTCTAACGCAAGTAGTGTTGTTCTAAAGTAGATAGAGCCTTGATTGAGAAGGCCCATGTAATAGCGATAACTTATAGAAAAATGTAGTTTATCTCTATCCGTTGCCCAAAACAAAAAAAAAAAAAACAAAAAAACATCCAAAAATATCATGGATTATAGCATTTCAATTTGGCTTTTGAGAGCCCGATCTGTTTCCGGTAAAAATATATTTCAGTATGTTGATCGTGCATTATTTTTTATCATCCAGCTCTATCATACTGTTGGTTGTAGTAAATTGTGCATGGTTATTGTTATTTTTTGTTGCAATAATTTGTTATCATTGTAATACAAATCATGAATTAAACATTGACAAGAATATATTACGAGACAAACAAAAACCATGAACACAAGATTTAGCATGCTTTTTTTGATATTAGGTTACCATCATGGCTTCTTCCTCAGGTCAAGTTCTAAAATTGTCCTCGAACCTGGACCTGAAAGACACAAAACATGATGGAATCTACACTTTTTCCGAACTCTTAAAAATTGAAACTTTAAAGATTCAAGTGAGACTTTTGTTTATGATATACTTCGGACATCTGAAATGCCAGGATCCTTGATTCATATTTGATTCGGAAATTTTTGGATATTTGATCTGAAATATCCAAAACTTTGAAAATTGGATGAAATATCCGGAATCGGATTATTTTGAACAGCTCTATTTCTAGGATAAGTTTTGAATGCAATGAAGTCATGATTCAAAACACCGCATAACCTGAACATTGAAAAGTCCAACTGGCACGCACAATACTTTATTTTAGTGTTGAAATATATGATCGAATCCCGTAACCTATAATTAAAAGAAGGGCCCAATAAAATCCGACTCCCGATAAAGCAAAACAGTCCACTTTTTTGTGCTTTTTTGGCTCTAGGTATGAAAATGTCCTGAATCATAGATGCATGATGTCATGATCATTATGTAACGAGAGGAGTCCTTAGAACGGAATTTTGACATGTTGGGTCTATCTAATTAACTAGGATAACCTAAAAAACCAAAAGACATAGTCATTGAAAAGTCTCTATTAAGGCCAAAACATTTCATTTTTTAGAATGCTTATTTTGAATTTTCATTTTAGTTCTTTATATGCTTCCTTTGCTTCATAATTATTGCAAGTTTTTGTCACTTTTCATGGTCATTCACATAACTAGTTTTTGTGCTTTATACGTGTAAAAAAAACTATAGTCATGTACGATTTTATTGGATTTATCACAATGTGTACGTTATTTAAATTTACTTTTTATAAATTTTGGCAAAACATAACTAAAGATATTAAAACTATAAATTATACATTGACAATCGTGAAATTGCTAATGCTGTAATATACTCTATGTTTTTTATTATATATATTTTTACAAAATTATTTGACCTTATTTTAGTCATTTTTTCTATCTTACTATTTTTTCTTGGAAAAAGTTTTATCATTGTACTTAATTATTTATGTTTTACATTAAAAAGTTTTATTGAACAATTTTTTTCCATAAAATTTCATATTTTTATATATTTGTATTATTTCTTTATTCGTATCTTTTTTATACCCGTTTCTGAACCTATACTCATATTCATGCTACTAGGTAGTCAAGTCATCATTCATCACTATAAAATGAAGGAGAAGAGCAAAAATTAGGGCAAAAATCTCATTAGTTTAAGAATGAGGCAAGGAGAGGTATTTGGGAGTTTTTGAGGAGCGTTTGCCCCTCTCCTTTGATGACCGTCATCGACGCTCATCTTTTTGCCGGTGATTTCTCCGATTAACCAAACGGCCCTCTTTACTCTCTTTCTTTCTCCCCCCTCCTTTGGCGCCTTTCGCCGCCGTTGCTTCTGCTTCTACTCTGCTTAATCACCATCAGTCCACAACCACCACCACTCTTTCCCAATAAAAATAATCAGTAGTAGCAGTAGTAGTAACAGTACTGCTAAACGATTAATACTATACTTCCTCCGTCTTTTTTAAATTACGGCTATGATGATATCTGGTCTATCTAATAATCGATTTCAGTTTGGTTTTTGGGGGTTTTCATTTTAAGGTGGGTGTTTGCTGATTGGCTTGGCAGCAACTTTTTGGGTTGATTTGCCGCCATTGCTACACTTTTTGCTCATCTTGAACTTCTCCCACTGAATTGTTTTTGATTATATACAGATCTGAGCCTCCTCTTCCTTACCCCATTTTTTTTTATTGTTTTTTGTTTTTGCTTCCAAGGTTTTTATGACTTAGAAGCTTGTGATTTTGATACTGGCATAAGTTTTGGTTTAACAGGAGTTGATTTTGGGTGAGTGAATTCTAATCTTTTTTTTTCTTCTTCTTCTGATGAATTAATGGTTTGAATTTTTTTTTTTTTTTTTTTTGACGGGAATGGTTTGAAATTGTTATTGAAGAATCCCTAAGCTTATTTTACTTTATTTATTTATTTGGGAAATCCTATCTAAAAACTAAAAACTATTTACTTGTACAATTTTTCTTTTTCAAGGGTTTGAAATTTATACTACTTCATGTTAATATTCAAGAGATTATATAGAAGTTCAATAGAATGGGCTATATATCGTTCATTTTTAGGCAGTGAATGGAATTCTAAGGTTCATGTATTAAATTGCTACAGAAAATTGTCTATAGGGAAGTTGGGGTGTTGGATTTGTTGGGTTTCTTAATTGGGAGGAAATTCCCTCTTTACAAGTTGCAACTGCATTTGCAATGAGAATTATGAGATTTTAATTATTCAATACAAATTATGGAGTACACAAACCAACCATCCAATTAAAAGTCGATTTTTTTTAAGTTGAGGGATACTATTAATTTTTCTTGTATATGGAAATACCAAATCTATTGAATCAAATCTAACAAGAATTCAATTGATTCTCATATATGTATATGGAAATACCAAATCTTGAACAATGTGAATGGTGGTGAAGATGGGTTTATTGCAAGGAAGTATTGTTTTGTAATACCCCAAATCAGTAAATCACTAATGGAGTAATAATAATAATGTCAAGAAAAGCACCAATATTAAGGATAGTAGTTACATACTGTTTTATAGCATATCCATTACCATTACTGAAAAGGAAATATTTCACTCTTAAGATCAATTTAAAAACCTGGATAATTTTCTTGAAGAACAATTATGCCTTTGAGCTGGGATCTTATAAGATTACATAATTCATATTGAATCACACTGCTAGACTCGTAGCTAAAAAGAAAAGGCGACCCCCTCTTAAACCTTCAGCTCTTCAGTGCTTGGCCCTATTGGTTCGAAAAGGGTCTCCACTTCTTGTATGTCGACCTCTTCTACACTGGGTGGCTTCCACTTTGGATTCTGCAAGAAAGATATATGCCGTTCAAATATCAAACAAAGGCGTGATACTGAATGAAAACAATGGCGCATGCTGCACGGCTTGATCAAACCTTGCCAATTAGATTAAGGGCGCTATTCTTTTGGACTTAATTTTAGACAAATTTCATTCAATTTTGTTCCGATTGAGTCTAGGCTTCAGTTCATTTCAGATTCATTTAGCAAAAAACGAACAGGCCCAAACTGCCCAGGTATGTGAATGAATTTGGGGATAGGATAGGACAATAAACGGTTCAGCAATATGTCTTGAGTGTATACTATACAGGCATCCAGTTTTAATAAGACTAATAACGCATTACAGATTTACAGTTCTGTGAGAAAATGAATCTATACTCCTTTCCCAAAATACAGGTAATATTTACTAAAAACATGTGAGCCTTTTTGGTTAAATGTTCCCTTATAATTTGGGACGAAGAGAGTACAAATGAAATTAAGACAGACCTGATCCTTGTCAACCAGTACAGCACGGACACCTTCAGTGAAGTCTTCTCTCAGTGAAGATCTTAAAGCAATTCTGTACTCCAGTTTCATCACTTCACTCAACTATTTAACAAGCAGCAAAAGAAAAGAATTATAAATGAGAATGTTATTGTCCAAATGATAATTTTACATGGGAAGCTTCCAGCTCACTTTTGACAAAGCGACATCGTTAGTTTTGACGCCTGTTGCAACTTTAGCAAAGTACTTTTGTGTTAAGCAAAGAGAGAATGGAGCCCCTTTCGCAAGCCCTTCCAATGCTTCCTTTGCCCACCCAGCCACTACTCACAGATGATATCATCAATGATTAATTAAGGGAGCCAGTATAAAGTTCTAAGAATTGCAAGAGGGAGGAAATGCTGAAAAAAATACAAAAAGAAGACTTGCATCTATCCCCTAGAAACCCAAAAAGAATATACAGCCTAATTAGACTTACCTAAGTCATCAGAACTTTGTTGATGCTTCTTCAATTCCTCAAGAGTCTCACTGACAGACTTGTTTGCACCAAAGGTAGAAGTGATATGAGGCAAAAGTAACTTGAGCTGTGACTCAGACTCCGGCTGGGTGCTGTATTTTGACACAAGCTCTGCAATGTCGCGGTGAGTATCCTCCGAACTATCCGAAATTAGGAGAAACAAAATAACAAGTTTCAGAAAAATGGGATTAAGCTCAACAAAGTTGCTACTTGTATAGACTTGGGTGGATATATATATATTCTATAAAGTATGTTTATGGACATTTATTATTATGCAATATCTCAAGTCAAATTCTTATAACTTGAAAGAAGCATTGGTTTTCCACTCTCCTCTCCAAGAAAAAACAAATAAATAAGAAAAGAAAAACAAATACATACAATGTGGATGCCAACAGCGAGTCCTTTAGAGAACCAAGATTTCCTGATGGCACATAGTGTGTCCCCAGACCAACATATAAAGCATCAGCTGCATTAGATAATCTCTTACCAGTCATTCCAAGATATGCTCCTGGAAGAAAAGAGATAAAGGGGATATAAAAAAAATGCATCATTCATATAGCAAGAGAAGTAAACTAATTAATAAACACATGTTTTGTTGTGTTTTGACTCGAAATCAACTTGACCACCATGCTAGGAGGACTTTCGATACTTGGCGCCAGATCACCCAATCGCAACCTCACATACAAGGACTATACTAGAGATTCTTGTGCTCAAAGTGGAATTAGTAATTGTAAACACTAATTGATTGCAATAAACGTTTCTCCTTGCTTTGAGTGGGTTTTATAGTTTTCAATCAATTGATTGAAGGATTTTTCCACCTTCCAATTCTGGTTTAGTTTTCTTTACTATTAATTTCTCATTTCATTACTTCAATTACAATTTCAATTAATTAAAGTGCACTCACATGTTTGATCTACTTTGCAACAAAAAATTGATATGTGCTTCTAGATTGAATTATGAAGTCTTGACACTTGTGTGGTCACTGCAGATTCATATGAGAAGTGATTTCAACAAAGAATAATTTTGCTATGGCTCATTCCGTTGCTACCAACAAAAGGTATCCAGCAGAGTTTCTTCCTTCTTTGACTTGCTCCTCAAATCCATGAATAAGAATTGGATTTCACAATAAAGTTACCTAACAACAAACCCCATTGTTGCAAATATGTTTATACTTGATAGACTGTATCCTTAAATTCCAAATAGTGGCCATTGACTTTTTTGTGGCTTTAATGAATGGCTTTTAAGTAGTGCTAAATCTTAATCCATCCAAACAAAATTTAGTCATTAAATGGCACATACGCAAATAGACAACATGTATTTACACTAAAAGTCTTTCAAAGACTTCTCATTCCCACTCAATCCTCTAACATATTATTATTTCAAATAATCTAACTTCCCATGATCCCATATATTTATTAATAAAAGATGAAAACATGGAAGTTTCTTTCTCCTAGATTTTGAAAGCAATTAACAATTTACAAATTCCTACCTAAACTTGTGGTACTAAAGTTTACACCATATCGAAACATATGGCACTATGTTTACTTCTGTTTTCTTCTAGCACTTCAAAAGAGAATTAGAATCTTTTCCACAAAAATCTTCTGTCATGCAATTTTGACATCATACTAAGTTGCTAACAAGAGGACCTCAAGCAAAGTTGACAGCCAGGAAACTCGCAATTACTTTACGCTCATCAATACTCAACATACTTTTCACGAGATACCTCTGCTCTAACCAGCCATTTGGAAAACACCTTAAATCTCTTAGGTTCCAACTGAATATGTAATTAGAAAACTAAAGAGCATACATGCAGAGTGAGAAACATCAAATACAATCTTTTCCTACTCATGGTATCACTTGCAGTTCTGCTTTTTGTCCCAAAGGATGGCAAGAACTTAATGGGGAAAAAAAAAACCTTACCCACTGATCCTTCTCCTGGACTGTTAGCAGCTATGTATGAAAACCCAACATCAGGGAACAAACCAATACCATTTTCTGGCATAGCAAGAAGAGTCCTCTGTGACAATTATGCCAAAAAAAACTAATAATTAGAATGACTTCAGAAAAAACCAGAAAGAACTAACAAGTCAAAACAGTACCTCAGTCACAATACGGAAACGACCATGACCTGATAAGCCAATACCGAAACCCATTGTTATGCCATCCATCAAGCTAATGTAAGGCTTTTTGTATTCTGATATCTTGCATATCAAAGTATACTCCGCTGTGAATATCTGCCAATAATTGCAAGGCGATGAACAAAATGCTATGAAAAAACTAGCCATAAAGCAAATATAAAGAAAACCAGAATCAACAATGCAGCCTTTAATATATGCACAGGAACTAAAGCACAAGATAAAGAATCAACACACAAAGAGAAATGAAGCATTGGAACTTGAACAAAAGGATGTGAGCCAATGCTATGTGCAAAATGGCATTCCAAAAGTAAGGTACCATCCCAAACTCAATAGCATGGCTTAGAGCACTAAAAGACTGAAGAGTCAAAAACTCAAACACATTTAATGATTTAAAAGCTATCAAGGGAAAATATAAATAGAAGTATTGCTGGATACAAATTCAAAATGGCATATATCTCTACAATCTACAATGAGGACAGGGTTTATAAATTCATTAGATAATGGGAACCCACAGACCAGATCTGAAGTGGTAATTTATTGTTTATAGTGTTTCTCATGGGGAAGCCTTACGTTGCACTAAGACAGTACTTGCCCCAAAAAATGATTAAATAAAGTAATATGGTAAGCAACACTGCAGAGTGCAGAGTGAATAAAATGACACAAAACTGATCCTAATAAGTAATACTCTCTTCCTCAAGACTTTATTGCACATATCATAGTATCATACTATCATATGGAGGAACATTATGATATCTACTATCTACCATTTGGATTTCTAATTAACTAGCTTTTCCAGTCTTACAAACCCCATTTTACCAGACCAAACGCACCCCCCCCCTCTCTCTCTCTCTCTCAGAATTCAGATATTCAGTCTTAAAGGCATACTTCGAGCCGCCTACAAACTTTAAGCTACAAGGTGGACCAATTAACCAACACCAAGAAAATACATTTGCATGCATTGCCCTCTTACCTAGTGGCTAAATTAATCAGAATAAAAAATCCAGATTATGTGACTCATTTTTTAATGTACACATGCTAAAATTCCCACTACAAAGCAAATATATCCACAACATTTTTGAAATTCAACCTACATTATAGACATTAAAAAATCCATTCAAAATTCAAATTAAGATTCAGGATGCAAATATTTGGTTAAATGATGACAAAAATGGTTGCAATGAAACAAACTTCAAGAAATATACAGCCACTGTGTTATACGAAGTATATAGCTAACAATATGATTCAAGAAATAAAAAAGGGAAATTATTAATGGTAACCCTATTGTTTTTGAGTTTTTCATTGGTAACCTTTTTTTATATTCTCATTAATAACCCTTAGTTATTGTCCTACTTTCAAAAGTGATCTAATTAAGCAAAAAGATTGTTATTTTCATTAAAATTATGGGCAAATCTGTCCATTAAGGGAAAAAGTTACCCCGAATCTATATTGGGCAATTTTCCCATTACAAAAATAAAGATACAGAAATCAAGACGCCTTTTAACATACAAACCAATATGTTTTGGTCCTATTTTACTGATTTTAAGTGTAAATTTGACCCTTAAGAACCAAAATAAACCCAAAAACTTTAACCTAGTAATTTTTCAGATAAACAAATCGAGTCAATATTTGGGCATGCAAAACTGGACATTAATTCTAACAAATTGTTAATCATACTAATGATTATTTCCTTCATAAGGTAATGTTCGAGAATGAGACAATAATTGGGGGTTACCAATGCAAATAAAAAATTCGGGTTTACCAACGAGAAACATAAAAAGTATCGGGTTACCATTGAGAATTCCCAATAAAAAAATAGATATATAAACGGAAGCACAAAAGACCTCAATCACATCTGATAATGTGTTTTTTGTAATGATTTGCTTCACATCACCACCTGCAGATCAACTAATATTTCAGGTCATAAATCCAGTGGAATCATCACCTGCTTAAATCGTCATTTTCTTTAACATAACAGTAGAGATCAGCATATACAAGTAAACAACCATCAGAAGTTATCTCAAACATCCTTATCCCAAAAAGGAGAGATTCAAAGACAGAATCCCTGATGTTGCAGGAAAATTAGTTTTAGAAAATAAAGAGACCTTTTGGACAAGGGGTGTGCTTTTGTCCTTTTGAATTTCAGCAACAACACCTTTTATATCCATTCCTGCATTTTGCAAGAATAAGATATCTCAAAACCTTACCAGCTGCTTTGAAACTAGGGTAACTAATCCCTTAGCAGCTATTGTAGGTAAGAAATTCAGCTCAGAAATAAAACATAAATCCAACCAAATAAAATAGAAAAGAAAATGAAAGCTGGATTGTGTTTACATCAATTACCAGCACAGAATGCACGAGGAGAACTGCCCTCAATTAGAACACATTTCACTTTTGGGTCCTCTTCCCATTGATCAAGAAAGTTTTTGTACTTGATGTCCATATCTGCAGCAAATTCAATTAGTAACTTGACACACGAAACATAACAGGCTCTCCGATATAGAACAACAAACAGTAACAGCTATACAATTATATAACGCAGCTTCAATTCAATACTTGCCTTGCTCAAAAATTGGAAATCTAGTTATGAAACTAAAACATGTAGCACAAGGAGTGCTAGATAAGAGTACCTATGATTATCCAGCTAATTTTCATTGTCATATAATATATGACATGGTAAATGAATTGAAAAAATTATTAAGCAACTATGATCCTCAAGTTCAAAGCTCCAGAAAAATTGTCGTAAACATTCTTTTATTTGTCTAGCAAGTAGCAATCAACTAGCCCCTGGAATATTTATTACTTTTCAAATGGAACATGTAATTTCAGGGATTACTTGTTACCACTATTTATCACCCTGATCTACGTAACATAACCCAATTAGTGAATTGAACTTTCAGCTTTGCCCTATGTTAAAAAAATACTCCCTCGGTCCCTCCGTCCACAAATAAGTGCTTTTTGGTCAAAATGGAACACTTAATTAGTTAATCCCTGTGGCTCCGCCCCTGCTTAATTGTGGACAGAGGGAGTATATATATATATATATATATATATATATATATATATATATATATAACTTCTCTCTTTAACTTCTCCTATAACCACCACTACCTACATCGATCACTGACAAATCAATATGATACATCGATTTCAAAAGATGTAATGTCAAACGACAATTATAATACATCAGAGGAACATTTGATATCCACCTAAGAGTATTGATAATATAAGCTCTTAAAAGTTCCCTGGAATTTGTGACATGAAGTTCTGAATCAACTCTAATTGAACAACTATAGATTATTACATATCTACATTGGCGATCCCTAATTTTCATAACAAATGCACGGCTCTAAAAGCTTGCCAACTTGAAAGTAGGGCTCATGCAAACAGGCCATCACATTTCAATTTTTTTCACTGCAATAATTATTCTTCGAGATATTCGTACAAATTTAATGCGAAGTCTAAAATTAGGTTAACTTCAGAGCACTTAAGGAGTCTGAAACACACAAAATTCTTCAATTTGATGAGCAATAGAACATAAAACTAAGTGCAGCATATCACTTTACTTCCTCACTAATTTTGGCTTCATCATCACTTTGGAAAACGCTCATTTACCCTTTACTAACTACCAATTCAACCCTCAACAAAATTTAATCGATGAATTCCAACAATTTAGGAAAAAAGAGGGTAGAAAAATTGGAAAATGATAAGCAATTAATAAACTCAATAATTCAACTAATATGATTTATTTAACAATATCATATGACAAATTAAAAATGAAGTGTAAAAAGAGGGAACAATAGACCTATATTCATGGCATTAAGAGCTTTAGGACGATCAAGAGTGATGACGGCAACACCATTAGGATAAACGTTGCCTTTGACAAACTCATCTGCAGCAGAAGAAGCCATGATCGAAAAGCTTCGACGAGACAGTGAAGAGTACTGAAGAGCTGCAAAAGAGAGGGAATTTGCAGAGAAAACTGAAGGAGATGATCGGCTTAAGAATCGAGAAATATCTATCAGCTTCAGCATTTGACGAATTTTAGCCTTTAGTTAGGTGAAAGACCTGAAGGGAAAGGGAGTGTGTGAATAAATGTGTGATTGTGATTGATTTGTCAATGTATTGTGTGTGACTACAAATACATGTAGGCATGTAGCTATACGTAAAATGCCTAATATCTCAAATTGAGGTGTTTATGAAACATGTTAAATAACATAATCGTAGATATGATCAACATTTTGTGGCATTATCGTAAATAAGTGTTGATTTATTTACGATAATGCCATATAAAAGTTTGACGTATTTATGATAATGTCATTTGAGGTGTTTAATCTGTTTATAAACACCTCAATTTGAGGTACTGGGCATTCCTCGTGTTGTAGCTATACTCAGTACCATGAGGAAGGTACTCATGTACTATTTAAATATAGAAGAAATAAATGATTGATATTCAAGTGTCAAAAAATTTGATATATTAACAATTACACTGTACTATTTAAATATATAGTAATTGATAAATCAATAGGAAAGTGAATAGTTTGATAGCCTAATCGTGTGCAACAACATTTTATTAATAATATTCAAGTGTTAAAACAATTACTTGAATGCAGTTTAAGTGCGCGAGCTTTTTTTGATGTAATAAAAAAGTAATTGATGTATTATGAAGTATTTGATTTGATGTTTGTAGTAATGTTGTGTACTAGTTTGAGTTTTGGTTTAATATTCGATTTTGTTGGTTCAAATGACTTGTTCATTTTGTGTTCTATGCTTAGCTAATATATTTTTCTATAGTAGTTTTCTTAATGAAAGATCGAAAGGTGAATTTGAGTGATGATCTCCTATGTCCAATTAATCAACGTACTAAGAAAGTAGGGAATTTGATTAAGAGAAAGTTATCAGTCTCTTCGATATGTTTTAATGGCTCATTAGGTACATCCATCGTGAAAGTAGGCCATATACTTACATCTTTCCCGCTCTCCTTACCGGGTTCACGTTTCATGGAAGAATAAGTGGTGAACCCCTTACCCCTAGTCCCATCTCTTATTTTTATACCTCCACTAGTTTTCTATTAAAATTCACCATTGATTGTATTTAGAAATAGCTTATATGTTCAGCAAACCTATGGTGTTGACCTTGCTTTCTCTTGGGTTTGACCCTTACTTATATTAGCTTGCACTCACTAATTTTTTAGTGAGTTCGAGTCGGGATTATCTTTGGTAGGTCTGTAGGTGCAACAGTCGCCCATCAAAACTTTGGGCAACACATATTTCACTTCACATAACTTTACTTTTCATCACCCAAAGTTCATTTTCTTGTAGTCAAGATGAGGACACAACAACTTTTACTATTGATTTATTTTATAACGCAATGTAAATTTTAAAAATAATAAATTATGATATAATTGAGAAATATTTATCTTTTTTTAAAAAAAAATTTACCAATGCAAAGATTTTTAAAAATAATATAGAATTGAACATATATTTATTGTTAGCAACCTGGAGGACTAGACCCGATGCATCGATCGTCTGAGCCAATATACTAGTTACTATTTAAATACATAGTAATTGACTAATCAATAGGCAAAAAATTATTTCATAACTAATGCTTATTATTTCAAGTTTTATTAAATTATGTGCACGCTATGCGTGCTTTAATGTATGAGTATCTTACATAGTATTTGTATACACTATTTATGAGCTTGTTGAAAATAAGATTATGATTGTTTAATTAATAAAATTTAATTTTATCTACTACACTATCTCTGATCAAATTTTCACTATAATTAAAAGATTAAAATTTAATGTGAAAAGCTATATAAATATGGGTGTCCATTTGTAAAAAAATTCAAAAACATTAATTTTGCTTCTTTTATTCATTTTTATGACTTATTAACTCTGTGATATTTTCATTTAAAAAAATTAAAAAATTGTTATATTTTATGGGGAATAAATAATTATTTGCTTTTTGATTGATAATTCATTATTTGTAATTGATAATTCATTATTTGTAATTGATTGATTGAATTTAATTTATATTTTAATTATCTTTATTTCATAAGTAAGGGAAGATCGATATTTTAGACATTTTTATATAATAGAGATTTATAGTAATAAAAAAGAAACTATTTGTGTGAAAAAACTATACCAACGTATTTAATTATAGAGAATTTTAAAATATGAATTTTGGTGTTTGTGATTTTTTTTTAATTATATATTTTGTAATATTTTCATTTTAAAAAATACAAAACTTTCCTTTTTAGTTAATATTATATATTTTGAGTATTTGAAAATTTTTGAAGAGTAGTTTAGACTTTTTGAGGGGGGACACCATGGCTCCCCCCTTGGCTTATATAATAGAGATATATAACCAGTACTTTTTTTGGGTAGATCTAGTAGAAAAAAAATTGAGTTTGTATTTTAAATTTAATTAATAACACATTTTTATCTAATGTATTATCCTCAATAATTTTTCAGTGCGTCTTTGTTAATTTATGGTAATTACTCTTATTTTTTTTTAATCAAAAGTAATCTATGATTTGCAAATGTATTATTAATTTTATTTGATTAGAGCCTTAATATGTAATTTATTTGTTTCCTTATTATCATAAATAGTTGCATCAAATATATATATCTCTATTATATAAGCCAAGGGGGAGCCATGGTGTCCCCCCTCAAAAAGTCCATCTTACCCCTCAAAACTTTCTAAAATCTTAATTTGTATCACTCCTAATTATTAAGGAAAGTTATTACAATTTTTGAACTTTTTTAAATAAAAATAGTACAAAATATAAAATTTGAAAAAATAAAATAAAAATACCAAAATTCATATTTTAAAATTCATATTTTTAAATTCTCTATAAATAGACATCCATATTGATATAGTTCACCAAATAAAATTTTTACATTTTGATTATCGTAGAAATTTGATAGCCAATAGAATATGGTAAATAAAACTTTTCTTTTGTTCATTGTTGTGGGATGGCCGAATGAAGGGAGAAAAAAATATTTTTGATTATATGAATGAGTGTGCATTTGACAGGGTTTCAATTTTTCCGAACAAATAACTTTTTTTTTTGTTTAGACAGATTAATATATGTAGTTAAAATACCATCGCACGCAAAGCGTGCATATATAGAAGGCTAGTATATATATATGGAAGGTCAAAAGCTGTATTAGATTGATTGATAAAATAAAAAATTTCCCAAAATAAAAAAAAATAGAAAAGGTGGTAACTCGAAAGAGTTATAAACAAAAGAGAAGTGGTGTAGAGCAAATGGTGCCTACACCCATCTTGCATCGTAGATCGAGGTGCAAGATTCAATCCTTACGACCTCACCCCTTGCTTGAGGATTTTTCCTTTATTTCTTCCCTCAACTACAAGGGTTAACATATTATATTATATAGATTAATAAACCATTACCAGCCAATGAGCGGGTGGATATCTAATTACCTTGTCCGGAAATTTAAAAAAAAAAAATCCTTGAAAGAATTGACAAAAACTCTTATCATCCCAATTATATTCCTGGAGTAATCATACAACATCAATTAATCAGATGATCTGAGTGCTACCATCACATAACAACGACAAAAATGTCCTAAAACAAACAAAGATAATTTCGTTTTGAAATTATTATTAACAAAAAGTTGAAGTCTTCATACTAGCGAATTGCAAAAGTACGTTCACATGGATGGACTAGCACAATAAATAAACTACTAATAAGCTAAGAAAACTCCAGCCAAAAGAGGCATTAAAAAGTTAATGAACCCATAAACCACATCAACAACAACATTGTTAGAAACAAAACTCCCCCCAGCAGCACTTGTTGTCAACACAACCACTATCCAATCATCCTCGGACCCAACACCCGCTTCGGTGTACCTCGAGTCGTTGATGTAACGGGAAAAGCCAGTCATAGTATAGTTTGTAAGGACTAGGGTTGGAACCAGTTTCGGGACACAAACCGGTAATATAACCGAGGCCAATGTAGTCTTAGGATCAATACTACATTTTTTTAGCAACTTTTGGTACTTTGGATACTTACTCTTGGCATTGCCACCGGGTACAGCATTGGCTGCTACGGTAGGGACGCATGGATTGTCTTTTATTTCGTCCGCCAGCTCGTCCGCCAAGCACCCCGCTGGCTTGTTTTTTGAGAGGCTTGATAGTTTTTGGGAGGTCCTGTAGCTGTTTAGACCTTGGAAAAGCTTTTTTTCTCCTTCTGCATGTAAAAATGTCACAAATTAAAGTACTACAAGTTAACTCTTGGAATTCAAGACCCTTGGCCTTCAAGGCTTATATATGATGACATCTTATCTAATCTTATCTTTTTTACTTGATTCTCAATGCCTTATAATATGTTATGTTATCTTATCTTATCTTATCCTCTTTACTTGGTTCTCAATGACCAATCTATCTCTTGTAGTATTATAAATAGTTAAATACCCATCATGCTCGTATGTTTTTTATACATATAAAAACACACATATACATGCTCATAGAGATTATCTCATTCATGAGATTTTCGACTCCTTCGGGAGAACCCTAGCCCTCTATGATATGCTGCGAACTTGATCCAATATTCTAGGAGAGTCACACCATATTCTTTTGCCCTTCGGGGTTGTACTCTCATACCTTTTTCATATATTGGATATATTAATGCTCGTTGTTTGTGGGTTGTTTACCTCATTTGAGGGTTTTCCCACGTTACATTGTGTTTTTTTTTTTTTTTTTACTTTTCTTGTCCATCTTAATTTTATTTATTTATTTATTTTGCTTCCGTTTGCGCTCTAATTTTTCCCAACAGTTACCTATGCCAAATATCTCCACTCTTAGGGTGCATTATTTTCACCATTAAAATAAAAGTAGTTTCAATTAAGTTTTGGACATATAAGGTCTCATAAGCTATCTAGCTAGGTATAATAACTTCAATAAGGTTTGATCGGGCTAATTCCAATCCAGGTGTGATGAGTTAGTTGCAATTGTTTCTTAAATCAGTTAATAATTAAAGTCTAATTGAGTCTAATAAGTTATATTGTCATACAATGGAACAGGAAATAAAGAATGAAAGCTTACCATTTTCACAATGAACAGGAACAGGCAGCAACAGATAAGCTTGAATGAGCAACACAAAGACGATGAAGCAAAAGGGGCAACTACGTAATTTATTGCTGGATGCCATTTTGTTTTTAACGAACCTTAAAACAAACACAAAATAATGTATCAGAAAATAATAATAATAATAATAATAATAATAATAATAATAATAATAATAATAATAATAATAATCGATCCGAGCAACGAAAACAAAATAAAATAAAATAAACTGCAAAAACATAAAAATAGATGAAAAAACAAAACTCAATAGAATTACTACTTATATCCAACTAACATAACATACATACATACATATAAGAGAGATTGATGCTTGTAGTGTTACTGTGAAGTATTATTGGGTTGGGTGCAGTGTTAAGTGTTATAGCATTATATATATACTACGGACTACGGACTACGGAGTATCCGAGTATATTGTACGGAGTATATGGTTTGAACTAGGTGGTGGGAAAATAATAAATAATAAAATAAAAAAGCCAGTGACTCAACGTCCGACAAAGTATTGCGTGACAAATTTCTCACACCTTTTTCACATCTCTTAAAACACAATTTTTTAATTAAAATATTTTTACTTACGTGTGACAAGATATACTCCCTCCATAACATAAAAATGACAACGATTGTTTTTGCACCCATTTTAAGAAAGTGATTTGAGGGTGCAAATGATTAAATTAATTAAAATAATTTTGATATTAGTAACTTATATTCATATTCTTACTTGTGTTAAAACCATTTTGATTAATTAATTCATTCGTTTACACCCTTAAATCGTTTCTTCAAAATGCGTGAAAAAACAGTTGTTGCCATTTTTATATTACGGAGGGAGTAATATTTTTAAAAAATTATATATTGAAAAAGCTACTTCCTCCGTTCCAAAAAAAATGCAACAGTCAAGTTTTTGCACTATTCACGTTGTATATTTTGACCAAGTTTTGAGCTTTACACATAATAAAAAAATATAGTCAAGTGGGATCTTGTTAGATTGTCTCGTTAAATACTATATTAATATCAACTTTTTATATTTTTTAATTATTCATAATTATAGATATTAATGGTCAAAGTTTCGTCTCGGCATATGTGAAATGTTGACTGTTGCGTTTTTTTTGAAACGGAAGAAGTATTACATATCAAGCCAAATCATATGATATTTCATTTTACTATCTCAATTTTCTTCTCTTATAAAATATTACTTACAGTTGTATTCAATTCAGTTCAGAATAGTTCGATTTAATTTAGTTTAGTTCAGTTCAACTGTATTCAGTTGGAGTAAATAGACCTTTAGTAATTATGTCAAACAACTAATAAGGGTAACAACACTTTACATTATCCTTTCCCATCCTAATAATTTGTTTGTGTTGAATCTGTTTCTTATCCGAATTCCTTACCAAACACCTCCTTAAACGCACAAGAAGGGAGAAGAATTAAAGATGAAATTACTTCCTCCATTTTCAAATTGTTATAACAAATGAATTTTGGCCCTGTTCTTTTGGACTTAAAAGCTACAGTAATCAGATCAGATCAGAAAAACTCAAATCAGATCAGATCAGACATTATTATTATTATTATTATTATTATTATTATTATTATTATTATTATTATTATTATTATTATTATTAATAATTTCGAGCATCGTTTTTCCTCTCGACATTTTCCGACGACGGTTTTCGAACGAGTTTTCCGGCGACGGTTTTCGGGACGACTTTTCCGACGACGATTTTCGGACTGACTTTTCCGGCGGTGATTATTCGGCTGACTTTTCCGCCGACGATTTTCAAGTCGAGTTTTTCGGCGACGATTTTCGAGACGGCTTTTTCGACAACGGTTTTCGGACTGACTTTTCCGGCGGTGATTATTCGGCTGACTTTTCTGGCGACGATTTCCAGGCCAAGTTTTTCGGGATGACTTTTCCGACGACGGTTTTCGAACTGAATTTTCCGGCGGTGATTATTCTACCGACTTTTCCGGCGACGGTTTTCAGGCCGAGTTTTTCGGCGACGGTTTTCAGACTGACTTTTCCGACGATGATCATTCGGCCAACTTTTCCAGCGACGGTTTTCAGGTCAAGTTTTTCGGCGACGGTTTTCGAAATGAATTTTCCGACGGTGATTATTCGGTCGACTTTTTCGGTGACGGTTTGGTCAAATTTTTCGGCGGTGATTATTACTACTACTACTATAATTATTATTAGTAGTAGTAGTACTATTATTAGTAATAATATTATTATTTGAAGTTTTGGAGTGAGATTGAATGAAGAGGTGAAATGAAATGGGCTATCATAATAATAATTATAATATGAATAATTATAATAATAATAGTAATTATATTAATTATTAATAATTATTATTATTATTATTATTTTAGTAAATATAATCATGTATTACATTTCTCATAAAAAAATAAGTATTACAATTATAAAAATAAAAATAAAAATAAAAATAAAAATAAAAATAAAAATAAAATTAAAATTAAAATTAAAATTAAAATTAAAATTAAAATTAAAATTAAAATTAAAATTAAAATTAAAATTAAAATTAAAATTAAAATAAAAATAAAAATAATTCAAATCAGATCAGACAAATTCATATTAGATCAGATCAGATCAGACCAAATCAGTCCTAAAAAACAGAGCCTTTTTACATATCACAATTATTCTCATACGGAGTATGTTACAACTATTAAAAAAAGACATATTATGCAAGTTTAAAGGGTTTATACACGTTGCAAACACATGCAGCTTAACCTTTTGCATTTCCATTTATCAATGTCTTTTGTGTGTTTTTAAAAGGAACTACTCCGGTATTACCGCGTAGTAAGTACGTATTACCGCGTACGTACCATCATTATTATTAATTTAATACGAGTACGTACGTATTACCACCGCGTACTAGTAAGTATGGAATGTCGGAGTATAATATACTAATATAAAGTAGGGGTGTTCAACAAAAACCCGACCCGCTTGACCCGACCCGAAGACCCGTCGACCCGGTAATTTTTATCGGGTATTTTTAAAAAAAGTTCAAAATTTTCGGGCCGGGTACCCGGCCCGCTAAAAGTCATAAGTGTCGGGTCGGGTAATGGGCCGGGCCATGCACTAGTCGGGTACCCGGTTGACCCGTAAATATTTTTTAAATAAAAAATTTAAGTAAAAATATGGAAAAATAATATATTTTAAAGTACATTTCTTTAATTTGGTAGTCGGGTACCCGGGTACCCGAGACCCGACCCGGTAAAATCTTGTGTTTTATAAAAAAAGTTTCATAATCCGGGTACCCGAGACCCGACCCGATAAAACCGGGTACCCGAATTCGGGTACCCGGTTTTATCGGGTCGGGTCATGGGCCGATTGGTTCACTACCCGAAACTTCGGGTACCCGCTCTTTCGGGTACCCGAAAACCCGGGTACCCGATTATGAACACCCCTAATATAAAGTAAAGCAATGCAGCATGTTACTGTTGCACGTGACTGGCAAGTGGAAACCATTATATTTGCTTAATTAAGTTAATTAATTAATGGGAGTCATCTACTTCAACTAATTAATTTGTTTGGTTTGGTTAACGCAGATGTTGGTTTTCTTTCTTTTAAAATTTTATGATCTGATCTAATCTAAAAATTTATACGAATTGATAATATGAGATCTGATTTAATCTGGTTTGATTTTATTTGATATATAATATAATAAAAAAAAATTATTATGATCAACCAAACCATAATCAATTGATTTCCTAGTAAATTGAAGAGAGAATTTTTTTTTTTTTGCATGAAATAGGAATTCAGGAAATTATTTTGCTATGTGAACCAAACAAGCTCAAAGGTATATGTTGATCCTGAAGGAAAAAAATATATCAATTGATATATTTTTTTCTCGCAGTCAAAGGTTAGTCAAATCAGGAATAAGTTTTGATAAAAAATTGAAGTTCAGATCATATCTGTTCAACAAATATCAGATGAATCAAACGTAGCCTAGTTGAAATTTCAAGTCCAACGTATATTGATATCTAATGGCCCATTTAGTACTCGGTCATAAATGAAAGTAATGGGAATGATTTTACTTGATTAAATTACTCCCTCCATTTTTTTTTAATTTACTCACTTCACTTTTCACACATCCCGACGCAAAACTTTGAAGATTAATATCTTTAATTGCGTGTTTGTAAAAATTATAAAAACTAGATATTAAAAAACTACTTGTTGAAACAAATCCAACGAGATTCCACATGATTATGTTTTATCTTATGTATAAATCACAAACGATAGTCAAAATATACTTTGTGAATAGTGACAAAATCAAATTGAGTAAACTTAAAACAAAAAAAAACAAAAAAAAGAGGTGTATTAATTAGAGGGAGTCTTCTACTTCAACTGTGTTAGTTCATTGCCAAAAACAAAACTATCTTAGTTGAATTTTCAGGTCCAACGACATATATTGATACTCAATCATAAACGAAGGTAATGAGAATGATTGTGTATAATTTTGGAAGAAAAATCAAAATCTATTCTACAGAGTGATGTTACTTTATCCCCAACCCCTTTAATATTTTTCACAAGTTTTATTCCCATCCAATATCATCCTTTCTAGGCCAGATAATGGGTGATAATTAAAAATGAGGAGAAAATAATAGTTTGAAAATAAAAAACAGTAAATGATTGAATACTTTTGGAAGTATTAAATAGAATGAGATGAAAATGAGAATGACCAAGCGTGAAAAAAATAAGAAAGGAAAAAACAAAGGTCTTATTAAGAAAATTAGCACCTGTCTTCTACCATCAATGATGGTTAATTGGTTATATCCTATATGTTAGATGATTTTAAGAGGTGAATGAATTGTTTTCATTTTGTTCTTCCTTTTAAAATACTAAGTTTCAATGTGTATATGTTGTTGTTTTTTTTTAACCTTTTCTTTTAAAAAAGTTTTCCAAGTTGAATTTTTTTAATACACATTCACATTAAAAAAAATGCATATATATTACAAATTTTATGCAAATTGATTATTTCTCACCTTCTCATTTTAAGCATCTTTCTCAAAACATTGTATGTTATTGACAAAAATAATGAAGAAAAACAAATAAAGAGTATTGAAAACTAATTAATGAAAAAGAGCGAGAGAAATGTAAACAATACTACTAAGAACATTACAAAAAGTGGATATTACAAATAATAACAATTTGTATCTACAAATTCTGCTAAAGTGGACAACTATCACCAAATTTAAGAACAAAAGTTTTAAATGAACACATACAATTTTTTTTATTATTATTATTATATATATATATATAGAAAAGAAGATGACATGCAATAAACTAAAAAAATCTAATGAAAATTGAGTGAGAGGAGACATAGGCCGTGTTTGGTTTTACATTTTTAGAGTTTTGATCAATCCAACCTCTATTGTTGCTGTTTGGTGGGGAGAGGTTTGAGTTAAGAGTTTTGAATCCAAAATTCTCATTTTAGAAAAGTTGGTATGAGCAACGTTTGGTTCATGTAGGAAGTAAATTCCTATGGGAAGTTTTAATTCATGGGAAATTATTTAATTTCCTTAATCAACTTCCTAGCTAGGAAATAGACCTTGTTTGTTTGGTTGACATTGAGGTATTTGCAATTCTCATGTATTAATTATTTGCTTAACTTAATTAATCTTTGGGAATGAGACTCATTGGAAATAATTAATTAGATCAATGTTGATAACAATAAACATGGGAAGTGAAATTTACCTAGGGGGATTGTGGTAAGTAACTTCCCACATCTTATAGGAATTTCAACTTCCCATGGAAGTGTGACTTCCCCATTTTTGTTTTTTTGACTAACCAAACAATACCCCGACATTACAATTCCTAGGAAGTTTAATTTCCTCCATTTTTTGAAGACAACCAAACAACACCTTAGAGTTTTCTTAATGGCAAAAAGTAATTGACAAATTTACCCAGTATTTTCATTCTTTCACCCCAAAAATAAATTTACACTTTTCTGATTACATTCACCCAAAACAATTTACCCAACATTTGATACAACGGATCCGTAATATAATTTCTGGAAAAGGCAAAGTCTACATTGCCACTGCAGGGCGTCGCAACCCGTCAAAAATAACCTAAATATCAAAACTAATGCAGCAGTGATAAGTAGGGTCGAATCCACAGAGAAGCAATTTAATTTCTTTTATTACTAAAAAGTATGAATTATATAAAGGGCCTTTGTGATTGAATTATCCTAAATAACTAATAAATAAAGAAAAGAAAATAAAGGTTGAATTTTTATTGGAATTAAATGAATGAAGGAAATTCTAGGGTTTAGGGTTTTATGAATGAAATCATAAACTAATTGAATTCCAATGTTCAATAATTCATTAACAAATTCTAACCAAGATCTAACAGACTTTCGCAATTTATTAGATCTACAGATTTACATAACAGGCTCTCGCAATTTATTAAATAAATCTGCCTAAAATCTTAAGTCTTAATGAAGTTTTCACCTTTCGGCTACCGGCTAGATTATTACTCAAATTTATATGATCAAAACAGATTTTAGGGAATTAAAACTAGTCATGAATTAAAGAACAAAAGACTCAATTAATCTAATCATTCAAACATAATTTTCCCAAACCTTAGATCTAAAAGACTACTCACACATGTTTGAAAGAATAAAAGAAATAAACATGATCATAATAAAAAGCATAAATAAAATAAATAAGAAAGAAATAATACCAGAATTGGAGAAAGATTAAATCTTTAATTAATTTGAATTCAATTGAATGTAATGTTGTTTTTACAATAAAAGAGAGAGAAAGAAAACCCTAAAAACAAAAAGAAAACCTAAAGAAAGCATAAGATCTTTACAAGGGATTAAAACAGGTATTTATAGGCAAAATTGGGCTTAAACGGAGCCCGTTACGCTGGCCCCGGTACGGGGTACATGCACCCCGGTACCGGGGTTGTCGCTGGAGTCAGATACGTACTTCTGGAAAATGTCGAGTGAGAGCTGTGCAGAGACCCCGGTCCGGGGCCGATGCTGGGGGAACTCTGGCTTCAAAGCAAAGGAGAGAAGAAGGGGCAGCAACCATCCCGGTACGGGGTACATGCTGGGGTCTGGTCTGATGCCCTGACTTCGAACGCCCATACCTCCTTCATTTCAAGTCGGAATTGAGCTTATGACCTATCGTTGGAAAGATCTTTGAATCTAGTTTCCAATGCCACTGGAATCGCTTGAATCCGATACTCATAGCTCGCGTTATGTCCAAAATAGTGAGAGGTGTTCAAAATCATTCGAACCGAATCGAACAATTTCAAGCCAATTCTTCACTAATTGCCACCAGAACCTCTCCAACACTCACCGTGACATCCTAGTGCTTCTCCTTTGCCTAGATTGGTGTACTTTGATGGTTTTTGTCCCATTTAGAGCATCTTCTATCAAAAACCTGTCAAAAACATGGAAAAGACACAAAACACTCCAAACCGACTTATTAGCGGCAAAACGGCTCCTATGAGCACGGTTAGCACAATAAAACCATACAAAAATAAGGAGGAAAAACATATACTAAACCAAGTTATCAGCCACAAACTTCTTGTAGATGCTTAAGAATTTCATCCATTTTTTAGCATTTTTTTAGCATCTACACTTTTCCAGAATTCCAGAGATTATATGTTTTTGTGATGATGAAGGTGATAGTGATTTATGATGAACGGTGGTGATGATGAACGATGATGATGCACAGTGCGTGGTGATGATGATAAGTGGTGATGATGACGACTAACGATGTTGATGATGATTGACGGTGATGGGTGGTGATGATGTATAATTGATTTTGGAATTTTTTTTTGAATGATTTTGGATTATTTCTTGATGTTGGAGGAGAGAGGATTTAATATATATGGAGGAGCAGGGGCGGATCCACCTTATAACAAGTGGGGTTCGTTGAACCTAAATGTGTAAATTTTTCTCTTGTAAAATTTAGAAAATTTTCAAATTTCCCCTATAATTTGGAATTATTGACCCCTATTATAAATTTATCAAATACATTTTGACCCCACTAAACATTTTTTCTAGATCCGCCACTGTGGAGGAGAGACAATTATGTGAATTATTTTTAATGAGGGGCATGGTTTATATTTTGTAAGGGTGTTTATGTCTTTTTGTACTTATCAGCTTTTATCAAACAACTAAGTATTACCAAACACATTCATATAAACCACAGTCAAATCCATTAAATAAAAAAGTTAAAACTCTAACAACAAATTCTACTCTAACTGCTAAACTCTAACCTCTAAAAAGGAAAAAGGATGTCAGGAGAAGAGTTTAGAGAGATGAATGTCATGTATCACATATACGTTTTGGGGGGTTTTTAAAAAATATAATGGGTATAGATAAACATATTAGACAAGAAATATGTCAAAGTTGCAAAGCGTATTATCTAAAAGCATTTTTGAGGAATATATTAAAGGCATATATTTTATTTTTAACAAAAAAAAATATTATATGATTTATTTATTATGTTTCTCATGTTGTTGAGAAATTAAAATAATTTGAATGACACATGGTTCTTTTTTTTACTGTGCAATTAGGTTGAATTGGATTAGGTAGGTCAATCTAAAATTGTGTTTGAAATTGTGACTCCATTTTTTATCCATCTTAGATTGAAATGTATGACTTATCATACTAATTAACTAATAGAGCAATGTGAATTTCTTATAAACTTATTTTAAAAACACAAATTCTATGCTTAATTTTTGTCATTTTTTATTGTTGGGTTGGAATTTTTGTGCTATTATGTGCACGTACTAATTTCGATTTCGTATTAATTTTGATTTCATATTAATTTTGTAAGGTGATTGATAATCAAAACAAAATCAATTAGTTAACTTAGCTAATTAAACAGCTGTAAATAGTTGTTAGAGAGTTTGTTAATGTTGTGATTATCAATCACCTTACAATTTGAATTACAACAATTTTTAATTTATTTCAAGATATTGATGGTAGAAGGAAGCTTTTAATAACTTACTCCGTATTTCTTATATTGATCATGTATGTCTAGTTCAAAATTGTGTCAATTCTTCATTTCTTTTTCAATAAAAGTTTAATTATAATCCAATAAATAATTTGAACGTTAATTGTCAAGAATTTAAGATTTGTTACTTTTACCTTGCTTTTTCAATCTTATATAACAATGTTTAGACAAAAAAAAATGTTTGTTTTTCTCTCATAAAATAAGATAATAAGTTCTTTAAAAAATGATAAGTTATAGTAAATCTTGAATTGGAAAGCAGTTCAAATAAGTAAAACTAAATTCAGTAAAATTGAACCTAGCTAAATAAATAATACGAAAAATTAAAAAAAGAAAAATTACATATACTCAATAATTCAGAAAAATGCTTGGACTACAAACGACACCTGGTCTATGTTAGAAATATTGTTTGTCTCAATTTGTCTTAATATGTAACATCCATTTTGAAAATAATAATGATCAACTTAGTGGTTGTGATTTGTCACACCCAAAAATCATTTTTCCTCAAACTTAGGGCTCGTTTATATTAGCTTAATAGAGATAAACTGAATTGAACTGAACTGAATAGAAGTGTATTAATTGAACTAAATAGAGATGAACTGAACTGAATAGAGATTAGCTGAACTGAACTGAATATAATCTGAAGTAAACAAGCCCTTGGTTATATTTAGCTCTTTCTCAATTAGTTTACATCAATGATTTCACAAATTATTTGAAAATTTTGGAACAATAAAAGGAGTCTCCAAAAAGTGCTAAAGTGTGGTTGAAATTCAAGCCACTCACTAATATATGAGTGGCCTACTCAATTGTTTTGTATTGAGATCCAATACTTGAGTGGGACTAGATTAAAGGAATTATTATGCAATTATGCAATGATAATAAATCAATAATTATATATGGACGGAACGATGCACTATTTTATACTCTTATTACGGAGTATAAAAAAATTCTTCTTTTTTTTTTTAACGTATTTCATTTTACGTAATCCTTTTTAGATAAAGTGAATTGGTTATATTCAGAATCTTTCCAAATTTTGTACCGTATAAGTTTTGAATTTGTATGCACTTCAGCACTTTGTCAAACGGACCTTGCAAGTCCACTTTACAAGATCAACGAGATTCTACCTTATAACCACATGGTAATGAGGGAAATAGCCTCTAGTCTTATAAAGTTGTCTCAATTCTTTAATTCTTTTAATGTGAGATTTATCACCAACACTCCCCTTAATTTCAATAGGACAACACCTACACTCACACGTGGTTGTTCACTTGTTCATAAGCTCAATACTCCCAGTCACATACTCACATGTGAGTTCTCCATAATTTGGCCCATATCAATCAAATCCAACTTGGGCTTTGATACCATGTCAAATGGCCTGGGGCTGAGCCGCGTATGTCATGAGAAGTGCAAGTCCATTTTACAAGATCAAGGAGATTCCACTCAAAAGTCAAAAACTCAAAATCATATGTTAATGAGGGAAGTAGCTTCTTAGGCCTTAAAATAGCCTTATAAAGTGGTCTCAATTTCATTCTTTAAATTTGGGATTTATTACCACAACACTCTCTCTTAATTAATTTCAATATGGGACAACACATACACTTACATTTGGTTGTTCATGGGGTCAGCACACTTTCTTTGATGGATTAGTTTTATTAATAAAACAATTGTAAAGAAATGAGATGTGTTGCTTTTTTTTTTTTGGTATAGTTGTAATATATAGAGGGAGAGAGAAAAATGCAATATTTAAAGGAATACATTGGAAAAAAATTGTAATAATCTACCATACAAAATAGAGAAATTATCAACGATAGCCATGTAATTTTTAAATTTATCATTGGTAACCTTGAATTATTTTTATTTTCATTGATAACACCCAATTAGCTCAATTATTTGTCGGAAAAATCACTTGGTTAAAAATTTTTATGCTTATTTTGGCCTTTAGGTAAATTTGCGGCCAAAATTAAATGAACAAGAAATCTTTAGTTAAATTTGCAATCAAAATGAAAAAAATGCATTTTTTTGTTTAATATAAGAGTTTTTATTTCTGTGGAATAATTTTTATAATGGAAAATTTTTCCGATTAATTTTTGGGAGTCATTATAATGAAATTAATGATTTTTTGCTTTAAATTATTAGATCTCTTTTGAAATAGAGACAATAGTTATATGTTATAATGTGAATACAAAAAATTTCAATTTTACCACAATGAGAAAATTAAAAAATACAGGATTACTATTGAGAATTTCCCGACAAAATATCAGTATAGTTTTTATAAGATAAATAATCTAGTTCTAATACCTATTTATCTTAATTTTTCTACAAAATCTAGAGCGTAATTAACAAACAGGAATGGGTAGCGTATTTTTTTTTTTTTTTTCTGATAGAGTAAATATTAAATACTCCCTCTGTTTTTTTTTAGATGTAACACTTCACTTTTCACACTTGCCGAGGCACAACTTGGACTTGTAATATCTCTAAATATATAAGTGTAAAAATTATAAAAATTATATATTTGGAAAGTGTATACCGAGGTGAATTCAACAAGATCCCACATGACTACATTTTTCTTTATATATAAGTAACAATTAACGGTCAAAGTGAGTCGGATGAATAGTGCAAAAGTCAAAGTGTTACATCTAAAAAAACGGAGGGAGTAATATTTTGTACATATTTACAATATTTGCAAAATACTACTAAAAGAGATACTTTTTATGGCGCGCGGGAATATAATTTTCTAGAAAGGGGGTCGTAAATAACTTTTTCCGCCGCAATCCCATCATAACGAGTCAAATTTAATAGAGTTTGAGTTAAATGTTAGGTGAATTTAATGACGGACCCAAAATGGTCATAAAAACATCTGCATTTATGATAAGATTTAGGCCCATCATTAATGTGTACCTGTCAATAATATGCCAATTTTTATAGGGTAATATTTAATGTTTAGCCTATCATTTTCATCTCTTGAGGATATGACTATATGACTATATGAGTAAAGGCATAGGCGCATATAGCATCTCAATCTGCTTAAAACACTGCTTACAAGTTACAACGATATTCTTCTTCTTAAAAGACTACTAAGGGCTTGTTTACTTCAAATTATATTCAGTTCAGTTCAGTTCAGTTAATCTCTATTCAGTTCAGTTCAGTTCAGTTCATCTCTATTTAGTTCAATTAATACACTTTTATTCAGTTCAGTTCAGTTTAATTCAGTTTATCTCTATTAAGTTCAGTTCAGTTCATTCCTATTCATCTAATGTAAATGAACCCTGAAACACTAACTATATATTCATTTAAATATTATTACTTACGATATTATGTAATATGTACCCTAATAGACAATATTTTTGTTCACATAAGTGGACAATTATTCTTCGATAATTTATATCTAATACAGAGTATTGATTTATGTTATTATAGGTTATTTGATCAAATAAGCCTACATATACATTAATTTTTATCAGTAATGCTGATTGTACTAGACCTCAAGCCAAGTCGGCCTCTGGGATATGCGACTCTCTCACTTGAGAAATGGAGGATATGAAATCATCTCAATTGCGTGCATTGAGGTTTGAAACTAGTTATGTATTCACCCCTAACGTTCAAATGACTTGTGTCCTTATGTTGCAAACTTCAATCTCAAGCCTACACTTATAGATGATGTTTGGTATGACATTAGTAAATGTAATGGATTGGAAACAAATAAGGGGGACAAAGGGTATGTAATACACAGTGTTAACCTTACTAGTTGTTTGATATCACTAAGAAAACGTATATGGTTACGTACCATTTGGAAACGGTAATTATTGTTTCCACTAAATCTAGGAAGGTAACAATGTAAAGGAAGTTGTTTCCCTTACAAATTTGAAACTGTTTCCCTCAACCCATAATAATAAATACATGGTAAAGGTATATTTTGTGATTACGTTTCTTATGTTAATATTTTGATATACCAAACGACCCAAAATGTCTAAGGTTATCTCCAACAATGATATAATAATTATACAATAATGTGATCACAAGTATCATTCATTGTTATGGCTTAAATCATGACATGCCATACAAATTAGAAAATGTTATGGAATCTCATGAAACTCACCAAAGCTTAATGCATTGGAAAGCAACGTTTTTCTTTATCAGAAAACCAGGCCATTAGTAGTTGAGTATCTTCATTTTTAAAATTATATATCATATTAATAATGATCATGGCCTGTCTTTATCGATCTCATGACTTCAAATTATTCTCAATGAAAACCAGGCCATATATCATACGAACATAATTTGAAAAATAGAGCTTGACTTTATTATTAATAGATTAATGCATATGCCTATATGATTACTGATTAGGACTCATTGAAAATGCATATAATAGCTTGAACTAAGCAAACAGACTCTTAATAATGTTGTGAGATACCAAACAATAATATGACTGTTTTCCAGCCCATGAGGACGGTCCATGGACTTTTGGGCCTTTATGGTCATTCAGTGGCATAGGCCTATCATCAAATGGAGGCATTATCAAATTACTGCCCATTGTGGCCCAGGCCCACAATTGTTGACGCTGACTTATTCTGCCCATGACGTCAGCAATAAATGCCTATAAAAGGACCTGTCAAACCATTCATCAGGTACACAATTCATAATTCACAAACTAGATACTTCTGACTCCTTTTCATTCTGATCACTGACTTAAGCATCGGAGGGGCGTTGCTGGGTTCCACCCCCAGGTTAGCAACCTTTCCTTATTTTGCAGGACACACCCTCGAAGAGGAGCCCTAGAGGTCAACTCGAACACGGTCAAACACACTTGGTCAACGAGAGAAGTTCCCGAGCAGGAACAAATTCAATTCAGTTCGATCCAATCCCGAGAAGAGAACATATCATTACTAGCCCAATCTACAAGTCCACAAATAAAATATACAGTACGTCATTATTACTCCGTAAATCAGTGAGGATGTTACTGTAATTTGTAACTAACTATTGAGTAAGAAGTCAGTATCCAATGTTTTAGTACTGCATTTTTATAAACGGTTAGATTATCTCAGATTCTCAGGAAATTTCACATTCACACTTAATCAAACAATGTGCAACTTTTGTCACTTTCTCTAGCTAGCTCACTCCATTCATGTTCACAGTTCTATGCCATGAAATCTGGTCCATCACAATTCTCACACACCACATACACTCCATGACCACTATTTAAACATATAATAACAACAAACTCTTTTTTTTTTTTTTTTATAAATTTTATTATCCTATTTTCTCATTTACAATTACTTGACTATCCTTCTTTCTTAATTTATGTATATTTAGTAACAAAACCTTAACCGATCTGAAAAACATAATAATATCGGTTGATTGAGCAACCCTATTCAAACCCGAATGAACCTGAATCAGAGCCGAAAAATGCCGCGTTATATGATCAATAATTTGTTTTAACCTAAACTCTTTTGGATTGAACTGATTTTGATACGTCCTAAATAATTTGAGCATGACTTGATTTGTTCTTGAAACTTGAAAGATGACTCGTTCTTAAAATGACTTATAAATGAACTGATTTGACATCCTGAATTGAAGTGACCCTAACCTATATTGCTAACTCGAATTGACATCCCTACTCACGGTTCAGATAGAGTAGAAGATTAAACCTAATGATTAATATAAATGAAAGAAGTACATGAGAAGTGATAAATCACTAGTAATTAGTGATCAAAATGGTCCACTAATAGAGATAATTTGAGCAAAAATCCAAAAAAACAAGTATCCTCACCATGTACAGGTTCATACTATTACCAGTTTACCACGCTTTTATTTTCATTTACCAACTAAAAATTTACTCTTGACTAATTTATGTTACAACATTTGTTTGTGGATTTTTTTTGATCCGCATTAGTTAGTGGCTTATCATCCCTTGACGTACATAATATAAAGATTACATGATTAATGGTACCCCACAAGTTGACTTATGTTAAGTTGTTAACCCATCTAAATCGTATTATGTGATTTCAATAGGTTTAAATATGTGGACAAATTAGTCAATTAATATTTCTCTCTCCAAAATTCTGAAGAAAAAGTTGTTCAACCCAGCTTTTTCTAAAGAGAGTTTTAATCAGAGTTTTTGGTACAAAACTCTCTTTTAAACTCTATTTTACCACACACCCAATTTGGAGTTTTGATTGGTCAAAACTCTAAACTCTCTTCAAAACTGCTCTTGTTTGGTTAAGAGAGTTTAGAGTTTTAGAGTTTTAGAGAGAGTTTAGAGTTTTGACCAATCAAAACTCTAATTTGGGTGTTTGGTAAAAATAGAGTTTAAAAGAGAGTTTTGTATCAAAAACTCTGATTAAAACTCCCTTTGGAAAAAACTGGGTTGATCAGATTTTTCTTCATATTTTTGGGGAGAGAAATATTAATTGACTAATTTTTCCACATATTTAAACCTATTAAAACCTAACAAGTTATTTATAAATGTCCATACATGTCATTTTACACAACAAAACTCTAAACAATCAGCTATGTGTTACCAAACATCTTAAAACAATCAACTATTTAAATCAACAGTCAAATCCTCTAAATAAAAGATAATCATCTAAGCACAAACCCTAAATTCTAACCTCTAAACTCTAATCACCAAACAAAGCTGTAATATTTTAAGTATGCATTAGGGCTCGTTTACATTAGCTGAATAGAGATAAACTGAACTAATTGAACTAAATAGAGATAAGCTGAACTGAACTGAACTAAATAGAAATTAACTGAATTGAATATAATTTGAAGTAAACAAGCTTTTTATTAGTCATACTAGTAATTTTATTCCGGGTGGACAAAAAAGGTTCACGTTACAATTAAGGACATAACAATTTGACATTATTGTATTATTTTATTTATTTGTGTAACGTAACAAACAGTACATACATCTATAGTACAACCAAATGATTTTTAGAGAACAAACAAAAACTTGAAAACATACAAGTCATTGAAGAGAGAGAGAGAGAGAGAGACTGATAGAGAGAAGTTTAAGAAAAATGGCAAGTTTATCAAATGGTAGCTTAACTTCTAATATCCCAGAAATTAAGTTCAACAAGCTTTTTATTAATGGACAATTCGTTGATGCCATCTCAGGTTAGTCCATTTTTCTTATATTAATGGTGGTCTTCAATTGCAAATTTTGCAATCTTATTTGTTTAATTTGATTTTTATTTTACTGTATATATACTGTTATGTTCATTAGTGGTTGAATATAGTTAATTTGTCAATGGTTAATTTCTTTATCACAGTTACACGAAAGCTCTTTTTTTTTTTTTTTTTTTTTTAAAGTTGGTAATAACTTGTTTGGCAGCCTTTCTGCATAATTTATCCTTATAAGAAACTTATATCGAGTTTCGAACCTATGTAGCAATTAGCATAGAATAGCGGTTTTTGAATTCGATTCGTCTTTGTATTCGGGATGATTTCAATTCTTCGTATTTTTTACAATTTTTTTTACTTGCAACAAATGGTTCTGTATGCATTCTGAGGAAGTGATTTAAGGTATAAATGTACAAATTAATTAACATAATTTAAACACAGGCAAGAAAGAGATTAGAGATTACCGGTGTAAAGTTTTTAAAAATTAATTTGTCCGTTTACGTCTTTAAATTTATTTATTATTCAAAATACATGCAAATGAGTTTGTTGCCAAAAAAAAAGACCGGAGGTAGTGTTATAATTAACCGTATCTATTAATATTATTTTTTAGATTTGTCGTTTTCAGTCCAGATATCCTGTATTCATTTTCGACCCTGTTTCTGTCTCAGGGCAGCCTAGGTTCGAACTTCATGCATATGCATGTTTTTTTTTGTTTTTTTTTGGCAACGGGAAAGACTTAACTACAATTTTCTATATAAAGTTGCTCATACATGGGCATTGTTAATAGTCACTCTGTCAGCTTTGGCACATCGAACACTTGTTGTTGAACTTGCCAACTTTTTGAAGTCTTGGATGATTGGTTGAATTTCAATAGCCGCCTTGTTTGGATGATGGAGGGCTTTGAGAAACTTTGTGCTGTCCGTTTGGATAAAGATGTGGTTACCTAGAAGAATTGCTTCCTGAAGGCCTTTCAAAATCGCACGAGCCTCCGTCTGTAATGCTGAAGTTGTTGTCACCTTCATTCCTCCAGAGTAATCCTTGCGAGGTTCTTCAAAGTACCATCCAATTGCCGCCTTGGTTTTAGCTTTGTCTCCATATCTCTCTTTCTTCCACGCTCCATCGACTTGCACCACAATAGGGGCCATTGTAGAATTTTGTGTTCCCCTTTTCCACTCCTGAATCTTGTCAACTTTCTTCATTTGGAGTGTATTCACATGTTCTTTCTGGGTGACAGATGTGGTCCATCTATCCATTACTTCTCTTTGGATAATGAGGATGCGATTTGGGTTAAGCTTCTCTCCTTTGAAGAGTATCTCATTTCTTTGTATCCAAATAGCCCATAAGGTAGAAACTAAGGTTGTTGGTGGTGTAGCATAAAACATAGCTTGTGGTTATAATTCGATAATTAAACTTTAGACATACTCCCTCAGTCGGTCGGTCCTCCGGTAGGGTGAAAATTAAATGTGTGGGCTCATAAAAAATATTGTTTAGAAAACAATAACCTTTTACTTTCTTTTAAAACCCAACTAGTTTTAACCCCGTGCTATGCACGGATTTTGACACACTTAAATCAATTATTATGTAAATTTATGGATTTTTTTTCTTATTTGAAGCAAAATGTACGATTTCTATTTTGATTTTGAGTTATTTCAAGTATGGCGATTTCATTTGTTGTTTGATATGTGATTTCATAAGACTGAGGATCAAAGTGAAACTTGATTGTTATAAGGAGACATTTATAAGGTTTTTTTTTTTTTTAAAAAAAAAAAGAAAGAAAGAAAGTAAGAAAGAGTGACAAATGGATGACACGTGGCGCTTAAAGTTCCTGTTTTAAATATTTAAGTATAGATATGACTTTACACAGATCCGAGGCTGTGGGGGTGGGGTGCGTTTGATTCAACTTAAATAAACACTTATTTTCATAAAATTCGGATTAGATTAGGCCAAACCAGATCATAACATAAAAATTATAACTATAATAATAACTACAATAAGAAAAATTCAGATCAGATCAAACCAGATTAGATTAGAAAATTTCAAATGAATCAAAACACACCCTAAATTAGGGCTTGTTTATTTCAGATTAAGTTAAGTTCAGTTCATCTCTATTAAGTTAAGTTAACTTCAGTTCATCTTTATTAAGTTCAATTCAGTTCAGTTAAGTTCATCTCTATTTAGCTAATGTAAACGAGCCTTTAGAGAATCCTTTAAGTGGATCGATACAATTGAAAAAGGAAAATACTTTAAGTGGATCGAGGATTGCCAATTTGAGAATTATATATATCAATTAATAAAAGGAAATTCCTTCAATTGAAGGATTGCCAACTTGAGAATTGTATCAATTAAAAAGGAAAACTTTTAAGTGGATCGATCCAGGATTGCCTATTTGAGAACTATATACTCCCTCTGTCCCAATTTATTTGCCCCAATTTGACTTTGGGCAATGTTCACATGTGAATTTTGATTTTATTTAATTTAATATAAGTAAGAAAAAACATAGTCGTTATGGATCTTGTTTAATTCGTCTCAATATGTACTTTTTAAATATATAATTTTTATAATTTTTTTTATTATATATAGTTAAAGATATTTTTATTTAAAGTTGTAACGCAAGAGGTGTGAATTAAAAATGTAGCAAGTAAATTAGGACGGAGGGAGTATATCAATTAAAAAACGAAAATTCCTCTAAGGATTGCCTACTTGAGAATTTATCAATTATAAAATGGAAATTCTATAAGAGAAGGATTGCCAACCTCTGAATTTATACAATTAATTAAAAGTTGTTATTTGCAGCTTGTATTCCGTCTTATAAGCACCACATAAGATTGAGTTTGTGTCTACTAGTTTGAGTAGTTTCTCCAATATTACCAATAGAATTAATTTTGGTTACAAGTGTAGTGATTTTTGGGTCCTCGGATATTGGACCAAAAATTGTATTCAAAATCCTAATTGCACAACTGAAATTAATTCAAGTTTGCATTTTTGAAATTATTACCAATTCATGTATGCCCCAAATTAAACAGTATATTAAGGTAGTCACCATTGAAATAGTGGAAAAATACTGCTAATTGTTTAGTTGGAGTTTCTTACCTTAACTCATCCACATTTTTGGAATAGGCAAATCAAAGAAAAAAGATTTCGAAGGTAGGGCGGATGCTTCCAATAGAATTGGATCATTGACGGTCCGTTTGGTTGTTAGTAATAAATTGTGGTAATGGTAATAAATTTACAATGTAATTTTGTTAAGGAGGAACCTTATGATCCTCATGTAAAACAAATTTTCATTCCCAAACTTCAATTTCCGTCTCATTTTTTATTCTCATCCATTACCATTGGGAAGGATGATATTTGATGGGAATCGATATTTGTGAAGAAATTTAGATAAATTGGAGCTAAGGACCATGGGAATGGATTTTGATTTCCTTTCCAAATTTAGTTATAAATTCATTCCTATTACCTCTATTTATAACCGGCTACTAAACGGGCTGAGATAGTCAATAGGTACTACCGAGTAATTGGTAAATACATAAAAAACTTTTTTTTTTAATTTGTACCTTCTAAGTTTGTTAGAAAACCATTTTAAAATATAAAATCTCCTACGAGTTTGTTTGACGGTATGATCGGCGACTAGGGTGTCATGGCCCTAGTCGCTTCCTAAATACTACTTAACTAACTGGTACATAGTATTAGTGGATCTAAAATCCATCTATGAGGAAGTAGGTAAATTGGAATTGATTTTAAGAAAATTTAACATATTGACATTCTTTGTTGGGTGTTTTATGATTTAAAACTAAATTGCAAACTAGAGAAAGAAATTGAAATTATACAAGCTAGCCTATCAATGATTCAAGAATGAATCAAGATGGCAAACATGAGATTTATTAAGTAATTAATAACCACTATCAACCCTAAGCATCATCCAAACTCAATCCATCCAATCCCTAAAAAACTTAACTAATCAAACATAATTGTGGAAAACATGGAGAAGAGATTAAAGAGAAAAACTAAGCATAAAAATATGAATTAAACGTAAACTTGTCAACAAACAAGCAATTAAACTAAACAAAATATGTAAAAGCAGCAATTAAACATTAATCTAGTTGCAAAATATGAATGAGAGAAGAGTAAGAGCAAGAGAATATAAAATTATGCCTTTGATGGAGATTAGCTAGAACATGAAAATCAAGAGTACATAATGGCAAGAATTTAGACCTAATCTATTCCTAATCTAGAGAGAGAAAGTAGAGAGAATGTCCTAATGGTACACTAAGTATGTTTTGAAAGTCTCCCAATTAAATACGAGCTAAATATAAACCTTTGAAGTGATGATGTGTCACAAATTTCTGCCCAGAATCTGAACTAAGTGGATGATCGTGCACTATAAGCTAGCCCCACCGAGTCGGGTTTTTCTGATTTGTGCACTTGATCTTAAAATGCTCATATTTCCTTCGTTTTTTTAGCAGAGTTGGACATATAATATAGAAAATAAAAATTCCCACTGGTGGCCCTTAGGTTTAGAGAATTCTCAGTAGTGGATAACAAATTAAAACTTTCCCACTCATTGCCCTCAATACAAAAACATTCCAAAACATAGCATTATCAATGGGTCTATCCTACATCCAGAGCTACGTACATCCAAAGTGTTTTGTTGCTCATTTTAAATTTTAAACCGATCAAAAAAATATAAAATGAGAAAATTCACCCCTGAATTTACCATACATCTAGATGTATATAACAAGGTTTATCTGTTAAAGTTACCGTTAATTGCCTGTTTTATGAACTATCTGAGGTTTACCCTGGTTAAGAATTATTCAAAGCTCTAATTGTATCAGATTAATATGCAGCAAAGCACATATTATTGTCATATTAAGAACACCAAATTACCCACATAAAAATGCAATAAAATTAAGATTATAACGTATCCAACCAAACATATATACACATATATAAGCAACCTATATAACGAAAACAAAAAGGCAAATTAAAAATGATGTCACATTTAGGAATGTTTAAGCAATAAGTGGTATAAAAGGTTTTTTCCATTAAAAATAATGTCACATTTAGGAGTGTTTAAGCAATTATGGCCACAAGTGAGAAAGTTTTAACTTTTTTACCCACCACTGGGAATTTCATAAACCTAAGGGCTACCAGTGAGAATTTCCCTATAGAAAATTAAATATCTTGAAACAAGGAATCTTCTCCAAGTGGAAACACCTTAAAAAGAATTAAATATCTTGCAAGAGCACTTGAATTGCTTCCAATTTTAGCCTAATTATTTAAGAAAACAACTAAAACTCAACATTATTAAATAAAAACATGAAATAAACTAATTTTAAGCTAAAAAAAACTAAAACCAACAAAACTAAGTCTAAAAGGCAAAAAAAAAAGTGAAATGTGCCCGAAAAATGGTCTAAAATGTAATAATCAAAATCCCTTAATCTTGCTTTTTGCAAAGAAAACCAAACGATTTGATGAACGACACTAGCTTAATTTTTAATTAAAAAATTTTAACTTGTTTTACCAAAACCTTATTCCATATTAGTCGCAAACATATTTTTTTTATACAAATTTCATTCCATAATAGAAAACTTGCACAAAATAAACAGTCCTTTATTACAACGACCATCTCCACCCCATTTACAAGGTGGGTACAATTTTAATTCCCATCCCACCACCCACACCAAACTAGAACCCATCCCAACCCCATTATATTAGGGCAGAGATGGAGCGAGTCTACTATTTGACCCGCCCCACTTGCATCTTTAAGCGAATCCCACATATTAAAAACGAAATGTAACAAATAAATTGAAACATCTAAAAAAATGTAGCTTGTAAAAAAAGACAAAGGAATATATACCGACTAGTCGACTACGTATAAACTTTATTTCGTTAATTAATAGATGTATCAGTCTTATATATATGGAATAGAGTGTTAAAGCTAATTTTAATAATTAAAAATAAATAATTGAAAGAAGCAATAATTAAACATATCCATTATCCATCCATGAATATAAAATAATAAGGGTTAGGTTAATGATAATTGCAGGAAAAACGTTTCAGACGATAGATCCAAGAAATGGGGAGGTGGTGACAGAGGTAGCTGCAGGTGACAAACAAGACGTAGACTTAGCTGTTAAGGCTGCTCGTGAAGCATTTGACCATGGTTCATGGCCTCGTATGTCTGGACATGTAAGTCCATATATTTTCTCCGTTTTTAAATTATTGCAACAATTATTTAATACTATTCATAATTTTTACTTTATTTGACCGCAATTTATCAATTACACAAAAAGGATATTAAATTTGTCTCAACTTGTAGCATAGTTTTTTTAATTATCTGGTGTTCATAATTTTTATAAATACATAAGTAGAGAGATTATTATATTAATCTTCAAAGTTTTATTTCAGCATATGTGAAAATGCATTTGTTGCCAGAAATTGAAAACGGAGAAAGTATATATACTTTATTTTTTTCTCACAAAACTAATTGAAATGATACAATCTCCATCTACTTTGTTATGTTTGGAATACTTTTTTGTAAAAGAAAATTGGTCTAAGCATAACGATAAAAGTGAAACATGGGGAGTATAATTTATGTTTATATTTTGCTCAATTAATATATCACATCAATCTGTTTCTTTTTAAACGCAACAATTCGACATAAAGTAGAGAGAAAACATGTTAAATCGTTGCATTTAAAAAGAAACGGATTTAATATAATTTTTAAAAATAAACAATATACAGAAAACGAAATGAGCAGTCTGAAATAATTTCATAAGCAAAACTACATTATATATTCGTTGGTTGGGTGCACTTAGCTCAATCTACATGCACTTGATTGCGTAGTACAAAAGATTTTGATATCATTGCCTACATCTGTCATACTCCCTGCATCTCAAAATAATTTCTCTACTTTCCTTTTTCATCCGTATCAAAATAATTACTCTAATTTTTTGTTTTGGTAAATGGCCAACATATAACTTTACATGAGTAATTAAGTGGGCCCACAACAAAATTAAAGTTAAAAAAAGTTTCACATGAGTAATTTTTTCACTAAATATAGTAAAAAAATATTTGTTGCAAATATTTTGTTACAACCTAAACTAACAAAAGTTGCAAGTATTGCGATACAGAGGTAGTACAAAATGTGGGTTCCAACTTAAATCATATCCTAAACCCTGATGGATCATTTAATTCGGGACAAAGGGAGAAAATTGTTTGACCTTTCTTTAAAGTAATAGTCTAATAGATGAAACCTTGTGTGGGTGTTTTTTAAGTTATAGGTAATGATATTTTTGAGTAGCTGGGGTAGTTTACTCCCACGGCCCATTTGGTTATTGGTAATAAATTGTGGTAACGGTAATGAATTTATAGTGTAATTTTGTTAAGGTGAAAACTTATAGTCTCCATGAAAAATAAATTTTCATTCCCAAGCTTTAATTTTTTTTCTTATTTTTCATTCCCATCCATTAGCATTGGGGAGGGTGACATTTGATGGGAATGAATATTTGTGAAGAAAATTAGATAAATTGGAGCTAAGGTAGCACCACCATGGGAATGAATTTTAATTTCCCTTCCAAATTTAGTTATAAATTCATTCCCATTACCATAATTTATAACCGGCTATCAAACGGGCTGTCAGTATTATTTGTGGGATCATTGACCTTATATGAGTGTTAGAACATGGGGTGATTCTTATCTAAAGGGACACGATTAGTTTCTTGAAGGTATGAAAATTAATTTTTTTTCCTAATAGTATTATATCTACTCTAAAAAAAACACCGGATTACATTATATTAATATTATTGAGATGTAATGAAGATGCAATAATTATTTTTGGTGTTTTTCAAAGATAATTTAGCAAGTTTTTTTTTTTTTTGGGTATAAATCTATTTGAAAAGCACTTTAAAAAAAAAAAAAAAAACTCAATAATTCTCTCTAAGCAAGCAAGTATGGTGACTTGGTGAGATGGAATTTAAGAAATAAATTTACATCCTCTTTTCATATGCGACCCTCTATTGTCTATTTATTCATAGAGAAACAAGAGTAAGCATGAACTAACGAATGTGATGTTTCAACCTATGCATTAATTTGTGAACAATGTATCTCCTGAGTAGACATATCCATCCATACATAATATACGCATTAAACCAACCGAAAAACAACGCAAGCAAAAAACCAATTCCGAAAGTAACCCGAAAGTGCTAGTCTAGGGCCGCAGTAGCGAATACAGGAATTTTGCTTAGCAAAGGCTTTAATTACGTACAATGGGTCTATTACATTAACAATGAGTCTATTACGCACCTGGATGTACGTAGATGTACGTGCACCCAAAGGTGTTTCATTAGTCCGCTTCCATAATTTGTGGTTTACCCAAAATGGGCCAAAAATAGCCCAAAACCAACCATGCATGGTTCGCTTTTTTCTGATCACAATTTGCAGGCACTTTTGGGAACTATGCAGCATTGATACAAGCTAATCTCGTGTTTTCTTTATATATATATGTGCATTCATAAACAAAATTAACCATAATTCATTGTGGAACGGAGGGAGTATTAGATAGATATCTGAAAAGTATTTCATTCAATTCAATTCAATTCAATCTCGAACTTATATGTATGTATGTATGTGTGTGTGTGTGTGTATGGATGTGATCGAAATGAAGGCAAGGGGAAGGTTGATGATGAAATACGCAGAATTGATAGAGCAAAACGTAGAAGAATTAGCAGGATTGGATGCATTAGATGGAGGGAAGCTGTATAATATGGGGAAACTAATGGACATACCTGCTGGTGCATCGAACTTAAGGTACTATGCAGGAGCAGCAGATAAAATCCATGGAGAGACGTTAAAGATGTCACGTGCAATGCAAGGGTACACGCTCCGTGAGCCAATTGGGGTGGTTGGACACATCATACCGTGGAATTTCCCGACAACAATGTTCTTTATGAAGGTGGCACCTGCCTTGGCTGCTGGTTGCACTATGGTTGTCAAGCCTGCTGAGCAAACTCCTCTCTCTGCTTTGTTCTATGCTCACCTCTCCAAGTTGGTATGTTTTTTCACTTTTGCACTTATATTATTAGGCCCCTGTTCTTTTGAGCTAAATTAATCTAAGTTGAACTGAATTTGTCTGAACTAAACTGGATGAAATAAACTACTATACGTGGATCATAGATAAACTCAACAGGAGCCTTACTCTTCATTTCATTTTAAGTACTCGATGTCAAACAATGAAGTCCATGTCTCCATCTGTTTTATTTTGTTGTTCCTATTTTGACTCTGCACACTTACCAATACTAGTATGTATATATAATTACGCATTAGTAACGATGAATATTAGCAAAGTACTTATTTCAATGATCAAACAAATCCCATATGGGTGATATGACTACATATTTTTTACATATATAGAGGAGTTTAAAATAAAGATTCTCTGTAGTTAGCTGTGAATAGTATCAAGATTCTAAATGTGAACAACAAAAAGAAACGAAATGAGTACTTGATACTTATTTCACATTTACTTGGTTGAGTATATATGGTCAATATCATGACCACCAAACACATGTATTTTCACCATAAGAAATGTGATCACAGAGGGCAATTTATCTTAATCAAACAGGGGAATTTCATGATAACCTTACTAATCATATCAAGAAGGGCGATGTAAGAAATATTGACCTTGATTGAGGCAAAGAGGGCCAAAAAAATTAGTCTTGTTTAAACTTTAATTTATACAATGGGGTTAAGACTGAGGTCAAATTTTGTATAAAAGAGGGCAATTTCTTGTCGTGTTTGGACATGGTCGAGCTACTTATAAATTTATCATTATTTTTGTTGGACTAGGCTGGCATTCCTGATGGTGTGATCAATGTGGTTACTGGATTTGGATCAACTGCTGGTGCAGCCATAACATCTCATATGGACATCGACAAAGTACGTTTTTTTTTTTTACTGTATATTCCAGTAAATCTTCCTTTATATTATATATGTTGTTGAGGATCGAGCTTAATCGCAATGGCCTAGGAGCACACCCTCAATAAAAGTAAGGGCAATGTTAGCTCGTTATTCCTGTGAGAGGAGTTGTACTATGGGCCCCTTTTTTTTCCTGATTGAGCAAATAATCCACTAGTTCATTGACTGATACAGGGCTACTAACCCAAAGGGGAAGGGGAAATACCCCAGGAGGTAATGATCGAACATGTGACCTTGGTACATAAGCCATACCCCAACTCCTTAAGTTTTGGGGCCCAGTTGTAGTACATAAGTTGTGGAACAGAGGATTTGGACTCAAAAATGCATGATTTTAATATACTGGTTCATCTGGTTGTATGTGTATGTATGTAATTCAGAGTATTATTGTTACAGGTTAGTTTTACAGGGTCTACAGAAGTGGGACGATTAGTAATGCAAGCAGCAGCCACAAGCAACTTAAAGCAAGTTTCCCTTGAGTTAGGAGGAAAGTCTCCTGTCATTATTTTTGATGATGCTGATATTGATGTTGCTGCTGATCTCGCCTTCAAGGGAGTTGTTTATAACAAGGCAAGTATATCTTCTCAAAAAGATTTTAAATTGCTTACATTGCATATAGAGATGATCAATGGCCGGGCCACGAATAATCAGGCCAAATCAAAACCCGAAAAATCAGACTCCAATGATCAGGCCAATTTAGAAAGACTATTTGGGGGTTAACCTCTGACATATGAGGTTAGAGGTTCAAATCCTCTTACCAGCAAATAAGTTGGGGCACTCCTTACTAAATAAAAAAAAAAATGAAGATTATCCAGTATGATCCGTTCTATGATAAAGTTTTATATCTTTGATGTTGTACTAACGCATACATTTTTTTTAATGTTACTCTTGCAGGGAGAGATTTGTGTTGCTGGATCTCGAGTTTTCGTGCAAGAAGGGATTCATGATGCAGTTGTCAAGAAGTTGGAAGAGAAGGCTAAGAATTGGGTTGTTGGAGACCCGTTTCATGATAATGTTCATCAAGGACCACAGGTTTACTAATTTACACTACCTGCATATTTCTTATAACAAATTTCAATTCGCTGTCTGACGGGATAGCTTTTCGCTAGCTTAGCTTAAAGTCATAACTTGTTAAAGAAAGTTTAACTGGTCATGTAAAAAGTTATGATTTATAGTAAAAAGTTAGAATTTATAAGTTAGAAATTATATTGACGGTCTAATCTAACTGGAGTAATCATAGTTGATTTGATGCAATTATGAAGTAAGTTTTAATGGATGTGTAGGTTGACAAGAAGCAATTTGAGAGGATACTATCTTACATTGAGAAAGGCAAGCAAGAAGGAGCTAACTTGTTATGTGGAGGTGGTCCACATGGAGAGAAAGGTTACTACATCCAGCCCACAATATTCACAGAAGTTCAGGTATTTAATTTCACCAACATTTAATCAATTTTGAAGCATGACTTACTAATGCTGAAATGAAATGCTGTTAAAAAAAAAAAAATTCTCTAATGATTTGTATTTATGGATGTTTGTAGGACAATATGGTGATTGCTAGGGAGGAAATATTCGGACCGGTCATGTCGTTGATGAAATTCAAGTGAGTGTTTGTTGTCTATCTTGTATGCTTAGCTACAACATTTATTTGAAAAATTCCCAGTTTCTCGAAATTAGAAACGTAAAGATTAAATCAAATGATATTTTTATATTTTTGCTGATTAAATTTCTTAAAGTACCTCCTATTCTATTGTATGGAATGACGTATACACAATTAATTTTACTCAAAATTACATTAAAAATGTCATTTGAGATACGTATGTTTTCCATCTTGAGAGGTGAGGTATATGTGGTGCACCTAATGTGCAAAACATACGTTGCACATTCACTTTGTGGATGCTCACAGATGCATACTGTGAGGTTCAAACCCATGTCAGGACTTTACTTCTTTCGTTTGAAGAGCTTTGCCACTGGAGCAAAGCTCTAACCTTATAATGTGCGCAAAATGTCATATATAGGAGTTATGACACTATACACACCCACACGCACGTACGTACGTACGAGCATACTAATAATAACTTTGTGACATTGCTTATGAAAATGGCAGGACAATGGAGGAAGTAATAGAGAGAGCAAACGCGACAAAATATGGGCTAGCAGCAGGGATAGTGACGAAGAACATAGACATAGCAAATAGAGTGTCAAGATCAATAAGAGCAGGAGTTATATGGATAAACTGTTATTTTGCATTTGACATAGACTCTCCATATGGTGGCTACAAAATGAGTGGATTTGAAAGAGATTTAGGCATGGATGCTTTGTACAAGTACACCAATGTCAAGTCTGTTGTAACCCCCCTTTATAACTCTCCTTGGCTATAAACCCAGTTAGGAATTATTACTAATAACATCCCTTAAAAAATATATACAAACAAACAAACAAACAATAAAATAAAAAATATAGAGTGACAATAATAGCTTTATACTTTGCTTTTGTAAGTCTTTTTCTTGAAAGACCTTTGAATTTTCTTCATGTAGTGGAATGTGGTGGTTATTGGATTTGTATCAAAACTAGTTTAATTTTCTTTGTTTCATTTATGCAAGTCATTTATGCGGTTTTTATTTGATGTCTTTTTACAGACAAAATTAGTAGCAGATAATTTAGCTGTTGTCATGGAGGACATATTCTAGATAGATGTGGCATATTATTGCTACTATTTGAGTTGCAGAATCAATCATTTTGTTGCAAATAATTTAGCTGAAACTCTATGTACGGCCCTATTTTTAAAGGCCCAAATTTTACAACTAATGAAACCTTGGGCATGACTTATGTGAAACACGGCCCTTTACCACTAGGTTAGGTTCCAACCTAGAGCTAATTAAAAGCAGTCCGGCTTGTGGACCAAACCTAATCTTTTGTGGGTTTTGAACATGCATGTTTGGTTGAATCTGGATTCAACCAGGCCTGATTTTTCATTTCTTTGTGCAGGCTTTAGACACTTAAAATTAGTTTTTTTTTGTTAGTTTTTTAAGACCTGCCCCGAAAAATCGCACTAATTTTTTAGATTTTGGACAAGAAAGTTGAGACCAAACTAGACCCGACCCGACTATTCGACTAATAGGCTTTATTCTATGCATTGGCCTGAACCCGGCCTAGTCCATGATTGCATGCATGAATGACGCTTTGGTAGCAAAATTTGTCAACTCTACACAAGCTGCTTCTCTGTGGTATAATAAAAGAACAATAAAGAGGCTAACCAAAAGCAATAACATTTTTTGGGGGGCAATGAGCCAATGATACACTGATATGGCCACTTACTTAAATCTCTTTAATCTGTTTGCACATGAAAAAAGACCAAATGGTGATCATTTAAACGGAAGCCCATAACAAATACTTCCTCCGCTCAAAAAAAAAACGCAACAGTCAACATTTTGCACTATTCACATTATATACTTTGACCAAGTTTTGAGCTTTATACATAATAAAAATTATAGTCAAGTGAGATCTTGTTAGATTCATCTTGTAAAATACTATCTTAATATCAACTTTTTATAATTTTTAAATATTCATAATTACAGTTATTAAGGGTCAAAGTAGTGTCTCGGCATGCGTGAAATGTTGACTGTTGCATTTTTTGGAACGGAAAAAGTAGCCTTTTTTCCCTCTCCTCCTTTCAAAAACCTAAAAATTCTAGCTCAGTCTCCAGATCTTCTTTTATTTTATTTTTTTTTACATTAATAATTTTTTTTTCATGTTCATGAGAGTTTTCTATTCAGTGTTTGGATTGTCTTTGGGAGTATTTTGGAATTGAATTTTTTTTTCTCTTCCTTTGTCGTGGTATTAGATTTTGGAAGAATTAATTTGTTGATGGATGGTTATGCGGTATCAAATCAAATCTCAAATCTACTTGTACAATCAATTAGGTTAAGTTGTATACAATTCAAAGACTACAACAGATCGCAATATCCCTTATAGAAGACTATGTATACAAAGAACAACGATATGAAAGACAAGAAAATTCACAAAAGTCAGATCTCATCCACGATTTAATTAAAATTTTATTTTGATTTAATATGGTTTGTAGTTGTTAGCTTTGATCTCTCATATCAATGAATTGGTTTTTTTTTTTTTTTAAAAAAAAAAACACAACACTGGTCAATGCCTGTGAGTTTCCGTAGCTGGTCAAAAATTAAATATTGCTATACGTTATAAACTAACAATCCAATTAAAAAAAAAACAATAAAACATAGCTATTAATTAAAAAATAAAAAATCACTTCAAAAATAAGTAACTGTTATAATTGCATGCATGATCCCTGCTTCTGAGGAAGGAAAAAATTTATAAAAGGAAGTAAGGCCGGCTAAGCTCTGAGAACAAAAACAAGAAGCCAGCAAATTAATTAAAGAGAAAAAACATAATAATAATGGGGGATGCATCAAATGAAAGCTCAGAATCATGCTTCGTCAAAATCCCAGATATCAAGTTCACAAAGCTCTTCATCAATGGCGATTTTGTTGATGCTACTTCTGGTTTGATTTTTTTCCCACATCTTTTCTATTTCTATTCCAATCCATTGATTTTTTTTGTTTTTTTTTTCATTTTCTCGAGTATGAATTGTGAAAGTATCTTTTTAATTTTATAAATTAATTTCAATTCAAAAAAGACAAAACCCTAACCATAATATGCTTGTAATAATGGAACATGATTTCCGCACCCCTCACATAAACAGGCCAACAACACCACACATGTTGTCCGGAAATCAAATGGAGGGGTGTACCAAAAAAAAACAAAAAACAAATGGAGGGGTGCGGATATCAGTTGGAGGGGGTGCGGATGTCAGTTGCCGCTAATTAGTCTTTACTTATTTATGGTAGCCATGTTTATTTATTTTCGTAAATGAAGTAGTGTTATATATACTTCGTACTTTATTAGTTCCAAATTAAATGCAACAAAATAAACCATTCTGCTCACATTCTAAAAAAAAAATTTAAAGATATAAACAAATAATGCAAATTGGTCAAAATAATTTCTAGGACAAGTAATTTATAATCTCATTCTTGCTTATATTAAAATTATTTTGATTAATTAATTTGTTAATGCATGCAAAATTATTTGTCGGATGAAGTATATATAAAAAAATGCGTTTGTAACTTATTATATCTTTTTATTATAATAAGTGTAATTTCTTTCCTCCAAAATCATTAACATTCATCAAATATAACTATTAGATAGAGCCTAAAACATCACTAGTTTTTTTATTTTTGGATCATCAATTTATATCTTTTTAAGTTAATCACTACAAAAAATTTGTTCAAGAAGGACAATTAAAATTGCCTTATTTGATATTTATTGTCAAATAGGGCAAAGTTTTAAAAGTCTAAGGGGGCAAAATAATCATATTGTCTTCATTGTTAATATCAATTAGTGCAAAAATAATTGCCCTTGTAAGCATCATTAAGTAAAACAATACTTATATTGTCCTTTTTAATCATTATAAGTTGTCCTCGTTGTGTGAGTTATTTGTAGTGAATATGACTGATTCATGATTCACCTTCTTCCTGAATTCATGAGTATTGAACAATCAAGTATATTAGATGAAGAACAAAACATTGAACAAAATATCACTAGATATATGCGCATTTGAGGTGTTTTATTGCTCATTTTAAATTTTAAAATGAGCAAAAAAAATGAGAAAAAAAAAGAGCAAAATATCACGAGATATGCGCATCTAGATGTACTCCATGCGTCCCAATTTACTTGCTACATTCTCTTTTTCACATCTCATGAGACACAGCTTTAAATAAAAATATCTTTAACTATATATATTAAAAAATTATATATTTGAAAAATACATTTTGAAACGAATTAAACTAGATCCATCATGACTATGTTTTTTCTTACGTATATTAAATTAAATAAAGTCAAAGTTTACATGTGAACAGTGCCCAAAGTCATAATGAGACAAGTAAATTGGGACAGAGGGAGTATATAACAATTTCCATTTGATAATAGGTTTAATTTGCATTTGTTTTTAGATCAAAAAATCGTTAGATGATACACAAAAACATTCTAGCTAGAACAAATTAAACGATTTTTCCCCCTTAATTTTTACTTTCTAATTTGGCAATGAATCAACCAGCAGCCAGTTGGCCCTGAGCTTATACGAATATTTTTCAACCTTTGACTTTTAATGATTAGAAATGGAGGTGCAATCGTGTTCTAAACGTCATTTTTCTTATTAAAATAATGAATAAATAATATGGTAATTGTTTTATGATGTATGTAAATCCTAATTTTTAGTTGCAGTTGACTTTTATTAGATATATCCTACGGAGGACATACAATCTGAGGAATAACCGAATAAGGCATGAACACGTGTCCGAGAGTATATCACTAACGATCCCCCTCTTTGTAATGTAAGATAAGATAGATGATAGGTAGTTTATTGCCTAAGAATTACTTCATATCCTACGCCCGCGTTTTATATTTGGCTCATTTAATTTAATATGTAATTTTAGAAAATGAGGAGTGTAAAAAACAAAAAAAAAAACTATAGATTAATTATTTTGAGATTAATAATTTCATAAGCAAAAGTATATATTAAATGAGTAAAATTAATTATATTATATTAAATGAGCAAAATATAAATCTAGCTGGATGCATGTAAACCTACGTACAACTAGGTCTGCAATATAGCTGTATAGGAGCTCAAGAATATATGTATGTACCTCACGTCCTCACCTTTGAGATCTCGATTCATTAATAGAAGATAATTAAAAAAAATGATGAACTCAATCTATTAATTAACAATGACATAAAATAAACAAGGATAATGCATGCTATATGCAACACCTAGAGGCTACTTAAATAAGTTATGTACAAGGTAATATACTTTCTAAAAAAAATTAAAATACATGTCAAAATCATGCGTGAATCAGTGTAATTTTTTTTTTTTTTGAAGCTATTGTAATAAAAATTTAATTTAACTAAAAAATACTCCATTTTTAACTCCTTAAATAAATAGCCTTCAACTTAATGAATTGATTGATAAGAATTGCGCTCAAAATTTAACTTTATTAAAAAACAGAGTTGACTTAAAAATGATTTTATTTCTCTTGTTAATGTTGGCCCTCATGACACCAAACACCACCTAGACTCCGACTATAAGGTTTACATAAAATGTTACTCCCTCCATTCCCAATTGTTTGTCTTATTTGAAATCTTACACTGATGAATTTAGTGCATAGTAGATGAATGTTAGTTTGCATGCAGAATAGAAAGAGTAGAAGAAAGGGGGTGGAGAACAGAGAGAAAGTAGAGAAGGAAATAGAATTATAATTTTTATTTCAATTAATTAGCAAATACAACATTAGAGTTCTTTATATAGAAAAGGAAGAATAAAGAATAAAAGAAATTTAATAAAAAAACTATTATAACTAACTTAACTAACCAAAACAATCTTAACAAATCTAACAACTAAAACACTATAATCCAATACCCCCCTCAAGTTGGGTGGTGTATTAAGATTATACATCCCCAACTTGAATAGAAGATCATTAAATTGAGGAGAACATAAGGCCTTTGTGAAAACATCTGCTAGCTGCTTGGAAGTAGGCAAGTAAGAGAGTTGAAGAAGACCTTCAAGCACTTTATCCCTTGTGAAATGACAATCAAGCTCTATGTGCTTGGTTCTCTCATGAAAAATAGGGTTCCTTGCAATGTTTAGGGCAGATTGATTGTCACAATGTAGAGTGACAGGTTGCAAGTTAGACACACCAAGTTCTTCAAGCAACCTCACAACCCATGTAACTTCAGATGCAGCAGCAGCCATAGCTCTATATTCTGCCTCACTAGATGATCTTGAAACAGTGGATTGCTTCTTGGACTTCCAAGAAACAGGAGAAGATCCAAAAGGCAGAATATATCCTGTAATAGATCTTCTAGTGTTTGGACAGGAAGCCCAATCAGAATCAGAAAAAGCTTGTAAAGCAAGCTGATCTGATGCTCTTAGTAAAATACCCTGTCCTGCAGTGTTAGCAACATAAGAAAGAGTATGTTGTAGTGCAGTTAGATGAGAAGAATATGGATCTTGCATAAACTGACTTAAAATCTGAACTGCATAGCTCAAATCTGGCCTAGTGTTTGACAAGAAATTATGCTTACCAACTAGAGATTTGTACACCTCAGGGGAAGTAAGTAACTCACCTTCTTTGGCTTTCAACTTGACATTAATAGGCAATGAAGTTTTAGCTTTATGAGACAAATCCAATTCACAACTTTGAAAAAGCTCTTTTGTAAATTTCTTTTGAGTCAATAAAATTCCATCAGAAACATAAGTGACCTCAATGCCAAGAAAGTAATTTAGCATACCAAGATCTTTAATAGTAAAAGCTTTATGCAAAAAATGTTTTAAATGATCAATTACTGTTCTATTGTTACCAGTAATCAACACATCATCAACATATACAGCCACTATAGTTAAATCATTTCCTGACTTATTAAGGAATAAGCTATAATCATTCTTACTTTGTTGAAAACCTTGAGATTTCAAAGCTTCTACCAATTTATAGTTCCATTGTCTAGATGCTTGCTTTAAACCATATAGAGATTTTCTTAATTTGCAAACTTTATTTTCAGAATTAGAAATCCCTTGAGGAACTTTCATATACACTTCTTCATGTAAATCACCATGAAGAAATGCATTATTTACATCTAATTGAAAAATATCCCATTTCTTTGATGCAGCTAGAGCTAAAATGCATCTAATTGTTGTCATTTTAACTACAGGTGAAAAAGTTTCTTCATAATCCAAACCATATTTTTGAGTATCCCCTCTAGCAACTAGCCTAGCTTTACACCTTTCCAAAGTTCCATCAGACTTAAGCTTAACCTTATAAACCCACTTACAACTAATTGGCTTTTTGTTAGAAGGAAGATCAACTAAGTCCCAAGTATTATTCTCTATCAAGGCTTTTATTTCCTTGTTCATAGCATCAACCCATTCTGGGTGTTTAGAAGCTTCTGCATAAGACTTAGGTTCTTTAAACTGAACTGCATTTACCATTTGATGAATAGAATCAACAGCCACTAAATTGCACCAATGATTAGTTGTTGGTTTACTTTTTAAAGTTTGACAAATATATTGATCTAAATAAGCTGGAGGTTTTCTTGACCTTTCTGGCCTTTGTAAAACAGTATGATCAACAAATGAACTTTGAGAAGAAATTGGGGGATTAGAATGAAGCACATAGTCAGAGATATCAATAACCAAATTAGGACTGGCATTTTCAACATCAGTGGACTCAGATTGAAAAGGAACTAAAGAAGCAGAATCTATACCAGAACTAGGTAAAGACTCTGAACTTACTGATGGTTCTGTCCCTGTAAAATCAGTACTGTCAAAAACAACATGCTTAGTAAGTTTAGCATCATCAAAAAATTCTGATGACAAAGGAGTTATGGAAGGACGAAAAATATTCTTAGGAAAAATAAAATCATAATGAGCATTTTTTAAATGAAATGGAAAATGCAATTCATGAAAAACCACATCCCTTGAAATAGTAATTTTAAAAGTATCAAGATGAAGAACCTTGTATCATTTTTGTGTAGAAGAATATCCTATAAAAACAGAAGGCATAGCTCTAGGATCAAGTTTGACCCTATGGACTCTTGCAGTTGAAACATAACACAAACATCCATAAGCCCTTAAATGATGTAAGGAAGGAGCAAAACCATGTAATTTCTCAAAAGGAGTTTTATGCTTTATCACCCTAAGTGGCATCCTATTTATCAAATAAGCTGCACACAAAACTGTTTCACCCCAATATTTTACAGGAATATTAGACTGAAAACTTAATGCCCTAGTAGTCTCCAACAAATGCCTATGCTTCCTCTCAACCACCCCATTTTGTTGAGGTGTATCACTACAACTAGTTTGATTAATAATTCCATGTTTAGCAAACAACATTTTCATAGGCCCTTCAGTGAGCTCTTTAGCATTATCAGATCGAACTGTTAGAATCTTAGCTTTAAACTAAGTAAAAACATACTCAATAAACTTAGCAAAAATATCAACAACTTGAGTTTTAGCTTTAATAAGATGAATCCAAGTAAATCTAGAAAAATCATCCACTATTGTTAGAAATTGATTACAACCATTATATGTTTGGGTTTTATATGGCCCCCATACATCTATATGCACCAACTAAAAAGGAAAACTAGACTTTATTGAACTAAGAGGAAAAGAATTCCTAGTTTGCTTAGCTGCTGGACAAATTTGACAAATAGTCTCCTTAGCTTCTTTAGGAAAATCACAAGGCAAACCCAACAATTTTAAATGATTAAAAGAAAGATGTCCAACCCTTAGATGCCACAATCTCAAATCAGAAACTGCAGAATAGCATGATTTAGCCCTCAAACCAGAATTTGAAGCAGAGGATTTAGAACAGAACTGATCACACACTTGATACAGCCCTTGAGATACTTTACCAAGAAGAAAGAGAGGCCTTCTCTGAACAAGGTCCTGAACATGACAATGCTCCTTATAAAAAATAACAGAACAAGCCAAATCTTTACACAATTTGTTAATAGAAATCAAATTGAATTTAAAATCAGGCACATACAGAACATCAAGCAATTTAATACTATCACTCAAATTAATATCTCCTACATGAGTAACCTGAACTTTAGTACCATCTGGTATAGTTATAGAATCATGATAAGAAAAACCAGATTTAAAACAAGAAAATAAAGAATCATCACAACAAATATGATCATTAGCACCACTATCCAACAACCAAGAAACCTTAGTAGAAGAATTGAGACAAAACATACCAGCCAACATAGCTTGCCCTGAATTATTTCCATCTGTCTGAGACTCATTCACAGCACCTTTGTTCTGAATCAAACTCATCAAATAGTTGTACTGAGCAGTTGTAAAAGGAACTCTAGGAACTATCACTCACAGAAACCTGTGAATCCTCAGCACAATCTTGAGCAGAATTACCATATTCATAAGACTGAACATGAGACATAGCAGCCACCTTCCTATCCTTGTAAGGCTTAAAACCAGGTGGATAACCATGCACCTTAAAACACCTATCATAACTATGACCAGGAATATTGCAATGAGTACAAAAGAAAATTGAATTTGGCCTTTTATTACCAGCAAAACTCTTAGCTCCACCTACTCCATTACTAGAAAAACCTTTAGAATCACCTGTCCCATTTCCAGAAAAATTCCTAGCTCCACCTACACCACTGCCAGGCCTCATATATACATTAGAAGGCTTATTAAAAACCCTCTTATCAGCAAGCAAAGCGATACTCTCATTAGAAACACTCGAATCTTGCTGTTTAGACACCTCTTTATGACTCTCTTCTTGAGTAAAAATTCTATAAACTTGATTTATATCAGGCAAAGGACTCATCATTAAGACATTACTCCTTATTGCACTAAACTGTTCATTAAGTTTCATCATGAACCTTAACATTCTTTGCCTAAGTTCTCTATCTAACACCCTTTTAGACAAATCACAAATACACTTATTACAAGTGCAAGTTGGGGTTGGGTCAACATCATTCAGTTCATCCCATACAGTTTTAATAGCAGTAAAAAAATCAATAACAGACATGGGTCCTTGACTAAGATTAGCAAGTTTTTGTTCCAATTCATAGATATGAGTTAAAGAAGCAAACCCAAACCTATCACCAAGATCAACCCACATGCTCCTAGCTGACCTGATGTGCAAAACACTTTTAGCCACCTTTGGTTCAAGATTGAACAAAATCCAAGAAATGACCAAATCATTGCATCTTTCCCATGCTTGATGTTCCAATGGATTTTTTCAGCATCTGGTTCCACAAACGATCCATTGACAAAACCAATTTTATTCTTAGCTGACAAGGTAATCAACATTGACCTCTTCCAATCATTAAACTCTGTACCTCCAAATTTGAAGGATACAAGCTGCTGTACATTAGAATCGCTTGGATGTATATAATACTTGCTCATAGGATCTTGATTTAGAGGGAGATTGTTAGTTGCGGATGAAGTTTCAATCACCATTTTCGAATTTAGAACTTAGCAATTAACCACTAAAAATTGCGGAATTTAGCAATTAGCAAAGAGTTTAGAAATTTTAGGATTAGCAGAATGAATTTGCGGATTTTTGCTCTGATACCATGATGAATTTAGTGCATAGTAGATGATGTTAGTTTGCATGCAGAATAGAAAGAGTAGAAGAAAGGGGGTGGAGAACAGAGAGAAAGTAGAGAAGGAAATAGAAGTAGAATTTTTATTTCAATTAATTAGCAAATACAACATTAGAGTTCTTTATATAGAAAAGGAAGAATAAAGAATAAAAGAAATTTAATAAAAAAACTATTATAACTACCTCAACTAACCAAAACAAACTTAACAAATTTAACAACTAAAACACTATAATCTAATACACATTATTCATAAGATGAGAGAATCTTCTAAATTACTCTTAACATATAAAACATAATATAGTCATGTATGGTCTTGTTTGATTCGTCTCAATGAGTACGTCATTAATATCCAATTATTATAATTTTTACACATATACAACAAAAGATATTTACGATCAAACAAATGCATTGGCATATGTGCAAAGTCAAATAGGACAAACAAATGGGAACGAAGGGAGTATAATTTTATACTCACAAGACAAAAAGTTGTTCTGTCAGACAATCGGTCATGCGATTTGACAGGGGACCTGTTATTACAACAATTGTAAACATTAATGTATATTGTTTTAAACGAAATACATATATGCATGATATTTATTAGGCGAAAGTTTCGAGACAATTGATCCAAGAAATGGTGAAGTAATAGCAAGTGTGGCAAAAGGAGGCAAGGAAGATATTGATTTGGCTGTTAAGGCTGCTCGTGAAGCCTTTGATCATGGTCCTTGGCCTCGTATGTCTGGACATGTAAGTGCCTAGCTTCTACCTAATTAATTATATTAAATGTATGTCCATTAATAATTAATAATTTCAGACAATATATACATACGATACGAGTAGTATTCTTTAGAGGTAGAAAACCTTGACACGACCCGCTAACTCGACACGAAAACGATCCGCTATTAACGGGTTTGGATCGACGATATCAACCCGTTTAAATTAAATGGGTTGACATTACATGACACGTTTAATAAACGGGTCGGGTTAGGGTCGAGGGAGTTCAACCCGTTTAATTAAACGGGTCAACCTAACCCGACACGATTTTACTTGATTTTCAACTTTAGCGTGAAAAAACTATGTAACCCGCCAACACGACCCGAACGCGACACGAAATAAACGAGTTTGGGTCAATGATGAAGAATGCAACAATAAAACAAATTGCATTATCTAAACATGCGTGGAAAAGTACTCCCTCCGTAACATAAAACTTTCAACAATAGGTTTTGCATGCATTTTGAGGAAGTGATTTAAGGGTGTAAACGAATGAATTAATCAATATAATTTCAATATTAGCAACTTATAATCACATTCTTACTTATATTAAAATCATTTTGACTAATTCCTTCATTTACACCCTTAAATCGCGTCCTCAAAATGCGTGCAAAATCAATTGTTGAAAGTTTTATGTTATGAAGAGAGTATAATTGTTACATAGAGTCAGTTTATGGAAGTCTAATTTTATTTATTTTAATTGTGTGTGTGTGTGAAATTAATTTAGGAGAGAGGAAGGGTGATGATGAGATATGCAGAATTGATAGAGGAACACGTGGAAGAATTAGCAGCGTTGGATTCAATAGATGCAGGAAAGGTATATACAATGGGAAAGATATTGGACATCCCAGGAGCAGCACACTGCTTACGGTACTACGCAGGAGCAGCAGATAAAATCCATGGAGAGACATTGAAGATGTCACGTGCCATGCAAGGGTATACCTTAAGAGAGCCAATAGGTGTGGTGGGCCATATCATACCATGGAATTTTCCAACCACAATGTTTTTCTTAAAGGTGGCTCCTGCTTTGGCTGCTGGCTGCACCATGGTTGTCAAGCCTGCTGAGCAAACCCCTCTTTCTGCTCTTTTCTATGCCCACCTTTCCAAATTGGTATGATATTCTCCACATAAGATTTTGGCACTTCACTTTTTTAATTTATGCACTCCATCTCAAATTTAATATTGTTGTTAATGTGGCAGCAGATGCAACGTATATTCTCTTCCCCACACTTTTTTTATTGAAATATAATTATGCCAAATAAAACTTAAGATTTTCAAAATTGATCGAATTGGTGATACCTTCGTGTACAATTTAAATATTCTTTTTTATTTTTATTTTTTATACATAGTCATTCTCTAACTTAACTCTATTTATAATGGAAAAATTGTCAAGAATAAGCCAACCTTTGGCCGATCTTCCACAATTAAGCCAACCTTTTGAAAATCCAGAAATAAGCTAACCTTGTTATCATTTAAGCCAAAAATTAGGTTAAAAGATTATTTAATATATTAGTTATTTGTTGTTTCAAGTTACTGTTATCATTTAAATCATAAAATAGGTTGAATGATGGTAAAATAGTGATAAAAAAACAATAGAAAATAACATGTTAAATAACCATTTGACTTATTTTTGGCTTAAATGATAACAAGGTTAGCTTATTTTTGGATTTTCAAAAGGTTGGCTTATTTGTGAAAGATCGCCCAAAGGTTTGGCTTATTCTTGACAATTTTTCCATTTATAATTTGTCACAATCTAATATGGCGGTGATAGGCTGATAGAGTGATAACCCATCAGTTTAATTTGTGGAAAAAAAAAGATAACCAATATTTTAAAACGATGGGTGTATATAAATAAGGTGACAAACGATGAGTATATATATATATATATATATATATATATATATATATATATATATATATATAGCAATTTTAATTAGATAACTTTTGGGGAACATATAAATGCATCATGCATGCATGAACGTGTTAAAAAAAACACTAAACTTTGTGCACAAAGTTGACAAAGTTTCTTATATTCTATAGCTATAACTAAAGCTAAATAACTACGTACGCAATGACGTTTAGTTTATTTATATATTGTTGAAGCTTGTGACTTTGTGAGTGACAACAAAATATTGTATTAACATCTATATATAGCTAGTTTTGCATAATAAATACGAATATTTGATTTTAATAATCCAATCTTTTAGCCGCAAATAATAATTCAACCTTTTGATTATTCCTGAACAATCCAACCTTTATACTAAATTTCATAGAGTAAACCAAAACCCAATTTTAGGTATGATATTGGGGCTAATTTAAGTGTTGTTTGCGTCTTTGGGTAAGTGGTCAACAATGTGAGCGCTAAACTACCCAAACACTACGTACTTAAATCAACCCCAAAACGACACCTAAAATTTGGTTTTGGTTCACTCTATGAAATTTGGTATAAAGGTTGGATTATTTAAGAATGAATAATCAAAAGGTTGGATTATTATTTGCGAATGACTAAAAGATTAGATTATTAAAATCAAATATTCCTAATAAATATACAGGTTTATTGCTAAATTTCCATTTACAAGTGGTTGTAGTTTTAATTAAAATCAGTGTATTGGTACGAACATTGCTTTGTGTTACTTTTTTTATTCCTACTTGATATATATCTATTGCTCCCTTTTTTTTAAAGTAAAAATAAAATATATATACTCCGTATATAAATTCTAGTTGACTTTATAAATAAAAGAAATATATAATGTTATGTTGATATCCAAAGCACAAAAAAAAGTTAAGTATGAGTACATCACTTTGAATTATAATAGATGATATGTTCAAATCTAGTTCTAATTAAGCATAATTATTTTGTTAAAATGATGTGACATGCTTACATGGTGCATATGCTTTAAACAGTGTCACCTGGACTAATAATTTTGTGCCTATACTACGTGGCATAATACAGTACGAGCAACACCTTTAATGTATTGTGAATTACACGTGGATGGATAAAGTGTTTTTAATAAAAAATGGTGATAAATGAATGCATGTAAATTACAGGCGGGTATCCCTGATGGAGTGCTAAATGTTGTTAATGGATATGGTGAATCTGCTGGTGCTGCTGTTGCCTCTCACATGGACATTGACAAAGTATGGTCTATAACTTTATTATTTCTCTTGTTTATTTATTTTTTTATTTTTCAATCTACATTCTTTATCATTTTGTGTTTGTTGGAAAAAAAACTTTAAAAGTAAATTGTAGTGTATCAAATCATAAATTATGCACTATATATTTTTTTACAAAATAATACAGATTGTGCTCTAACGTATGACTCTTTGACAAAAATACCCAACATTCATTTTTCTTATAATTTACATATGTTTGTAGAAGATTAAAGTGAGGATGAAGTTATAGCCTAGTGGTTAGGGTTTTAGAATTCCAGACACGAGGTCTGGGTTCGATTCTCATCGCACGCATTTGCGAGAAATCCTTATTATCCCTCCCTTACAGATGCGCGTGTTGGCTAAAATTGGGTCGGGTGACCTGCAGTAAAAATGTAGAAGAGATTATTGGTTAATCGCCTCAATGTTACTAATGCTATGTTGATTAAATCAAATATCACCCCAAATTTTGAATAAAAATATGACATTGTTCAGATGCCCCTCCAAATTATTATTTTTTTTGTACTGGGTGTAGTGGTTGTCATGGTCATAGTCTGGTGGCGTGATATTCGGTGCAGTTGTCTAAGTAATCACAAATGTTAGGAAGATAAGAATAATGATGTCTTTTCACTTAAAAAATGAGGCGACATTTACTAATAGTGTGCGATGTTTAGCGTCTTACATTTTCATCAGGATATGTACAGCCCTTCATAGTGAAAAAATCATGGTTACACTTGTTGTTAGAAAAGAATTAATTAAATTAAATAGGTGAAGCATGATGATTGATTGATTGATTGATGAAATGCAGGTAAGCTTTACAGGATCAGCAGAAGTAGGGAGACTGATAATGCAAGCAGCAGCAAAAAGCAACTTAAAACCAGTGTCCCTAGAACTTGGAGGCAAATGTCCTCTCCTCATTTTCGATGATGCTGATGTTGATTTAGCTGCCCAACTTGCTCTTCAGGGTTGCCTCTTTAATAAGGCACTTCCTTCATCCTATATATATACTTTCTTCTCCTACTTGTTAGTTACTCTTTTGGACCGAATTAAGCTAATCGAACTGAATTGAAATGAACTGAATAATTAAGTTAAATCCTAGACTTGCCGCGAGTTGAAGTGAACTAAAAATTCCATTAATCAAACCCAAATTAAATGAACAGGGCATGTTCTTTTGGACTTCATTCCAATCAATTTCATTATTTCAGTTCATTCAGTTTAGTTCAATTATTCAATAAAGTTAGATTTGATTTAATTCAGTTTAGTTCAATTCAATAAAGTTATTAATATTAGTAATTAATTATATTAATTATATCTTTTACTGCCATATTTTTATATGGTATCAGAGCCCTATATCCTGTTCTATTTCTTCCTCTAATGGCTTCTCATGACGGTAGTCTTATTTCCAATTCTATTGAGCCTTCCAAACCATTCACCATGATCCAAGTCCACAACTATATTGCTTGGAAAACTCAAATTCAAGCAACTCTTCTTGACAAATTAAATTACTTCATGCTTATTGTTACATATTGTGATTACTAATGACTGCTTAATTGATGTATCCTAATTTCAGGGAGAAATTTGTGTGGCCACTTCTCGTGTTTTTGTTCAAGAAGGGATTTATGAGCAAGTGTCACAAAAGCTAACAGAATTGGCCAAGTCTTGGGTTGTGGGTGATCCATTTGATCCTAAAGTTCAACAAGGGCCACAGGTAACTGAATTTTATAATCTTGGTTTTAGCTATTATATTGTCGATTAATTAATTTTATCATGCCTCTCACTATCAACTTCCTTATTAAACTTAGGCTTGTAATTTTCTAATCTATATTCCTTTCTCGAAGGTCATCCCTATATATTATAGTACTAATGAAAATATGAAATGTCTACTTGCTTTTCGTTAGGTCAAATGTCTATTTGCTATTCCAAAACTCAGGGCTGCTGGTAATCAGGCTGAATTTGTCTCAATCTGTTTATATAAACAGTTTGAATCTCAATAATCCTAATCCAACCTATTTAATAAACAAGTTGTATCGTATCGACTTGATTGCTTGTTTAAACAAATAAAACTTCTCAACTCAAACCCAATAATAAAGAATCAATTTCGTGTCGGGTTAGCGGGTCATGTAAATATGTGTATACTAAGTTGACAATTTGGTGTGATTGTGTCTTGTTGTGTCAACCCGTTCACTTAAATGAAGTTAAACCATCAACCCAAACCTTGTCTGTTTAATAAACGTGTAGCGTCTTGTCAACCTATATACTTAAACAAGTCAAGCTCATTGACTCAAATCCACTAATAGCAGGTTGATTTTGAGTCGAGCTGTGTCAACTTTTACTACTAATTGGTCAAAATGTGATTAGTGTTCTTTAATTTTGACATAGTAAGGTGGTGTCCTACTAATTATATGCAGGTTGACAAGAAGCAATTTGAGAAGATACTTTCGTACATCGATAAGGGCAAAGAAGAAGGTGCTGATTTACTAGTTGGTGGTGAGCGTTGTGGTGAAAAGGGATATTACATTGCCCCAACCATATTCTACAATGTCAAGGTAACTTTGTCATTGTTTTTAACTCTTGAATTCCCAATAAAAATAGAAAAAACCCTGGTTTAGAGTAGGAAATTAACATCAAATTTTAATGATTTATTCCAAAAATGAGTAACTTCCCCTTTATTTAACATATCTACAGGATGATATGCAAATAGCAACAGATGAAATATTTGGCCCTGTCATGTCTCTGATGAAGTTCAAGTAAGTTCTATATTACTCTTTCATCACTTGCAATTTTTATTTTTTTTTATTTAGTGGAGATAAAATGAGTAGAATACCAGTGTAATTTGAGAAAGAAGAGTTTGTAAAACATCCATGATTGTAACTTATAAGTACCAAGTATACAATAGCAAATATTCACTCTGTAATATATTAATGACAACAATTTGACATTTCTCTCTAATTTATGTCAAATCGGTGCCATTAATATGTTACAAAGGGAGTAGTAATCATTAGATAAAGAGTTCGTTTTTAGTAACGTCTGAAGATTCTTTTTACAATTTTATGTACCGAGACCTTACTTGACAGTAAAAACAAATTACTAAAGAATTTCTAAACTAACAACTTCAAAAATATAACTCAAATCTTAAATCATAATTTAGATGGAAACTTGATGAAAAGGCTTTTGTAGTAAAATTATTTTAGTTTGAACATTTTTAATTTCCCAATTGATAGAGATTGAAGTTTTGGTTCAAATTTAATCATTTTGTAGAACCGTAGAAGATGCAATAGAAAGAGCAAATGCAACGAAATATGGGCTAGCAGCAGGGATCGTGACAAAAAACCTAGACATTGCTAACACCGTCTCTCGGTCTGTTCGAGCCGGTTCCATTTGGATCAATTGTTACTTTGCATTCGATGATGACGCACCGTTTGGTGGGTACAAAATGAGCGGGTTTGGGCGAGAACTAGGGCTTGATGCCGTATACATGTACACCCAAGTCAAGTCAGTTGTCACTCCTCTTCACAATACCCCTTGGCTTTAAGATATTTGTACCCAATAAATAGCTTCTTGCATGTATTTATTCGGAACCCGAAATCAGTATTACTGCTCAAACAAAGGTGTGAATTGTTGTATTGTTGTATTCAATTTGAATTGTTGTACAGTTGGTGTTTCATCATATATTTACATTATTTGGTGTTTCATTATGTATTTACATTATTTGATGTTGTATATTTACACATGTAAGTCTTGCATCATACCATCAAGATAACTTTTAGTTAAAATATGTAAGATTCATTAGTGAAATAACCAAACACTGAAACATCAATCTTTATTTGATGCAAAATATGAACAAAAATGAATCATTAATCTTGATTTGATGCAAAAAAAAAAAAAAAAACACAAAATGATTGATTTGGCTAACCTTGACGGTTACCGATCCACTAGATACATACTATTAAAATGTTAAGATTTTATTACAATTTTGATCAATAAAATACAAATATGGGACGGTAAGTAGACCGATAACATTAGATTATCCAATCACTCCTAAAAATGACTCCAACAACGTACTACATGTGTTAACAAAGAAATTAGTCAAAATGATTTTAATACAAACAAGAATATAATTATAATTTACTAATATTATTTAAATTATTTTGACTAATTTTTTCGCTTACACCTTAAATGGCTCCTCAAAATTCAAGCAAAATCAATTGTTGAAATTGATGTTACGAGGGAGTAGTTAAATTTCTCATTATTTTGATCTTTGCCAAGTAATAATAGTACCTTCAATGAATACTAGATTCTAGTATTCAGCTAACAATCTGTAATTCAGTGCAAAATTTAAGCGATAAAAAATGAGAAGAATTCATTTCGTGAACAACAAGTCCTGTATCAAAGATCATATATAGTAGTGTGATTTTAGATCATCAAAAATCAAAATCAGAAAGCACTCTTGAAAATGAAAGAACACAGTGTGTTTAGAAAAACAGAGCAACACTAAATTCATTATTTCATTTCATTCATCAACAACATTATACCATAGATCAACCCATATACATGTATGACAACAAATTAAAACTAAACCAGCAACAAAGAAAACCTTCCAAATCAACAACCACCAAAAAACACAACCAAAAAAATAATTAAAACAGAAATCAATAATTTATTTACCACCTTTGCCTCTAAGCTTAACACCAAGAACTCTCTCCAATTTCCCAAGAACAACATGATTAGGAACAGCTTTTCCATTCTCATACTCCTGAACAACTTGAGGCCTTTCATTAATCATCTTAGCTAACTCAGCTTGGCTCATCTTCTTATCAATCCTCGCCTTCTGAATAGCCAATCGCACCTCATTCGGCACCTTTGCAAGCGCACCTGGTTCTGTCTCTTCGTCGAGTTTACGAGCGTTAATGGCGGTCGCCGGAGGTTTTTTGTTCGCTCCAGCGTCGGCTTTCTTTACGGTGGCGACCGCCTTCCCTGACCGTAAAGCTTGGTTGACCGCCTTCGGGTCGCGGAGGTCTTGAGCCTTAGGGCGGGTTTTGTGGAGGACTACTGGCTCCCAGTCTTGAGATATCGGACCTGCTGATCGGGTTGGCATGATTGTATTTGTCTGTAAATGGAGAAATCTAGTGTAGTATATAGCGATCAGAAGCGTAGAGGAGAATAAATTTGGTGTCTAAGAAAGTTTACACGAGATTGAAATGGAGGTGTATTTATAAGAGGAAAGTGGGTCTGGAAAGTTCTTCGGGGCGAAAAATGGGAAATGATTGTTTTTAGCGCAGAGGAGAAGATTGATAGAATGTCAGAAAGTTCTAGGTTGTACAAGAATGGTGGAAAATCGAAAACAATGGTTTGCGGCCGTTGGGCACTTGAGTATGGCCCACTAGATTGATAGAATGTCATAACTGGACCAGACCAGACCCGGTTGGACCTGAATCCACTTTTTTGTGAATCTGGACCGGACCGGTTTCTTACCTTTTTTTTGAAAAAAAAAAAATCGGATCGGAATTTAAATAAACTTTTTAAGATTTTGGTCTTGGACATGAATTTATCCGGTTTGGACCGGACCAGACCAGTAGGTCAGAATCATTGTTTTTCATGGACCGAGGACCGGATTAGTTTGGACCAGTCCGATTGCAATCCAAATTTCGATCCGGACCAATTTATGAACACCCCTATGTATGAAAATATATTACATCTATTACTAATACTAAAATAGACATTGCTGATGTCATCTACTCATCTTCATCCCAAATTTTACATCTATTAGTCGTGGGTACTATCTTGAATTGGGAAGAATTTTTGTATCTTTTGACTTTTTTGCAAATAAAAAAGCCTTGTCTAAGTCTAACCAGCTGAAAGAAGTGACAAATGTTATCGGAAAGCTAGGCCCGTATGAAACATATGCAAGTCCAATATGAGAAAGGAAGCCTTGTAACTCCAAAATTTAGATGGGTTAAACAAGAATGAGCATCTATAAACCAACCTGAATCGTAATGTTATTAATTTTGGGCCATAGTTCCACAAACAAGGACATTACACCTTTCCACCCCATATCATTGATGATACAAATTAATAGGAACACAAAAATTGTTAATTTTACCATCATATGAATTAAGAAAGATAATAAAAGATAAACAGTAGGAGAAAACATAAACAATGGAATGATGGTCGATGGATGCCTTAAAAATCACCCGTTTCTTTTATAATTAACTTATTTTAAATCTTTTGGCTATATAAAATATGTTTCCAATATTTGAAAAAAAAAATGATCTTAATCTTCTGGACTCCGGATAAATACTTCATCTGTTCTTAATGTTTGTTACGTTTGGAATCTTGATTACAGAGAGAGAGAAATTTTGATAATGAAGAATCTTTCTTAAATATAATGAAAAACATGTTCATATAGAATTTTGTTAAATTTATCTTGATACAATTTTTTTTTATATTTCAACTAAAATATTTTTAAAAGAAAAAAAAGCATAGAGGAAAATATTGAGTTTTAAACATATATATTGAAAATTGTGTAAAAGCCTAAACAATAGGTTTAAGGTAGAGCCGACAAAAACTTACATGATACGATAACACGACATGAAATTAGCGGTTTGGGTCAAGGACTTTGACACGTATAAATAAGAGAGTCGACATGACACGACACATTTATTAAACGGGTTGGGTTTGGATCAAGGGTTTCAACCTGTATATGTATGCGGGTTGACAAGACACGTCACGACTATTCAACGATTAATTTCATAGCACAGAAATTGAGATGACAAGCTAACACGACACGAAATTAACAGATTTGGGTCAATTACTTTCACACCTTTTAAATAAACGGATTGACACCACACGACGTTTATTAAACAGGTCAGGATTGGGTCATGGGGTTCAACCTGTTTATGTATGTGGTTGACACGAACGCGACATGACACGAACTGTTTGCCAGCTCTAGTTTCGGGGATTGTTATGGATGAAAAATTCCATGGTAAACCCCAAATCTTCATGTTAGTTTGTTGTTTATGTGATTTTTAGTTGTTTTTTGGTCAATAAACATGTCTTTTTTTTATGGGAGTTTATAACTGGATGTCCTCTTTTTAGGGATTTATGTGTTCTGCCTTTATGGCAATTTTGTGGTAGTGTTTTCAATTACACGTTTGAAATTGTGCGAAAGATGATGATAGTTCGAGAAGGTACAATATATTGTACAATTTCTCCGTCCAAGACAAATATAACACAGGTTGTGAAGCTCTCCGCCCTCAAAGAGGCATAAACATTGAAATTAACAAGGTGTTCCATAATTGAATCCATCTTCCAGGAGTTGTGCTCGAGTATGCTTTTATTTAGTTGTTTTGGATCTGAATTGAATCTTATTTCCATATTTTAGATTTTCTTGAGTTATGTATTCAGATTCGAGGTAGATTTCTTATGTCGATTTATGAATGATTTCATCTTCCCTTTATAAAGATAAAAATGTGTAAAAGCAAACGTAACCAACATTTTGAAACGTTGGGTTTATATTAGGAATACTAAGATTTCATTATTGCATACTCCCTTTGTTTTTTAGATTATTATACTTTTACTTTAGATGTTTATGAAATTTAATTTGACTATCATTTGTGATTCAAAGGGCATGGAAATACATATAGTCATGATTCCTATTTTTTTTAACATATAGTTTTCTTAATTTTTAACAAATGTATAGTTAAAGATATTAATTCATAAACGTTTGTTTCGGCAAAAATGAAAAAGAGAAATGTAACAATTAAAAAAAAAAAAACAAAGGGATTATGCAAATAGGTACTAATAATTAATGATCAAATCTATGCATTGATATAAGTGAGAAATTGAAAATCAAGCTCCAAAGTCATGGGCCAATGGTGTTGGAGTCACCATTGTTTTCTTAAGGTGTAAGGTTCGATTCTCACCAATGACAAATTTTCTCTCCCAATCCATAGAGTCCTAGTCTCCTAGACAATGCCAACGTGATATGTATATGTCCGGAAGGAACCACAAATTTGAATTGTACCCCGTCTAGGGTCCCCATGTAAAAAAAATTGCATTGATACAATCATACAAGTACAATTCAAAACACAAAGTATGAATTATTATGCTCTAGCAAAACATATGACTATATAAGAAAAGGCTCATTTTAACTTCTTCAAGCCTTGAACCATTCCACATACACGTACAACACTACATATACAACATACAAATTAAACCAAAACATTTACCACCCACACTAAATTCATTAAATTTAATTTCTAACGTAGGTAATATATAACTTAATTTCAGCACATACATAATTTCCAACTAAAATTCACAAACCCCAAAACCTAGCTATCACTACATACTCCTAAATTTGGCCCAATAATAATAATTACTTTCCTTAATTACACCAAACAAAGAAAAACAACCCACTTAATTAATTATCTCTTATTTCACATACACTAACCTTAAATTAAAACTCCCTCAATCACTAAGCGAGAACTTTACTAATCACATTAAGGACCTCATCATGAGCAGTTAATTGTGGGAAATGACCATCAACATCAATAATTTCGACGCTCGATTTAGCATTAATCATTGTTTTCTGCATATAATAAGGCACTGAGGATGGAACTACAACATCATTAGAGGTGCTAATGATGGTACAAGGAGTCTCAACTTTGTCAAGAACATAACGGTAGTCGCCAAGGAATATGATTTTAGCGACTGCTGAGGCTACCTCTGGTTTCATTTTTTGTAAACTGGTCGCAAATTTGTCTGCTAAAACTTTGTCTTTTCCACCAACTGCTACTGGTGCAAATGCTGTTGCCCATCCTTGGTAATTCTGTTCTATTGTTGACAGAAGTTGGTCTATTTCTGAAGCCTCAAACCCTCCTTCATAATCTTCTGAATTTATATACCTGTCAAATGAATTATACATTGAGTCAGAAGTTAACAAACGAACAGTAGCAAAGTTAATTTGAGATATTTTTTATAGGTCGGAGGGAGTATTATTTTATTACAAAAATGATTAATTCATATCAGTTATGGGTACATAACATAGATAAAAGATAATAATACTCCCTATGTCCCTTTTTGTTTGCCCTATTCACTTTTTCTTATTTCCCGAGACACAATTTTAAACGAAAATATTTTTAGATACTTGTAATAAAAAATTATATAAATTGCATATTAAAAAAATACACATTGAGCTGAATCAAACGAGATCCCATTTGACTATATTTTTCCTTATATGTATAAAATAATAGAGAGTGAAAGTTACCAAATGAACAGTGTCAAAAGTCAATATGGGTCAAACAATAAGGGACGGAGGGAGTATTAATTATTTTTTTTTCTTTCATTTGTTTTTATTTGACTTTGTCAACATTATATCGTCCAACAAGTTCAATATTCTATCCAAATGCATAAATATTACATCCAACGCCTTGTTAGGGATTCATAATTTCATACCAGATATGGGTCAATCACTCCTCAAGTCATAAGGATGAGTGATAAATTACTAGTAACTATTGGATTAAAACGGTCCACTTGCTAAATGGGTTAGTTTGGGCATTTAAGCATATAAGGCTAATTGAAAAATCATGTGTCTCCACTCCCTAGTCCCCTCAATGTGCATATGTCATATGTGTGCTATTATATATCATGCTGTCATTTTTATTTACCAATCATACATTAAAATTTATCATAAATTGATTTATGTTTACAAATAAGTGTTTATGGATTGTTTGATCCACTAGTAGTCAGTGGTTTATCATCCCTCTTATGATTATATTACATGTTAATGATATGTGGATGAATGTATATTATCATACCAACCTTACAAATAAAAACACAAATTCCGTATATGTTATAACTTATGTAATCTCACAATTTAATTGTATTGTAATTTGTACTCCAGCCTTTTTTTTTTTCTTATAGTCTTATATATTGAAACATTGTATATTCTTAAATATAATAATGGATGTCTCAATTTATTTGATGCATTTCTTAAACCGTACTTCCTATACAAAATTTTCCAATTTTATGCTTACACTTGTTATCTTATTCGCATAATTATTCTTTCTTTATATTGTTGCTTTTGTCTCACCTGCTCATTTAGAATGTCTTTTTTTTTCTTTTTTCTTTTTTTTTTTACAAATTTTCATAAAGTATTGGTTCTCAAATATGTTATTCTTTTGCATTAGTAAAATCAATCCAATGTTACATACTAAGTTGCTTAATCATTATAACATTTTGATCAAAAAACTCTTTACTCTTTAGTCAAAGTGTTGTAATTTATTGATCGATTAGGAACATATGAAATATATCATAATAGCAACCAAAGGCAGAGCTGCCGCTGAGGTAAAGAGAATTTTTTATTTAATTTTTTTAACCTTCTTTTCTTATTTAACCATTATCAGTTATACTTTTTAAACAACTTATAAGTCATTTGGAAGCATCCAAAGTTTAGAAGATTCCAATTAATCAATCATTTAACACATAAGCTAAGTGATGGTGTGAAAACTATATGAAGTTGTCAAAATTTGAATGAGTGGATGGAATGAGTATGAACAAATAAATATGGATTAAGGTGGTAATTGAATTGGAGCCACCCAAACAAGCATACCAAATCAATTAAGTAGTAGAGTTTGTGATTTTTCCTAAAGTTCAAAGACATCACATCAGATACTGAAGGAACACGTTCGAGTCATCTTTAGAGTTGACGACCCTTATAACATATAACGTACGTACTTAAATTAGAATGAGAAATATCATAAAGTTATAAAATTATGAACTACTCCAATAATAAATTTAAAATTAGGATTGGCTTTCCTTTAACTCACTCAATTACATAGTCAGTATCATAAACCAATCACAGCTATATAATGACAAAGTTCCAAATAAACAGGAATATCTCTTAAGCAAATTGCTTATTTGTTGACATATTCCAATAACTCCAATTTCTAGCTTTTTATATTTATTATAACAAGCTAAGCAAAAAGTAAAGAATTGTCCACATTCTTTATTCATTTTGAATCACTCGATTCCTTGTATAGGCTTTGGCCCCCTCCTACTTGTGTAGATAATTTGCAATTTTTTTAAAATAATATATATATATATATATATATTTATATATATATATATATATTCATTTTTTTTTTACACAAAAAAGGAGAAAGAAAAACTTATTAGCAAAATTTATAAGAATTTAAGAAATATATTGTAAATAGGCATTTAATATAATAAATGCATGATTTGATGGAGTTAACATTTTCTCTTGAATTTCAATTGACATACAAAACCAGCGCTTAGCGATGTATTTTGTGTTTTTTTTTAATTATTGAGACGTTATAAAAAATTAAAATATATTTCATATGATTGTGTTTTCTTCCTATTTATAGAAAATAATATTTGTGGTTAAGATTTTTCTTTATTACTAAACCGCCGCCATAAGCTATAATCCATATTAAAAAAAAATTAACAAAAAGAAACAAATGGGGTATAAATTACTCCTATATGTATATATAATTAAATTAATTACCTTGGAGATGCTCCAATAAGTATAAGCTTCTTAAAGAGGTGAGGCCTCATGGTGGAAGCAATGCAACCAATCATGCCAGAAATGGAATGTCCAACAAAAACACAAGAATTGATGTTGAATTCATCCAATAAACTGACTAAATCATCAGCAAAAGCATCAAGAGAAGCATACTTTATGGGATCAAAAGTATGATTATCTTGAAGCTTATCATTGCAAGCACCTGAAAAGTTCCAATCAAAGACAAGAACTTGGTGGTTTTCTTCCAAACAAGGAACAATTTTGTCCCAAAAAGATTGTTCACCACCATAACCATGGCCTAGAACAATCACCTTGTCGGCCGGCCCGGTTCCCGAGATTTTTGCATTCATGGAAGTTGCAAGACCCTTTAGCATCACCATTATAATATATTTATGTATGTACTGTGGTTGGTGTTTTTTTTTTTAATAAGGAAAGAAAAACTGATTAGCTTTTATTAAAATAACAGTAGTGGTTGATGAAGCTAATAATATAACTTATTATTAGCAACAAGAGCTAGGGTTGTCTAGAGTGATGAGAGAAAAAGAGAGATTAATGTAAGTTAAAAGGAGGTAGTGAAAGAAGAAAATGTATTGGTTTTGAGCAAGAAAGATGGGAGTTTGGCTTGTCTTATATAGGGAAGGTGCTTAGTAGCCAAACATTAAATCAATGGGAGAGATGGGTCCTACCCATAGTTTGATGATTTATTTATTTACAATTAGCTAGATAATTAGGTTAGGCCTAGTATATAATAAAATTAATAACAATAACCCAAAGTAAAAATTATCATTATTTTTTCTCAAATTTAACTGTACTACTGGTATGTTTTAGCTAATATATATGCACGACTATACGAGTAAAGAAATAATTAATGTTATGCGATAGATTTTTAATTTTTAGCAGTAAGAAATTATATTACATCCTCAACTGTATAAGATATACCCATTAAAGGGTCACTAATATTATTATCAAACTACTACACTAACATCGAAACAAAACAAAAAAAAGTATTACAAAGTATACCCATAATTCGTTTTATAATGCTTCTGTTCTCCTATACATCATCCCTCTACATCTCACTTTGCGAACCGATTTTATAAATTTGAATAAGTTAATTAACTGATGACTCGATTTTATAAAACTATCGATATATAGGATCCAAAATAATAAAGAGTAAAAACGTATGTTATTGCTAATAAGAAACAAATGTAGCATATAAATTTGAATATGTTTATATGAATTTAGCTTATGCTATTTGTATCATGATTATCAAATTTAATACCGTTGATCAAATAGCAAAGACACCCAAGACATCCACTAGAAAGTGAAGACAATATTGACCTTTTTCACAGTTAGAACTACATACCCTCAAAAAGTTTAGGTCAACAACTTCTGCTACATATGTATATTCAAATAGAAATGTGCTTCAATTTTTTTATTATATACTCCCTCTGTAATATATTATTAGCAACAATTATTTTTGCACGCATTTTGATGAAGTTTTTTAAGGGTGTAAATGAAGGAATTAATCAAAAAGTTTTAATATATACAAATAAGAATGTGATTATAAGTTGCTAATATTAAAATTTTTTTGACTAATTCCTTCGTTTACACACTTGAATCACTCCCTTAAAATGCGTGCAAAACCAATTGTTGCTAGTAATATGTTACGGAGGGAGTATATAGCACTCTTCTCTAATTATCTATTTTCCTTTTTTTTCTTTACCCAGTTTTCTTATTTGGTTGTCTCTTTAAATTTTTTTACCTACTTTTTCGAATATTATTTTTTGACAACCTAATTTTCTCTACTTTTTAAACATGATAGCTCATATTAATATGTGAATTATCCCTTTGCTTGGCTTCTATGTCAAACCTACACGAGTCTAAATCTTTCATCTCATTTTAAGTGTACTATTGTGTGTCATTTATTTCTATTTGTTGCTTTTAAAATAAGAACTCATTAATTATCAATTTAATACATAATTATTATAACCTTATATATAGGGGTGGGTAGTCTACTCGGTGGGTCAACCAATTTTTCTCCAGAAATAATGCCTTTTAAACACATTCAATATTTTGTTTATATCCAACAAAGTCAAAGGAATCATTTTTTTTTAACTAATAATTTAAGATGGACTAAACCAAAATGACTTGTTTAAGGACCATTCGTGATTGTTTTTTTTTTTATTTTTTATTATTATTTAAATAGAACATTCGTGATTGTTGTTAGTTTTAGGTTCTGAACATTTTGCCGCATGAAAACCTTTTGTTTTTTATTTTTCAATTCTATATGTAATTATGTTTCCCTAAGGGAAATATATAAAAGCTCACAAAGCAAATTTTGTGAAAAATTAAGCATTAATATACATACTAATTTACGTGTAATTTTGTCATAAATTTTCAAAAAAAAATTACCATTTTAAATTAGAAAATATATTAAATTTTTATATATGGCCTTAGAGACTACATATACATATAATATTGATCTTTTTATCAAGATATTGCTAATGAACGTTCCATGGTGCTAATAAGAATTTTCATATACTTTTTAAAGTTATAATAATTTTTTTTGATGCATACCAAAATCACACATCAATCGGTATAATTAATTTTTTTTACAATTTATAAATTTATGTAGCGATATTATCTAACGTTTCAGAGGACTTCATTAGCTTTATTTTGCCCTTTTTAATATAAAAATTAGATTCCTAAATTTTGCTCCAAATCTCAATTACAAATAATTGTTGTAACAATACTCATTTTCAAAAACAATAATATTATGTGAGATTGAATGTAGTACTACTTCCGTTTCTTTTTAAATGAAACGATTAGAAAACATTTTTTTCTTTACTTTATGTTAAATTGTTGCAATTAAGTAGATAGTATAATATTCTATGCATTGGCAAGCATGAAATTATTACAAACGTTGTAATAATTGTGGAACGTAGGAAGTGCAATATTTGTATAAGGCACGACGACACGACATAAATCGGCTCAGCACGAAACGTGTGTCAGTGGGCCTTAGATTTAATAACCTGATCTGACACGAACTTGACACAACATGAATTTTTCTCAACTCGTTATAAACACGACTCACTATTACATGAGCCGAGCGAGCTAGACACATGCATGGACCGTCGCGACTCGCAACACGGGTCATGCCTACCTTTAGATGCATGCAAATGAGAAAATCTCGGCACCATAGAAGCTAAGCAAAGAGATACGAATAGATTTTGTGCAAAAATAAAGAAAGATGTGAAGTCATACTCACAGTACTGAAATCAGAGACAGTTGGAAACCATAAATGAAACTGGACTTTTTAGATTAATTGCTATGGGGCCCACAGTAGTAGCCTACAGTCTATAGGGGCTTAGGCTCCCCCTCCACACAAACACACACAAATTGTGGTGTTTACAGTCTATTATTAATGACTTTTCTTATCATTTTCCTTTCTTTTTTTTTATTTACTCCTTTACTTATCCTCTCGTCGGATGAACCAGCCCAAATCAGGGTTTCAGTCTTCGTCCTCCAACCAACCCTATTTATTGGCCTTTTTTTCATATCATTTTATTTGGTAAGAAAATTCGCTCTTTTTAAACTACAAATATAAGGAAAGGAATGCTAACAATAAGATTTCAAGCCCGTATTCCTTAAATAAAAGATGGGAGCGGGCATCACTTTGCCACTCCTCTTAACCTTAATGATTCTTTTTATTTGTTTTTATGCTACATTTATGTTCTACCCCCTCCCCCGAGTAACTATTTACTCTTAGCAGCTATATGCAAATAGCAGCTTCCCAGCCAATCATATTGCTCAATTTGTGTCAGAAACAAATGGGAGTGGTCCCGCGTACAAGTGAAGCCAAACCAGTACGTGGACAATAAACAACACCCTTGGGACAATAATTGTGTTACACAGGACAACAATGGCGTTGTACGAGACAATAATTAAAAACCGCTAAATGCATATAGCAGCTAAGAGTTTATCATTAATCTCTCTCCAAAAAAAAAAGAAAAAAAAAAGAAAAAAAGAAACTGTATGTCAAACTGTTTTAGATTTGTGATTGTGGTTAGACATGGCAAAATAAATGACGGGTTTCGCTTGGTTTATAATTGTGGCCGGTTTTGTTTGGCTTTAGGAAAATACTAGTTAATGTCCGAGCAATTGCTCGGTTTATATGTTTTTTTTATTTAATCAATATATAAAGCAAATCATCAATTAGTAAAAAAATAACTATTGAATAAAATTATATGTCATTAAGTAGCTAATTAATTAAGTTTTCGGTTATATCTATAATGTAATTATATCATTAAATGATCATATACATAAGTGAAAAGGATTATTTTCTTGTATAATTGTTTTATTAATTAAGAGGTCAAGTAAATAAGCAAAATCTATAGAACGAAAAAAAAAAGAAGTTTCATGGAGAAAATTCAAAAACTACTTGTTTAAAAAAAGTGAAAATATGAGTATCACATTATAGGACTAAGGAATTGTGTAAGAAAAAAGAGATGAAAAAATATATTTTACAAATGCTATTAATTAGTATTTGGATGTTTTCTAGGGTAATAAATGCAAATTTAATTTCAAAAAATGTTTACTTTTATACATTAAAAAAAAGAAAAGCTAACTGTTAAGTATTGCTGGGTTTGGGAGGGAAAATGGTAAAATTAGGAGGGATTTTAATGGCTTGTGTTTTAGTAGTATAGAAAGATACTCTTTTAAGGAAGAATAGATATGAATTAATGAAATTACCTTAATTGTATTTATAGTGATATGAATAGATTAAGCGAGCATAAGTATTGCTTCATCTATTTCAAAATGCATGTTACTTTTTTTTTTTTTTTACATTTTTCAATACACTTGTTTAAACATATATATACATGTCTTTCACTTTGTTTTATAAAAAAAATGTTTAAATTGGAATTTTAAAAAACTATGCATCTATTGAATTTAATAAGGTCGGTCCTAAAAAGTTAAGGCCAAAAGTGTGCCCGCCTATGTCCCAATTGCCCAAGTATGTTGGGGGCAATGTTCTTGAATTTTTTTCATAGATTATAATTAAAATAAAATTAGCATAGACTTGTACAATTGTGTTGAGCATGTGATCGACTTGGAGATTGAAAAGATAAGATAATAAAACCAACGCACTTTACAAGAAAAAAAAAAGGGATACTGATATTGGCACTAAAAAATTACTTCATTTCACATTTCACTTTCTGAATATGTTCTCAACTAAAAAATTGAAAAAAGTAAAGTATGGGATATAATTTTGATGTGCCTATATCACTATCCAAATAAATATTTATACTCTGTCTTATGCTTTAGGGATCAAAGCATTAGAATCATCTTTTCATGGGAAAGTGCGCGGATGGTGTGTTTCCATCTTCTCCATTTATTTTTTTGCAACTAAACTTCTTCACCCTCAAAATTTTAAGTTTACAAGACTTCTAATAATATAATATAGTATACAATGAGTCATAAAATTGTAGTGCCCCTCCCTTCCCACTCTTCTCACTTTGCTTCATGACTAGCGGTATGACTCCCTTTGCAATTTCCTTCATATCCTTTGAAGTATTTGGAACCTCATAACAGGTTAGTTTTTCGTAACTCCCAATTCTCTGCAATTAGTGTATTCATTCAGGCTTTGTCCTATTTTCAAGAATGGAAGACCCGCCTCTTCATAGATAAGTTGAATACATGATTTATGACTCTGAATTACATGCTTCCCCTTCTTCGGTTTCCTCTTTTGTCTCTTGGTCCCCCCCCCCCAATCCCCAGGTACTATTAAGCTTAATTTTGATGGTTCGTCAAACAACAATACTGCTTCTGCGGGTGTGTGTTGACATATTCCTCTTTATGTTTTGATGATGACATAAACCACAAACTTAATCACTAATAAATGTCTTTTAGATCTTAGAGAATTTTAGGTGTTAAAAGATGAATAAGCTTTGGAGATTCAACCATGAAGATTCAAGCAAACAAAGAAGGAAGATGGTGATTCAAGAGAAGATTATAAAGAGTCAAACGAACCATTATCAAGTTCCAACAAAGAAAAGAGAACAAGTTCCTAAAGGAGAATTCAGCAAGGAACCAGAGAATGACATCAAGGATTCCAACGAATCACTTGTTGAAGAGAAGAAGAAGAGTCCAAGAAGATTACAAGTGTAATGTTTAGGATTCATGTAAGTAAGTAAATGCACTCAATCATACTGGAACTGAGTCGTGTCTGTCAGTGGAACTTTGTGTCCAGTTCCTAGAGGAACTCACGCTAGTCTGGTTAGTTATTTTAGTCCATGTTTTTTGCTTAGTTGTAGCATCACTTCAACCACTTTCTTAATCAGTTTTAATCCAGTAAAACCTTCAGAGATTGGCTGAGTAATGGTCTCCTTAATTTCAGGTACTTGAACAAATTATTTTGAATTTGTCTTGGTCAATTCGGTTAGTTAGATTTGTTAAGTTTTTTCTGGTTTTATTTTAAAGTTTATTATTTTTATTTATTTTAATTAAAGTTTTTTTTTAAGATAAATAAAAATTGCTTTTTATTTAATAAATAAAAAAAACCGATCTTTTCTTTCTTTGAAAAAACCGTGTTTTTGTTTATTTATCTAATTTTAGTTTTAGAATTAAAATAATTTATTTGAGTTAAGATTATTTAATTTTATTTTTTTTTTAAAAAGAAAAGGCCGAAAAAAAGGAAAAAAAATAGCTTTTTATTGTCCAAGTTTTTGAGTCAAAGTAGTGTTATTAAGTTTAATTGTGTAGTCAGTAGGAGTAGTGCTAGGGTCCTATTATTTAGGAGTCAAAGTTAGTGGAAGTTAGTGGTGAAGTGTTTGTGCATGCATGGGAAAGTGACAGTTTACTACTTCCTCCTCAAGCTAAGTCTAACTTCTATCTACCACTATTATAAATATCACTGTCATTCAGACAAGTAAAATAACACACGCACAAGAGCATAAAAGAGAAGAAATTTTTCAAAAATTATACTAAGTGTGTGTCAAGTTCCATTGCAGTTCCAGTTCAGTTTTTGTGTGCATTTGCTTACTAGAGTATTTTCTTTGAGTTGTATTTGAGAAAAAGAAAAGAGAAGTGTGTGAGAACATAGAGAGAATAGGAAGAAAGAGACGTGAGAAAGAGAAAAGAAAAAGAAAGAGAGAAAGAGAATAGAATCGTAAGTTCCTACAGGAACTCACGAGGTCCAGAGAGAAGTTTAGGATTGTAATAGTTTACAAGGCCTATATATAAAAGTGGAGTTTTTCTTCCTTGGGCCAAGAAGTTTTTCTCATTGAAATTTGTCTCTTTACTTTTAGTATTATTTAAAGTTCCTTTCGGTTTTATTTCTGACGAAAATTTGTACTACAGTTCCACACAGCAATTCACCCCCCCTCTTGCAGTGTTCCTACAGGAATAACAGTGTGGTACTTCGGAACCATCTTGGTGACTGTATCGCAGCCCGTGCGTATTACTTAGACAATACTTCTCCCCTTGTGGTGGAAGCGACTGCTCTTCGGAATGGTCTTTTATTAGCTCGTCAGCTAAATTATATATTTTCTTTATTATACATATTTATAAACAACAGAATAAATGGACATGTTAGTTTCACAGTTTCTTACCACAACGAATGCATGTGGTTAACACTTAACACTAACACGAGTACTCACTGTATGAGAAATGATAAAGACACAACTAAAATTGATATGTGCACAACTCATTGTGAGAGTAGTCTTCATATGCTCCCCTCACAGTCTCACAAAAGTTGTACCCATATCAATTTTAGTTGTGTCAATATCAATTCCCTCACTGTATCCCTCCGTCCATTATTATTTGTTCCAAACTTTTTTTGGGTAAATTTTAAGGAAGGTTAGATTTTTTGTGTTCTAGTGTATTACATGGGTACTTTTGAAGGTATAAATATTTTTAATGTGGTAATAGGGAAATAAAAAATGTGATTGTTTCCATAAAAAAGTGATTGTAAATGTATAAATGTCTTTTTAAAAATGTGTCATATTACAAAAAAATAAACAAATAAATTTGGACTGACGAAAATAAAAAATGGAGCAAATAATAGTGAACAGATGAAGATGAAGTATATGACTGTAGTTTAAGATGTAAAGAGCCTATTTGTCTTATACGAAGTGTGTGTATTTAAACATTTCGAGATACTTCCAAGGTCTACCTTTTTCTCCATTTAAAGCGGCTGGGAGCCACCATGTGTCCATGTTCTCCATCAAAGAAATGAACAAAACAAAACATTCAATACATGTTAGTATGTGTTTTGGGGTGAAAATAAATTAAGAAGGGGGAAAAAATATAGATACCTCCTCTGTATTTTTTAATTGTTACACTTATTATTTTATCTCTCACATATATATTTCAAAAGTGTAATAACTAAAAAAAAAACGGAGAAAATATGTGCTTTCTCTCACATATATATTTCTCTCACATATATATTTCAAAAGTGTAATAACTAAAAAAAAACGGAGAAAATATGTGTTTTCAGGTGAAACTTATTAAGAGTTAGGATCTGTTTTTCATAACTTTTTTTTAAAATATATATGATTGAAATTTATTGGACCTGATTAATCCTAATTATAGAAATAATTGAACCTTAGTACACCTGATTGAATATGATCAAACCCTATTGAACTTAATTATTACACTTGTTTAGACATTATCTGAACTTAAGTCTTGTTTAATTCACGTTATTTCAACACATTATTACTTATTAAGAAAGGGGAAAATGGTATAGATATGTGTTTTAAGGGTGAAACTTATTCAGAGTTAGGATGTGTTTTTCTACAACTTTTATTAAATATGATTGAATTTTATTAGACCTGATTAGCCCTGATTATATATAGAAACAATTGAACCGTAATATACCTGATTGGACCTGATCAAACCTTATCGAACTTATTACACTTGCTTAGGCATTATTTAAATTAAACTTACGCGTTGTTTAATTCACATTATTTCAACATACACATTATTACTTTTTACAGCTTAGATAATTAATTTGATGCTAAGTTAGTTAAAGTTGTTAATACTGGTTAAATTATTACAACTCCAATTTTAATTTCAACTCCTTATTATATATCAATTGTAATTGTTCCGGGCCCACCCAGGTGGTCAAACCCGTATTAGTGGGCCCAAATCCTAGGCCCAGATCTGGTGGGGCGAGGTACATATCAGATATTCCATGGCGAATACAGAGTTGCCACGTCTCAATCATCTTGGTAAAGCTTTGACCATGTTTTCATGGGCCCGGCCCATACGCCAGCCTAACCGGCCCAGCAAGAACCCTAACCAGGGATCTAATGCCTATATAAGGATCAGTCCTACCATTCTACAGGTACGCAATTCATAGTCCACAAACTCACAAAATACTCTGAATCCTTATTTCCGATATCTGACTTAAGCATCGGAGGGGCGTTCCCGAGTTCCACCCCCCGGGTTAGCAATCTCTGACTGTTTTGCAGGTCACAGCATTAACCGAGGATCATCCAGAGTACACGTCATACACCAAAAGATCGTTGGCTATTCACGAGAAGTTCCAGAACAGGAACAGATTGGCGCCGTCTGTGGGGATCGTAACAAAAACATGGCAAACACCCAAGCGAAGACGACTCGATCTAATCAGCCAGAAGAAAATCCCCGTGAATCGCCTAACCGGAAAGAAGCACATGTCACTGACGATAATTCGTCCAATAGGGCGAGCAACCGTCGCCGCCGCGAAGAGCAGATGGTCTCACGTAAGGACTTCGAAGACATCGTGACAGCGATGAACACCAAGTTCCAACAGAGCCTACAGGAACTGAGAGATAGCATACCCGCTATGATTGGGCAGCAGAGGCCTCCGTCTCAGGCCGCAGGTCCATCTAGGGGCCCCAACCCTAGTCGGGAAACAGGGGCGCGTTCACAGAGAGGCTCTCAGCTTGGGGACGCTCGAGGAATCATCAATTCTAGACGCGATGACGCTCGAAATATCATCGAGTCGCGTCGGGCACGAACGGCCTCAAATGTCAGGGAGGTCACAAGGCAAGAGACTCGAGGCCAGCCAAGGAGATCACCAGAGAGGTCTCACCATACTACTGCTAGGAATCAAAGATCAGCTGCCATCCCAAACCTGGGGGAAGGCGTGCGTCGTTCCCCGGTGGCTGTCCCTAACCGGGATGACAACAGAAGACGCTCTCCAGTGGTCGAACCAGGGCCACCAGCAGGGGAAGTCGTCTTTCAAACTCCATTCAGCCAAAGGCTTCTGTACACCACTGACACAAGGAAAGTAAAAGCTCCCACCATCGAGCCCTTCTCTGGGGCGACTGATCCCGCCGAACATATGGCTGCCTACAAAGCCCAAATGGCAGTGTAGACAAGCTGTGAGGCAAGCTGATGTAGGTATTTCCCTACCACTCTCAAGGGCCTGGCCCTCACCTGGTTTACCGATCTCCCATCCGGATCGGTCGTTAGTTTTGCAGCATTGGAGGCAATGTTCCTTAGCCACTTCGTGGCTGGGAAGAAACAGCGTAAGACAAGCATTCATCTCATGGCTTGTCAGCAGGGGGAACATGAGCTCTTGGGAGATTATCTCAAGCGTTTCAACGCTGAGCTACTGCAAATACCTAATGTGGAAGACTCAGTAGCTTATGCTGCGTTCATGTCAGGACTAAAGAGGGGCAAATTCAAGTTCTCCTTGCTGGAAAACGAAGTGTCCTCATACACCGACGCGATGGATAGGGCTCGAAAGTACGTCCAGGCCTCAGATATCAATAACCCCGTCGAAAAGTCCAACAAAAAGAAAGACAATAAGAGGAAGGAGTCTCAACGAGGTGGTCCTAGCCGGACATCCGCTTCTAAGAAAGACACTCGGGATGGGGGAGAAGACCCCAGGTTCAATGTTAACAGGCGGGAGATATTCTTGGACATCAAAGGCCAAGAAATCCTTCCAAAGCCAACCCCTGTTCGCACATCGGTCAACAGAAGGAATCCCAAACTTTGGTGCGAATACCACCACGAGTGCGGACATACCACGAAAGACTGCAGGGAGTTGAAAAAGGCACTTGATAAGCTGGCGGATCAAGGCAAGCTCAACCCTTATTTGTCAAAGGAGAATGGGGCTAAGAAGTAGAAACGCAGTACCAGCAACGAGACTGATGGTCTGATCAATGTCATCGTTGGAGGATACTCAATAGAAGCACCATCAAACAAAGCACTGAAGAGGGATCTCAGGAACTCAACTTTTCAGATTGTTGAAGGAACCATCGAACCACCCCCATCAGGTCCGACGATGGTATTCAATACATCTCCTCTTCGACCTACCTGCTTCCCTCACAACGACCCCCTCGTGGTCGAGGTAAAAGTAGCAAACTCTAGGGTCAAGAGGGTACTCGTGGACAGTGGGAGTTCAGCTGATGTGATGACCTTGGAATGCCTACTACAATTGAAGTACGGCGAAGCTGACCCCGTTGGAAAAACCTTTGTTTGGCTTTGGGGGTCGACCCGTCTTCCCCTTGGGGATCATTAAGCTTCCTGTTCGACTCGGAGAAAAGGGGGAAGGACGTAACTTACCGGTCACATTCATTGTCGTGGACATTAAACTCCCCTACAACATCATCCTGGGAAGACCTTTGTTGAACAAAATAAAGGCTGCCATCTCTACATACCAACTCTTATTGCAGTATGAGACAGATAAAGGGGAGGTTGGAAAGTTGTATGGTGATCAGAGAACCGCCAAGCAGTGCTACATCAATAGCATCAAAACAGCCTCACCATCGATTGGGGTAGGTGAAAAGAGAAAGGAGCCGGTCGAGTCTTCTGAGGTTGTGTTTCTAGCTGAGGATGCCAAACATTACGCTCGACCAAGACCCGTCGAGGGTCACGAAGAGGTCCTCATCGATGACAATCCTGAGCACACAGTCAAAATTGGCATTGACATGGATCCCACCCTCAGGGAGTCAATCACTCAGTTACTCAGAGAATTTCGAGATGTCTTTGCCTTCGATGTTTCGGAAATGCCAGGCATTCATCCTTCGGTTATGTGTCACGAGCTTGACATTCGTGAAGGATTCAAAGGCGTAAAGCAAAAGTTGCGAAGACAAAGTGAGGAAAGAAACAAGGCAGCTGCGGCTGAAGTAAAAAAGCTGCTAGAACATGGGTTTATCAAGGAATGCCAATACTCTGATTGGCTGGCCAATGTTGTTCTGGTCAAAAAGCCTAACGATACATGGATAATGTGTGTGTATTTTACTGATCTAAATAAAGCCTGCCCCAAAGACGACTATCCTCTCCCAAAGATAGATAGTTTGGTTGATTCCACTGCCGGGCATGCAATGTTCAGCTTCATGGATGCCAATGCTGGCTACCATCAGATACCAATGGCAGAAAAAGATCAGGCACATACTGCTTTCATCACCAACCAGGGGGTCTACTACTATCGAGTAATGCCTTTTGGACTCAAGAACGCTGGGGCTACCTATCAAAAGCTAGTGAACACAATCTTTGCCGAGTAGATTGGCTGCAATGTTGAGGTTTATGTTGATGACATGATAATCAAAAGCAAACAAGCAGGTGATCATCCCAAGGATATAAGGGAGACCTTATCAACACTGAGGAAGTTTAGTATGAAACTCAACCCCAAGAAGTGTGTTTTTGGGGTTAAGGAGGGCAAATGTCTTGGTTTCTTGGTCGATGAGAGGGGCATCGAGGGAAACCCTGATAAAATTCAAGCTGTCATCAACATGCAATCTCCAAGGACGGTTAAGGAGGTGCAACGACTAACAGGGTGCATGGCTGCATTGGCCGTTTCTTATCACGATCAGCAGACAAGAGCCTCGCCTTCTTTCAGGTGTTGAAGCGGGCCACATTCAAGTGGGACGAGGAGGCTGAGAAGGCATTCATACAGTTAAAGGAGTACCTTGCCGGTATCCCAAAGCTCGTTTCACCTTTACCGGGGGAGACATTGTATATCTACTTAGCCATATCTGAATATGCTTTAAGTGCAGTGCTAAAAGCTGAGAGAGATAAGCAGCAACGCCCGATTTACTTCATCAGTCATGCATTTCGAGGGCCAGAATCCAGACATACAGAGGCTGAGAAGATGATCTTTGCCTTAGTCATGGCCAGTCGAAAATTGAGGCCATATTTTCAAGCTCACCCAATTAAGGTCCTAACCGGGCAACCAATAAGGAAGATCATCGAGGGAAAGAATCATTTAAACCGCATAACTGAATGGGCAAACCAACTGTCTGACTTTGGGTTAGAGTATGAACCCCGTCGAGCCATTAAAGCTGAAGCATTGGCTGACTTTATAGTGGAATGCACCAACAGACCAAACTCTTCTAATCCAGATAGTTCCAAGGTCTGGGAGTTGTCTACTGATGGATCTTCTACTCAGAGTGGAGGAGGAGCAGGAATATTGATCAAGACTGATAATGGGGATCGACTGGAATATGCCATTAAGTTCAGCTTTGTGGCATTAAACAACGAGGCAGAGTACGAGGCTCTGATCTTAGGGATTCAAATGTGCCTCACTGCTGGGGCAAGGCATGTTACAGCCCAGGCTGACTCACAGTTGGTCGTAGGACAATTCAAAGGGGAATTTGAGGCAAAGGAAGATAGCATGAAGATGTACCTCCAGAAACTGAGGACCCTCACAAGGAGATTGGAGTCTTTTGACATTCAACATGTCCCTCGATCTGGGAATCAACAGGCTGATGCTCTATCGAGGTTGGCAAGCTCTGCAGAAGGAGAGGAGCCACGAGTCATTCAGTGGCAGGTCTTGAAAGAACCAAGTATCAACGAATCTGAAGTCAACACTCTAGCTCGAGGTGAAACATGGAAAGATGCTATCATCCACTATCTGAAACATGGGGCTCTGCCCATGGATGACAAGGAAGCTGAAGAAATCAAAAGGAAGTCCAAATGGTTCACGTTGCATGATGGAGAGCTTTACAAGCTGTCTTACACACATCCCCTCCTGAAATGTGTGACCCCTGAAGAAGGAGACTATATTCTGAAGGAAATTCATGAGGGATGTTGTAGCAATCATCAAGGGGCAAGAACGATCGCGGGCAAGGCCCTTCGAGCTGGGTATTATTGGCCTACACTCAAGGAGGACGCCATCGAGCTTGTAAAGAAGTGTGTGCAATGCCAAACTCATGCTGCCATCCCTAGGCAGCCTTCTAGTACTCTAATAGCAGTTCAGGCAGTCCTACCCTTTGATAGGTGGGGAATGGACCTACTTGGGCCCTTTCCCCCAGCTGTGGGGCAGAAGAAATTTCTTATTGTTGGGATCGACTACTTCACCAAATGGGTCGAGGCTAAACCCCTATCGAGGATCTCTGATAAGCAGATACAAGAGTTCATTTGGAAGAATATCATCACCAGATTTGGCATTCCAAGAATTTTAATTTCAGATAATGGCAGGCAATTTGAGAGTGGCCCTACCAAGGCATATTGTGCTCAGTTTGACATACAAACAAGGTTCACATCTGTGGCAAGGCCTCAATCAAATGGACAAGCTGAAGCAGCCAACAAGGTCATACTTCAAGGCATAAAGAAGAAGATAGAAGCAGTCAAGGGATCCTGGGTAGATGAGCTTCCAGGAATCTTATGGTCAACTAGAACCACGGTCAAGGAGGCAACTGGCCATACTCCATTCTCTCTTGTTTATGGAAGTGAAGCTATATTACTTGTCGAGGTAGGAATACCCTCGCCAAGAATCACCTTCTATGACTACAATCAGAACGAGGAAGAAAAAGCTGTCAACCTAGACCTATTGCCAGAAACAAGGGGAAATGCATTGCTCAAATCCATTGCCTACAAGCAAAAGATGACAAAGTACTTCAATCGCAAAGTGTCACCTCGAACGATAACAATTGGAGACTGGGTACTGAGGGAGGTCGAGGCTACTGGAAAGACTGCTCTTCGAGGTAAACTGGGTCCCAACTAGGAAGGACCCTATCGAGTCAAAGAGATGGTGAGGCCAGGAACTTACAGACTTGTCAATCAAGAAGGAAAGCCCTTGCCTCGACCATGGCATGTTGATCATCTGAAGAAGTTTTATGCTTAGTTTTCATCCCCACTGGGTTAGTTAGGTTTTAATAAAGCCCCTAACAGAGCATTGTTTTATTTTGAACTTTTAAGTTTTTACCAGCCCTTGCCGGGTTCTATTTATTAAGTTTGGATATTTTTGTGAATAAAGCCCTAACAGGGTCCAATTTTTTTCACTTACTTTTAAAGCCCTAACAGGGTCGAGTTTAGTGTTTATTATCATTCTTTGCAATATGAGATAAGTGCCCTAACAGGGTCGAGTTTTGCTAACTTCTAAAAACCCTAGCAGGGTCGAGTTCAAAGTTGATTGCTTGTCCTTTACATAATAACATAAAGCCCTTACCAGGCCAAGTTTTTTTTCATTATTTCTTCTTTTGCTTATAGACACGAGCATATATGATTGAGCAATAAAATAAATGAAAGTAGTAAATGAAAGCAATAAATGAGGCAAAGATAGTCAAAAAAGGTTGTTTCTCATTAATATTATAGAGATTGTTACAACCTAGCTATGCTAAGTACAAAAACCTAATCTATACAAATGTTAAGCTCATCTAAGAGCTGATCAGGATCCCCCTGCTGTTGTTGTTGGCTGCCTTGCCCTCCACTCTTGCCAACCACCCCATCAAGGTCACCTCCCTCACTCGAGCTCGAAGAGAGGAGGTTGGTATCTTGTTCAACCTGGAGAGGGGCAGCCTTTTCTTTGGGCTCTTTTTCCTCAGGAGCAACCTCTTTCCCCTGAGCCTCTTCCTCCAGTTCCAGTGCTTGGTATCTGGATTTAAAGGAAGCCCATTGCCCTGGGTACAGCTCCTCCATCACCTTCCTGGCCCTGCCAAGGGGTATCAGCAATGAGAATGCCAGCACCCTCAGTAGCATCATTCAGGCGAAGGCCTGCCTTATACCTCTCCCTAGCCTCTGAATCAAGCCACCTGTTGACGATGGCTTCCTCCTAGTTCTTCACCGCCTCGAAAGCTTAGTCTCTGGCCTTTTGAGCTTTTTTCAAGCTCTTCTTAGCCTTGGACAAGTCCTCGAGGGCCTTGTTTTTGGCGCGGTTCACTAAGTCGCGCTAGGAGATGACATTAGCCAGTTTTGCCTCCAGGTCAGTGATGGAGGTGTTGGCAGTGGCAAGGTCGGCTCTTGTAGTTTCCAGCTGACCTTCCAAAGAGGTCACAGTCTTCTTGGTGGCGGCATGGTCCACCTTCTCCTGGGCCAAGTCAGCCTTGACCTTTTCAGCATCAGCAAGGGACAAGCCCTTACCTTTGTTGGTCAGCATGTACTTGGATGCAGCATGCATCCGGATAGACATCTGCACAAACAAAGAAAGTTAGTAATAAAGAGATACAAAAGGGAAGAATTTGAACAAGTGCATAGGTACTCACATCCAGCTAGGCGTTGTGGAGCTCATTGAAGACCTCCTCCCCATCGCATCCCATGATGTACTCTTCATCAGAGGGTGAGTACATGACCCTAAAAGATCCATGGAGGCGACGGTTGCGCTCCTTCTGGGTCAGCGCTTTGAAGTGTCTATCGCTGCCAGCTGGAACCTCATTCGAAGAGGAAGGCCTAATGATCGCTGCATCCTTCTGGAAAATGCCCTCTTCAGGCAATGATGGCTGATCCCCCTCAACCACCCTTTGTTTCTTCTTTTTATCCTTTTTCTCTTCACCAAAAGGATTGGTTTCCCTGGTCCTCTTGATTCGAGGCACCCCGCTGGTCGAGGTTTTCTTTTTGTGCTTGGGGTCTTATCGAGGCAATAAAAAGGTTAGCATCATCGAGTCAAAGGAAGGGGGCAACATAAGTATCATCAAGGTTAATAATTACCTCAGGAGGATTGGGAATTGATTCTTCCTTTGCCACGATCTTGCCTTTTACAGCAAGAGCTTTTATGGCAGCTGCAGTCATGAGGGAGGCTATTTTGGGATCTAGTTTGTCTCGTGCTACCCCTGCAATAAAAAGAGCAAATAAGTTAGAATATCAGGAAGAATCAAAGATGAGGTTAGTGCTTAACAGATAAGAGCCCCTACTGTAATACCCCGAAAATTCGGGATATTTTAAATTTTTCATAATTAATTAAATATATAATTAATTAACTATTTAATTGATTATTATTTAATTAATTATTAATTATATGTGTAGCAATATAATTATTTTACCCTGGCCCGAACTTTAATTCTATCTTGCCAAAACCCAGGCCCAATTATTTCCCTTAGTCCATGTTCCACGACCCCTTTTATATTTTTCTCTAAATTTATTTCTTTTATTTTAATCCATATTATTATTAGCCCTTATCTATTTTTGACTAAGCCTAAAACCCTAATCTTTGTTTACCTATTCTTCTTGCTAGATTTTAGGAGGTCAAGACCCCTCTTCTTTCATCATAACCCACGGCCCCTCACCCTTGTTATTGTCCTTGAATTAATTTATTTATTTTAACCAATATTAATTTATGTTACATCTATTTTGACTTTTTCCCTAAAAGCCCTATTTTTATTCCAACCTCTCCTATTCTTACTACTAAATTATAGAAAACCAAAACTCCCTATTTTGTTTCCCCATATACCGGCCCCCTCTTGAGTTTTCCTTCAATTGGTTATTTAATTTAATTCCTCCAATATTACAGATTATATCTATTTTGACCTATTCCTAAAAACTCTATTTTTATCCTAAGTTCACCTATCTCTCCTACTAGATTTTAGGAATTGAAAATCTTTCTTTTTCCTTTATAATACACGGCTAAACCAAAAGAAACAACAACCTAAAATTGTTCAATTATTTTTCCTTCAAAGATCAATCAATAAATAGTTCCTAATCCTTTCTTATTGCTTCAACCCTCAAAGATTGATCAAGAATCCTAAAAGAACTTCAAGAACCGTGAACCCTTTGAACGAACCCCTCCCTACTTTCAAAGGTAATTAGATTTGCTTTACTTAATCAATAGGATGGATTAGCAATATAATTGTTAGAATAGGTTTGATCTTGCTTAGAATTGTTTAGAATCATGCTAGGTGGACTTGAATTATTTAGTGTTGAGTTACTTTGATGGCCGAATACCTTAGGGCTATTTTATAAAGTTTTGACAAGTTTAATTCATGTTCTTGCCATGTTTTATAATTATTTTATGATTCTTGCTTGATTAAATTGATGAAACTAATTATTGATTGTATGAATATGTATGCCGTGTGATATGCTTGATGTTCGAATAGTTCTTGATGGAAAAATATGATTTTTATGTTACAATCTTGAACATTAATGAATTTTTAATAATAATCTTGAGTGTAATCTTTGATTTGATCATGATATAATGATTTCTTGAATTTAATCTTGAACTTGTTTGAACTTAAGGAAAGCCGTGTACTTGGGAGTGATTAAAGGATTGATTTGTTCTTGATTTGGGTCCATGTTTAATGATTTAATGTTTAAAGTATAATTTCATGATTTATTATAAGTTTATATGATTGAATTACGGTAATTGTGTTTAATTAATTTAAAGTATGAATCTTGATATTTATCTATGAAGGTGTCGTGTGGTACAAAGAAGGAAAAGGAGGGTTTTTATCTTGTTTTATGTAATATTAATTGATATTTGTTAGGTTGCAATTTTAATTGATTGTTTAATTGAATTATTGAATTGTTTTTGTGATTATGTAAGGAGTTGATTTAGTTATTTATTTAAGAAGTAATTGTCGAGTGGCATGGTATTTGGAATAGAGTTTTGAGTCAAGTTAAGATGAGCTAGAATTGAATAGAAGTTAAGTTGAGTCAATAAGGAATTGAAATGTGAAATGGAACCAAGAACAGAACATAACAGAATTGAATTGAAAAGATGATTAACTATGAAGTGACCGCCTATCTAGTGGCACAAGTGCCATGAACATAGGTATAGTCGAAGCCACTGTCCTATCTTCGGATTCGGGACAGTTCTTGATCCCAGTATTTGGGGAGTAGATCTTCGTGGTTGACCCGGCATGAGCAAGGAAAGTTGGGGGGAGTAGATCTGCGTGGTTGACCCCTTACGAGCATATGACTGGTCACGGATTAACACCTGAACTGAATAGAATAGAAGAGTCACTAGAAGTGTCAAGTGGTCTAGAACGGAATGAGTTGGTATAGAAGGTTTTGGTTTATTATGTTATGATTATTTTCCGCTGCGTACTTGATTGATGATGTTTATGTATGATTGCATGATGATATGTTATTTGCTTGATTGATCTATTCTAATGATTATGTTTCTAATTGTGTTCTACTGATTAAGTAGAACAATCTAATTACTCACCACTGACTGTGGACCCCAAAATCCTTTTCCAGGTACAGGTGGTGACTGAATTGGGCTACGCATGGGCTGGGATTGTGAGCTTGCCAGCTTAGTAGTTGACCCTGATGTCTAGTTTTAGCCCGTGTTCCATTATTTTTAGTGGACTATTCTTTATTTTGTAATAATAAGGGACTTTGGATTATTAACTATTTTGAATTATTTAATGGTTTTAATGAATAATATGATTAAGTTTAGAGTTTCCGCTGCAGTTTATGAATTTGATCTTAAAGGTTTTTAGAAGTTAAAGATTTGTAATGTCGTTTTCCTCCAAAAACAACGCTGCTAAATTACGGGTCGTTACACCTACCCTCAGGATATGCTGGGTTTAGCCCCATAGCAGACAAGAAAAAGTCTTGCTTTAAGTCGTCTGTGCTGGGAAGCCAGTTAAAGGGGACCATCACTGTCTTTCCCTTTTCCTCTTTCGCTTCGAGCTCGCAGTAGATGGCCACCACTGCTTCCTCAGCAGACATCTTGGGCACTTGGCGGTTGAGGTTGAAGTTTGGTTCATCTTCAACCACGCTAGGGATTTTCCACCCCTCGCTATTGAAAACAAAGAAGAATTCGTGCCTAAATCCTTCCTGGTTGGTGGGCACATTATTTACAAACCTATAGCCCTTTCTAACCTGAAAGCTATACCAACCCTTCCCATGATCGACACTACGGCTTTCTACTAACTTAGCCAAATTACGCCATAGGCGAAGAGTTGGGGTAATCCTAAGCATTGTACATATGCCAATAAACGAATTGATTGAAGCCCAAGAGTTAGGCACTAATGAAGCTAGGGATAAGTTATATTCACAAAGAAGCTGTACAACAAAATTGTGTAATGGAAATCTAAGCTCCCTGACCATGACAAGTTTATATACAGCTACACATCTGTCAGGGGGGGGGGGAACGGATGGTATGAAGGTTAATGGGTCTAACTACTACATATGGCTCTGCAAATTGGAATTGGGCAGCAAAGGAACGAATGTCTCGCTTGAGACGATGGTTGAAAGTTGGGGCTAGAAAGAAATATTTAATTAGGACCCTTCTCAGGGGGAATTTTTGGGTACACGATGTTCTCTGTCTCCTCTTGACCAGAGGTGGATGGACCATCGAGGTTCATGTTTAGTATACCTACAAGTTTTTCATATGTGGAATGATAAATGTTAGGATGTGCTACAGATGGCTCCCAGGGATAGGGGGTTTCTACCTCTTCTCCCCCAGACACTGACCCATCCGAGTCATAAAGTAGAGGGATGGCCTCAGGGATGTTTTGGGATTCAATCCCTTCATCACCCTCGACCCGAAGGACCCCAGTGCACTCTAGGGGAAGAAGGGGTGGAGTACTTGACATGTCCAATACCTAAGTTATTGAAAATAAACTAAGGAAAATAAAGGTACTCGATAGGACAAGGACTCACTTATTCAAATAAATACAAAGAAGGGGAAGACGGTTACCTTGACAAAGAGACTACTCCGAGGTTGCCTAGACACAAGCTGAGAGAAGACCTTCGAGGAGATTAGAGAACTCTAGAGAGAGAAAATTTGAAGAGTGAGAGAATGGTATTGAGGAAATGATTAAGGGATTGAATATATAAGGGGTAAAGAATGTGAAACGATTTTTACCTCATTATGGTAAAAATCAGATAAAACGACATCAAATTATGAGTTTAGAAAGTGAACAGTGTTCACTAATTCGTTGACTTTTAGTCAAACCTTCCACGTCATCAAGTGACAAAAAGCCCTATTCAACATAGGCATCCATTGAGGAGAATGGAATGGCTGGACAGGCACACAGAGTCACTGGGGCTCATTAGCCCCATGGCTCTGGAAAGAGCTCCTTAGGCCAATGATTAAGCCCTGCTTAAGGTAGGCACCCATCAAAGAAGATGGGGGGGGGGGTTGGATAGGTATCACACTTATCTTGGGGCTCATTAGCCCCTAAGGATCAGTTGATCACCTTAGGCCAAAGTCCCACTCAATGTGGGCACCCATCGAGGCTGATGGGTAGCTAGGATATCTTTCCCTAACACTCGAGGTTCAGGGAGACCCTCGAGGTCATCAAGGCCTTTTCACCTTCTACCTCTATCATAGTCGAGGTAATGGACACCCTCGAGGTCATTAGGGAAAGTGGTCTGACACTTAGTCTCTGGGGCTCATTAGCCCTTTGGCTTTGGGAAAAGATCCTAAGACTTACAACAAGCCCTACTCAAGATAGGCACCCATCAAGGGAGATGGGAGGCTGGATAGGTGTCAACCATGTCTTGGGGCTCATTAGCCCCTAAAGGGATAGTTGGCCACCTTAGGCCAAAGCCCCTCTCAATATGGGCACAACAAAGGTGTATTAACAAACAAAACATCTCTTGGACTGCACTATCACACTCGAGGTAATAGGAGGACCCTCGAGGTTACCAGGGTAAACCTTACTTTGCACCTCTATCACGGTCGAGGTAGGTAAGACCCTCTAGGTCATTAGGAAGGTTGTCCCAGAGCATGTCGTTTCTAACCCTTGAGGAAAAAGGGGCAACCCATCGAGGTAAAAATCAGGGTAAAAAGGAAGACCCTCGAGGTGGAGAAGGGGTCTAGAAAACATCAACACTTAGAAAAATTATAAGGGTTTCAAGGAGTGAAGATCAGGGGAAGGGGCCCTTCACTCAGTCAAGGTAATTACCTACAAGTCACCACCATCGCGACACGTTGATCACGTGGGACACCCTCGAGGTAGAGAAGGAGGAGGACCTAGCTAGAGATATGGGTCGAAGTCACCTCGATACACGAACAAAAGAGAAAGCCTTGCAGGCGTTACTACCTCGATTGAGGGTCCTTCCTCACACGATCGAGGTTCCCTCGATCGAGGAGACCATCCCCCTTGGGAATACACCCTCGAGGTTATGTGGGAGAAGGAGGCCTTACAAGCCTATGGATCAAGATCACCCCAATCAACATCTTTTCCTCACGATCGAGGTTCCCTCGATCGAGGTTTGCCTCGATCAAGGCAGGCATCTTCAAGTCATCCTCAACGAACCACACATCATGTCCTTCTTTGCATTCTAGAAGACCCTCGAGGCAAATATGGGGAATTAAGGCTAGGGCCACCTCGATCGAGGGACTCTTCCCTCACGATCGAGGCCCCCTCCTGAGAAACCCCATCGAGGCTTTTCTGGGCCTCCATGGGGCTTAGGTTACCTCGATCGAGGTTCCACACGATCGAGGTTACCTCGATCGAGGCCTCCCCCTCATTGGAGACCCCATCGAGGCTTTTCTGGGCCTCCATGGGGCTTAGGTTACCTCGATCGAGGTTCCACACGATCGAGGTTGCCTCGATCGAGGCCTCCCCTTATTGGAGACCCCATCGAGGCTTTTCTGGGCCTCCATGGGGCTTAGGTTACCTCGATCGAGGTTTCACACGATCGAGGTTACCTCGATCGAGGCCTCCCCCTTAGTGGAGACCCCATCCAAGCTTTTTTCCACATTTTCCCTGGGGCTTGGGTGATTGAGGATGCCTCGATCGAGGTTCCACACGATCGAGGTTGCCTCGATCGAGGTCTCCCCCTCACGGTCGAGGTAACCTCGATCGAGGTGCCTTCTTTGGGGCATCCTCGTGATCATAAGAGGTCTGAAGATTTGTTTTTTCCGGAGTATTCCGCTCGGTCTCCAACGTCCATGGATTCCCGTTCCACGCCGAGCGTGGGGCTAATTGTTCCGGGCCCACCCAGGTGGTCAAACCCGTATTAGTGGGCCCAAATCCTAGGCCCAGTTCTGGTGGGGCTAGGTACATATCAGATATTCTATGGCGAATACAGAGTTGCCACGTGTCAATCATCTTGGTAAAGTTTTGACCAGGTTTCCATGGGCCCGGCCCATACACCAGCCTAACCGGCCCAGCAAGAACCCTAACCAGGGATCTAATGCCTATATAAGGATCAATCCTACCATTCTATAGGTACGCAATTCATAGTCCACAAACTCACAAGATACTCTGAATCCTTATTTCCGATATCTGACTTAAGCATCGGAGAGGCGTTCCCGGGTTCCACCCCCCGGGTTAGCAATTTCTGACTGTTTTGCAGGTCACAACATTAACCGAGGATCATCCAGAGTACACGTCATACACCAAAAGATCGTTGACTATTCACGAGAAGTTCCAGAACAGGAACAGTAATAATGATATACACCTTATTATTACTTATTTCAATCATTGTTGTATTAGTTTAACCGAGTATCATTCTCAATACATTTCTCTCTATAATAACACTTGCACACTTCAATAACATGAATTCTTTCATTCCTTTCTCTGAATTTTGATCACTTTGATCCTATTTCACATAGTTCAAGCATAATGAATTTAGCTTGGTTTATCCAGTAATCGAACTTGTTAGTGCATTAAATAGGAAAAGTGATCCTTAAAAAAAGTACGAAATTTATACTAGTGATCTGATCGTATGCTGTACTCTTTTGGACTAAATTGCTGAAATTAAGTGCAGGTAGTGTTTGGATATGTGGAATTCATTTTATATGGATGAATTCAATTTCTGAATTGAAATGTTACAATTCAAATGACAATTATTTGTTTGGGTTGTTTTTAGAATTTGAAATAACATGGTTTTGTTAAGTACTCCCTCCGTAACATATTAATGGTAACAAGTCATTTTGCACGCACTTTAAGGTAATGATTTAAGGGTGTAGATAAACAAATTAATCAAAATGGTTTTAATACAAGTAATTTGAGATCATAAGTTACTAATCTTAAAGTTATTTTTGATCAATTTGTTCGTTTGCACCCTTAAATCGCTTTCTTAAAATGTGTGCAAAATGACTTGTTGTCATTAATATGTTACAGAGAGAGTATTTGAAATACACAAAATTTGCTTGTTAAGCATTTGGGTTGGGAATTGGATCAAATCCAATTCCAATTTTTCTAATTTGTCAAACATGTAATTTGGCCAAAATCTATCATTTCAAATGAAATACTTGCATTGTATCCAAACATAGCATAGTTTATTTCAGTTGAGTTCAGACACATTCAGTTAAGTTTATTTTATTTTAGTGCAGTTTAGTTCAATTCAGTTTACTTCATACTAGGTCTAACATGCATAATAGTAAGTACACACTTATTATAGTAGATTAAATTGAATAACAAAAACAAGTTCGAATAAGAAAAATAAGTAACCAACAATCAAATCTATAAGTTCAAAAAATGACTAATAATCAATGATAAAGTTTGATAAGGTTTAATATATAAGACTTAATATTTTGAGAAAGTATTGGGTCAGACCGTCTGTGTAACACCCCGTCCTTAAAAACAGAGGATACAAGCGGAAGATAGGGCACCGGACGGGAATGCCACTTAAGTTCTAAGAAACATAACCCAAAAGAAATTAATAAAGTTCGATTAAAGAAAGTCCAATACCATTACAAGTCCAAAGTACGAGGTATAAACACCTATACATAAGTCTAGAAATCAAAACTACTTAAACAGAAATCATAAAGTAAGGAATTCTGGCCATGCCATACAAACTGGGATGTCTAAACTAATGGAAAGGATCCCTAATACCAATCCTCACACACACACACCGCCCAAACTTTTACAATCCTGCGGTCAATCAGCATCTGAAAAATGAATACAACTCCACTGTTAGTGGCGAATAACTAACAGTTCTCCCCAACATAGAAAACACAAGTTCAGAATCATAGATCAGGGAGTCAAATCAGTATCCATAAATAACAAGAGGCATTCATGTCATTCAATACAAACAACCACCACTTACCATAACCTCGTCCATAACCCACCTGCAGAACCAATTAGTACAATACAACATTACAATAAACATATGCTTCATCCAAAAGATAAGAACTCCAATGACATCTCAATAAAACTATTATAACACAAAAGAACCCAAATTCACAGATAAGTGTTATGAACACAATTAAATCCCAACTCCCCAAATCAATACACATACTGAAGACAGAATGACCACTAGTGGTATCCCGCAGTACCACTCCTAAAGTACGTTAGGTAGATGCCCAATGTAACGACCCGACTCGCTTAAATCGGCGCGGAAGAAACCGACGAGTCGAATTGTTATAAACTACAACTCAAATTGCTTAAGAATTAAAAACTAATTCCTCAATTATTATTACTAAACCATAAGAGTACAAATACCCACAAGTTTGTACATAACTAGTCCAAAGGTCAAACTAAAAATACTAAAATACGAGTAACTCTAACCACATGTCAGAGTCTAAAACAACGTATAAGAGTCCAACGATAACGTATAAAGTCTATGTAACTCCATCACTATCTAAAACAACAGAAAACAGTAAATACAACAGATAATAGAAATAGTAAACGTCGCTCGCCCAACCCAAAGCTAAGCAAGAGTATCGTCATCAGAAATACCTGAAAGAAAAACATACAACAGTCCACCATCAGTGGCGAGTAACATACCTGACTCACCCTAATGGGAATACACATGCACATAGCATAACTCAAATAAACAACATCATTAAACAAAGTACGAGAACAATTCCAAAACGTGAACTCGACTCAAACCAACCTAACCAACTATCTTTGGCGCAATCAATCATATTCTAGACCGGACTGTGCTCGTACGAACGCATCTTACGCATTCGAACTTTCTACTATGTTCGGATTTGAGAATCTTACTCCCAAACCCCATGAAACCAATCTTACTGGAAATCCATGTCCCGTGAAACCAATCTTACTGGAAATTCACAAAGATCACATAGTATGACTCCAACTATCCCAATACCGCGGATGGAATAGGGGCAACGTCTTAACCCAAATACAATGAATCTTACTCAAAGTATCAGGCATCTAAAAATGAAATCAAGCTAATCTTTAATTAAATCTTTAATCATTTTTTAATCATGTTATTATCTCAACCTAACTAAATTATATTCAAGAATTGCCTCAATGCCTTGATTCTTGAAAATAACTAGTTAAGACATCGAAGTTATACTCAAGATTGCCTCTATGCCTTGATCTTGAGTCTAACCAACCATAAACCATCATTCAATAATCATTCTTAAATCATATTAGACACAATCTTTAACTTTCTTTATCTTTTAAACCATTTTCTTTAACTTTCAAGATTCAACCAAGAACTCATAAAGACTCATCAAGAACTCATAAAGAACTCAAAGAACTCATAAAGAACTCATAAAGAACTCAAAGAACTCATAAAGAACTCAAAGAACTCATAAAGAACTCATTCAAGATTCAAGATCTTCAATCAAGAACTCAATCAAGATTCAAGAACTTCAATCAAGAACTCATCCAACACCAACTAATCCACACGCATGAACTCAATGAATCACACGAAAATTACTCTTCAACTTATCCAAAATTCATCAAACTTTAACATAATTATCATGATCATAAAACAACATATGTTCAATCATAAAATCATCAAAACCATCATCAAAATATCATGAAAACCATATCAAAATCAGATTAGAAATAATACACTAAATCATGAATAAATTTCATCAAATAACCCATACATGCATTTAATTCATACTATAAACATAGTATACCAAATAGGTTGAGAAAACATGTTACCTTATTGAAGATATACACACAAATCAACACACAAATGCAACCCGAAACTCGACCCACACGATCACACAACACGGCCCAAAACACGGTGCGAACGGCTTGGCTTCGAACCACACGAACACGGTCACACCCACACGGCACCACTGCACGGCTGCTGCACCACGCACACACGGCCCACGAACACCACTGCCATGGACCCACTGCACAGCCACGGTCTTCACACACGGCCACACGAGCACCTCCCTTGCACGGCTATCAACACGAACCTACCCGAACACGATCAACCCAACCCGAACCAATGATCTTGAATAAAATGAATGTGTTTAGGATTGTGTTTGAATACTTAAAGATCAATAGAGTTTGAATCTTTAAGTTTGGGATACAAAAGATGGATGAACAATTGGGTGGGTTTAATAGCCAAAAATGGCGTGTAACAAGAGCAATTGGGAGAGAGTTTGTGTTGATTGAATTTTGATGGCAAGAGTGCTAAAAGGCAAATGGGCAAAAATGAATCTCATGGCTCACTAACTATTCCTATTTATAGAAATTAGTTAAGTGTGAAAGCAAGGCAAGTGGCAAAATCTTGCCATGCCAATAGAGGAGGGCCGGCCATCATGGCCATAATGGGCCTAAAATGGGCTCTCGTGATCAATTGGGCTAATTTGCGAAAACCGCATGATTAATTATGCACAAATCGATTTAGCCCAGAATATTAAATAATTAATTAGAAAGTTAAATAAATAAAATTCTAATTAATTAAATAATAAATAACATAAATAATAAAAACTGAAAATAAAATAATTCGAATTAAATCGAAATCATTCACATAGAACAAAATAAATAGTTCAACAATAAATTTGAACTAACACAGAATCACACAAAAATACGCATAATTATCGGCAAAAGTACCAATAAAATCTGGGTCATTACACCCAAAATATGGACTTACACTACCAACGATAAACACAGGCAATTGTAATTGTAGATGGAACGATCGTTAGTGGTATTGTAACGACCCTGATTTTATAGGTATTTCTGCCGGATGTTTGTGTGCATTTATGTGTTGCTATGTATGGTTCAAATGTATTTTTGAACTATTTATTTTATTTTATGTGAATAATTTGGATTTATTTCGAATTATTTTATTTTGATTAGTTATTGTTTGTTTTAATTATTATTTAATTAATTAGAATTTTTATTATTTAATTTTTCTAATTAATTAGTTAATATTTTTGGGCTAAATCGATTTAAGCATGATTAATCATGCAATTTTTGTAAATTAGCCCAATTAATCACGAGAGCCCATTTCGGCCCACTTTGCAAGGCCAAAACCGGCCCCCTCCTTGTACATGGCAAGATTTTGCCACTTGCCTCATGTTCACACCTTAACTAACTCTATATATAGTTGAGTTAGTGTAACGACCCGACTCGCTTAAACCGGCGCGGAAGAAACCGACGAGTCGAGTAGTTATAAACTATAACTCAAAACCTAAGAAATTAAAACTAATTCCTCGAAATATTATTAATAAACCACAAACGTACAAATACCCACAAGTTTGTACATACTAATCCCAAAAGTCAAACTAAAAATACTAAAAATACAAGTAACTCTAACCACACGTCAGAGTCTAAAACAACGTATGAAAGTCCATACAATAACGTATAAAGTCTATGCAATACGTCAATACTATCTATAAACAACTGTAATGGAAAATATGTAATAACCCGGAATTTTGGGCCAGAAAATTTCGCGGTTGTTAATGTTATTTATTAATTCTAAGTCCGATTGGGCCGTTAAATTGGACTGTTTGCATTTCTTTTAGTCCAATCTTTTCTTCAAATTGGGCCAAGGATCCAATTTGCTTTCTCTTTTCCCTCTTGGCCGGCCCTCTTGTTGTAATTGGGTCAATGTTGATTTTTGATTTAATTAATTAATTATTATAATTAAATTAATTTAATTAATTTAAATATTTTTAAAACCCATTCAAACTAGTTGTTCAACAACCTAACTAATTCCCCTTATGCTCCCCTAAGTCACGGCAGCCCCTAAGTTGATTAGGGTTTGTTTTGATTTTTCTTTTTCTATAAATAGGAACTAGTATCCTCTTTTGTTCCTATTTTGCTATTAATAAAAAAAAACCCTAGAATAAATATTGTTCTCCTTCCTTTTTCTTTCTCTCTAAAAGCCGTCCATTATTCACCATTATTGGTGAATTTTTCCTTGGAATTTTAATAGCGAATCCAGGTAACTTCGCTATTTCATTTAATTAAAAGGGTAGAAAAACACATAGTTAATTAGGAATTGTAACATGAAAATTGTAGGAAATTTAATGTTGTTTTTATATATATGTCGAGTAGCATTGTATGAATTTCTTGATTTATTTTCGTGATTCTTCTTGATTTCTATGTATGATTGTTGCTTGTTTTAATAATTAAAATTGCATAATTTAATTCATGATATCTAGGTATGGTTCGAATTATTGTAAAAATTTATGATTTATGTTCTTGATTTTAATTATGAGTTTCGAGTGATATACATATGATCTTGGTATGTTTCTTTAATATTTTAAGCATGAATCATGATTAAATTAATTAGTTTGATTAGATCTTGAATTAAAAATTTAATCTTGTTTTGCTTCCATATTGTCGAGTGATCCGAATTTTTAAAGGAGGATTATAAATGTTATATTTCTATGCTAATCTTGATCATACTAAATTAAATATGTGAATCTTTAATTTAATCTTTAATTATATCATGTTGTGTAGATTCATGAATGTGTAAAGTAAATCTTGATTTTGCCATGTATGTGTGCCGTGTGGTTGTGTTTGAACAAAAGTATGATTGATCTTGATTCTTGAATTTTAATCTTGTTAATGGATGTTAAGTATGATTTTTATGATAATTGTTTATTTATTTTAATTGATGGTGGTAGATTGAATTTATAAAATTAGTTGATTAATTTAGTTGAAATTTGTGGTTTTGTCGAGTGATAGAAAATTAGGGAAATAGAGTTTTGTCTTATTTTGGTAATTTTTAGTACCTATATTGATTAATTAAATTGGTTTAAGGATTTATTAATTATTGATAATAATTTAAGAATGCCGTGTATGTTGGTTGGAATTAGTCAATTTTGATTAAATTTGATTATTATTAATTTAGGACTAATTAATAATAAAAGTTACGGACAAAATAATTATCAGGGATAAGTTGTAAAGTGTAGGGATAAAAAGGATATTATTGTAATATTACCGATAGGACCGATTGATATTAGTAGTAATAATATAGAGCTTCGGGTATTATTATAATTAATATTAATAATATTAGTAGTAATATTAAGGTTAGTATCCGAAAGGATGGGTTATAAGTATATGATATATATTAAGGATAGTAAAATATAAGGTTTAAAGATGCATAAGATTACTAGGGATAAGAAAGGAAACAGAGTAATAGCTATACATGTTATGTTTCGGTCTCTGGCTAGGAAAGGCTTGGTATTTAAGGTGACCAATATACGTGCCGCACCTCCCTTTCCTGGGACTCCGAACATTACATTTCCTATTACGGTCACCTAGTATTTTCCCAATATATGATATGAATTAAATTAAATGAAGATATAAGATACAATATGGACGCCCACCTAATGACTCGAGTAGTTAGACTGGGTTAAGTCGAGGCCACTGCTCAATGGGACGAGCACACCTGATGACCCGAGTAGTCAGGCTGAGTTCCCCCGAGTAGTTCTGGGTCTTAGGATATGTAGTCGTCTGGTAGTGGTACACGAGCCGCTACTAGGAGTTATGGCCATAGCTTAGGCTTAGTGGTGAAACACGAGATCCGCTACGGGTTGAGTACACGAGCTCATCCCGGCATGTTCTAGGAAAGTTGTGGTGAAACACGAGATCCACAACGAGTTATAGTGACCGGTCCAACAAAGATGATATGATAAGATCATAAGATATGACTTGATATGATGAAATCATAAGATGATGTGATATGATGATTTCGTAAGATATGATATGATATGATAAGATATGATCATGATAAGTTACGATATATATAATAAGAAAGAATATGATAAGTATGAATATGAGGTATTAAGATATAATATATGATGGGTATAGTATAAGTTAAGATCTTGAGTTAAATTAAGATGTATAACGTAAGTATAAGTATTTGGGTATTCTAAGACTTCCGCTGTGTATAAATTTGTATTTTGTATGTATGTATGTACATGATTGACAGGTGTGTATTTGTACGTATTCTAACCGTATCTCTGCAGGTGTATTTATACGTATTTTTATACGTACCTTTATACGTATTTTTATACGTACTTTTATACGTATTTTTATACGTACTTTTATACGTATTTTTGTACATTTATATAAAGGCATGTATTAAGTTTCTGTATAGTTTTTATGTGAATTTCTATGCTATTATGTGTTTGGTGGTCCCTCGATTAAATGGGACAGCCTAGTTACTCGCCACTGACGGTGGACCCCCCCCCCTCAGTTTCAGGTGAAGACGCTGCTGAATAACGGGCTATCGTGGATGGGTTTGAGTGGCTGAGAAACTTGGTTAATCAGTTTAATTAGACGTTTTATGATTTATGACAATTATTTAGTTGAGTTTATGATCCCAGCATGTTGGGACAGTATTTTAAGATCTTATTTGTAATAATGATTATTGGAGTGTTTTGGATAGTTGGTAGATTATTTAATAAAAGTTAATTCATTTAATCATTTAATTTGATTTATTGTTATGATCCGATTGTCGATTTCCCTTTGTAAATCGACATGTCTCGAAAAGTCGGGTCATTACAAAATACATCAGGCAATAGAAACAATAAACGTCGCTCGCCCAACCCAAAGTTAAGCAAGAGTATCGTCATCAGAAATACCTGAAAAATATACAACAGTCCACCATCAGTGGCGAGTAACATAACTGACTCACCCTAATGGGAATACACATGTACATAGTACAAATCAAATAACCAATATCAAATCAATAGTCAAAGTACAAAATCAACGCAAACGTGAACTCGACTCGAATCATCCTAATCAACTATCTCTGGCGCAATCATTCATATTCTAGACCGGACTGTGCTCGTACGGACGCATCTTACGCATCCGAACTTTCTACTATGCTCGGATTTGAGAATCTTACTCCCAAACCCCATGAAACCAATCTTACTAGAAATCCATGTCCCGTGAAACCAATCTTACTGGAAATTCACCAAGATCACATAGTATGACTCCAACTATCCCAATACCGCGGATGGAATAGGGGCAACGTCTTAACCCGAATACAATGAATCTTACTCAAAGTATCAGGCGTCTAAAAATGAAGTCAAGCTAATTTTAATTAATTAACTCATTTAATCATCTTAATCATTTTATTCATTATTATTACCCCACATAACTAAATTAAGTTCAAGAATTGCCTCTAGCCTTGATTCTCGAAATTAACTAGTTAAATCATCGAAGTTATTCTCAAGAACTGCCTCTAGCCTTAATCTTGAGTCTAACCAATCATAAATCATCATTCTATAATCATTCTTTAATCGAATTAAACATATTCTTTAACTTTCTTTATTCTTTAAATCAATTTCTTTAACTTTCAAGATTCAATCAAGAACTCAAAGAACTCATCAAGAACTCATAAAGAACTCAAAGAACTCATTAAAGATTCATAAAGAACTCATTCAAGATTCAAGATCTTCAACCAAGAACTCAATCAAGATTCAAGATCTTCAACCAAGAACTCATCCAAACTCATACATAATCACACGCATGATCAATCATCAAACCATACGAAAATACTACTTCCAATAATCCAAAATTCATCAAACTTTAACCCAATCTTCATGATTTCGAAACAACATAAATTCGATCTTAAAATCATAAAAACCACCATTAAAACATCATGAAATCCATTTAAAAATCAGATTACAAACCATATACAAAATCATGAATAAACATCATCAAACAACCCAAACATGCATTTAATTCATACTATAAACATAATATACCAATTAAGTTGAGTTAGTATGTTACCTTATGGAAGATTACACACTAAAACAACACAAAAGTTGCTGCCCGGAACAAAGTATACACGGCCCAAGCAAACACGAACACGGCACCACCACCACGCACCACACGGCTGCCCAGCCACTGCACACACACGAACCCACGAGCCTGCTGCACTTGCACGGCCTGGCTGCTGCCCTTGCACGGCACCACGCACGGCCACTGCACCACTCGCACACACGGCTGCACCCACACACGGCCCTCTACACGAGCACGATCAAAACCCAACCCGAACCAACGATCTTGGATAAAATAATTGTGTTTGAATTGTGTTTAGGTTATTCAAAGATCAATAGGGTATGAATCTTTAAGTTTTGGGTTAAGAAAGATGATGAACACTTTGATGGGATCAAAGTGCCCAAAAATGGCTTGGAGTTAGAGCAAATGGGAGGGAGTTTTGGTGATTGAACTTTGATGGCAAGTGCATTAGATGGCAAATGAGCAAAAGTCTTAAGGCTCACTAATCCCTCCTATTTATAGAAGTTGGAGTAGTGTGAAAACAAAGCAAGTGGCAAGGCATGACATGCCTTGTAAAAACCGGCCAAGGGCCTTGAATGGGCTCCAAATGGGCTCTCGTGATCCATTGGGCTAATTAACATAATCTACATGACTAATCATGCAATAATCGATTTAGCCCAAAATATTAAATAATTAATTAGAAGAATTAAATAATAAAAATTCTAATTAATTAAATAATAATTAACATAAATAATAACAACTAAAAATAAATATTTCGAATTAAATCGAAATTATTCACATAAAATAAAATAAATAGTTCAAAAATAAATTTGAACTAACACAAACACACATAAATACACATAATTATCGGCAAAAATACCAATAAAATCCGGGTCATTACAGTTAGTAAGGCTTGGGGGTTCATTTTGCTAAATTGCCATCCTAACACTTTGATCATCACTTGCCATCAAAAGAAGCCAAACATTCTTCCTTTTGTTTGAACCCACACGCCATTTTTGATGATTGAACACCCATCCATTGTTCATCATCCAAACTCTTCCAAAACTTAAAGATTTAATTGCCATTGATCTTTTAGTAACTTTAAACTCAACAATCTCCATAGTTTTCAATCAAGATTCCTAGTTTGGGTTGATTTCGGGGGGTTGTTCGATATGGACCGTGTGTGTGTGTCGTGTGGATCGAGTGAAGCCGTGTGGTGGCTCGTGTTCGTGGCAAAGGCCGTGCCGTGGTGTTCGTGTGCCGTGGCCGTGCAGTAGGGCCGTGTGAAGACGGTGGTTCGTGGTGTGGTTCGTGCTAGGCAGCCGTGTTGGGCAGCCGTGGTTGTGCCGTGTTGCTCGTGTGGTGTTCGTGTGCAAGGACCGTGCCGTGCGTGGTTGTGCCGTGTTGCTTGGCCGTGTGTATTAGTTTTCCGGGCAGCAAGTTTGTGTGTTAATCTTCAACAAGGTAACGTACTTTCTCAACTTAATTGGCATACTATGTTCCATAGTATAGATTAAATGAACTAGATTAGTTTATATGAAGTTTGATCATGTTTTTATGTATGAATGTAAATCTGATTTTGGAATGGTTATATGATTATTTTATGTTTGAATATGATGAATTTATGATTGATTATGTTAGTGTTAAGTTGTTGATTATCATGTTCAAGTTTGGTGAATTTTGGATGATGATAAGTTGATGATTTCATATGTTGAATTGATGAGTTTATGCGTGTGATATGATGAAGATGGATGAGTTCTTGATTCTTGAATGAGTTCTTGGTTGAAGTTCTTGAATCTTGATTGAGTTCTTGATTGAAGATCTTGAATCTTGGATGAGTTCTTGATGAGTTTTTTAAGTTCTTTATGAGTTCTTGATTGAGTCTTTAAAGTTAAAGAAAGTTAAAGAAAGGATTAAAGAAAGTAATAAGATGATGTACGATGTTTTGTTTACATGTTATTTTCTTAAGTCAAAGCGTAAGATGCAACTTAAGAAGTAAGTAAGAATGTAAACTTCGGATTAAAGAGTTAAAGAATGTAAGATTAGCTTGATTTCGTAGCTAGACGCCTAAAACTTAGATTAAGATTCTATGTTTTTGGGTTAAGACGTTGCCCCTATCCTAACCGCGGTATTGGGATAGTGATTACCGCTATGTCGTCTTTGACATGGATTTCCAGTAAGATTGGTTTCATAGGGTTGGGAGTAAGATTCTCAATCCTGGCATAGTTGGAAAGTTCGATCGCGTAAGATGCGTTTGTACGTGCGTAGTCCGGTCTAGTTTGCGAATGACTGCGCCAAAGATAAGTTTGGTTAAGTTAGTTGAGTCAAGCATGTATTTGTATGATTTCGCATGATTTGATGTTATGATTTGGATATTTGGTTTATGCTATGTGCTTGTGTATTCCCGTTAGGGTGAGACAGTTATGTTACTCGCCACTGATGGTGGACTGTTGTTTACTTTTCAGGTAATTCTGATGATGAGGTTCTTGCTTAGTTATGGGTTGGGCGAGCGCCGATATAATTGTATAGTTGTATTTCTGTTGTTTTACGATTTCAGTTAGTTTGGACTATAGTAGTGATACTTGTATACTTTTGATACAACTCTAACATGTGTTTGGAGTTACGTTTATTAGTAGTGGTAGTTTGACTTTTGGATTAGTACTGTACAAACTTGTGGGTATTTGTACTTTTGGGTTATAGTAATAATATTTCGAGGTTGTTTTAATTTTTGAGTATTTTGATTTGTTAGTTCTGACTATTCGACTCGTCGGTTTCTTCCGCGCCGATTTAAGCGAGTCGGGTCGTCACAGGTATCCCGCAGTTTCACTTCCTAAGGTTTGTCAGGTAGATGCCCAAAATATGGACTTACACTACCAAAAATCAACACAAAGTTGATTGTGTCTAAGATTGGCCAGATCTCCCGGTGCCGGATGGACGCCCAAAATATGGTCTTACACCTCCCGAACTCCTAGACGACAACAATTAACCCAGGTAAATAAATATTGTTCTTGGATCCCGCAGCCCAAGAAACATAACTGATCTAACCATTGAATCTCGCAGCCCAATGGCTCCAACTAACAATTATAAATCACCTCCTAGACACATGTATGATAAAATACATCGTTCTTAATCTCTCATTCCAAACCACACTTTATTTACTAATAAAACCCAAAATTACAACTTCCATTATCCACCCACAACTAATAACATGTGCCCAATACTTAATCAAATTTAAATTCCAAAATAGTATTTTAATCATTTATACACTCAAAATAAGCAACAAGTAACTTAGACAACTCATCGTAAAATTATCAATTCCAACCAAACTTGTACCCAAACAATTCCTATTAATTAGTAACCATTTAACACATAATTAAGGGTCAAAATACATCAATTAAACACAATTTTAGAACATACAAAGTTGCTGTCCAGATTAATACAATAACAAAAGCAACCACCAAATCAAGCTCAAAAATAATTAAATTTATACAATTAATTCTATAATTCATCAAGGTCATAACCAAGCATAATTTAAGCCCAAAACAAGATTAAAAACATGCTAAACACTTTCCCAAACCATACGGCCAGCAGCTTGATTATTCCAGAAAATAATTACACTAGCATCGTTACAAATTACTAAATTAATTCAATAAATCTTAAATTCATCAATTCAACAACTAAGCATGATTTAACCTTAAAAATCATGAAATTAACCCATAAAACCAAAATATATTAAAGCTACAAATATAACATGATATCACTAAAAAAAAATCGGGCAGCATTCCGCCTAGAAATTGGACTAAAGCGAAATTCGCCAAACAATTCATAAAAAAAAAATTTCAACTAATTAATAAATAAATTAGTAACATAAATTATAATCCAATATTTCAAGCCTAAAAACATGAAAAATCAGAATATATATATCCTCACATATCACACGAGCATTCCACGAAATTGCACCAAAATCCTCAAAACAATTTTCGTAATTAATAAAATTATGCGTAAAGTTCCAAAGATATTAAATCATAAAATTTAACGTAAAAGTACACAAGAATAAATTATGAAATCTCCATATTTCACACGAAAAATCAGAAAGGTAAATTCACATAATTTCATGCTCTAATTCGAAATTCATACAACAATTTCACAAATTCACCCTAGTTTGGTTTAATCCATTTAAAAATGATTTTAACCCTAAAATATAATCCTAAACTATATGATTTTTAGGTTGGAAACAACGTTACTTACCTTGAAAAATGGATGAGAAAAATGCACTAGGTTTCACCGAAATTGCTTCAAAGATCACCAAGGAAAAACTCCCAAAACTATACTAGAACTTTGAGTGTATTTTTTGAGGCTGTGAGAGATGAAAAATTAGAAACAAATCAGCCTATAGGATGTTTATATTGCTGACCAAAGGGGAGGGGAAAGGTGAGGTGAAATAATGTAGTATTTATATTCCTACATGTCTAATTCTAGAATATTCTAACCTCCTCAAATGGAGGGCTCTAGAATTTATGTAACGACCCGGAATTTTGGGCCAGAAAATTTCGCGGTTATTAATGATATGTCTTAATTCTAAGTCCAAAAAGGCCCATTTAATTTTGGACTGTTTTACTTTTTAGCCCATTCTTTTTCATCAAATTGGGCCAAGGACCCAATTTGTTCTTTTATCTACCCTTGGCCGGTTTTTAGTCTCCTTTTTGGGCTATTGGGTATTTCTAGTTTAATTGGGTAATTATGCTAATTACCAATTAAGAAGGCTTAAGTATTTTTCAACCAAGCCCATGACTTGGCCCCTATACTTAGTCCACATGGCCAGCCCTCACTTTCCCTTATTTTAGGATTTGCAACACTTCATCTTGTTCTATAAATAGGACTCTTGTCCCTTGTGTTGCCATTATGCATTTAAGCACTTAAAACTCCAAACTCTAAAGATCATTTTTCTCTCCTATTATCCCCTCAAAAAGTCGAACCTTCATTGTTTTTCCTTGGATTAATTAAGCGAATCCAGGTAACTATGCTCTCCTCTTTAATCTATGGGTAGAAAAACACATAGTTAATTAGGAATCATATCATGAAAATTGTAGGAAATTTAATATTGTTTTACTTGGATATGTCGAGCATGAAGCATGAATTTCTTGATTGATTTTTATGTATTTTCTTGATTTTATGTATGATCTTGTATAATTTATTTACCAATCAAATCTTGTTATTTCTTGATGAATTTTTCATGTTATCTGGTTTACTGTTTGATTATTAACCATGATTTATTTCGTGGCAAAATTCGTCCGTTTATTATTTATAAAAATTTAATCTTTCAAACCGGTAAAACTGTCCAGAATAGGTTTACGAATTTATTAGTGCACTTAATCAATTCGGAATGCTACGAAATTTTATATGGAAGTCAGTGATAATGTTTTACAGCTTGTGTTAAATTTTCGTAATTTTTAAAGATCGTTTGATATGGCATAAAATTCTGAAACCGAATTCAGCCTAATCTGACTGGTTAGTTATAAAATCACTTAAAAATAGTAAAAGATGTTATTTTTAGACGAAATTTATGCACGTAAATCCTTGAACCCATATTTAGCTCCCATAAAAATTTCCAGATTTTTAGAGATCTTTAGATGGTCGTTGTTAATTTAATTATTTAAAAATCAGATTGTATAAATTAGGGGTCAATTGAATTATTAAAATGTGCTATTATTCATTCTTGAATTTTCGAGTGACCTAAGTATTAAAAGGGAACTAAAAATATGATTTTTATGATGAATCTTGATAGTATTGAATTATATTGATAAATCTTGAATTAAAAATTAAATCTTGTTATTATCTTCTAATTGTCAAGTGTATAGAAATTAAAAGAAGAGTTTAAAATATTATTTTTATGTTAATCTTGATGAATGTTGTCGAAAAATATGATTTTTATGTTTATTAATTAGTTAAATTATTTAATTCTTGATGATTGAATTCATATAAATTAATTGAATAATTTTGGCTATTATTGATATAAAATGTCGAGTGTGGTGAAAGTAGGAAAAATAGGATTTTTATTATATTTTGGTTAGTTTTGAATTATTATTAATTTAGGAAATAATTAATAATAAAATTTATGGACAAAATAATTATTAGGGATAAGTTGTAAAGTGAAGGGATAAAAAGATATTATTAGTATTATTATTAGGAGGACCGAAAATAATATTAGTAATATTAATATAAATATTTGGATATTGTTACAAATAATATATGATATAATATTAAGGTTAGTATCCGAAAGGATAGGATTATAAGTATATGATATGTATTAAGGAATAGTATATGTTATAAGAATATGAGAAGTATAAGATATTATTAGGGATAAGAAAGGAAACAGAGTAATAGCTATACATGTTATGTCTCGGTCTCTGGCTAGGAAAGACTTGGTATTTAAGGTGGCCAATATACGTGCCGCACCTCTCTTTCCTGGGACTCCGAACATTTAATTTCCTATTACGGTCACCTAGTATTATCCTAATATATGATATGATTAAATTAATTGAAGATATAAGATACAATATGGACACCCACCTGTATGATACACGAGTCATTAGTGGGTTAAGTCAGAACCACTACTCAATGGGACGAACACATGAGTTCCCCCGAGTAGTTTGACCTTAGAACATGTAGTCGTCTGGTAACCGTATCTGCGAGTCGCTACCAGGAAGTTATGGCCATAGCTTAGACTTAGCGGTGAAACACGGGATCCGCTATGGGATTGAGTACACGAGCTCCTCCCGGCATGTTCTAGGGAGTTATGGTGAAACACGAGATCCATAACGAGTTATTAGTGACCGGTCCAACAAAGATATTATATTACGATCATACGATTTGATAAGATGAAATCATAAGATGAAGTTTAAGATGATTTCTAAGATGTGATGATAAGATATGTTATGATCTAATATGATAAGAAAGACATGATATGATACGATTAAGATAAGATTATGATATGATATGATCAAGATAAGACTATGATATGATATGATTAAGATAAGATTATGATAAGATATGATTAAGATTTATTAATGATATAATTTAAGAAGGGTTAAGTATAAGTTAAGGATTGAGATAATTTAAGATGTATAGTATAAGGTATAAGTTCAGTATGTTAAGTCTTCCGCTGTGTATTTCTGTATTTATGGGTATGTATGTATGCGAGTAAGGATGCAGGTATGTATGAATGTTGAGTGTATTTTTGTACGTATTTCTAACCGTATTTGCAGGGTTGATTGTACGTACATTATACGTAGATTATACGTATTTCTAACCGTATTTCTGCAGGTGTGTTTATACGTATTCGCATACGTACTTTTATACGTACTTTTATACGTACTGTTATACGTATTTTTGTACATTTTTATAAAGACATGTATTAGATTTCTTTACAGTTTTTATGCATATTTCTATGCTATTATGTGTTTGGTGGTCCCTCGATTAAATGGGACAGCCTAGTTACTCGCCACTGACGGTGGACCCCCCCTCAGTTTCAGATGACGATGCAGCAGAGTAGAGCGGGCTCCGCTGGATGGGCTTGAGTAGATTAGTATTTTATTTTGAGTATTTAGTATTCCCAGAACAGTTTGAAACATTAATTTAGTTTATCTTATGATCCCAGCATGTTGGGACAGAATTTCCAGACTTTATATGTATTAGTGACTTTTGGATTATTATGGATTTTCAGTAGTTAATTTAATAAAAGACAATTCTTCCATTCAACTTATTTGATTTATAGTTTAATTTGATTAAGTAGTGATCCGAATGTCGATTCCCTTCGTAAATCGACAAGTCAAAAAGTCGGGTCGTTACAATTTACATGTACATAGTAGAACAACCTAGAATCATTCAAATTCAACTATATACAAGAACCCTTTGGAAGATCCTAGATGCATCCATTCTAGAATACTCCTATAAGAATACTCTTGAACATTCTAGAGTCACCCTTTTTAGAATATATTCTACCACCATCCATAATATTCTTGAACCTTCTAGAAGTTACCGAATACTTGACTCATTAATGCCAAACGATAAAGACTGATATAACTAATTACATAATATAAATATATTTTAATCATGCAAATGAGATATGTATGAAATAAAGAGTAAAACTTTCATACCAAATATATATATATTATATATATATATATGTGTGTGTGTATTTATATTAACAACCAAAAATTGTTAATCAAATACAATTGTTTTTTAGCAACGTATTATTCCCAGAAAATAAATAAATAGATAATAGATAAATATTTTATTTCAAAATGTAATTATCATAAATTAATGCAAAATATTTTTATTAGTTAAATCGCTAAAAGCGGTACTTTTAAAAGAAATAAAATGCGGGGTATTACAGTCTAATCGAATACTTACTGTCAGACCTCAGACGGAATTAGACTACTCTCTCAGTCTCAAATAGCATTAGCATCTGGTGATTTACCCCACATATGAATCCTTTCCATTTTATCGGTATCTTTAATTTTCCAGAAAAATGCCCATAAATTCTGCAAATCCGGCGAAGTTCGAACATTATTTGAAGTTTTAATTGAACTTCGAACTTTCTGTCCACCTCTACTCTGCCATCAAATAATTAAGTAATTCTTCCATTAAAGTTTGAATTATCATCATGAATTTTCAAAGTTCACAGATGAGTTAAAAATGGAGACACCTTAAACATTGTTCAGAATCATCAATGTTTAATAAGTCTAAACGAGGTTTTCAAGGGATAACGCTGATGGTGGATCACTGCCACCAAATAATTCTTGAAGAACTTTGAAACTTAAAGTTATCTTCAAGGAATAAGGTATCAAAAGTGACGTAATTCTAAAAGCAGTATTTTACCCAGGTTAATTATTAGTTGTCCAGGTTTTCATAAAATATGTCTAGGTTTTTTCATTGTTTTGTCCAGGCAGCCAGAATTTTTTACCCAGGTTAATTATTTTAATGTCCAGGTTAGTCATTTATTTTCTCCAGATTAGTCCAGGTTAGGTTAGTGCTTATTTTGTCCAGGTTAGTGCTTATTTTGTCCAGGTTAGTGTTTATTTTGACCAGGTTAGTGCTTATTATGTCCAGGTTAGTGCTTATTTTATCCAGGTTAGTGTTTATTTCATCCAGGTTAATGCTTATTTCGTTCAGTTAGTGTTTATATTTTCCAGATGAGTATAATTTTTCAGTTTGACTCGTCTGACAGCATCATTCTGTCAGACTCGTCTGACACAATACCTTCTCTAATATTTTATTCTGATAAGGAGTAAAGCTCTATTTTTTACCGTTTGAATAATCTTAAATAAGTTGAAATTAAATAAAATAGGGGTTATGCCGGTTATCATTATTACAATTACAATTTTTGTAGTGTGCATATTCTCTTCAACTTATTAAATCTTAACTTATATGAATTGAACTTATCTGAATTTATCTGTACTTATTGGAATTTATCTGAAATTATTAAATCCGAAACTTATTTTTTAAGGTGTATTTAGAACTTGTATTGGACATGAACTTATCTAATCTTATTGGAACTTATCTGAACTTATTAAACCTGAAAATTTTCAAGGTGAAAAGAACACACTCTTAAATTAAAAACGAGAAAGTATAGAGGGGAATTATAAATTATTTAATCGATCCAGAGTAACTTTTCTTTTTACATCCAAGAATAACTTAATTTTTCTTCAAAAAAAAAACAAAAATAAACTTACATGTGCATGACCCTATATAATTAACACAAAGGGAGTGGAGTACAACAATTTACTAGTTCTAAACATTTCGTATGCTTTATTTGGATCTTTCATTTATTTAATACCCTATCCTTTCCCCCACCTACAACAAATTAAAACATTCATATTTATCTTAGCATGTGCTTGCATGTGATAGTTTGTTTACAAATTAATAAAGTTACACTGTACTTGTAAAAAAACAAAGAATATTCTTACTCAAGGTAACTAGCTAATAATCTTCACTCTCAATTAAAGTGCAAAAGATACTGACATCATCGACACTCAAAAATTGATATTGATACTCCTAGCTTATTATGAGAGCACAATGATTAATGTTTAGTGATAATAATGTGGAGAGCTAATATCATTTCCTTGAAAAAAACATACACCTACAATTAATCATTGTGCTTATTGTGAGAGCACAATGATTAATCTACAAGCTTGGTCGAACGGTACGGTAAAGGCTTAGCTTCCGCTTTTCATACCGTCTACCACGTCTTGAATCTCAATGCACATATTTGTGATGATCGATTTCCCTTTTTAGATGTGTGTTGGCTAAATTGGACTGGGTGACCTGCAATATGGTCTGACTCAATACCTATTAGTCTATTACCATCCACATCATCAATTAAAAAAAATCTACATGTACACAAGCAATCAAAGTCACTAATCACATAAACACATGACCTGAAAACCTAACACAAATACAAGGGATGAAGAACTAATGATTGATCAAGGCCTCTGCTATCATGCAATAAAGTCTTTCGAAACTCAAGCATGATCGAGATTTTATATTTTGAGTTTGAATCTCTTCATACACATCAGGGAGAATTCCTTATCCTCCCTATTTTAAGTGACATATTTCTGTATCGGTTAAATTTGGTTGAAAACCTAATACCACCCGTCATTTTAAAATTAAAAAAGAAAAAGAAGGACCAGCTAGGATGTGACCAGGTATACATGCATTGAACTAAATGAAATTATTAGTTATTAGTTATTATTATTAATAAATTTCAAAAGTGGAAGTGGTAGTTACTAGTTAGTAGCTAAAAAATACACTAGGAAAGCAACAATTTGTAATGTAATGTAATGTAATGTAGTAGTAATAACTAGCTACGTATGTAAGATAATGACAGAAGCACATTTAATTAAATTTAAATTTAAAATTAAAATAAATCACATCGATCGACCATGAAAGCGATTACACAACAGAGCACCATCTCAAATTATCACATTGAAAGTCAATTGATGCATGAACCTAGTTATATTTTATATATAGTTTACTTTGCTTAGCTGCTTACTTGAAATTGAATTTTTATTTTTATTGCTACAAAATTACTAATATATGCATCACCCAGGAGAAGCTGTTGGACTTTTTTTTTTAATTTTATTTTATTTACTCAGTTACGTATTGCTTCAGCGTCTAATTATTAGCAAATGCATCCACTGAAAGATTAGGGAGGGTACAATCATTCTTTTCTGGCTTGATAATTGGGCTCAACATAAAAACATCGGGGATATTTTACATCTCTGATCATTCCACCTCGCTTAATGCAGCACAAACTGCTGCACATTTTATCACCTCTGATAAATTATAGAATTTGTCTCTAATCTCTTTGGTAGTTCCCCCCAGCCCTTTGGTTTATATGGAAGAATTGTAATGCCTTGGTTTTTGAGTCCACATCATTCAACATTATCGCTATTATTTATCACTTTCTTTTTCTATCAACTGGATGATGGAGTGCTCGAACCACGACTTTATTGCCTTTCCTGCTACCCCAACACCACATCTACTCCCACTCTCACTACAACCACCCCAATACCCCATCATTCTTGTTTCCTGGCGTCCTCCACAATCTCCCATAGTCATGCTTATTTTTTTATTGGAGTTTTTCGTCGACTTCATCAACAACCGAATTTGTCATTCGTTATTCCACTTGCCAATGCCTTGTAGCTCATACCTTCAACCTTATTACTTCTTTTGCTATGCTTACTAAATTTATCGCCAGGTGAAATGATATTCAACATCTTTTCCACACCAGTTTCTTACAGGTCAAGATTGTAATACCCCGAAATTTCGGGATATTTTAAATATTTCTTAATTAATTAATTATATAATTAATTAATTATTTAATTGATTATTATTTAATTAATTATTAAATTATTTGTAACAATCTAATTATTTTATCCTGGCCCAAACCTTTTCCCCTTGTCATGCTAAGACCCAAGCTTAATTTTTTTCCCCTTTCTCTACACCTCACGGCCCCCTTGTTTCTTTTTCCCTTTAATTGATTTATCTAACTTATTTTCACCAATATTACTAACTTATATCTATTTTGACATTTTCCTAAAAATCCTATTTTTATCCCAATTTCTCCTACTTTGACTACTAGATTTTAGGAAGCCAATAACACCCATCCTCCTTATGATACCCCACGGCCCCCTTACATTCTCCTTCAAATTATTTAATTCCTTTTCAAGCTAAAATAATAAATCATATCTATGTTTGAACAGATTTCAAAAATCTAATTTTTATCCTCCTACTTTCTCTACTAGATTTTAGGAGTTTGTTTTACTCCCTTGCCTAGTATTTCTACATGGCCAACACACCACAAAAAGGGGAACCACTTTTATAATTCTTAATCTCTAAAAACTAAACTAAAAATAAAAACTAAACTACAAATAAAAACTCCTCCTTTTCCCCACACAAATACTTCATTCACTTCATCAATTCAAACACTTCCATCAAAGAAAGTTCAACCTTTAGCCTTTGAAGATCGAACCATTCACCATCAATATTAGATTATTAGGTAATTAGATTGCTTTATTTAATCAATAGGATAGATTAGTTATATAATTTTTAGAATATGTTTAATCATGTATATAATTGTTTAGAATTACTTAGTATTGCTTAGAATCATGCTGGATGAATTTTGAATTGTTTATTGATAATTAACCATGTTTGTCGAGTGCTTCTAATATTATTCCAAGATGTTTTGACAGGTATGAATGGCGAGTGGTATTAAGTAACAAAAAGAGGATTTTTATCATGTTTTGAGTAATATTTGTGGATGATTGTTAGTTTATTTGATTATTTATTTATTTAATTGATTGATTGAATTGTTTATATGATTATTTAAGGAATTGAATTAATTATTGTTTTATTTAGTGAATGTTGAGTGGTACAAGTCTTGGACTAGAGTTTTGAGTCAAGTTAAGTTGGACTAGCATTGATCAGAAGTCAAGTTGTGTCATTAAAGGATTGAGTTGTGAACTAGAATTGAGAACATAATTGTAATATGGAAAAGATGATTAACTGTGAAGTGACCGCCTATCTAGTGGCCTAAGTTGCCATGAACATAGGTATAGTCGAAGCTACTGTCCTATCCTCGGATTTGGGACAGTTCTTGATCCCAGTGCCGGGAAGTAGATCTTCGTGGTTGACCCAACATGAGCAAGGAAAGTTGGGGAAGAATTAAGGTTTCCCCTACAAGCATATGACTGATCACGGATTAGCACTTGAACTGAATAGAACTGAAGAGTCAATAGTGGTGTCAAGAAGTCTAGAACTGAATAAGTTAGTATAGAAGGTCTTGGTTTATTGTGATGTTATGTTTGTTTCCGCTGCGTACTTGAACGATGATGTCTATGAATGATTTCCTGATGATTTGTTTGACTGTTTGGTTGACCTGTTCTGATTATTATGTTCTTAATTGTGTTCTACTAATTAAGTAGAACAATCTAATTACTCACCACTGACTGTGGACCCTAAAACCCTTTTCAGGTACAGGTAATGATTGATTGAGTTACGCAAGAGCTGGGATTGTGTGCGAGCTAGTTTAGCAGTTTATTTTTATTCTAACGTTCACACCTAGCCTTTGTATTATTTTTAGTGGACTTTTCCTTATTTTGGAGCATTGTTGGACTTTAGAATCTTATTTATTTTGGATTATTTAATGGGTTTAATTGAATAATATGGACTAAGTTTAGAGCTTCCGCTGTAATTAATGAATCTAACAATAAAGGTTTTTAAATAATAATGATCTGTATTGTTGTTTTCTCCAAAAACAACGCTGCTAAAATACGGGTCGTTACAAAGATTGACGTGGACAACCTTCTAGTTGTAAAAACGATAAATAAAAAATAATCAGTGTCATCCACTCTGGAAGTTTGTCAACATCGAGATCCAACCCTTTCTTCCATACTTTACATCTTTCGACATTTGGCACATCTACTGAGAAGACAATCGAGCGATGATTGAGTACAGTGACAAACATTTCTCAATTATTTACTATGGTTGAGGTGGATACTTTAGCTACTACCCTTGTTAAAAGGGCCACCTAATTCTTTATTCCACCATCTTGTCATATTATATATATAGACACGCACACACACATAATTAATAGTCGTGAATTGTGCACTTAGGTACACAGAGAATACCATACACCTGCACTTATAACAAATTTTATGCTATGCATTATGAACACTTATGCTGATATAATGTAAATTTTAGAACATTTATGTTTTATATTTTGAACACTTAATTTTATAATGTAAATGTCTACTTCCACCACTCCGTATTAGTTGTGACAATTTGACCTAGATTTTATCTTTTTAATTAATATGGGTCGGATAAAGTACATGTATGTATTGTTATGCTAAACGCACAACATGAATGTTCAGTTAGAGGTGGTAATTGGGTTGGGTCGGGTTCATGTCAACCCGTTTACATAAACAGGTTGAATCGCATTAGCTTTAACGCGACTTGTTTAAAAAACGAGTCTTGTGACCATGCCGACATGCTTATATAAACGGGTCAAACTCCTTGACTCAAACCCATTAATAACGAAACAATTTCATCATGTCAGGTTGACATTCTTGTATGCTTTTGTATATTAAGTTGACAATTACATGTAATCATATTGTATTGTCTATTGTGTCAACCCATTTAAGAAACCTCCAAAACTAACCCGACCTATATTACTAAAAGAGTTGTTTTGTGCATGTACTTAAACCAGGCAACCAGCCAAACCAATACATCCAAACCCATTAATTTAATAAAGAAATCATCATACATCCCAGATACATGAATAAAATTTTTAAATATCTAAAGTTTGATCTGATACAACAAAAAGACAATGTATAAAAGTTTGGTTGACATATTTAATACTTCGTACATAGGAAGAAGGCAATGCTTATTATGATCATAATTTGCTTGAAAGGAAAAAAAAAAAAAAAAAAGATTAAAGAAGGCAATGATACAATGTACACGGCAAAAATGGAAGAGATGACCAACACCAAATTAAGCTGATTGAGCCGCAATTTATGTCTAGAAAGGGTTAGGTGTGGTTCATTTAAAGGGCGGTTTTTTGAAGCTTAAAATCAGTAAATGTTTGACGTGATCATTTAACCAAGCAGACGACTATAGTACAAGTTAGCTCCTAAAGTTTAATTTATGACTTTATCCATATTTGTCTCCTCTTATCAATTGTATATCAGACATCTTTCCAATCTATTTAATGCACCCTTTTAAGATGTATGCATTGTAAGGTACATACTGAGATCCCTAGAATATTGCATCATATCATGAGCTAGGTCTCTTTGAAGTGTCATGTAAAAGTACACATCATATACAAGTGTAATCTATATACTGTTATATTAATATTTTGTAGGGTAAATTTTCTTTTTCGCTGAAGGTTCCTCATCGTGGATGTTGTTTGAATGATCCTTCGGGATTTTTGTTATGTTCATGATAATACAATATAAAATCACTACCCAAACACCATTGACTTAAACTTTTGGTTCATTGGTTGGAATGATCATTTGGTATCAGAGCTAGTTGGACAAAATGTCAGATCACTGGTTCGAATTTCATCCACCCTCTTTTCAAAGTGGAATGTATGGGCAAAAGGAAGTCCATGTTGCATCTACAATTCAAGTCCAACGGGCTCTCGTTAGAGGGCGTTATAGGGTATATATAAAACTACTCGTATTTCCCAAACTTCAACCATCAGCTTATATATTAAGCTTTTGGTTGAAAATATCATTTAACAATCTAGTTTTGCCACATTTATCATGAAGCTAATCAAAATTCTTATGAAATACGATAACACATTCTTGTTTGGTTAACCAAAAAGGTGTAAAATGGAGGAATTTGAAATTCCTAGGAATTTCTAATTCCCACATAATGTAGGAAATAGCTCACCCAACACCTCTTAGGTAAATCAAAATTTCTAAGAAATTTAATTTCCCTAATCTCAACTAACAAACACAATTTGGAAATTCCTAGAAATTAGATAAGGAAGTTAATTCCCATAAAATCCAAATTAACATAGGATGAAATTTAATTAATTACCATTACAACCAATCAATACCTTAATCTATTAATAAACTTACATTATGTTTAGGTATAGTAAACTTTAATTAAACTTAGCATAAGTGAGCAACAATTTATGGTAAGATGAACATATTGATAACATAATCTTCAATTAAAATTAACATCAAACTCAGCTAAATTGAACATATATAAACATATATTTTCAGTTTAATTATTATAGTGAATATTAGATTTCTTTAAAAAGCACATATAATATCAACAGCGGGCCACTAATTAATTGAAATGGGGTACAACGATATCTCTATTTTATTAATGAGTATGTGTACGTACAATAATTTACTATAATACGGATATTAAAAAAGTTACTTCATATACATAAAATGTTACCTTATGAGAGTATTCAGTTAATTTTTTTTATTGAATAATTAGGGTAACTTTAAATACTCAACCATATGAACTAATTTAGTACGTGTACACCAACAATATATATACACAAGAATTTTTCTTTAAATATACAAAAGATTATTGTAGAAGTATAAACCATAAGAAAACCTAAACTCACAAAATAGAAACCTGTAAGCAAAAATCATGGTACAAAGATCCAAGAAAGACATGAGAGCTAAAATTCAATCTGATTCCATCACTCTTCCGCCAGACATCAATTTCACTTGAGACCAACCCGCAAGGCTGCAACCACCACTGTCAGTCCAACACTCTAACTTTCTGTCTACCAAACTAAGTGTTTACCAAATTTTTTTCTTAATTTTGTTTTTAAAATTTCATGTTTCCTTAATGTTTGACGTCTGTATTCCGTCCCCTATTTTTAAATTTTTGGCTCTGCAGCTTAATAATGTTGTTAAAAAATGATGCTATTAATAACTTGATGCTTTTTACATCTGAAATTCTGATATTATGCAAGGAAAAATAAGGTATTTTTTTTTTTTTGGACAAGGAAAAATAATAAAATAAGGTGTTACAAGAGCCAAGAGGTGGTACTGTGGTAGTATGAAGTTGAATAGGGTTATAGGGTGACTTTGATGCTTTGCTGCTTCTATATTTTTAAATGATTATCTTCATGTTCCACAAATTTTGAGTGCAGTTGGTTGTTGTATTTGTGCCAATCAAAGATGTATTTTTTTTTTAGCAGCAACCAAAGATCAATAACAACTAAAGGACAAACATATTTTATTATTTTACTTTAAAAAAAGATAAAAAAAAATGTTTGTCTTGTAGTTGTTATGCATCAATAATGTGGTAACAAAAAATGTGTTGGTGATGAATTAGTTGTAGTAGAAGAGGAAAAGGATGGCATGAGCAGTCTTGACTCTTGATGGAAAAATAGATGTTCTTTCCATCTTTTGTTTATTGGTTCTTTCTCCATCACTTTATTTTTCACTTTTTGTTAGATTTTTTTTTTTTGTTTCTAATTAGTTTCAGTTTTTTATTTACTAATTATTCTTTTTTGGATAATAGATATAGTGTTATAGTTAAATTTATAGTTTTATATAATGTAGTTATGGTATTAGACACATACATAGTTTGTCGTTGAAATAATTTAGAGTATAAGAAACATATACATGTTTACTTGATTATTTGTGTGGAAATGGTGTAACGAATTGAATAATTGAGTGATAATATACGAATAACCGTCGATTAAATGCTAAACATGAAATTATTTTTAAGTATCAAATTATGTTAAGCATAAATGAATTAAGTGTTTGTGGACAGAAGCATTTGCGCAGACGTGTCAAAATTCATTTGTTTACGTTCACAAAGATAGGAAAAGGCACAACCGCGGACGTGAGGAGGGTCGTGCGCCTCCGCACGGCTAATCGCTCTGCCTCTGCTTCGTTTTGCCTTTTTTTAATCTTTGTGTGGTTATTTGGTAAAACAACGGTTAAGTAAACGTGATTATTAACTTTGATTGAGTTAACGGTTAATAGGCCAGGGTGTAAGAGGAGAGAGAAATTACGGTTTTTCATATTTTCCTCGTTTTTGCAAAAGTTTTCTCTCTAAGTTTCTTTATCAAATCCAACAAAATACTATATTACATTGGATGTTATTCAAATAAAGCTTTATTAACATGTTTTTGTATCTAAAAAAAAATACGTGATAGTTGGGGTTTTATTAGGGTCGAAATATTGTTTTTAGGTTGCAATTTCTGATTTTATTCATCTTTGATTTACCCCAATCCCTAAAATTTCCACCATAATTAAAAAGTTAATAGTTGTGATTCCTTTTTAAAAGATAAAATTTAATTAACAAAATAGCTAAAGATAAAGTACTTACCATGTCAACCGCATTTTGATTAATGGTTTTTAATGTCTAACCCACACATCATGAAACTAAAAAAAAATTGTAAACAAGTATGTATCATATGGACTATTATCAAACCTCATAGGCTCATAGCCCAATTTCATAGCATATTACTGTAGCATATACTAACTCCACCAAAGCACCCAGGTGAGTTTCTTATTACAATTTATTTACAATTCTATGCTTTATTATTATTATTTTTTTTTAATCTTTTCATTGTTCTTTCTAGTTGTTCAATCATCCCGTTTATCTTTGTTCTTCTTTGATTTACATCCATCACAATTTTATCACCATTCTGGGCTATTGGTTTGCTATTAACAGAGTGATATGCTTGCATAGCTCCATTATTCAATGTAATGGATAAGTTATTTTTTTGGTATTAGCAAGGGTGATATATATGCTTGCATAGCTCCATTCTATGTAAGTGTAATGACAAGTTATTTGTTTGGCATTAGCAGGGTGATATGCTTGGATAGTTCCATTAGCTGTTAAGGTGTTATAAATGCTAAAGGAAGGCTTTAAGTAGCGCATACCAGGTGTTTGTTGTATTGCCTCTTTGACAATTTGTGCCCTGTACTGGTGTACTGTATGCTTTCCCATAATTATTGATCGCCATTTTTAGATCGATGCCTAATAGTGTGTTTGGTATGAATGTATGATTAACGTAAATTTAATGAAAAAGAATTTGATTAGGCTAAGGAGTGTAAAGGGTAATAAAAGGAAATTGATATTGACACAACTAAAATTAATACGGGCACAACTTTTGTGAGAGGAGCATAGGAAGATGTGCCCATATCAATATTAGTTGTGTTTTATCATTTCCCCGTAATAAAAGTGTTACCTTTGATATATAGATGTTTGGTATCCCAGTGAAATTTAAACAAATGAGAAGTTTTTAGTGAGAAAGGAAACATAATTTGTGTCCACTACTTTACCCTCTAGAAACGGTACTTGTTACCTATAGGCTATAGCTCATACCAAACAATAAGAAATGGAAACAAATTTTTTTTTTGATAGAAAGGAAAATGGAAACAATTATTTGAATCTCTTGCTTCAGTATGTTTTTTTTTGTGATGGGATATCATAACTTGATTAATATCCCCTTATAAATAAGGGCTTCCAGATACCCAAGTAGACAAAGGCTTTATCTTTCTAATTTGTATGCCTTACATCACCACTACAAGTCTACAAGCATCTATCATTTGGGTTATCATTATCCAAATTTTAGGAATTAAGGCTTTATTATTGTTGTTTGTTATGAGTAATTATCAGTAGAACTGAATTTGTTGATGCTTAACTAAACATATACAAAGTACTTTTTATGATTCTTGTAATGCATCTAATATGAACATTGGTAGGTATCCTGCTCATTATCACCCATGAAAGATGGTCTGTTGGTTGATCAGAGGTTGTGGGCATTCCTGCAAGAATCAGAAAGGATACCTTTACATGCACAAGCACGGCCTCGTGAATGTAAAGCTGAAATGGGTTAAAGACAATACGCTCGATACAGCTGTGGCAGGTCAGAGGGACTTAAAGGCAGCTTGTATCCTTGTGTCTCTCATTTCGTTTGATACCAAGGGCTATGTTCCAATCTACCGTCTTAGACGCTGTCGTGGGCAGCTTGGTCTCCCTGATGAACTCAAGGTATCCTCTTTTGTGAGGAGATACCCAACCATCTTTCATGAGTCTTCTTTTCTTGATAGTGGGGGCACACCTGTCCCCTTATTTAGCCTGACCCCTGAAGCCTCGAGTCTGCATCAGGAGGAACTTAACATTCTCGAGCAACATCGAATGGATATAGTCGCCCGGCTACAGAAGCTGCTGATGCTCATGAGGGATACCACTCTTCCTTTACATACAATCGACCAGTTGAAATGGGACCTTGGTTTGCCCTATGACTACTACCAGTCTCTGATCCCTCTATTTCCCAAAATATTTTCTGTTATCAACCTAGAACATGATCGTGCTGGTTTGAAGCTGTTATCATGGGATAGTGCTCTTGCAGTTTCTCATTTGCAGAAAAATTCTTCGAATGAGGGTGTGTCGGGTGATTGTCTAGCATTTCCTATTGGATTTCCTCGAGGTTATGGATTGAAAAAGAAGTGCATGAAATGGTTGGAAGAGTGGCAGAATCTACCTTATACTTCGCCTTATACCGATGCTTCTCATTTAGACCCTCGTACAGATATTTCTGAGAAACGAATAGTTGGGGCGTTTCATGAGCTACTGCACCTCACAGTCCAAAAGCAAACCGAACGGAAAAACGTGAGTAATCTTAGGAAGCCTTTGTGCTTACCTCAAAAGTTCACTAAGGTGTTTGAACGACATCCCAGCATATTCTACATCTCTAAGAAAAATGATACTCAGACAGTTGTTCTGAGGGAAGCCTATTGTGGATCTGAGCTCATTGAGAAGCATCCGCTAGTAGAGATCAGGAGACAGTTTGCTGAAGTAATGAAACAAGGGTTCTTGGATAGGAGTCGTGGCTTGTATCGAGAAGCTCGGGATATAGAATTTGAGCAAGAGCAATAGTCTAAGGGGGTGTTTGGTATAAATTTAGGAATGAAAACAAATTAGAGAGGAAAGGGGTAATATTAAATGACACCATTGTTTGTTGTTTGGTATAATTAAGGAAGTGGAATGGAAACTGATTAGAGGGGAAATAAATATGTTTCCACAAGGTTAGAAGGGTAACAAAATGGTGGTAATGCCCTTACGAAAGAGAATTGTTACCAACATCTAGTATCAACAATCAGTATTGGAAATTCCTATTTGATTCTATTTCCAGCACCAGATCATATCAATACCAAACATGTTAAAGAAGTTGATTGCAATATCTAGGAAACCCACTTGACAACTATCCAACTTTGATGCTCACCCTTGAAAATTCACGGTCTTATGCAAGGATAGATAGTTTATACACTCATGGAAGAAATGTTGTTGACCACCCGGCTAGAGTCAACCGAGAAGCCAGTTATGTGTATGCCATGGCTCCGGTGTGATCTCCTGCAGCAAAGCCTGAATCAAATTGTGCACTTTATCTTCAGTGGCGTATTCCATTATGGAACTTCGAAGGTAGAGAGCCCCTGACTTTTCTATAATTGTATAAATGTCAAGGGTTGAGCTAATATGTTAAGAGAAGTTATATTCATATCTTAATTGAGAAGTTTTCTTGCTAAAGAGAATATATTTGTGCTAGAGTATAAAATTAATTCATCAACTTCAATCATTAGCTTAAGTTTTGGATTGAGATGGTTCTCTGACAATTTGACATACATTTTTGTTTGAATTTGGGCAATTCTTACACTAGTGATGAAAGTTGTAAAGTTTTTTCGCATTTCTCCAAGATTTCTCACCTTTAGGGCCATGGCCTTGCAAGTATGCAACTCTTATTCCTGGCAAAAGAATATCCTAAACAGTTTGTAAAAATAATTATATATATGAAATTGGACATCGTCCAAAATTAATCATTCCTATATATCTTATAAATGTTTGTGTTTGCGTTCTACAGGACTATTTCATCTGGGCAGAGGATAGAAGCGTGAAGGATAGACGGTAACACAAAGCGTCATGGAAATCTTGTAGAAGGCGAAATGTGAAGCCATTAGTATTACAAATTGATTTTTGAATGCTCATATGAATCCTCATTAGATACAAATGGTTACATGCCTATCTCATGTTCATGTAACTAATCTTAACTTGTCAAGAAAATTGACACTATTCTATGATTTCTCTGTTGAAGATATTCACAACAGTATTCCATAATGCTGAAACGTTGTAAAATATGAATATATGATAGGCCGGAACTCGATCTTCCAATGGTGGTTGTGTATGAACTATATAAACTGCACATACTTCGTTCTTCAAATAATGCACACATACATGTACGTACGTATCTGATATGTGCTTGAATACGTACGCTGTAATCACCAATGCGCCTTTGTTGTCGTTTGCATAAGGTTGATTATGGAGAATTCCTGAACCTTAAGCTGGTGTTGGCTGAGCGAATTCAACTAATCGCTCCATGGTTTGAAGTTGATCATATGGAGCAATCTGTACCATGATAAGAAGCAGGACAACATAATCAAATGAGTAGCATGTTATGCAGTAATGTTGACACACTCCCTCTGTTTTATTATGTTTTGAATCTTACACACATATTAAGAACTGAGTTAGACCCTGTTCTTTGGACTAAATTAATCTGAACTGAACTGAACTAAATCCTAAACTCAGCAAGAGATGAACTGGACTAAATCGAACAGATTTTGTTTGAATTGAACTGAAATTTCGGAAATTATGTCCAAAAGAACAGGGCCTTAATGGGGTTAGTAAATGATATTTTAATCGAGTAAAAATTTATCTTGATGTATTAATGAAAAGTTTTATTTACTTTCGATAAACAACCAATAAGAATGTTTTTATATATGTAGAAAGATTCAAAATGTACCCAACAAATTGTAACACTCGGAATGATACGTAACAAACTTTATGAAACAAATTGAGTAATATCCAAGCTTATTTCGTTATTCATACCTAAAATTATGGCTAAACATACATGTTAGGAGTATAGTATTATCAATTATGCAAATGAATCAAGAGAAAAAAGTACCTATACTATAATGCTACTTACAGTCCATTTGGTAATCGGTCATAAAATGAATTTGTATGTAAATTTAGAAGGAAAATCAAAATCTATTTCCATGATGGTACTAGTTTACTTCCAATTCATCTAAAAAAATAAGATCACTTTTGACCAACAAACTACCCTGCCAAACAATGTGAAAGAAAATCTTTCTGGATGATAGGCCAATGCCTTAAATACAGTAATTCATATGAATGTGAAAAGACAAATTAGAATTACCTGGTTAAACCCATCTGGCCATGTTATTTGCACAGCATAATTACCCATAGGTCGGATCTCTTCCGGTTCAATATCATCTGAAATATCAGTGTACTGTAACATTTGTTCCCCTGTCCATTCATCCTGTTAAAAAAAAGGCAACAAATAACCAAATGTTTCAAAAAACAAGTAGATTCAAGACAACTATGGAGCTCGGGAAGAAGGCTCATTTCTGCATAAAGATTGAATCCTAGGTTCAACTACTACCTTGAAAATTTGACCTTGAGAAATCTAAGAACTTTGATCCTTTTTTTTTTTTACTTGGTATGTTAGTTTGTGCCTTGATCTGTTTTGTACCCCGTTTGCATAACTCATGATGGGGTCTGAAATTCCTCAAGATCAATAAAATTTCTCTTGTGGATGTAGTCGACACATTGTTGGCAAACCCACGTAAATTTTGTGTTAATTCTTGTTAATCTTTACTATATTTCTCGCATTGGTTACAACATGGTAAGCAAACAAATAGCGGTTTGCTAGTATGAGAGATTTGAATCTTTGACTTTTGGGATCAGAGGTTGAGATGGAGCCAATGCTTCATACCCATAAGCGAACAAAGGTACCAAAATATTCTGTAGGAAAAACCAAAATATAAATTAGCTTACCACACTCTGGGCAGACCGATCATTCCGTCTCACAGTTGCAGGGTGAAGAAGGAACTCTTCATCTGAATCAGGCACCTTAACCCTTATTGCCTTCTGGGACTTGTCATAGCTGACAGCAGTTGATACTGGAAATAATATTATAAACATGAAGTAACTTAATAAAAACATAATATCTAGACTAATATAAAGCTATTTCATAAATGTAAAGAGTTTTATCCAAAAAAACAAACACATCTTTGATATTTTTCTACTGCTCGAACCAATGAGGTACGAACCTTGTTGGCGTATCTTGGCACACTGCTGTACAACACAAACTCCAAGATCTTGAAATGTCTGTGCAACCTCTCCCAGTGGATCATCCACAACTTCTGGTTTTCCACTATCCCCAGAAGCAGACAGCTAAAAAAGCAACTGTAGTTAGCATAATGTCTACCTGGATTCACTCTCAGGCGTAACTATGCTAATTTTGCTAGAGATAAAACTGGCTAGGGAATGTGACTGCTTAAAATTGATGAAACTTCAAGAATAGAGAGCCAGGGAAATAATTTGCATAGAAAGCAAAACAAATTCAGTAGTCGTTTGGTTCATACAGGAATTAAATTCCTACACTAATTTATATTTCATGTGAAGTGATATCCCTAAAAAAAGTCTATGGGAATTTTGAGTTCTTGTTTGGTTTGAATCAAGGAAGTTACCATTCATGAGAATTTCAAATTACCTAATGGAGCTTGGTAAGAGAATTCCCATTTTTTGTAGGAAATCAAATTTCTCATGATAATTCAATTCCTCCATTTCAACTTTGTATTGTCAACCAAACAACAAGTTCATACACATGGTGACGATTTACGCACTCCAAATTTTTGCACACACTCCACTTTACCCACCATAAAACCCTCTTGCATGTAAAAAAAAAGTGGAGAGCGTAAATCACCACCCATACACATATTCATGGGAATTTCTAATTCCTTCATTTCTAAAATGCAACCAAACAACCCTCAGATTTTCTGGTTCTATATAATTACAAATAGCATATTCTTATCTGTAAACAGTTTAACAAAATAGTTGGTTGGCAGACATACATTTGGTTTGATTGGCAGCTCGAACAGATGTGGAATTCCAAACTGCTGAACGACCTGCAAGAATGAGGATCACAATAGTTGTGTTAGTGTCTCAACATACAGGTTCGAGGATTGAGGCAGCATTAAAGGAAGCCCAATGATCAACCATGGATGAAGAAATCAAGAAAGTTCTGGAGATCAACTGCATGCCTGAGAGCCTGATCCTCTACCAAAAGGATAAAACCGCTTTCCGTCTGCATCAAAGTGACACATATTCTCCACAACAGCAACACAGGGAACCTACACATATATAAGATTAAAAAAATAAGTTATTACTTTATTAGCAGAAGCTTTCCTCTTTTTCTTTTGGAAAGAATTGCTACTTACAACTAAACAGATGTGTCATTTTACGATTTACAGCCACTTAAGTTTTTTTTTTTGCAATTTACTACCAGTGTTATTGGATTAAATTACAACCGAATCTCATTTTTTCGACCAATTTAATCAGTCTTACAAGAAGTATGATTCTATAAAAATCCTAAAAAATAAAATAATGTTCACTTGGTTTGAGTTTGTTTGTATTAGTCGGAAAAGTGACTTTTGGTTTTAACTTAATTACAAAATGAAATTAAGTGGATGTAAATTGCAAAAATAAACTTGACTGCAAGTCACAAATCACCTACTACCTCCGTTTCTTATTATTTGCAACAATGTGACATAAAGTAGAGAGGAAAATTGTCAAATCGTTGCAAATAATAAGAAACGGAGGTAGTATTCATTTGGCTCTAAATGACAAATTTTCCTTTTCTTTCCCCGGTATTATTTAGTAGGATTTGTGTTATGGAATCAAACCTTGAGCTTTGAAAACATACGAACTCCTTTAGCAACGTCAATGAATGCTAGTTTTTGAGGAGTTGTAACAATGACTGCTGCTGTTAACGGAACAACCTGACATGAAAGTTCTAGAAACTCAGCAACTGCTAGGGAAAGTTACAGAAAACTCACTTTAAATGAAAGCACCCCCTCTCTTCCCTCCTTTCATTCCCTTTTAAAGTCTAGATTGAGCACAGGCAACAAAAAACCTGACACAACGTTAGCTGAATGTCACCAGTCCCAGGTGGCATGTCAATAATAAGATAATCGAGCTCACCCCTGCACAAATATAATCTAACAGTCAACTGACAATATTCTGTCGTAAGAACTGTAAATTGAAATCTTAATTTGTTTTGAAAGGGAGAATCTACCATTCAGTAGTAGTAAGCAACTGATCAATAACCCCAGAAACCATTGGACCCCGCATGATTGCGCGACCTTGCCCGGCAAATCCAAATGATATCAGCTTGACACCCAAGTATTCAGTTGGAATAATTGCTTTTGTCTCTGGTATCTGAACAATCAAACAACATTATCAAGCATTTCAAGAAAAGCGGAATTAAATATGACTATATGAGTTTAGAGGCATTGCTTTTACCATTTCTAGTAACCTATTATCTGGTGAAACCATTGTTGGCAAACTGGGACCATAGACATCAGCATCAAAAATACCAACTCTAGCACCCATGCCAGCAAGAGTGTATGCTAGATTTACAGCAACAGTTGATTTTCCTACACCTCCCTGTAAATTTCAAAACAAAAGAACGATATGTTGGAACCCAGAAGATAAAAATGAAATTTGATTCAATGCTAGGCTAGTAAGCTTGGCAAAAGGATGGGAAGGTGAGAGGTAGAGAAAGAACACAACAAACTTAGATGAGAGTGGTTGCTGGTGATATGAAGCTACTGGGGGTTTGGGAAAAGAGTTGGCATATAGATAGGGAAGCAAGGAGGAAGAAAATATAGGCTAATGACTTTTGCGATTTCAAAAATTGATTCATGTCTAGCTTTGTTGGATCTAAAGCTTTGTTGGAACTAAAGCTTTGTTGTTGTTGTTGTTGTAGTACTAGGATTAGACCTTGCTCTTTTGGGCTTAATTCCTGACAAGTTCAATTTAGTTCAACTTAGCTCCGCTCTTGCTGATTCTAGAATTCAATTTAATTTAATTCAATTAAGTTCACATTAATTCAGTCCAAAAGAACAAGCCTTAGTAGGCTTCGTAAATCATAGCCTAGCCGTGATCAACTCTATTTTTCACTATGTCGATGATATACAAATAGCTATTGAATACTTTTGTAACTTGATCCAATTTTACAAACAATATGCGGAAGCAACAAGTTTTAGACTATGAAGTCATATTTGACAACAGAAACATGTTGACAGAAGAATAGGCTCTTACTTTACAACTAGAAACAGCCACAATATTTGAAACTGCCTGCAAGCCCTTTGGAACATCCCCCGCAAATAGCGGTTTAGCTGGTTGGGCTGACATTGTAACATTCACTTTTCTAACCCAAGGAAGAGCTGATACCACCTCATTCGCTTTTTGCTCAAACTGCAAATTCACAACGGTTACGTATCCCCAAGTAAATCCATATATATGATTGTTGCCCAAATCCAAATTGACAAAAACCATAACTTAACATACATTAGAAATTTAAAACTAAATAAATTCCAGTTTGATTTTATTTACCATATCCTTTACTGGACAGGCCGGTGTTGTAAGCTCCAATCGAAACGACACCTGAAATACATGTTTCAGAGCTCAGTGGATAGTAATAATTCACATTAATATAAGAACACAATGTAATCTAAATGACCTCTCCCGAAGATTCATCAATTTGTAGATCCTTCACAAAGCCACAAGAAACAATGTCTGTCCCAAAATCTGGATCTATGATCTGAGATAATGCTTTGAGGACATCACTCTCAGCATCTTTGGTTGAAGACGATGAAACCCCAACTGAATTACCAAAATAAATAAGATATTATTGACATATGAGCGATAATTATTAAAGCTAATCAAAACTAATGAAGCATTACAGGGCACATTACTCACAACTCACTTATTCGGCATGTATTTTAAGGAAGAAATCTAAGAATACAAACAAACAGATTAACTAAAATAATTTAACATAAGCAAGAGCAAAATTATAGGTTTCCGGTGTAATCATTATTTCACCATATTTTGGGACTGTTTACTTCAGCTTAAATTCAGTTCAGCTCTCAATTTCCTTCTCTTATCAAATATTACTTTCAGCTGTATTTTAGTTCACTTAAGATAATTCAGTTCAGTTTAGTTCATTTGTATTTAGTTGAAGTAAACATACCCTTTATCGTTTGCCTGCTCAAATATCTTCCTAAAAATATGGAGCAAGAAAGTATATGAATTATACATGACCTAGAAATTCAACCCCAGCTTGGAGATGAGTGCTAAATTTGGGTATAGCTTCAACAGACTAACAAATTATTCCTATATTGCAATTTAGATCATCAGCATAATTTAATACATTCTTAACTTAAAATTATTTCCTATAATTTGCAATCAAACCACACTTAAAACCCTTGGAAAATGCTTAAAGATGGTAAAAAATTTATGCACCTTCAACAGAAGCAGCTTTAGCAGTGGCTGAACTTAAATTAACTTGTTTGTTAAACACCCATGTAGAATTTAGCTGCCTTTTCTGTTGAATCAAGTTACTGAATAGTAAACCTGCACAAAATCATCAGAAAATTTTGCAATTTTTTAGCAGAAATGATTGAATGCTGGAAATAATGAGGGGAAAATAGAACTGTATTACCATTTTTATATTGAAGATTAGTTGAGAATTGGAAAGATAGATTTGGTGAAATGGGTGCTTGAAGTAAAGGCATTTTCCTGCAATAAAAAATATACAAAAAAATAATAAAAATTGCAGAGATGAAAGATGGGGGAGAGAGTATGAAGTTGAGGAGCTTGAAAAATGTCAGAATTATGTCATCTGAAAATCCAATTCTTATGGCAATGAAACGACATCGTTGGGGGTGTTGGTTTTGGATTCAACTGTCGACCGTTTAAGTAGTTGGCCCCACTAGCGCCATTTCTTGTGGCTAATTTTGATTTTGGGATAGAATTGTGGCTAAGATTTCCTTGTTCTGTTGTTCATCTCAAGTCTCAAGTCTATTCTCTGTTTTGTTCTCGGAAATTAATTTTGGCACACCATAAATTAATTTTGACATCTTACTTTATGAGTAAAAAATTAATTTTAGAGTGCAAAAATTTTAGAGTGCAAAAATTAATTTTAGGCTGCAAAAATCAATTTTAGGCTGAAAAAATCATTTCTTGTTCTTTCTACTCCATTTTTTTTCATGTTTTTTTTATACAAGTGTCATTCTATCCATTTAAGTTTCCCTTTGTATAAATTTTTTAGTAGCAAGTCTCTCCTCTACAGGATAGTTATTAATTTTTTAACCAACAATCATAATTTTTTTATATAACGCTTTAGTGGTAAGGTAAAAAGTTACCAATTTATGGTAAAGATTTGTAATTTTTAGTTAAAATTTATCATCGATTTCTATAAACAATTGAGTGATGTTATGGGCCAATTAATGATATTTCTAACTTTAACTAGTTATTCATTATAATTAATCTAATTTGAAACAATATGCCTCTAGGAGGACATTTTGATGCTTGGGTTATCATTCGGCTCCATGATACTACTATGAGGCATCTGTACTCCACCTTTGGGGCTCCACGTTGTCATCCAAAGAACCAATCTTAGTGTTTTGGGACATTTTCATATCAGAGCCCTGAGAACTGCAAAAAACGTGGTCTCTAACATTTAGTTTTGGCTTCCGGTAGGCCATATGGGGCCTTTTTTTCCACGACTTTTCATCATGGGTTAAAGGTGGGTAACATCAAGAGGTTCCTCGCCCATTTTGTTAGAGCTAAAGCGAAGTATTATTCCTTCATAAATGACTTTCTAGTGTTTGGGTCGCATAATGTTTTAGAATGCTAGGCTCCACATGTAATACCTCGTCTCGTGCAACGATGTTAGCAGAATTAACATCAGCACAAAGTGCTATCAATAATTATAACTATCATATCAAAGTAGCATAACCAAATTATTTAACTAAATAGTCTCGCCAATTTATGGCTTATTAATACAACCAAATTAAATTTCAAAACAAACATTGTTTCAAAAACCCATAAATTCAAACACAACTGAAAACAATCTCAAACCAAGTTAATACAATAATACGATTTCTATATCTATTACAAATGGGTCTTCACCAATTACAATTACAATTACAATAAATCTTAAAAAATCCTCTCATCACATATACAACCCAAATTAGTGCATAATATCATCACCTCCAATACATAATAAATAAAACTACATTAATAGTGAATAACTTGTTCCCAATTAAAGGTGAAACTCAATACCACTCAATTAGATAAATCAACAATAAGAACAGCAAGTAACAATGTCAACATCATACAAATAGTATAACATCATGACTTCATATCCAATATCAAATAACATATTATTCCATCGAATACTTACTTGATCCATTACTGCAACAACTTATACTTATTAAGCTATTATAGTTAATTATCAAGTTTAATTCTCACCCTTATCAATAATCTGAAATCCCTTGTTTAAGATTCAAAATTCTATCTAAATTTCTCCACTTTTATTTTAAAATTCCATAATCAAATCCTCCATTTTATTCAAATTTTACTATTTAATATTCATCCAAAAGTCAAAAATTTCTTAATTAAAAATTATCAAAACCAATCCAACTTTCAAATTAAACCAACATAATTTTTCCTTATAAAATGACCATAAAATACGAATTATAACATTATAATCAAACCGAAACCAATACCATAAATCAAAAATATGAACAATTTCAAAACTCGTACAATTCTAATAGATTTGTCAATGTCCAATAAGACGTTAGTAAATTGCCTAGTGGAGGCGATTCATTATTAGTAGCTCTCAACTCTCTAGCGACTCAGAGAACTATGTCACAATTGACTAGAAAACTAGTGTTTCGGGAAAAAAAATATATGGACGAGGGTTAACCAAAATGATGCTACAATTGTTCAATTTTATGAAAATAAATAAGTGAAAGTAAACAAGATAATAAAGATAACTCATATTGCAATTAATGGTTAATAAAAAAAGACCAACTATAGAAAATTAATTAACACTTTATGTCAATAATCATCTGTCTTTTTCATGCAATCATTGCTTGATCCTTACATTGGGATCATAAATACATTTATAAAAACATCTGGGGAGGGGTTATATATATTAAATTTCCAATGTGTGATATTCATTTTTAGTATCCCTTAGGTGGGGATTCTATCCTTATGTTAGGACTCTATCCTTCTTTCTCTTAAGCCTAAAAAGCGTCACATGTCCTAATAATGTGCTAACATGTGTCACATTTTCAATGTGGGATATCCCCTTTTCGAATATCCCTTAGGTGGGGATTCTATCCTTCTTTCTTCTGGGCATAGGATGTGCCACATGTCCTAATAATGTGCTGACAAGTTTCCCAGTAAGGTCCTGCCATGTGTCTCGATAAAAAACTATCTTGTGTCGTCCCTGTAGTATGTTGCCATGTGTCCCCTAGGGGTTGGGGCTACCATATTCATTCTTAGACTCTTTAAAAGGTATGGGATTGTTTTTCTTACTACGCTTTCGTCTTTTGTATGGGCTTGTTCCCTGCCTAAGCGTCTTCTTTAAATTGGGTTTACCTCTTGAGAAGCCATGATTTAGCCCAAAGCAACTAGTATGTGAAGTCAATTCATCACAAATTAGTATGACAACAACTAGCTAACCTAAAACTAGAACACTGGTGAAGATGACTCATCACTAGGCCATTAAATGCATCCAACAAAAGCGATTCATTGTTGGTCGTTATCAATTACTTTTATGAAGGTGATTCATCATCGTTCATTAGCACACCAAAGAAGGTGACTCATGAACGGGGGCAAGGGGCCATAAACATCTACACTAATTAAGGCGATTCATTATCAGATATTCATTAAATGCTTAAGAAATTAGATTCCAAAAGTCCAAGTAGAATTATATTGTTTAAGAAACTCATGTTTGATAAAACTTAAAACAATTACAAAATCAAGAATACATAATGTAATATCCTCAAAACTTAATATTTTTCAATATATATATATATATATATATTTGATATAAAAAATTTGACCGTCCATATAATATAATTATCTATATTAAAATCTAATTTTTTTTATAATTCAATTAAATAGATGATTATACGAAAATAATCCAATAAATAAGAGAACAAAAAACTTGCGACAAAATTAATTTCTAATATTAATTAACCATACTGTCATGTACATATCCAAGCAAATAAATATTAACTTGTTCTAACATAAACAATTGAACATGGATCAACATTAATCATACATGTTCAAGACTAGACAATTATCATATTTATGAACATATATAACAAGAATTTAACTTATTAACATGCTGAATTCCGCCAGTAGGGGAATTTCAAAAACATGAATCTTTAATATATTTATATATGTCATCAACTCATCATGTTGATTAACCAATTGCCTAAACATGATATAAAGGCAACATAAACATCAAACATGTATACAAGTTTTAAGGCATCAAAGCATAGAGGCCATTACTGGAACCAGTTTGTTTTGTCTTATATTTTTATTTTTATGATGCTTCTTCTATTTTTGAACGCAAAAGTGAAGTATTGCACCTTTTAGAGGGACTTTTTGTGTCTTGGTCGCGACATGTTTTCAATCATCTGTCTTTAATATACGAATCTGATGTGTCCAAAACCAAACCGGGGCAACTCGCCACTCAAGGATTTTGCCTTGGTGTTTTATAGGACACTTTTGTTCTCAGGGACCGAGAACCCCGGAAAGCATGGATTGCAGAGTTTTCGAGTTTCCGAGGCTCGTATTTCTTCACCCCATTTTTTTCATGGATTTAAGGGTTGAGATGAGAGGATCCTCTTCCATTTTCGGGCGCTAAGAAAATTATTTTGCCCTCTAGTTGGACTTTTCAGTCTCCATGTCTCATGGCATTTTAGGTCATCTGGCTCCATCGAACACACTGATACATTTGGATTCCATAGTGGGGGCGCCCTTTCATTCAAAGATTTTGCCACAATGTTTCAAGACTTATTAGATTCAGGCCGTAAGAACCCCAAAATTATGTAGCATTTGATTTTGTCTTCCGAAAGACGATTCCAATGGCCAATTTTTCCCCCTATCATTTTCACATTTTGCATCGAGAGGCTACTCCTCCATTTTTGGGCGCTAAAGCGAAATATAGTGCCATTACATGGAACCTTTTGGAGTCTGTGTTGCCGGTATTTAGGTCATTCAACTCCATCATAAAACTCCAATAGGTCCATAGTCCATCATGGTGGCTCCCCATCACCCAAGCATCTTATCTTCTTGTTTAATTTCATAATATTTTATTGCTTGAGCCCTAAAAATCCTAGAAAAGATAATAGCCTTTGGTTTCAGCCTTTAAAGGAACGGTATAACAGTAGTTTTTTCGCACTTTCTTCACTTTGATTATGTAGCTCTAGGATGATCCTAGTTTGTTTTCGGATGCTAAAGCAAAGTATGAGGCCCTCACAAGTCACAAGGGACTTTTTAGTGTCTTAATCGCTTGGTGTATTAAGGTATCTGGCTCCATCATATTAACGTGTTAAATATTACTTCCTTAGGCTCCCTTTCACCCAAGGATCATGCTTAAATATTTCATAACATTTTCATTGTCATGTCCCAGCAACCTCAGAAAGTGTGTGATGTAGCCTTAGTTTTGGTTTCCAAGAGGCCGTTTTGGGGCCTAATTTTGCTTAAATCTCTTTTTTATTTGCTTAAATTATATATAATTAAATTTTGCAATTGGGGAGAGAAAAACAAAAATGACCGCTATATTTCTTTCTTTTTCTTTTCTTTTTGGAACCCTAAAACCCTAGAGCAATTCGTGCTGATAACGTGTTGTGAAAATGGGGAAAAAAGTGTATCATTTCATTCAGTAAAGGGGTATATATACAAGCTGTCAATAGTAAGTACAACCAAACCCTAATTCTAGAATATTCCTAATATATGGACAGGGGTATAATGGTCATCCACATATAATGTATTATATAACAATATGATATTTTTAGAGATAATTAGCACTAAACATGTATTTAATTAATATAAAATATGTAATTATTTTATGGAAATTTTGTCAGAAAAGACTTTATAAAAAAGTTGTTGTGAGCAGGGACCTAAAACAAAAAAAAAGTTGTAAAGAGGGACCTTACCTCTATTTTCCGGCATTGAATGTGAATCTCCGGCGTTGACTCATTATTTCTCTCCAATTTTGCACGAATCCTTTCGTATTTAAGGGGTTAAGAGATGAGGAACCCCAAATTCAGAAAAAGAGAATTTTAGATGCTAAAAGAAAGTGTTAATGTAGAGTTTATGTAGATGAATTTAGGAGGGAAAATGGAGGGGAAGTGGAGGAAAAATGAATTTATAGTGAAAAAAAAGGAAAGGTTGAATAGAGAAGAAATGATTCATCGAAAATTGGAGGAAAATAGCGAGTTAACGCCGAAAATTCACAGTCAATGTCGGAAAATAGAGGTACTCCTTGCAACTTTTTTTTTGTTTTAAGTCTTGTTCACAACAAATTTTTTATAAGGTCTTTTCTTACAAAAAGAATGTTTTATAAGGTCTTTTCTGACAAATTTTCCTTATTTTATTTATGTACCAACAATAAAAGTGAGCGCCAAGTTTTCAAAATTGGATTTCAAAGATAAATTTTCAGGGTTAGATGTTGAACATCAAAGTCGGAGTTAGAAAGATATCAGAGTTGGATGCAGATCGGACATTTGACTACTAGTCACTTAGTAGTCAGAGTCAAATTACACATAATCAGGTCCGCATCCGACTCATTGCCATCTACATCCAAACCCAAAACCACCCCAACTCAGAGAAAATCATTAACATGCACCAATGAAAAGAGCGTAATCCATCATAAATTACTTAGCAAACATGAACTGAACCTAAAGACAAGATGGTGGCTCATTATAAAGCCTTCCCTTTAATACCCAGCAATGACTCCATCTTCTTCACCCTGCAACAAATACAAGATCACCCCCAGGACTTGTCTCAATGTGCATCTTTCATACATTGTATATATAACCAAGTTCAAATCTATGATATGAGATCAAGACTTCTATGTTAGTAATAACCCGGATTCATATTAGGGTCTAAAATAAATGAACAATACAATTTAACTAGTAAGAGAAAATGCAACACCTCGTCGAACACGATGTATTGAACAAGCCAATCATTCTATTTATGATGATGATGATTGTTATCAACAAAATACAATATCTTGTAGCTAGTCCAAAATATGGGTTTTGGTCCAATTGAAAACTGAATAGGCAAAACCCGGTAAACCGAAGGGAGCCAAAAAAAAAAGGGGGGGGAAAAAACTGATCCAATTCTTGAGAAAACAAATTAATTAGTGAATTGAACAATGATTTACGCATCCATTGAAGCATCCTTCCTTCACTGAGAGAAGGCAACAATGATTTGTCTCAAATGTGAATCTTTCTAAAAATATGGTCAAGGAGATTCTAACAAATACCTTCTAAGAATGTGCAGTTATTCACTGAAATGGAATCCCTTTCTGTAGGCCTCCTTCCTAATAACTGTGTCCTAAACATCTGAACTGTATCAAGGATACTGAACTGTATCCAAACCGAAGTTAAGACGGAACACCTGTACAAAGAAAGCGACCCAAAATCAGTCCAAACTTTTAGAAAAGACGAGGAAACAGAAAAAATCTCAAGTTCATATGATATTAGGGCATAAAGATACTATTCAGAAAATTATTAGGGCATAAACTTACTATTCAGATACATATTAGGGCATAACTTACTAATGAAACTACCCCTGGGCCTCTTGCTGGATATGAGATCTCCAAAAGAGTCAACAAGCTGCCCGGCTAAACTCTTTGGATCATCCATAAGAGTTTGAATAAAGGTGTTGACAACTCGGCGTTCTTGTTCAGTAGATCTTAAGCTAAACCAAGTTAACAATTTCAATCTAAATTCCTGTTTTATATAACCTTCACACTCCAACCACCGGATGACCTTCACACAATACTCAAAGTTACAGTCCAGGGAACCGGGACCGCTAGAGACCCGAAACGGTGATCCGTTTATCAGGGTGCTGTCACAATCATGGGTCTCTTCGTTAGCACTAGAAGCCCTCTTCCGACGGGTCTCTGCCAAGGAATCAACAGCAGGCACGTCTCCGTTACGGGGAGGGGCCCAGGCCTGAGAATCATCACTTGGCCCACTACCATTTGACCTAGCAAGCCCAACCACATTCTTCCCAACACCATGGGAAGCAGCATCGTCATCGGGCCCAACAGTACGTTCCAGAGTGCATCCATTATCTTCATCCCTTGATGATTCAAGGGGTGGGGTAAGGTCTTCATTCAAATCAGGAACTGAAACAACATTTAAGTCGAGCTCACGAGAAACAGGAGGAGGTGAATGGTGATCTTTTGGAGATTCATGTTTTGTTATTCGACAGCATTGTTCTATATCAGCACTGCAGAAGCCTTCAAGGCACCCCTGCTCTTGAGCCCAAGCTAGGTGCAAGATTTTCCCAAGGTCCCGTACCTTAAATCCAGAAGATAGACCACCTAATTGTGAGTCAGGTTGGGAGGAGCTCCCCTCAAGAAGGGTATTTTCATTCTTGCAGATTACTGGGGTTGGATTCTTATTAACAATTTCAACACTCTTGGTAAAACACTTGGCCTCAGAATGGCCTAAATCACCAGTTTCTGTATATGAAATAACTCTGAAAGAGTATTCAGTGCAAGGCTGAAGATGTGTCACAGAAATCCTTCTTTTCTCCCTTGGAAAGATTGATACAGGTTCTTTGGAAAAAGTCTCCTGCCTGCTTTTGCAGTACCATAGCTTGTATCCTTTAATTGAATCAGTTATTGGTGTAGGGATATCAATCAAAACTAATACAAGTGAAGAAGAAGAAACTTCTTCAAATAGGAACCTGCATGCAGCGGGAAGTGAATCCACTGCCAAAATTATGCTAAAAAAATTAATAAAAACTCGTAACAGTAAAAGCAATGAACAAACAATAAAGGCTGTTATGGAACCTGACCTTTGCAATCTGGACCAGCGCTTGAAACCTTGGTGAGCCATTCATCAGCTTTATCAATTGCATGCGAACATAGTTTTTGTACATCTGCAGCAATGGCAAGCCTACTAACAATGCCTCTAGCCATCATCTTGACAGAGTCTCCATTAATGGGTCCCACCTCCTCTTCCAACTTTGTTTTAGCTTCTGCGACAATCTCATGAAAATCCTTAAACTTAGCTGTGCCAAAAAGGAGCCTGTAACTCAAAAATATTCTATAACAAAGTACATCGATACGCCGAGCATCTTTTGCTGTAGTCAATTGCTTTTTCCAACATCTGCCAATTAAGAGTACATCTCAAGCATATCAATTAAGCTGAGCCCCTATGAGTAAATAAAAATTTATTCAACTCACAGTTCTCTATTGAGCTTTCAAAAGTTAAATTAATCCTCAATTGATTGATTATCAACAGTCAAAACAAACATGACTCAAGGTCGTTATCTCATTAGAGCAACAAAAGTACTTACGTGAGTAGCTCTGAGACTTTGCCACAAGAAGCACAACAATAGCTTCCATCCAAATGCATATATTGCCCAAGGTTCACAACTCCCAGCTTTTCTTGATAAAAGGCACACTCAATGTGGCACGATAATCCACAAGAATCACTCTGCCCTGACTCAGATTCACAAACCAACCAAAGACTAGGGTCTTTGTTATCATCAAATTGGTGACAAATGCAGCATGAGCACCTACCACAGAATGCATCATCTCTGGTCAAACGAGCTCTACATGCAGAATTCTTACAAATCCAATCACTAAAATGTTTCAAATCAGAAGATTGATCTGTTGTTGTTACGAAGCGGGTGGGATTTTCTCCCTTCCTGCTCTGCTTCTTAGAGATAGAATTACAGGCAGTGGAAGTTGTCTTCCTGCTGTCTGGATTCTTCACATTTTTGTTGCACACTTTGAGCTGATGCTCTATCATAATGCCTTTTAGAGAAGATGTTTGCTTCCTTTACTCTGTCAAAGAAATCAAAATTTTCTCTTTTAGAAACAGATTTCAGGAATTATTGAAGATTCCATGACCCTGTCAAAGCATAGTATGAATTTCCATTTTTCTATGGGGTGCTTTGCACACTAGATTAAATGAATTTGAACATCTGACGCTGAGCAAGAAATACACCAGCTACCAAATTAATTAACAGAAACAAGTACAATTGAACATCCAAATATGACCTTCATATGACAATAAAAAAAAATAAAAAAAAATACTTCTAGATGTCAACGAAATTCCTTGCCAAGATAGGAGACAACACCATCAAAGGATTCGGGAAAGACATAAAACACAAAGAAGATATTTCTTGCCACATAGATTTGATTAGGTACGACAACGGGTCGTACTCGGATCGGATTATGCATAATCTGACTCCGGCCTAACAGTAGTCGGAGTCATTTTTTAGACGATGTCAGATGCAAATTTGTATTTTTTGAATTCGAATCGATTTTTTTCTTGATGATCGGAACGGACTAGGGTCAGATCTGGACTTTGTCATCCCTAAATCAAACATATGTTTAATATCACATTAAAATTACTTAACATTTTATTGCTAAAAAAATTCGATATTGTATCTTAAGAAAATCGATGTGGGTTTTTATTTTTCGGATTCAAATGGGTTTTTTTTTCTTGCGGATCGGAACAGAATAGGGCATCTCTAATTTGAAGATTAAGATCCAATGCATGCAATAGACAAATACAGCAGATTAGCAGAGTATCAGATCCTCCCACAGTCACATCCCATATCAATGATGAGCAAGAAAATATTGGCAAGGAGCCACAAACTCAAGCAGGATCCACTTTTTTTCTGAACCAAAATACAGATAAACCATCCTAATGATGTTAGCCAAAATTTTCCTCCGAATCTTACAACCTGAGGTCTAAAGATGTAAAATTAAGCAACAGTAGCACATGGATTAAGCATACTTACAGTCCCAATTTCACCCAATCTGAAAAAAGGGTCTTTTGGATGATCTGGTAATTAAAAATATCAACATACAGCGACAATAAAATGATTCTCAAAACATAAGAGGGCTATATAGGAGGGGGTTGGGATAGAATGACAGATCTATCTGCAGGTGGGAAATAAATAAACGGTACATGATGGAACAGAAAGAAGGGGGGAAACAGAAATCAATGAGGGGGGAAAACAAATATACCTGAAAGAGGTTCGCTGCTAAACAAGAGAATTTGTGCAGTAACAACTAACAACACAAATCCGGAGAGGTGCAGCAAGGAAGTTCTTAAAAAGATAGAAGAATAGAGGCTTATATAGTCTAATAGATCTTCCAAGAACCTGAACCTTCAAATTTCCCTATTTCATATGGAGTATATTTTGATGAATTTTTTTTTTCTGCAAAACCAGGGCAAATTTTAGATGATATATAGGACATACAATGTAACGTACAAGAATCAAAGTTGTTAGCATATTTGCAAGGAACTCGTGATCCTATGTAACGTAAACTTTTTAAAATAAATAAAAAAGAAACAAGAGAAGCACCATGTCACGAAAAAGGGGGGAAGGAGGGTGTTACTTGATTAAGAGGTGATGTTACCCAAACGGGAAGATTTGCAATATCACTTGGATATACTCATCGAATGTTCTGAAACTAATTTTACCCCTTTTTTGAAACTAGCAATGCCCAGGCCGATACACTAGTTTGTAGTTTGTAGTTTGTAAAAATAGTTGAAACTAATTAGCTTAATGTAAATTGATATGTACATAAAGTATATATATATATATAAAAGTAGGCTCATGTGAGAAATGCAGCTTTGGTGAGAAGGGTGAGAAACAACCACAACCCTTTGATCAACAAATGAATGACTAAGATTAAATTTGATTTTTCCTCCTTACTCTTCCTATATTTTGGAGTCAATGTATCTATAGCATAAAGTCAATGTATTTTTACTCAATGTTGAATGTACCTATAGTTGATAGTCAATGTACCTATAGGTCTTAATTAATGTATCTATTTTTTTCTCACCTTCTCACAATAAGAAATATCTCACCGGAACCCAACCCTATATATATATATATATATATATATATATATATATACAGTGGCGGCCCCATGATTCCAATAATGCTGGGTCACCATCACCCGTAATGAATACAAAAAAAAATTCCACCACTTGTCCATATATAATTCATTACATTCTAAAAGTTACAATATCAAAACATTACTTCATAAATATAACTCTTGAACTATATATCAATCTGAATATACATAACTTTAAACTAAATAATCTAAAGATCTGAATATATAACTTCAAATTTCAAACTAAATATAATTATATAATTTAATAACTAATAAGTATTTAACTCTTGAGTGAGTCTTGAACCCGAAACTAACAATCTGAAAAGGCTCAAATCTGAATCAAACAATTTGAAACCATATTTTGAAGTATCAAACAAATGAACAAATTAAACTAAACTTCACAATTTTGAACTAAATCGAATTGGGGAAAAAATTAGGGTTTCAATTTTTCCAACAAAATAAATTGAGAAAGTAATTAAGGCCTTCCGGTGGCCGTAGGTCAGTACCTGCCATCGCCGGCGTCAAACTAGAAAGTTTTGCAGAGGGTGGTATGTTAATCGTGGCTGCCTTCACCCTTCTACATTCCTTAGCTTCTTCACCTTCCCTTTCCCACTTCCCTTCTGCGTTCCTTCTGTTTTCCTTAGCGTCAAAGTGGAAAGTTTTGCAGAAAAGTTTTTTTTTTAATCTAATTACATTTTAAAATAAACCTGATGTACTAGTGTAATATATATATCATTATTATATAAGCCAAGGGAAGCTATGGTGTCCCCCCTCAAAATGCCTAAAACACCTTCTAAAACATTCTATATATTTAAACGATATCAATATCAACTATAAAGTAAAGTTTTTGCATTTTTTGAATGTAAGTATTACAAAACATATAATTAATAAAAAATAAAATAAAAATACCAAAATTCATATTTTTGAATGCTCTACAAATAGACACCCATATTGATATAGTTTTTCCAAGAATATTTCAGAGTATTGCTTTTGATTTTTTTACTACCGAATAACAATTATGCTCAACATTTAACGCACTCATAGCGTGCATAGAAAGTTAGTATATATATAGTATAAAACTTCTAGTTAACTTGATAAATGAAAAGAATAAATAATGTTATGTGGATATTCAAAGCACAAATAAAAGTTGGTTGAGATGGTAAATACATCACTTTGAATTATAATAGGTGATATGTTCAAATCTAGTTCTAAGTATAATTATTTTGTTAAAATGATGTGACATGCTTACGACTTACGTGGCGCATACGCTTTAGATAGTGCCACATGGACTAATGACTTGGTGCCTACATGGCGCAATACGATGCGAGCAACGCCTTTTAAGATATTGTATAGATAAATATGGTTTGGATGACATTTACGTTAATTTTCTTGTTATACCCCATTTCCTAGTACTAAACCTAAAAACGGATGTCACTCAACCACTTTACTAACAAGAATAAAATCATTGTTGAATATCGAGAACCTATAATATTACTTAATTTCTTACTCTCTTTACTTGCTAAATTTACTTTTTCATAGTCTCTATGGCACGCATTTGTTAATTAATATTTTTAATAATTTATTAATAAAAATTATATTAAAGTTAATATTATAACACTAGACATCGAGACTAAACCAAAAAAAAATATAATCATAAATCCCATATAATCATGTTTAAATCTATATTTTTGTGAGAACATACATCAAAGCTTATTAACATTGGCCTTCAAAAAGCATTTTACTACTGATGAAAAAAAGAAAAAGAGAATACATTACCATGCAAACTTTTCCATTTAGTGTTTTGTTAAGATGATTTTTTGCAACATGCTTCAGCCACAAGAGAAAATGGAGGCTTCTATTGTACTTTACTTTAGATTTAGATTCAACAAATTTTACAAACAAACTACAAATAAGATTTGAAAACCTAATGTTCTGAAACTAGAGCATCAAATTTCTAAATTACATTAAGCATCAAAATTTAGGGCTCGTGTTCAAAAGGTAGGAACAAAATGGTATGAGGATATAAAATCCTAAGGGTATGGATTATTACTTTTTTAAAGTTATTTGGTTAACTCAATAGTATGGATTTAGATACCAATAGCAAGAGGGTAAAGAATGAAATATTAATCTTTAGGAAGTGGTATGTATGATATTGAAAGGGTTTACAAGGGGATGAGAAACTCTTTGCCCTTGGGTATGATATAATATATCCAAATGACCCCAATCAAAAAAAACAAAATCATTTGTAGTATCACATCCATTCCATCCACTATAAAAGATTTAAACAAACACCCCCTAAACAGATTAAGAAAGGGAGTTGTTATTCATCGCCCTTGTATTACTAATTATCGCCCCAAATAGTAAATGAAAGGACAATATTGTCCTTAGCTTAAAACAAGACCACAACAATAACAATTACTTGGAAAACATCCCAAGAAACCATGCCACCCGAACAAGACCACGAACATCAGAGATACTGGTGGCCAAAAAATTTTTTTGGAGCATCTGGACCACGGTGGAGGGCATCTAATCTAGACGCCCGATCCTAAAAAAATTGTTTGGCCACCGTCATCTCCAACGTTCGTGGTGGTGGTTGTCGTCGTGTTCAGGTGGCATTGTTTCCAAGGTTATTGTCCAAATAATCGGGATTGTTGTTGTCTTTTTTTAAGTTAAGGGCAATATTGTAATTTCGTTTAAAATTTGGGGCGATAATTATTAAGAATAAACTTCACAACATTTCCAACAAAAAGAGCTCTCTAAAAGCTAGTAGAGATAGCTGTAAACAAGGTGCAATTTATCTAAAGCTCCTTATCTATACTTGTTGGAGCTTCTAGGTATTATGTAAACTTATACTGCCAGTAAATTGGATGTTGCATAATAGCTCTTATAACTTATTCACCCTTGGCTGAACTTTGCCCTAATCTGTACATATATCAACAAATATGGAAATTACTTAAAGTTATCCTAGTATGATACAAGGGCAGGACCAAGCATCTGATAGGCCGATAGGCTTAAAAGAAAAACCTATACAAGTTCATCAATTGACTCCTATCCTACAATCAGTCAAGAAAATCATACTAAAACCATATGAAGCATCTAAACATCCATGAAAAGCAACCAGGAAACAAACAACTGCACCAACATACCTATAGTAGGAAGTTGATCTTCTAAGCTCATGCTTTAGACTGTCAGCTCTCCACACCAACCAATACCCATCCAGTTAGATATCCTTCAATAGTCTTTCATCCTTTCCTCATCCTTTACCACATGATATTTATAAAAATTAAGGTGGTGTGTTGGAGCAATTATAAAGAGCCACACAAAAAGTGAATACAACATGATAGTAAGGAATGAAGGACTCAAGAAACATTAAAAAAGAAGAAACTATGATAAAACAGCCTGCATACCTTCAGTCCCACCATCACATACAAAAACAACTAACAGAAAAGGTGATTTTTTATGGCACATCAGAAAATAGCCTGCATCCCATTAAATATACTCACACGAACAGGGGGGGGGGGAGGGGGGGGAACTCTGAAGATCATACCACAATTCCTTGAACAAACACTTTTAACTTAACCTATCAATGATCATTCCATATCAAAAATGTATTACATACAATTCGCTAAGCATATCCATGGGAATTGAACAAAGGATAAACAATTATTGAAGTACATCATGTTGTAAGAAACATAAATTTCGTTAAAATTAATTATTACTCTCCCTCTTCCCTCGAATTTCAATGTTAGAGTAGGATAAAAGATCAAACCACCTTTGTTCTTCCTCTGGGCATTTTACTTCAAAATTCAACCCTCAGCTCCAAAAAATCGCATGATCGCGTTATTCCACCAAATGTTCCATGATTTAAAGCAATCTTTTGAATGCAATGCATATATATCACTGGCATTAGAGCCAAATAAACATCACTACAGAACTAATTGGGTCACGCATTCGTGCATATTGCTTTCAAACCCTTTGCAGCAAGACAAACATCCAGCTGAAGTTTCAAGCTTTTCATCCACTACAGCTTTTCTTCCACAAATGGGCAGCCAAAACTTTAATATGGACACAATCTCATTCAATTACTTGATACTTAAGTTAAAAGGGGGAAAAAAATCAAATTTCAATTGACATACACATGCTGACATGCAGCATCATCTCATTCTTTTCAAAACAGCATAAAGATACAACAAGGCAAACAACTAATAAGTATTCCCAGATTTACAGGTGCCAGTACATTGTCCAAAAAATGATAATTATTAACAAGGAACAAACAAAGGCTAAATTAATGATCCAAACACAATTAAAGAAAAACAGTAAAACGGCATTAACAATTCAAGCATTAAAAATTAAATTAAAAATAATAATAAACAAATAACCAACACACAACAAAACAAGAAAAGAAAAACACCCAGATACTAGAATGCGAAAATACAACGGATCTGAGACAATTACATAGAATTTGGGACAAAAAAAAAAGTAGGGTGAAATCAAAGAGGGGTAGGGGTACCTGTGATTGATGAAGGTGAATTGAGGGAGTAAATCTAGGGTTTTTGAAAGGCGAACAAAAACCCCAGAGAGAATTATAGAGGAGGAAGATTGCGGAAGAAGAGGATTAATTGGTTGCGTAAATGGGATGAAAAATCAAAAGTCTTGCCTGTTTGTTAGTTGGTTATTGCCCACCTAGGCTTTCTCTCTCTTCTTCACTCCCAGAAAAAAAAAAAAAAAAAAAAAAAAAGTGTCTCTCTGTGTGTAGGGTAGGTTGGCGACCCAGGGCACAGGCGCGTGATATAGATGGATCAATAGGATCATGCTAATTTATACGAGGCTTGTAAACATGAGCCATTGAGCCTAGAAGGACTGAAGGAGTGTGATTTATTTACCTTTTGATAGTCAGTAATAAATAGTCAAATAATTAGGTGTTTGACTTATTTATATATATTTTTTTATATGATGCTAAAAAGGGCCTAGCCCAGAACAATTAAGAGATAAATCGAGGAAAAGAAACTCCTGCAAGATTATTACACAAAAGTCTACCTAGACCTGCAGGGACTGTATTAAAAGTTACTAACTTTTTTGTTGTAAAACTCCTTTAATAGCCAGCCAATCCGCCGCAAAATTGCCCTCTCTGTAGCAGTGAGATACTTCAATTTCCCAATTGTTGTTCTTGATCAAGTTTCTATAGTTTTGGAGGATGAAGTGGCATTCTCCTCCTGGATAGTCTTCATTGGTAAGAGATTGTATGCAGGCTAAGTTATCTATTTGCAAAATCAATTTTGAGATACCTATTTATATTGAAATAATAGTACTCTGTCTCTTACGGCATGTTTGGTAGCCGGTTCTAAATAGTGGTAATTGGAATGAATTTAATTATAACTAAATTTGGAAGGAAAATCAAAACTCATTTCCATGGTTTAACACCAATTTATTTAATTTTCTCCACAAATATTCATTCTCATTTAATACCAAGCTCCCCTATGGTAATGGATGGTGATGGAAAATAAGAAAAAATTTTCTTGTTGCGGGCCAGTGAGGCCCTAGTTCCAATTTCACATTTCCAGTAGTTTTCACTTTTCAATCTACTTGTCATGGAATCACCAAGATCGATATATCCTACACTGGTTCTTTGTAGCCAGCCAAGTTCGATAGTTTACAAATAATCAGAGACTTGGTTACTCAATTGCATAGCTTGGTTTTGATTATATTTATTTTGTTTCTAACTATCGGTTTATATTAGGAGCTAGCGTTTGCCTCTAGTGGTGCATGCATTGGTGCATTCTTTAGTTTTTAATAGTGGTTTTTTCTTTGTTTAATATTGTTGTGTTGGGTTGTTTGTGGAATTTTGGTGACTTGTTATTTTTAGTGTTGGTTGCAGTTATTTGTGGTCTATTACCTAGGGGTGTCAGTTCAGTTAATCAGTTCAATTATAGTTTGACCCAAACGGTTTGGTTGACTTCAGTTCAGTTGACTTCAATTGATCTTTCTCAAAATAACCAATTTGGTTTTAACTTTATCAGTTTCAGTTCCAACCCATTGCAGTTATTTTTATTTTCAGTTCAAATCAATTCCGTTATGATTGGTCTTCGGTTTTACCCATACGATATGATTTCAGTTGTTGTCAGTTCATTGTGAATGGTTGATATAAGTTCTGATAATCTGATTGTATTCAATTTACGTTATGTTGATCTTCGGTTTTACCCATACGATTTCAGTTGTTATCAGTTCATTGTGAACGGCTGATATAACAATTCCCATTGTATTAAGTTTACGTTATGGTTGTTCTTCGGTTTTACCCGTGCTATTTCAATTGTTGTTAGTTCATTGTGAACGGTTGATATATCGGTTCTAGGTGTATTCGGCTTATGATATTGAAAAATACGGTTATATGCATACGATTTCGGTTATTACCAGTCTATTGTAAATGATTATATTCAGTTAAATTATGGTTATTTTCAGTTTTGTTAGGAAATCTATAACGTTTTTGTTCGAGGTAGATATTGAGTATTAATGGGTTTTACCCGAGTTTTCTCACGTTTGTTTCTCCAAATAATATGATCCAATCGTATTTGTTTTAGTCGTTGAATTGTTTTGCGTCACAATGGGTTAATTTAGTTGCGGTGCACGTTAAAGTTATTTATTATTTATCAATTCATATTTTAATCAAATTATTCTTGTACTAATGTTAAGTATAAATGTGTAACCGCGTATCGAGTATCAATATTGGGTGTATATGACGATCAAGATGATGACGAGTAATACTAAATTGGCGATAACAACGATCATAATAATAATGATAGCAATTACCAAAACAACAACAACAATAATGAATTGATGATGAAACTGATGAATGATGATAACGATGATGGTGATTGATATGAATAATATAATATTACCTGATCAATGGTAATTGAAGATGATCAACGGTAATTACCTGATCAACGGTAATATTAGGGTAAGAAACAAAGGTGACTGATAATTAAATATAGTCAAGGAGGCTGACCTTGAAAACCCAATTATCATGATAAAATAACACTTAGAGATCCATTCCAATTTTCCAGTGAATACTGCTTTGGAGAATAGGACGGGTATGGAGGAGTTGCTTCCAAATCCACGAGTCATAAGGACGGGCACGATATTGAAAGAAAGAAGAAGAACAGAGATAATTATCGGAGATGGAACGAACCCAAATATTGTCAGGATGAGTCAAGATTTTCCAACCCAATTTACAAAGAAAAGTTTTATTGATTGCAACCAATTTTCGAAGACCAAGATCCTCTAAAGATTCGGGGCGACATATTTTATCCCAAGAGATCATCGGGAGGCCTGGTTTATCAGGGTTCTACTTCCAAAAGAAAGAGCGATTAATACGATCTAAAGAATCCGTGGTAGAAATAGGGAGGCGAGTTGAAGTCATCGCATAAGCCGGGAGGGCCTCTAAATTTCTTTGAATTAAAACAGACTTCCCGGCTTTCAAAAGCCATTGAGCGGACTACACATTCAACTTAGCATCCGCCTTTTGCAGAATATGGGAAAAAATATTTTTAGAAAAAGACGGGGGAATTGAAGAAAATGCTTAAGTAGCGGCAGAGAAAGTTCTTCGGAGTCATATTAAAAGTAGCAGTTAGAGATCGTTTGCGGGAGTTTTCTACCTTTTTGGAGAAAGCGTACTAACAATAGAGGATTTATCAAAATTAATGAGTTGCCCTAAAAGGTTCATGAACTCAAGGTGAGCTTAGATCTGCTGGCACCCGAACTGAGAAGCTCTAAAAAAAAGGAGGCAAGATAGGGGCTAATGGCGAAATCCGAATACTGATGTGAGAGCGGGGAATTGCAGTGAACACAACCATTGAAACAACAAAAGAAGAAGCAGATCCATTAATGGAAGAACTAAAAAATTTTGAAGCAATAGAAGAAGCATAATGTTAATGCTGAGGAGGAAACATTAATGTTGATGCATAACCCAAAAGGCAAAATGGGGCTTATTTCCCTTGGGTACTTCTCTCTCTAGGTTTTAGAGACCTTTGAAAAGGCAAAATGTTGATGCATAACCCGTGGCAAAATGGGCCTTTGCATAACCCAAAAGGCAAAATGTTGATGCATAACCTAAAAGGCAAAATGTGCTCCTTACATGGCGCATATTAAACCTTTAGTTTTTTCTTACTAGAATTTTGGGTTGCGGGTTACCCATTAGAACTCGAAGATGTACGTAATTGCGGAAGACATTTGCGTGCAATAATACTATTATTTCATTGTTTAAAAAAAGGAGAATACTTAGGAGAGAGGCCAATAGTATTCAAGAAGAGTAATTGATAAGTGATAGTGAGGTTAAAGTCTTGGCAAGCTGAGCGATGAACACTTTCAAACACGAGAATTGAGGTGATATGTTCGAACCTTACTTAGGATAATCGGATGTTATACAATAGAGATAGAATTAAGACCTAGTAACACATAACATTTAAAAAGAAAAGATAAATGATAGATTAAAGAAATTAATGGATCTGAGTGAATCATCTACAGGAGGATACCCGTATACGTAGTATAATATATGAGTAACCTTTTTTTGAGTTGTCCATCCAGTTCGTCATTCCTTAACTCCGACTACATCCAAATTCAACTTATGGCACACACATAGCTTAGTGGGTGAATTTTCTAACAAGAGTTTTATACATTCAGTGAAACTCAAACCCGAAAGCTAACTTTTAACGACATCAAGTTGCTTACCACCTGACCCTAACTATAGTGGGTTGGGTTGTGAGTAGCCTTTTTGGTGGCACAGAAATTGTAAAATTCTTTTATGCTTGTAATGTCATTTCCCGTGCATGGCCCCCACTTAATCTCATTTTACTTAATTCTTTACTCATGGAGTCATGGTGCTCCAAAAACTAGGGCTTATATTATACCTATCACAATGGTCATTTTCAATGCGAACAGTACATTTTCAATGAGCTTACTTAGTTCATTGAGGATAGAGGAAGAAAAAAAGAACAGCACCCCACATGCATGCATGATAAGTTTGATGACTGGCTTATTATTTTATTAATAATATATAGGGTGGTGCTTGGCTTAAAGCTGAACTTTATTTTGGGCAAATCGATCCAATTTAGTCGACACATCACACACAATTAAAAGGGAAAAGATAAGCAATAATCCCAAATACGTGTGGCGAGGTTCGAACCCATAATCTCACCTGACGTGTAAAAGACTTATTGTAACGAGTTAACGACCCGACTTTTGAGACATGTCGATTGACGAAGGAAAATCGACAAACGGATCATTACCAACTTATAATAACAAATAAATCAGATTATATGAATTAATGAATTAACCTTTACTAATTAAACTACTAATTAACCGAAAAAGATCAATATTCATTATTACATAATTGGTCTTGAAATACTGTCCCAACATGCTGGGATCGTAAAATAATTAAGTAAATGTCTTGAAAACATAAATCCTCTATTAAACTATTTAACTAAGGCTCTCTGCTACTCAATCCCATCCACGAAGCCCGTTAATCAGCAGCGTCTTCACCTGAAACTGAGGGGGGGTCCACCGTCAGTGGCGAGTAACTAGGCTGTCCCATTTAATCGAGGGACCACCAAACACATAATGTCATAGAAATACACATAAAAACTGTACAGAAACTTAACACATGCCTTTATATAATTGTACAAAAAAAATACGTATAAAAGTACGTATAAAAATACGTATAAAAGTACGTATAAAAATACGTATAAAAGTACGTATCAAAATACGTATACAAGTACGTATAAAAATACGTATAAATACACCTGCAGAGATACGGTTAGAATACGTATAATCTACGTATAATGTACGTACAATCAACCCTGCAAATACGGTTAGAATACGTACATAAACACACCCATCAATCATATACATACATACATACAAAATACGAATTTATATACAGCGGAAGTCTTAGAATACCCAAATACTCACACCTACATTATACAACTTAATTTAACTCAAGATATTAACTTATGCCATACCCATCATATATTATATCTTAATATTTCATATTCATACTTATCATATTCTCTTCATAATATGTATCATATCTTACCATAAATGATCATATCTTATCTTTCTTATCATATCATATCATATCTTACGAAATCATCATATCACGTCATCTTATGATCATATCAAGTCATATCTTATGATCTTATCATATCATATCATCTTTGTTGGACCGGTCACTATAACTCGTTGTGGATCTCGTGTTTCACCACAACTTTCCTAGAACATGCCGGGGTGAGCTCGTGTACTCAACCCGTAGCGGATCTCGTGTTTCACCACTAAGCCTAAGCTATGGCCATAACTCCCAAATAGTAGCTCGTGTACTACTACTCAGACGGCTACATATCCTAAGACCCAGAACTACTCGGGGGAACTCAGCCTGACTACTCGGGTCATCAGGTGCGTTCGTCCCATTGAGCAGTGGCTTCGACTTAACCCAGTCTGACTACTCGGGTCATCAGGTGGGCGTCCTTATCTTATCTTATATCTTTAATTAATCATATCATATCATATATTGGGAAATACTAGGTGACCGTAATAGGAAATGAAATGTTCGGAGTCCCAGGAAAGAGAGGTGCGGCACGTATATTGGCCACCTTAAATACCAAGTCTTTCCTAGCCAGAGACCGAAACATGACATGTATAGCTATTACTCTGTTTCCTTTCTTATCCCTAGTAATATCTTATTAACTTCTTATTGTAACTTATCCCTACTGGTACTTAATAATAATAATAATTATTATAATTCCTTTAATATATAATAATCATAATAAAATAATGACAGTTCCTAAAATTATACTAATATTATTATAAGTCAAAATAATTAACCTAAAAATTAGTCAATAATAACCATTTGTTCGACATTTTAGGGGTAGTTGATGATTAAGTAAAATCCATTAATATAATAATCAACCAAGTCAATTATATTAACCATAATTCGAATAATTAATAATTGTCACCAAAAATTGCACAAAAACATGATAAAAATTCCACCTTTCATAAATTTGACCTACTTGACATATATATAAATATAATTTAGCAAAAGTTCACACTTTAAATCAATTAAACACAATCATCAAACATCAAATAAATCAAATTAAATAATCATGTAAAATAACAACTAACAACAATAATTACCTAAAACATAATAAAAATCCTATTTTTATTTATTCAATCTACTCGAAATATATATATATTACCCAAAATTCATGCTTTAATTTAATCAAGTACAATAATCATCTATTAATCATATAAACTTATATAAACAATTTAAATTACACTATTTTACGTAATCTGATCTTAAAGGATTAAATTAAGATCAACCATCTAAAGGTCTCGAATAGTCTGGAAATTTTAATGGATTTTAAATATAGGTTAAAGGTTTAACTTGCATAAATTTCGTTTAAAAATAACATCTTTTACTATTTTTAAGTGATTTTATAACTAACCGGTCAGATTAGGCTGAATTCGGTTTCAGAATTTTCTGCCATAGCAAACGATCTTTAAAAATTACGAAAAAATTACAAAAGCTTTAAAACAGTATTACTGACTTCCACCTAAAATTTCGTAGCCATTCGATTTGATTAAGTATATTAATAAATTCGTAAACCGATTCTGAACAGTTTTACCGGTTTGAAAGATTAAATTATTTCAAGAAATAAAAGGACGAATTTTGTCACGAAATAATTCATGATTCATAATAAAACAACAAAGAAACTGCCATGAAAAGTTCATAAAGAAATAACACGATTTGATTAAGAAATAAATTCATACAAGTAATTATTCAACAATTTCAGATTTCAATAAACTACATAAAATAATCAAAAGAAATTTCATAATAATTCATAAATATTACATGAATACATCAAGAAAATAACATGATCAATATTTCATATGGTTCGAAATTTTTGAATAAATAAGCAAACATAAATCCTACAATTTTCATGATATAATCGTAATTAACTATGTGTTCTTTCTACCCAAGATTAAATAAGAAAGCGAAGTTACCTGAATTCGCTTAATAAAATTCCAAGGAAAATAATTCACCAAACTTGGTGAATTATGCACGGTTTAGAAGAGAGGAGAAAGGAGGAGGAGTTTTCTTTGGGGTTTTTGAATAATAGCAAAATAGGACTAATTAAATAACAAGGGTCCTATTTATAGAAGAGAGGAAGGAAATAAAATTAAAAAAAAAACAAACCCTAATGAATTCCTTGGGCTGCCGTGAAGAAGCGAGCAAGGGGGAAGAGTTTGTTGGGTCAACAACAAACATTTGAATGAGTTAAAAATGATTTTAAATTAATTAAATTAATTAGTTATCCAAAAATATTAACTAATATTTAATTAATTAAAATAAACAAATTTGGCCCAAATAAGAGGAAGGACCGGCTAAGGCCTAACAAGGAAGGGAAATGGGTCTTTGGCCCAATTGAGAATTCAAGATGAAGCTGCCAGTTTAAAAGTAGGCTGCCAGTTTTGAATATGAGGCCTCAAAGCTGCCGGTTTGAACTTCATAAACTGCCGGTCTTGGACTTCACAAGCTGCCGGTTCTATGCTGCCGGCTTTACTTCACAAGCTGCCGGTTCTACTTCACAAGCTGCCGGTTCTACTTCACAAGCTGCCGGTTCTAAGACAAAATTCTAGGGAAATCACATTAATAACCGCGAAATTTTCTGGCCCAAAATTCCGGGTTATTACACTTATACCAATGTGGCACAAGCCTGAATCTCTATGATGAATTAGCATATAGTCATATACTATACTATTAGTAATAATACGTGGCAATATTCGCTAAATACTTCATTAATGAGTGAGCAATATGATACTTCAATTTGGATACATCTCAATTAAGGGGCTTTCACAATGTCATGGTTTTGCCGTGAAGTTCATTGTTTTCAGTTTTCACAGCCATAGACTTAGACTTACAGTAGCTATTTGTGTGTACTGGGGAGATTTTTATGTGGACGCTGATACATATACTCCGTAGCATAGATGTATGGCTGTATGTATGTGCATTCGCTATCAGTATCAGATGTATGTGCATTCGCTTTGTCTTGTATGAGAATGTCACGTAAACTTTACGGGGACACTAAGGAGGAAGAAAACAACCTGACAAATTAAGTGTTTATGGTAATATGGTGTATGATTTGCTTTGGACCACATACCACTATACCACTTGGGCTCCGTTTATTTTGATGCCTCTTTCCATTTTCCTTTGTTTGTTTTGAAAAGGGGTGAAAAATGTACTTCTAAGATGGAAAATGTCATTTAAAAAAGGAAAACCATTTTTCTTTTGTGAAGAAGGAATGCCACATTTTTTCTTCTTATTCTTTATTTCTCACTTGGTCACTCCTCCCATCCTTCCTTCATTTCTATTTCATTTTTTCTTTCCTTCATAATTTTTTCCTCTAATCAAATAAACTAAGAAAATCTTATTTTACATTTATGTTTTTCATTGAAAATTGTTTTCCCTCAAAACAAACAGAGCCTAAGGCCTTCTTTGTTTTAAAACTCCTCTACAGTGTTTTAGAACTACACATACCAGACATAAGGTTGTGTTAGTGATGAGCCCATCATTATTATTTTACGGGATATTAGTGTCAGACTCTAAAATTAAATCAAACTGAACTGAACTTTCAGAAATTAGTCCAATAGAACAAAGCCTTTTATAGCTTAAGACTGATATTTCATGTTTGTGTTTGAACATAACTAATCCATCGACCCAAAGCCTTGTCTCAAAATCAGCAAGAAAAGGAAAGTGATGACTGATGAGCCATAAATATCTCCAAAAGTCCTCTAATAAAGTGTTAATAGTTTTTGATTGACTAATAAAGTCTCTACTTAGAGGAAATGCAACTTAACTTTTTTTTTAAAAAATAAATGAAGTAGGAATCAACCTCTGATAGCAGAAGTAACTAGTCCCTTCAGCACACAAACTCCACTTACTGAGTTGGTTCGTTGGATAGCAAGATTTTAAAGTAAATACAGCGGTGCATCGTTCATTTCCACGGATAATGTTTATTGAAAACAAATTTTCTAGAAAGTAAAAGAAGTTGGTTCTATTTACTTGGTAAAAATATGGGAGAATTTATTTGCTGGAGTAGTGGAGAGTAAATGAAAATTCTAGTGGGAATTTAAATTTCCGACTCACAAGTCACAATCAAACAAGACTACATTTCCAGGAAAATATAATTTCATGTGAAAAAAAAATTCTTGGAAAAACTATTTGGTACAACGAACCAAATTGTATATCCATGAATGATTTTTGTCCATTTCCTTTCCCTTTCTCTAAATTTTTTTATATCCAAACAATCCGATAAAGATAAAAAGACTAGACAAGAACCTCTGTTTATTCGCAAATTTTGAAATAAAAACCCTTCACCAATTAGTTAGACCTTAGAAGGCCAACTTTACTACTTCTCTTCCTATAAACTATTGAACAATCACTGAGTTCATGTTGATTGTACTACCTCCATTTCAAAATATGTGCAACAAACATTTTTACACGCATTTTAAGGTTGAAATTAGATGGTGTTAATGAAGTTATTAGATAGAAAAACTTCAGCACCAACAAGGGTAGGACTATATCTTATTGGTGTTAAAATTATATCAGGTAGTGTTTGGATATGTGAAATTCATTTAAAATTGATGAATTCAATTTCTGAAATTGAAATGTTACAATTCAAATGACAATTATTTATTTGGGTTGTTTAAGAATTTGAAATGACATGGTTTTATTAAGTATTTGAAATACACAATATTTGCTTGTTTAGCATTTGGGTTGAGAATTGAGCCAAATCCAATTCCAAACATTTTTACTTACTAAACATGTAATTTGGCTCAAATTCATCATTTCAAATAAAATACTTGTATTCAAACATAGCATCAATTAATTTGTCCATTTGCATCATCTAATTTCAACCTTAAAATGCGTGCAAAAATGTTTGTTGCACATATTTTGAAACGGATGTAGTAAAACAAAACTACAGGGCAAACACAAGGGTTTCATAATTCATATACACTTGACAGCATTAGCTGCGAAAAACACATCTCCAGCATAAGATGGAACAAACCCAGTAAAATCTCGTTGAAACCAGATAAATTAATCTACACTACTAGTAGAAATGCAACGAGTTACCCTTTTTGGTATGCAACTATGCATTTCAACTAGCATCTGCGCTTTCTGCAACCTGCAATAAATTGCTATTTCCATGTATGAATTTAGTAGTAAGCAGAAATAGCATTATATTTAAAATTTGTAATACACACATCGTAAATAGTTGATGTAAATTCAATGACCATAAGAACATTCAGTGGCATATTATTCCACGGCGAGTCTTTAATATGACATGAACTACAGCATTTATATACACATTATATGAAAGATAATAGTACAGTGGAAGTCCAAGTTTAGTGAGAAGCTATAATTAAACAACCAAATTACTCAATTCAGCAGCACCAACGGCTTCCACGATACCATACTTGAGAGCATGCACGCACAATAATGGAAGTAATATGAACGAGAGTAGAGCCCTGCATTAAAGAAAAAAGTCAGGACATCCAAATCATGGTCCAAAATCATTTTTGCATTAATATAACACTCCCTCCGTATCTATATGATGTTCTCATTTAGAATTTGACACTATTTACTATTAGAAGAAATCTTCTAAATTTCTCTCAATATATAAGATAAAATATAGCCATGATGTGGGGTGTTGTTTGATTCATCTCTATTGAGTACTTTATTAATATTTAGTATTTATAATATTTAATAATGCAAACTCAAAGATGTTAATGGTTAAATATGTGTACTGAGAAAAGTGCATAGTTAAAACGGAAAAAAAGGAATGAGTATTTAATATGCTTTCTTAATAGCAGCTTTTAGGATTATTCCGACAAAGATGATCGTTGGAATAGCCTATGATGTATACAGACACAATGATCAAGTGGCACAGAAACATGACTGAAAATGCATATGATGATTCATGGGATTCATAAGATGCTATTGATATCTACAGCTTCAAACTTTCTTTCAAATTAGGATCTCCTGTTGGACTCAATTTATTTAGGGTGTGCCACTTCCACCTTAAATAAATGACATCCCTGACTTACCTCTCCCTTCAAGAGGCCTATTCCATCAAATTATGCTTACTACCCTGATACCCTCGCTCAAACTCATTGTGTTTACCAAGAATCTTGAAGGCTAACAGTATGGGCGTATGGCTGTCCACCTCCCATTTGGGAGACTAGGATTCACATCTTGGGTCAGCAATGTGGAAAGGGTATACGGGATTTATGTGAAACACTGTGACAATTATCCTGCAGATACCACCAACAGATAGCCAAGAGCGGATCCTGGCTGACCTCTGAGTATTAATTAATGGTAACATTGAAGTAGAAAATTACATCACTTTGGCAAATCTAGAAAAATGTCATTGCCAAGTTGAATTTGGAGCAAAATAGTTTAAATGACATTTGGAGCTATTAATCATATTGTCACATCCATGAGAAGATATTCTCATATCTAAGCTCATTATTTTACTGTATCCCACAATAATACAGTTTGGATCTAGTCTTCTCCAAGCAAACCTTCGTCAAAGATTCTACTTCCCTCCCTCCCTCCCTCCCTCCCACCCACACCCACACCCACACACACCAAAAAAAAAAGCATACCAAACATGCACTCTAAATTTTAGTTTTAATTTCTCCACTTAACAGGCGTTATATGAGGCATTGCCATGACTCATGACTACAATGTTGGACTATTTGCACATTCTGTACATTTTGTCCAAGGACAAAAATTGCTAAGTCATCTTCTTTTTCAAATAAGTTCACGTAATGGTTCGATTTCAGTTATTATAAGCACTCATTTTCAACACAAAACTCTTTTCAATAAAATCCTACCATGCTTCCAATCAAAATTGTTTTCTAACATTCTCTCTATTCCCTAGACCATCAATAAGAGAATGCACATCAGCAATGCGAACATATTTTCTTAGAAGTTGCAGTCGTATTGTGGATACACCTAATTGATCTTCATGATATCAAACATCTAATAATCAAGACAAAGAGCACCTGCTAGCACTGATCATCTATATACAAATAAAACTAATTCTTGTGTCCCTCGCTTGTCCTCATCTATAAAAGAGAGCAATCCTGTCCAGCTTAGATGCCGGTTAAGTCATCACATAATAAAGCAACTCGTGATGCATCAGATGTCCGTATGTTAAAAGTTTACAAGAATCCCCTGCATTGATCATCGCATTCTCTAATTCTTCTTTACAATGAAATTCATGCCCTCATAATCATATGGACATATCCTAGAGTAGTTGTTCATTGCTTGTTTGTCCTTGGTGTAAAACAAAAGAACAAAGATATATCTCAAGAAAGAAAATTGATCATCCCTCCAACTCACAAAACCTCATAAATCAAATCACTCAAATAGCAAATAGGAGGAGTAGACGTAAAGCAACAACAACCAACAATTAGCTAACAAGTGACAATCACAGCTCAACCATAGTAGATACTAGATAGTACGTTCCTACAATTTAGCCAAAGATACACCGTTATCTCAGCCAAATTCAACACACAAAAAAAAAAAAAAAATAGAAAAAACCAGTAACACAAGTTAGATAAGCCATAAAGCAGCATCAAAACATGAAATTCAGCATAAACCCGAAGCATAACCAAAACAAAGCAATCAAAACTCAAAGAAAAAAAGTCAACCAATTAAGCTAAAAAAACAAACAATTAGAGAAGCCAAAATCAAACTCACTCAAGAATCAGCCTTGAGGCCTTCACAAGGAGGGCTGGCATCAAAATTCTTTGCAGGATACTTAGCACTCAACATTCCAACCTCAAAAACCAAATTATCACCACTTGATCGAATTCCAGTAATCGACCACCACTGGAACATAGCCCTAACCCTAATTCCATCAAGCTCAGCAATCTTATTCTTGACGATTTTACCCCTGACGACCTTGGAGTATGTGGCGAGATAGTTATCAGGGGGAAGAGTGAGCTTGCATTTGTCACTGAGATTGACGGAGAATTTTCCAGAAGTAGTATCAATTGAATAATTGGCGACATTCGTGGGGAGAAGTCCAACAGGAAATCCGAAGGTTTCGAGTTCTTTGTGGGCTGAATTTAGGGAATTAGGGTTAGTGTTTGCGGAAGAAAGAGAGAGGAGAACGAAGAAAGAGAGTGATAGAAGAGAGAAAAAGTTCGCCATGGTCGTTCAGGAGGTAGCAGAAGAGTTTAAAGGTTATCGTCTTCTTCAACGTGGAACTTGAAGGTGTTGGGAGTTGGGATAAGTTTGTTGAATTTCTTAGGGATTGAATTTTGCAGACGTATGTCGGTATGTGTTTGTTGAGCATGAAAAGGTCCTTCCCGACGTTCCCGCGAAAGGTGATGACACCTTAGTCCTTGCACGATTACACAAGGCCACAAGGGTATTACACCTAGTCGTTAGATTTTGCACTTACTAATCAATATCAATATTTTTAGTTGTTTGATTTATGAGAAATCAAAATTCCTAGAAAATTCATATTTGACATGTTGTTTGGTTACCAAAAAATGCTCTAAGTATAAGAATTTGAAATTCCTATAAATTTAGAATTCCTACATAATGTAGGAAAAAACTCACCACCTCCCCCTAGGTAATTCATAATTCCTAGGAAATGTGATTTCCTTAATCTCAACCAAACACAATTCTCTAATTCCTAAGAAATAAACAAGGGAAGTTAGGCCATGTTTATTGGTTGTCTGAATTAGAGTCTGAATGTAAGTTTTGTTTGAGTCTTTAGGGATAATCTTATACAAACTGGGTCTGAGTCTGAATGTAAGTTTTGGTTTTCAAAACTCTACTCAAGACTCATGGGCTCCACAGATTTAATAAAGGTAGCTTGAGTCTTTAGGGATAATCTTATACAAAATGGGTCTGAGTCTGAATGCAAGTTTTTATAAAACAACTTTTTTTTATATGGATAAATGAGTTTGTATTATAGTCTTTGGGATAAAGTGTAAAAACTTGTATGAGTCTGAATTGGTAAAAGTTAATGGAAAGCTGATGTGACAGAGTCTGAATTATAAAAGTGAGTTTGAGGGATAAACATACCCTTAATTCCCATAAATTGTAAATTACCATGGAAAGTGAATTCTTGTGACAACCAAACAAGCACTTATTATGAGAGTCCGGGATAGTTTAGCTCGTAAGAGTTTGGGGGTGTGTTTTTGGTGAAGAAATGATTGAAACATATAAAGAAGTAAAATTATTTAGTCAGACGACTCATTCTACTTTCACAAGCTACTGCATCTAAATAAAGCTTATTTTTACTACCATCTTAAATTCTTCATCTCCGTTGGTAGCAGAATGTGACCATTTGCTTTCTTATTCTTTTGCTTTCACACATGTTACACGGGTGGTGATTTTGGCACTCCCCAAAATTACTATTCATGTGAGAGGGTGAGGAGTGACAAAATCAAATTGGGAGTCGCAAAATCATTTTCCATGTTCCACTTATTATCTTTATTTAAAACACCATTACATATTCCTTTTTTGTTTCAACTAAGAGTGGGTTGTTTGTGGTCTAATTCAATTTCAATTGCGAAGATAAAGTACGAAACCACAATTATCTATAGGGGTGTCAGTTCAGTTATGGTTTGACCCAAACGATTTGGTTGACTTCAGTTCAGTTGACTTTAGTTGATCTTTCCCAAAATAACCAATTTGGTTTTAACTTTATCAGTTTCAGTTCCAACTCGTTGCAGTTATTTTTATTTTCAGTTCAAATCAGTTCCGTTATGATTTGTCTTCGGTTTTACCCATACGATTTCAGTTGTTGTCAGTTCATTGTGAACGGTTGATATAACCATTTCCGATTGTATTCAGTTTACGTTATGGTTGATCTTCGGTTTTACCCATACGATTTCAGTTGTTATCAGTTCATTGTGAACGATTGATATAACAATTCCCATTGTATTTAGTTTACGTTATGGTTGTTCTTCGATTTTACCTATGCTATTTCAATTGCTGTTAGTTCATTGTGAACGGTTGATATATCGGTTCTAGATGTATTCAGTTTATGATATGGAAAAATATGGTTATATCCATACGATTTCGGTTATTATCAGTCTATTGTAAATGATTATATTCAGTTAAATTATGGTTATTTTCAGTATTGTAAGGAAATCTGTAAATGACTACAATGCCACAGTTATTCCCTTGTAGGCATGTTTCAATAATCAATAATTCCATGTCATTTGAAGAACACATCTAAATTCCGACCAACTCTTTTGAAATGAGTATGGTTGAAAACATCAATTAATTTTAAATTATTAATATGCTAAAATAAATTGATTTGAATAATCAATAATCAATATATGAAAAGAACAATTTTATTTAATAATATATTATAAATAATCATTTCGTGAAAAGAACAATTTTATTAAATAAAGTTTAATTTGATACAAATAGATTTTGCCTAATGCTAGTTTAGTGTAGAGCAATTTTCAGTTAACCAATGGTTTAAAACAGTTTTTTTTGGCTCAGTTTGGTTCAATCAAGCAACAGCTTAAAACTATTTATAAGTCATTTTGGTTTAGTTGATCAATAGTTAATTGCAGTTCTGTTAACTAACAAAATAAAACATTTTATAAGTCATTTCGGTTCAGTTGATCAACAGTTAAAAACAGTTCAATTAACTAACAAAACCATATAGGCTACAGTTAATTTCAGTTCAGTTATGGTTAGTTAAAAACAGTTTTATGTAGTCAACCTTTTCAGTTCAGTTGATTTCAGTTCATGATTCAATTCAGTTTCAGTTCAGTTGAGTGCAATTCATTTTGTTTCAGTTGGACTTTCAGTTATCAGTCATTTGGTTATTAGTTCATTTCAATTCAATTCATTCAGTTCAGTACACGTTAGGTTAACGGTTAAACCAACAGTTCCTAACCAAACTGACAGCCCTAATTATCTACCCTAAGTCCCTAACACCATCAGATAATAAATTGGTTTCAATTTGAATTGTGGGGGTTCAATTTCCTACCCCTAACACCATCAACCACCATAGTTAGGGCTTCTCCTCTACCACCGCAACCTTGCTTTCTCTACCACTGCAAGTTCATCTTCTCATCTGTCGAGTTCCGTTGCCGCAGATGTTATATCTTCGCATCAGAGGTCAACCACAAGCATTCCTTCGCCGCCCGGAATCCGCTGCACTCCTTGCCCTCTCAGCTTCCTTTTCAACTTCATCTTCTACCAGCCCAACATTGGCCAGCAGCAATGGAGGGGGAAAAAAAAGGAATAAAGAGGAGCTGCAATGGAGGAATTCGTGTTGAAATATTTTGTCTAGGTAAATGACTAAATGAGCATGTCTTATCCGAGTAAGTTTAGAGTAGAGGTGATAAAAAGTTCGGGTCGGGCCTTAACTAAGTAAGTATGCTCAAAGTCCAGTTTTTTTAGGCGGGTTTGATGGGCCTTGTCCAGGCTTTTTGGGCCAGACCGGGTTTTTGAACTAAAAACCCCTATTTTAAGTGCGTCATAGCCCGTAAAATTCTCAGGCCGATCGGGCCGGGCTAACAGGCCGGACCAATGTTGATCAACTCTAGTTTAGAGTAGGTTCCAGGTCACTTAGAACAAAGAGGAGCTGCAATAATAGAGTAATTCGTGTTGAAATAATTTGTCCAGGTAGAGTATGTTGTATCCAGGAAAGTTTAGAGTAGGTTCAAAGTCAGTTTAGAATAGGTTCCAGGTTAGTTTAGAACAGATTCCAGGTTTATTAAATTATTTCGCCAGGTTAATAATATTTTTGTCTATGTAATTGAGTCTTTTTGTTCATGTCCTACTAACTTTTGTCCATGACTTTTTTTTTTGTCCAGGTAAAGGTTGTTTTTACCAGGTCTTTTTTTTTTCCGAGGTTAGTATCAGTTTCGTCCACGTTACTTTAAATTTCGTCCAGGCCAGTATTAGTTTCGTCCAGGTATTATCTTTTTATATTTTTAATTTTTCCCAGGTTAGTATATATTAGTTTGGTCCAAGTAACTTTAAATTTTGTCCAGGTCAGTATTAGTTTCGTCCAGGTTTTTTTTTTGTCCAAGTAAAGGTTTGTTTTTCCCAGGTCTATTTTTTTTTCCAGCTAGATTAGTGCCAGTTTCGTCCAGGTAACATTAAACTTTGTACAAGTCACTATTAGTTTTGTCCATGTCAATTTTATCCAATTTAGTTTTTCAGGAAAACTGTCAAACGAGCCTGACACAATACCTTCTCTATAAAGAAGTAGAGAGGTTTGAAGTAATTTTAATGTTTTGATCAGTCAAAACTCTTTAAGAGATGTTTGGTGAAATAGAGTTTTAAAAAATCTCTCAAAATGAAAAAACTGTTATATGGAGCTTTTTTATTAGAGGATTAGATAATTGTACATTATTTAGAAGTAAAACTCAAATCAATTAGCTAAGTATTAGTGTGTTACCAAACAAGTTAACACAAAAGAACTTTTCAAGAAGGTTACAATCATTATAAACAAATATGCTCATTCTAAGTTTTCAATGTTATTGTGGGATTCCAATATTCCATACATTGCAAAAGAAAATGAAACTCACATCATCCAAATGAGTCTTACAATATAAACTAGACTTCTTTCATATGAGATTACTTTTTAAATAGAAAATATTCACTCTGTATTTAATTTGTACATTTTTTTAAAATAAAAGTTTGAATTTGAGCGGAGCTAGTATAAAATTTTATAACAATAGAGATGATTATGGATATAACAAAGGAGTAAGCTAGCTAGGCCAATTTATATAATGATGCTATATAATTGTAAATTGTGCAATTGAATAATAGATAGACAAAGGACATTACTTTTGACTTTAAATTAATTAGCTTAACTTAGAACATGCATGGTCATGGACTTGTAGGCTAGCTTAGGGGTGTAAATGTGGGTCAGAAACCTGTTTGACCGACCGTACCGACCGATACTGAACCTGTTTTTGACCGAATTTTTAGTGACCGAATACCGACCGCCATTGAATCCGAATTATACCCAAACCGTTTTTCAACCGATTCTATACATACCGAAACCGACCGATATCCAACCCGTTTAATACCGAACCTGTTTCCGACCTGTTTTTATTATACCGAAACCGACCGTTAATGAACCTGTTTTCAAACCGAATATGTTTTCGACCTGTAAAAAGCCGATTTTTGACCGACCGATTTTTGACCGAAACCGTATTGTACCGACCTGTTTTTGACCGACCGTTTTGACTGAACATGTTTTGTATGTTTACGACCGAACTCATTTTTGACCGAACCTGTTTGTTTGTCTACGACCGAACCCGTTTTGGACCGAACTTAATTACATGATTTCTCTAAGTTGGAAAATAAATAATAAAAATTAATTAATTTAAAACACATTATAATTAAATAAAATTAAATTTAACATAATTTCATTAAAATTAAATTAATTTGAATAAAATTATATATATAATTTTTTTAAATTATAAAAATTATATATAAATTATATACATTAATTCAATGACTCAATTAGTTAATTACGCTAACACTTAATAATTTTATAAAGACAATTTTTGAGCTAAGGTAGTACAGTTCTATAAATTACTCCGTATAATTTAATCAATTAACCTTAGCTAAGTAATTTTGCAAAGCCTTTTACTCTTAAAGAATTTTTCATTGTTTGTTATAATTGAATATTAATCTAAGGTAATGCTTTCAAATAAAAGAAAATATAACAATTTATATCAATCATCACCATCATTGTCGTTAGCATCATCAATTCAGTGTTGTTGCTAATTGTTATCAATATTGTTGTCATCTTTGTTATCGTTAATTCATTATCATTAATCATCGTCTTAATTGTCATCATAAGCTCATAAACACTTATTATTATCGTCATAACCCATCACCATCATCATCATCCATGACCATCTATCATATTGGTCATCTACATCCAGCATCGTAATCATGAAACATCATACATTGATATTATCATTATTGTTGTCATCATCCATCATTAGCATCAATCACCATTCATATACATCAGATCATCACCCATGATCATTATCATCCATCTCAACCCATCATCAACGTCATCATCACCGTTCATCACCATACATAATTGATGTCATCCTAAATTCATCAATCACCATCCTTTATGTTGGCCACCATCGTGATCATCAACATTATCCACCATCATTATGATCGGCAATGCTATTACCATCCATCATCATTATTATTGATCGATTGATTATTGATGTCATTAACTCACCTCCATTGTCATTATTACTATTGTTACTATATATATATATATATATATATATATATATATATATATATAGCTTTTATCATGATTATGACAACAATAAATTCCATCCTCATGGCCAATGATATATATTGCTATTATTGTTATAATTATTATCATGATAGCCATCGCACTCATCATAAATTAATATGGCTCATTGAGTCATTGAGATTATTCTTTGATGTCCATATATAATATTTATATTAATCACTTATTAATGCCGTTGTTATTCTCATATATTTTGTTACAATGTTGCTATAAACTAGGGGTGAAAGTTCGGTGTAAGGTTTGGATTATTGGCAAAACCAAATCTGAACCATAATAATTCGGTTTTGTAATTTTCGATCCGAATCCAAACCAAAAAAAATTCAATCCAATCCGATTTTAGTATTTGTAATCCAATCCGATCCAAACTTTTGAGACTATTTTTTAAAAGATGCATCTTAATAACCCATAAATAAAATAATATGTTTTAGCAAATAGCAAGATATTCAACTAATTAACAAGTTTATAGTGCCTTCTCAAATGATTTAGGAAATTAAAAGGTCTACATATAAATATTTTATGAGCACTTAATCAATTCAAAGCTTCATTTTTTATGAGCACTCACTACAAATCCTAGACATAAGAAACTGAATTTAACTTAACAATAGCAACTTAAATTCGGTTTGTAATCCGGTTTTCGGTTTTTAAAAGGCCAAAACCGAATCCAAACCGAAATCCAAATTTCTTAAACTTTTCAATCCAATCCGATCCGATCCGAAATAAAATAAAAACCAATCCAAAATTATAATTCGGTGTGGTTTGGTTTGGTTTTCGATTTTTATCCGAATTACTTTCACCCTTACTATAAACTCAAATAGAACATAACCGATCTTAATTGGCCTGAATAGACTAGCGTAAAATCGTAAATAACCGATTATGACCCGCATACCGATTTTGACCGACCGATTTTGACATGTATACCGATTTTGACTGACCGTTTATGACCCGTATACCGATTATGACCTGCAAAAGACCGTTTTTGACCGACTAAATGTGACCTGTTACCGACAAACGACCGAGCCGATAAGTACCTGTAACGCCCCAGATTTTGGGCTAGTCTCGTAATTACTTTATTGTAATTATTGTTGTTGCGGTGCATGGTCTAAAATTTATTTTAGACTATTTTTAATGTTTTTAGTGTAACCATTATTTTTAATGGTTTATTGTTTCTTTATTTTATTTTATTTTAATTAATTAGAATTTTATTATTTAATTTTCTAATTAATTAATTAATTTTGGGCCAAGTGCAAAATAATCATGATTAGTCATGAATTAGTGCAAAAGGCCCAAGTGATCAATTTGAGCCCATTTATTAAGCCCAACCGGTTTTCCCCCTTGTTTGATGGCAAATTTTGCCACTTGCTTCATGTTCACACCTCACTTAACTTCTATAAATAGAAGTAGTAGTAAGGCATGAGGATTCATTTGCTCATTTGCCATCCTTTGCCATCTCTTTTCAAAGGCAAATCCTCCCTCCATTTCTCCATCAACCTCACACCATTTTTGATTAGATGAACACTCATCATTGTTCATCATCTTTTCTAAACCAAACTTAAAGATTATGTATCCTTTAATCTTTAAGTATTAAAGCATGTTTTAAACCCCAACAATTTCTTACAAGATCACTAGTTCGGGGTGGTTTGGGTTCGTGTTCGTGGCTGGTGGTGAGGCTGGGCGTGTGGCTGGTTTCTGGGCAGTAACGTGGCGGCAAGGTGGTGCAGCGGTGCTGACTGGGCAGCAGGTGGTTGGCTCGTGGTGTTGCTGACTGGGCAGCAGGTGGTTGGCGTGGTGGTGCACGGTGGTGTCGTGTTGTGCGTGTGCTGCTGGCCAGAAATGGTTCGTTCCGGGCAGCATGTTCTTGGTACGTTCTTGGGGTTATTCGTGATTAAGGTAACATACTAACTCAACTTAATTGGTAATACTAGGTTTGTAGTATTGATTAAATGCATGTTTGGATTGATTGTCGATGAATGTTCATGGTTTTTGAATGTATTTTTATAATCTGATTTTGAAGTATTATAATGAGGTTTTAATGGTGGTTTTCATATTTTAAGATTGTTTTCATGATATTTTGAAATCATGGTGATTGGGTTTAAGTTTGTTGAATTTTGATAAAATAATGTTGAGAATTTCGTATGGTAATGATGTTGTTCATGCGTGTATGATTGAGTTTGTTTGAGTTCTTGATTGAAGTTCTTGAATCTTGATTGAGTTCTTGATTGAAGTTCTTGGATCTTGAATGGTTTCTTTATGAGTTCTTTAAGAGTTAGATGAGTTCTTTAAGGTTCTTGATGAGGTTTGATTAAGTTCTTTAAGGTTCTTGTTGAAGTTGGTTTGAGTTCTTTAGGTTTCTTGATTAAGTCTTGAGAGTTAAAGAAAAGTGTTATGTAAGTCTTGAAAGTTAAAGATTTGGGATGTATTGATTAAAGAATGAATTAAGAATAATGAAATGATGTTTGGTTAGTCTCAAGAGTATGGCTATAGGCAATTCTTGGGTTAACTTCGATGATTTAGTTGATTGAATTCAAGAGTATGGTTTATTCTTGTCTTTAATTTAACTATGATGAAAGGATGATAATGATATGATGATTAGCTTGATTTCTTTTCTAGACGCCCTTGATTTTGTGTATGGCTTATGCTTAGTTTTTGGGTTAAGACGTTGCCCCTATTCCGTCCGCGGTATCGGGATAGTTTGGAGTCTCACTATGTTATTCCTAGTACGCTCAGAAAGATTTTTGGGGATTAGGGACACGGATTTCCAGTAAGGATTGGGTCCGTGGGATTTGGGCGTATGGCTTATACCCGGTCCTGACATAGTAGAAGTTCGGTTGCGTAAGATGCTTCCGTACGAGCGTAGTCCGGTCTAGAATTAGAATGATTGCGCCAAAGATAGATTTTGGGATGATGATGTCGTATGGTGAAGTCGAGTGATTTGTTGAGTTTGGATTACGAGTTTGAGGATGTCTCATGTCTTTGAGGATTTTCGTGTGATGTTGTTTGATTGATGCTATGTACATGTGCGTTCCCATTAGGGTGAGTCAGTTATGTTACTCGCCACTGATGGTGGACCGTTGTTGTATTTTTCAGGTACTTCAGATGATGATGTTCTTGCTTAGCTTTGGGGTTGGGCGAGCGGCGTTTTGCTTAAGTTGTCTGTTGTATTTACTTTTGTTCGTAGTATTAGAATTGATAGTATTGTTTAGTAGTTGTTTCGGATTTATGGACTCGTATATGTTGTATAAGACTCTGACATGTGGTTAGAGTTGTTTTGTTTTTTTTATTATTAGTTACTTTTGACTTTTGGACTTGGTTTGTACAAAATGTGGGTAATTGTACATTTTGGTTTAATAATAATGATTTGAGGTATTAGTTTTAATTCCTAAGTATTGAGGTTGTAGTTTCTAACAACTCGACTCGTCGGTTTCTTCCGCGCCGATTTAAGCGAGTCGGGTCGTTACAGTACCGGACCGAAACCGACCGACACTTGTTTTAGAAAATGCCGAATTCATCCGAATACCGAATAAGACCGACCGATACCGAAAGGTGTCATATGACCTGTTTTTTACCGACCGTTTTTGACCGAACCCGTTTTTGACCGACCTGTTTCCTACCGTTTAACCTGTTTTTACAACCCTAGGCTAGCTATTCAACATACGTACAAATTAAACACCAATATGTTTCAGATCTAAAACCCCTTGGAAATAGAGAGAATAATAATCCTCTAAAGCTGTTCTTTTGTCGTCTTTTCTGTATGTGAGACAATTTCAATTGGATTCATATACTCCCTGCTTCGTAACTTAATTAAAGATGTATTTCTCTATTTGGTTACATATATATATATATGAGTTTATGAAAGATATAGTTTAATTTATTAGAGATAGATAGAGGATATCCAATAAATTATGTGTTTATAAGGTGGTAAACTAATTTAAGGGTACATATAAGAAATTAAATTTGGGAAGTATAGCTCGACTGAGTGTGAAGACCATAAGTGAGGTTTGGGCATAGCACTACCGTGCTGGACTAGATGTTTGGTTGAGTTTTTAAAAAACTCGACCGAGTATGATAAATACTAGGTCAAGGCAAACTTCCAAAAAGGATGTTTGGTTCTGGATAGTGCACTCAACCGAGTACCTTATTGTACTCGGTTGATTATCTGAAACGGGGTTGTCGTGATATTACGGTTTGTAATGCATGGTAGTTCGTTGACTCGATTTTGAAAGGTTCGCTATTCTTACCCAAATGAAAGTTAATTATGAAGGGATAATTGTAACATTTGATTAGGTTTTTTATTATTAGGTATTCTTACTTAAATTTAGTGTAATTTTAACCTTTTATTAGAAGAATGTCAAAGGATAAATGCTTTGGTAGCCTTATGTGTTTTGCTATCTAAATAAATATGTATTCATATGTTGGAGGATAAGAAAACCAGAAATCTTCTCTTCATTTTTGCTTATTCTTTAGAAAAATCAGTAATAACTTTCTTTGAGTATTATCACAAATTAATAACCCCAATAATATTCTTGCATTGGTTTGATTTTTTTTTTTTTAATCAACAAAGAAAATAGTATTCTCTTCATTGACTCATTGTATCCCATTATTTTATCATGGTATCGGGTGTAATAAATGATACCCATACTCATTTTTTTATAACACAAAGTATACGTGTGAATTGTACGTGATGGCCCCTCAATGACCGTACGAGCCGCGAGGATGGGAGTGAGACTTTGAGAGAGTGAAGCTAGCCACTAGGGTTTGAGGTGGTTGTTGTTTGAGTCTTGCTTTGAGACTGAGTGTTTTTGCTTTTGGGCCTTGGGTTTGAGATTTGTGATTCCATGTAAGCACTGCAGCTCTTTTTTTAAAAAAAATAATTTACCGACTACCAAGCGGATGGTAATGTTTTTTGACGGTCGATAATTTTTAATTGAACTTGATTTGTTTTTTCAAATGAGAGTACAACTGTACCCGGTTGTTCTTTGCTGGGTCCGCCCCTGCCCCTCATACTTTTCCTATCTCACGATACAAGCATCTGACGTATATTGTATTGGTATGATAGTCATACTCAATTACTCATGCATATATATATATATATATATATATATATATATATATATATATATATATATAGAACCTATATATAGATTATAGACCCTAATGCGAACTTAATTATATTATTAATTCTCATATATGATGATTGAAGTAAGTGGAGCACTTGCATCTATATACTGTTTATTAAAGTTGAAGTTGTGACTTGTATGCATGTATGGGGTGAATTTAGGATGAGTAGCAACCGAAAGCCTAAACCTATTTGCATAATCTAGCCTTTAAAGATAATAAGCTTTCTTAATTAATCAAGAGGTGTAATTATTCAATTTTGAGATTATACAAGGATCGAATTATTGACGTAATTAATTAACTAAGTTTGGCACATGATCACCCATCCATTGTTTCATAAACAAAGTGCTGCTAATTAGTTTAGGTGACAAATGATGACAATTTGCTAAAACGACATATTTAGTTTTTGGGATTTATGATGCACATGCCCTATGCGGCTAATGCTATCTATTAAGCAACATACTTTCTCCGTTCCAAAAAAACCGCAACAGTCAATATTTTGCACTATTCACATTAAATACTTTGACTAAGTTTTGAGCTTTAAACATAATAAAAAATATAGTCAAATGAGATCTTGTTAGATTCGTCTTATAAAATACTATCTTAATATCAACTTTTTATAATTTTTAATTTTTAATAATTATAGTTATTAAGGGTCAAAGTAATGTCTCGACATACGTAAAATGTTGACTGTTGCGTTTTTTTGGAATGGGAGAATTATTATACTCCATTTGTTCTTTATTGATATACCTGCTTTTTAATATCGACACTACCTATAAAATACAATTAATTAATACAGAATATAAATGTATAAATTCTTGTTGGATTTATCTAAATAATTGTTTTAGAAATATTATTAAGCGATTATCTGTTTTTTAATGACAGATTAATTAACAACACCAACAACAACAAAAATGAACAATTACAAAGAGTATAGCAAAAAAAAAAAAAAAATAGCTATACAATAGAATTAATTTGATGGTGTGTCATGATGAATTGAAGATCGTTGACTTGAAAACAAGATCTGCCGCTATTGGTATACAAAATAGATTTTTTATCGGTACGTAATTCAGGGATTCACTCATTCACACCTTCCTCTAACTATGACACTATAGGAAAGGAATTGAAATATCAAAAATTTATGCCTAGAAAATTAGGAATGTGTTTGAATGGTTTTTATAAGGTGAATGAATTTTATGTGTATTGTATCAAGTGTGTAATTTCAATCACCATATACATATGTATATATAGAAGATGATGACATACAAAGGAATCAAGAGATTTTAATTCCTTGTAACAGAAAATTCAATGAATTAAATGGGAATAAAAACCATGTTGATGACTGATGAGTATCAAGAATCCGAGAAGAACTCCAACAATCAGTTTGAAGGGTCAGCGACACCTCACATCATTGACGCTTCAAACTCTTGATAGCTCCATTCTTTTTCCATTTAGTTTGAAGTGCACGCTTCATCCAGGTGAAGTGTACACTTAAAGTTCTGGGTATTAAACAACTCTGCTTCAATTCATTCATCTAATTATAAAGCTTACGCGCTTCAAATTCTCGGGGCCGAGCTTTCTTTTTCTTTTTCCTCCAACATCATTTACTATTATGTACTCCGTACTTAACATTATTGATATATATTGGACAAACTTTTAAAGTGAAATAAAAAGAGTAATTCATACATCATTATATATTTACATTTCTTTCATTTTACCTTATACTCTTTAACGACCGTAAGTTCTTGCATGCTCTACTAGCTAGACCGGGTCCGGATGGATCCAGATCCGTTTTTCTGCCTAGATCTAAAATGGATCCTCTTATATGATACTTACTAATTAAGATAATTAAAATTTTTAATGCACTAAAATTGTCATTTCATCACATACACAATTAATATGTAAATTCAAACCCAGACCACTACTAATTTAGTACCAACAAACTAACATATCAACATCCTAAAATCTATACATTACATAATAAACTTGGGTAATGGACTATTTAGGCTTTGAAGTATTGGGCATTTGGGTCGTATAACTTATTAGACAATCATTAATTTAGTATATGTTTTATTAAAAAAACGGATATGCAGATCTTGCGGATCTATAAACAAGATCCATATCCAAATCCGCATTTTCCCAGAGGATCCGTATCCGATCCAGATCCGCGCGGATCCAAAATGTGAAGATCTAGATCCTCAAAAACAGACCTGAATCCGCGGATCCGGGGCGGATCCAAGATCCATTGCCATCTCTAGTAGCTACCAACTTAATCCACCATGTAGGTGGTGTTTCTTCTTTAACAAAGGAAAAAAAAAATCTTGCTTCCACCCAACCCAACCCCACACCCCCCCCGACCCAACACACACAAAATATTTACCGTAATGAAGAAAAAAATTATATCCTGCACGAGTGGTGGCCACTGGGCCGGGTTGACCCGGACCCAACCCGGTTTTTGGCCCTGATGGGTCAGGCTCGCTTAGCCCGAACCCGGCCTGTGACCCAGCCCGGTGCTAAACGGGTGGGTCATGGGTCGGAGTGTTATAACCCGTAACCCGGTCAAATCCGGTCCAATCCGATCCAACCCGGTCCCCAGCCCGGCCCACCAACCCGATCCAACCTGGGTGTGTCGGTTCATGGGTCACCTAACCTCGAACCCGGACCGGTTCGGCCCGGCCCGGTAACCCACCGATCCGGTTCGTGGGTCGGCTTACTTCGACCCGGCCCGGTCTCTGGCCCGGCCCAGCCCAGCCCGTTCGGTGGCCACCACTAATATTCGTTTATTTTTATTTGCAAAAAAAGTAAAATTGTATAAACTTTATTTAAAAATTATTTGTGATGTAAAAAGAGAAAAATTACGAAGGGCCTAAGATCCAAGTCCAAAAAAAATTGTTTAACTCATTGTTCAGCTAAAACTTGTAGACAATATTTATCGTTGATATCATATCGAAGGGTCTTAGATCAGTTGATCCAAGTGCCCCGTAGGCCCGTAATCCTTGAGATACAGGTTCGACACCTAAGCCTCTTGCCAAACTAATTTCTTGAGATAAAAAATTTGTGCAGGTCTAATGACATGTTTTTTCTTTTGCGCATCGATTAATCAAATATGATAAATTGACAATAAACAAGAACACTGAAAAAAAAAACCAGCATCCTGAGTGAAATATGTGATGATCTATGAGACTATGACATGCATCATGCTACTTTGTGCTACATTCCTACTATTATGATAGCCCATTTTTTTTTGGGCAAGGTATGATAGGCCTTAACTTCTTTACTACTTTCTCCGTTTTTTTACCCGTAATAACTTTTATGCACAAGATTTGAGGAATAGATTAATAAATTAATTTCTAAAAATTCAACATTGGTGACCTCTAATCTCTCTTTTGTTTATGTTTAAATTATGTTAATTAATTTGCACGTTTAGGGCCTTGAATCTCTTACTTAAGATACGTGTATAAAAGCTTGTTGTGAGTTAAAAAAAATATTTGTAAAAATATAGTGGGATCTAGACCATGTCTTATAAGAAGAATGTCTTATTTACATTTATCGAGTTTCGAGCTAATTTGAGCGAGCACGAGCCAACTTGCATGAGTGCAGTTTTGACCGAGTCTAGTTCGGCCTGCTCACGAATTGCCCTACTCAATAAGCATCCATATGGCCATATGTATGTATAATCTAATATGAATTTTTTTTTTACCGATAAAAATAATGACCTGAACACACAATTTATTTCGTGAGATTACAGATCTAACATTGCCTTTACATTTACTAAAAATACGTGATCGGCCGAATCATCACCCCCGAAAAAAGGGCATTAACTCCATTTATCTAATGCCCAATCTCCTATAGTCCTATCCACCGCCACATCCACAACTACAAGCACGTTCAGCCCCTAACCATTTTTAATTTATAGCGTGAAGGACGAAAAAGAGAGGAAAAGAGACAAGCAACCAATGCTATATTGTGGCCGGTGGTGCGTTAAAGCATAAACGCACCTCATGGATCATGTTGTATGTGCTTTTTCATCAATACCACTTCCCATTAATTCATGTACTGCAAATGCCTACTTTTTTTCCATGATCCATAAATTAGACGTGTAAAGATCGCAATACTAACTAAAATACTCAAAAGATAAATCAGTATTTCTCTTCGAGAGAAAGAAATATTGATTTTTTTTTTAATATTTACCTTTTCTCTAAAAAAAAGGGGGAAAGACTCAAAAGATAGATGGATGGTTCTAAACTCTAAAATACTACTCAATTAATATATTGTACTAACATTTTGCAAGTTTTGTGAGATGTTTAAAATAAAAGTTCTCACTTCACTTGCCATTTACTCTACTAATTAAGCATCACAAGGAATTATGATGGATGCATTAGAATATTGGAATAAGATATGCCAAAATTACATCATATTATAGTATACTATCTTCGTAACAGGTTAAATAATGCAACAAATGGATATATATATTACGTCTAATAAATAATACCTTTTTGTTACAACTAATCTGTTATTGAGACAGTATTTTTTTTATAGCGACATGTGCAAGTAAAGGACGCGGCCACAAAGTAATGTACAATTTCCTCATCTTCTTGTTGAATAATAATTATGTGGTTTGCGACCCTTAGCTCTTGTGATGGTTGCTCCATATAATTAGACGCCAAAAGTCCAAAGTTGTGCATTTTTAACCTTGGAAACACTCTCCAACACCTCAAAAGGGAGAATGTCTCCGATGACCACCACCGTTTTGCTTTCCAAGTCCACTTTGTATGACATCACTCCTAAAAATTTGAGAGGAGGCAAATATTATTCAAGTTAGCATTTTTTTTTTCAAATTAGATCTTGTAGAGTTGTATGTGCACTAAATATGATGGGGTTTGGAGTGTTTTACATTAATAGAAAAATAATATTTACATCCCATAAAACTGTATACAGTATGCCTATATATAAGTATCTAAAAATGAAAAGAATAAACATAGTTATTCATTTATTACACCAGTTTACGTGTATTTTTGTCCCATAATTATACTGTATACAATATGCACTGACTGATTTTTGAATTACGTATCATTCACTTCATACTTTCGTCGACCTTTTAAAATTGTCCCATTATACTATTTTGAGATAAATTTAACTAATTTGACCATACTCTCAATAAGATAAAATATGGACATGGTCATGTGAGTTTTGGTTAGATTTAATCAAATTATATATTTCAAATGAAAGAATGTAGTGAGATATATTTTTCCACAAATATGATCATTATTCATTATATATATAACCCAAATTTCAAAAGTCACACAAATTTGCATGTCATTGTGTCTATAGGCTAAAGCTTAAACAACCCTCCCACCCCGGCCCACCTCCCAAGGCCTCAACTTCTAATGTATGTACCCCACCTTACCAACTAAAAAAATTAAACTTTACATGTTCAATTATTTTTTTATAAATATCTATTTTCTAGCAATAATATAATTTCCATATCAATAATTCATAAATAGACCAACTCCAAGTTTTAACATGGGGTTGAACATCAAATAAAATCATCAATTCGAAAGTTGGACTAGGTTCTTATAACTATGGTAATCCACTTATCCACCCAATCACTACACTTAAAAATACTTGTAGTGTGTTTTTTTCCACCTTAATTTAACTTTATATAAATTTGGATAATTTCAAATAAGACAAATAAGATTTAACTATCTTATAAAATAATGTTAAGATCAACTTAGAAAATTAAGTTTTAATAAACAAAAAAAGTTTAAAAGACCGAGCTAACCATAATTTGTGACAGCAATGTTCATACCTTATATATACATATTATACAAACTATATAATGATGGATCTAGATTAATTAGTTTTATATTTTGGATGCGTTTGGTTCAAAACACCGTAAATGGAATGAAAAGAATTTAAATAAGAGGGCGAAGGGCTGTGAAAATACTTTTTTTTGTTTTTGTTTCCGTTTCCCTATCCCTGAAATCTTTATACCAAACAGCCATTTAAATAAAAAATTAAAGCCTAATCTAATCTTATTGTAATTAGCTACGTACCACTAATTTCAATATGGTCCCTATCTTGATATTAGAGATTAAGCATATTCCTAGGCTATGAAAATTGAACAATTGCTTTGGTAAATGGTATTAAAATCCTCCATCAAGAAGAAGAGAATATTGAATATACAAATCCAGCAAATTAAAGGGGACGAAACAAGTTTTGGATTATGTATGCTTGATTACGTACTCCATTAATTAAATATATATATATATATATATATATATATATATAAACTACTAATGATTGATTATAAACAAATAAACGTACCTTCTATCTTTGAGATATGCTTTTCAACTTTTCTTGCACAACCATTGCAATGCATAGATACTTTCAACACCACTGTCTAAACAAGCACAAACAAAAACTATTATCATGATAGATGCTAATATTTAGCAAAGATTGAAGGTGCGTTCTTTTCAATTTTTTTATCAGGTCTCAGAACTATCAGATTTGAACAGGTCAGGTTTAATAAGTTGTAATCAAGTCAGAATTAATTAATAGATTTAATCAGATCAGGTTGGGCCAAATTAGATAAATTGAAGAGAACGTACATGATTGTGCCAATAATTTAACTTCACAAATCTTAAAAAAGCTACAAATAATGTTGTTCGGTTTGCCACATACTTTGCTGTTAATAACCTGACATACACACTCCTCTAATTGTGGCTACTTGTACTATAAAAAGTTATTACACCGGTTTTTTTTAGATGCAACGTTTTCACTTCGACATTATTATTCATCGTACTTTTATTATCTTTTGTGATTTATATAGAAGGAGAATATAGTCATACTGAATTTTATTTGATTCGTTTCAAAGTGCAATTTATATATTACTATTTAATTTTTATAATTTATACATATCCATGTTAAAATTATAAATGAATAAAATGTGATTTACCAAGTGTGAAAAGAAAACTTTGCATCTAAAAAATAGGAATGGTAGCATTTCTTTTATTATTCAATGCATCAATAAGACCACCTATATGAATGTATATGTTTAATCTTATGGGTAAACAATTAATCACTTCAAAAATAGTTTCAAAAGTTCTTATACATATAGTAAAACTAAAAAAAAAACCTATGTAGTAACATTTTTATTTTTATTTTTATTTTTCTACCAAAAAAAAGTAACATTTTTATTTTGTTTTAATTAAAAAAAATGTTATAAAACATATATACTGGGACCAAGTGCATGGCTCATCTCCTAGAAATACCAAACTGACATGATTTGGGTAGGAAATTATAAATGACGAGGATCGAACCTCGTACTTCAAGTATATGAGGCTAACTCCAACACCACTGCATAATGGAGCTATACATGGTATATGGTGAGCATGTACAATACATAATCTTAACCTTTTTTTTTTTGAGGAAAGTTTGACAATTGTAAAAATCAAGATCTTTTTCTCTCTAAGAGATAACTTGACTTATCTAATGTAAGCAATAAGAGAACTTAGCGTCCAAGAAGGGATCAATATCAATGTGCGTATGTAGCTAGGGGTCCAATGCCCGAAGTACGCAATATAATCCGCAACATAATCGTAACTCTTAAGAAAGAGAGATAAGAAATACATACATACCTTAGGTTTTAAGAGCAAAGCCAAGCTTTGAGGAGCAGCAATGGCATCTTTGAGTGTCATACTCTTTTCACCACTAAAAAGAGGTTTCCTTTCTTGCTCAATTTCCTCATCATCTTCTTCATGAGCTTCTATTGAGTTCATACAGAAACATGTGTTTGAATCAAATGCAAGACATAGTGAATCCAACATCCTACTTAACTTCAATTTCCCCATTTTAACCTCAATTATTCCTATATGTAATTATAATATCCTCAACAAAACAAAACAAAAAATTGAAGAAAAATTATAACTTTCTCATATATGTGGAAAAAAATTGGGGTGTAATATGTTCTTCTTAAGTAGCTAGTAGATGAGAAGATGACCTAAACCTTAAATAATGCTTTAGTTTGAAGTAATTATAAAATATATAAACTACTATAATTTAATTTAAGTAGAAGGGAGTGATTTATAAAGTTTAGGGGTCAATACATTGGGGAGCTAAAAAAAAATGAACTTTCACAAGACCCCATAAACTAATTAGGAAGAAACTAAGCTTATTATTTTGAGCTATTAGCCTATTATTATTTTTATTATTAATAATATTAAATTTTGTTTGTATAGGGTGTATGGCAGAAAGATCCAAGAAATGATAATTTTTTAATTTTTAATTTTTTAATTAATGGGAAGTGGTGTGAATAGTGATGTAATTGTCATTAGGTGAGGGTTTAAAAAAATGGAAGAAAACATACAAAATAAAGAATAGTGTTGTGTTGAAAAAGAAAAGAAAAGAAAGAAAATGAATAAAGAGCAGCTTTGAAAGGAAGGCACTGATAGAGAGATGTCAGATCTAAGCTAACTAGCTAGCTGCTGAATGAAAGTAATGAACATCACACTCTCATAGTCTCATGTGATATTTATATCCTTTTTTTTATATATATATATAAATAAAGGCCCTTCAATTCGTTTGCATATGCACTAATTCGATTGCAAACTTCAGATTTTGACTCTATCTACATGGGTAGACCTATATTTGAGCACATTCTACCTTTTGATTTTTGTAGGCGAATTAATAAAAATTAATTTTTGTACGCGAATTAATAAAAATTAATTATGCAAAATGGTTGATGATCCATCATGTCGTTTTTTTTATAGGATGGTAGAGGGGGTTGGACGGGTGAATGAAAAGAGAGATAACGTGTAAAATGGGTATGATTTATCCAATTCTGGGCAATTCTCGACGAATATGTCATGTGCCTCTTCTTTACAAAATTACACAACTGTTGATTACAATTTGCAATTCTACAACTCTCGAACAAGAATTATGCGACTCCTATTATCGAATTTTGCAAAGCTCCCGAATTTGCAGTCTAAATTTGCAATTCAAGAGCTCCTGAGTCATCGAATTTCCGCTTGAAGACAATGCTGCTCTGCTCATTGCTCAAACTTTGCGATTTGCGCGAATGACTAGTTGTATTATTTGTGAATTAATTATTTAACTAGTCTTTAAGCTCGTGCAGTGCATAGATCATAATCTTAAAAATAAATTATTGACACATAAATCTACATCAAAAGTGAAAATATATGAGAAATAAGGAATACTATATTAGAGGAGGTCATCAATTGTGTACTATATTTAATTATATTAGGGAGTAGTTCACATCAATACTCTTCATGGGTTTATAATCCAGAATCCCATCCAAATATCCAATACATTCTAATCCAATCTAAATCCAATCCATTCTCATCCCATCGATCTATTCTAAAGTCATCATGTAAGGTCTCACTTGATTTGTTTCGATATATATTTTTCGAATATAAAATTTTTTTTGTGATACTTCCTAACTGAAGATATTAGCACTTGTATTTAAAGTTATTCAATCCAATCAAATCAATTTCAATCCAACACTGCAATTAAAATACACATGTCTTGGAAAATGTGATAAAAAAATATAGCAAGTAAAATAAGTAGTGGTATACGGATTATTTATTTTGGCATTCCTCCCCAGGAATATGTTATATACTCTATCAAGTGCCAAAATTAAATTTGGAAATGACAAAATAATTTTCCTTTTCTTTACTCTATTCGTTGTAAAATTGATTGAATAGAACAGTTGAAATCAGACAGAGAAGTACATACATACTGACATTGAATAAGTGTAAAACTCTACGCATATCGATATTGATCCATTTTTTAAAGCTAAATTTTCTTATTTTTTAGCTCTAGATAAACCAGGTCATTTCTTCGAGAGGAAGAATTCCTGATTTCCTTGTAAACTTTTCTAAAAAAATAAAATTGAATAAGTGTAGAACTACAGTAACTACTGTTAATGGTGTAAAAACCTAAGCTAGTACAGTAGAGAAAATCAACAAGTGTCAGGGACACAGGAAACAGAGGTCAGCGACACCAGCTAAACTAACGAGGGCCAAAATAAGGGATGTCTTACGAACATGGGTTAGTTAGTTGGACTTCATTTACAAATACTCTACAATTATACCTATAATTATGTCAAGAGTCAAGACAAATACTGTATAGCTGGTTTTTTTAGACTTCTCACCTTCATTTTTGTACTCTTTGTAGTCATGTACGTAACTAGGGGGAAAATGATAAAAGGTACAACTAAAATTGATATGAGTACAACATTACAACTCATTGTAATAGCACAATACATCTTTCTATGCTCCTCTTATAAAAGTTGTGCTCATATCAATTTTAGTTGTGCCAATATAAATTTTCGTAACTTAGATCCCCTCATTCATTTTTTTATTTTATTGTGAATGATTTACGCACTCTTTAAATCAAACTTGTACGGTTGTGTCCCCTACACGATGATTTACGCATTACCTAGCGGGCATTGTTTATGTGAGAGGCAGGGCAATGTAACCATGATGGTTTGATTTGGAGAGTATGTAAATCATCCCCCATAAAAAAATAAAAATAAAAAATGAATGTGGAGATCCAAGTTGGGTTTAAGAAATTGTATTGCTTATTTTTTTATAACTAGTAACAATTTTTTTTTTCTTTCAATTATTTGTAATGAAGTCGTACATTATTTCTCTTATACCCCACTCTGATATCTATTCTTATTTGAAAACTTAATGTTTTTAATTAATAGGACATCTAGTAAACTTGTTCAAAACACTTAGAAGCACTACGCCAAAATACTCTATTTATAGCGGTTGAAGAACCCCTTTTATAGCGGTTTTCAACCGCTATAAATAGCGTCGCTATAAAAGAAAAAGGGCACCTTTTATAGCGGTTATATAACCGCTATAAAAAGGGGCACTTTTTATAGCGGTTTAAAACCCTTTTATAGCGGTTATAAACCGCTATAAAAAGTGCCCCTTTTTATAGCGGTTTATTAATAACCGCTATAAAAGGACTAATTTATAGCGGGTAAATTTATAACGGCCAACTAAAATTTAAAACCTTTAATGGCGCTTTATCTAAAACCGCTATAAAAAACTTTAAAAAAAAAAAAATTATATGCCAAAAGCAAAACGAAAATAATATTTTTACTAAAATTACAATACAAATCTTCAACCAAATTTTATACAATATTTCCCAATACAATTCATCATGCATATACAAAATGTGCACATGACACCAATCCCATTAAAAAAAAAACAAGAAATTGTTTCAATATACATATTCAAAAGCAATTATATAGTTCACCCTACATTTTTAGAAAAACATGTCGCACCCATGAAATTCTAGTGTCGTCCAGTTGGCTCTGATCATAACTAGAATATTGACAATCGAGATAATACTGCAAAAAAAATTGTTATCTTAGTAAGTAATCAAACATGGTTAAGTAAATAATAAATAAAGAGCTTATGGATTTAGTTTCCATTTTCGAAAATATTTTTCTGTTTTAAAGAGCTTATGGTCATTTTTTGGTTGTATTTGGGTGTTTTCGTTCCCAAGTTCGAGCCACTTAGCCTTAGTTGTGTTTTATGCTTTATTCATGTACTATAATAATCAATTAAATTACATAGGCATGAATAATAATATTTTTTGAGATCAAAATTAGTACCGCAACGTCTTCAAACAAAGTATCCAACAAACGTTTAGGAACGTCTCTCCATTTCTTGAGAGTTATTGGAACATTTTTACGGATGCTTGTTCCCCAATAACTCATCAATGATGGACTATCATTACCGATGGGTAGCCCGTTTGCGTTCCATGAGACGTCAAAAGTTTTCCCTTTATTTCTTGCTCGGATGACTTTACTCATCTTTGTAGCTCCACGACCACTTTCGGCTTTTCCTTTCTTTGCGTTGGGTACGCAGTCATTATTTTCTTGTGAAGAAGAAGTCATCACCTGAAATATAAAATTAATCACAAATACATGAATCATCACTTAACATCTAAAAATATATAAATTTTAATTTTAATCATCACTTAAAGCTGGCAGGGGGGGCTGGCATGGGGGCAGGGGGAGCAGGGGAGGGGGGGCTGTGGGGCTGACAGGGGGGGCAGGGGGGGTTGGGGGGGCTGGCAGGGGGAGCAGGGGAGGGGGGCTGTGGGGCTGACAGGGGGGGCTGGCAAAGGGGGGCAGGGGGGCTGGGGGCTGGGGGCTGGGGGGCTGGCAGGGGGAGCAGGGGAGGGGGGCTGTGGGGCTGACAGGGGGGGCTGTGGGGGGGTGGCAGGGGGAGCAGGGGAGGGGGGCTGTGGGGCTGACAGGGGGGGGCTGGCAAAGGGGGGCAGGGGGGCTGGGGGCTGGGGGGGGCTGGCAGGGGGAGCAGGGGAGGGGGGCTGTGGGGCTGACAGGGGGGGGCTGTGGGGGGCTGGCAGGGGGAGCAGGGGAGGGGGGCTGTGGGGCTGACAGGGGGGGGCTGGCAAAGGGGGGCAGGGGGGCTGGGGGGGCTGGCAGGGGGAGCAGGGGAGGGGGGCTGTGGGGCTGGCAGGGGGTTGGGGGGGCTGGGAGGGGGGCTGTGGGGCTGACAGGGGGGGCTGTGGGGAGGGGGGCTATGGGGAGGGGGGCTGTGGGGCTGACAGGGGGGGCTGGGGGGGGGCTGGCAGGGGGGGCTGGGGGGGGGCTGGCAGGGGGAGCATGACCCCAGCCCCCCCCTGCCAGCCCCCCAGCCCCCCAGCCCCCAGCCCCCAGCCCCCCTGCCCCCCCCCCTGTCAGCCCCACAGCCCCCCTCCCCTGCCAGCCCCCCTTTGCCCCCCCCTGCCAGCCCCCCAGCCCCCTGCCAGCCCCCCCCCCCAGCCCCCTCCCAGCCCCCCAACCCCCCCTGCCAGCCCCCCCCCTGCCAGCACCCCCAGCCCCCCTGTCAGCCCCACAGCCCCCCTCCCCTGCTCCCCCTGCCAGCCCCCCTGCCCCCCCCCCCCATGCCGGCCCCCCCCCAGCCCCCCCCCCCCTGTCAGCCCCACAGCCCCCCTCCCCATAGCCCCCCCTCCCCACAGCCCCCCCCTGTCAGCCCCACAGCCCCCCTCCCAGCCCCCCCAACCCCCTGCCAGCCCCCCCAGCCCCCCTGCCCCCCTTTGCCAGCCCCCCCTGTCAGCCCCACAGCCCCCCTCCCCTGCTCCCCCTGCCAGCCCCCCCTGCCCCCCCCCTGCCAGCCCCCCCCAGCCCCCCCCTTGTCAGCCCCACAGCCCCCCTCCCCTGCTCCCCCTGCCAGCTCCCCCCAGCTTTAATCTATGAATATGAAAAAAACAAATTTACCATCTCAATTTTTTTTCCTTTTGTTCTTCTTAGTCTTAATATTTGGTTCCTCCCCATCTACCCATATCCCTTCTCTATGATCATCTCGTTTATAGAATTCCGTTTCTGTGGCTTGATCTTCAAGAGGTTCCGGTGGTAATACAAAAGAAGCATCTTCCATATCATCATCCTCAATGTCCTCAAATGAAAATTTTTTGTTTGAAGATAAGACAAAAGACCATCTTTTATGAGCGGGGTCAGTAACATAAAAAACTTGATTTGCTTGAGCAGCCAATATGAATGGATCATATTTACTGCCCCATCTATTGAGGTCAACTAATGTAAAACCATGCTTTTTATCAAATTGAAGCCCATTATTGTTATCCACCCATCGACAACCAAATACAGGAATTCTAAACATGCAATAATCCAACTCCCAAATATTTTCAATTACTCCATAGTAAGTCATGTTTGCATAAACTGCATTAGTGTCCTTTGCACTTGAGACATGCATGGCTTGCGCAAGAAGAGTGACCCCACTATTTTGCATTGTAGTTTCATTATCTCTATCCCTTGTGCAAAATGTAAAGCCATTGATTTGATATCCTGAATATGATAAGACATCCTTACTAGGACCTCGAGAAAGCCATTTCAATTTATCACAAATTGTAGATGGTGAATGAGCTATTTCATCTCCAACTCGAACTTTTAACCATTGAATGAAGGTAGAATTATGTTTGTCAACTATCCATTTGTCGACCTTACTTGGATAAATACTCCTCAAGTAATCCATATGTTCATCAACATAAGGACTAACTTCTGGACTATTGTGCAAGACATACAAATGAGCTTGACGCCACATCTCATGAGATATAGTCACCACTTTATTTCCAGTGATCCCTTTCCCTTCCGGACCTCCAGAATGTCTACTCTTTGGAATCCCTATAGCATCAATATTAGAGAGGAAATGGCTACAAAATTCAATGGCTTCTTCCACTAGGTAGCGCTTAGCATCTTTTTAGCATCATAAGTGCGGCCTGGAAGCAAGTTTTCTTCTGGAAGCATATCTTGAAACGCTTCCAATAAATTTGTAAAGCTTTCATCAGACCATCCAGCGGTTGCCTTCAAATTGAACAATTTAATAACAGCAGATAATCTACTGTATTTGGCACACCCTGGATACAATGGCTTCTTTGCATCACTGCACATGCTTTCAAACATGTCCGGAGAATCTCCGAAGCCTTCACCAAGGGCTTGTGCCATTTGTTCAAACCCGTCGTCTTCACATTCAAAGTCTTCATTTTGCTCTGCTTCCATCTCATTTTCAAAATTCAATGAACCACCCATATTTAAAGGAATATTGTCCAATTTCTCACCGTGATGTAACCAAAACTTGTACATTTGATTAATACCTTTAACCATCAAATGAATTTTTACATCATCGGCGCTAAGTCGAACCATATTATTACAGCGAATACATGGACATAGAATATGGTTGCCATCCTCAGCATGTTCTAGTGCAAATGCAATAAATTGTTGAACTCCTTGTTGATACTCATCACTATCACGCCTTGTGTGCATCCAATGACGATCCATAATGGCTGTAAACTAGGTTTCGAATTGCTCGCATTAATGTTGATCCTATCTATGTTAGTGAAAAAGTAACACCCTCTAAATAACTTATTTTACACCAAAAAAATTATCGTTGAATTTGCCAAGTTAATTAATTATTTTTTTAAAAAAAAAAATAGAAGATTTGGCATAATTAGTTATATAATACATTTCAATATATGCAAGAATTTTCACTCGCACTTAGAAAACACTCCATGAATGCCACAAAACGATTAAAAACAAAGAGCAAAGCAAGTAGCAACTAGAATTTTAACAAAATATATTCTAACCTTGAAATTCAACAAAACCTAAGATGGACAAAGCCCTAGATTCAAACAACTTCAACAATGAAAGCTTGTAAACTAACTTACACTAAAATCATAACAACAAATCAATAACCCCCAACTAAAAATAATCAAGCAACAACTAGCATTTCAACAACAAATTCGAACAATGCAGCCATAATTCAACAACATTCGAACAAATTCGAACAATACAGCTAGAAATTCGAACAATTTCTAACCCTAATGCAAAAAAATTTCGAACAGCATTTATAAAGGAAAATAAAAATATATAAGATGTCTCTAACCTTGAAGTTCGACCTGAAGATAGTTTCAAAGCCCAAAATTCGACCACCACACTGAAACAGAGCCCAATTGCACTTCGAACTTATTGTTTCGAACTTCTAGCTGTGTTTCGAACTTGTTTCGAACTTGTTTCGAACTTGTTTCGAGGGTTTTGTTGGGTTTTTTTCGAAATTCTTGAAGTTTTTTAGCAATGAAAATGGAGGGAGATGCAAGGGTTTTGGTGTTGAACTCTGCTATGTTGCTGCTGCTGGGTTTTGGTTTTCGCGCGGGAAGTGAATAGAAGAAGGCTGCTGATGGTTTTTTTTTTTTTAAATCTTTTATAGCGGTTCACTAAAAACCGCTATAAAAGATTACTCTTTTATAGCGGTTTTTGTTGAACCGCTATAAAAGAGAACTCTTTTATAGCGGTTTTTGTTGAACCGCTATAAAAGTCCTAATATACCACCTATTATAGCGGTTCGCATATAACCGCTATAAAAAAAACGCTGTAAAATGCGATTTTTGGCGTAGTGAAGTATTGAGTGTATTCTTCAAACAATAGTAAATTATTTCATTAAATCTAAAAAGTAACGTAACGCATAAAAAAATAAATCAATTTATTTATAATGTTGAATGGTATTACCCTACTCAATTTAGCTACATATACCATGACTCTATGAGAATCAAATCCAGAACCACAAATCTAGCCTGTATTCAAAAGCGTTGACCATTGGATCATGAATTCAGCCGTTCCACCTCATACATCATATCATATTCAAAATGGGAGAGAGAATTTTGGCCTCATTTTTATAGAGTAAATCAAGGTCGAAGACAAATTACCCTCCTCGACATTACTATTTATTTATCTAGATCAGAGGCCAATTCAATGCAAAGAAGTGTAATTCAGTGATTAGTCAAACATGTCATACATTGCATTTCATTCACAATTGTCGTATTCCATCATTATATTTGTTAAATTGTAGCAACTACTGCTGCACATTGGAATTTGGAAGTGGATATTATCCACTCGGATCCTCTACCCCGTCCGAATTTTTTCACCAAGGATGTGACTTGTCAGGCTAGTATATAACGTGGGTCGAACACAGGTCCATGAAGCACGCTACTATCAAACAACGCTAGGAAATATGACTCGAAATCTCTTGTCTCAATTAAAAATGTGTATCCCTATTGGCCTAAAAAAAATTACGTACCTGATGTGCAGTGAATTAGGGAGTATGAAATATTTGTTTTTTTTCATTTAAGTGTAATAATCAGATTTTTAGTTATGAAAATAAATGTAATTAGGAGGATGTTAGGAATTTTCTAAAATCTTTTATTAGGAGTCTTAGTTATGTTTACATGTATTATAATTACCTTGAAGTTTTTTATGAGAAGGAGAGTCATTTTGTCTAGAACAAAAAAAAAACAAAAAAAAAAAAAACACTAAGACGTACTTGAGTTTAATCTCTGATCTTGTTCTTAAGTGTGACAATTCTCTTCGTGAAGGTAAAATAATTGATGGCCGTGAAAGCCATTAAATCCGAATTACAGGGAAGATTCTTCGTGATTAATCAAATCCGATATCCGATTACACATCAGTACCCTATTTGTGTGTCATCTTTCTTGATTTGTATTTTTTAAATAGAATTGTTAATTTTGACTAATCAAGAGTAATGTCAAAAGATACACAGTTTTTGAACAAGGGATTTTGACTCCGAAAATATGTAATGAATTGTTTGGTCCTCTATAAAAATAATAACATTTACATTAACAACGATTGTAAAGGTACCATCACCAATTCACCATAGATGCTATGGTGAAATAGTAAACGGTTAGGGTTAATGTATGTGTAATTAGTAACTTCTGACTCAAGAAATATTTAATTAGTAACTTTTTTTGTGTGGATGTAGGCTCTCCTACATTTTGTAATGAACTATTTGGTCATCTAAATAACATTTACAATAACAATGATTGCCCTCTCAAAAAAAAAAAATTAACAACGATTGTCATTGTATCATTACCATAGATGTTGTGGGTAAGTGATGTAGAGCAAGTGGTGCCTACACGGCTACACCCACTTTGCATCCTACAGGAGCAGGGTTCGATCCACACTCTTTACTTGAGAATTCTCCCTCTATATCCCCTTAATTCTTAAGTGCAAGGATTAATGTGTTATATTATTTAATTTATTACTCTATCAATAACTTAACAATTGTTTGATGCAATATTCACATGTGACTTCCTATAAAAAAAAATATATTCACATGTGACTCGATTTTTACAATGGATTTATTGAATATAAAGATGGCGAACATACACACTTTTTTTTTTGGATTTTTGAGTAATAAAAATCGACATACTTATATTAAATTTTTTTTTTTTTGGGGGGGGGGGGGAGGGGGAGGCCTCTTGATTTGATTGTGTTAGTTTATTATTAGGGTTATCTATTTATTTGGATAAATATATCAATTGAAATGTTAGGATTGACCAATGTACGTAAAATCATCTTTAATAGTTTTTATTAATTATGAAAGTCATCGTAATAATCAAACATAAAATAAGTAACCTACACTAAAGATTCCACTACATATAGATAGTTATTAGATCAAAACTTTAACGATATAGTCCTACCTAACTATAGTACGTGAGGTATGAGTACAATTTTAGTCTAGTGGTTAAGTCTTGCGAACACCAACCTTAAGATTTTAGGTTCAAACCTCACCATATGCATTTATGAGGATCCAGTATTTTTTTATGGAAGTATTTTTCTCCTTTTAAATGAGTGTGTCATCTAAATTGGGATGCACAATATATAAATTAATTTTGGTTGCATGCATGCACCAACCATAATAATAAATTAATAATAGATATAAACTAATTAAAGTTATAGTCTAAATGAAAATGGACGGCTATATTTTGGTGGTTGTTGTTGTTGTTGTTGTTGTTATACATAGACATGTACATGGCACACCCTTTTAGGAGCATGATGAGGCAACAACAAAAATGGTAAGAAAAATTGAAAGCCCTAAAATTCTAAAGCATGTGGGACAAGAAAATTCTCAAATATAAAGTGGTCATGCATCAACAGGAAATAAATTAAAGTATAGGGAGCATATATTATATTTCATGTATGTATGTGTATAATATAAGTAGATAGATTTGATGATGAATTTTACTTATCACATTATTTCAGGGTCATTTTTTTGGTTGAACCTGTTTGAAACAACGAACGATCCATTTATATTGTTGCATAATTGTTAATCTATAGTACTATATATATGAATTATACTCCAGTATTGTAATAGTAAACAATAGTGTTTATAATTAAATATACCACTTTCAATATTTCAATTATTATGGTATAGTAGGTCCTCTTCAATTATTGGATATAAATCATATAATGCATTTTATTTCTAATGAAACCTATGTTGTACGTGTCTATTCTCTACAGGTTGTTCCATGTGGCTTCTTTAATTAAAATAAATATTTTAAGTTTCGCAAAGTAAAAATACTTGGAATATTATTGATAATGAAAGAAATATAGACATTGATTTAGGTGGCGAATTCTTTAATTAATTGCGGGAATTATAAGGTAAGTACATGTATATCTTTATTACAACAGTCAAAGATTTCTAATTTTTGCTACTAGTTCAATTATTTAATAATTTTTTGAAACAAAAGGGAAGTTTAATTCATTAATTGAAAGTTATACGTCATCTACAATAGAAATCAATAACAACCAAATACATATCAAAATAAATCAAAATAAAATCAACTTTGACAAAACCTAGATCGCTATAAGAGATATCTGCTAGTACAGTCTGTAACGACCCTGATTTTATTGGTATTTATGTCGTATGTTTATTTGTATTTATGTGATTTCATGTATGGTTCAAAATTTATTTTGAACTATTTATTTTATTTTATGTGAATACTTTCGGTTAAATTCGAATTATTTAATTTGGATTGATTATTATTTATTTTATTATTATTTAATTAATTAGAATTTTATTATTTAATTTTCTAATTAATTATTTAATATTTTTGGGCTAAATCGATTTAAGCATGATTAATCATGCAATTTTTGTAAATGAGCTCAATTGATCACGAAAGCCCAATTTGGCCCATTTTGGCTTGAGAAAACCGGCCCCCTTGTGTGCATGGCAAGGATTTGCCACTTGCCTCATGTTCACACCTTAAACTAACTCTATATATAGAGGAGTTAGTAAGGCTTAAATCTCATTTTGTCATTTTAAACACTTGCTCATCAAATCATTAGCCAAAACACCTCCCAATTGCTCTTATATCCACACGCCATTTTTGGCTCTTCAATTCAATCAAATTGTTCATCATCTTCTCCAAACCCAAACTTAAAGATTCAACTTCTATTGAACTTTGAGTATCAAAACACAAACTAAACCTCTTATTTTGCATTCAAGATCATTAGTTCGGGGTTGGTTTTGGTCGTGTTCGTGTGGGTTGTTCGAGTGGTGACCGTGTTGGTGCCGTGCAAGGGACGGTGGTGCAAGTGGTTCGTGGTCTGGCCGTGCGGTGGTGCTAGTGTGTGCAAGCCGTGGTGGTATTCGTGTGGGACAACCGTGCATCAGCAGCTGTGCAAAGGTGGTGGTTCGTGCTAGTGGTTGAAGCCGTGTCCGTGCGTGGTGGACCGTGTTGCTTGGAGCCGTGTGGGTAGTTTCCGGGCAGCAAGTTTTAAGTGTTTTATCTTGTTGATCTTCATCAAGGTAACATAATTTCTCAACCTATTTGGTATACTATGTTTCATAGTATAAATTAAATGAATAGATTAGTTTATTTGAAGTTTTAACCATGTTTTCGTTTATGAATTATAATCTGATTTTGGATTGGTTTCATGATGATTTTATGTTTGAATATGATGATTTCATGATTGATTATGTTAGTATTAAGTTTAATGTTAATCATGTTCAAGTTTGATGAATTTTGGAGACTCAAAAGTTGATGATTTCATGTGTTGAATTGATTAAAGTATGCGTGTATTTTGTTAATGTATGGATGAGTTATTGGTTCTTGAATGAGTTCTTGGTTGAAGTTCTTGAATCTTGATTAAGTTCTTGATTGAAGATCTTGAATCTTGGATGAGTTCTTTATGAGTTCTTTGAGTTCTTGATGAGTTCTTTAAGGTTCTTTAAGAGTTCTTGATTGAGTCTTTAAAGTTAAAGAAAGTTAAAGAAAAGGTTAAAGAAAGTTGTAAGAAGTTGTAAGTTTGTTGGTTTACATGTTATTTCTTGAGTCAAGGCGTAAGATGCAACTTAAGAAGTAACTAAGAATGTAAACTTCGATTTAAATATTTAAAGATTTAAAGATTAGCTTGATTTTGCTATTAGACGTCTAAAACTTAGAGTAAGATTCTATGTTTTTGGGTTAAGACGTTGCCCCTATCCTATCCGCGGTATTGGGATAGTTGGTGGTCTCACTATGTTGTCTTCGGATATGGATTTCCAGTAAGATTAGTTTCATGGGATCTGGGAGTAAGATTCTCAATCCTGACATAGTAGAAAGTTCGAATGCGTAAGATGCGTTCGTACGTGCATAGTCCGGTCTAGTATGTGAATGATTGCGCTAGAGTTAAGATTGGTTAAAGTTAGTCGAGTCAAGCATGATTACTTGTATGGTTCGCATGATTTGGTTGGCATGTTTGATTTAGTTGTTTGGTTTGTGCTATGTTCAGGTGTATCCCCGTTAGGGTGGGACGGTTATGTTACTCGCCACTGACGGTGGACTGTTGTTGTTTTTCAGGTAATTCTGATGATGAGGTCCTTGCTTAGCTTTGGGTTGGGCGAGTGCCGATATTGTTTAGACTCTATTTTGTTATTGTACGATGATTTCTAGTTTTGAACTATAGTAGTGGTACTTGTATACTTTACTATAACTCTGACATGTATTTGGAGTTACGTTTGATGGTAGTAGTAGTAATATGACATTTGGGATTAGTTGTGTACAATCTTGTGGGTAATTGTACTTTTTGGTTTAGTATATATAATCATTTGAGGTTTTGTTTTTAATTTTAAGTATTTTAGTTTGTTAGATTTGACTATTCGACTCATCGGTTTCTTCCGCGCCAGTTTAAGCGAGTCGGGTCGTCACAGTTGGTATCAGAGCCGAATAGGTTTTAAGTGAAGTTTTAGGATTTGAGTTAAACCCGGCAGTTGAGAGCTTTACCTTTCCCGAGTGATAAACCCAAAATTAAGTTTAAGTAAAGAGAGAAGAGTTCGGGTAGAAAAACCGGGATAAGATCTTTTCTATTTCTTTTCTCTCTTTATTTTGTGTGCTTGACTGTGGTGGGGATGTATGACTGACATTGTTATTTCGGTATGTCTTTCTGTTTTGTTGCGTTGCAGCATGTCTACGCCTCGCCGGTTGAGTACTGGACGACAGAGGTTGCGAGCACTTAAGGAGGCGATCCTTACGTTGGCGCACCATAGTCGTCATACGTCGAGTACGCAGTCGACGTTCGACTGTATCGCACATCATCGACCTCCGACTTACGATGGGGTTGCCGACCCCACTATCCTAGAGAGCTGGATCCGCGAGATGGGGAAGCTCTTCGACGCGACGTTTTGCCCCGAGCACGAGAAGGTGCAGATCGCCGCTTATTATCTACGTGGAGAGGCCGATAACTGGTGGACGTTAGCTAAGGACGCGTGCTTGCCTTTACATTCGATGTCGTGGATCGAGTTCGTCGATAAGATCCAGGAGAGTTTCTACCCCGACGAGTTGCGGTGGCAGAAGCAGTAGGAGTTTCTTACTCTTACACAGGGTAAGATGACCGTCCAGGCATACACCGACAAGTTTACGGAGTTATCGAGGTTCGCTACGTCTGTGGTTCCGTCAGAGAAGGATCGGGTCAAGCGCTACATCAAAAAGCTAGATCCGAGGATTCGCGTTCACGTGATCAGTAGTGGAGCGATGACATTCCAGCAGGCCTGCGAGGTAGCACTCGAGATTCAGGCATCGACGGCTGAGGAGGATGCGAGCAGGAAGAGAACTCAGGTTCTGACGACGACAGCTTCTTTTAAGAAGCCCCGATTTAGTGCTCCTAGCAATACCCCTCCGACCACGAGTTCACATAAGGGTTCCGATGGCTCGAAGTGCAGAGGATGCGGCCGAGACTTCCATCCAGGGAAGCGGTGTGACGGTTCACCGATAGCGTGTTTTATCTGCAGGAAGGAAGGCCATAAGGCGTCAGTATGCCCCGAGAGGAAGCCAGACACTGAGGTTAAGCAGCTTCCGGCATCGACTAAGACTCCGGTGAAGAACCGAGTCTACTGTATGACCGAGGCGGAGGCCGAGGTTCAGCCTGACGTTGTATCAGGTAGATTTCTTGTTTCTGGTGTGTTAGCTTTAGTTTTGTTTGGTTCTGGTGCAACTGTCTCTTTTGTGGCTAGTAGTTTTGCCTCGAGGTCTAATCTTCGTGGCAGTTTTCATGTTAGTTCAGTTATAACTCTCCCATCTGGAGAGGATTTTATTTGTCAGCGCGAGTTCTGAGGAGTGCCTATCGTGATAGTTGGGGAGCAAGCGACGACCGACCTGAAGGAGTTCCCGCTGATAGAGTTCGACGCGATACTTGGTATGGACTGGTTGTCGAGGTATCGAACGATCATTCGTTGCCGAGATCAGTCAGTGACATTCCGAGGATTTCAGGGCAACCGAGTTACCTACTCTGGGTTCGTCCTTAAGAAAGGAGTAAAGGTAATCTCTGCCTTGAAAATGAGAAAACATCGCCAGAAGGGCGATATGGTATACCTATGTCAGGTAAGGGACTTGACTGATGAGCGTCTGTTGGACGATATACCTGTAGCGAGGGATTTCAGAGACGTATTTCCTGATGAGCTACCAGGAGTTCCACCCGAGCGCGACGTCGAGTTTCATATCGACTTAGCACCCGGGACAACGCCGATTTCGAAGGCACCTTACCGGATGGCACCATCGGAGTTGCAAGAGTTAAAAACGCAACTCCAGGATTTGATCGATAAGGGCTTCATTAGGCCGAGCGTTTCTCCATGGGGAGCACCTGTGCTCTCCGTGAAGAAGAAAGATGGTAGTATGCGCCTGTGCATTGACTACCGAGAATTGAATCGGGTAACTATCAAGAATAAGTACCCATTGCCTAGGATTGAGCACCTGTTCGATCAGTTGCGAGGAGCATGAGTGTTTTCGAAGATAGATCTTCGATCTGGATATCATCAGATTCCAGTCAAGAAAGAAGACATTCCGAAAACTGCTTTTCGTACTAGATATGGCCACTACGAGTTCGAGGTGACGCCCTTTGGCCTCACTAATGCGCCAGCCGTGTTCATGGACCAGATGAACCGGACATTTCACCACTTACTCGATAGGTGTGTCGTAGTATTTATAGACGATATCTTAGTCTATTCGAGAGATGAGTCTGTGCATGCGGAGCATCTCCGGATGGTACTTGAGATATTGCGTAGTAATAAGTGGTTCGCGAAACTCTCCAAGTGTGAGTTCTGGCTTCGCGAAGTAGCATTTCTGGGTCACGTAATTAGTAAGGACGGCATTAAGGTAGACCCGGCTAAGATTAAGGTTGTAGTTGATTGGAGTAGCCCGAGAAATGTGGCGGAGGTTCGTAGTTTTCTGGGATTAGCCATATACTATCGGCGATTCGTCCAGGACTTCTCCAAGATTGCTAGGCTGATGTCTAGTCTCCTACAGAAGGAGGTCCGCTTCGTTTGGACGGAGGCTTGCGAGCAAGCATTCCAGCAATTGAAACAGAGATTAGTCTCTGCTCCTATTCTTACCCTTCCGAACGATGAGGAGGATTTCGAGGTCTATAGTGATGCTTCGAAGAGTGGCCTAGGATGTGTGCTCATGCAAGGCGGGAAAGTCATCGCTTACGCATCGAGACAATTAAAGATGCACGAGCGTAACTATCCTACGCATGACTTGGAGCTAGCGGCTGTGGTATTCACGCTCAAGATTTGGAGGCACTATCTCTATGGTGGTTCGTGTAGAGTATTCAGGGATCACAAGAGTCTCAAGTACATCCTTACTCAGAAAGACCTCAATATGAGGCAAAGACGATGGCTTGAGCTTATTAAGGACTACGACCTGACGCTTAACTATTGCGAGGGCAAGGCGAACTTAGTCGCTGATGCACTGAGTCGTAAGCATCGCTTGAGCTTCAGTAGAAGCCGTAGTTCCGTCAGACTTCGTCTGACATCTATGAGTGCTGAGCCTGATTTGATTTAGGAATTGCGCGAGGGTCAGCAGAACAACCCGCAGTTAGCTAGGATTCGAGAGGCATTACTGTAACGCCCCAGATTTTGGGCTATTTTCTTGATTGTTTTGTTTGTAATTATTTTATTTCGGTGCATGGTCTAAATTTATTTAGACTATTTTTATTTCTTGAATGTAACCATTTTATTTTATGGTTTATTATTTCTTAGTTTTATTTTATTTTAATTAATTAGAATTTTATTATTTAAATTAATTAGTTTTGGGCCAAGTGCGAAATTAATCATGATTAGTCATGAATTAGTGCAAATGGCCCAATTAAACTTGGAAGCCCATTTTAGTAGCTCATAGCCGGCCCCCTTGTGTTTAAGTGGCTAGTTTGCCACTTGCCTTGCTTTCACACCTAACTAACTTCTATAAATAGAAGTAGTAGTAAGGCATGAGGATTCATTTGCTCATTTGCTACCCTTTGCCATCCAAAGTTTAAAACACAAAACTCCCTCCATTTACTCTTCATCCCACACGCCATTTTGGCTTCCTAAAAACTCATCATTTGTTCATCCATCTTTTCAAACCCAAACTTAAAGATTCTGTAACGACCCGACTTTTTGACTTGTCGATTTACGAAGGGAATCGACATTCGGATCATTACTTAAACAATTTAAACTATAAATGAAATGAATTAACTAAAATTAAACAACTTTTATTAAAATACTGAACTATAATCCAAGAGTCAAATAAGGCACATGGGGCCTAAGCGTTACATGAACAAAGTAAATATCTTCCCAACAGGCTGGGATTATAAATAAAAACTATAATATTGTCTTAAATATTCTGGAATGACTAAATAAATCTAAAATGAATCTAAACTACTCAAGCCCATCCAACGGAAGCCCGCTCTACGCTGCTGCATCGTCACCTGAAACTGAGGGGGGGTCCACCGTCAGTGGCGAGTAACTAGGCTGTCCCGCTTAATTGAGGGACCGCTAAACACATAATATCATATAATATACACATGAAAACACACATAAAACCTAATATAATGTATACAAAATATACGAGTCACGTATAAAAATACGTACAAAAATACGTATACGAATACGTATAAAATACGTATACAAATACCTGCAGAAATACGGTTAGAAATACGTATAAAATACGTATAAGGGTACGTATACCATACGTATAATAATACCTGCAAAATACGGTTAGGAATACATACAAAATACGAATACAACACAAATATACATGTACACAATACATACGAATACAGATACATATAATCATACGAATACATATACATACATCATCACATCATACGAGTACATATATACATATAATGTACCTGCTCATAATATATATACTTCGAATCATACACAGCGGAAGACTTATACAATTAATCCTTAGCTTATACTATATGGTTTTCATACTCTCGTATTCATATCATATCTTAACATATCATACCTTATTCTTTCATTTCATCATATCATATCTTATAATTTATATCATATCATCTTTCATTGGACCGGTCACTATAACTCGTTGTGGATCTCGTGTTTCACCACAACTTTCCTAGAACATGCCGGGGTGAGCTCGTGTACTCAACCCGTAGCGGATCTCGTGTTTCACCACTAAGCCTAAGCTATGGCCATAACTCCCAAATAGCAGCTCGTGTACTACTACTTAGACGACTACATATCCTAAGACCCAGAACTACTCGGGGGAACTCGTGTGTTCGTCCCATTGAGCAGTGGCTTCGACTTAACCCAGTCTGACTACTCGGGTCATCAGGTGGGCGTCCTTATCTTATCTTATATCTTTCAAATCTTATATCTTATCTTATATCGGGAAATACTAGGTAACCGTATTCGGAAATGAACCGTTCGAAGTCCCAGGAAAGAGAGGTGCGACACGTATATTGGCCACCTTAAATACCAAGTCTTTCCTAGCCAGAGATCGAAACGATTCGTAATCCTCCTACTCTGTTTCCTTTCTTTCCCTATTAGTATCTTATCGTACCTTTTATATCTTATCCCTACTGATTCCTAATATTAATAATAATACTAATAATAACCGCAATATTAATAATATTAATAGTAATATCCGAATACTAATACTAATAATAATTCCTAAAATTATCCCAATATTATTATAAGTCCCAAAATAAACTAAAGTTGATCAAAATAAAAAGGCCACTCGACATTTCTTTAGTTATAATCATAATAATCAGATCAGTTCATTAATAATCATATAAACAATTTAACAATTAACAACATATATTACTCAAAATATGATAAAAATCCTATTTTTATCACAACAAGCCATTCGACACTCTTGAATAAAAATACCAAAATTATACTTTTAATCAATTGAATACAATTAACAACAATTAATCAAATAAACTTAATAATAAACAATTTAATTTACTTTAAACATTAAATCATAAAACATGGATTAAAACAAGATCAAAATCATTCCTTTATTTACATCACACCACACGGCTATCATAGGGTTCAAACAAGATCAAGATTGAATTCAAGAATTCAAAATAACATGTTTTAATAATTTAATTACAATATTTTACACAATCTGATTTTTAAAGAATTAAATTACAAACGACCTTTTAAAGGTCTCGATTACTCTCGAAATTTTAATGAAAGTTAAATATAGGTTCAAGGTTCAACGTGTATAATTTTCGTCCAAAAATAACATCTTTTACTATTTTTAAGGAATTTTATAACTAACAAATCAGATTAGGCTGAATTCAGTTTCAGATTTTTCTGCCATATCAAACGAACTTTAAAAATTACGAAAATGTAACACAAGCTGTAAAACACTATTACTGACTTCCACCTAAAATTTCGTAGCATTCCGAATTGATTAAGTATCCTAATAAATTCGTAAACCAATTCTGGACAGTTTTACCGGTTTGATAGATTAAATTATTTCAAGCAATAAAAGGAAGAATTTTTGTCACGAAACAATTCATGATTCATAATAAAACAATAGAGAAACTTCCATAAAAATTTCATCAAGAAATAATACGATTTGATTAAGAAATAAATTCATACAAGTAATTATTCAACAATTTCAGATTTCAAGAAACTACATAAAATAATCAAGAAAATTTCATAATAATTCATAAATATTACATACTATCATCAAGAATAATTACATAATAACATCATCATGGTGTTCGACTTTTCTTAGATGAACATGATACTAAATCCTAGCAATTTTCATGTTTTTAATCCTATTCAACTATATGATTAACTTGTTCCAAAATTAAACGAGATAGCGAAGTTACCTGATTACGCTAAAATTTCCAAGGAAAAATCACTAGAACAGTGATTGAAATGCACGGCCAAAAGGAGAAAGGAGAGGAGGAAATATTTTTGTAGGGTTTAAGAGCAATTTAACAATTAGGAACCAAGTGAAGGAAGTAGGCCCTATTTATAAAAAAAAAAGAACCAAAACCCTACCAAAAACTAGGGGGCCGTGAGCAATGAGAAAAGAGGGGAGCACAAGAGAAAAATTAGGGTCAATTTTGCTAGGTTTGAATAAGTTTTTAGGAAAATAAAATAATTAACTAATTAATTTAATTAATTAAATAACATAATTATTAATTAATCAAATAAATCAAAAAGAAAAATAATACTTGGCCCATATACTAAAGGGAACCGGCCAAGCTAAGAGGAGAGGGAAAAATTGGGTCTTTGGCCCAATTTAGAATTAAGGATAGAAAATAAAAGTAAAACAGTCCAAAAATAATGGGCCTTTTGGACTTAGAATTAAATAAATAAAATTAGGAGAAAAGAAAAAAAAATAAAGGGGTCGTGCAACACCGATTCTAAGGAAATAATTGGGCTCGGGTTTTGGCAAGATAAAATGAAAAGGTTAAGGCTAGGCTTAAAATAATTAGATTGCTACACAAAATAATAATTAATTAAATAATAATCAATTAAATAGTTAATTAATTATACACTTAATTAATAAATAAAAATTTTAAAATATCCCAAAATTTCGAGGTATTACAGATTCAACCTCCATTGATCTTTAAGTATCAAAACACAATGTAAACTTCAATGGTTTCGTTCAAGATTACTAGTTCGGGTTTGGTTTTTGGGCTTGGTTCGTGTGGGTTGTTCGAGGGTGCTCGTGTGAAGGCATGGACGTGCATGGTTGTGTGCCGTGGTGGTGGTGGTCGTGCGTTAAAGCTGTGCAAGGGTGCTCGTGTACAAGGCCGTGGTGGTGCCCGTGTTGTGCGTGATTTCTGGCCGTGTGGTTCTGTTTTGGGCAGCGGGTTTTTTGTACGTTTTTGTGTTAATCTTTGTTAAGGTAACATACTTTCTCAACTTATTTGGCATACTATGTTTCATAGTATAGATTAGATGACTGGGATTGATTTTAATAAAGTTTGATCATGTTTTTGTGTATGATATCAAATCTGATTTTATGTTGTTTTAAATGATGATTTGATGATGGAATATGGTTTTTTTATGATTGAATATGTTGGATTTGTGATCATGATGATTGTGTAAAAGTCTGATTAATTTTGGATAATAGTAAGTTGGTAATTTCATGGTTTGATGATGATGATATGCGTGTGATGTATGGTGTTTGGATAAGTTCTTGGTTGAAGTTCTTGAATCTTGATTGAGTTCTTGATTGAAGTTCTTGAATCTTGGATGAGTTCTTTATGGTTTCTTGTTGAGTTCTTTAAGTTCTTGTTGAGTTCTTGTTGAGTCTTGATGAGTTCTTGGTTGAGTCTTGGGAAGTTAAAGAAAGTGATTAAGATGTTAAAGAAAGTTAAAGATAATGTTAAAGATAGTTAAAGAATGGTTTTAAGAAAGTGTTTAAGTGTTGGTTAGACTCAAGATTAAGGCGTAAAGGCAATTCTTGAGAATAACTTCGTGACTTAACTGATTATTTTCGAGAATCAAGGCGCAAAGGCAATTCTTGAAATTAATTATGTTATGATTAAGTTGATTAAGATTTAAAGATGTAATTAATGATTTAGCTTGATTTCGTAGCTAGACGCCTAAAACTTAGATTAAGATTCTATGTTTTTGGGTTAAGAAGTTGCCCTTATTCCATCCGCGGTATTGGGATAGTTGGAGTCTTACTATGTTGTCTTCGGATGTGGATTTCCAGTAAGATTGGTTTCACGGGACTTGGGAGTAAGATTCTCATTTCCTAACATAGTAGAAAGTTCGAATGTGTAAGATGCGTTCGTACGTGCGTAGTCCGGTCTAGTATATGAATGATTGCGCCAAAGATAAGTTTGGATAAGATATTTGAGTCGAGTTTGTTATTGGATGATTTTCGCATGTTTTGATGATTGGTTTGGTTATTTGATTTGTGCTATGTTCATGTGTATTCCCATTAGGGTGAGTCAGTTATGTTACTCGCCACTGATGGTGGACTGTTGTTTATTTTTCAGGTAATTTTGATGATGAGGCTCTTGCTTAGTTTTGGGTTGGGCGAGCGCCGATATTATGCTTTAGTTGTATTTTCATTATTCTGTGATTTTGGATAGTATTAGACTATAGTAGTGACTTGTATACATTTGTTTTGAACTCTGACATGTGTTTGGAGTTTCGTATATTAGATTTGATAGTATGACTTTTGGTTTAGTATTGTACAAACTTGTGGGTATTTGTACTTTTGGGTTTTAATAATAATATCTTGAGGTATTTGTTTTAATTTTTAAGTATTTGAGTTGTTAGTTATGACTATTCGATTTGTCGGTTTCTTCCGCGCCAATCTAAGCGAGTCGGGTCGTCACAATTACGGCAGGGTAAAGCCGTAGGTTTCGAGATCCCTTCCGATGGTAGTCTGCAATTCCGAGGGAGGTGGTGTGTACCGGACTGTTCTGATCGTAGGAACAGAATTATGTCTAAGGCACATAACTCGCCCTACTCTGTTCATCCTAGAGGTAACAAGTTATACCAGGACCTCAAGGGCCAATTCTGGTGGCCTAAGATGAAGAGGGATGTAGCAGAGTTCGTAGCTCGATGTTTAGTCTGTCAGAAGGTTAAAATCGAGCATCAGAGACCGGGAGGTCTGTCGCAGCCACTACCTATTCCGACCTGGAAGTTCGAGTCGGTATCTATGGACTTCGTGGTTAGCCTACCTACCTGTAATGGTTTGAACGCCATTTGGGTAATAGTGGATAGGTTGACCAAGGTCGCTAGATTCATTCCGATGAAGATGACCTGGTCTATGGAGCGTCTAGCAGAGGCGTATACTCAGGATATTATCCGACTTCACGGAGTTCCGAGGGAGATCGTTTCTGATCGAGATCCGAGATTTCTGTCTCGTTTCTGGAAATCAGTTCAGGAAGCCTTTGGGACGAAGCTGAAGTTAAGCACCGCTTTTCATGCGGCGACCGATGGTCAGACTGAGAGGACCATCCAGACTTTAGAGGACATGCTTCGAGCATGTACTCTGGAGTACCATCAGTCCTGGGTACGTATGCTTTGTTTGATAGAGTTCTCCTATAATAATAGCTATCACTCCAGCATCGAGATGGCTCCGTACGAGGCCCTGTATGGTAGGAAATGTCGGAGTCCGATATGTTGGAATGATATTAGTGATTCTGTGGCGTTAGGACCTGAGATGGTACGCGATACTATCGAGAAGGTCCAAGTTATCCGGTCTAAGATGCAGGTCGCTCAGAGTCGTCAGAAATCCTACGCCGATAATCGACGTAGACCGCTGGCTTTCGAGGTAGGTGACAGAGTCTTGCTTAAGGTTTCACCGTTCAAAGGAGTGGCACGCTTTGGTCAAAAGGGGAAACTCCGACCGAAATATGTGGGACCTTACGAGATACTGGAACGAGTTGGGGAGGTGGCATATCGATTGGCATTACCACCTAGTTTGTCTAATGTGCATGACGTATTCCATGTTTCCCAGCTAAGGAAATATGTACATGATCCTACCCACATTATTCCAGTGGAGTCGGCCACGTTTGAGCCGAATCTGACTTTTGAGGAGCGACCCGTCCAGATCTTGGATCGGGAAGTGAGGACCCTTCGGCGTAAGCAAGTCCAGCTCATCAAAGTGTTGTGGAGAAATCAACACCATGAGGAGGCGACTTGGGAGACAGAGGCGTGCATGAGGCAGAAGTACCCGGAGTTTTTTGAGGGTGAGCGATCTACTTTGCCTTAAATTTCGGGACGAAATTTCTTTAAGGAGGGGAGGTTGTAACGACCCTGATTTTATTGGTATTTCTGTCGTATGTTTATTTGCATTTATGTGATTTCATGTATGGTTCAAAATTTATTTTGAACTATTTATTTTATTTTATGTGAATAATTTCGGTTAAATTCGAATTATTTAATTTGGATTGATTATTATTTATTTTATTATTATTTAATTAATTAGAATTTTATTATTTAATTTTCTAATTAATTATTTAATATTTTTGGGCTAAATCGATTTAAGCATGATTAATCATGCAATTTTTGTAAATGAGCTCAATTGATCACGAAAGCCCAATTTGGCCCATTTTGGCTTGAGAAAACCGGCCCCCTTGTGTGCATGGCAAGGATTTGCCACTTGCCTCATGTTCACACCTTAAACTAACTCTATATATAGAGGAGTTAGTAAGGCTTAAATCTCATTTTGTCATTTTAAACACTTGCTCATCAAATCATTAGCCAAAACACCTCCCAATTGCTCTTATATCCACACGCCATTTTTGGCTCTTCAATTCAATCAAATTGTTCATCATCTTCTCCATACCCAAACTTAAAGATTCAGCTTCTATTGATCTTTGAGTATCAAAACACAAACTAAACCTCTTATTTTGCATTCAAGATCATTAGTTCGGGGTTGGTTTTGGTCGTGTTCGTGTGGGTTGTTCGAGTGGTGACCGTGTTGGTGCCGTGCAAGGGACGGTGGTGCAAGTGGTTCGTGGTCTGGCCGTGCGGTGGTGCTAGTGTGTGCAAGCCGTGGTGGTGTTCGTGTGGGACAGTCGTGCATCAACAGCTGTGCAAAGGTGGTGGTTCGTGCTAGTGGTTGAAGTCGTGTCCGTGCGTGGTGGACCGTGTTGCTTGGAGTCGTGTGGGTAGTTTCCGGGCAGCAAGTTTTAAGTGTTTTATCTTGTTGATCTTCATCAAGGTAACATACTTTCTCAACCTATTTGGTATACTATGTTTCATAGTATAAATTAAATGAATAGATTAGTTTATTTGAAGTTTTAACCATGTTTTCGTGTATGAATTATAATCTGATTTTGGATTGGTTTCATGATGATTTTATGTTTGAATATGATGATTTCATGATTGATTATGTTAGTATTAAGTTTAATGTTAATCATGTTCAAGTTTGATGAATTTTGGAGATCGACTCAGAAGTTGATGATTTCATGTGTTGAATTGATTAAAGTATGCGTGTATTTTGTTAATGTATGGATGAGTTATTGGTTCTTGAATGAGTTCTTGGTTGAAGTTCTTGAATCTTGATTGAGTTCTTGATTGAAGATCTTGAATCTTGGATGAGTTCTTGATGAGTTCTTTGAGTTCTTGATGAGTTCTTTAAGGTTCTTTAAGAGTTCTTGATTGAGTCTTTAAAGTTAAAGAAAGTTAAAGAAAAGGTTAAAGAAAGTTGTAAGTTTGTTGGTTTACATGTTATTTCTTGAGTCAAGGCATAAGATGCAACTTAAGAAGTAACTAAGAATGTAAACTTCGATTTAAAGATTTAAAGATTAGCTTGATTTCGCTATTAGACGCCTAAAACTTAGAGTAAGATTCTATGTTTTTAGGTTAAGACGTTGCCCCTATCCTATCTTCGGTATTGGGATAGTTGGTGGTCTCACTATGTTGTCTTCGGATATGGATTTCCAGTAAGATTGGTTTCATGGGATCTAGGAGTAAGATTCTCAATCCTGACATAGTAGAAAGTTCGAATGCGTAAGATGCGTTCGTACGTGCATAGTCCGGTCTAGTATGCGAATGATTGTGCCAGAGTTAAGATTGGTTAAAGTTAGTCGAGTCAAGCATGATTACTTGTATGGTTCACATGATTTGGTTGGCATGTTTGATTTAGTTGTTTGGTTTGTGCTATGTTCAGGTGTATCCCCGTTAGGGTGGGACGGTTATGTTACTCGCCACTGACGGCGGACTGTTGTTGTTTTTCAGGTAATTCTGATGATGAGGTCCTTGCTTAGCTTTGGGTTAAGCGAGTGCCGATATTGTTTAGACTCTATTTTGTTAGTGTACGATGATTTCTAGTTTTGAGCTATAGTAGTGGTACTTGTATACTTTACTATAACTCTGACATGTATTTGGAGTTACGTTTGATGGTAGTAGTAGTAATATGACATTTGGGATTAGTTGTGTACAATCTTGTGGGTAATTGTACTTGGTTTAGTTTATATAATCATTTGAGGTTTTGTTTTTAATTTTAAGTATTTTAGTTTGTTAGATCTGACTATTCGACTCATCGGTTCCTTCCGCGCCGGTTTAAGCGAGTCGGGTCGTCACACAGTCGTTCCTCTTTTACATCGATGCTTCTTCATACAGCTTTTCGCGAGGGGTTCTATTGATCTGCAGTAGTTTTGAAGTAGATATTGATTCGATTCTTTTGAATGTAATGGAAGTACAAAAATTTGTTGTGATCCTGCACAAATATCCATCAACAAATTAATTTTCAAAGAAAAACAAGAACGTATGGCAGACAAAAATCTCACAAAGGAGAATGATAAATCCGATAAAACGGAATAATAGATCTCATAAAGAGAATAATAGATCTCATGAAGAGAATAAAATAGGGCCTTATTGTAAACAATAATAATAGAAGCAAGAGAAGAGAAAATGAGGCTTACCATCAACCTTTAGAAAATTGATGGTAGCCCCAAAACAATGGAGGAAAAAAAAGGGTTTTTTTCTTATAAGAATATAACGTGATAATTATACTAAAACAATATTTCAATTCAAAAAATTTCAGTTTCCAATCACATGCATGCATATGTGTGTATAACGTATTATATTGCGTCCCTCGGGCATTGGCCCCCTACGCACATCGATATTGATCTCTTTTTGGATGATAAGTTTCTTATTTCTTAATACTAGATAAATCAGGATATATCTTCGAGCGGAAGAAATCTTGATTTTTTCAATTATTTACCTTTTCTAAAAAAAATGTACATATATCGTATACGAACATATACTATCTAATTCATGGAATTCAAAATATCAAAATAATAATAATAAATTTATAAAATATAATAAGAAAAAATTATTAGGTAGGTTGCATATATCTGTCGGTAGAACCCTTTTGTTTTCTGCCTCCATGTTATATACTTTATATATTAATTTTTTTGTATATTTGTGTGTATACGCTCGCGTGCATAGCTCAAAGTTAAATAATTTGTTTGTCCAATGGCTTTTCAAGGCTGATAAAAGCTTCTTGATTCAAAGCGATCTCAGTTTGAGGCTTTGTTTTCATATGCTATATCAACTGCAACTCTCCAAGTTGCCCAGAATTAAACTTTAAACTATATCAACTGTTTCTTTTTTCTAAAAACAGAATCCAGAGAAATCTGAACTTCTTATGATTTCTAAGGACAAAAAATATGTTGCCCAAAGCACTTGGGACTTGGGAGGACTAAGTTTGCGCAAAAACAAGGCTGTAAATAAGGATTATCTTTACAAACTTAGTCTAATTGTAAGACGGAAGTCATTGAGGTCAAGGGTTTGCGCAAAATCAAGGCTGTAAATAAGGACTGGGGATTAAAAATATTAGAACTAGTAAAACTATATTTTTGTATGATAGTTTGTATAAGGTTGTTGATTATGGTAAAAGTTAGGAGTAAATAATGGTAATCAAACAACGAAATAAAACATTAGTCTAACTGTAAGACGGAAGTCATTGAGGTCAAGGGTTTGAAAACTAGGATAGGCATTTTTATTTTTATTATTCCTTTTTTTAGTTCTCGTTATATTATTGCATTTTTATTGATTTGGAAATTTGTGAATCATATAATCCTATTGCTAATCTTCCTAGTTTTCTTCCACATTAATTCTCCATTAATATAAATTGTTATTAACAATTTTTTCAATAATAATTTCATTGTTTACATTCCTTTAATATAATTTCAAAGTTTTTTATTCCTAAATACGTACTCCCTCCGTTCGATGATAATTTGTGCATCCACTTTTTCCATTTGACTGTTAGTAATATGTGTATTGTGCTTTATTTCAATTCATTTTTAGACAATCTAATCCTTTGCTAAAACAAATATAGGCATGATTAATGGTATCATGTTAACGAAAGTAAATATGAGCTGGTATCAAATTAACACATGCATCATTGTAACACTACTATTGATGGTTAATTAGAAAAAACAAAAAAAAAAAACAAAAAAAAAACAAAAAAAGACAGCATGAAAAGCACGTGTAATTCACATGAGTTTTGAGGGGGAGAAGTATGCACATTAGCATTAGCTAGGTAGCTACCTACTGTAGTTTGTAGCACATTAGCATTAGCTAGGTAGCTACCTACTGTAGTTTGTAGCATGGCTTTCATACATTCTTCTTTAATTAAGACGGAGGTGCCATAATTGTGGGGGTATTTACGCAAAAAATAAAGGATCGATCAATTTGTGACTGTTTATATATATATATATATATATATATATATATATATATATATATATATATATATATATATGAATTGCGATGATCGAGTTTCACTGCAATGACGCTGAAATGCACCTTGTAAATTGTAATCGAGAGATTATGAGTTTAATTTTCACCAATCTCTTTCTCTTCTTAAATATAAGCTTAATATTCTTGTAAAAAGAGTCGTGCTTCGATACCCAATAACTTTTATGTAAAAATTATTAAAAATGTATAAAAAGTACAGTTTTCAAATAGTTTTATACATATATAACTAGTTATATATTTTGTGTAATTTTGCTAGTTATATGTTTTATGTAATTTTGCTAGATTTTTGTGAGAATTGGTCTTATAAAGAATTTGTAAAAATTTTTTATTGGTATATATATATATCGATGAGTAATGACAATTGTGCAGTAGAAATTGCAGAAATACGTGAGTGCATTACCAATAATTGCAACTTTGCCAGCCCTTTGGATTGTTTCTTGTTTGATGGATTTAACGTTAAATATTGGATGCAATTCATGCAAATTGTACCCTTTTTAGTTTCTAAGGCCCTTTCTAAGGCCCTTAGCAGGCCCTCCTTTAGTGTCCTAGCAGGCTATCCTTACTGTCTAAGTCCTAGGCCCTTATTTGTTTTATTATGTTTTTATTCCTCTTGATTTTGCCAAGTGTACAACTCTTATTTCTTGTGTAATCCCTAGGTACTGCTCCCGCCCTTTTTTTTTGCAACAATCTGACCTTTCTAGTATTTATGAGACAACTTTGACTCTCTCTAATGTTATACCTATAAGAAAAAATATAGTCAAATGTGATCTCGTTTGATTCGGCCCGATGTGTAGTTTTTAATATGTAATTGTTATAATTTTTTTTATTATATGTATCTAAAGATATTTTCATTTAAAATCATGTGTTGGGAGATGTGAAAAAGTAAATGTTGCAAACAATTGGGGACAAAGGGAGTAGGAAGATCTGCTGATTTCTATATAAGGCCATGCTGCGGCTTTGTATCATTCATTCAGAAATAATATACAAAAACACATATAGAATTCTAACCTTTTAGAGAACAAAAGTTTAAAGTTCTTAGTAATATTTTGAAATCTTCTGGTTTGGAGAATTGTGATTTTGTTGCGGCACCCATGTTTTGTGGGTTGAAACTATCCGCTAAAGATTGGTGGGATGCTTACTGTACCAGGGTATCAAAAGGCTTGGCCACCTATCCTATATTCCTATGCTACTCAGCATCTAAGGGCTCGTTTACATTAGATGAATAGAGATGAACTGAACTGAACTGAATAGAAGTGTACTAATTGAACTAAATAGAGATGAACTGAACTGAACTAAATAGAAGTGTAGTAATTGAACTAAATAGAGATGAACTGAACTGAACTGAATAAAGATTAACTAAACTGAACTGAACTGAATATAATCTGAAGTAAACAAGCTCTAAGTCACTTCATGCACTCACCATGGTTACTTTATTTGGGAGCGACTATTAATGTATTAATGTAGTTAAAAGACACCTGTGATTATAGGATGAAGTATAAGGGGAGGACAATCCCGTGCAAGAGTGTAACAAGACGGGGGTATTTTTGTAATTTTGCTTGGTGTGATTTTTATTTTTTTTTACAATATGATTATTTAGTCTTACGATATGATTATATGTTTTAATAACATGATTATTAGTTCATACGATATTATACTTTGTTGGTAAGATATGATTCATTTTGTTCGTATGATATGATTATTAATTAATAAGAAATAACTCTTTTTTCTTAAAATTGAGCAATTTGAAAAAATGAGTAATTTGCTGATAAAACAAGTGCTCCATCTGTAACATCATTGCAATTATTTTGTTACGGAGAGAGTAATATACAACAGAACTATTTTTATTATTTGAAAATAAGTTAATAGATACATGTATACCTAATTACCTATGGACATTAAGGGTGAAGCTACTTGGGGGGCTGGGAGGGCCCGGCACCCATAAGTCATATATGTGACCCTTAGTTTTATTATATGGCCCCGGCAAGCTTTTATAAAATATATTAATTAACTACTTTATTATTTTACCTTAGTGATTACTAAATTTGTATTTTGTAAATTTATTTGAAGATACAATTCCCCTATTTGATTGATGATTTTTGCTACTTTCAAAATACGTAGATGCAATTTAAATTGATTTAATTTTATTTTGTAGTTTTTTTTTATATAAAAAAATCTATAAAATATTAATAAGGATAAAAATAATTAAAGTATGAGATGAAAATGTCCGTCCTTGTTATTACATATTAATAAATAAATTATACATGTTTTAAATTTTAAGAAAATATATTTGGCCCCTTAATATTCAAATCCTGGCTTCGCCCCTGATGGACATAGTATAAATTGTAATAATGTCACTCGATCCATATTTTCAACCAATCACCGCAAAGAGAAACAAGGGACACAAAATTAATTGCTCAATATTTTGATTAAAATAAGTGATTATGTTTTTTTTTAGCGGGAATAAGTGATTATGTTTATTTTAACACAAATCAAGTATATAATCTACAAGTAATTATTTATAGTCTTACTGTCATGAAAAAAATAGCGGTCGCATTCGCGGAAACGATCGTGTTGTTGCGGATAATATTTGGAGCTTCATTTCCCCTAACCTTTTATTACAAAAAAAAAAATAAAAATAATATTGATGATTTGGGGTGTGTAGTGTGCCTATAATAGCTCTACAAATAAAAGAAAATTTCAGCTCATATAAATTAGGTGACATTAGTACTAATGTCATAGTTGCATGTCACTCAAACCTCCAATTTACTTATGTTTTACCCGGTTGGGAAGGGTTTGCATTGGATCCTCGTGTTATTCGTGATGCTTTAAGGAGAGATAATGGTCTTAAGATACCAAGAAGTAAGACTTTTAGGTGTCCATCCATTTTCTTATATCATTGGATTTTTTGTTTTTTTTTTTATATATTGAATCTAAAATAACAATACTAGTATATGATAATGCAAATAAATATCTTGTGGATTTGGGTTTTACAAATTGTGAGGGATTCTTAGCTCCTTACAAAGGTACCCGCTACCATTTAAATTTGTGGAGAGGGAATACTCCAACAAATTATAGGGAACTTCTTAACTTACGACATTCCTCCGCTCGGAATACTATTGAAAGGGCTTTTGGTTTGTTGAAAAAGCGTTGGAGTATAATTAAGGATCCTAGTTTTTTTTTATAAAAAGACTCAAATAAGAATCATAAATGCTTGCTTTATCCTACATAACTTTCTAAGGGAAAAAGATGGAAGAAATAAACCTTTTCCAAGAGGTAGAGCAAGATTTGTTGAATGTGGAAGCCATCAATATTGAAGATTAAGAAGAGGAGTACATTTTATATGCTCGATCAACAAATGAATGGGATGAGTTTAGAGATAAACTTGCAAAGAAAATGTTTGATGAGTATATAGGGAGAAGAACTCGAGCTCGAGCATAGTTAATGATGCATACGTTTTTTGTTAGGTATACTACTTATTAATTATGCTTTTCATTTGTTTGAGGTTTGATATATTTCAATTTTATCTCTTTTATTTTTATGATTTTTAGGAGCAATGAATTCCAAAAGACAAGGCAAGGAGCCTATGGGCCCTCCATGTAAAAGAGGTTATGTTACGTGGAATCCCCGAATATATGGATGAGATACTCACTTCCACGTTATTTGAGCAAATTAATGAAGGAAACAAGAGTGATGGAGACTTCAAGTCTCAAGCATATCAAGCCGTGGCTAACAAATTAAGGGTTGATATGGGCATATCTGTCACAATAGATCATGTTAAGAATCGAATCAAGGTTTGGAAGAAGCACTATGCTACTATTATTGAAATTCGAGGTTACACAAAGTTTAAGTGGGATGAAGAAAGGAAAATGCTAGTGATCCCAGTAGAAGAGATTAGCGCGTGCAAGGTATGAAGCAACACTAAATGTTAGTGTGATCTTACTACTGTATTTTTTTAATTAATGGATTTATTGTGGTTTAATTATCTAAGGGGCTAGTAATTACTTAGATTAGGGAGGAGATTACTAAATGGTTTAATCTTTGCAATGTAATACAGAATGTGTGTGTGTTTATGGTGGGTTTAAAGATTGAAGCTTTATGTGAACATGGTAAAAAATTACATTACTAATTATGTGCTAGTCATTGGGGTTTGGTGATTATCAAACTGATTCATGTGATGACATGGAAGGTATAAAGTTAGTGGATTTGTGTTTGAAATTAGTTTGTTGAACCTTTGATTTGGGTGATTCATGATATTTGTGTAGATGGTAAGTTTTTAGGAATAATGAGCCTTTTTTTAATAAAGGGGAACAATTGTTGGATAGTTAGGTTTCTTTCCATGATTAGAGAGTAATACTTAGAGCAGTTGAGCTGTCTCCAAGTCAGTATCAGAGTAGTAATTGGACATGGCTATCTTGTGGTCACTTGGTCGATTGTATACATTGATCTATTTGTGTATTAGTTATAGCTGGTAGAGGGTAATTTCTTTCTTAATTATTTAAGCTTTAAGTGATTGGTGTACAATTTGGTAGTAAGATCACACTAATTTGGGATCCTTGTTTTCGTGTCTTTTACAGAATGTTCCCCAAGCCTCTGCACATCAGAATAAGTGTATTAAAAATTGGGATGACATTTGCACGTTGTTTGCTTCTGACAGATCGACGGGTGAGGGGGCTGAGCAACATGAAGAGTCTGCTACTGCGATGGACGGTGAAATCGAAGGGGCTAATACATCTGATACATCGTCTGGGGTTCAAACAAGAGGCTCAAGAGAGATCGACTAACAGAAGCAGTTTCTAGCTTTGCGGAGTCTTTCAAAGAGCACCTGAGCAGGATACAAGGTCCTCCAAAACCGAGTTGTCAAGAGATTTACAATGCAGTCTCTGGTGTTCTTGGAATTTCACGAGATCAAGTCTTGAAAGCCGTCAAGAGGTTCATGAATGGAACAGTGGAGGAGTTCGATATGCTTAAGAATCTACCTGAGGAAGAAAAATTAGATTGGATTTTATTATATATTAGTGATTAGGATTTTTATTTTTTGGTGTTTGTGAACTAAACTTACTAATTAAATGTTGTTACATTGTATTTTTGTTGAATTTGATATTGTAAAAACTTGATTAAAGTACTTAACTTTACCTTAGATTGAAATCTATAATTTGAAATTCTCTATTTACTCAAACAATATTTTGAAATTTCAAATTCCAAATTTGAAATTCTAAACTTTTCCAAACATTATAGTTGGAATTGAATTCTAGAAATTGAAATTATGGAATTAAATTCAACTATTTGAAATAAAATTTTGATCCAAATGCAACATGATGGAATTTTGTAAAGAAATGCAAGAATTTGGGCCTATTTATTATGAATCAATATATTTTAAGCCCAATCACTTCTACCAATTCAAAGAACTAGCTAAATCCTACCCAAAGCCCACATTCCCACCTATACCACCTTTTAAGAACCCTAAAGGTCCAATTAAACAAGATTTTCTGATTTTTTAATTGGGACTTGATTGAAGTTGGGCTTTCTAACTTCAAGCCCATTTTCTTAGTTTCACCCTTTCAAACCCATTACCCCATTCTCCACTCCAAGCCTCCTATTTTAGACCCATGAAATTATCGAAGTCCACTTAATTTTCAACAAAACTTCAACTCCTCTTCAATCATCGTTAATTTCCTTCTTTCCACCTTGGGGACAAGGTGGAACTTTGGGAGGGTGGTATTGCTATGAACCATCTAATTATAATAATAATGACATTTTTGATATTTTGTTTTATTTTAGTAGTAAGGGTAGAATAGTCTTTTAATAATTGTTTGTCGGTGAATTTGTTAGTTTGTAGGTGAATTTGTCTATAAATAAGGGATTAGTGTGTGTAATGTTTTTCAGATTGAAGATTAATAAAAGTACATTAACTTTTAGGAGTGAATTTGTCCACTTGAAAGACAGATTTGGAGAGAACTTGGCCTCTCGAAAGCCAAGAAGCACCACCCGTGTTGATTCGAAGGTGGTTCACAACATATTTACTTCTCAAACATGAAAGGATAAAGACTAGGTAAAGGGTACTAAAGCATAATTAAAATATGCAAAACTATGCTCCTTTTTTCCATATATATACCAAATACATCATTATGTAAAATCTTGATGATAAATAATCAATATGTAAAATAAGTTTAGAATACCATTACCAAGTTATCAAAATCTCCAAATCAACAAAATGAGCAAGATCAAGAAATAATACGATTTGATTAAGAAATAAATTCATACAAGTAGTTATTCAACAATTTCAGATTTCAAGAAACTACATAAAATAATCAAGAAAATTTCATAATAATTCATAAATATTACATACTATCATCAAGAATAATTACATAATAACATCATCATGGTGTTCGACTTTTCTTAGATGAACATGATACTAAATCCTAGCAATTTTCATGTTTTTAATCCTATTCAACTATATGATTAACTTGTTCCAAAATTAAACGAGATAGCGAAGTTACCTCGATATGCTAAAATTTCCAAGGAAAAATCACTAGGATAGTGATTGAAGTGCACGGCTAAATGGAGAAAGGAGAGGAGGAATATATTTTTCTTTTAGGGCTTATGAGTATTTTGCAAATAGGAACCAAAAGGATGATATAGGCCTTATTTATAGAAAAAGAGAGAAGAAGCAAAACCCTAAAAATACTAAAGGGGGCCGTGCAATTGGAGAAAAAGGGGGAGCAAAGGAGAAAAGTTAGGTAGTCATCAAAGCTACCTTTGAATTAGTTTAGGAATTTTAAAAATATGTAATTTAATTAATTTAATTTAATTAACTAAATTAATTAATTAGAACAAAACATGTACTTGGCCCAAAAGAGGGGAGAACCGGCCAAGTCCAAAGAAAAAAGGGAAAATTGGGTCATTTGGCCCAATTTGAGAAAAAAAGAACAGAAATAAAACAGTCCAAATTTAACGGGCCTTTTGGACTTAGAATAAATAAATAGAACTAATAACCGCGAAATTTTTTGGCCCTAAATTTCGGGGTATTACATAAAAACAACAAAACCTACAATTAAGAAAATAGGAACATTAATTCTAACCTCAAAATATTTGAGAAGTGAAGGAAGAAAGCAAAGGAACAAGATTAAAGGAACAAATCCAAAACCAAAATAAAACACGCTAAAACAAAATACAACAAGAGCAATTCAAAAGAAATCTAAAGAAGTCAAGATAATCGAGTCATGACTCATGAGGCAAGCAAATTAGGCACATAATTCCCAAAATCATCAAATAAGGTTGTGACACAACGCCATCAATCATCCAGTGTCTTGATGATAGGAACCTCAAACAAAAACAAAAATTAAAAATATCGAGCATAAAAGAAAAATATATAACTCAAACAATTGAAGACTTTACAAAAACAAAAATTTTAACAAAAAACTATATATGTAGTATTTGGGTTGAATCATCTATGATTCATCAAACTAAGTTGATTCACCCAACCTAACCTAAATTTAGGGTTGTGTTTTTTACTAGCGGTTTTTACCTTAATTGGGGATGCCAACTATATTTATTATAGAAACACCTAAAGTCACAAAACCCTAACTTCATAAATCATCCTATGTCACCCAACAAATGGAGGCTGCAGTGCTGCTTTTTTGGCAGAGGGATGGTAATGTGAAATCAAAAACTGAAATTATACATAATGTCAATATCATCAAAAGAAATGAATTCCTATAGTGGCCTGGAAAAAAAAAATTAACATCGCTTAGGAGTATAAACTATTCACTAAGATTCATTCACTTTGCAGCACTATAAGCACAATTTATAATGGCTAAGCTTGCACAAGATCGATCGAATTGTAGAATTTTGGAAGGAATTAATGAAATGAATAATAATAGTTTTTGGAAAGCTAAAACTCAAACATCATACTTAATATTTTTCATTCTGAAATCAACTTACAAAACATACATTAAATAGAAAAAGATACTTTGGAAAACCACCCACTAACATTACTCCACTAAGTCCACTAACCTAATGATACTTGACCACTCCAAGCATTACTGACTACTAACTAACTTTTAATTAATAGTACCTAATTTACTAATTAAAAATCTACTCAATACAATATTTTAATAACTAAGAAACAAACACATCTTTGAAGCACACCAACACGAATCACATTTGGCTATAGTACCATGCATCAACACTTCAATACACCACATGAGAGGACTAATAAGTAATACGGAGTAAAAATGATAATGATAATTAGAGGTGGGAAAAATTGATACGACCCGCTAATTTGATACGAAATTGACCAGTTATTAACGTGTTTGGGTTGAGGGGTTTGACTCATTTAAATAAGCGAGTCAACACAACACGTTTCGTTCATTAAACGGGTCGGGTTATGGTCAAAGAATTAAACCCATTTATGTAAAAAGGTTGACACGAACCCAATCGACTCAATTTCCACCTCTAATGATAAGTTGATAACAATGATAATAGTGAAAATGATGATACTAATATTGATTTCAATTAGATGATGATAATAATAATAATAATAATAATAATAATAATAATAATAATAACGATAATAATATATAATAGTAATAATCGAAAAGTGAGAAATTATTATTTTTATTTTAAAATCATTAATCCAAAAGTTAGATATTTATTTAATAAATTATTTAAAATTTATTACAAAAAATTAAGGAGAGAATTAAAATATCAAATTAATCATTATTTAAAATCATTAATTCAAAAGTTAAATATTTTTAATTCAGTTCATTTCTATTAAGTTCAGTTCAATTCATCTATATTAAGTTCAGTTCATCTCTATTCAGCAACGAGACCTAATACTACGTCAATCATCATATCTTTTTAGTTTTAGAAACCAAAAATCATTCTTCTCTAGATTCTCTCATAGTCTCATCCCTCTAATTTGGGGGTTTTGTCTTCGTTTTTTTTTCTTTTCTTACAATTTATTGTTATTTTCACTTTCTCTAGTTACAGCAGTAATTTCCAGCAATTTCACATCACCACAGTTACCCCAATTTTTTTCACCGTTTTTCCGTTTATAAAAAAAAAAAGGCAGTTCAAGTTTAGCTGTACAAGTCTTGGTCTATAACAATAACAGCAGCCAGCGACATTAACAATCCTTCAACTTGCTACTTATTAATTAATTTTTAATCTTCAATCTCAAAAATCTCTTTCTTCTTCTTTAATTTCTATTTTCTCTCTCCTCTGCATTTTTTTTTTTTGGTTTCCAATTTATCATCATCATAATTCATAACCTTCACTTACCACCTAATTTTTCTCTTTCCTCAAATTATCTCTTCGACAATCAATCATAACTGTCGGCAACGAGTTCTACAACAACTGTTTGAAACTTCAGCTTTAACAAACGCAGGTCAGTTTTCTTTATTTGTTCTTGATTTTTAGGTTCTTTGTGAGAATCTTGCGTTTTTGCCGGAATCGAATTTGACTTATTGGTAGATCGATCTAAGGTTTTGGTTTTTTTTTTTTGTGCTTGATCACTCAAAAGTTGTTTGGAGCAGTAATTTGTTTAATTTCGTTTAGAAAATATGTAGGATTTAATTGTTTGAGTTGGAAATGAAGTTTATGATTTTGATGGAGATGCTAGTGTTTATTGAGAACTTGATGATTAGTTTGATTAATTGCAGTGATTGAATTCGAGAAATGGCGAATCGATTGAAAGAAGATGAGAAAAATGAGAAAATTATCCGAGGTCTTCTGAAACAACCTGGAAATCGCAGGTGTATCAACTGTAATACCTTGGTATGCTTGATATTCGTGGTCTTTTTTTACGTTTACGTCTATTCTTTTTTGTTTGTGCCTGTGTTTTGAAATTATGGAATTGATTTAGTTATATGTTTGTTTGACTTGTGGTTAATACTCTTGCGATTAGTTCGTTACTCAGCCTATAGGATGTAGCTTTTATACCTTTTCGTCTCACAATCTTGTATGTGTTTGGTTACTTGTACTCAAATGCTTGGGAAAACGATAGTTGGAGATTTTTGTCTTGTGCATGTGAGAGTTCGGATTATGCAACAAGAACATTTGCGGTGGTTTATTCCTAGTTTAATCAGTTACTTTTAAGGTAATGCATTTATAGTGAGCATATGTTAGTTGTTGCATTGTTATTCTAAAGTAAGTAGTATTGTCAATTGTCATAATTTTTTAGTGATGGTTATGCAAAAAGGTTGGTTAAGAGAATAGATGAAGAAGAAGAAGAATGGAGGGAGATAGTGTTATTTACGAAATCTTGTATTCTTATTATGGTGATACTTTGTTACTGGCTTAAAACTTAGGTAGCTTGTTTATTACTCCCTTCGTCTCTTTTTTAGTTTCAATTCTTTGTTTCATTTTTCTGATTGGGATGACCCATTCCTATTACGACAAAAAATTTCTCAGTAGTTTTCCCTCCTCACACGGTTTTTTACCCACTTAAAATCTTTTGTCTAACTTTCATGGGCAAAGAAAGGATTGAGGGCATATTAACTATTAGCAATAATCGACATGCACAAACAGCCATTTCGGATTAGGAATTAGGATTGGGGAAGCACAGTGCTTTCATTATGTGGCACACTGATGAAAATTTGCAAGAAACGTGCTGGGGGAGTGGCAGGGGGGGGGGATGGTGGTAACGAGTGTCAATGTAATTTGGGTCATGGATTGCTGATATATCCCTGCAGGTTTCTGTAGTTCTGTCCATGCTGCTCAACCCCCTCCACACAACCGCAAGGTTGGGGGGGAGGCATTGTTCTCTTTTTGCTCATTCATGGTGTTAAGTTCGATGCTTTATAGAAGACACCTTATACACATATTGATATATTTTCTTTTACCAGGGTCCCCAATATGTTTGCATCACTTTCTCAACATTTGTTTGCACTACCTGTGGTGGGATTCAGTAAGTGTTCCAAAACTTTCATCCTTGTTCAACCAGTGTATAAAATGGCGCATCTGAGGCGCAAGACAACCTGGGCATGTGCCTTATTTTGTGTGGGCGAGGTGATTTTTGTGAGGTGCACCCAGTGTTACATAGTTCGCCTTTTAGTTCGCTTCTATAATTCGCGGTTCGCCTAAAATGGGATAAAATAACCTAAAACTGACCATAGTTCGCTTTTTTTCTGATCGCTACCACTTTAGGGAACTATGTGACACTGGCTTACACCTAAGGCGAAAGGAAATCCTATTGCCTTGGTGCGCCTTGAACCTTTTTATACATTGTGTTCGACGATGGTGCTTGAATTAGCAATCTTGTTCAGTCTAAATATGCTTGGAGGGTGTAGTTTTAACTATGCCTATTGTTATTTTCAGTCGTGAATTTACTCACCGAGTAAAGTCTGTATCAATGGCCAAATTTACACAACAAGAAATTACTTCTCTACAGGCGGGAGGAAATGAGGTTATTTATTAATTCTTGCCATTATTTGTGGTGCATTCTCACTTTTCCTTTTAGTTTTCTTATGGATTCTTGAAATGATCTTTTGTCTCACAGCGGGCAAGGGAAATATACTTCAAAGAATGGGACTCTCAGCGGCAACCTGATAGCAGGTTAGTTCTTATTGGTATATAAGTAGAACTGTGTAGTGTAACATGATTATTAATGTATTCTAATTTTGGGTAGGCTGATGCTGTACATCAGAGAATTTCACAGTAATCAATTGAACACAGAAAGTCAAAATGCTAGGTTAAGGCTCAACCAGGCCTTCCTAATCTTCGAGGGGCAGGAATTCTCCTCCAAGCACCAATAAATCTCTTCCTATTCATATGGAGAATTTTTCTTACATTATATAGACTTTACTTCATTACCCTCCTAGTACTATTTTTAGATTTCTCTCTTAGGTATTTTTACATAATACATCCGTCAGTGCTGACTCACTCTCTCTAGTAACCACTTTTTATCCTCACCCTACTGACGTGGCGTTTAGTTTAGATACTGAGTTGCTTTCTTCCTTCTGGCATAAGTAACCCATGTTGGGGGCTTGTCCTGATGCATAACAGCTGGGCTGGAAAATTGTCTGTGGACTTTTTAAGGCTAACGATTACCATTACATGGGGAAAACACACAAAATAATTTTGATGCATACACCCTATTTTTGTGGTCACATTTAAAAAAATAAATATTATAACCAATACCTCATGTTGATGTATACTGCGTGTGATCGAGAGGGAGGAGAGGGAAATATAAGGGTCGAATCTCCATTCCCTTTTAATTAAAAAAATCTTTCCGAAGTTGGGTGAATTTGGAGACAAAACACACTCCAAAAGTTTGCTAACTTGCTTTTGTAGAAAGCTTAATCTAGAATAAATCTGAAAATTCTGTCACATAAAAACAAACCTAATGAAATCTTCAAAAAACTGTGATATTTTATAATCATTTGGGGTTCAAAGGGCGTTCATTATGACCAATAAATCCAAACAGGGACTGCTTTAATGTCCAAGATATTCTTAAGTTTCTGCAATCAATGGACCATGAGAAACATGCTGATTTGTTGCTATCAAATTCCAATGGAACTAATGGATGCTTAAGTTAAACTCTGCCAATTGGAATCTTATATTGAAGCAGTTGAAAGCTCTACTAAATTGTTATCGGTAAATGGATTATTACATTATCAGATTCAATTAGTTGCTTGAACAGTATAGAGAAGTAAATAATATTTTTGAACTTTCCTTATGAAGTAGAACCAATTGTTGTCACACTTGGCAGTTTACCTTTAACCGTGGGTCGTTTTTATGCTTAGTCTCCTGCATATCTTCCTACGGCTTGTTTCTTTTTGACAGAAGGAGAATACCATGCTGCAAATTATAAGCTTATTTTTATGCTATATAGCATTCTGATCACATAATATTTTTTGTTGCTTCCTTGCAGCAATGTGGACAAACTTCGGGACTTTATAAAGCATGTGTATGTGGATAAGAGATATAGTGGTGAAAGGGGAAGCGACAGACCTCCACGTGGAAAACTGGTTAGATGCTCTGAAATGTCATCTAGGATATTCTTGTAATATTGGTTGGTCAGGGGTGGATTAGCATTTTGCTTCTCATTATGTCTTGCTGGTTGGATTTGCATTGGCATGTTGTCGTTTGAACTTTAGATATGAAGGATTTGATTATGCTAGATGGTGTATCTTAGAGGATAACATTGAAGTTTTTTTTCTCTGTCTAGTGTCTAAATACTTGTTCTGTACATTTCTTAGGGTGACAAAGAAGAACCAAATGAGCATAGGAGATCAGATTCATATCAGAGTAGTTCTCGTAGCCCACCATATGATGACAAATTTGAAAGGCGTTATAGTGGCAGGTCAAGTCCTGGTTATGGTGCAAGAAGCCCTGGTTATGATGGGAGAAGTCCTGGTTATGAAGCAAGAAGAAGTCCAGGTTATGAGCAAGACAACCAGAGACACAGTGACTATGGGAGAAGTCCTGTCCGAACTGGAACTACTGGAATTGTCAGTAATTGGAGACGGGAGGATAGGTTTTCCAATGGGAGGAAATCCGATGATCGTCGTAGTTCTGATGGAGAAAGTAAGCCTGAAATCAGATCGCCAGATAGCCAAAAGGATTCTAGTGTCTCAAGCCCCCCTACTGTACGGCCTGTTGGGGAGATACTGGGGGAAAATGTTGTACCTCTACGCATTAGTGAGCCTCCAAAAACCAATAGTGGCAGAGTAGATGATGGGTCTAAGCTTACCCAGGTGATGATACAATTACAAGTTATTGTCTTTGATCTTATTACTAGGATATTACGTGTGCAATACTGCAATGTATGATTTTGACAAAAAAAAAAAGCTGAACAATTTTTTTAGTACCATAGTTTCTTGTTGTTGCAATTAATTGTGAACATGGTTAATTTTAATCACAAAAAAAAAAAATCATGAGTATGATTTTATTTCAGGAAAAAACAACATAATGAGTTGAATTTTACTCTAATTGATTGCAATATTAGTTTTATAATTAAAAAAAAAATATAAACGAAAAGAAAAATGCTAATTAATTTATATTCAAATTTTATTAAGATAGGATATATTGGGGATGAAAAAGATTACATGCGAAACTACCAAAATTATATATATAAAAAAATTATGAATTTAGGCGGGAAAATTTTGTATGAGAAGCTGACACGTCACACGTGTATGCCAGTAATGTAGCTGCTTTTTTAGTATATAGTTATAGATTCAAAGTTTTATTCTTATACTTTGATCCTCAACTATATTGAGAGCTCACTTTTTTTTTTAACTGCATTATAAAACCTGCCATGATTTCAGGAATTCCATATGGTCTAGTTAAGTTGTTTGAGTTGAACACAATGATCTTCCTATCTTGGCTCTTTCTTTCTACATTGCTATCCTGTTCATTTTAACATAGGGCTCGAGTCCTGATTTCTGGACAGCTATGTGTTAAAGGTTTTGCCTGGTGGCACAAGAAAAGCTTTCTTTGTATCTTGTTTGCATATCGCATTGTCTATTACCTAGACTCCTTTTCTGTTGCAACAAGTAATGCATTCTGAACATCTTTCTAAACATGTTCTGCAGAGAACTGCATCCTCTAGTAGCTTGGCATCCAGCAATGGAAATCCTGTGGAGCAGAAAAAGGAAGCATCATTGATTGATTTTGATGCTGAACCAGAACCTCCTGTGACTGCTGCTGTGACACAAGCTCAGCAATCAAGTGTTGGACAATCGGTTGTCCAAGAAACAAGTACACAAAGTGATGACTGGGCTTGTTTTGACAATTTCCAGGTAGATAAGGTGTCTCAAGCACCTCAAAGTACAAATTCACTGGAATCTGTATTTTCAGAGTTGTCAGTTCCAGCTCCTGGCGTTTCAAATGGATCAGCCAGTAGCAATGCTACTCCCATGCCTTCAAATGATATGTTCCCTTCATCTAGTGGTGATTTGCTGTTTGCTTCTATGGGCAGTACAGCAAACGCTGCATTGCCCGGGGCTGCTCCTGCACCTTCAACGTTGAGCACTATGTCATCTTTCCCATCTGGAGGTGCTCCAGCTGCTGGTACGGCAGGAGCTGTTGGTACTTATCAACAGTATGGAACACAAAATCAAGAACAGGCTTTCAACCATAGTGCTATCAGTCAGTCTGCTGCTCCACAATTGGCTTCAGCTTTTCCTAGTGGTTCTGGTGGCCAGGCGAGTATTTTTAATTATAGTTCTTGTTTTCACTGTCAAGATGCTGAGATCATGTTATTGATACGTGCCGTAATTGAACAGGGTATGACAGGCATCCCTTCTGCACAACCATCACAAGCTGTTACAACCCTTCAGTCACAAACAGTTGAAGCTAAATCCAGTGACAGAAGAGAGCTTCCTGCGGTAGTGATACATTTTTTTTTGTTGGAATTATTTGATCAACCTATTGCTCTTATAAGAGATCCTCTATAATGCCTTCATGAATGTTCTTCAGGATCTTTTTGCATTTGCACCTTATCAAGCTCCCGGTTGGCAAGCTGGTGTCCGTGGTATGTATCCTGGCATGGGATATCAGATGCAGTATAACCCTGCAATGGTATGTCAGTAATACATGCCATTCATTTGATTTGAAAAGTTCTTTCTAAAGTAATTATGCTTCAATCAAGTTCAATGTGCATAAAATGTGCCGTTTTGATATGTGCATAAAATATGTTATTTCTTGCATGTTGCAGTCAATGCCAACATTTCCACAGCCAACATTTCCACAAGGACCGCAACCAGCATTCTCACAACCAACCACTTCTGCTAATCCCTTTGATACTGAAGGGTCCTCTGCGCAGCCTGCTGAAGTAAGTTTTTGACTCATACATTTTCTTTAGTTATTGTTGCATTATACACTTTGTAGTTTTAAATTCATTTTATTCTTCTTTTAATTACATGTGTGAATTCCATATTGGGACTTGTATATATCAGGTTGCAAAAATGATTAATTCTTGGCTCATCCACCTACTTTCCCTTTTAAAATAAACAATGGTGCAATTTCCTGACATTAAAAAAAAGATGAGAAAATTCTTGGCCTCTTCTTTTTCTTGCGCTGCACCTTAATCCCAAAGCAATGGTACGAGGACTTCCTAAGAGGTCGACCATCCTATTGCTATTCTCGTCCAACAATGCGCATGGATGTGACGTATTTTTGCGTTGGCTGTCACAGGCCTACCACAACCTTCCTCCTTTATCCGGGCTTAGGACCAGCAGCGGGAAACCCCACTGGCGGAGTTGAGAAAATTCTTGGCCATTTAGGAGAAATCTTTCCAATAAACGCTAGTGCACTTTCATGCTTAGACTCTTAGGTACAGATTTGAAGCCTTGTACAGTCATATTAATTGATCTATGATTGTGGTCACCATTGAAAAGGGTTCTCTTTCTTTAGTAGGGATATATGTCGCAAAGCTTCTATGCAGAGGTTGAATTAGTAGAGCCAAAAGCTATTAGATGGGCCTTTTTTTATTTTAAATTATATAATTGAACCATAACTATTGGCTTATTTGGTGAAGATAGCATTTCTAGCCTAGACTTGAAAATTTTGCAACTTTACTAAATACTAATGATGGTTTTCTCACCAATACTTAGGTGCAATTTCCATCTATGTCACCTTTGCATGCTGCTCTTCCCAATGCGGCAGCCCCAAGAGGCGCTCCCAACTTTGGTAATGGCTCACATTTTGGATCCGTCGTGCCGGGTAGTAATTTGATGCCACCTCAGTTTTCAACAATGCCTTCAGTTGCACCATCTTATGGATCAGCGTTGCCAAGCGGTAATTCTATGAAAACTCTAGTCTTGCTCCCCCCCCCCCTTTTTTCATTTTTTGAATGTGCGTGTCATGGTTTTTGACACTTGCTCCAAATTTTGTCAGGGACATACATGGGCCAGCAACCACCCCCTAACATGATGCCATCCAGGTAATTTATGTACACCTTAATTCATGTTTTGATACCTATAATATAATAGAAAAACGTGAAAGGTTCCATCGCCATGCATGTATTAAGTTTCTTGGATTATATGTATATAATTATTATGTGAAACTTGGAGTTAAGAGCAAAGTTGAGTACTCAACTTTGATAAAAGTTGCACTTAAGGTACTCAAGTTGCAGTTTGGGTACTCTAAACATAATTTTTTTAAGTTAACTTTTAGCATTTGATTTTTTTAAAGGGAACTTTTAACATTTAATTATGAATGCTAATTACTCCATAAAACTACTAAAAATTACTAATTTGATATTAATACTCCCCAAAGTCATGGACAAAAATCTGATGGTAAAAAAAAAAATAGTTATTCTGGTATTTAATAAATAAACACAATTATAGCAAGTACCCAAATAAAAACAATATCACACCCAAAAAATATCAATACCTATTTTGTGAATTTTACATTTGGTATATGATTTTTAATAAATATCTACATTCATTAATAAATAATTTGTATATAGTTCCTACGGTTTTTTTTTTTTTGAGCGGTAGTCGTTTCTTAAGTTGGTTACATACTTATTAATAAGTTTTTTTTATAAAAATATAAAATATAAAATTGTTAAAAAAATTTGGTGCCTCCATTGGGGGTTTAGAGCTCTTATAATTAACGAGTCTTAAATTATTAAAAAGATTGGAGGGGGAAAAATTGAAAAGATGAGGATTGTATTGAAATCAATCAAGAGGAAGACAAAGCAATGAAACAAAAAAGGAAAGTGAAAAAAAAAAATGAAAAGAATGACAGTATACACATTTTTTAAATATGATAATGCAAAGGTTATATATTAAAGTAATAATATTAACAAAAGAAAACTAACGGAATTTTAACGCTGTTAGTAGGGAGTACTCTTTTTGCAACTTTTACAACTTGGGTACTCAAACTGCAACTTTTATTAAAGTTTGGTACCCAAGTTTGCACTTTACTTGTGAAACTTGAAATCCTTTATGTCATGTTTGGTTTTTGGTAATAAATTGTGGTAATAGATTTAAAGTGTAATTTTGTTTAGGAAGAACCTAATAATCCCCATGGAAAACATATTTTCATTCCCAAGCTTAAATTTTCTTCTTATTTTCTATTACGATCCATTACCATGAGGAGGGTGGTATTAGATGGGAATTGATATTTGTGAAAAAAATAGATAAAATAGTGTTAAACACTACCATAAGAATGAATTTTGATTTCCCTTTCAAATTTAATTATAAAATCATTCCCATTATTACCATTTATGACCGGCTACCAAACGGGCCGTTAGGGTTGATCTTAGTTTGCATTTGCTACAAAGGCCCCTTGATTTTCCAAACCATTACAAAACTCATTATTGTGATTTAAACTTTGGAGTTACTTATGCAGGCCACAGGGATATGGAAACTCCGGTAGCGGAGGTCCTGGTTTTGGGCCTATGAATCCAGCCGCTGCCACGCCGAACCCTTCCATGGGTGGGAACCCATTTGGCTAAAACACGTCTTTCTGCATTCTTTTGTGGGAATGTTTGTATTTCTGTAGAGCAGATATGTTGATACTACTATGTTATTTCAAATAGGGAAGTTTTTGAGGTCTTGAGGCATGTTCCCATGTAAAAATGTTTTGCACCTGTAGAATACATCTAGAGAAATATGAAAACCTGAGGATGTGGTTTAGGAGGGGCTTGGAAGTCTTATGTATGTTGCAATTTTGGTACCTTCTTCATCTTGGTGATGGATCAGCATTTGGTGGTTGACTGGTTGTTGTTCTAAGTTTCTGTCCTCTCATGTTGTATCAATTTTTTTTATTTGTTTATTATGAAAAAAAAAGAGAAATTAATTGTAATTTATTGTGGTATTATTATATACTGCTTTTGTTATTACTGTAATTTATTTGAGCGGCGTCCATTTGTGAAAAAAAAAAATATTCTTGCAGTGGGCCTGTTAGGACACTTTTTGTATCTCTTATATACAGTACCTTTTCTTATTTCATCATTATATTATTTAACCTCTAGTGTGAAATGTGAATTTAGGTCATACATAGGTGGTTGGTTTGAATAAATGTCGCGCTTTATGAGACTATGCATTATTCTTGTGTTTTATTGTATGTCCCATTTAAGTTACGCTGAAACACCTGGCCTCCTTGGTTCCTGGTGGTTGCGGCTTATGTGTTGTTACCCTTTCTTGTTTCTCCTTGTTTGTTTACTGGGGGCGTCTATTATAAATATCTTTTGATTATATTAATTCTGATATCAAATTTTTAATGAGAGGATGCCAAAGTTGATAAGGTTCTTGCCATTCCGCCAAACGGCAAATATATGGACTTCACAATGAGCTGAGTTATTGCATTGAATGGTAGTGGGCAAGGGTTTCCTGTTGATAATTCTGTAGCCCATTAACTTTTAACTGTTCATTATTTGACTTTTTTTGAGTTTTATCTTGCTGGTTGTCTTCTTTTACTTTTTTTACTAAGACCTTTTGATGGTTCGAAATAACTTTTAACAAAAAAAAAAAAATGTAACTTTTTACTATAAATCTTTAATGTTTTACAGAACTTCTTAAACTTTTACACACGAAAAAAATTGTATCAAAAATTATACACTTGAAATCTTCTTTAATTTATTTCAATGTGTATGTTATTAGGATTTAAATTCTATAATTTTACTTTACGGTACATAACTAAAAATATTAATGCTTGGAAATTCACAGTAGTATATGTGAAGGCTCAAATGATGCAGTACTAAGAAAACATAGAATGTGTATATAAACACTCATGTATATATTTTCTATATTCATATACTAAGATTAAATATAGTGGAGTATTATATACAGATGAATATTAGGATCCGATAGATCTTCCGAGATAGCTGGTTTTTTTCCCTAATAAAAAAAAATTGATCAAAAAAAATAAAATTAAGAAACCCTATGGAGTATAATCATCAATCATCACTCATCTCATGAGTCACACAGGAAGGAGTACAAATCACTGTATGGGGGTTGTATTGGACAACACAAAAAGCCAAAGTCATCCAGGAATCTATTTTACTTTCATCATGCTTCAATTGTCCTTGTCAATGAAGATACCTTTAGAGGAGCAATAGATCTTGAGAAGAAAGAATATGTAATCTGCCTTTTTCTTTTTCAGGGAAATTCTCCTGCTTGTCTACTCTTTAGTATCACTGGAGCCACCAGCATCCAAACTGCACCACACCAACATCATTTGCATTTTTATTTTTACTCCTTTTTTAAAACCAACAAAAAAAAAACAACTATAGAGTACAAAAAAATGACATTTTCAAGAGTTATTGGTACTTACTGTAAACACAAGCTGCCAACCATTCATTAACTACTCTTACCCAAGTGCTTGTCCAGCCCACATCAATAGTCCACCTATAATTAAAGTCAACAATATCGTTAATTTGATGCGAATTGAGAACTGAAAAAATTAAATTGTCGTCGATTTTGGGTTATTTTTAGCTCAGTTTAGTCGAATTACAAATTATAAAACTGAATTAAATAGTGAATCAGGTAACACTCGTTTTATTCTCATTTATAAAGGTTCAAAAATAAGTACTCGTATCACAATGTATCAAAGATCATATCGAAAATTTGTTTTCCAAATTAAATGTTACTAGTTCATTAAGAAATTCACGATAACATTTACAAAAGAAGGGAAAAAAAAAAAACTTACTTCCTCATAGCATGATGTGTATTCCAACCAATGAGTAACATTGCAAAGTACATGGCACCAGTAGCAAACACAAAATGGAAAAATCCATATCCATATGGAACATCATCTTCTGTTTGTTGCTCACTTTTCCAAAACTGCATTTTTTTGGGTTTTAGTTTTTAAGTTAATAATAATAATAATAATAATAAGCTTCTATTGAGTATTAATTAACATAGAAATACAAGAAAATAATATGATCATAACCTGAAAACATTGGGAATCAATGCCTGTTGAAAATGTTGCGAACACAATCGTGAGTAGAGCAACAACAAAGCTCTGCATCACATCAACACCAAAAACTTTAATTAATAATATGAACATAAAAATGATTAATTATTGTGGATTAAGAAAGAAAGATTAAGAGGTTTTTGAAAAATTACAATGATGGTAAGCCAATCGGTTCGGGCTGAAATCTCAGCCTTCCTGTTGCATTTGGTTCCTGGAGGTTCACTGTGGAACACAACAATGTCATTGAATGTAAGAAATTATTAACTTCTTTAAAGTGATTCCTTCTCAATCATTAAAATTTCACAAATATTAGCATTATAATGTGTGAAAAATTGGTAATAACCACCTATTACTTTTTGAAATATTAGCATTATAATGGTTTTTTTGAAATAAAATTTGTGTAAAAAAAACTCCGAAAGTTCTAGCTTTTTAGTGAAAACACCAAGAACATTTTTAAATTTAACTGCACAACTTTTGGATGAAAATTGTGAAATATAGGGTATAACATACTCCCTCTGTAATGTATTAACTGCAATAATTTGACATTTTTTCTCTCTATTTTATGTCAAATTGTTGTAGTTATTTTATTACGGACGGAGTAATTCAGAAAGTAACCTAATGGTAAAAAACTGAGTACATGGTATAAGCCTTACCTTCTGATGGCACACCAACATAGAAAGACAATGTAAAGTCCCATCAATCCAGGAGTTAGAAATCCAGCACTGATCTGTAGAATTTTGGAAATTAGAAACATAATACTCACAAGAAGATGCTTTTTTTTTTAGAAAAAAAAAAAAAAAAAAGTGCAGTAGTTTGAATATAAACATACTCTAGGTTGAAGAGAGACGCTTGTCATGAGCTGAAGAAGTACGAGAGTCCAAGTGATGAAAAATATGTTCAATAGACATGATGTTTCTGGTGCATACCATATGTACATCATTATTATCCCTCCTATGCTCACTATGTACGCTGTTGTAGCAGTTAACATCACATGGACACGACTGCCAAAACAAAAAAAAAAAAAAAAACCTTGTATTAACAAACAATTGTATTGCACCTTCAAAAAAAATAAAAAATTTATTGCACCTTCACCACAATTTGTGAGCTATTTGAAGTAGACATGGCAATGGGCCGTGTCGTGTTGTGTGTGTCTGTGGGCCCGATACAATGACCCACGTCCCAGCCCACTAAAAACGTTCGTGATCGCTTCGTGTTTTGTGTCAATTTTGAAAGGTCGGCCACGACAGGCCTAGGCCCATGTGCTACGTTCAATAATTATATTTTAAAAAAATTATCATGCCTAACGTGCTGGGTCATGCTTTGAAATTAGAAGTATGGCCAAAACCCAACCCATGGCCTAGTGGTTGCCGGCAAGCACACACAATAGGTGTCGTGACGTGTTTGTGTTTTTTTTTTTTTGCTGGGCTGTGCTATGCTTAGGGCCGGCATGGTCCAATGCCATCTTTAGCTATGTCACTCATGATTAGTTACTTGTGTTAGACATGTGTTCGTGTTCAAGTGCCAAAATCGTCTATTGGTCTAATATGTAGTCCAAAACCTCAAAATCCATCATAGCTATTTAGCCAATTAACCATATAGTAATTTGGTAAAATGAAGAGTCCGAGTAACCTCAAAATCCAGACTTTGAGCTTTTCGTGTTCTAGTTATATCCTTAACGAACCCTAATAAGGGGCAGCCTAGCTTGTGTTCATTCAATTATTATGTAGGGTTAATTAAATTTAGATAAATGAAGATATTTAAGGAGAAAAATACTGATAAGCAAATTATGTATTATCCAAGGATACAAGATCAAAGGGCTTACCATCTTTCTGCATACTTCTCTGTTTGGCAAAAATCATTAATCCAGAATATGAAAGTAATCACACTTACAAGCTGGATTAAGAGAAAGATCCTGCAATACAAGTTTAAGGCAAAATGTAAGCCAATTAAAAGTATTTTTGAAAATATAATTTACTTGTACAAGAAAAAAAAAAAAAAAAAAAAACACATACCCAGCACCAAAATGAGCAATCTCCCCTGTTAAAAAGAAATAAAAGGTTGTTAATTTTTACGTACAACGATGTAACATAAAGTAGAGAGTAAAAAATGTAATTGAAATAGCGAGTTAAACATTTTTGAAAGAAAATACTGACCGTACATCTCAACGATTGAGGTAGGGATGAGAAAAGGAAGAATCATGAACACAAGAAACATGCAAGCTTTTGCAGACCACCATTCAGAATGCCATGTATCTCTCCGGTCATGCACTTTTGAGGTCCCAAAAGTGGAGAGGAACATTGCAAAGAAGAACAACTTATATCTTGTCAAGGTTAACTTTTATTTTAATTTAGATGGTATTTTAAGAAAATATTGCAACTTATCGCCACTTACAGCCAATTAAATAGGTGATTTGCGATCATACATTTAAGTTTATTTTTACAATTTATTACCACTGAATTTCATTAGGTAATTAAATTACAGCCAAAATCTATTTTACGACCAATTAAAACAAACTCAAATAGAGTGTAACATAATTGTTTATCGTTTTAAAGGATTTTTATTGTTTGCATAAGATTGATTGAGTTTGTCGGAAAAATGAGATTCGGATAACGAAATTAAGTTGTGTTGTAAATTGCAAAAACTAAAGTGATTGGAAGTCGCAAAATGACATACGGAATATTTATTTGGCTGTAATAGACATTTTTTTTTCAATAATGTTCAAATTTTTTTCTGAAATTATAAAAAAATAATAATGTGTAAATCGAGTGATTAGGATACAAAACACCCCATGCTCACACGCAGTACTCCTTCTGTGCCTAAGCAGTCTACACCACCTTTGCATCCTTTCAATCCTGTTTCCAAATAAATATACAAAGAAGAAAATTAATTAGTTTATTTCTTGGTATGATTTTATATATGAATATGAGGCAATCTTCAGCTGTTATAATTTCTTATAATTAAAATTAAAACCTTGATGAAAGCAATGCATGCTTTAGTAATCGTTATGTGTGTATATTAGGCGGTAACAAAGGACGCAATAATTCCCAGTCCCATATTGTGCTATGGTTTTAAACATATTACAGTGGCATAATCGTAACTAAATTGAAACGTGCTTGACACACATGACATAACGATTTATGATTTTGACGTGCTCCATCCTTAATATTTACTAATATGCCATTGAGCTAAACAAAGATTAATTAGCTGGGAATTGATATCCGCACTCCATATCTTTAATATAAACGCGCGTTTATATTGCTTTTATGTGAAAAAATGACGAGTGCGGATATCAATTTGTTGGGTGCGGATATCAGTTTCCAGATTAGCTACCAATAAAAACCAAAAAGAAAGACTTACTCTCCATCTCTTTCATGGCACCATTGCCATAATCTCTCACCACCCATGCTAAAAAATTTGTGATGAGAAAGATGAGCCCATATACATATCTAGCCATCCATGGATTACACCCATAACGAAATTGGGCAAACCAAGTCCCATCTTTTATCCCAGGATACTTTTTCCTTGTGGTGGCGGCGGCGGCCGTGGAAGCGGTGGTGGTAGTGGCAGCGGCGGCCGTGGCGGTGGTGCTTGTACCACTCTCCATATCCATCATAAAATCTTGTTTAATTACATTACATAAATCATTGTAAGAAGAAGAATGAAGCTGGGTTGAATGAATTCTACCATAACTCCTCTTTTTCTTGATCTGGAAATCAAGCAAAAAGAATTATGATAATTGACATTCTCTTTTTCTGGGAATCAAACCAGATTATTATTATGCAAACTTTATATAATAAAAGGATTTTTAACAATCACTTGGCTTATAAAATTAGTTTCCCATATGATAAAGCCTAGGCTCCTCTGTAATTCATCTAGATTGAAAATATGTTGCTTACTTTAGAAGGCACATCCAATCTATATTACTAATACTATTTATTTATTTATTTTTTTACGGAAAGAAACAATATCATTACAATTAGTCATACGGTAATTTATAACGATAACATAGATCAGAAAACCTCTCCTAATATATATATATACTTAACAAGGGTGGTAAACAAGATCAACCATAATCCTTAATCATATAATTACATTAGATTAGAACTAATTAATCCCATTTAAGCATACTTAATAAGATTGATTAACCATAATCTTACATTTGATGGTTGTCAAGATGAAGAAATTATGGCCATTTTCAAAACAAAAGCTAGAAACATTAAAAGGGTTATCTCCAAATTTCATGAAATATATTTATATATTTATTGCTAAAAATTATTTTAGAATCCTTTTTTGCTCATTCATTATATCAACATTGTTAAAGAAAATGGAGGGTAAATTTTAAAATTATATTATGTTTCACTTTAGGGAATCAAAAAAGGACATATGGCAAGGCATTTAAAACTTAACCAAAAACCCCATACAACCAGGAAGGTATCAAATCATGATCATAATAACATAAACTAACACCAGAATTTTCACTTAATACATAATTTAACAACACTTAATAACGCTTTATAAACTAACACCCAAAAAAAAAAAAAAAAAAAAAAACAGAGCACTCTTAAATAATTATAAAAAAAAAACCCAGAAAAACAAATGAGCTAATGAGCATGAAAGTGAAATGAAGTAAATCAGAAATGGGTTATTACCAGTGATGAGGAGTTTCAGAGGAGAGAGGTTTAGTCATACAGAGATCTATCAACTGCTAAATAAATTATAAATAAAGAGAAAGATAAGAGTATTCAAGGAACAATCTTTTTAACTCAGTAAGAAAAAATTCTCTTAAATTAATCTCTGTTTTCTTTGGGTGGTTAAGACAATTTGTTGTCAATCTAGTAAAAAAAAAAAAAATAAAGGAAGAAAGAAGAAGATGGGATTTTGGTGTTAGTAAAGAGTATCTTTTGTCTGCTTTTCCCAGAGTTTGTTTATGCAATTTCTTTTTATATATAGGCGCAAAAATCATGGTATGTTACACGTATATTTCTTCTGCTCCATATTAGTTGCAACGTTCAATTTTTCACGATTGTCAATGTATAATTTGTATTCGTAATATCTTTAGTTTCATTTTACTAAAAATTATAAAAATTAGATTATAATAAAGTACGCATTACGACGATTCAATAGAGATCTCGCATGACTATATTTTCTTACATTTATACAACACAAAAGCAAATTATAAAAGTGATTATGAATAGTGCCAAATTGCACTACAAAAAATGTGTTCAAGAAGGACAATTAAAATTGCCCTATTTGATACAAAATTTGTCTTCTTATGTTATAATGACAATTTTAGTATTGCCCTCATGTTGCCCTTGTAACCCCGTTGTATTAGGTTTCAAAGCCAATTTTAGATGTTTTGCCCTTTTTTATTCAATTCAAAAAGGGCAAACAAAATTGCCTTCGTTGATCATCAATAAAAGCAATAAATTTTGCTTTCCTTCATTTAAACACTTTATTTATTGTCAAATACGGCAAAATTTCAAAAGTCTAAGAGGGCAAAATTATCATATTGTTTTCATTGTTAATATCAATGAGTGCAAAAATAATTGCCCTTATAGGCATCATTAAGTAAAACAATACTCATATTGCCCTCTTTAATCATGATAAGTTGCCTCGTTGTGTGAGTTTTTTTGTAGTGTTGGGAGCGGAGGAAGTATTACAATTTGTATTCTAGACACGGGTGTATGTACAATTATCAGTTTAACCTTTTGATTGAGATAATACTTTAACATGGTATCAGAGCTTGCGTGACACAGAGATCACAAGTTTGAATCTTTTTCTCCACCTCCTCCTTTACAAAGTCGAATTAATTAATGTCGGATATGGTGGACTTACGTTGCATTAACATTTTAAGCCCAAAGAACATTTTCATGTGATAGAAAGTGACAACCTTGAGCCACAACCATTTGATTAATTTTTTGGTTGAGATGATCTTTTGACAAAATAATAAACCTGGGTGCATTTACATCCATGTTTTTATTTTGATCATTTAATATGCAGTTTTAAAAAATAAACAATATAGAAAACTAAATAAACAATCTAAAATAATTGCATAAGCAAAACTACATATTAATTGAGCAAAATATATATGACTTGTTATATTATGTATGACTTAAAAGAAATGTGCAACTTTTTTTTCTCTTTTTATGTCTTTGATTTTTCATCTTTTATTTTAATTTTCCCGCCGTAAGCATCAACCAAAGCTTAATAGCTATATATGGAGTATGGAGGGTGAATGTGATTGTACGAAACGGCATCGTCTGAAGTTGGAGTGACGAAAGTCCATATAATTGATGGGGTTTGGGTCATTTTAATTTTTTTGGGGGGCACTTGAATTGTCTTTTAATTTAAAGGGAAATGTCCACTAAAAAGAGAATGCAATAATACCCAAATAAAAAAGAAAAGAAGAGAGCATTTTTTATTTCTCTTTTCCCTATTTTATTATGCTTTTAGATGATCTTATGGTGAGAATTGTGATAAGCTTGGAATAGTTTGACATAACCAAAATTGTTTGAGGTCCCTAGCTAACAAGATGAGATAATATATATGCACTTTACTTTAAATTTGTGGGTTGGATTTCTATTTTGAATGAAAATGGTACGTGGAATAATAATCTATAGAGATCGAATTTGTACTAATAATTTAGCAAAATATCTCAAACATATAATGATGAATGATTTTTAAGCGTAACCGAAAGTGAAATTAGAATTAATAATTTCATGTATTTTGAGCAACTATAAAAAAAAGCCAACAAATTAAATAAAAGAGTATAAATTTTTCTTACATGAAGATATAAAAGATACATCAAAGGTGTTAATAAATTATAAGGCTATTGAAGCGGAGTTGTTTTTTAATGTAGTTTTACTTAGGAAATTTTGACAAAAATAAGCCAAACTTTGGTCGATCTTCCATAAATAGGCCAAACTTTTAAAATTCCAAAGCTAAGCTAATCTTTGCATCATGTCAGCCAAATTTAGGTCAAAAATTTTTGTTTATTACCCACACTAATGAACCGTGAAATCCAATAAAAAGGAGATCCATGAAGGATAACGAAGACATGTGGCGGTAGAGGTCGATTTCGGTGGGTCGAGGTGGCGGTAAATAAATTCTTTAGCCTAAATTTGGCTGACATGGTACAAAGGTTGCCTTATATATGAAATTTCAAAATTTTGGCTTATTTATGGAAGAACGACCAAAATTTGGCTTATTTTTGTCAAATTTTCATTTTACTTATTTGTTTGAAAGTATTATTAGGTTTTTTAATACATTATTTACTTTTTAAAATTAGGGCGTATTCATATTTATATCATTGTAGAAAAAATAGAAATTAAGTATCAAACTATTCATCCTCATGTTAATCAATTAACTATTTCGAGGTGATGAAATGAAATAGCTCAATTATATAATGCTTACACCTTTCCTCTTTATAGTTGCTATATTTGACATCTTGTCTACAAATTTTTTAGGAAGAACATGTAAAATGGTCGAGACAACTGATAATTAAGTAGAGATATTTATTAGAAAAAAGCGACAAATAAGGGTAACAAAGGTTGAAAATAGTCCGTAAATGACGAAAGTGATGGTTAAAAAGCAGAACTTATGTGAGATCGACATACGACTCAACCAAAAGAAAATATAGCAAGTACATTAAGCCATACCTATAAGTAAAATGTAACAAGCTACTAAAATAATGAAAATTATTTTTTATAAAGAAAAAAAAAATGATACTGAAAAGGGATAAAATAAAGAATCTAGTCTTAGGGGAATTTGAAGTTTAACCCCACAGATCAGAGAGTATTTTTTAGTTAATAGGATTCTCTGGAAGCAGTAATTTAATTAGTAATCCTAGCTCTTTTTGAAATGTGAATTGTGAATAGATGCATCATGCACTTGCTGTAATCATGGATTTTGTTCTCAAAAGTTAAAATTGTCTCCTTACATATACACATAAATATCTAAAATGTAAGTAGCTAAATGTTGTTAAATGTGTTGTAATTAAGAAAAGAATAAATATAAAATACATTTGGAAAAAAAAGGGAAAATCGTATAATTTTTTTTCTAATATATTAGAAAAAAGAAAGAAAGAAATGATATGTCACTAATTAATATATATATATATATAAATAACAATTAACGGTCAAAGTGAGTCGGATGAAAAGTGCCAAAGTCAAAGTGTTGCATCTAAAAAAAACCGGAGGGAGTATGTAATTTATATTATTTTTGTATGAAACTAATTAAAATACTGTGGTATTTATATTAGTAATATGCATGAATTCGAATTAAAATAATTAATACTTTGTAATAAATAAATTACAAAATAGCCTAATATCCTTTGTACATTAACTAAATTAAGAATTTTGCTAGTGACCATGCCCGATGCTCCCTAATTTTATGAGGTGACTTCACAATGATTTGAGGATAACAAAATTTATACTCACATGCATGATAATTATCTTGATGGATGTTTAAAGCAAGAGAAAAACACAAAGGAATAAACTATTTGTTAAAAAAAGATATCGAATACATTCTCTTAAAGAATCATAACAAGAATAAATAAAATAATATCAAAAGAACAAGATTTGAGAGGTTCAAAATTTCAGATAATAACAACCTAATCTTATTATCTTAACCCTAAAATATTCCTATTGTTCAACTTTTACAAGTATTCTCTCTCTTTATTTCTCTTATTGTAAGCATTTGCCTATTTATTATACAAACAAAATAATTTCTACTTTGCCAAAAAAATATTAATAATTAATAATGGACTAATACTCTAATAGTTGGAGATATAGAATAGTTTTTTTTTTGTTTTTTTTCAAAAAAAACATGTAGTTAAAAAAAAGTGGAGGCATTGAATTTAAGACTAAAATAGGAACATTATAAGATCAAGAGGAGTGAAAAAGTCATTAAAATTTCAACTCGTATCATTGTGATATGTATTTTGATTTGAACCTTATTACTTGCATCTCTCACCCTATATGTATGGCGTATAAACACAATAGAATTAAAAATGACATAATTGCATATATTTATTACTCGTTGGGTAGATTACCCGTTAGCACGCTACTAATATACAATTAAAATATAAATATTACTGCTGAGTTGCGTATTCCAATGTCTATTAGTAATGAGTCATTTACTCGGTTGATAAATTTAAGATTTTATAATGCATTATTTCTTAATAAATTGATACTAAATGTGTTATGAATAAAAATAAAAAGGAAGATTGGAAACTAATAATCCTACCTTTCACACTTATCCAACTAATAATCCCACGTTTTATAAATCCAAGAATAATCCCACCTTTTCATATTGTATTCATCTGTTGGACCTTTTTACAATACCGACCTAATTTAAGGTTAGTTTTAGAGGTCTATTGGGCTTAGAAACATGTGACAAGTCAACCGTGAAGCTAAATTTTGGCGTGCTAAGCCCAACAGACCTCCAAAATTGACCTTAAATCACGCTAATATTATTAAAAGGTCCAACAAATGAATACGATATGAAAAGGTGAGATTATTCCTGGATTTATGAAAGGTGAGATTATTAGTGGGATAAGTGTATAAGTTGGGATTATTAGTTTCCAATCTTCAAAATAAAATGTGTTATGAATAAAATGTTGAAAATTTTACCGTGGTTTTATGACTATGTACTACCATAATGGAGGGCTACGTTTGCTTGATTTTTGAATTATTTTTATTTGTTAAATCTAACTAAAAAAAACTTTTTTTATTTTTTTTATTTTTTGAAGGAAAGGTGAACAGGGAGACATCAAGATTTTTTCCTCTCGAAGAAAAATCCTGATCTATCAGTAGCTAAAAAAAGGAAATTTGGCATCCATAAAAGGATCAAATCAACATGCGTAGGGGTCCAATGCCCGAGTGACGCAATATAATCCGTAGTTTGGTTGCCTTCTCGGTAGATATGTCCTGAAGAGGTAGAGCCAAAGTCTCTAAGAATAGCTCGGATATCTTCCATTAGGAGGTGAATCTTCCAAGGACAGCTGAACTTGCAAAATATTAATAACAGTTGTAGCTTCAGCTACCAAAGGAGAGGTATTACCAAGAAAGTAGGCCCGCGCCGCAATGCAATTACCGAGATGATCTCGAAGAACAACACCTGCGGATGCAGAATTATTAATAAAGGAACCATCAAAATTTAATTTAATCGTATTGGGTTTGGAGGGGACCATTTGACAAAAGTAGAGGGAGGAGGGGGATGAGGCTGAGGAAGATCTGAATGGTAAATAGAACAAATGTTATCTAAGGAGAGACGAGCCTTCCATTCTTGAAAATAGTGCAGAGCCTGAGTAAATACTGAGATATATAACATTGAAAGGCTTATCATTGAAAATCAATAATTCTTATTTTCGGAAAATATTTTTTGCACCGGTAGCATTTTAAAAAAAAGGAAATAATTTCCAATAATAAGAAATGTGTTTTCAGTATTTAATTTTTTTGGTTAGATTTACTAATTAAAAATAGTTTAAAACCAAGCAATAATCTTAACCCTCCATTATATTAATCAGTAGTCCTAAGACCACTATAGAATCATCCATTAAATGTACGTAGTATTAATATTGTACTAACGAGCTTCTGAATTAATTAGATGCTTTAGAATAGTTTAAGCTTAAAGATGCACTAAATTAAATCAGTATCTTAATTATTGACTTCACTGCATGTAAGACCTACGAGGATGCTGAATAATTTTCAATTAATTGGAAGATTTAATTTTAATTTGGTGCCTTATTCAAATAATAATGCTTTCAAGGTCAGATTATTAGTTGCATGATCTTGGATCCCGATACCAGCATGTGGTTCATTTGTTTTTAATTATTTCGATTCATAATTAATTGGTAATACTTGGATTATTTTCATTTTCTTTAAAAATACTTTACATTAAAAATTGTTCTTTAAATTTTTTTAAGGAAAATGCTAATTATAATTATGAATAGTATATAATTAAAGATATTAAAATTAAAAAGTGCATTAGCAAATATGTAAAGGGAAAATGGGTGTAGAACTTTATTGAACAGATGAGTATACTATGCTTCATATACGTTATGTTTTCACCTTATGAGGACTTGGGTATAGCTCAGTGGAAACTCACTCCCAGGTAGTCTAAGAATGCTAGGATACAATAATATTTCCCCTTCTTGGCCCTCTTGTGCTGACATTATTATGAGATATAACCAATATAGAGACCAACTTTTGTATTTTGCCGTAAATGTATGTTATCACTTGTCAACAGTACGTAACTAGACCTGACAAAGGTGATTTGAGATCTGAAATTTAATATGAAATACTCGCTCCATAGATTATTAATATTATTTTACAATTTTATTGCTGAAAAAGAAGAGCGAGCCGCTCCATAGAAAGTGCTCAATCATTAAAAAAAAAAAAAGCTGAAAACATAAGTATATATTTCTAATCCATAATACTACAGTCTAATTGTTACTTAACCATAATTAAGTACAGTAATATTAAAACATGAGCATAAAGTTAGTGGAGAATCAAGTGCAAAGCGATGGAAAAAAAACAGAAGATAATAAGATGTCATTATATTTTCTTTTTAAATATATTTTCTTATAAATGCGATTTAAAAAAAAACAAAAAAATAAAAATAAAATGTGATGAAGCAATTAATTAAGTAGAAAAGAATAATGTAACATTGGTTAAGGGCCGGGGTTTGGATCTTAAAGCTTTAACCACGCACTTTTTGCGCAAAAATGTTGAGCTGATAACGATGATAATGATGGGATGTTACTCAATTCAGCACAGTAATAATCATTAGTAAAGTGCTTGCTTTCTTTTCTTTTCTTTTTTCTTCTTTCTTTCACTTTTATTACATACGAAATAGTTTTTGTGTCTCTTTGTGACAAAAAGCATGTTATTAGTATTTTTTTCACTTGTAATTAGAATAACAGACCTAAATCTATATTCACCCTTTCTTTTGTTAGTAGCTACTGAGCTAGTTGCTACATTACATCTATAAAATGTTGCTGTTGATTTTAGGAATTTAAATGTTTCTATATTTATATGCATAATGAAATTTGTAATTATAGTCACTCTACCATATATATATATATATATGGTAGGGATCCTGTGAGAACCTCGATCCTTTCAGTGAGAACTACTATTCTTTTTTTTTTTTCTCATGTTCTATGTAAACTAAAAGTCTCAGATTGTATTAGTTTGTTCTCATATTGTACTACTTAGTTCTTAGATTCTACTAGTTTATTCTTATATTCTACTAGTGTATTATCATATATTACTTTATTCTCATATTCTACTAGTTTCTTCTCATATTCTACTAATTTATTCTCAAATTCTACTAATTTATTCTCAGATTCTACTAGTTTCCTCTCAGATTCTACTAGTTTATTGGTGGTGTTTTTGGTGGTCGGCTGCCATTGATGCCATGTCTTGAATGTGGCTAGGAGTCAAACAGCCGGAGGAAGGAGCAATGGAAAAGAAAGTGAAAAAATTAAGGCCTGAGATATTTAATTTGATTATATATATCAAGCGCTAAGATTAAAGTTCTCACGGTTCTCACCGAGAAAGGGGTTCTCATATGATCCTTATCATATATTTATATATATATGAATAGGATCTCATAAAAACTAACTACTAAGTTAAAAACCTAAAAACTTTAAATATGAATCGTTTATATTATAAATCAATGGCTGCAAAATTCAAATTAGTGTAATGGTATATGATAGAGATAATTTACTAGAATGCGTCTCACCAACTAAAATATCGGATGATTCTAGTGTAATCTTATGACTATTTACTATCATAGTCAATGACTAGGATCAAACGATTTTTGATTTATTTTTAATTACTAAATCTAACTTAATTTTTTATAAAAAAATACTTTAATTAGATTTTTTATTCTAGGGGAAAATTTTCTACTTTTTTTAGAATAAAAACCGATTTTAGAAAAAAAAATCAGAAATTATTTTCCTAAGATAAAAAATCTAATTAAATCATTTAAAAAAAATTAGATTTAGCAATTAAAAATAAATCAAAAATCGTGCAATCTTAAGTTCTTAACCATTCATTACGATAATCTGTAAAAGTTTCATAAACTATCTAATGAACCATGCAAATTAAATGCATGATTTGTTTCCTAAATTGTAACAATCTTTATCAATGTGAAACCATCGTTTTACAAGGAGATCCCAATTTGCCAAATTAGTTAAAGTTACATACTTAAGATTACTAATCATGCTAAAAACACTCCAACCTATGTTATCATTGCAAAAGACGTGAAATTATGATTGCCCATAACCTACGCATGTCAGTGAGGATGATATTGGTTGCTAGCTTGATGACTTTCTGGGGGGCTTCTACAACGGTCTCCTAAAAAATGACCGCAATGCCATATTAAATGATGGCCCTCCAAAATTTTTTTATTTTACCTTTTTTTAAATCCATTTTTCTAATTATTAGATTATCCAAAATTCCATAACTAAGTTTAAAATTCATTTTATAATATTTTCCATAAATTAAATTTTTTAAAAAATATTTAAAATTTTTATGATAAATTCCAAAATTAATTACTATTTTTAGGTTTTCAGAAATTAATAATTAAATTTGCAATTTATCATAAAAAATTTATTTTTTTTAATTTTAATTAATTGGAAAAAATAAAAAATGAATTTTTAAATGAATTATGGAGTTTTGGAAAATCTAATAATTAGAAATATAGGTAAAAAAGAAAAGGTAAAATAAATAATTTTGGAGGGCTAGAATTTCTCCAATAGTGGTGGTCGTTTTAGAGGATGATCGCTATAGAAAAATTGGACTTTCTGTGCATGCATTGTTTGAGGCATGTTAAATCACAAACATTAGTAAATTCAACATTGCACAAACAAAATTTAACATTCTATCTCTAAATACAATTTTATGTTTGGTAAATTTAAATTTGCACTCGTAAAATTCAAGTCCATGCTTGGTACATAAATGCATGTTTACACTTGATAGCAGTAACACTTGCTTTTTTATTTGTATGTGGTAATTACAATGATCATTTACCCGTTGTTGTGGACTAATTAATTTACTAATTGTTAGTAATTTATTACACTATAATTTTTAGCTTATCAAAGTAAGGTAAATAATAATGTGTGGAAAAAAATTAATATGAATAAGCTAAACTTTTCACTCGTCAAAAAAAGGAGAAAAAATAGAGCTAACCTTATCACATTATTCTAAAATCTATTTATCCTTTTAATTATCCTAAAATAAGTCAAGGTTATGTCACTATGTGTTACCTTTCAAAATTAAGTTAATTATGAGCAACTAATAATCAGATTAAGAAATAAAAAGTATGTTTTGTATCATTATTTTTTAGTGTTGATTGGAAATTGAATCAAATACGCATTTTCATTATCTTTTAATTAATTACTTGATTTAAAATATTGGTAACAGATGTCATTTCCTAATGGAAACAATTACAATCATTTTTTTTAACTATCCTTACATTATGGAAACAAAATCATTTCCAATAGCCTCTAATTTGTTTCCATCCCATAAGTATGACTCATTCCATCGTCTACACTGAAATTCTACCACCATTTAACCGACCAAAATGGTATGTATCATAATAAATTTATTAAATATATTAACCAAGAGTTCATTATTCAATTTTTTAAGGTACACTTAACCTTACGTATTCTAAGATAATAAAAAGTTTAACTCATTTGTAGAAGACAAATAAAAGATTGACTTATTCCCGCTGATCTTTTTGTAATTAATAATGTTCTTTAGCACTTTAATTTGCTTACAAGTGCTCTTAAATTAGTCCATTGTTAGTAGGTCGACTCTTTAATTATAAGTAGACCTTGTTATTGGGCAGGTCGGGTTAGGGTTAGGCCGATATGAGTCGGGTCAGATTCGGCTAAAAAGAGTCGATAGCGGGTCATGGGTCAATGGCAGGTCGTTAGTGTTCAGACCAATCAAAAACTAATTTTAAATAAAATTCAAGATAGCCGAAAGTGAAAACAAATGTATACAAATATATTACTGTAATTAATTTTTGTGAAAATTTCTTGTAAAGGCACTATTCAGTAAGTCTTGTCCATTAAAAGCTATGTCCTGTAAATACCCTATAACCTTGACCCTAAGTCCCTAACCACATTACACTGGACTACTCTATCCAATAACCAAGTCTAATTATAAGCTGAATCATAAGGAAGTAAGGAACCTCCAACCTCTTCTATGAATGCAACAAATATAGTGCGGTATATATAATTTGATGTGCTCCTTCAATAATCTTGTCCAAGTTGGCCTTGTACAAGTTAGTTTAATTTCAATCACAGCTAATCTTGTTGAAAAGAATAAAAAAGACCCCATGTCACCCCATAATATGATTACTATGTTTGTTTTTATCGTATATTTTAAAACAATATGCAAGATCTTTCCTCTAATTCTAAATGTAGGTGCAAAATTACAAATGAAAAAAAAAAATAAAAATAAAAAAACTTAAAGAAATGGATCCGAAGTTAAGAAGCTAGACCAAACCAAAGCATCGACGGTATTGCAACCCTTTAGATTTATGAAAAATTGGTCACAAGAGCATGGCTTAGGTGCAACATGTATCATATATGATATAAGAAGTTAACGATTTTATTTAAATAAGACACCCTCATGGAATAAATAATTTATATATGAGAGTAAATATGATGTTGGGCCCACGACATTACCTGGACTCCGACATTAGTATGATAGATATTGTCCGTTTTGAGCCTAGTCCGCACGGATTTTTCTTCCCACTATTTACAACTTGAATTAAATCTTCTAAATAACTTTCAATGTATAAAAGAAAGCATTTTCATTGTTAATATTAAATTGTTATAATTTTAAACGTTATGCAATTGTAGTAATTTAAGATGCAAAAATATGCATTGTGAAGCGTATGAGCATGAAATGCCCACAATTTTGAGGAAGTGAGAGGGTTATAATATATATAGTTCATAAATTAAATGACTTAAAAATAGAAGCATCATTCATTTGTAAATAATAAGTGAAAGGAAAAAAATACAATCAATTTGTTTTTAATCAAAACTTATTTACTAGTCGATAAATAATTACGTAAAATATAATTTTAGTATTAGCTTAACTAATTAATTCAGAAGTTTTTTTAGGGGGTGTTTGGGAGTTAGAGGTTTGAGGAGAAAAGAGAGGTTTGAGAGGAAAGAGAGGTTTAACCATCTCAAAAAGTTATTTTTAGGTGTTTGGTAGTTAGAGGTTTGGAAGAGAGTTTTGGGGTGAAAAAACTCTTTTTCAAAAAGCTCATATGAGGAGCGTTTTGGAAAAGCTTACAGATTTTTGGTTCTTTTTACTCTGAAAGTTCTAACATATAACCGCTGTTTACCAAACACGTTTACACAATATAATCAGTTAGTCAGATCAGCTATCACAAATAGCTAATCAAAATAGTTAAATCAATCAGCTAACCTCTAACAGCTAACTTCCAAACACGGCCTTGATTTAATTAAATCAGAAGTTTGAAGGAATGTAACGTAGTGCTTTAGAAATTCAATGTGTTACATTTTTTTTTTTTTTTGACAAGATGTGTTACATATTGTTTTTTGACGAGAAAGATGTGTTACATATTGTTGCTTTAACTCTTTCGTTAATTTGTTATTTGGTGGCTCCATAAAAGCATGATTATTCATTTATTGGATCTAAATTATGAACACCGTTCAAGAATTTAGTTGCTTAGTTGATCATACATGACGTATTATTTCTACTCTTTATGGCCCCTAATTAATAATTATTGATGTCACTTATACCCATGAATTTAATTGGTTAATCATAAAGTATCACTAATCGTGGTCATTCAAATTTGGAAGTACATGAATTAAATTAGATCTTCTCATGCATGAAGATTGATTTTTTTTGTTGTTGTTGCTGCATAATTACATATCTTTGATACTTTGATTTGATAGTAAATAATTAAATTATGTTTGAATAGAACACTACAAATAAATCTTAATTAGTTACGAATTTTTTTGTCTCTAAATGCTCCTAATCAGTCGCTATACTTTGATTAGAGATCAGAGGGATTTGATGCGATTTTTTTTTAAAAGTTTCTATAGACATCAGTTTAAAATTTTTGAGACAAATTAAATACTACCTTTGTCCATACAAATTTGGATTTTTTTTTACTGTTGTATTGAATAGGTAGGTAGCAAGTGGAGTACCAGGAAATAAGTAAAAAGAAAGTGTTAGGGACCACATGACTTAAAAAGAAATTGTAACAATCTTTATGGGACTACCCATAATAAAATATGTAGCAATCTTATAGGAAAATATGAATAATTTACTATAAATTTGTTATGCAAGCAAAAAGTATTCGATATGTTAGTCTTAAAAAATGTGTTGCAATTGATTTTTATTTAAATTGTACCCAACATAAATGGCGTGTTATATCTTGATAAAATTACGATCGATTTTTATTATTGGCTAGTCATTTTCGAGGGCAATATGATGTAGAAATTAAATAATTGAGGATTAAAGGACTATATTGGTAGAGGATTTTTTTTTTGTTGTTGAAGGACACGTGGAAATCAAGGGATTTTTTTTGTTGAACGTATTGCTGATGTGCATGGTTGAGAATTTAAGATGAATTTACGTCAAAAAGTTTTCATCCTTTAGATTGATTAAAAGCGTATCAACTATCAAGTCAACCACGGTATTTGAAAATAAGATCGCATACATTAGCCATTCAACTCGATCAAAAAGAGGTGGGAAAGAAAAAAGAAAAAAGAAAAAAGAAAAATAAAAGATAGATTGATATATGCACTTGTGAAGTTGTGATTTTAATTTAGTTTAAATAATTGCTTATATATATATATATATATATATATATATATATATATATATATTGTCGATAACAAGGACCATTGGTGCATTATTAAAGCATATCAAACAATTACATTAGAGGTACATTATTGGAGAAAAAAGAGAGAAGAAAAAAAAAGAAAATTTAAGTGCAAGGTGCACCAGCTTTATAGGCTGCTGTATAGTGCAAATTGTTCTTCCTATAATTGTTCTCATTTGTTGATTTTAACACGTTTTTAGGATTGAATATAGATATAGTAAGCAGCAGTTATTAAATAAAATGGGTGTTTGGTATAAAATTAGGTAATTATCAGCTGTGGGATAGGATAGAAGGAATTGAAGGATAAAGGGTATTATAAAGTTAGACTGTTATTATTTGGTATAATTAAAGAATTGAAATGAAAATATATACTTTTAAAGGGTTAAAAACTTAAAGATTGTGTTTCTATAAAGTTTTGAATTAAGAGAAACAAAAAGGTGGTTACAGCTTACAGAGTCCTTTGGAATAGACGAGGATTTGTGTTGTCAAACTATGATCTCGGACAATGCAGATAATGAAAAAGCTAATTAATTGATTCCATTTTCAACACACACAAATGCGTACCAAGCCTGCTCTAAATAATGTAAATAAAAGATTGAAAGATAGTCATCTGGTAGGTTTGACTAAAGACACACGCTTAACCTTTAACCAATTTTTAAAAAAATATTTTACCATGACTTCTAAAGACACACGCTTAACTTTGACTCGGTGTTTTAGAACATTTTCATTTTGAATCCTAAAAAAACCAGCAAACATGAATGCTTGCATGTAGAACAATTAAAGTACTCCCTCCATTATATATTAACTGCAACGATTGGACATTTTTTCTCTCTACTTTATGTTAAATCATTGCAGATATTTTGTTACGGATGGAGCACTTCATATTAGTAGTAGATTATGATCAACGACCAATGAGGCAATGATTAGTAAAAATTTAAAATCCACCGTACAAAAAGAGGTTATAAACTTAAGTGTACTAGATGCAGTAGATAGTTATGCATGGAACAATGCACAAAATACAACAATAGTTAGATCACGAGGGACTTGTAGCTTCTGGTAATATATAATATAAGCTATCTAGGTTTATGCGGATTAGTGTATAATTTACTCTAATAACTACATAAAATATAATGTCTCCTCTGTGGTTTCGATGATGAAATTCACTAAGAATGAATCTGTTCTTTTGGACTTAGTTTTTTAAAATTTTCAGTTCAATTCAGTTCATTTAACATTCTGTCAGTTCTAGGAATTAATTATTAATCAGTTCAGTTCAAAGCCTAAATAGAATATTGCATTCACCTACATGAAGCTACATCCATATATGTTTCATTACCAAACATCTAGCTAGTGTAAACCTTTTCTTGTTGAAAGTCTAACAAATATTATATTATTTTTTATAAATCAAAGTTGTATACTTCATTCTATAGCATATGATAATCATACATTTGGGCGATTTTAAATTCTTAATTAGTCCAAATTGAGTTTTGGTATGTCAAGCCTAAACAATTGTAATAGTGGGCATGTAATTTGCGGTGCAGAATGTGTGGTACCTTCTCAAAGAATAGGACTAAGAGTGATAGGCATTTGCATGTTGTGTGGATGCAATTATTCATTCAAATAGAGTCCACTCCTTTTGGAGATTTTGGTACAATTTGGGGTATCTTATAACTATATATCATATGGTACGGTGTATGAAAAAATGTTTAACTTGTGAGCTCTTTTATCACTATACATTCATACTTGCTCTCATGCCTTCAACTTACTTGACAAGAACATGCACTACTATAGTATATATTATACACTTTTTTTATATCAAAAACTATTCACGTGTTATTATACGAACTATATATATATATATATATATATATATATATACATATTTGACAAAAAGAGTAAACAAGAATCTTTTTAATTTTTGGAATTTGAGTATACTAAAATGTGTATATTGTACCGATTATCTTTTCAAAATACTTACAACGTTCTGTTGCTTATTACGTACAATAAATGAGCAATATTCATTTGTTGCACATACTAATTTAAGCCAGGGACAATACTATTTATTTGATATTTTAGAATAACGTCAAGTTAAATACTTAAAAAGGGGTTTTACTTATTCACGTGACAAACACGTGTTAGTCAATGCCGGATTCTAGAGATAAGATGGTAGTCAACAAGAGAAGTAGTCACATAAGCTGGTTTCTTACAAATTTTTCAATATAAGATGTTTCTTTTACAAAACACGACCTACAAAAGATGGTTTTTAACAATTTTTTCTTTACTTTTATTGCATATCTCTATTATATAAGCCAGGGGGAGCCATGTATCCCCTCAAAAAGTCCATATTACCCCTCAAAACTTTCTAAAATCTTAATTTCTATGACTTCTAATTATTAAGGAATGTTATTACTTTTTTTTTTACTTTTTTAAAAGAAAATAGTACAAAATATAAAATTCAAAAAAATAAAACAAAAATACTAAAATTCTTATTTTTTTTAATTCTCTATAAACAGACATCCGTATTGATATATGTCATCAAATAAAAATTTTACAATTTGATTATCGTAAAAATTTGGTAGCCAATAGAATATGGCAAAATAAATTAAACATTTTCTCATGTTATTGTTGTGGGATGACCAAATGAAAGGGAAAATGTTTGTTTCTAATTATATAAATGAGTGTGAAGTTGACAGAATTTTTAATTTTTCGAACAAATAACCTTTATTTTATTTTGTTTAGACATATTAATATATGTATTTAAAATATCATCTCACTTTTTCATATTAATATTGACGTGGAACTTGGTATAAGGCCCAATTGTATATTGACATGCTTTAGGTATAAACCCATCATACAAGCTTTAGGTTTCATAGACATGTAGGATATTGACGTGCTAACGAAGCTTGATATAAGGCCCAATTCTATAGTATGTACGCTCAACACACATTTGGGCTAAAATTGCAAAAGGGCTTTACTCTATTACAATAAAATTAAGTGGAGAATTGAAGTCTTTCCAAAACATTCAATTAAGAAACGAAATTGGTATCCGTTGGTTATATGTAACGATTTGATATAAAATAAAGAGAAAAATGTCAAATCTTTGCACATAACATGCTACAAATGTGGTATATTTTGATGAGACTCAGATTCATATCATCATATTATATGATACAAATTATAACAACTTTTAATATGAGCATTTTTTTTAAAATTGAAACATCAATATTTTGATGACTAATAAAGAAATACATCCATTTATTAATGTTTTTTCTCTATTTCATTTTTTTGGTGTTCCAAAAAGGTGTTCTAATTTGTAATCTTTCTTTTTTAGTTGAATTTAATATTATCATAATTTCTCGATTATTATAACTTAAAATTACCGAACTGAAAATGTAGAGTCAAAGTTATAATATAGATAGTAATAAAAGTCGAAGCAATTATTTTAGGACATGGTGAGTAGAAAAAATTATGTAAATGACAAAAGTGATAGTATAATGGAAAGAATTCAAGTAGAACCCATATATTTAAAAAGAAAATATAACAAATAAATTTAGATATTCATATAAACAAAATGTAACAACTAAAATAAGACCGTATTTCCCAAAAAAAAAAAAAATAATAAAATAAGACCGAGAGATTAGTTCAAAATTACCGTGATAGAGGTCTCAATATATTTTTTTTGTGTACCCATTCGGTTCACCCTTTGGGCTAATCCGGATTCGCAGCACGTCCTGGGGTTAAGGTTTTAAACTACTTTCAACGTGCTTGCGGGGGATCGAACCGTGGTTCTCCCTACCAAGTCTAGCCCTTGACATCACTAGACTAAGATAACGTTAGTAGAAGTCTCAATATCTTACCATGTAAAATAAAATAGAGTAAAATAAAATAGAGTAAAATAAAAAAGGGTTTTTCTCAGTTATACCCATGAAGTATTGAGATATCCCAGTTGTAGCCATGAATTTTGAAAAATTTCTGTTATACCCATGATGTTTTTAAAAATTCTTAACGGTAGCCAATAAAAAAATAATAACTAACATAGTTAAGTCGTTAATAACAAACTAACATTAATTTTTACCACCACAACTACCAAATCATACTAACAAAAGTCCACCACGCCCCCACCTTGTTTTGTAAAGTAAACGGTGCTAACGTTTGTGACCTATAATTGTATTTTTTGGTTACAGTTAAATTTTTTTACAAATCTCATGGGTATAACAGAAAATTTTCAAACTTTGTAGCTACAGGTGGGAAATCCCAATACCTCATGGTATAACCGGAAAAATCCAATAAAAAATGGAGTGGGCAATTTGGAGTCCGCAAATTAAGCCCTTTCCTCCGTACCTTTTACGCATGCAATAATAATTTATTTATTTCAATAATGCAAGGAAAACTTTACCATTTACGCTAGTGCCTTGAGAAATTTAAAATACATGTTCTTATTTCCCAACACCTGTTCACTATGCTCTAGTGCCTTGACTTTTAGCAATTCAAGTACAATGATAATAATGAAAATAAAAGTAAAAAAAATCCAATAAAAATGAAGTGGGTGTTTGGAAAAGGACGTATAACTAATCTTACCCTCATATTTTAATTTAGGTAGGATCGTCTTAAAATTATTAGAATATATGTAATTAAGTTAGAATATTTTTCTATTAGTTAGTTAAGTTCGTTAATTAGTTAAGTACTCTATATATATTAATCCTATATAATACCCGAGTAAATGCTCGGTTTTAATTAATGGTTAGGAAAGATTTTTTTAGTGGTTACTATATTAGTATAAAAGTATTGATATACTATACCGAATAGAAGTATTGATATGTTGGGATGGATAATACGGGTTTAGAAAAAAAAAATTGTTCCTAAATTAGTCCTAACTCTATATCGTAATGCTCACAACTTTTGCAATTTAACTTGTAACATAATGTTTACAACAATTTTTTTACTATATTTAGTGAAAAATTTATCTATATATGTGTAACTTTTTTTATTTTTAAACCGACCTTACTTTTGTAGTGGACCTCACAATAATTCAAACAATTAGAAGAAAAGAAATTTAATAAAAGGTTATATTGATCTGATCCCAAACAATTGTAAGAACAAAGACTGATAAAAACGAGAATTAGCTTATCTGAATAGATCGTGGCGTGAATAGTATCACTGCCCTAAAGTTGAAATTGTCCCGCTACGACACACGGACTCTCGGCAAACAACCTCCAGGGTTACACGATCGCTATTTCACCGGTGTCGACAGGGAAATAGGTTGAGATGCTCTTGAATATTACCCAGAGAGAAAATGTGTTTAATGTATTTGAGAACGAAGTGTAAAGCAAAGAGATTGTGAGAAGTTATGTTCTGCATTCTGTGTTGGGTAGGATATATATAGAGGAAGAAGGTTGAGATCGTGGCTAAAATACAGGAACGTTGCTGAACGGGAAGACTTAATCACGGACTTAATCATGTCCAAAACTTTAGTTAAGTTAAGTTATATTTCCCAAGACCCAAGACCCATGGCCCGGTCCGGGCGGCGCGCGCGTGTGGTGATCCACACTCTCTCAAGCCCACTAAAACCTCCAAGTCACTCAACTCAAAGTATAAGGGAGAAGTAATTGTATATAAACTATACAACTTCTCCTCACACTATCAATGTGGGATAGTGGACTTTCCAAATTCTTTTGAAGCAAATGCTATCTTACTCCAACAATCCCCCACATGATTCAAAAGAAGCTAATTAGAAAGAAAATGAAAGGAAAATAAAATTCTGGGTAATAGATACTAAGTTTCGAAGCACCAATGTCTAGTAGACTTGAATTGGTACTTAGTGCATACAAATGTGTCTTACTTTCGTGATTGGTAGATTTCTCTTTGAACCTTTCATGGGGTTCGTAAGATACAATCGCGCACTCAACCTTTCTCAAATCAAGAAGCAATCTCGTAATATATAATACCTCAATGCCCCACACATTGCCTGGATTCTCGTGAACGCTCTAGAGAGCCTATGCCTTTTGGACTCTCATAGGAGATTGGGCGTAACCCCCACATTCACATAGGTAAGTCCATCAAGTTTGTGCTGCCACAAACCACCTCAAAAAGGGAGGCTATGAACTTATTAAGAGCCGAATGCTCAGCCTCACTCATAACAACATAAACAAATTAAAATACTACATCACTTATAAAAATATATTAAATTTAATTAAGGAATGGTAGTAGTATACAATAACATAAGATCTTTTGTGACTTCGTTTGACCCTTGAACTTAGAAAATTCCAAGTGGGTATCAATCACATTTCACTCCACAATAGGCTTTAAACCCATTCCTTGTGCTGACTCCAGCACCATTTTTCTACACAGGCCTTTAGTAAGAGGATCAGCAATATTCCTCACTGAATTAACATACTCGAGTGATATCACATTATTTTTAACCAAATTTCTAACTATAGCGTGCCGCAAGCGAATATGTCTTCTTTTACCATTATATGCTTGATTATTTGCTACCCCAATAGCTGCTTGCGAATCGCACCTCATAGAAACTGAAGGAGCTGGCTTCCCCCACAATGGAATATCTACTAGCAAACTCCTTATCCACTCAGCTTCTTGTCCTGCCAACTCTAAAGCAATAAATTCAGATTCCATAGTAGATTTAGCAATACAAGTTTGCTTAGAAGATTTCCATGAAATAGCTCCTCCAGTTAGGGTAAAAACATAACCGCTAGTAGACTGAATCTCATCATTATCTGACACCCAATTAGCATCATAAAAACCCTCAAGGACAGTAGGTTTTCCCACATAATGTAACCCCCAATTGATTGTACCCTTTAAATATCTCAACAATCTAGTCTACTAACAGCATATGCTATATCAGGTCTAGTGGAGTTCATCAAAAACATTATGCTTCCAATGACTTGAGCATAATCTTCTTGTGAAACACTAGTACCTTTATTCTTCTTCAAATGAATACTAGGATCATATGGGGTTCGCACAGGAATACAATCAAACTGACCAAATTTCTTTAAAATTTTTCCAATATAATGAGTTTGATTTAGAGAAATCCCATATGAAGTCCTAGTAATCTTTATACCAAGAATAACATCAGCCTCACCTAAATCTTTCATTTCAAAATGTGAATTTAAGAAATTCTTAGTAGTATTTACTATGTCCATATTAGTACCAAAAATTAACATGTCATCCACATATAGACATAAGAAAACACAACCATCATCACCCATTCTGGAATAAACGCAAGCATCAGAATTATTAATTATAAAGCCATTTGAAATAATAGTTTGATGAAATTTATCATACCACTGTTTTGGTGCTTGCTTTAAACCATAGAGTGATCTAATAAGCTTACATACCTTGTCCTCTTGACCTGGAATTACACATCCTTCTAGCTGTTTCATATAAATCTCTTCATTTAATTCACCATTCAAAAATGCAGTTTTTACATCCATTTGATGAACAATTAAATCATGAATAGATGCAAGTGCAATTAAAGATCTAATGGTAGAAATCTTTGTGACAGGAGAATAAGTATCAAAGAAATCCAAACCCTTTTTCTGTCGATGACCTCCAACCACTAGTCTCGCTTTATACTTATCTAGAGACCCATCAGGCTTTAACTTCTTTGTAAAAATCCACCTACTACTCAGGGCTTTACAGCCCCTGGGTAGATCAAACAAAACCCAAGTATTATTACTCATAATTGATTCTATTTCACTATTTATAGCCTCTCGCCAAAAACTTGAATCCACAGAACTCATAGTCTCGGAATAGGTTCTAGGACTCTCTTCTAATATTAAAGCACAAACATCATACTCATGTAAACTATTTTCCTCAACTAAAAAGGAAGTTATAAAATCAGGTCCAAAACTAGATTCAGTTCTAGCTCTCTTACTCCTTCTCGGTTCTATTGGCTCACTCGGTTCAGAATCTAACACATTGGATGAAGTAGTAGAAAGCAAGGAAGATTGAACCCGATTTTTCATAGGAAATATATGTTCAAAAAATTCAACATCCCTTGACTCCCTAATTGAACCGAAACCATACTCATCCTTAAGAATAAGCCTATAAGCTGCACTATTAGATGCATACCCAATAAAAATACCATCGACAGTTTTAGGTCCAATCTTACTTCTTTGAAACTCCGGGAGTCCTATTTTACCCAAACACCCCCACACTTTTAGAAAATTTAAATTAGGTTTATGTCCTTTCCACAATTCATAGGGAGTTTTGTCTAGCTTTTTATGAGGGACTCGATTCAGAACATAACATGCAGACAAAATAGCCTCACCCCACATATTAATAGGCATACCAGAACTTATGAGCATTGCATTCATCATATCCTTAAGTGTCCAGTTTTTCCTCTCAGCTATTCCATTTTGTTCAGGAGTATAAGGGGCAGTAACCTCATCAATAATTCCGTTAGACTCACAAAATTTCTTAAGGGGACTACCATAATATTCACCACCTCTATCTGATCTTAAGCGTTTAATCTTGAGGTCTAACTGATTTTCAACTTCAGATTTATAAATTAAGAATTTTTCTTCAGCCTCATCTTTAGAACTTAATAAATACACCTTAGTAAAACGTGAAAAATCATCAACAAAGGTAATATAATATTTTTTACCCCCTCGACTCATTGTACTCTTAAAATCACCTAAGTCACTATGGACCAGTTCTAACAAATTCGTAGAGCGAGACACATTTTTCTTAAAGGATTTCTTTGGATGCTTAGCCTCCACACACACTTCACATTTATCAAAATAATTATTACTAAAATCAGTAATAATACCAAGATGCTTTAGTTTTTTAATAGATGCAACATTAACATGACAAAGTCTCGAATGCCATAAAGAAATAGACTCAGCGATATAAACAAAAGAGGAAATTTTATTATCAACAAAAACATCTAAAACAAAAAGTCCATTGTTACAAAACCCTTTACCCACAAAATCACCATTTCTGGTTAATACAAGTTTATCAGATTCAAAAGTTAATTTTATTCCAGCTTTGTTCAAAAGAGAACCAGAAATGAGGTTCCTGCGGATATCGGGGACATGTAACACATTTTGCAAAGCAATGGTTTTCCTTGAGGTAAGCTTCAGAAAAACCTTCCCTTTGCCAGAGACACTCACAATGCTTGAATTTCCCATGAAAATGCATTCCCCTTCTGGTGCTTTGTTGTAGTCCTGGAACATCTCCTTGTTGGCGCAGATGTGGCGTGTAGCTCCAGTATCCACCACCCATTCAGATGCATTGCTTACCAAATTTACTTCAGAAACCACAGCAGCAATAATCTCATCTTCAGCCAGGTTAGCTTGAGGTTTATTGTCCTTGGATTTTGTATGAAGCTCTTTTCTTTGACGACATTCTTTTGCAGCATGTCCAAACTTCCCACAGACAAAGCAATTACCCTTGAACTGACGCTTGTTACCTTTCAAATTCGACTGATTTGAACGGGTACCCAGGAATTTATTCGAACCCTTTCCTGTAGGAACTCTTCCTGCAGTCTTACTTTCTACCAGATTAGCAGTTAAGGAAGCATTATCTACTGATTTCCCTTTAGATTGAATTATGTTCTGTTCTTCTATCTTAATGCGGGACACTAATTCTTGGAGAGTAAAATTTTTCTGTTTGTGTTTAAGAGAATGGACAAAGTTATCCCACGAAGGAGGTAATTTTTCCAAGAGACAGTTGGCTTGAAAAAGATCAGAAATAGACATACCCTCGGCTACGATTTCAGAACATAAAGTTTCATACTCATGGACCTAGTCTAATACAGATTTCTCATCAGACATAGAAAATTTTAACCAACGACTACAGGCATATTTTTTTGTTCCGAAATCATCAGTCCCATATTTACTAGTTAAGGCATCCCAAATTTCTTTGGCATTTTTTGACTTATTGTAAATTAGGTATAAGGCAGAGGTCATATAATGCAGTAGCATACCTCGACATGTTTTATTATCTTTCGTAAAATCTCTAGTAGAATCCTTAGGGACTGAATTATTAAACAGACAGTAATCGACTCCAATCTGACCTAAAAAAAATTCCATTTTATCCGACCACATCTTAAAATTTTTCCCATCAAACGGATCTAACTTAGACATATCAGGAATGATTGGATTAATAAAAGGGGTAAAATTCAGAACAGAATTATTTTCAGGGAAAGCAGAGACATTGTTAGTAGTTTGATTAGTATTAATAACAGGATTTTCATCAGCCATTGTTCAGAAACGAATTACGGAAATAAACAAATTTCAACTTTAGAATGTAAGAACAAAGACTGATAAAAACGAGAATTAGCTTATCTGAATAGATCGTGGCGTGAATAGTATCACTGCCCTAAAGTTGAAATTGCCCAGCTACGACACACGGACTCTCGGCAAACAACCTCCAGGGTTACACGATCGCTATTTCACCGGTGTCAACAGGGAAATAGGTTGAGATGCTCTTGAATATTACCCAGAGAGAAAATGTGTTTAATGTATTTGAGAACGAAGTGTAAAGCAAAGAGATTGTGAGAAGTTATGTTCTGCATTCTGTGTTGGGTAGGATATATATAGAGGAAGAAGGTTGAGATCGTGGCTAAAATACAGGAAGAACGTTGCTGAACGGGAAGACTTAATCACGGACTAATTCAGCAACAACTGATTAAAACGTGTTTAATCACCCAACGGTTATTTTGACTAATTCTGTAACTGTTATTAAAAAACGGTAATAAAAGTAAATGTGATAAGTAATTAGCCCATGTCCAAAACTTTAGTTAAGTTAAGTTATATTTCCCAAGACCCAAGACCCATGGCCCGTTCCGGGCAGGCGACGCGCGCGTGTGGTGATCCACACTCTCTCAAGCCCACTAAAACCTCCAAGTCACTCAACTCAAAGTATAAGGGAGAAGTAATTGTATATAAACTATACAACTTCTCCTCACACTATCAATGTGGGATAGTGGACTTTCTAAATTCTTTTGAAGCAAATGCTATCTTACTCCAACAACAATAATTGGTAATGGAAGTATGGAACATAGGCATGAATTTTCATGTACATATGTATGTAATATTTAGAAGAACAGAATAAAATACAACGAGTGGTATATGTAAAATGTTTAAATTAAATATGTCTTAATTGAAGTCCCGATCACTCCAATTGACTTTTACTCGATCAGGTATTTAACAATGTCTTTCTCGCTTAATTCATGCTTAATCACACGTTCTTAATCTCATACTTCTAATTATATTAATATATTATCATAGATCATAGACTATACATAGTCGTAGGTCGTATTTTTAGTTCATACTACGTGAATTATGCAAATCCCATGTAGCATTGCATGTATGCAGTAAGGCAACGTATGGTATTTTTTTATTTTTTTTTTGGCAAAGAAGCAACGTATGGTATAATATAAGCACTTCCCGACTTGCCGTTCTTATCTTGACATTCCTACTAAATCTAATTTGACAACTTCTTCTTCATTATTGTTATTATTATTATTAAAAAATTATTATTATAAATTAAAACTCAAAATGTATACAAGAAATTAGTGGGAAGCCTAGATATAATCTGGCCTGGCCCCCCACTCCCCTAGCTACTGCAAAGCTAATACGATTGAAGATGTGAGCAGCAGCCCGCACGCCAATATTATGTGCTCTGGAAAACCTCTGAATCCGTTTCAGCAGTGCAACAACATCCTCCTCGAATTCGCCAAAAGTAGAAAAAGAGATAGGAAGGAAACCATACCCCAGAGTAGCACACCGATATGCATACTTACCCCGTTTGCGAGAAGCCGCATCTAGCACAGCACGACCAGGAACAAAATCAGTCATACTAGACTGAGTCAAAGGTGAGGCCATGACCCTGTCACATCCACACAAACATTGCGACCACGATCCTAAGAATAAAGAAGCAAATCCGCAGGACGAAGAGCCTCGATCTCTGAGCCCAACCCAATATCAACCTCTTTACCAGCAGAAATCTCCGAGAGAATGCAGATATCAACAAGAGTGTCTCGTACAATTTTATGGCGATGCTTGACACCCACAATCTCAGCACACAACACGATCTCCGAAGATGTCACCCTAAAAAACCCTCGAACAAGCAGAACAAGGCCCATAAGCAGATCGTGAAAACAAAGGAACACCCTGCCTGCAGCAGAGCACACAACGATACGTTTTACCATTCATAGTTTGACCCAACCCTGAGATCAGAATCACCCTAAGCCAATCAGAAGTATGATCCCGTTGTTGCGATTTCCAAAGAGCAACCTGTCGTGGCGATAATAAAAATGTGGTTTCAACAGTCTGAATAACCTTTGTGCGTGAATTATTATTATTATTGTTGTTATTATTATTATTATTATTATTATTTTATATATATAAATATATATTATTATAAACTAAAACTTAAAAAGTCTACAAAAAGTTAGTGGGAAGCCTAAATACAATCTGGGCCTCCACTCCCCTAGCTACTGCAAAACCAATACGAGTGAAGATGTGAGCAACAACCCGCGCACCAATATCATGTGCTCTGGAAAATCTCTGAATCCGCTTCAGCAGTGCAACAACATCCTCCTCGAATTCGCCAAAAGTAGAAAAAGTGAAAGGAATGAAACCATACCCTAGAGCAGCACACTGATCCGCATATTTACCCCGTTTGCGAGAATCTGCATCCAGCACAGCACGACCGGGAACAAAATCAGCCATGCCAGACTGAATTATTTATATAGTGGTGCTCAATATATACTAGTACAAGGCATTTTGGGAAGAAGCCCAAAAACAAAGTCGTGCGGGTTAAAGCCCAAAGCGGACGATATTGTACTAGTATGTGTATGAGCTTGGTTCGGCGGCCCAAGGAATGGTATCAGAGCCGGGCAATTCGGTCTAAGGTAGGTGGTCGTCGTGTTAGTGTGTGGGGTTGTCCCTCTTGTGTGCCCTCGAAGTTGGCCTGGTGATCTGGTGTGCCCTTGTATCGAAAGTCCTCCTATGTGTGTTCAGCTGTGTAGTTCGGAGATAGCCTTAATGCTGGAGGTGGTTACCCTGTAATTCGTTGGCGGAGCGTGTGGCCTAGGGTTGTTGTCTAGTGGGCATGGTCCGATAGATAGTTTGAGTCCTGGTGGTTGGCCTTATAGCTCGTGGAGATCAAGTGGGCATGTGACTGAACTGTATTGTGGTAGCTGATGGTGTGGTCAGGCGGCGGGTCCCATTGGTGCAACGGTGGTACTTAAAGGGACGAGTAGTAGAACGAGTTTGGTTCGAGGGAAGGCCATGGTCTTTGGTCTGAGGGAAGGTTTCTTGGGAAAATAAGTGCATCCCAAGTCCCACATCGAAAGAATAGCAAGAGGCCGGAGGAGTTATTTATATAGTGGTGCTCAATATATACTAGTACAAGGCCTTTTAGAAAGGAGCCCAAAAACAAATTCGTGCGGGTTAAAGCCCAAAGCGGACAATATTGTACTAGTATGTGTATGAGCTTGGTTTGGCAGCCCAAGAGTATACAATCTCATACACCTCTCATGCACATAATAAGGAATACAAGTACCCAAAACTCAGCTTTGGTCTTCTTACATTACAACTCCAATCACATGAGGATCATCAGATTTACTCCATACGACTATACTTATACATACACAACTTTAGTACATAACTTATACAATACTATCAGCTTAAGCTTATAGTTGATGCCCAGGAATATGTTATATACTGGTATAGGGAAGAGAGCAAAAGAAAAGGATAAAGTTAAGTTGTGTAAAAGGTGGTTGATGGAGCTAAAGCAATGTGGCTAGTACGTGACCAAATTATATGTTGAGGTCGAGGGCATGAGCATCACCAGTTATTAGAAGCAACGCATTAAATAATTCCAACAACTCACAGGCTGTATTATATATTTAGAGCATGGTATGATAGATCCTTCAAATAAATTAAAATTAAATAGATTAATGGAAGTACATGCATTATATTATATATATACTGTAGAGATACGTGGATCAAAAGTCAAACTATACTAATTAATACTCGCTCTCAATATAATGTATGCACCGTTGCATATATATAAAATAATTATCATCAGATTATATCATCAATAGCATATCAGGTTGTATCGTGGATAGTACGGTCATGGTTCAAGTTCATGTACATTTCACAGGAATAAAAAGAGCTTGGAGTTAGGGCCTAATTCGAACCACCACCTCTACATATATACATACACACACGTGTATACATATACATTAATACATACATAAACACACATATATGTACCATATATATCATATATAATTATATATATTCTAAGCCTGAGAGTACATATAGAACAAGGATTGACTGGAAAATCACAAAATTGTTGTCTGCTAATTAAAAATCAAGTCAAGGGATACATTTTAGAATAAGGGTCGCGTATTTTTTAAGTGAAAGTAATCGGTCTTTACAAAAATGCTACTTCGTATTAGTGATGAGCATACATATGTCCCTTTAAACATATGATGTTCCCCTTTTATTTAATTTCCAATTGAAAATGTTTTTCACTTGATCATGTATATATGCATATATATACACACACACTGATACACATACTCACATATACATTTTAAAATATATACTCCATCCATTACTTTTGTTTGATACATTTGAAACATGGGTGAATTTTAAGGAATTATGTAAAAAGTGAAATCTATCTATCTTTAAATTTTTATTAAAAAACGTTTTCTATGATAAAAATTAATGAAAAGAATGAAAAATGGGGGCATTTTTAAAATCTTATGACTTATGATGTAAAGTGGAACGGTCTCAAATATATTTAATAATTTATTATTTAAGAATGTTTATGTAATTACTAGTTTTTTATGTACACAGTGCGTGCGATTTTAAAATTCGCCAATAATATAGTTTGACAATAAAATCAATAAATTCTCACATAATTGTAAAAAACTTTTAAATAGATTTTTTTTTATTTTTTAAAGTTTAATCAAGTTTTTTTCCTTTCCGTCTTACGTAATAGGTATATTGCAAGTTGAGTAAATAATTTATTTCTCTAAAAGAATTATTATTTATGAATAAATTTGATTAATTGTACAATTAATTGTACTTGTGATTACTTATTTTAAATAAGGCTATTAATGATTTCAAAAATATCATTATGGAAGATTTTAATACACAAATAACTCATTAGCTAGCTAGATAGATAGATTTCCTGTCAAATGCGAAAATGTTCAAAAAGATAACTCAAACTCAAGAAACTAAATTCATATAAATGAGTTCCAAATTTTGCATAAAACAATGTTAACAATAATTGTGATAACGAATTAGCGGTCAAATATTGTTGTCCATTTAAAAATCAGATGTGGACATTGGACAATAATGTTTCTTCATTTAATATTGAACTAATATTGGCCGGGGGATTCGATACGGAATTATTATACATTATATTTTGTATAATACGTTAATCCTTACATTTGAATAAGAAGATAAATGAAAAATCCTCAAACAAGAGCTGAGGGTCAAACCTTGCACCTCTACATCACTTCCTCTTCGTATTATTCTTCGTAAAGTTTGTAATTGATTTCGTTATCTTTTTCAATTTTTTTTAATGCAAATTAATATAAAGGACAGTCATGATATGATAATTAATAATGATAATTTTGAAAAATCTTTAAAGATTTGGAATTAAAAGATGCTTTAAACTGGATAAGCACTACAAAAAATGTGTTCAACAAGGACAATTAAAATTGCCCTATTTAATACAAAATTTGCCTTCTTAGGTTATAATGACAATTTTAGTATTGCCCTCATGTTGCCTTTGTAACCCCGTTGTATTAGGTTTCAAAGGTAATTTTAGATGTTTTTCCCTCTTTGATTCAATTCAAAAAGGGCAAATAAAATTGCCTTCATTGATCATCAACAAAGGCAATACATTTTGCTTTCCTTGATTAAAAACACTTTATTTATTGTCAAATAGGGAAAAGTTTCAAAAGTATAAGGGGGCAAAATAATCATATTGTCTTCATTGTTAATATCAATGAGTGCAAAAATAATTGCCCTTGTAGGCATCATTAAGTAAAACAATACTCATATTGCCCTCTTTATCATAATAAGTTGCCCTCGTTGTGTGAGTTTTTTGTAGTGAAGGTAGCCTTAAAAAATTACTGAGTATCATACTTTCCTTTAAAATATTAAATTAACAAATTAAAATAGTTTGATGGTTAAAAGCTTACATTTCAGTAAGGTTTTAGGTTTGATTCTTTGAAATAATTATCTGAAACAATGTTTAAATTTTAATTGAAATTAAAAACATATGTTTTCCTACATAAAATCATATGTGACGTAATATGATGTCAATAATACACGTGAACAATCTTACATGTCATAACACAGATAAGCACCTTTTAAGGGTAGGTGAACAAGTCTTTTGAATTAAGGTTTTTTTTCTTTTTTTTTTTGTTTATCAAGCAACTAAAGGTCCTAATTGATTCTAGCCACGAAAATTTGTTTAGTGTTAAGTCAACTTATTTATAACTTTCTTCACGGTGAGAGGGAAAAAGGTCTAGTTAACATTCAACACGTTTGCATAAGTTGCATACATTATTATGGTCCAATTTTGATTAAAAATAAATAAATTCTAATACACCACAAATCATTAAGTCAAATAATGCCCGCTTAATACCATAGATCCCACTTGATTTTATGCTCAAAATTATTTTAATTAGACTACGAGTCCAATTAAGGATACATTATTTAAATATTATGTTTGGATATAAAGATATGGAGGAAAAAAGAAAGAGACGGTGAAGTAACTATACATCTTTTCTTATTTGTATAACATATGAAATGAGTGCAAGAGAAAGAATTGGGATGATCTATTTTCCTTCCCTTATAGAATAACCAGATCTCTTTAATATTGGAAAGAAAATAGTGTTGGAACGAAATATATGAAACTAAATGCAATTATATATATGTGGATTATTCGGATGTGATTGTATTCAATTGCTACCTAATAGTTTGTACCAAATAAAGTGATTTAATTAATTAGTTAATATTACTATTTAGATTACTTACATCGTTGTCTTTTATTAAGTATGAGTTTAGTCTTATATGGGTAGAGATCTTTGGGCTTTTTTAATACATGATGGGCGGATTATGAAGGTAATCTAATATAAATAGACATATAGGGTTATAGTCTCCAACATCACAAAATATTAGTGACTCATATTATCTCATTAATATAGAGAGAGAAATCTCTAGTGTCTGTGACTATTGAAAGACTAAAATCCTAAAGGGAGATTCATGAATAGAATACTCACGAATTCAGATACGTTTTCACTATTTAGATTTAATCAATTAATTTGATATGATATATAATCTAGGGCTTAATACCAACAAACATGACTCACTTTCTCTCTTCCAATCCTCCCCTTCCTTTTCGATCTCTCTTCTTCCATCCATTTCCTTTCCCTTCATATGATTGATATCCAAACAACGAACATGACTTATTAATTACACTTGCGATCCGTGTTTATTAGTAACAGTCATAAATGGTGGTAATAGGAATTAATTTATATATAGATTTGAAAAAACAATCAATATTAATTTCCATGATGGTGCTAGCCCAGCTTCAATTTTTCTAATTTTCTTCACAAATATCTATTTTCATCCAATTCAATAGCATAGTCCCAAATGGTAATGGTGGTAATTGATTACATGGGAAAAATTGAGAATGAAAATAAGGTTCCTCCTTAACACAATTACATTTAAATCCATTACCATTAGTACAATTGATAACCAATGGGCCGTTAAAGTTATTTGAATTAGTCAAACTAATAAAACTTATGGTGCGTTTGATTTATCAAAATTTTTTTGATATGGTCTGATTTGAACTTTTCTAATCTGATCTTATTTTTTCTAATCTAATATGAATTTTTCTGATTGTAGTTATTATTATAGTTATAATTTTTCTGATCTGATCTAAATTTTTCTGATTTGACCTGAACTTTTATGACCTGATCTGAAAATTTCTAATCTGATCTGAATTTTTTTAAAATAAGCATAGGAGCGCTTATTTAAGTTGAATCAAACGCACCCTTATTTTAACTGATCAACCCAAATTTTAGAAAACAAATTAAATGAACCTTATTAAATTTGATTGGATCCAATAAAAACTAATTGAATTTATTAGATTGATTAAGCCTCATTTCAACTTTGAATTAAAATGACATTCCTATGCAAAAAAAGAGGGTTCACATCCGACATCGTTAATATCAGCAATGGGCAAATGATTAGAAATGATAATGAAGGAGTCAAATCAAAATAAATTTAGTTAAATTAAATTAAATTAAATTAATGTTTATAATAAAGGATGTGAAAAAGGTGAGTGAGGCCTGCGATGCATGTGGTTTCAATTATCTGATGCGTTTCTTTCGAAAAAGAATTTTAGTACTATTATAGTATTATATAGTAATAATATACTGCCCAATTGCCAAGTAATACGTTACAAGTATTTTCTCTGTTTTTTGGACACAATTTTCTGGCTAATACCGGTTTTGAACCGTTGGCACAAACTTAAATTTCCTTCAAAGGTCAACAAAATGAAATGGCAAATTAATGAATTTTCTCTGCCATAATCCATGATACATATTTTTCAAGTAATTTTCCGTGATGAAAACGGGAAAGACTACCCATATGGCCATATATATACCTGATAAATTAGTCGGTAAGGTCGGTATTGGTTGCTTGGTTGGTTAATATCAGGTTTCGATCTTTTTTGTCGGTCATTTTTTAGTAATGGGTTGAAATTTTTTTTAATGCACTATTTATATTTATAGCTTTGACTAAAATTTGTAATGTGTACATAATAAAAATATATTCAAGTTGGATCATATTGGATATGATGACTTTTGGCCGAAATATATGGAAATTAAAATCAGTCAGTCACTATTTTGAAACGGATTTCAGACTCTAATATTTTATTTTAATCCATTCGAATCCACAGAAGCATCACAAATCCAAATACAACACATTAATAGCGTAATTAATTTTATGACATTTTACGACCCGTTTGGTAACCGGTTATAAATGATGGTAATGGTAATAAGAATGAATTTATAACTAAATTTTTGGAAGGGAAATCAAAATCCATTCCCATGGTGGTGCTAGCTTAGCTCCAATTTATCTAATTTTCTTCACAAATATCCATTCTCATCAAATATCACCCTCCCTAATGGTAATGGATGAAAATAAAAATGAGAAGAAAATTGAAGCTTGGGAATGCAAATTTGTTTTCCATGGAGATTATAAGGTTACTTCTTAACAAAATTACACTATAAATTTATTACCAACAACCAAACAGAAGGTTAGGGAACACAAGCCCCACCTTCTATGAAGTTTGATTGAAAGTGCCCCTTAATTCTTTCCTTAGTTAGGGAAATCTCATACATCAATACCCCAAAAATGTCATGCATCTACTAAAATGGGAACAATCTTATTTTTAATTCACACACCTTAGGCAATGATTATGTTTGACAAGTGATTTATTTTATATAAGCTTTTTGATGATATGCTTTTGGCTTTTTAATTAAGATGAAAGAGCTAAATAAATATTTATAACATAAAGTATATGTAAACTATACACAAATTAAAATATATAAATAAATGAAAAAATTCATATAAATAATCCCAACTATTACGGCCCTTACGATATTAATCTCAACTATCTTATATTATACTATAATCCCAACTATGTGGTATGTTTCATAATATTACTCCCATTACTTGATTGACTTGATATAGCCGGTTACTACTGGTCATTTTCTTCCTCATTTGTTTGAAGGAAATCAAAGTTGTTCAAAAAAAAAAAAGAGAACAGAGGAAGATAACAAGCATCAAAGCAAAAGGTGTAGATGTAAAGATGGATGAGCTCTTTGTCCTTATTAGGAGTGCCAAGTACATTCATGACTAGTTGCACGATACTACATAAGGATCTCGGTCAACAGGGACAACGGTGGCGATAGCGAAATACGAAAAGCCGAAAAGTAGGCGGTCGCAAAAACTGATTATTAGAGAGAAGAGGTTGTAAAATTTCATAGGAAAGAAAAAAGTTTGATAAATTCTCAAATTATTGCTTCTAAACCTGGCTTATGGTGACCAAATCCAATCAACCTTTCACACACGCCATCGCTTCCACTAGTGGTGGCGGCTGCAGTGGAGGTAATGGGTAGCAAAGCGTCAATAGAAGAGTGAAAAGGGGTAAAAAAATCAGCAGATTATACTAATAATAGTAATTAAAAAGGGGTAAATTTATTTTGAATCTCAACTTTTCTTTGTGACAAGGATGGATGTGTTAGATGATGTACATTAGATTTTATTGATTATTATTACTACTATTAGCAACTATTCTATTCTTTGTCGATTCTTCTTCTCTCATTTTTAGATTTATATGAAGTGTTGAGTGATTTCAATTACTTTGCCAAAGTGAAGCTATGAATTCATATCTAGAGTTGCAGAAAGAAAAATTAAAAAAGAAGTAGCCATTTAATTCTCCATATTTGCTTCTAATTCTATTCTTCTTATGCATCTTCACCTTTTTTTAGAGCTATGTTTTCCTTAGAATTAATATAGGAAGAAGATAAAAATTGCAGCTGAATTAAACCGGTGAAAGGAAGAAGGTGATAAGTGGTAACCGGTTATAACAGGTCAAACAAATAAAGGGAGTAATATTATGAATCATACCACATAATTGGGATTATACTATAATATATGATAGTTGGGATTAATATCGTAAGGGTTGTAATAGTTGGAATTATTTGTATAAATTTTTCCTAAATAAATTGACATCACATGCAAAATGGGAAGGAAAGGTAACATGAGTACGGGTAGAAATGAATACCAAATCCAACTGCCCCTTAATTAGTGGGTGACTTATTCAAAGGAGGGATTCTCACCTGCACGAGACAAGCTCATTAGCCTCTACTGTCTCTCCCCGCTCCACTTTTAACGGTCATTTTTTTAGTTTACATCCATCTTTAACTAACTTATCAACTGCCACCATCACCTCCCAATATTTTCCACGGATTTTACTTTTTTTTTTTTAAAAAAAAGAAGAAAAACAAAAGGGGTTTAGATATGAAAGTGAAAATGTTAGTTTGTGCCCCATCCTAATGAATTACATCATCTTCATTTCCTATTCTAAGATCATAACACCTCATATTAGATTAAAATAAAAATCTAAAAAACTCCTTTATTTTTCTCCTTAGTTCATCATCAACCATTGATTAAGGAAATGATCTTGACTCCATTCTAATAACTCATGATGGGTTTTGCTGATTGGTCAACAAGTCGGAGTAGTACAGGGGTGAAATGTCCCACTTTGAGGGAGGGGGGGGGGGGGGGAGGGGGGCAACGTGGCCCCGATGGGGGTTTGAACTTCTACGATATTTGTTAAGTAGGAATGTAGGGTTAGTTTTTTTTTGTTATATAGGCTTATTTTTGGGTTTTTTCTGTTTTTTTTATTACATGTTTTATATATATTTTTAATATATGTAAACTGGACTATCATTGTATTTGAAATCTTCTCAATATCAATAAAATCTCCCCCCTCCTCTGACTGTGGACGTAGTCGACACAATGTCGACGAACTACGTATATTCTGTGTTCGTTATTGTTAATCTTTACTATATTTCTCGTATGTTACAACATAAAATTTTCTAGTACACTTATCAGCTATGACTACAAATTGTACCATTCTTATCATTACAAACGATCAAATTTATCAAAAAGAATATTTGAAATTAAATCTCAAAATCCTTCGTATTATTAGGGTAGAATGAAAATTGTATATATATATATATATATATATATATATATATATGGTGTTATATAAAGTTGAATAGTTGTTTTTTTATGTGATATGGAAATGAACTTGTACTATAAACTAACCCTGTCTGCTTATGAATGTGCAAGACCACCAATTTATTGGCTAGTAAATGGTTAACTAACCCATCCACCTACATAGTCTTTGTGTTGAGGGGAGTAAATTAAAGGAAAATCCTCATATAAGAAATGAAAGGTTGACTCGGCCCTTTAACCACTCATTCAAACCTTGATCCTCAAAATTTGAATATAGTTAATTATATATCAAAACAACTTAAGGCCTTAATTGATGAGTAATAGTAGTTGCATTTCTCCCACGCCACATGTGTATTACATGCACCAATTTCATGCAATAATTAGAATCCTTATGGTCTAGTATATATTTTTCTAGAAGAGTATAGTGTGCATGTGGTTGACCGTTGGAAACTTGGAATTCTATGTGATGCATATATATTATCACGTATCATTTGTTAATGTAAATAACATAATAAACTTTCTCTACAAGTAATTATATTCTTATAAATCCATTCTTTAATTTATTACAAAATTAAAAAGAGGCTAGTTGCGTTGTTATATTAGGACATAATTCTCGTTATCACCCTTCGTAAGTCGTAACATAGGTTTAAATTCATATACATACAAATTACTGTAACTTTGCCTCATTTGTACCATGTCACATTTAATTTTATTATTTCAAGTCCTAATATGTGATGCTATCACTAAACTTATTAATCCATTATTAGTTACCGTACCGTAACTCTTTTGAAAACTCAATTCATCATATCGATGTACGTAAAACCTGGCAAATATAATAGGAGTTGTATTGATCATTAACCCCATTTAAACATGGCCGTGTTGACCTCTTGTCAAATATTCAATTAAATTTTCACATATAATTAGTTGTTGAACACACGTACATATATTTACACCGGTGAGTGCATGCCCCCACATTAGAAGAAGATGAGAAAATAAACCAAATTATTATAAGTCTATGAGTTACTCTAATCCTTTCATTAATTAGGACCTCTTTGGGCTTAATTATATGTGTACCAACTCTCCTTCTCAATATTGAATTGCCCGAACCCATTTAACATATTATATCAAATTTGACATGGTATATTAGAGGCTTAGAGCCCATGTTACACATCTCTTCTAAAACTAGGTATTTGTCTAAGCCACTGCATAAGAATTTTCAGACTCTATTTGATGTTCATTCACAATAAGGATTATTGTAATTGAGTATCTTCTAGTGTGTTCTAATTCTATGAACATCCAATAGTGAGATCAAAGACTGTCATTGAATTCATATATGTGTATGTACTAGTGATGTCTCACATTGAACAAAATTGAGAGAATAAACCAAATTATAAGTACATGATGACTCCTCCCATTACCAGTTGGTTTTGGAAGGAATCTCCTTGTGCTTATAATAAGTGCACCGAACTCTACTCCTTCGTATTGGATTGTTGAGTTATCAAATCTAACATATTTTGTATGGTTGTTATGAGATAATTCACGTGATTTTTATGAGCGATTTTATATATACCTCAGAAATGAATGTTTATCTTATATTAGTATAAGCCAACTTTTAGTGTTAATTTGTGACAAAGTGAATGTTTATCAATTATCATATCAATATAAATGATGATATATATTCTAATAAAATCTATTTACTCCGTATCTTTTTAAGGTGCAAGAACACTCCCTTTAATTTATTCATCAATATTTAATATGGGACAACACTTAATTAAACTCACGTGCAGGTTGTTTATGTGCTCAACAAGTGTATATCAAGATTCCTTTAACCGGTAACTTATATCACGCTTATATTATAATATTCGGGTTTTACAAATTCTTATGTATGGTTGGTCACAAAGTGTGGCATGAGTTACTCATTAGTGTTATAGCTTTATAGGGATTACTTAGCTAATTTTACAGAGGTTATTTGATTAGTTTTACAAGGGTTGCCTAATAATATTATAGAGATTACTTAATTAGTCAATATATTAGGAGTTACCCAGTCAATTAGTAATTTAGTATTGTAGGGATTACTTCCTACATTTATAAGTGGTCACACGGTGAGGCCGGATGCACCCAATATTTTGTTGTTTGCCTGTTTTTGTTTTCCCTCCTAAGAACTTTATTTTAATGGTTAAGGCCCTGTTCTTTTGGACTTAAAATCTACAGTAATCAGATCAAATTAGATCAGTTCAGATCAGTTCAGCTTTGTTTTAATATTATACTCTCACAAAATAATGCCCCCACCTAATCAGATTAGTTCAGATCAGATCAGATCAGATCAGATCAGATCAGGGATAAAGAAGGGTATTCTACGTACCATGCACGCATTGTCTTGAAATACGTTAGATGAAATGCGTAAAATTAAAGTGGGTTCATTGCTCTAAGCTAGTTAGTTAGTTTGCTAAAATACTTATCAACTTATGACACGTGTTTAAAAGACAATAATATGTTTAGCCTTACTAAATAAAGAAAAAGAGAGTAGGAAAAAAAAAAAAAAAAAAAAGAGTTCGCAAATTCCCATTCCTTTATTGCCGGTCAATAAATTGTTGATGAGCATTGCATTTTCTCCTATTGCTTTTTACTATACTCCCATTCTTTTCTTTTCCTCTCACAAGAAAACAGGAAACCCAAAGACTTTTTACACCACCCACTTGTGTCCTGATTCACGCTAATTGCAATTCCATTTCCACAATTTACTATATAATCTTGGTGTAAAATTTTAATAAAATAAAAAGATTGACAAATGTTAATTACAAACTAAAATTAAATTATTTTCTCAACCATATTCAATATTAATTTCTATTGTTTTCAATAATAAAAAATCAATTTATTAATAATAAATTACGTTTAGGATAGATTAGTATAACAAAAATTATTAGTTTTGATTCTTAACTAATCACTAAAGTAAAGAAAAATGAAGTCCAATTCAAAACATATTTCTCAGTTGATCACATGTCTCTTTATCTCGCGTTATCCGATTAATAATGATAATCAAATTTAGTATGAATAGAGGTAGGAAACCTTGACACGACCCGCTAACTCGACACGAAATCAACCCGTTATTAACGGGTTTGGGTCGACGATGTCAACCCGTTTAAATTAAACGGGTTGACACGACACGACATGTTTAATAAACGGGTCGGGTTAGGGTCGAGGGAGTTCAACCCGTTTAATTAAACGGGTCAACCCGACCCGACATGATTTTACTTGATTTTCAACTTTAGCGTGAAAAAACTACATAACCCGCCAACACGACCCGAACTCGACACAAAATAAACGGGTTTGGGTCAATGATTTCGACACGTTTAATATAAACGGGTTGACACGACACGACCCGTTTGTTAAACGGGTCGGGTTAGGGTTGAGGGGTGTGAACCCGTTTAATTAAATGACACGACACGAACTCGACACGACACGACACGTTTCCCACCTCTGAGTATGAATTTGTAGAATGTGGCTATTTACAAATTTGCAATTAAAAAACCAAATGAAGTAGTAAATCTTAGGAAAACGATATTTAGGGCTTGTTTACTTCAGATTATATTCAGTTCAGTTCAGTTCATTTCTATTTAGTTTAATTAATACACTTCTATTCAGTTCAGTTAAGTTCAGTTCAGTTCATCTCTATTAAGTTTAGTTCAATTCAGTTCATCTCTATTCATCTAATGTAAATGAGCCCTTACAGAGTTACAACCCTTATCAAGTACTATGTATCTAGAAATGGAAATAACAATTAACAAGCATTATTATTCATTTATTGCACCAATTTACGTGTGTTTTTGTCATAAATGTACATTTTTTTTCCATTTGTCTTGAAAAAAAATACATTTTGTCCTAACAAAAATAATTATTCGATTTTTTTTTCTTCTATTTATTCGGTAAATATATTTTGTTGAAGGAATATGAGGGTGAAAAGAAACGAATAATGTGGGAATAAGAAGCCTTTGAAATGAAGAAAAAATAATCCAAGATTTATTTTGAAAACTTGCAACTTTTCTAGGGGGGTCATAATTTCCCGAAATCCAAGGAGGGGTTTAAAGTGTTGTACTGATGAAGCAATAAGGAGGTGTAAGTAAGGCTCTGTTCTTTAGGACTGATCTGGTCTGATTTGATCTGATCTGATCTGAACTGATTTGAATTATTTTTATTTTTATTTTTATTTTTTTTTAATTTTAATTTTTATTTCATAATAATAATAATAATAAAAATAATAATAATAATAATAATAAAGAGTAATAATGTCTGATCTGATCTGTTCTGATCTGATCTATTCTGATCTGATCTAATCTAATTACTGTAGCTTTTAAGTCCAAAAGAACACGGCCTAAGTATGTGTCCAAATTTGAAATTTGAACCAATTATAGTGGGATCTCATCACTTAATTAAATTAAAATTAATTAAGCTTAAAATGTCTGACCTCTTAACCAGAACCACCACTCATATTAGATACGGGCTTATAAAAGATTACAGTCTTTTTCTTTTTTCTTTCTTCCCTTACCTCGGTCGAAAATCATGGATCACTCCATACCATTTTCTAAATTAACTATCTTAAGTTTAAATACTGAACTTCACTATTTCACATCTCCCATAACACAATTTCAAATTAAAGTATCTTGAAACATGTTTAATAAAAAATAAATAAATATCGAGCCGAATCAAACGAGATCTCATTTTACAATATTTTTCTATATATATATAAAATTATAGAGTCAAAATTACTAAATGAACAATGCCAGAATTCAACATATGACAAACTTAAAGAACGGAGGAAGTAGTTGATAACATATTCATTAACTGAAATGCGGAAATGAATTTCAAACTTAAAAGTGTCAAAATCATTATCTATCTTAGTTGTTACGATTTGACTATTTTTCTATTACAAAAATATTCCAAACATAACAAACAGTGTGAAACCAAGGGAGTAACACAAATTAAACCCTTAATCATTCACCTAAATCATATCACAAATGGCGAAACACACACGAGGCAACTAATTGGAAAGAGAGAGAGGGAATAATAATAATAATAATAATAATAATAATAATAATAATAATAATAATAATAAATAGTCAGCAAAGAGCTGTAAAACAACTTGTATGGACTCAAATGTCCTAAACCATATAACCATGATTATTAATCCCAAGTAGTTGAATGAATTGGATCACCAAATAACCAACCCCATGTGAATTCCCAATCTTGGGAAATTGACTTAAGACTTTTTTATGAATGGAGCAAAATGAGGCACCCAATTTTGTGCTCTATTTCCGGTTGACAATTCATCACTATGCCATTATTCCATGGTTGACAATCTAGCACTATCCCATTTAAATGATGCAGAAACTATATGCCACACACCATGTGATGTGGCTACAACATAAATGGCAATTGCCAAGTTGATGCACCATCATATAAACATATAGTTGATTCTTTGGACACCCTTCCCTTTGCTGTTTCCATGTTTGTTCGGCTAATCGCGTATCAGTTGTCCTGTTCTTTTGAACTAAATTAAACAAAATCCAAAACTCATCAGAGCTGAGCTGAACTAACCTAAATTTTTCTGGTATTATACATTGACGATGGCATCTATATAAGGTTATTTAGGCTATTTCGCTTACCATTACGGAGTACTAGAAATTTTTTCAATCACAATAACACGGGGTTAGGTCAAGGGTCCTACTACCAGGTACACACCAACCCACAAAGCTAAAACGAACCTCTTAAAACCCGGCCTACACACAACTACTTCACACGGGATTCGAACCCGAGTAGACACCCTAGGAAGCAAACACCAAACAGGCATATCATACCATTGAAGCTAAAGTTGGTTGGTTGGTTTCACTCAATTTTACTCGACTGAGTAGACAAATAGAATTTTTTTGAATTTGTAGACCACAAAAGCAATAAAAAAAAGAGTAGCAAAAAAACTGTCCACAGAAGCATTTGATGGGTATAGATTCACTAATACACTATCTGAAAGTGAAGCATATGCTCCACTTGTAAATGAAGTCCATCTTCAATGGACAAACAACACAGCAAAACTGAACAGAACATTGCATAGCATAACATAACAAACAAAAAAAAACAGAGAAGGATGGACAAATTGTAATGAATTCTGAAAAATGAATACATAAGTAAAAATGTTCCAAAATTATACTATAAAATGGAGAATAATCAAAATTAAAAAAATAATAATAAAAAAAAAAAGTATGATGATAAATAAGAAAAAAAAAAAAAGAAATTAATAACAAACCCACATAGATGCAGCAACACCAGGGATAAGTGTTAGCTGCAAATTTTCCCTAAGCCATCATGATTTATGCATCCTCAAATTTGCATAACAAAAGCCTATACATACACTTTCCCCTGCAAATCCTACTTTTTTGACGTTTTTTTCCGACGTTTTTTGTTTGTTCTTCAGTTTTTTTTTGGCTCTGCACCAATTTTTATTTCCAGACTCAAGAGACAAAATATCCATAACAATTCTGAATGAATTTTTGTGGAAAAGAGACCTTCCTCTTCTTTCCTCCTGCTTCCATTTTTTTTCTTTAAATTTCATCTTCTTCCTCGAGAAGAATTGATATAAACTCGAGAAGAATTGAATCAGCCTTTTTTATTCCCCAAAAGAAAACACCAATTGAAGTAATAATAATGATAATAGTAGCTAAAAATTTGATCATGATTCTCAACAAATAGAAGAACAAAGAGTTAGACGAGAAGAATTCATCTCAAAAGAATCAATAGAAAGGTGGGGGTGGAGGTGATGCGTATGGTAACCCGAAGATGGGCGGCAATGGCCCTGACTTAGGCGATGGTGGTGGTTTTGATGGATACGGTGGCGACACATGTACATATGGCGGCGATTGAGGTGGCATAAATGGCGCTGGGTGATCCGGACATGGATGCTCTGGTGGTGGAGGCGATGGCGGTGGTGGTGGGAGTTCCTCGCATGGTGGTGGAGGTGGTGGCGAATTGTATACGTATGGCGGTGGTGGGGATGCGGATGGTGGTGGAGGTGGGGATGGTGATGGAGGAGGTGGTGGTGGAGGTGATGGGGGAGGAGGTGGAGGTGAGTAGACTGGAGGTGGTGGTGGTGGTGGAGATGGAGGCGGTGGTGGAGGAGAGTAGACAGGTGGCGGTGGAGGAGGGGGTGAAGGAGGTGGAGGTGGTGGTGGTGAAGGTGGAGGGGGAGGTGGGGAGTAAACAGGAGGAGGTGGGGAATGAACCACAACAGGTGGTGGAGAAGGAGGAGAAGAATGGCCGCCACCGCAGCCAAAGGAGGCGCAGTCGACGGGGTGAGACAAGAAAGCGGAGCACTGTTGGGCGGAGCGTTGGGCGGGGCGGCCAGGAATACAATTCCGTCGATCACTAAAAGAAGGAAGTTGGAGACAAACAGGAGGTTCACCAGTAAAGAAGTTATACGAGTAAGTGAAGTTCAAGTTTGGAATCTTACAAATACTGGCCGGAATCTCGCCGGAAAACATGTTATGCGCCACATTGAGCTGCTCCAAGGTGGAAACATCCCCAAAAGACTCCGGCAAAGGACCCATCAACTCATTATAACTAACATCAAACACCGTCAAATTCTGAAGCAACCCCATATCAGTCGGCAAACAAGATCTAAACCCATTATTCATCATTATAATCTCATTCAAATTCTCCATGTGAACCAAGCTCTCAGGAACACATCCATGGAACTTATTATTCGCCAACACAATCACTGAAACTGGTGAGTTCCCGAAATTATCAGGGAGCTCAAACTTAAACCGATTATGGTTTATAAAAATAGCATCAAGATCTTTATCAAAGAGTTCCCTAGGAACAGATCCTTCAAACTCGTTGAACCGTAGATCTAAGAACTTCAGCTCTGGAAGATCAATCACCACCGCCGGAAACTTCCCGGCGAAGCGGTTGTTGCTGAGATCCAGCTCGTAAAGTAACCGCATATTGCGGAACTTCTTCGGAACTGTGCCGCAGAAACGGTTGCTGTTTATGTGAAACAATGCTAAGTCCCGGAGATGACCCAGTTCCTCCGGGAGGTACCCGGCGATATCCGCGTGGTTAAGGTCGATTCCGGCGACGGTTCTAATTTTGGGATTATCCGGTGAGGGTGCACAGAACACGCCCGTATACTTGCAAACATTAGATCCGACCCAATTTTGAGTGTAGTTATACGGGTCGGATAAAATCGCTTGCTTCCACGCTTGTAAAGCAATGTACGCTTCTCTTAAACCCTGATTTTCAAACTGAAGGCTAGGAGGTACAGTGACTCTTTCGCCTCTGTCACCGAACTCGTCTCTGTAGTACAGAAGCTGACGCCGGTGAATGTAGCGGACTTCGGCGTCGCTAAGCTTGCCATTTCCGACGAATGCGGTGGTTGTAGATGAGATTAAAGCGACGGAAATGAAAAGAGAAAGCAAAAAGGAAAATAAAAAATTGGAAGTATGGGTTGTCTTCATCTCACATGAGACATCTATAAAAACAACCCAGATGAATGAATTAATAACCCAGAATACAAACAGAGAGTGAGCTGCTCTCTAATGGAGAGATATAATTTATGGGCTTTTTTTTTCAGGTGAAGAAGAGATCTGAGGGAGAAATAAAAATGTGGGTGAGTCACAGGATGAGATTTTTTTGGGTTTTTGAGTGTGAGGTGAAGGAAAGAAGGGTTTGATTTTATTTTTTTTGGGGGGGTTTGATTTTTTGGGTAAGGATTTTTGGGAGTTTGTGAGTGAATGAATTGTGAGAGAAGAAGAGAGAGGTGTATGTGTATATTTAGTGAAGGGAGAAGGAGGGGAAGGGAGAGGGGCAGATAATATTACATCAAAGGGCCAGCTATATCACAGCTCAAAGCCCACTTGATTTTTCCTTTTTTTTTTTTTTGTAGGTTTCTGGACGTGTTTGTTAGGAGAGTGTTTTAAGGGTGCTTCATCCTAATTATATTTTGGACATATTTTTAGTTAAGTTGGTAGCTGTTAGAGGTTAGCTAGCTAATTAAGTTAGCTGTGTTTGATTGGTTGTTTGTGATAATTATTTTGACTAACTGATTGCATTAGCTGTTTGTGTAAAAGTGTTTGATAAATAGCGGTTAGCTGTTAGATGTTTCAAAGTAAAAAGAACCAAAAAACTATAGCCTTGTTTGGTGATTAGAGTTTAGAGGTTAGAGTTTGTGGTTAGATGATTACTTTTTGTTTAGAGGATTTGACTGCTGATTTAAATAGTTAATTGTTTAAAGGTGTTTGGTAACACATAGCTGATTGCTTAGAGTTTTGTTGTGTAAAATAACATTTATGGACATTTAAAAATAACTTGTTAGGTTTTAATATGTGGACAAATTAGTCAATTAATATTTCTCTCTCCAAAACTCTGAAGAAAAAGTTGTCTAACCCAGCTTTTTCTAAAAAGAGTTTTGATCAGAGTTTTTGGTACAAAACTCTCTTTTAAACTCTATTTTACCAAACACCTAAATTAGAGTTTTGTTTGGTCAAAACTCTAAACTCTCTCAAAAACTCTAAACTCTCATCAAAACTCTTTCAACCAAACAAGTCCTATAAGCTCTTCTAAAAAAACTCTCATATGAGCTTTTTGAAAAAGAGGTTTTTTGATTCCAAAACTCTCTTCCAAACCTCTAACTCCCAAACACCAAAAATAACTTTTTAAGTTGGTCAAACCTTTCTTTTTCCCTCAAACCTCTAACTCCCAAACATTTTCTTTATTTCTCATAATACTGCACTTCTGGTTCCATATTATTCGTAACATACTTTTTTGACACGCACTTTAAAATAATAGCAAAATAATATGCTGCTGGTGTTAGAATTGTCTTACTAGATGCTTATTATGTGCTTGAATCTGTTACTAATAAAACTACGTGACTACAGATACGTTGAGACTAATATGGAGCAGAAGGACTAATACATATTATAATATAATATATGGTTGGTGACTTTATTCTTTTCTTATGAAGACAGAAGGCACCTCTTCATTAAGTTCTAATCTTTGGTTTTATTATTCAATGGTATGGAATAATATTGGGTCATTAAAAAAATAATATGGACCTACCATTGGAAGACAAAAATTGGGAGTTTTTTTTTTAAAAAAAAATTTGGTGAGGAAATAATTATGATTAGGTAAGTACACAATAGTTAAATAGTTCTTGAAATTATGAAGTAAAGTAGAGCTGGATAGATGATAGATACAAAGACAAACTCTAATCATAAGTTAACCCCCTCCAACCGAAAGGAGAAGAAATTTAGAGAGGTGGCAAGTTTATGATTGAATTTAATTTATTGAATTTGTATTCAAATTCTTATTTTTATCATTCAATTTATTCGCAATAATTATGATTCGATATTAAGATTTAATAAAATTGGATGTAATTTTTAATAATAATAAGTTTATAACTTATGATTGTGGGAAAAAAAATTACAACGTAGTTTGGTCCCCCTTGAATTGAACTAGTTTAATCATATGTGAAGTTTTTTATTTGTTTTTTTTTATAGTAATGTCAAATCTTATTATTGCATGGAAGAATTAGGCATAGATGCCTTCTACAAGAGGAAACAATATTTAACGGAAGCTGGTAATAATTCTGTGTTATCTTTGTAATAATTTACAGTCAAACATACAATAATATGTTCTTAAATCTAAAATCTAACTTAATTTTTTAGAATTGTGGCGAAATTGCCAATAATACAGATTTCTTATACCTAACTTGCACTTAATTAGTTAATTACAATTAAATAAAACCTCTGTATTCTCAACCTTTTTATTATTATTTTTTTTGAAAGGTTGTATTAATTCAATTAACGCGTCTTAAGTCTCTAATTCCTGCAATTAAGACTTAGAATTCGTTTGTAATTTTGTGTTGTATTTTTTTTTTTTTTAAATAAGATTAGTTTATTGATAAAATATTCATACCACATCTATAAAAGATATCAAAGCCAACAAATACAAAATAAATTGAATAAAATAAAAATCCAAACTCAATGTAACTACGATCGTCGATGAGATTTGACATTGATAAATTCACTCTCTTTCACATCGTTGTTTTTTGCATCCTTCTACAAGGGATCTTGCGATCTGTTGTAGTTTTTTAATTGAATACAACTTAACCCAATTGATTGCACATATAGATTTGACATCTGGTTCGATACCGCATAAGCCTCCATCAACGAAATAATTCCTCCAAATTCTAATCTCATATGAAGCAATTGAATAAAACCCAACTCCAAATTACTCCCATTAAAGGAGAAAAAGAGCAAAAAATTGGGTAGAAAGCTCTCATAAAAAGAGAATAAATATTATTAATGACAAAAACAAGGAAACGAAAAGGCTAAAAGAAGATTTCGAACTTGTCATCGTTCATCATTAAAAAATTATGATGGTAGCCCCTTAGGGCTAGAAAAGGGACTAGGGTTTATTAATTTTTTGAAGCGATATATAATAGAGGAAATAGATCGAAGAAGTAACACCCCGCATTTTAGCAACGACGTTATTAGTGATAACGTCGTAAACAAGCAGTTACCAATCGATTTATAAAACAAAAATATAATTAAACTCGTGGAAGTAATACTTTTTATTAATAATAATAATGGAATCCCAAATTACAAAAGATTAAACTAAACCATAAATCTAGTCCTAAAATTAGAAGTAAAACCTATTGCAAACACAGGAATTGAAAACAGGGGGCCTAGACGCTCAACAACTTATCCCGCTTCTAGCCTCTATCCTACTTACCTGCAAAATATATTTGGGGGTCCACCATCAGTGGCGAGTAAACTAGATTGTCCTACTTAGAAGTAGGACCACATTACATACAATAGGGTTTGAAACACAGGATACAAGTACTACAACAGAGTTAGCAGCGAAAACATAACAACCAATAAACATCATATTCAAAGATTACCATGCTTACTTATCAATACAATTATTCTACATTATTAGACATCAAGGATATTTCAACACGACTGAAGTCGATACAACAAACAAGTTCCCGACACGATTCATCACAGATGAACCGATAACAACAAACAAGTCCCCGACACGATTCATCACAGATGAACCGATACGACATGGCACAAGTCCGATAACAACAAACAAGTCCCCGACACGATTCATCACAGATGAACCGATACGACACGGCGCAAGACCGATAACAACAAACAAGTCCCCGACACGATTCATCACAGATGAATCGATACGACACGGCGCAAGGCCAATAACAACAAACAAGTCCCCGACACGATTCATCACAGATGAACCGATACGACACGGCGCAAGGCCGATAACAACATTGATACGACCGACTCAAAGCGATAAATGACACGACTCAAAATAAGCATCCAATGACACGACTCAAACCAGACGAGCATTAACAATCACATATGACTCTTACAATAATGACACATCAAGCTCAACAATCCAAATAAGCAATTATGCAGATCAACCAGACAACGCATGAATAACATAAAATAAACATAAAGGTTCAATTTTTATAATTAACAAATAAGATTTCAAGAATTAATCATCAAACAAGATAAAAATCCAAGCTTAACAACATGCTATCACATGCATAACATAATCGAAAATACCAAGCAAGAACATTGTCAAATTATCAAGATTAAATACAAGATGTAATGCCCCAGATTTTGGGCTAGTCTCGTAATTACTTTCTAGTAATTACTGTGGTTGCGGTGCATGGCCTAAAATTTATTTTAGACTATTTTTAATGTTTTTGTGTAACCATTATTTTTAATGGTTTATTATTCCTTATTTTATTTTAATTAATTAGAATTTTATTATTTAATTTTCTAATTAATTAATTATTTTTGGGCCAAGTGCAAAATAATCATGATTAGTCATGAATTAGTGCAAAAGGCCCAAGTAATCAATTTGAGCCCATTTAGTAAGCCCAACCGGTTTTCCCCCTTGTTTGATGGCAAATTTTGCCACTTGCTTCATGTTCACACCTCACTTAACTTCTATAAATAGAAGTAGTAGTAAGGCGTGAGGATTCATTTGCTCATTTGCCATCCTTTGCCATCTCTTTTCAAAGGCAAATCCTCCCTCCATTTCTCCATCAACCTCACACCATTTTGATTAGATGAACACTCATCATTGTTCATCATCTTTTCTAAACCAAACTTAAAGATTATGTATCCTTTGATCTTTAAGTATTAATATACAATTTAAACCCCAACAAGTTCTTTCAAGATCACTAGTTCGGGGTGGTTTGGGTTCGTGTTCGTGGCTAGTGGTGTGGCTGTGCGTATGGTCTGGCTGGGCAGCAGGTTAGGGCCGTGTGGGGCAGCAGTATGGGGCTGGTCCGTGGCTGGTTTCTGGGCAGAACGGTGCTGGCTGGGCAGCAGTGGTGGGGCTGGTTCGTGGCTGTTCAGGACAGCAGGTCGTGGCAGCAGTGGGTGCCGTGTTTGAGCCATGGTTGGCCGTGTGTTCGGGGCTGTGAGAAGACGTTCCGGGCAGCAAGTTCTTGTATGATTTTGTGTGTTGATTTGTGTGTAATCTTCAATAAGGTAACATACTAACTCAACTTAATTGGTATACCTTGTTTATAGTATAGATTAAATGCATGTTTAGGATGATTGTTGATGATTGTTCATGATTTTATGTATGATTTTATAATCTGAATTTTTATGTGTTTATATGATGATTTAGTGATGGTTTCTCATGATTTTAAGATTGATTAGATGTTGTTATATGATCATGATTAATGTGTTAAAGTTTGATGAATTTTGGATGAGTTTAAGTGGAATTTTCGAATAGATTGAGTTGTTATGCGTGTAGTATGTATGATTGGATGAGTTCTTGGTTGAAGATCTTGAATCTTGATTGAGTTCTTGATTGAAGATCTTGAATCTTGAATGAGTTCTTTATGAGTTCTTTGGGTTCTTTATGAGTTCTTGATGAGTTTTTATGAGTTCTTGATTGAATCTTGTAAGTTAAAGAAAATGGTTTAAATAGTAAAGAAAGTTAAAGATTAGGATTGAGTCGATTAAAGAATGAATAAGGATTAATGATTAATGATTGGTTAGACTCAAGAATAAGGCTAGAGGCAGTTCTTGAGAATAACTTCGATAATTTAACTAGTTAAATTCAAGAATCAAGGCTAGAGGCAATTCTTGAATTTGATTTAGTTATGTTGGGTAATTAAACGAATAATATGATGAAAATGAGTAAATGAATTAATTAAGTTAGCTTGATTTCATTTCTAGACGCCCTGAACTTAGAGTAAGATTCTTAGTTTCCGGGTTAAGACGTTGCCCCTAATCCATCCGCGGTATTGGGTTAGTTGGAGTCATACTATGTGATCTTTGTGAATTCCAGTAAGATTGGTTTCACGGGACATGGATTTCCAGTAAGATTGGTTTCATGGGGTTTGGGAGTAAGATTCTCAAATCCGAACATAGTAGAAAGTTCGAGCGCGTAAGATGCGTTCGTACGAGCACAGTCCGGTCTAGAATACGAATGATTGCGCCAAAGATAGTTGATTAGGTTGGTTTGAGTCGTGTTCACGTTTTGGGTTGTTCTCGTACTTTGTTTAATGATGTTGATAGTTTGATTTATGCTATGTACATGTGCGTTCCCATTAGGGTGAGTCAGTTATGTTACTCGCCACTGATGGTGGACCGTTGTTGTATTTTTCAGGTATTTCGGATGATGATGCTCTTGCCTAGTTTTGGGTTGGGCGAGCGGCGTTTTGCTTATGTTGTCTGTTGTATTTACTTTTGTTCGTAGTATTAGAATTGATAGTATTGTTTAGTAGTTGTTTCGGATTTATGGACTCGTATATGTTGTATAAGACTCTGACATGTGGTTAGAGTTGTTTTGTTTTTTTTTATTAGTTACTTTTGACTTTTGGACTTAGTTTGTACAAATTGTGGGTAATTGTACGTTTGTGGTTTATTAATAATAATCCGAGGAATTAGTTTTATTTCTTAGGTTTCGAGTTGTAGTTTCTAACTACTCGACTCGTCGGTTTCTTCCGCGCCGATTTAAGCGAGTCGGGTCGTTACACAAGAACATCAGGAATTAATCATAAAACGAAATAGCTTACAAGATCAAACAAGAACATAAATTGATCAAATAAGAAAACAAATCTAACAACCTAGACAACATGTTTTATACGAAAATCATAACAACAATAGCAACGTGATTCTAAGCCTAATATCCTATGCAACCTAATCTTATTCCTAAGTAGAATAGCTAGTTACCTATAGGGGAATCCACACACATAAAACCACGCACAGCCAAGCCCATTCGTCCTTTAGTTCGACCCAAGCCACGCCCAATGTTAGGTTTGCATTGATGAACAAGGTTGAAGGTCTTGAATCAATCTTCAATGGTGTCTTTGATTTGATGAAATAAAAGGAGGATTGGGTTGAGAAATCTGATGAGATGCCGTCATATGTAGTGGGGAAAAGGAGGAGTTTTTATTTGTAGTTTAGGATTGGAAAAAAAAAGAAAAAAAAAACAAAGGGGCCGGTTAGGGAGATGCAAAGTAAGATTTTTTGGGTGTTCCTAAAATGTAGTAGGGTGATTAGGGAAAATAAAAATAGAGTTTTTTTAGGTTTTACACAAAATAGATGTAATTGGATAATTAAGGTAAATAAATAAATCAAATTAAATTAAAATAAAGGAAAGGCCGGCTAGGAGGGAGTCAAAGCAAGGGCTTTGGGCTTGATCAATTAAATAAAAATTAAGTCTTTGGACCCAAATCGAATAGTTTAGGTTTAAAGGCTTAATTTTTCATGAAATTTTACGGTCCAAAAATTCGGGTCGTTACAGAAGACATAACTTTAATTTGTGTTGTGTACTTAGATGAAAAAAATTCTAAATTGTAGTTGTTCCTTTGATTCATCCTACAACGAACAACATACGTGATAACCTAGGTTGCACGGACACTTCTAACAAGTGACGTGTTCTGTGTCCGACATGTATCGGACACCGACACTTGTTAGACACGCCTAAATATGTGTCGGACACACCAACTTACGTGTCCAATATTTTTAGTTATATGGACACTTATAAGACACATATTGAACACTTATAGGACACATGCATTCTAAACTTCTTTTAAAACTTATATATTTAGTTTGAATGTGAACTTATATTATAATGTGTGAAGTGAGTTCATAAAAGTCAAATGTAAATCACGAACATCGTCGAATATTAATTAAAATTAACATTATAATGACAATCAAATTGTAAAAATAATTTTTCTTCTTCATTACATATTGTTCTAATAATTTAATAATAGAAATATATATTTTTTAATATTATTTTCTCGTGTCCCTGTATCCTTAAATTTTGAGTTAGCATTTTTCCATACTTGTATCGTACATTCGTACCAGTACCCGTATCCATTTTCATGCAACCTAATGCTTATTTAAGCGCCCTAATGCTTAATTATTTCAAAAAAAATTATATCAGATCAAAAAATTTAGGCAGATCAGAAAAAAAAAAATCAGACTAAATTAAAAAATTTCAAATAAGATAACATCAAATCAGAAAAGTTAAGATCACATTGGAATTTTTTTTACCAATCAAATACACCGTAGCCAAAGTAAAAGACTATAGTCTCATAGTGTGCCCAAAGAAAAGAGGGTAAAGACTAGGTTCAGATTTCAGAGTGGCCAATTGAGACTTGAGAGTAGAAATTGAAGTCTGTAATCAATACTCCGTATTTTTCAAGTTTACAGTGCCCAAGAATTAAAATCAGAAAATGTTTATAAGACATGAGATGGTGCTAAAAGTAAGGTTCAAAGATCCACAATTCGAAACTCACATAGTTTATTACTCACTTCAGATTTGTTTACTTCAGATTATATTCAGTTCAGTTTAATTCAGTTCAGTTTAGTTAATCTCTATTCAGTTCAGTTCATCTCTATTTAGTTCAATTAATACACTTTTATTCAGTTCAGTTCAGTTCTGTTCAGTTCAGCTCTATTCAGCTAATGTAAACGAGCCCTTCGTCTCAAAATAAATGTTCTACTACATTCATATCGCAATACTCGCAACTTTTATCATTTTAGATAGTATTTACTTTTTCACATCACTCAAGATATATATTTAAAAATTAATACATTTAGTTGTGTTTTATAAAAAATTAAAAAAATTATATATTTAGAAAGTATGTATCGAAACAAATCAAACGAGATTCCACATGATTATATTTTTTCATATACGTATAAAATTAAAAGGGAGTCAAAATTATAAAATGAACAGTGCCAAAAGTCAAAATGTATCATTTAATTTTGGGCGGAGAGAGTAGTTCGTTCGTTAAAGGACATTGTATTAGGCTATGTTTGATTCACCTGAAATTTGCTTATCTGATATGAACTTATTAGCTGATTTGACTAAACTTTGACGACTTATATATGCTAATCTATCCATAACGAAAAATACATCAATTGAGATCTTATTTTATTTGTATTAATGAGTATTTTTTTAATACTTCATTCTCTCCATATTAGTTGCAACATTGTCAATTTGGACACTATTCATAATCACTCTTATAATTTGTTTTTGTAGTGTATACATTTAAATAAATACAGTCATGTGGGATCTCTTTTGAATCATCTCAGTGTGTATTTTATTGTACCCTAATTTTTATATTTTTTGGTAAAACAGTATTAAAGATATTACAAATACAAATTATACATTGGATAAAGCGTAAAAAGGGAACGTTGCAATTAATATGGAGCGGAGAAAGTATATAATTTTAATAATTTTTTTGATACAGAATTAAAGATATTTAAAGTTTAAAAACATAAAATTAAATTTTCTGATCTGATATGAACTTATTTTTTCTGATGTGATCCAATCTAATATGAAATAAGTAAAACTAAGTTGAATCAAACAAGGACTTAGATTTTCACAAAAAATAAAAAATAAAATCAAGGCCTTAAATGAATGCAGAATATCCATAATGGTAGACTACAATCCTTGTACTCCCTCCGTAACATAATTCTGGCAACAAGTTATTTTTCACGCATTTCAAGGAAACAATTTAAGGATGTAAACGAACAAATTAATCAAAATGGTTTGAATACAAGTAAGATTGAGATCATAAATTACTAATCTTAAAAAAAAATTTTGATCAATTTATTCGTTTACACCCTTAAATCGTTTTCTTGAAATGCGTGAAAAAAACTTGTTGCCCCAATTATGTTACGGAGGGAGTGGTTTTGTTTGTCACATCACTACATTTCTAAGCTACAAGAATTTCAAGATATAATTAAACACCGACAATGACAATTTACAACTTTTATATTTAAAAATGATCTCAAATTGTATTTATATACCTTTTATTTATTTTAAGGGAGAGAAAAAAGTGAAAAAAATAAATGTTTAGGGCCCAAATCTTGTAGCTGAATAAAGTTACAAAATTTTTCCAAACTACAATCTATCTTGCTCTACAATAGTTGAACTTGTAGCTTGAAATTTTATATATTTGCAAACAAGATCTTATTATAAGCAACCATATTAGGAGCCTCCTTAATTATGTGCATGCAAGTTCAAGGCTGAATAATTTGATAAAACAAGGCTAAACCCGAAACGGTTCAACCGGAGCAAAAATCTAAGGCTATGATTCACATTTTTTTTATTTATGTTGAGGGATGAGCGTGGGAAAATTAAAAATAAGAAAAATTGTTGAAAAAAATCTTTTATAGGCTGAATTTTATAAAATATTTTGCAGGTTGTGTTTTGTAAAAAAATCATCCTCCATTGGAACCTTTTGCAAAAATGTATGAAAAGATTCTAAGAGGTTTCTTAGGCTGCAAGAGGATAATTAATTGATAGAATGACTATTAACGGCTCGTTTGGTTGTTAGTAATAAATTGTGGTAATGATAATGAATTTATAGTGTAATTTTGTTAAGGATGAACCTTATAAACTCCATGGAAAGCAAATTTTCATTCACAAGCTTCAATTTTCTTCTCATTTTTCATTCTCATCCATTACCATTGGGGAGGGTGGTATTTGATGGGAATGTATATTTGTGAAGTAAATTAGATAAATTGGAGCTAAGGTTGCACCACCATGGAAATGGATTTTAATTTTCCTTCCAAATTTAGTTATAAATCCATTCCCATTACCATGATTTATAACCGGCTACCAAACGGGCCGTAAGAGTTACAAAGATTACCGGATGTATAAACAAAAACTTTACAATCGTTAAACAAGCCAAATAAATCAACCAACGACGGTATTAAAAATCCAACAATTAAGTTCCAAACACATCTCAAAGCCTCTATTATATGTTGTTTTCTTGTTCTAGAACTTGAGCACAAATACAAATTAGGGCAATATACATCCACAATTCCACAATAAGAATGGGAGTAGGGAACGTGGGCTTGCTTGCTATATATTACTCCACTATATATAGTATGTCGTACTTGTCTTTAGCACATGATGAAAATGGTCGTTTCATCACGAGTCGCTCGCAATCTTGTTCTACAACTTCTGAATTCCATTGCTCACTAGTCACTACTCCTACTCACTACCCTTGAATAGTTGAATCTTTTACAATTCTAGCCTTACCTTTGTAATAGGTTAATAGCCTTTGAGGTTTACATCATCTATAATTGTTTTTTTATAAGCTAATTGAGTTGCAATACGTGGACATATATATCGGCGGATCCAAAATCTGAAGGAACAAACGTTTTGACTCACAATTAAGCAATATTTTAGGAAAAAAATTACTTCAATACATAATTTTTTAATAATTAAATAAAATTTAAAATGCAAATATCTTGAAATCATATTGTCCAAAAAGAATGAAAAAGTTTTACTTAATAAGTAAAGTTAAAAACAAATTGCAATTGCATGCATTAATACCTTTTTATTTATTTTTAAGCAATCAATAATTTTGAAATCCAAAACTTATAGGGGTATATCTTTTCAATAAAAAGTGACAAAAGAATTATTCATATGAAATAAAATCAAGTACAATTTCATAGAAGCATCAATAACATAATGGAAAATAATTATTGTACAACAAGAGAAATTTAATTTTTGTTACTAGATAAGTATATGGCTATAATTTATAACATCCCACACATCAAATATAATGTAAATGTGCACACACACATCAAATACAACCTAAAAAAATAAGGGAAAATTCTTAATGGTATTAGTCCCACATTTTTGAGTTTTCTCTTTGGTTAGTCATTTTTAATTGTAAATTAAATCTCAATGGTAGCCAAAATAGGTTTCCCTAAAATAGCCAAGGAAATTAAAGCTTAAAACATTTGGAGCTACCACATTAAGAATTTCCCCAAAATAGGTTTGTTTTAAAATACAGTTGTTAACTTCACAAGGCTAGGCCTAGTTGCGAAGGAGAGTCTGACTGTACACAAACTTGATAGTGTTCCATCATAAAACAATTGATAATATAAGGTGTAGACCGTACCACCAAACTTGTATATTATATTAGTTATCATCTCTTCAATTTTTCATTGTTAGATACACGTGGGATATTCTCTTTAAGTCTCAACAAGAGTTAATCTAAGTTATTGTCATCTAACTAACTGTAATGTTACATACGGTCTACACTTCAATAAGAGTTCAGTGGTATCATTTGGTATAAACTTACTTTTTTAGATACCAAATGGAATTTCCATTTCTTGAGTGGTACCATTCGAACTTTTATCTTGATTATACAATATCTACATAATTATTATGAACTGGTCATCTATCTCACACTCATTTTCACCGATTCTCACAATTTAATCGATATCTACTAAAATTTTGATCAAATTTTGCAAAACTCAACTCGTAATTATCTTTGATTTTTTTAGGGGGTACATTTCTTTTATTTTTAACAATATACAGTCTTTATGGACCCTAATTATAGAGTCTCCTACCTTCTAATCAAGTTATTCAAGTACACTATTTATTTAAGGAAGTTGCTTATAAGTATATAATACATTCGCTAAAATGTACGTAAATAAGTTTTGAAGTTAAGATAAAAATATGCGTGAATCGGTGTATTAAATAGGCAGTTGATACATTTTTTTGGATAGTTGATAAACAACAATTATATTAATTCATTTTTTTAATTTATTCTAATTGAAGCCCACTAGTTTATTGATAATCATGTAATCATTAATTATATTGTGAAAACACTATGTTTTATTATGCAATGTAATTTTTATTGCACCAGATACAATTATTTATTACAAAAATAATATATATAACATCGCGCTGATATAAACAATTGCCATAATAAATGAGCTGAAAAAAGAATGTTTCAAGACAAATCCTATCACACTACAAATCGATTGCCTTATAGGTTAAGTAACCAATAGCAAAAGGCTTGATAAGTTTGATCTAAAAGGTTTAAAATAGCAATATATATATTATTATTTTTTTGCTTCAAAAAACAAAAAATAGCAATTTAAAAAAATAAAATAAAAAAAGGAGCACAATCTTCAATTCCTAGAAGGTGTCCCATGCAAATATATATATAGTAATAGTAACTAGTACTAGTAAGGGCCAGGTTACGTTATAATGACCAACTTTATTCTAAAAATCTGTAATGATCTCTAGAGTAACCAAGAAGAAAAATCCCAATTATTTAACTTTCATTGATTTCATATTAATTACTTTAATTTGCTGATAATAGGAGTATTAGCTTAGCTTCTTGAGAGGGAAAAGAACAACAAAATCTACATTCAAATGAACTTTTTCAACTGCCATAATTATGGCCTTAGTCTTTCATATTACGCATTGATAATTAATCCCCAAAATTAAATTCAAGAACAACAAAGTGTTTATGATATAGTCATTTTTTATTCAAAAATTTGGTATGATCAATTGTTACATTTCACGTAATCGATTTTATGTATGGTAGTTGCAACCTAATCGAGTAAGTATAGTACGTAGTATTATATTTTACGTTCTTTTCAACCTTTGCACCCCCCCCCCCCCCCTCTTTTTTTTCAATTGCATTTATACATCTTTTACGAAAAAAGAAACTACTCTAGCAAATAGCTCGTGTGAACGCATAGTACTTTTTGGTTATTAAATAATAATTTGTTTTTTTCTTTAAGACTTCAGTTGAGCCAATTTATAAATTCATATGTGAGTGAATGTGTTGTCCGACATTAAATACTGAAGGTACTACAAATAATTGGCCTATTAAAGATGGGTACACACTAATGACTAATGAGTAATGACAGACCTAAATCATGTCGCAAATGTAAATGTTTTATGACAGTTTTTGATCTCGTCGCTAAAATTCATGTAATACATAAACCAAACTATAATAAAATTGACTCATTTATGATGGGATCACTCCGGAAAATATCTTTTATTTATAACCCCTTTTCTACGACGAGGTCACATTTTCGCGACGGAAATTTCTGTTGTAAATATCTTCTTTTCTAGTAGTGAGGGGGTGCATGTGTATGCCACACTAAAGAAAAGAGAAAATTGTGTCCATTATGGTTTTGAGGGCATAAAACATTTTTCTAGAAAATTATGATCTTTCATTTTCAATTTTATTACAATGATGGAAAGCCATTTTCCTTTCAAAATGAAGGGAAAAACTATTTTCCTCCACTTTCTTTACCTTACTTCTTTACTGAAAAGTTTTGCAATATTTGGAGATGAAGGATTTTTAGTGTTATTCCCAAAAGCTCAAAAAAGAAGGTTATGTACATCAACCCTTTTATATGGCTGCGTTTAGGACCCAAAAACCTAGGAAGATTTTGGTGTGCCATCAAGGCTATACACCTGTCCTAATACATGACACAAGTAGCCAAAATACAGAACAAAATACAAGACAAAATAGCAAATACTAGCAGTACTAGGAATACTGATTCAGGACAAAAAAAATCAAGCAAAAAATGCTTATATCATTTTTCTTCATTTTGCCTCTGCCTACTGTCACTGTCATCACTCCCCCTCAAGCTTGAGTGTGAAGAGTGAACACCAAGCTTGGATAAAGTCGATTGAGCTTGATAAAGAATCATTGGCATGGTGAAGATATCAACAAGTTGTAGTTGAGAAGCTACATACTATGGCTTGATTGTCCCATCGTTCACTTTGTCTCTAATGAAATGGCAGTCCATCTCTACATGTTTGGTCTTCTCATGATGAACTGGATTTGCTGCAATGGCCAAAGCTAATTTGTTATCACACTTCAAAGAAATGATCTTTCAATAGTTGTTGTAGCCAAGTAACTTCACAAGCAGTCAGGGCCATTGCCCTGTACTCAGCTTCTGCTGAGGATCTAGCAACAACCTGCTGCCTTTTGGACTTCAAGGAGATGGGTGAAGACCCCAAGAGAACACAAAAACCAGTGGTAGACTTTCTGGACATGGGACATCCAGCCCAGTCACTATCTGTGTAGGCTGTAAGTGCTGTAACAGTTTTGGAGGCCATAAGAACCCCTTGACTAGGATTCAAGTTGAGGTATTTGAGGACTCTTCTGGCATGTTGCATATGCACATTGGTTGGCTTCTGCATAAACTGACTCAAGTTATGAACAGTGAAAGCAATGTCGGGCCTTGTAAGAGTTAAGTATATCAGTTGGCCTATGATTTTCTGATATGGGGTAGGATCATGCAACAAGTCTCCCATGTCATGAGTGAGCTTGATTGTATTGTCCATGGGCAGTCTGAGAGGCCTTTGTTTGTGAACCCCATAGTCTTGAATGATATCCTTAGCATATCTTTTTTGAGAGATGAACAACCCGTCTTTTGTTCTTGTCACTTCAATGCCTAGAAAGTAGCTGAGTTCACCAAGATCCTTCATTAGGAATTTTGAGGCTAAGAATGTTTTTACACTCTTAATAAGCTCACTGTCATTGCCTGCTATCAATAAGTCATCCACATAGATCAAGATAGCCACAAAACTCTTCTCTATGCTGTAAGTGAAGAGAGAATAATCTGTTTTAGATTGGATACACCCAAAGACTTTCAAAGCACTAGACAATTTTGCAAACCATTGTCTAGGGGCTTGTTTGAGCCCATACAGAGATTTCTTTAATTTGCGCACAAGTTCGCCTGCCTTGATAGTTTGAGATTTGGCAACTGAATTTATTGCAATTTTGTTGTTCCAAGTGGTATGTCCTGGTGGCATAGCCATATAGATATCTTCATTGAGATCTCCATGAAGAAATGCATTCTTCACATCCATTTGACAAATTTCCCAGTCTTCCAAGGCTGCCACTGCCAAGAACGCCCTCACTGTTGTCATTTTAGCCACAGGAGCAAAGGTCTCATGGAAATCAACTCCTTCATGTTGTTTACACCCCAGTACCACCAACCTTGCTTTGTGCCTCTCCACAGATCCATCTGGGTTGTACTTGGTTTTATATATCCATTTACACCCTATGGCTCTCTTGCCTTTTGGTAAAGGTGTAATATCCCAAGTTTCATTATCTTCCAATGCTTGAATTTCTTCATTCATTTCCTTTATCCAGTGACCCTGTGTTACAGCCTCTGAGAATCTTACTGGGTCAGAGTTCTGTTGAATTTGAGTCAGAAAGGCTGCAAACTGATGCTCAGTTTCAGTGTTGACTACATTCACAATAGGAGCTGCACTGTCTTCTGGTTGATGTTTGCTAGAGTCTTGCAGAGTGTGAACATATTCAGAGAGCCATCCAGGAGTCTTATGATGTCTAGATGATCTTCTAAGCAGCTGATGAGACTGATCCTGATGAGGCTGCTCAACTTCTTTTTCAGGGACTTGTTGAGCTTCTTGTGGAGCTTCTTGTTCTGTATGCTGAGGAACAACATCCTCTGTCTGCACCAGATCTTCTACTAGTATATCCTCTGCAGCAGCCCTATCAAGAGGTTGGGACTGGCCAATTTGTTTTGGCACAGGGGCAATGAAGGACCCAGTTGAGAGTTGTTTATTAAAAGGAAAGACATGTTCAAAAAATTTGGTATCCCTTGTGACAAACACATGTTTAGACTTCAAGTCCATCACCTTGTATCCCTTTTGGTGTTGGGGATATCCAAGGAACAGACATGGAATCCCTCTTGGCTCAAACTTATCTCCTTTGCATCTTGGATTGTAAGCAATGACAAGACTTCCAAAAGCCCTCAAGTGGTCATAATTTGGCCTTTTTCCAAACAGCTTTTCATATGGAGTTGATCCATCTATAGCCTCACATGGTAGCCTATTTATGATATGAGTTGCAGCCAGAACACGGTCCCCCCAAAAACTAAGGGGCAAGCCTGCTTGAAATCTCAAGGCCCTAGCCATTTCTAGAACATTTCTATGTCTTCTCTCAACCCTTCCATTTTGTTGTGGTCTCTCAACATAAGAAGTTTGATGAACTACACCCAATTCTGAGTACAGTTGTTTACATTGATAATCATCAAATTCCAAAGCATTGTCAGATCTTACAATTTTGATTACTGCATTAAACTGAGTTTTCACAAAATTGGCAAACATTTTCATAACACCAAATGCCTCAGATTTTTCCTTAATTAAGTGAATCCAGGTAGCCCTGGAATAATCATCAACTACAATCAAGAAGTATTTAAAATTACTTCTTGTAGCTACTTTATATGGACCCCATATGTCTATATGAATTAATTCAAAGGGTTTTTCAGCACATGATTGACTTCTTTTAAATGGTTATTTGGTAAACCTTGCCATAGGACATATCAAGCAGACATCATGAGTAGAAGCACAAGAGTAAGGCAAACACACTACTTTATTTACTTTGTTCATAGGAGCATGACCTAGTCTTTTATGCCACAAAAAGCACAAATCAGCCTTAATTCTATTACATTCATTTTTACTAGCCTGGTTAACTGAGCTACTACTACACAAAACATCAAACTTCTTATCTTTCAACTCTGCTTTTCTTCCTTCACATCTTGTAGTGTCATTCCTTTCTTCAAGGTAGAACAGTCCCCTGAACCTTCTCCCTACTCCTTTAGTGACTTGAGAATGTGAGTCCTGAATAAGGCAATTATCATCTTTAAACAACACCTTGTAATTACTATCTTGGATTAATTTACTCACTGAAATGAGATTATATTTAAATTCTGGCACACACATCACATGTTTTAGCTCAATATTTTCACCAATTTTTACACTACCAGAACAAATCACAGTAGCAGTCCTGCCATTGAGCAATGTAATTTTATTTCCTTTGTGTTGTGTTTGAGTGTGTGTCAACGGATTAGGATCAGAGACCATGTGGTCAGTAGCCCCTGAATCAATTATCCAAGAATCATGCTTTTTTCAAACATGATTACAATAAATCATACCTGCAAATCCATCCTCCATTTCATCCTCAGTGTTGTATCCATTGTTGTTTATCTTCCCATCATCAAGCAGAAGCTTCAAGAGCCTCTGAACTTGATCAGTTGTAAGATTGGCAGGCAACTCCCCCTGAGTCTGAGCACTTCCAGCAAACCTTCTTGACTTGATATTGCTGCTCTTTCCCTTGTTTTCAGGTTCCTTGCCCTTGGACTGTTTCTTATAAAGAGGATGCCACTTGGGGTACCCAACTACCTTCCAGCATCTGCTAGGTGGATGCCCTTTCTTCCCACACACTTCACAAGTTTCTGTATCACCACCAACTCCAGGGGATCCTTTGTCAGCCTTTTCAGACTTGTACCAAGTAACAGGCTTAGAATAAAGAGCACTGTGAAGGATTGTGTATTCACCTTCACCAGTAGTTGTGTTGCTCATTTGCCTTTGGATTTCTTCTTGAAGAACCAGATTACATGCTTCTTCCACAGTTGGGAGAGTTGTTCTCATCAAGATGTTAGACTTGACATGTGCATATTCATCATCCAGCCCCAACACAAACTGATACAACCGATCCTCCTTTTTCTGAGCTCTTATGGCATTTGTGTAAGCCAGAATCTCAGGGTTCATCTCAATGAGGGGTGGAAGTATGTTCAGGCCATCTATTTCTTCCCAAAGAGAACTCAGGGCAGTGAAGTATTCACTCACCCTTTTTCCTTTCTGCTTCAAGTCATGGACCTCCTTCTTCAGCATACATTTTCTCAGCCCAACTTGTGAAAATTTGGTTTCAAGATTGGTCCATATAGCCTTTGTAGAGTTCAAGAAGAGAATAGACCTTTTAATGGATTCACTTACATTTTGAGTAATCCAAGAGATAACCACATTGTTGCACGCATCCCACTGCTCTCATTTGGATTCATCAGCTTTGTCTTTTTGAATCACTCCTGTAACAAATCCAAGTTTTCTTTTGGATCCTAGAGCAAGCTCCATTTCCCTTCTCCATTCCCTATAGTTTTCTGCTCCTCTCAGCTTTTCAACCACAGCTGAGGTTTGACCATCAGAGGGATGAAGATACAGAGGGTTTTGTATGTCTGAGACTTTAGCCATTGCTGCAAAGCTATTGAGCAAGAAAAATGTAATACAAAGGAAAAATTTCAAGAAATCCGAGGGTTTAGGTGAAGGAGCAGCCTAGCTTTGATACCATGAAAAGTTTTGCAATATTTGGAGATGAAGAATTTTTACTGTTATTCCCAAAAGCTCAAAAAAGAAGGTTATGTACATCAGCCCTTTTATATGGCTGCGTTTAGGACCCAAAAACCTAGGAAGATTTTGGTGTGCCATCAAGGCTATACACCTGTCCTAATACATGACACAAGCAGCCAAAATACAGAATAAAATACAAGACAAAATAGCAAATACTAGCAATACTAGGAATACTAATACAGGACAAAAAAAATCAAGCAAAAAATGCTTATATCATTTTTCTTCATTCTGCCTCTGCCTATTGTCACTGTCATCATTTACCTTCATTCCCCTTTCTTTATTTTCCATCTTTTTTGTTACATGATAATAAAAAATAATGAAAAAAAAATTATTTTGTACTTTTGTTTTCCATTGTAAATTATTTTCCATGAAAATCATTTTACATTGAAAATATTTTACACCTTAGTAAACGAAACCTAAACGTCGGGATCTTTTTTATGCAAAAAAAAAAAGATCCTGACATATTGTTCACGCCGTTGGTTGGTTTTTATAATTTTATTAAAACACATGATATAAATTAGATAATGACCTAAAAATTAACCAGTAGCTTGTGTGTTTGTTAATGAATTGAGTTAATATCTTTTTCTAAGGTTGATTATTGTTGTGAAATTGAAATGCTTTGCTGTGAAAGCAAGGCAAGCTTGTTGCTATGAAACATTCGAGTTAAACCTTAGTTGAGTGTGATTCGTGAAGAGTACCATATTCCACATATCTTTTTGTTCGGAAATAATTTATAGTATGAGGAATTATTTGATTACTTAATGATTAGTATGTGTGGGAATGGTGTAACGAACGATCATATAATCACGTCCGCGATCGAGCCTAGATAACCCCCGCTTCGTTTGTGGTTATTTCAATCTTTGTGCGGGTTTTGGGTAAAAGGTAGCGCTTATGTTTGTGAATAATTAATATGACCTGTGACTGAGTTGTTATAAAGGCATTAATTTTTTTTTGAGGAAATAAAGGCATTAGATGAGAGAGAAAGATTACTTCTGATTTTTTTTTTTCTCACAAACATATTTGTATGGGGGCATACCGGTATATCGGCATGACAATATATACCCATTCGAAGTACTCCTAAGATGCCGGAGTAGTGAGACACCGTCATGCAACAAGATGGCGTCCAAGGGCCAAGAAGACCTAGAACCTCCGCCAGGGTGGGGAGAATACAAACTCACCCAGGGACGGCGGAGGTCTGGTCCCAACTGCCACGTGGCGTTACTCAAGGCACCACTTGAGCACTTGGGCCCACATCATAACAAACAAACTAACTAATCAAAGGAGAGACGTACACGTGGCGGCCATCCAGGCCACCACTCAGCATAATAACTAACTAAGATTCTCAGGCTCGCATTAGCCAACCATAGGGTGACACGTGTACCTTAGAGTGCCGGCACCTACCAAAATCCTCCTCTATTTACGTCATTCAAGGTACATTCCAATTCTTCTACTCTCTCTCTCTCTCGGATTGAATCCCCTTGCTGACTTAAGCATCGGAGGGTCTTTCCCCGGGAACACCCCGGGGTAGCTCACCGTTTGTTCATTTGTGCAGGCCACGGTCGTGATCACCACTTTGGACCACCGCCATTCATGGAGGAAGCGAAATTTGTCGGAACAATATTTGTCTACTTCTCTCTAAACTTCATACAGATTATGACATTGTTGAATGAGCATCAACTTTGTTGTTCCAAATTCTTTGAGACAATTTCGGGTAGCTCATGCTCCATTGATAAGTGTCAAAATATTGGTTTAAGGAAAGCGGTTGTGTACCTCGAAGATTTATTTTCTGAAATTATCTTTGTGTTTAACCCGACCTTGTCCATAAAAGTATAAAGAAATTCCCCACCACTTTATTTATATATATATATATATATATATATATATATATTTTCATAAAATTCAAAATTCACCCACAATTACAAGATAAAAATAGATAAACATTTAATTTGACTTTTATTCCTTTAAGTAAAGTCTTGGTATTAATTAATGAATAAAAATGGATAAAAATTTAATTTGAATAAAATTCAATCTGAAATGGACGAGCTAAGCTTATAAAGGCAAAGACAATTGATGAATTGATTGAGTTAGAGTTTTGACTTATTAAGGAGTAGATATGTACTTTTAAGTTCAAGTTTGGTTCGTGAGCAAACAAACCAAGCTGTGACCCAACTGATTTCAATCTGTTCTTGAATTTTTTGTTTGCAATCACCTACTTTTTCTCTTTTTCTTTTTATTTGTAAGAAGGACCCGACCCCATTTTTATTGTGGCACAAAGATTCAACCTATAGGATCTATTTACGTTTACTGAATACGGTTGAACTGAATTATCCTGAACTGAACTGAATACAGCTGAAAGTAATATTTTATAAGAGAAGGAAATTGAGAGCTAAATTGAACTGAACTGAATTTAAGCGGAAGTAAACATGCCCTTAATTAACCTCATGATTCAAAGGAAGAGGCCAGGTAAGACTACTATTGAATACCTCACTTCTCAACCCACTTTCTTCACTGAATTATCTGGTCTCTTCCTTAAGAAAGCATAATAACTTTTTATAATATTTACTATCAATAGGCTATTTATAATGTCCAACATAATAACTTAAGAAATAAGATAATATTCTAAGATAATTACTCAACATAAAAAACTAACTACTTAAAGATATTATTTCCATCTTCCTAATATCAATGTTGAAAATATATCATACCAATATATCTTCCTAATCATCAGATTTTTATGCCCTAGCACCCTCCTGCAATCGTAAATTCGTATCGCAAAAATTGCAATTGGGAACATACTAAAAAAATCCATTGAAGTCGATACACTAATCTTATGATGTTGGTTTCAAATTTCCAGTCTTTCTCGATGAGAACATCATTCTCTCCGAACTCATCAATTATCATGCCTCAAAAAACATAGGAACACCATTCTTATCAATCTTATGATGTTGGTTTCAAATAGGAACACCATTCTTATCGAACCAAGACATATATTTTGCACATTGATAGATATCTCATACTCTAACACTACCACTAATATCAAACAAATTATAGTTGGGCCCAAAAAAATGAACATAATGCTGCGTAGAATATAAAAACAAAGACATCAAGTTATGAAAGTTAAAGACATGAAAATGTCAAGATTAGTGATCGGGAAGGTTGAAGACTAAAGGTGGGGTCCACAAATCATATCATGCCTGGCTGGAAATATGGACCCCAAGAAAGCCCAGCCCATAGTGTTTGGCCCGCCTTTAGTTGTACTGTACAGCTCTACATTTTAGTGATTTTAATTTACGCGTTTGCGTATGTATCTCCCTCTCTTTTTCTTATCACAAAAATTAAAAGAAATACTACCTCCGTTTCTTATTATATATAACGATTTGACACTTTTTCTCTCCACTTTATGTCACATCGTTGCAAATAATAAGAAACGGAGGTAGTATTTCTTCTACTCGATACGAGTATTAGTTATAACATAAAGTATTAATTTAGTACCTTTTTAGAAAGAGATTAGAATATATTTTTTTTGTTTGCTACATAAGGACTTTTATCAATATTCATTGTGTAACTTTGACTCCCTGTAATTTTATACTTGTAACAAAAGATATAGTCAAGTGTATTCGACTGTAGTTTTTTAATATGTAATTTTTGTAACTTTTTTATTATATATATCTAAACATATATATTTATTTAAAGTTGTGTTTTGGAGACAGTGAAAAAACATATGTAACAATCTTTAAGGACAGAGGAAGTATTCCATAACATTGTATTCAAAATTATACAAGTATATCATTACTTAGTTGTCTCAAATACTTTATCTCGATTCTTTTATCGACAATATTATACGCCTCTTGTATCTAACAATTATATAGCAGGAAAGATATATAAAATCCGCACAAAACTTTTTATCTTAAGAAAAAACCTTGGAAGGTGTTACAAAGGGATACGATGTTATAGTGAGGAATCAAACCCGGGTCATCACCCTCAAAAAAGCTTGCCTCTATCAGTGAGGCAATGCTTCATCCTCATCTCTCATATATAACATGCTAGTAGTTCATCATATGAGGAGTACCTCCTAACAAGTGCTTCTTCTTTTGGCACTTTATGTGGTTTGACTCAATTCAAAGATGTCAAATTGCAAAAATAGGGTTTGATATTCGATTGGAATTTGTTATCCCTAATTTTGACGTCAATTGTGAAAGGTTTGGATTTAGTCATGTAGAGTTCCTAGTTCCTACGGATGAGATTTTGTCCATTTACCAGTCTCACCATAATCATGGATGGCAAATTGGCAACTGCCAAGGTGGTATACAACATTTAAACATAATAATACGATATGGTGATTTGATGAATGATGATACACATTATTATATATTATTATTATTACAATGTTAAGAATTTACAAGAAATGTGAGTGGCCAGTCCAGATAGTACTATCTGGACCTCCACGTACTCCCAATATCTTGAGTTTCAGAAAACTTCTGAATCTGTTTAAGCGGCGAAATAGCATCCAACTCTAATTCTCCAACCGAAGAAAAGAGAAAAGGTGGAAATCCATACCTTAGTGCTTTACATTTTGTCTAATATTTGAGACGCTTACGATGTGCCACATCGACCACCACAAGACCAGCCACAAAATCAAACAACTCTGATTTTGTTAAAGGCGATGACCCGATCAAGTGAAGACAAGCATCAAGTCCACCGTCCCAAGAATAGAGTAACAGATCCACGGGATGGAGGGGTTTGTCAAGCATGTTACATAATTCAATGCCGACTTCCTTACCAGCAGAAATCTCAGAGCAATAGCATAAATCAGGTTGAATAAATTCTCTTCAACTTATTCGACCTGACATAATCTGACTTGATTCAACCTATTAAAGTTGAATTGAAGAAAATGCACCCTAAGTCGAGCTAAAATAGTTCTTCCAAACCATAATAAGAACTATGGAATTAAAACTCATAAAATATCATCCACTTATTCTACTTACTACTAGCTCACGTACAATTGCAGTGATTATCTTGTTTCCGAAATTGTAAAATTACAATAATGCCAAATTGAGTCAGAATCCGTTATATCAAAATTGTGTACCAATACTATTTGTGTCATTACTCTTGATTGAGCCAAATTTTTGAAAAATAATATTTTAATATTACTTTTTCCAGGTTAGAGTTGCTATTGTGGATCAATCAAGAAAAATGTCACAAATAATGGTAAACAGTTATGGAATATGGTTTCCGACTCTGTCAAATCATATAATATACGATACTTATGCTTTCTGTTTTATTTTTGTAATTTTTATTTACCAAGGGCATTGATTTCCACGTAGAGTTGGAGTACGGGTAAAACTACATACAAGAGGTTTCCCAAATATTATAAAGCTAGAGGGAAAATAAGAACCATAAAATTTTACTAGATTTAATTACATGATTCAAGTTTTAATTTGTTTTATGGGGTAAATAATGATATAAGTCAAAATGGTTCTAAATCGATCTGAAACTAATCAAATTGGCCGATTTGATACTTGAATAAGCACTAAGTAACTTACACATGCATTAAAATGATTTAAAACTGTTTATGTCAAAAATTATTCTATGTCGTTTCAATTATATATTTATTTATTATTATATCTAGTAAAACTACCAATGAATAGAAAGTGAAGTAAGAAAGGTTAAAAAAAATGAAAAGTAAAAAAGTTATTAGCAGATCGAATTCTATAGAACGAATAATTGAAGTATTTATCGTAGACATTTTTTGTAATTCGAAAGAGTATCACTACCCAAAAGAAATCCAGCTATATGGATCAAATTGCACCATATATGGAGCATCAATCTTTTAAAGTGTGGAATATTATTGTGTATGAATAAACCATAGGCATGAAAATTGTCACATATATTACATAAAGAATCTAAGCTAAGGCAACTATTGTGAAATTCTAAGGCACATGTCATTCTAAGATATTTGGAAATAAACGAATCATATCATAAGGTTTTGGGTTGTTCACTTAATTTGTCAACAACAATGCTACCATACCATAAGACATGACACAATCATATCATATGATCTCTAAATTATTATACAATCACCTTATGCATGATTGTATTCCCTTTAATAGGTTTTTATTAAAACTAATTATTATTATTTTTTTTTTTTTTATCATCTTATGAACTTATGCTCACCTTTGAAGCATGTATGCTAATAGAAATCATTAAGCTTAGTTACAAATTAAAGCAAATTAGTCTCATATTTAGTTATAATTTGTTTCAATCGTAACTTTGATTACTCTCTCCATTGATGTGTATCGTATAATTTTTGTTCAAAATCCTATGATTTTTTAGATTTACAGATAATTTTCTAAATTATTCTCAATATATAAGGAAGAAAAAAATACAATCAACTGGAGTCTTGTGTGATTAATATATATTAATGAGTAGCTTAAGAATATCAAATTTTAAAATTTGACAAGACTCTTCTATTTTATATTGGGTTGCCAAGATCAAGTTATCAGATTATATCAAATTAACATGGTATCAGACCCAAAATTATGGGCCGCCTTTTCTAAACTGGGTATTTGAATTGTCTAAGCCATTAGTTAAGGGACCTCTTTTCCGAATGAGCTGGATTATAATTATTGTGTACCTTATGGTGTGCTCTGATGCTAAAGACACTCACTAGTGAGTAGGAGTGTTGAACCTCATACATGTGTGTAATATACAGTGAGTGTCTCACATTGAAGAAAGAGAAGGGAATAAACCAACTACTCATTCCATTGCCAATTAATTTTGAAAAAAAACATAGTTTATAACTTATAAGTGGTCTGAACTCTGCTCCTCCGTATTATAGTGTCCAGACCTATTTATCATATTCTATCAAACCTGACACTAATCTATGAAAAAGTGCCAAAGGAATATAATGATTGTACTTGTGAATTGATGACAATAATTACACTTAATCAATAAGCAAATGCCGATGGATTGAAACTTTTGGTTATTAGAACATGATCATCCTCTGTGTCACACTAAGATTATTACTAACTGAAGTTAACGAAATGTGGAAGGATTTGTTCATCACAATTGTCCTTTTTTTAAACACACACACACACATTTGTTGAACCCCATATAGTGCACTAGTTAGTGTCCCACATCGGAAGATAAGGAGAGACTAAACCAACTTATAAGTCTATGAGTTACCCCTCCTATTACCAATTGGTTTTAGGATGGAAGCTCCTATGGCTTGTAAGTTACCTAATTTAACAATCTTCTTCCATATTGGGTTGGCCAGACCCGTTTCTAATATTCAATCAAATTTAACAATATTACAGTACAATAAGGTTAGGATAATTTGGTTAGGTTAGATAGGGGCATTAGTAATCTATTAAAAAAAAGGTAATTAAAGTTACACAAAAAAGGCTAGGAATCAATTTTTTTTTTATTTTTTTTTATTTATTATTATTTTTTTTTATAAAGATTCATCACAAGGTTTGACCAATTTAATTTTGCGAGACAGCCTACAAACAGAACTTTTATGATTTTCGCTTTTCTTTCATAAAATTCATTCTATACAGAATATAAGTATGAGGTTCTTTGCCAAAAAAAAAGAAGAAAAAAAAATTGAGATTGAGACTAGCTTGTGTTGCAATGGTCTAATTTAAGTTTTTCATTCGAATGTCAGGATGAGATTTTATATTTCAACCTCACCTTACGCATCTGAAAAAATTCCTTGTCCTCTCACTCTCAAGTGCATAATTAAGTTGGCTTAATTATTAAGACATGCTATGCAATAAAATCTGACTCAAAGTTTAATATTGCCCAATATTGGTATATCACTTTACTTTAGATTTGTTTTCTATATCATGACTTTCACTTAAGAAAATTTATTATTTCGGGCTTGAATAGTTTAAAATTTTCATCTATTGCACGTTTTGCGTGCAAAAATTGGGTTCAAGTTTGGAGCCATTTTGGCACTAGGGATCATTTTTTAAGTCAAAAATGGGGAATATTAACTATAATAATCTCGTTTTACATTTGTGGAAGTGTAACTTATTTTTTTTTTTGTTACTCTGTCATTTTGGTCACAAATTTGATTGTTAAGGAAAATAGTGAATTTAAAAACGCTAAGTACTTAAAATTAGACAAATTACTAACTTTATTCGAAGCCTAACTAATATTTTTGTTTAAGATAATAATATGATACTAGTGAAGTACCAAATATAAAAGCATAAAGTAAAGTGTTACCGAATGCAATTTTCAAATAAAATTAGAGTAGAAGTATGAATTTTAACAAATTAATTTCATAAAACATTGAGAACTAGTGAAGTTTCTTTAGTCAAACAATGAAAGGTTGCCAACTAATAATAATAATAGTTTTTGTTTAGAATTATTATTTAATTTCATAACATTCACAAATTAAAGCAACGTAAGAAGAAGAGAAAGATCATGCAAATCAGGACAATGAATACTATATGCGCCGTTGCCAGCTAACCAATGATGAACGTACTAATTAAAACGGTGTATATTAACAAATCCCACTACTCTACACCTCAATCTTAGCTTCATAAAAAGGAATTTTATTTTGTATTCACATATAATTAATTAATCTAATTAATTATATGTATAATCAAATTATTACTACGTATTATATATGAAAAGTCTAATTAATCTCATTGACAATGATCCTTTTGTTATTGTTTATGTAAATAATTCAATAATTTGACCTTTTTAGGTCAAGAAGATTGCCATCAATTATGTTTGGTGAGTCTGATCACATGCATAAATTAATTAATTATTAAACTTTTTAAAAAAATAATATGTTTGAATGATAGCTAGTGTGAAAGGTGAGGGAGCCTTTAATTTGGATACAAGAATCACTACATACCAAACTCTTATGGAAATCATTATGCACAAACAATAATAGAAGGAAAAGAGAATATATATAACTATATGTCTTTATTTCATTGATTGATTTAATCATACTAAACTTATAAATGAAGAGTAGTGTATTATGGCTCAAACACAATATAATTTTCAATTGTTGGAACCCGAATAGAATGATCGATTCTTCACAATCAGGTACGGTCACCGGATATATGATCAAGTGATCTAATCTTTTTTATATATCATCAATATCTCAAAGGATGACATTGAGTACGTGTTGTTAATGAATGAAATTACAAAAGAAAGATCTATGCATTCTTGAGGACTGGATTGCTATACCATGGACCTTAATTGACACCATTTATTCCTTTATTTTGTTGTTTAAGTGAAGATTATTAAATAGAAAATGCAAAGGGTTTAATGAATATCCGTTTACAAGCAAGGATCAATGTCGAGGAGCCTCCAACTTAGTGGAGTTAGGCTCACCTCCCACAACAATGGCGAGAGTTTGACCTCCCCCCTCCCCCCCTTCCAATTTCGTATATCCTGAAATAGGATAAGTGTGGAACCCACTTGTTAGTTCATCTTGCCATTTACAAAAATACACGGACTAAAACTAGCATGCCACAAATTGGTTTTAGCTACAATGTAAAATTCACTTTCTCTATAATAAAGTGGACGCATGTCATTTTAAAAGCATGACTTTTGATAATGATAGTATTGATCTTCATGTAAAGCTTACTAATTTACTGTCAGAGGTTATTTGCCTTGTTTAATGAAAGGTGTATAAAAAAAGAGAATGAAGGAAGCTTCGCACAGTTGTATTTATGATTCTTTAGCCTTTTAACTAGTATTGTTGTGTTGAATAAAATGGGTAGACTTGAACAAATGCGGGCCGGAAAATCCGAGCCCTTTAAGCCATATAAGTCGGGTTATGTCATGTTAGGCCTGAAACCAAAATGTCCTATCGAGTAGTGCATATACGGATATACCATACATTGCACTACAAATACGTTTAACTAGCCCGAACAATTGTCAAGTTAACCCATGCTGGACCATTGTTGATCAGCTCTTAAGCCAAAATGACAGGTTCATTGATGTCAATTTAACTTGTCATGCTATATTAGTTTGCTAGCCCCATTTCCTCAATTACCCTTTTAATTTATTGTTTTTTACATTGGATTACAAATAGTTTTTTTTCTCAAGCAATTTAGCTTGTTGTTTGGCCAAGTTAATTGCATGTCTTGTCTTCAATAGTCTAGCTAATAGCTAGGGACTATTAAAAATATTACTTTCAATAATTCAATTTTTGTCCGTTCTATAAAAATGACATGAAGTTGACAGTCTTAAATTACTTTTTTTTGAAAGACACATCCTTAAAATAAAATTAACATAGCTACCATGTGAAGGGGAGCTTTTCACCAAAATTTGTACTTTTTTAATTAAAATAATAATAAAATAAGACGCATTGTGTATTTAAGTCCTTAAATATTATTTTTTTTGCATTTAAGTCTTTCAAAAGTACACTTTCCGATTAAAAGGTCATTTCGGCTGATTGATATTTTATTTTTTGTTGTAAAAGTTACCGGTTCATGTCATTTTTGTTAATGTGCCAACTGCGTATGACAACTTAATTGGATTTTTTTTTTGGGGGGTAGAATGTCCAAAGCTTTAGTCATTGAAGATGATTTATCCTTAAAGAAATTGCAATCAATTCACTAACTTAACCATTGGGAGATGCTCTAACTAACAACTTGATTGAAAATAGTTAGGTTGCATAGAAGATAGTAGCTTAGTAAACTGTATTACTTTTGTGGAGATCTTTCACTAGCTGCTGTAAAGTATAAGGATCATCACATCAGGAATAAATAACATAATACAATAATAGTCTCCAGACTATCAACAATAATAGTATAAGGCTCTTCCTGACATAATAATGTTTCTGGCTAGCTTCATTTTACCCACACATTTTTTTTTTTTTTTTTAAAAACAGCATGCATGCAGATCAATTTTATCAAGCAATTGATGAAAATTACAGTACAAGTAAATAATTCATGCATAATAAGGAAGGACCCACAGAAAATAAAGCAGCTTCTGATGATTAAATGTGAGATACTATACACTGTTGTAGCATTGACATGATCTGAGTACACAACTTTAGAACGAATTGAACATGATATGCTGTTAGAAGATACAGTTTGTTTATTTCATCATAAAAATCTCTTTACTTTTTCATGACAAGGGTAACGTAATATAATACTAGATCAAATAGGCAAAGTTGCAGTGTCGGCAAGAAGTTATTAGTCACACTGTGACAAGGCTAAAATTTACAGTTTAGGTGCATGTATGTATTGTATATGTAGTGATTAGTGAAGAATGAATCATACACACAAATAATGGTAAATGACTAAATGTTACTGTTCTTCTTACTACATGTAGGAAAAACAAACACCATGCAACATCAGAGGTGGGCATGTGCCGCGCTGGTATGAGTGACCCCGTTGCATAAAATTTCTGGATTCATCACTGGACGTACAGGTGGCCATACATGGCATGAATTATTGGGTCCAGCACGCATGGCATGAAAGGCACGTTCATGAAATATATGGATTGTGCATGGACAATATTTTTAAAACTTGGCAAGAGCGAGCATGATGGACTAGCCCGCCTATTGATACACTCATTATTGAACACAAATCCATAAAAAACACGGAAAAATTATAATTAAGGCATAGGCCACAGTACGAACTGTCCAGATTGGATTGTGCATCTAGGTTGGGCATGGACCATCTTTTTAAAAAACTTGATACGAGACGGGCGCGACAACTTTGTCTTGGCCCATTTTAGATACAGTTCGCCGTGGGGCGCGCTGGCACGCAGGTTGTCTAAGCACGGCTAGTAGTAACACACTTAACGCCTCTCTTCCAGATATCAGTTGATTTATAAATATATATAATTGATAGATCGTAGAACCCCAATTTGTGAAATCTTGGGTTTTAACGAACCAAAAATTTTAAATTGATGAATACGTCGAAGTCCAAAAAATGGATTTATATACTATCAAGTATCAACACTTTCCCTACATATAAGTTTCCATAATCGTGGCCTAGATAAACCAAACTCAACCTAGGCCCTGACACAATGTTAAAAGGACCTTATCAATCCAAAGCCTAAGCTGATAAAATAAAGCTTATATATTGCTTTTATATTCTGTCAATACTGGCCTATCTTCAAAAGTAAAAGCATGTATAATAAGCTACTCCAATCGATTGCCTAGTGCAAAGCTAAATTACAAAAGATATAGCGCCCCTAATCAGAAAAAGCTTTAGTTTAGTTTAATGCTTCCGGAGAATAATATTACAAACATGATAAATTAGCTTTATCCATCTTTTTTATGAAACAACAAAACACAAAGTTCACACCTCACAATAGTCACAAGTATAAGATTTGTTTGAGAGTACCTGCCAACAATGAAATAATGAGGGTTCGATTCTCATTTCCCTCAACTTTCCAGTTGGATTGTGTTGTTTATTATTTAATTTGTTGGGAAAATAAAAGTATACCACAATTGTGTTCTCTTTATGAGATTATATTCATAGTCCAATTCAATCCATTCTGATTCAATCTAACCAATTTCCATTCCTTTATTTTAATTCAATCCAATTTATTCTAATCCCGCGAAAAGTACACACTCTACATTTTTCAATAAAAAAGAAAAGTAATGTTAATAAGAATAATAACCAAACTAAGTACCATGGAGCGCCATGACAAAATTGTGGGAAATTCCTTATTTCTCACATGGAGATGGGGGGAATGATATTCTTGTAATTATGTAAATATATGTCCAAAATATCTTCTATTTTTATGTGGTCCAACATATATGCCCCTAATATCACTTTGACGTACAAATCGTGGTAATGAAAATAAATATAAAATAAATTTAACAAGGGAAGAAATCGTATAATCTGCATGGAAAAACATTCACATTCCCAATATGTTTCATTCATTTCCATTACATCAACCGGTCCAATCTCAACTAAAAACTTAATCTGATAGTTGATGTCCAAGAATGTGTTATATACTCTATCAAATCTGCTCAATTACTGATTCAATTGTACGAGTACATTATTTGTTGTGTACGTAGTAGTAAACTTAGAAGGATATAACTACATGCATATAATATAATGATAATATAACCTCTTAATAACCATTGCACTGTTAAAGTGTTAAGCCTGTTCATCTATATTTTTTACGTACATAAAATCAAAAGTACTCATTATTCACAAAATGGCACCATATATATACAAATACAAGTATATGCTTTTCTTGATAGTGATCTCAACTCTCAAGGAAGAAGCTATATAAGGTCTAGAGTTGGGGGGAACCTACAAGTAGGCCAAGGTAGAAAAAAAAAACAACAATACATAATTTTCTACCACTGTAACTGTAACATGATTATTCAGCAAGTGATGGAGATAGATTCAATGTTTCATGACAAAACAAGCCAACAAGGTGATCCCACATTTATTTGAATTAAGAATCTATTTTTTATTGTTTGTTTTTGTTTGTCTGAACTTATAGTATATTTTTTCTTATACTATATGTATTTCTTTTTAATTGCAACGATTAGTCAATTTTTTTGTCTAATTATGTGAAATCGTTGCAATTAAAAAGAAACGGATGTACTATAACCGAATAAAATAAGGGGAAAAGCATTGATTTTATGATTGAATTGAAGTAGGTTAGATTACACAAAGTGTTAAAAAGGAGACATTATGGTCATGGCCTCATGGGATGATGTATTATGACAGCTGTAATATGCTCTTCAAAGATATAATCAAGTGAAGTTAGTCTCAATATGTCAAGAATAAAAGAGCCAAAATGAAATTAAATGTGTGTGATCAAGTGTAGGGCAAGACATGATAAATCGCTGAATATTAATGAACTCTGTCATCCACTAACAAGGGCTTAATTGTTTTTTATTTTTTCAAATACAAGGGTAAATTCTCTTAAATAAGCACAAACCACATTATGTAACGAAAAGACAACAAGTATGCTCGTATTAGTGGATGATAACGTCCGCCAATAGTCAGTGGTTTATCATGGTTCAAAGCCAAGACAAGACAAGGCGACTGGAAGAATCAATTATTTGGGTGAGAAAAAAAAAATTCAAAAACACTGTCATTTGGATGATCGAGTACAATACAACAAAAGCTAGTTGCTAGTTGCAACAGTTGAAAACCTAAAATCATTATTCATTAAAGTTTATAATAGTGCTATGTAAACAAATGAATGTCACTACACACATTATTGTACCACACTACAAGGATATTGGGTATCAAAAAAGTTCGAAAAAAACACACATTTTCGAAACCAAAGGGAAAAAACTGAGAGGAAAATGCAAATTTGCAATAGTGTGTGTGCATGGGGTTTGTTAAGACATAAGTACATACAAGCATAAATAAACTATAGGAAGTTTTGCTTCTCATCCTGTAACCCGGCCACATGTATCTCACGTTAAAAGATTGAATAGAGAATGACCAACATATTAAATTAGTCAATGGGTTACTCCATTTATTAGTGTATGACATATGATTTCAGGAAGGAACCCTATTGTGCTTGTGGATGATCAAACTTTCTTCTTGAACGGACTAAACTATATAAAGTATCTCAATTTATAATTCAAGTAAAATCTATAGTATATACTAAAACAAAATATGCTTAAGCCATCATTTTACATGTGTCACATTGTCATTAAAAAAAAAATAATTCCCCAAGACTAATTGGTGATGTCAATTTTTTTTTTGCTAATTTATATTCATCTACAAGTTCCAATGTTGACAAAATCTTCTTTATTTAAAAGGAATAATGGAATCTAATAATTTCACCTTTAGTCGGCCTGAAAGTAACAAACCTATTTTTTGATTAAAAAATAACAAACCCACCTTTAAGGTTTATTTATTTTCTGTGCATCCTATCGGTTTGTGACTTGATTTAAGAGGTTGAATTGCGACGTGACAATCCCTCATTGGTTGAATTTTTTTAGTTTAATTAACCTATTAATTTTTTAAAACCAAGGAGGGATTGTCACGTTGCAATTTAATTTCTTACAATAAGTCACAAATCAATGGGGTTCACCGAAAACAAATAAATCTTATAGGTGGGGTTTGTTATTTTTTAATCAAAAAGTAGGTTTGTTACTTTCAGGCCGACTAAAGGTAGGATTATTAGATTCCATTATTCCTATTTAAAATTAACAAGCTTATAACTTCATATATTGTACATACAAAATAATGAGTAACCATTTAAAAAATACCAAAAAATTTTTATCTAAATCATACAATTGCACGGAACTAACCTAATATACAGTATATATGTAGGTAGGTGATCATATCATTAGTTGTGGCTGACCATGTATAAGACATTAACCTAAACTGCAAAGATGGCCAAAATGCATAAAGAGCCCAAAGGTATGCACAATGGAAAAATAGGAGTTCGTCTCCTCCATGGAGACACTGAATGTATCCGAAATAAAGCGGCCCAAGAGTATTATGTTTGTACCCAAAAAAATAACAAGGCCAGTTTATAGAATAAGGCCTCTGTATTTATTTCCACGGGCCACAATGTTTGGGCCGTGATAACTATTGGTGGATTGTACATTTATTCATTTAAAGTTTTTTTTCTCCCTCTCTAGTTTAAGTGAAGATAAGAGAAAAAAATAAATTGTAATATTATATCACCGTAAGAAATGGATAATTGTAACTAGAACTGGCAAGCAGACTGTTCGGATCGGATTGGACCATTTCAGATTGATTTACTTTTGGATCACTTTCGAATTGGACCGGGCCGTTTCGAATTTGGACAAAGATAAGGTTGACATACTATACGAATCAGGTTTTGGGTTGACATTTCAGGCCATGATCGGATCATTCTCATAATGGACCATTCGAATCGGACCGTCTCTTTTGTAGGAACGAAATTCGGTCACTTTTGGCAGCCCAACTTTCAATGTTTTACAACCCATATACATGGCCACTTTTCTCAAATTTGAATGGGAAGCACGAACCTAAGCCGACACCTTGCCCCTCTTATTCCACCTTCCATCCTTCCTCCCCAGATTCTCCTACTTTTCCCCGAGCCACTCCCCTAGTCTCATGGCAACACCCATATTGGCGTGATCAACTTTGATGGTAGTGCTGCGGCTACAGTTTTCACCGTTTGTGACCACCTCGCCATTTGTCTCCACACCAAGGCTTTCAACTTTGCCACTTCTTTTGTATTACTGGCAGAAGCCACAACAATACGTAATGGTATTCGGTATTTGATCTCTACAAGCTTTTTTTCTGTTCTCGTCAAGGGTGATAATCTAATTGCTATCAACACTATAATTGTTAATCGTATCTTAAGCCGACCTAGAAGATCAGCCTTCTAATTATTGAGATTCAAAGTTTGTTGGTCAACATTGGTTCTTCTACTATTTTTCAGAAAAAAACTTATCATACCCACCGAGTAGACTACCCACCAGGCCATCACTAATAAAGTGTTGTGGTTAATATAGATAGTGGATTCCAACTCATGTGATTAATAATATTTTAATGTTTTCATTAGTAGTGAGTATACTACACATCTGGTAGATGTAGCAATGTTTATCGTGAAGGTATTCGAGCCGTTAATTAGATAGCTAATGTTGAACATTTAATTCAATCTAGTTTAATTGTCCATTGTTTTTCCCCTTCTCGATTGTATAATAATATAATATTGTTGAGAATTGAGGTGGTACTACCCTAATTAGAAGGGTCACCTAACACTTTGTAATTTTTTCACATAATTTTATTAGAATCCAATTTCCCTATGTGAGCAATGCCAAGTTCCTTAAAATTTTGGCAAAACTTATCCAATAGGCATAAAATTGTACTTTATGTTAATGTATAACTATTAACTAGTTAAGAGTAATGTTCTACATATTTTAGTAGATTTCCTAACATAAAATAAATTTCACAATTTATGATAAAATCATGTAAAAACAATATAATTAGTGAATAATTTTTCTCTTTTTTTAAAAAAAAATTTCATTTACGCTTCTTATATGTAGATCTAAAATCCAAAATCTTCTTCAAACTGGAATTTCTTATCAACTGAAATTACTCTTCTATCTAACGCCTTCCCTCTCCAATCTACTCTTTTCTGTGTCAATGTAGGAGAAAAGCCCTTTCTAGCACTGTATTTTCTATTCTATTCTATGAAATTTAGAAAATAGACAATAAGAAAAGTTTGAAGCTAAATGGACTATTATGTATCGAACAATGTTGAAACATTCCTGATTGCTTGGGATGGTATTCTATAATTGTTTATGAATTCCATCAACAACAACATCATATTTTGCTCAATAAACGTAGCTCAGATACAATTCGCTGCTATGTATAATGTGAAACTCATTCATCATTTAAGTCTGTCAATTTCCTGTCATAAGGCTTCCCATTATATCAAAATGATTTTTGTAACCCATTATATCAAAATGATTTTTGTAACTCACATATCAAATGGCATTTTAAGATAATTCACTAAAATTTAAACAACACCTACACCTAATCACCTCAAAATCAAACCTAATTTCATCACCATTTCAGAATCCCATACAATAATTTTGTCATACACAAAGAACAAATACTGATAAAAAAAAAAAAGGAAAACCTAAAACCTTCGAATCAAAAATTTTCAAAATTAAAACCAATAAAACTAAAACTAATCTAGTAAAATTGATGTTGAAAGAATAACCTAAAAACGCAAAATTATTTTTTTGGGTAAGAAAGAGGCTCAGATCTGGAATTCATCAAACAATTTGGAGAAGCAAAATTCAAGAGAGGGAATTCTACTATTAGCGGCAAATCAAAAAAACAGAATTAGGGTTACGCAACTAAGGAGAGAGAATTAAATTAAATTAATCATCATAACCTTAAAGATGCAAAACCCCAATCAATTAATTGCTGCCAAGCAAAATAGCAAATAACCCAACTCAAATTGCCCAGAAAACCAAATTAAATTCGACTACTTCAAAAAGACAAGACTCATCACAGCCTCAAATTAATTATTATTATTATTATTATTACTCCGTATCATATAAGGGGGTGTTTGGTTGGAGATAGAAAGACAGATAGATAGTAGTACTAGTACTAGCAGATGATTGCTATTGCCGTTGCTGCTGCTGTTGTTGTTGTTGTTGATGGTTATAGAGTACAGAGAAAGCGAAGACAGGAAAAGCAGGAATACGGTGCTCAGATTCAACGAAATGAGCAACAAATCATTGTTTTTCGAGGGCCGTTTGATTGATCGGAGAAATCATCGGCTGAAGATGAGCGTCGATGACGGACATCGGAGGAGAGGGGCAAACGGTCCTCAGAAACTCCCACAGCCTCTCCTAGCCTCATTCTGTATTGTCTTTTAACCCTAATTTCCCCCACTTTGTGCTTATTTTTATAGTGAAGTGAGGACGAAAACGGTTTGGCCCCTAGGTTCTCTTCGTCTTATTTTTCCTTTTCTTATCTAATCTGATAAAACCGGTTTATTGCACTAGGTGAACCACTTATCTCAAATTTTATTAGTTAAAGGTCCGTTCAATATCGCTGTGATTTTCTGTTCTTTGGTTTTTTGTTTTTCAAAACTATATAATATATATCATGTTTTGAATCAAAAATTGGTTAATCTTATTAAAATAAAAGTGGAAACTAAGTGTCCATAACTTATATTTTAATTTTTTTTATATATAAAATAATTAGAGGTTTCATTTTTTGACATCAAATAACCAAAAGAGTATGGGAAAGAAAACTAATGTGTAACAACAGGTGTCGCTAATTGGACATTTTTTGACATCATACGTTAATTGGACGTATTAGCGGTCGACTTTGATTATGCATCAATCAAAGGAGGAACCGATGCTAAGGATGAACTTAGACATGGTTATTGGGCGAGTCAAGACGGGTCAGGGTCAGGCCAGTGCATCTGTGCGGGTCGGGTCAAGGTCAATAGCAAATCGGGCCAAAGCGGGTCGTTAGTGGCCAGGCCATTAAAATATTAAATATAAATAAAATTTAAGGTAGCCAATAGTTAAAATAAATGTATACGAATATACTAATGTAATTATTTTGTTAAAACATTTTTTTTTGAAAAATTTATTATACTATTATTTTTTACCCTGGTCGATAAGACCTTGTCCATTAAAGACCATGTCCAGTAGATACCTTATAAACTCAACCCTAACCACATACATACCATTGGACTACCCTGTGCAATAACTGAGTCTAGATGAACTACAGGGTCCAATTAGAGATGAAAAGAGACGTAGCCATATTGCGGAGGGCATCAACTATAGAGGTTGGAGACGGAGGTATCGGAGTTGACAACTTGCTGCCGACCTTAAGGCATGAATCTGTACTTTCCTCAAGTTATGTAAATTCATTAGCATTTGGTCCTATAGATTGACCATTTCTTTTCTTGTTATGTACTGTTATATTATTTTTTTTTTTAAAAAAACTATGAATAATATAATTTTCGAATATCCGCAATATCCCATCCGATTATTTTTTGGATATTTTTTGGATATTGAAACGACATCCAAAACTTTCAAATCGGACATGGATATCAGATATCTGCGATTGAGAGGGGCATGCTCCTGTATTCATATAATATTATAACCCCTCAAAAGATTGAGAGGGGCATAATATATTACTCCGTATCTAAAGTGTGAATGTCCTGCTGTGAAAGATTTCCTAATACCAAGATTTTCCCACCAGGCCATCCTCTCTCAAGTCTCAAGGGAAGGATGACGCATCAAAAAAAAAATCCAGTGTTCAATGCTATATTCAAGCATACTGCAAATGTGTAATGTCACTTGATATCATTTATTAACATTTCAATGCACCGTCCTTGACAGGAAAACCAAAAAAAAAAAAAGAAATTCCAAAAATTCTATCATCAATATCCCACAAAAACAAGGGGTTAGCTTCTACAATGTATATACACAACACTACATCAGAACATCTTCATGGCATTCCAAACAGAAGCTTCTCCCTTGGGTACACTAAAAAGTTTAAAAACATACCTCTCAACCGTCATAAGTTGGTAACATGGATCAATCAATGTTTTCTTGTGTTCTCGTCCTTTTAGATTGTCATCATCCGGATCTCTGCCTGCTAATCAACCAAACATCATCCATTTAAACTCTGTACGAAACATTCAAATTCCATTATAATGATATCAATACCTTTACCCTTCTGTTGACAAAGAACTGGAGTATTGCCATGCAATCTAACAGCCCATGGAAATAGTTAGCGAGTGGAACTAAAAAAGAGAAAAATGTGAAGGTAAAGAACACAAGGGAGCATCTCAACTGACTCTTTAGCAGGAGTGTCAAGTTCATCATCTGACTCATGTCTGTACTTGTTGGACAATGAGGTCTCTTCTGCACCAGCTTCCAAATCTTGAGCGATGCCATAACTGGCCATATTATGAGACCCAATATAATCATAGTCCTTTATTGTTGTATCGTAGGTGGGCGACGTACTTTTTGTTGTCATTTTCTTCTCTTCAGGACATGCCGGCTCGCTCTCACACCTGTCCCTGCCTTCCTCAGTAACACTTCCCTGAGCTGACAACTCTGGAGCTGCAAATGCAGGTTCAATGTCTCCAAAAACTTCACCAGAGTATTCTCCAAAAACAGGTTTCGGTATGAAAGAGGTATTATAAGATTGCCTTGAACCAAACGACTGATGGAAGGCAAACTTTCCAGATGAAAATTCATCATCTTTCTCAAAATCATCAAAAATAAAATCAGATCTACAAAAAGCAACGTCTGTATCAAGACCAAATGGATCTACTCTGCAGTGTTTGTTTTTCTCAAATGGTGCAAAGGAAGACCAGGAATGTGAATTCACTTTGGATGGGAAATCTTCTTCGAAGAGCCGGTAGTCCTCACATTCACTGACATGAACCCGAGAAAATAAAGAAGTCTTCGAGTGTGATAAATTTGATCTCGCATGTTTCCTAGAAGTTTTACAATCCTCTTCTTGCATCAATGTAGAGGCCCTTATGTTCCACATTCCTTCATCATAGTCATCTTGTATGTTTGATTTTGATGGCATGTCAAGATCATTGCCATATCTTCTACTGTGTCTTGCAGATGGAATATCAGCAGCACTCTCACCTCCCACTAAAATATAGGAAAGATGTATGAACTTTAAAAAGCTATGTCAATGGTAGACTTTGCCTTTTAAACTTCTGAATACATGAGCTCAATTTCACAGAGAGTCAATCTTTACCTTTGTTACTACTCCGGTTACTCCCTCTGTCCCTTTTTAAATGCTCCATAAGAGTTTTGGACTTTGGGGTCATTTTTAAGATTGTACCCTTTTGTCTTTTAGTGTGTATAAAAGGTTTTATAAGTGGGTCATATAACCAAAAGTAGTAATAGTGCATTTATTTTAAGGGTATAAATCTAATTTTATAAGTGGGTCATATAACCAAAAGTAGTAATGGAGCATTGTTTTGGGACGGACTAAAAACAAAAAAGGAGCACTTAGTTAAGGACGGAGGGAGTACAAAACAAGAAACTTGATTCTCAAAACACACTTCCTATTAAAACTTTTTATTAATAATTCCTTTCCAAATTAATATAGAAACTTGATTGAAAACCAAACTATTATAGAAATAATAAACAAAAATGGTAAAAACCGACAATTTTTTTTGGGGACTAAGGCACGTTGTTGAGGCAAGTCGGTCAACAATGCTTTAGACATTAACCTTTGAGAAATAAAAGAATATATACATATATATATATATATAAATATATTTCCAGATGGAGCACAAATAGAAAATACAAATCACTTTGAGCAGTAATGATACCTGCAGTGGATGAGCAAGATTCTCCACTGCAACATTATCATAGAACAAAGGACAGTGTAACATCATTAGCTATGATCAATAAACATTCAGAAAAAAGTCATCAGTAACAGATCAGAATTTTAACGAAAACTCCTACCTAAAGGAGGTCAAGTTATCCCTGCTACCCTCCAGTTTCATAGGAAAGAGATCATCTCGCAGATGATAATCGCGCACAAAAGTGATTCTATAAGACCGATTCAAGAAAACAATCAAGGCATAATATAAAATATCTTTTGAGCACGTTAATAATCCCTTTTTTAAGAAAAATTCAGAACAATTTAACATACTTGGGTTTGTTAAATGATGAGAAATGGTGATCTTCATCTGTTAGAAGTGAATGATGGAAATGAAAACAAAATACAACATGGTCATCAATAAGTAATGTGCAATGAAGTTGCATCGCTTAAATGCATAGCAAATTGGCAAGCTAATATAAAGGCAAGAGCACCTTTACTGTTCAATTCATCACCTATTTTCTCTTGATACCTGCATTAGTTAGCGCAAAGGTTGATGAAATTTAGTCCACCAATAGATAATTCTTTTTTTTTTAGTTGCAACATTTTGACTCTCATGCTTGCACAATACTTTGACTGTATTTTTATTTTCAAGCATCTATTGACTGTCATAAAAGTTGGATACTTTGTGCCTAAGAATGCAGTTATTTTTACATACCAACATATTTATCGATATACTAGCAAGATTACGCCAAAGTGAGTATAGGAATAGCGGACAAGGCTTTTTTAAAATTAGAAAGAAAGAAACTATAAAGCTGTGAATCTTTTGGCACAAATTACCTTGGCAGTGAGTCCAGTGATGGTGAATGATACTTTTCAAACTTAAAATCTGATGGATCATTTCTCCAGAAAGAAGAGTTCTCAGCATCGTATCTTTTCCTGCTCACTCCACATTTCTCATTAAACTGGTATGGATGGAAGTCGACCAAGTAGGAAGAGTTATCTGCTATATGTACGAAAAGGAACAGAGGTAACTAGGTAAGTCTGTCTTTTAGAGTTCTTGTTTTCATAATGTAGACTAAAGGTCATAAAGGCACATCTTATGAGAACAAAATATCAATATTAAACAGCTGAAGTGCTGAACAAATTTGGACCAGCAATCAAGGACAAAGTAAAAACCTCCAGAAATGGTGCTGGATAGTATAAATGATAATAAGAACCTCACCTGTAATCCTTTAAAATTTATGAAAGTATATTTCCTAATTACACAGCGTATGAAAGGAGTGTCTATACAGAACCTCTATTGCAGTATGGGGCATTCCAAATAAGTATTTAAGATTTAAAACTAAGTTTTCATCTCTAGATAAGCAATACAGGTGCTAAAAAAGATTGCTTTCCGGATCAGTAGTAATTATCCCACAGCAAACAAGACTAAATTAAAAAATACATGCATTGAAAAGTAGATTTAAATGTTTCAGTAAAAGGCAACGCATACCCCTCCAGAAATTATCATGCCTATCGTCTTCATCATAAGGAGAGTTCATTTTGAGTTGCTTGCCATCAAGTCGCATGCCATCTTTGCAACTTACTGGTTCAGGCTTAGTACTGCTAAATGATAAGGGACTGTGATGAGATGGTAGTTTACCATTCTGCTTTAAGCATTCCTGCATATAAATTATCAAGAATCTGACAACAGTCGCTTCATTAACCAAACATTTCTGTCTAACATAATTATGCACCGTGTATATGTGAACATCACAAGTAGTAAAGGTCTAAAGGCTAACCCCAAGCCATGAATATCTAAATTGACATTCATTTTTTTCAAACCTCACTCAAGTATTAGAGTGAATTAATCACCACACAATCACATGTCTATTCGTCAATATCCCTTCAAATACATCATAGGAAACTTGAACCAATCATATCTATTCCACCAATGTTGATACTGGTACCATTTTTATTACTACCTCCGTATCGCAATACTCGCAACTTTTGTCATTTAGGCTGTAACACAATATATGCAAAAAATATATATTTTTACTATATTTAGTAAAAAAAATTACTCATGTGTAGCTTTTTTTAAACTTTACTTTTGCTATGGGCCCAATTAATTATTCATTTTTCACTCTTTAAATCCATTTTTTTGCCTTGGAGTACGTATCACATACTTAGGTAGCGATTATTGCGATACGGAGGTAGTATTTTTAGTTACTTTGTTGTTCACTCTTTATTATTATTTTAAATTAGCAATAAACTCATTGATAAAATACAAAATGCCTTTTTCACCCGATTTTACTAAATTCACCGTGTATCCCTATGAACATGTATCGGGCGCTCCTATAGTCCTATATTTACCCAAAAAAAAAAATTCAAATACCCTTATGATGAGCTAACATATGTTAAATACAATAAGCTATAAACATCAAATCTATCAACAGATGGTGAGATTTGTTACTTTACACTTTCCTGTGTAATAATGGTATTTCATCCTCAAGAAATACAAACATTTAGAAAACAAGAGATGGATAACGAATTTGGTTCAGAACATTTTGAAGCAGTTCCATGTGCTCAGGCTACACATTTGCCTACCAGGAAAAGGACACCGAATAACATGCACTAATATATGAAAAGGGTGAATACAAGAAAATTGGCATCTACCTCACCCCAACCCAACCTACTCCCATAGAAGTTGAACATCCAGCCTCTCCATAGGTTTGAGTGCTTTGACATTAAGAAAGATCTCAGCAAAATCATTGATACCAAAATCCCGTTGAAAATCTTAAACAAGTTCAAAAGACATGTATTTCTCCAACATCATTAAAAGAAGACTCCTGATAAGCAGAAAACATAACAGAGACAAGACAATCATGAACTCAAGCAACAATATCAAGAAGACAAAAAAGATGCCATATTGTTCTCACCACATCCAGTTCTAGGTCATCCAGCAATATGCTGAAGTTTTTGCCCGTGTTGAAGTTTTTAGAAGCCTTTGTAAATGAGGATTTTTCACCATTCAGTACACTATTTAAAGAAAACAAAACAAAATAAACCATATTCAGCAACTGGCACTACATATATGTGTATATGCCTGTATATATGCATATTTGAATAGAGTTAGCATCCAATGAAGTCTTTGAAAATGAGAAAGAATTTTTGACCATGCATATGGAATAACCCAAATCAAAAGAGACAGATGATGTACAGATGTATGTATGTGTGTATACAACGGGTGAGCACGCTGCATGCATGCGTACATACAATAGCAGGAAGTGTTAATGTATAATGCACCTCTGAGCTACGTCATTATCAATTGCATATAGCACAGGCAAGAGGCAATTAGCTAGGGTTGCTGATACAAGTATTATGTATTTGGTGAAGCAAACTGAACAAACAACACAAGTACACAACAGCTAAACTAGAAGCGCCTTAATTAACAACTATAATGAAACTCTCTTCTAAATAACTGACTTATGTGGTGCACAGATATCAGAGTTGTAAGTCATGGCATTAATATTAAAATGGCAAAGTTTTATTATCTTGATATTTTAGATTGCAAACTGACAAGAAATAGTCAATCGGTGACTGAAACTATAGAAGACATGTATAACTAAAGTTTATTAAGAGTAATGGTAAATTGGTAATACAAAGAGGGAGTAACAGCACGAGCCTTGTTCCATCCTGAGGCAATCAATTGTTGACATACTGATAAGGTGCAATATGGCCCATGTTCCTCCCTCCAAGATCCCTTATGAATGCAGTATTCCTATTACCTATGGGCTATGACTACCTTGTCCAGTACTCCAGTTAACCAAACCCACCAAATATATAGATTACCTTCCAAGATGTTGAGGAGACTGCATAGGTGTTTCTGTTCCCACTTTACCTAAACCTGAATAAAAATTAGAAACAATCAGCAGTTAAACCTTTCAATAGTGTGAAACCAACAAAAAAAGGAGGTTACTTACTCATGTTATCACCAAAGCTTTTACAAACTTGCATATAACTAATTTCTTGCATGCATGATGTATTTAATTCAAAGATAATAATATTCCTAACCCTTTCAGACCAAAGGACTTTTACAATATCAATTTACTGCACCTTCTACGGAGAATGCAACATGAGCTTCCTCCACAGCTTTTTCTGCAGTGCCAATTGCTCCATCGTCGCCAATTATATCAAAAATGGAGGGTTCTTTGATTGTTTAAGAAAGTTAAGGGCAAGGCCGTTAGACATTATTAAGGAAACAATAGCAGAAAAACAATTCAGAGAAAAATACTTCCTTGGAGAGGGAACCCAAGACAAAAGATTTAAAAGCTGTCCTACAGAAGGCAAAGAATCAAATTCTACATAAAATGCTCAACTACTTACGGACTAAGGAGTCACTCTTAAAGGATTCTGAATGTCCATATTTTCCAGTTGACGTGCTTCCCCTAGGGCTTGAAGCATCAAAAAAATATATTAGTTCAGCTAATTAGTGTAAACTCTTCTCAATCAGGAAGCACCAAAGCAGAAATATTATGAAATGAAGCACCGATAAAATCAGTAAAGAAAAATGGTCATGTTAGAACACAAGAAGTTACTTGAGCCAAAAAACCAAGGGCACCAAACCACACACCTTTTTGAGGACACTTTATCCACTTGATGTAATGACAAGACCCCTGCTTTTGCAAAATTTAAAACTCTTCAAGGTTCAACAGAACTATGGATGATCCAAATTTGCAAAGTATATGGCACATACTTGTTCCAGTACACTCTGTAGCAGTATGTTCATCAGGCATTACTATTGGATTATTCATGGACATATGATAGCTTGCTGAGAACAGATCACCTTCTGACTTCCTCACCCGACCTGTTCAAATAAAATAGCATATTTGGGGAAGGGGATGACATGATGCTGCAAATAAAAATGAAATATATACCTAAAATAAAATTAAAATTACATGTTCAGTTGGTAGACACCTACTTGAATCCACTTCTTTGACAGAACTCCCACAAGTGCCTTTGTTGGTCGTACTCGGTAAACTCTCTGTCATTGTCATCAGACAGAATAAGAAAAGGCTTAATCCTGGCTCTGCAGTTCATACAAGATATAGCAAAGATAATAGCACAAAATTCAACTCTATATTCTCTTGCCTTGATTACTCAGAATAAGTTGTCATCAAGTCACAGAACTTAGGCATGGTTTGATTGGAAAATAGTGGTTACACGTACATATACATGTGCCCATCAAATGGTTCAAACTCCACTGAACAGAGGAAGCAATAATATTTTTGCACTTGTAGTTCATAGTTCAGTTACATAATTAGACAACTGTATACTAGTTGATGTCCAAAAGCTTGATTCGTCAAAGCTCAAAACTCAAGTTCATGGGAACTTTGTCCTAAATTTGATGACAAGTTACATAGTAATACCCTAAGGCTTAGAAAAAAAATTCGGATACCTGTTATCGATAAAGGAGAATCAATCACAGGGATTCACCACGTCACACTCCACCTAGGCCCTGTTCTTTTGGACTTAATTTCTGAAACTTTCAGTTGAGACAAATTCAGATTAATTCAGTCCAAAAGAACATGGCCTAAACTGTATGTATACAAGTGTGTATATATGCATGCATGTACTTGTGTACACAAAATGTGTTGATTCTCAGTCATTTACTAACTCCACGCCACAAATACAAGGATTGTAATCTTATATTGATACTATACACTTAATGTAACACCAGAAATGCTTTCATTATAAGACTTAAAACATAAAGTGATAGTCCTAATATAATCTTTAACTTGCAAGGCTTGGAAAGCTGCTTGATTAAGCTCATGTTAACATCAATAGAGTGAGGAGCTACACTATCTCATGCAGTAAAAATTTGGCTTCTCTTAGATATAACTTCATCAGCAATTAGAAACATGACTTTGACTTGTTCAACAAAACAAAAGAGAGAGAAAAAGGTGGCCATCAAATTCACAAACTAAAGAGGATTGGCAACACCGCAACTACTTCACTTGTCTCCAAAAGTTTGCTCCACTTTTATTTTGTTTGTCCCAAGAACTTGTTCAAATTTCGAAAATGGCCCTCCGAATTATCAAATTATTATAAATAAATGCCTTGTTTTGACAATATCCCATATGGCTCCCTTATTTTTCTCTCATAACATGTAGTCTTACACTACTATTTTTACATCAGCCACTAAACCATATATTACAACCCATACCATAAGCATATGGAGCAAACTTGAGGAACAAAGGGAGTAGCTATGGAAGAAAATATATTTCTCACCAACAACACATGAGGGTCTGCAATCTTCTGTAACTTTCGAAACATTGAGAAGACTTGAGATATCCAGTGATCGATTTCTCTTTTGGTGGTCACATGAGGCAAAACCATCAACACTGTTCTCTGTAAATGCAGCATCTTGTTGCTGCTGCTGTCGTTTCCTTTGCTCAAAGTATTGCTTTTGCCTACAAAGTAAGTAAAGCTCATTAACAAATGCTAAGAGCCTCCATGTAGCACTCATATCTAAATAACACCAACAGTCCAGCTCATAAACAAAGGAATCTAATACAGTATGTCAGAATCCGTAAAACATGTACACAACCAGACTGGAACCTTTTCATACTCAATAGTCAATACCATTGCAATAAACAAAACCTCAATCTCCATTGGTTTCGTTAGTTATGTTATATATCAGCAAGTTCTGATTATGAAGCCATCAAACAGAATTTTTCTCAGTTATGAAACATAACATTTTCTTTTTGTTCATCCTAATTTATTTTTTTTGGAAAACCTCGGATAATTTCAACATCAAGCTCTTCAAAGATATAGAAGTAGAAAAAGAAGAAATCGTAATAGATCCTAAAGCATGAAAGATAACAGAAGGTGCAGCATCAAAGACATGGGAGTAGGAAAAGGAGAAGAGCTTAAGCTACCTCTTCTGTGTTGATTTCCTAGACTGTATTGTAGCTCAGCCCATTCCATGACGAGAAAAGACATGCAGAAAGTAACAAAAGCTCATGTCAGATAGACAATACAGAGTCAAACCCTACAATGTCATATTGTTCTCACGGGAAAGAACACTGCCAGACAAATATTATAGAGCCAACCTCAACAAGTTCATGAATAAGATCAAGGTCTATATTGCTCAATAAAATAGCGCAACAACAGCTTATTCGCTTGAACCTAAAGTTTGTATTCATTAGACACAATTTAGAGTGGAACTCATAAAGCAAGCTCAGTTTAACTTCAACAATTTACAACAAGAGTAATTTCAAGTCAGCACGAACAGTCCATTCAATCAACACAAACTATAAACAAACTGTGCACTTACAGTTGTAACCTTCCGTCTTGAGCCTCCCATCCACTGCAACATTCTGCCAATATTTAAATTAAATTATCCCTACACATAATATTACAAGTGTCACAAACAAATATATTAACCTTTATGTTCGGCAAATGCATCAAAATATATCAGTAAAAGAAGTTTCCCTTAATTTCCCACTTGTAATAATAAAAATCATGTTGTTCAACACTCACATTTTGACTATTGCAGCATTTGCTTATCAATTTAGAAAAAACTCATTAGACTAAACTATACTATTTGATAAAAAGCTAACTATCAAAAAGCAATGTTTTGGATATTTTCTTCAAAATTCAGACAGATAAACATACTAGCAAACTGAATTCGAAAACCTCAAACTAATCCTCTTACTACCAATCATCTTAAAACAAAGGCATCAAAGCCAAACAGTTAGATGAGGAATTTGAAAAAAATCAACCATGCTTCCATAGGATCAACCATGAGAAGGAAGTCAATAGGGTGAACTTAAGTCCATGCTTTGGCATAACATACAGGTTGTTATTGGGATTTGTGATGGGTATTTGAGGTTATAAATTGATCCTTGTAAAGGAGTTTCATCTTGCCAAGCTGAAACATCACACTTCCCATCACCCTCCCCCCACAAAATAAGGCTAATCTATTTCACCTCAAGAAAATTCCATAACAAAACTCCCCTACAGTTTGTTGAGATAGTAGAAAATGGAAAGTGCGAGTGCGGAAAGGAAAAGGAAAGGGAGCAATCTCCTTATTTGAATAAAGATTAGGAGAAATGAAAGGGAAAGAAAGGGACAAACCCATTTTCCCTCCCTCTTTAATAAACACTATCTCTTAGCAATCAATAGAGCCCAAGTTTAAACTATTATCATGACATTTTTACTGTTGACAATCTATGTCACCTTAAACGTAGAATAGGTATAAACTCCTCTAAATTTTCCATCACATGGTGGTTCATCTAGTTTGCTGGTAACTCCCTTGTCTTTCATGATGAAAGTATTCCCATCCAACAAATCTCCCGTTAAATTAATGTCACATTAAAAATTGGCATAAATCATAGATGAGGACATCCCTTCCCCACCAAAAAACTATTATGGAGTCACTAAGACTCCTATTTAAGTTAGTTGGTCCCCTCCAAACACTCATTCATTCAAATTAAATTTTGATGGTTCTAAATACACAAACAACAGTACAGCTACAAGGTTTACTATTAGAAATCACAAAGGAAATATCCTTAATTCAGAAGCCATGAAAATTCATAGCTCTAATTCCATCCTCTTTGTAGAAGCACTAGCGTTGAGGGAAGGTATTAAAAATGCTCTTTCACCAAATGTTAAAAAAATCCACATAGAGGGAGACAATCTCGTAGTAATCAACACTATTAGACGAACGTGACAAATGTAGTAATCAACACTATTAGGCGAACGTGACAAATCCCATGGGAAATTCATAAGGTAGCGTTTGGATATGTGAAATTCATTTCAAATTAATGAATTCAATTTTTGAAATTGAAATTTTACAATTCAAATGACAATTATTTGTTTGGGTTATTTTAGAATTTGAAATGACATGGTAATGTTAAGTATTTGAAATACACAACATTTGTTTGTTAAGCATTTGGGTTGGGAATTGAGCCAAATCCAATTCCAAATTATTTAACTTGCCAAACATGTAATTTGGCCCAAATCCATCATTTCAAATGAATTGTTTGTATCCAAACATAGCATAATATTGTTCAAGACACTATTCTTGATCTCAATATATTTGATTATTATTCCATTAATCATATTTACCAAGAAGGGAATTATGCAGCAGACTACCTTGCCATTAAAGGCCATAGTTGTCAACTTATGACGTTTTGAAACTACCCCTTTGATCACAATCTTTCTCTTATTGTCCGTAAGGACGCCTATGGTTGGCCCTTCTCCAGAGGCTAATCGGTTTCTTTTTCCTCATAAAAAAAAAAAACATACTAATGATACTATACTTCAACAACAGGATTGATTGGAGGGAAAATGGAATCTTCATCTTCCCGTTCTTTTCCCTTCAACCTTGCTATCCCAACAATATGGTAGAGATTTATTTATTGAACCAACAAAAGAGGGGAAAAAAACTAATTCACCAGGTTACCAAAAATTGGTCCAATTATCCCACTACATAAAAACCAACTTTCATGTCAAGCAACGACATCAATATTCAAGTCATCCAATGAAATGAACAAAAATAAAAAAAGCAATGTGAAACCCCCCTCCCGGACCAACTTGAAAGAAGAGCATTCACAATGAGAAACATAACATATTCTTTAGAATATCATATAAACAAGAAGCCTAGAACTGAAAAGAAAAACAATCTAGTAGGTTTGAGAAAAGTACAAACATCAAAGTTCCAAAATTTTTGCATTGCTACTAAATTATGGTCCCATAATTACTCTATAATAACATAGGAGCATGGAATTAAAACTCGGCCGTTCCGTTACGTAACGGCCGTTCTGTAACCTGTTTTTGAGTTGCCGATACGCGAAATACCGTTATAACACTGAGAGTTAGAATTCACACAAAAATCGCCGCGATGGCGTTCCGTAACGGTGAAATGCCCGTTCTATAATGCGTTTTTGCAAGAAATGCCCGTTTTTTATAAAATCAAAGAAATATTAAAGAAGAAAAGGCTAAAAGAAGCCATACTTGTACTTTGCAATAGTTAAATTTTTAGTACATAAGCTGGATTACTAATAAATTTTAATAATAATAACTAATAATATTTTTTTACATAATGTGATACGAAAACAAATAAGAATGAATGAAGATTGAAAAAGCTTAATATTGAGCTTATGTGATTTTTTTGATAAAATTCACGCCGCGACAGCCGCGAAACGTTCTTTTTTGCCGTTACAAGCGATTCCCGCGATAACGCGACCGTTTCCACGAACGTGACCGCGACCGCTATTTTTTTCCATGCACAGGAGGGTGTGCAAAGAGACCCTCAAGCAAAGGCCCCATGAATACAAGGACCTGGAAACTTGTTACATGTACTAATACAAATAACACAATCTATTACTTTTTCGTTCACTATTCACAAGATCAATTCATGTTTCGTTAAACTTTTTTTTAGATATAATTGATATAGAGTACTCCCTCTGTAATATATTAAATGCAACGATTTGACATTTTCCTATCTACTTTGGGTCAAATCGTTGCACTTATCATGCTACGGAGGGAGTAGTAGATTATAAAGTGATTTAAAGAAAAATTTGTGACATTAGGGGCCCAAATCAATATAATCATCAAAACATTCGGTCTAATTCGTTGGTGAGCCTATGTCCTCCCACTCCCAGGGGCTGTGGTTCAAGCAGTCAATTACACTCTTAGAACTTGAGTTTAGAGTGAGCTAGTAAGGCCAAAAGAACTGAAGTAATATGAATTGAACTCGATTAAGCTAAATCTAGACTCATCCAGAATTCAACTGAATCGAAATGAAATTTCACAAATTAAATCCAAGAGAGCAGGCGTATAACATTTCGGAAGAAATATCATTAGATTAAGCTAAATCTAGACTCATCCAGAATTCAACTGAACCGAAATGAAATTTCACAAATTAAATCCAAGAGAGCAGGCGTATAACATTTCGGAAGAAATATCATTAGATTGGCCCCTGAGCCAGCCAGCCAGGGCAAGAAGTGTGGTTGCAATCGGCAAGGGTGAAAAAGGTCCGTCTTTATAGATTTAAAGGTTAGGAACAGGGGCGGATCCAAGTTATTTATAATGGTAGGTCACCGACTCGGCGATTTATCAAAATTGAACATTGATATGTTAACTAAAAACAAGATAAACACCGCAATATATGTGAAAAGGTACAAAGAAAAATATCAAAAATTGGTTTAACTTACAACCTAATAAAATATCTTTGTTTTTAGTTCATGATCTCTTCATTCAGGAAAAATATGTATTAAACATTGATATAATAATCAATAATTTAATTTGTATAATTATATATATTAGCAAAAACCATTTAAATAAATAGACAAACGTAAATCAACATAATTAATCAGCAAATCTATATATTAAAAAACAAGTAATTGAAGTAAACAAAAAATCAACAGGAAACTTTCACAAATTAAATGTAATAATGTAAATAATTAAACAAATCAGCAAAATCAAATAAACAAATAATTAAACAAATCAAAAGGCCATCAACATTAAAAATTTACAACAGCAATTTAAAAATATAAAATAATTAAATAATCAGTAAATTGTATTACTCCGTAATTTAATTTTAGGTTTTAGAATTCATACCTTAGTGCGTGGACGATTGGAGACAGCGGCGGGTTCGCAGACGGTGATTCCGGAGACGGCGGTTTGACGACTTGGCGGCGAGGATGACCGGAGCTGGAGGAACAGGGGAACAACAACGAGCCAATGAACACGAACAAGTCAATGAGTCACACCTCACGCGAAGTCACGAACACGGACAACTAAACAAGACAGCACGACAGGTCGGAAGCACGCTGAGGACGGCGGCGAACGGTGTGCACAGGCGAGGGGCTGTGCGGCCTTCGAGAGTCAGAGAGATGAGAGAGAGGCAGAAATTGGGCTAGGGTTTTCTGGGTTTTTTTGTCTCTCTTTCCTGAAGTCTGCCTCCCCCCTTCCCGTAATTTTTTTTACTTGGGCCCAAAGCCCCCAATTGAACTTAATTTTTTAACTTGGAATGGGTGGGCCTGTGCCCCACCAGGCACCTTAATAGATCCACTAGTGGTTATGAACAAAAGGCGGCAATGAACAAACAACAAAATTTCACTCAATTATCAAAAGATTCTAGCAACAAAGTTGCAGACAATAATCTTCAATAGTGATAAGGACTGATAACTAAACGTTCAATAATCCTACTTGAAGAATGCTTATTAACTGGCCTAGTTCCTACTAATTAACGGCTAAACCTAAATCGTAAATTGATAACCGACGATTAAAAAATGGGGGAAAAAACCTCAGTAGCTGCTTCAATGAAGCAGAGTAAGCAAGAATTTCAACGGATAACTTTGTTTAGGCTTCAATGGCGAACTCCGTGTAGGCTTCAATGGCGAACTCTCGTGTACGCTTCAATGGCGAAGTCCGTGTAAGCTTCAATGGAGAATTTTGTCTACGGTTGAATGAAGGAGACAGAGGTGTAAGCGCGCCTGTACAGTAAGATTCACTTGTTCTATGACCTCCATCGCTCTATGCTCTAGGTACGAATTTTGAAAATTGTCTAGTTTGTAAAAAAAATTAACTTTAGCAATAAAGTCAAAAACCATAATTATACGTATACGAACGTTAACACAACCGGAGGCTACAGCTGGGAAATTTCAATGCCTCATGGTATAATTGAGAAAACCCATATTTTTTTAACTATATTTAGTAGAAAATTACTAATGTGTTTTTTTTTTTTTAAGTTTTACTTTTGGTGTGGTCCAATTAATTATTCATTTTTCGTTTTATCTTTTTTAAATACATTTTTACTTAGAAATTTGTATCGCATACTTATGTAGCAAATATTGCAATATAGAAGTAATATTTTTTTTGACTTGTGCAACGCACGGTCAACATTTTTAGTTGAACTTAATCACTTGTATAATTTTAGAAATATTGAATAGAATAAGATGAAATATAAAAACGACCAAGTGTGAGAAAAATAAGAAGGAAAAAAATATTAAGAAAATTGTCACCTGTCTTTTAACATAAATGATGTATATTTCCTACATGTCATATCTGATGATGTTTTAGAGGCAAATGATATTGCTTTGATTTCGGTATTCCTTTTAAAATACTAAGTATCAATGTGTATATGTTGTTGTTTTTCCACTTTAATTTTTTAGAATTGGGCCACGAAAAACAAGAAAAGTGTGGCCAATTGTCTTTTGTTTGGGCCACAAAAATAAATATAAGTGTGGCCAATAGTTGTTTGTTAAGGCCACAGAATAGATAAATTAATGCCCAAAAGGAAACATATGGGCAACGAAAATATTTCAAAGTGCCGCCCAAAGTATGGAAACTTGGGCCACGAAATATATAAAGTGTCGCCCATAGTATGGGCAACATGCATAATTTTGACGCCAAAGCATATACTCTTGGGCAACGAAATATTTTGAAGTGTCGCCCAAAGTACGGGCAACGAGCATTGGGCGACACTTCTAGTGTCGGTTTTGTTTTCGTTGCCCAAACTTTGGGCGTCAGTTTTTGGACTTTGGGCCACGATTAAAAAAATAGTATTGAAAAGTAATTAATGAGAAAGATTAAATATTTTCAAGAATATTTGCAAAAGTGGAAAACTATCACCAAATTAAATTAAGAACAAAAGTTCTAGATTAATTCAAAGTTTTGTATATAGAAAAGTAGAGGTGGCTTAAAATAAAAAATCTAATGAATATTGAGTAAGAGAGACATAATTAATGACTGTGAAATTTTAACAAAAGAAAGGAGAACAAATAAAAGGATGAAAGTAGAGATGATCATGGGTCGGGTTCGAGTCATGCCTAAAGCACAAAATGGAGCTCGTTAGGCGGGTTAGGCTTAGTTCGGGCTCAAATTTTTTGCTCAAAGCCCGAAAATTTAGTGCGAGTTTGGCGGACTTTTTCAATCCGGGCTTAAAAAATTAACAAAAAGCCTAATTTTAAGTATCCAAATCCGCACAAAAAAATGTAAATCGGGTCGAGTCCAAATTCAGGCCTAATTTACATGGCCATAACCCACAAAAAATTAAGCCTAATTTTAAGTTAACATTTTAACCCCGACACAAATAAATTTTGTAACCCTCCATTTGTTTTACATACATGCCTATAATTATTAAATGGTGCTGCTGCACAACAAAAACGAGTTGTTTAACATAAATCCACTTTACACAATTTTATTTTTTTTAACTCAAAAACTTGTTCTCTTACAAAGTAGAGATTAAGCCCAATTGTAAAACTGCGTAAATTGAATTGCAAATTCGCAATCATTAGAAATTTCGACAATTATACACCAATTTTACAATTGCCAAACCCATAAAAAAAAAAAAAAAAAAAAAAAACCCTACTACAGAATACATGCCCCCATTTGATTCAGCCCCAAGTGAAAAGTAGAGTTGGGCCGCCTATAGTTACAAAATTATAAGCCCAATTTGCATGAATGATCCAATTTGGGCCACTAAATCTAAAACTTGCCCGAAAGAATTAAAAACAGGGCTTCAATCAATATTCAATCCATTCAACTTGTCTGGGCCTTCCAATCTAAATCTGCAGGACTCCACTGCATCATCAATTGACAAAAACACACTTTCTTTGCCAATGACATCAATGAACTTTGATGTTATCAACTTCTCCAACACTTCAATCCTTGGGTTCACCAATGACAACTACATTTTCATGAAAATAAAAAAGAAATTAGTTGGATTATTTTTCAATGCTTCATTAATTTGCATAATGAAGATTTCATAATGGTAAACACTAAATTTAACAGCAAATCTCCTGTCAAACCGTCAGTAACTTTTTTGCCAAAAAATGTAACTTTTTAAACATAAAAAGTTAAAAACGTACATTTTTTTTGGTAAATAAAGAATTTTTATTAACCAAAAGAAGATGGGGTAAGGGAACTCAAGGGAGGAAGCAAAGGCCACACCTTCTAGGAAGGGTTTGCCTAATACAAACGCGGAAGAAACTCTACTAAAACCATAACTTTTTGTATAAATTTTATTAGTTATTAAAGAATTTATAAGTTTATAGAAAAAAAGTTACAAGTTTTGAACTAAAAGTTCTATTATACCAGTAAACGTTCTATTATAAGTTTATAGAATTTTGTATTTTAATAATACCTTAATTTCCTTAGCTCCTAAGAGTCTTCTCAATTCGTACAAAGCCTCAATTCCTGTCATGTCTATAGTTGTCACCCCTGTGAGCATTATCGAAATTTCGAACATCAAATTAGTCCAATAGGCAATAAAAAATTAAATAACTCATATTCTTATTGCAATGTTATAGTTAAATTTGCAATGAATTGAAGACGAGCTAGTAGAGCATGGACCGATTTGTTTGTCCCAATTCAAGTCAAAATTGTACATTTTGATAAAGATTTGATGTGGTTTAAAATTTTCGACCAATGATTAAGATGAAGATGGTTAAAATATATTTTTTTATGTTGAGTTCAAATGGTTGAGAACTTGAGATGGAGATGTTCAAAGCTCCAAGCTCAAAAATACATTGAAAGTTATAAGTTAGATTACATGTTTATTATTTTCTCTGTTTTAAATTACTTGCTACATTCACTTTTGGATCTATTTTGTATGCAAAAGAATAAAATATGTATGGACCAATTATTTATAAAATGACAGAGATAAAAAGTAGGGTATTAAATAAGAATATGACAAAAATAAAGGTAAAGTTATAAAAGTTTATGTCGAGACTACAAGATAAAAAGTAATTATAGCAAGTAAATTGATGCATGCATTTAAGTAAAATATATTGTAGCAAGTAATTTGAGACAGCGAGCAGTGTTTAGTGGTTAATGGCGATTGAGTAATTTATAAACCAGTTAATTTTTGGATTGAGATGTAAGCAAGCAAGACGGATATACAAACCTCCCACTTCTAAAATAAGGTGCTCCACAGTTTCCCCTTGGTAATCTTTATTAGATTCTTCATCTCTAATCCACCTTAGAACTCTGCATTACATAAACCCCAAATATAAGAAAAAAACATTATACGATTCTTCATCTCTAATCCACCTGTTTGGAAACCAGTTTTTTTACTGGTTTTTGGCTTTTGACTTTTCAATATGGTTAAACAGCCAAAAAATATGTTTGGTTATTGACTTTTTAGTTGGCTGAAAAGCTGGCTTTTAAGCCAAAATGAAAAAACTGTCTGGAGCAGCTTTTTTGGTTGGCTTTTGGCTTATTAACCCACAAACCCTCTAATAAACAACTAATAACCACAATTAATTTTACCAAACACTATTCCAAAAAGCTGGCTTAAACAACCAACTTAAAAAGTCAATACATACAACCAATATTTTCAGCCAGTCAAACAAGCCAATTAAATCAGCTAAAAGCCAACAGCCAACAACCAATTGCCAAACAGAGATTGATGATAATAAAAGGATAAATGGGGTTATTAATGGTAAATTTTTACCTTTCCCTTATGTAAGTGCTGTTAGAGTACAAAATTGGGGAGCCTAGTTGAAGAATCAAGATCCCTGAGGTCCCTTGAGCTGCAGGGTATTGTTCGATATCGCGATAGAGGCTTGTGTTGGGGATGTTCCCTAACTTACAAGTTGCTGGCCTTGCTGTGTATAGTAATGCCCTTATGATTCCTAACCCAATCTGCAAAAATAGTTCATATGATTACTTAAAATCTATGAATTATAGAGTGAAGTATTACACTAACATGACTCAAATGTATGCAAAAACAACCAAACTACAATATGAACTTCATGATGCATGGCAGTTGAAATTGGCTGGCATAATGATAGAGTATGAAAACCAATCAAGGCCTCCGCTAGCATTCAACTTGCTTGATTTTGGTTGAGTTATACTTTGACATGGTATCAGAGCCATCGTAATAAAATGATCACAAATTCAAATATGATCAATCCATCCTTTACACATTAGAATATTAAGCGTTGGTTACTTACTAATGAAGAGGCCTATGCGCGCTGCATCTAGGGTTGTGCAAAATTTACGGATCCGAATTTCTGAAATTTTATTAAGGATACGATCCGAAATTTTGGATTTTTGATCCTCTTTCCTTTTTAAAATTCAAATTTTCGAAAATCTGAATTTTAAAATATCCAAATTTTCGATTCGGATTTTCAATAAGAAGGTTTTAAAATTCAGAATCAGAAATCCAACTTGTTTTCCTATCCAAAATTTTGGATATCAATTTTGTCGGACTATACCCAGGAAAAAAAAGTACGAACCAGAAATTCGGATATCTGTATTTTCAAATCATATTCAATCTGATTTCCAAAAAACAAAACCTTAAGTGCATCCACATTTCAAGCTCAAAGGGCTTTCATGAAACGGATCATCTTAAGTTTTTGGTTGAGCTGAATCTTTGACTGTAACATAATAAGATGCATTGAACACCACCACCTTAAAGTGCATCAACCCTCACCAACAACTAACATCATACAATTATACAAAAGAGCATGAAAAACAAAGATTTGCACTTGTATTGTATTACATTAGAAAGAAAAGTATGTTCTTACCGAAAGTCCAAGTCCAATATCCATACTAATGAAGGCAACCCCAAAGAAAGCAGCCATACAAATGATGAAATCAAACTTGTCAACTTTGTAAAGATGAAATGCCTTGTCATATTCAATAAGACCGAACATGGCGGACATGATAATTGCAGAAAGAGCAACCATAGGAGTGTAGCTAAACAATGGTGCCAAGAATAACAATGTAAGCATCATTATCATTGCCATCACCACATTTGAAATTTGTGTTCTACATCCTGCGTTGAAGTTTACAGCCGTCTTCGAAAATGGCCCTGAATATTGTTCATAACAAACATGCTATATATATGTTAATTTGCAATTTCTGAGATAATGATATTGGTATGTAACTTAATTAGTACAAAACAGTCCTAAAGATTCTACTTAGCTTGCCATGCCAATGTCTAAGATCTTAGGCCATGTTCGTTTCGACTTAATTTCAGTCAAATTCAGTTCATTTCAATAAAGATAAGTACAATTTAAGTTTTGCTTCTGCAGAGTTGGATTTAATTAAATTTAGTTTCATTTGTATGACTTCAGTTCAATTTGGATTAGTTCAAATTCATTAGAATATATTCAATTTTATTTATATTAAGACATTGCTTTTAGGGTTCACTAGATTTTCCCTCCATCCTTTAATATTTGTTATATGTTCTTTGCTTTAATTTGTTTAATTCATTTTTTTTCTTAATATTTGCACTACTTTTCTATGTTAAAAAGCCAAGTGTTTAAAATTTCATAATTGTTTCTTCATAGGTATAAATCTTAAAGCAAGAGCTAGGAAATCCCATTCCGCTGTTGTGACAAACGAGGGAAAATCCTTTACCTTTGGCCTAAATAATAATAAATAAGTGTTTCCATTTCTATTAGTTTGGTAAGAGTTATAAGTAATAAAATATTATTTCCAAAGCGTAACAAGCTCCCCTCAATTGATACCCTTGCCAAACTAGTGAAAACAAAATACATTTCCTTCCTCAATAACAAACTTCTCAAATTGTTTCCAAACCATTAGAATTTAGCTAGGATACTAAACATTTTACTATAAGGTAACCTTTATAATTGCCATTTTATCTGGTCTGATCTAAGTTTTTTTCATTCAATTTACGGTATTTATACCAAACGTCTCTAAGGATTTAATTTAAGTAGTATGACAAACCTGTAGTCAAGTAGCAAGAAGTGAAGGAACCAATAATATTCATGATGCCAAAAGCAATCATCTCTTTGTTGCCATCAGTCTGCTCATTTTTCATTATTGCAAAACTTCTCCCAATGGCTATTCCTTCCTGTTTACATTATAAATTTCATGACATTAATTAATATAGTCCAATAATAATTAATTAAGAGATACTCCCTTCGTCCCAAAAAAACTGCTCCACTTTGACCAAAAAACTCTCACAATTTTGGTTAAAGTGGAACAATTTTTTTTTGGAATTGAGGAAATATACAAAATGATGGAACATAAAAACCAAAGATATGAGATCTTAAAAGGGAGAGTATAGTGGTCTTACAGCAAGACCTAGGATGGCTGTTAAGATACCAGCTTTAATTGGTGCAGCAATGTATTTAGGATCAAAGTTCAATTGTTTGATTGAAGATGGATTAATCCCTTTACTCAAAGGACCAACCTGCAATATTATTCACCCTCAAAATTAATTTTAACAATCAAAAGTACAAGTACCATAAACCATTATTCTATCACTGCAAGATAAATCTTAATTAGTTACGAAAAATTACGTCTCTAATTGGTCTTAATTCGTCCCTATACCTTATTAGAGTGAGAGAGCTTTGATGAGTTTTTTTTCGCCTCTATAGACGGAGCCTCAAAATTATTGATGCAAACTAAATAATTTTGTCTCAAATTTGAGACATACATACATTTTAAATTAAGCATTAAATTTCATTTCTGATTTTGCTTAAAGACGGAAAAAATTACTTATACATCTCAAATTTGAAATGGTTTTATGTTTAATTTAAAATTCGTCTCTGATCTATATCACCATAAATTTGTAGTGTAATTAAACCTAACCCTGAAGATTATACCGTACTTGCATTTCGTTTAGAAATGTTCCAATTTTCAAACTGCACATGGATATTTTTAATCTTAAATATTTTAAGATTAATGCTATGTATAGCAGCGATTGATGTATATAAACATTTAATATATTTTGCTAAAGTGATAGATTTTATATATATATATATATATAAATGCATCCCAAAATCACTCGCAATTGGGGTATAGTTATTAACTTCTCTCGTCTAAAAGTCATAATTGTCTAGGCAGTAAAAAAAGAGTATTCTAGAAGATATCAAGTATACTAGTAGAACATTACTTTATTTTTGTCATACATTCTTAATTAGCTTGATACTATTATTTAAAACGTGTTTACATATTCCATTTAAAAATATTGATCAAGATCATAGTATCATACTATCATCATGTGTTGTTGATTGTATAAGATCAGCCAGTCTAGTCATGCTATAAATGACAGTATATGTCTATATGATATGATTCCAGACTTCAAAAAATTACACAAAAAAAAAAACAAAAATCCAAACAAAGCTAAGAGTGAATCTCAATTAAAATATGAACATAGTTACATATACCAACCGACAAGAAGCTAAGGACAACTCACAATTTGAATACCGAATTTCTCTGCATGGGCAAGGTATGCGAACAAGCCACCAACTATGACAACCGCCAGAGGAGACATGGCTGCAACCCAAAATAACTTTGGCCTCTTTGTTTTCTGTTCAATGTGATCAACAATTAGTATATTGATCGATCAATGCAGTGAAGTTTGAGACGTGATGTACTGTATACGCACTAACATTTATAAAAATCACTAGAATCTTTGACCATTTTTATTTACACTTCCGTCCATGTCATAAAAAAGTTAACACTATTTTTTTTTTTGGGTTTATCCACCCGATTCACTTTTTTTGGGCTAATCTGGATTTGGAGTGCGTCCCGGGGTACAGGTTAAGGTTTTAAACTCCTCCCAACGTGCTTGTGGGGATTGAATCGTGATTCTTCCTACCAAGTCTAGCTCCTGACACCACTAGACCAAGATATCGTTGGTAGTTAACACTATGAATATATATACTATGAATTGTTGTATAATTGCTATCACCGGAAATTTTGAATTACTAGAATTTTTGTAGCTAAAATCTCTAGAACATTTGAATTTATTATAGTTAAAATCAATTTGGAACAGAGGGAGTATATGTTATGTCTTATTAGTATTTAACATAAGATTGAAATTTGTTTCATCAGTGGACACTAGCTAGATAAGTTCCTATTGTATTCTATGGGAGGAAGGAAATTGAGTCTGTTCTGTTTCAACATATATTTTCGTTAATTTAAATTTATCAAAATTGATGTGAATTAAGGAGAATAAAATATTCGTTTTTTCATTAATTGTAGTAATCTGTTTTTAGTTATTAGAAAATAAATTTAATTAGGAAAATGTTAGAAATTTTCTATAATCTTTTATTATGAGTCTTAGTTATATTTACATGTATTATAAATACCTTAAGGTTTAAGGAGAAGGGGGAGTCATGTTGCTTACAACAAAAAAAAAAACAAAAACTAAGTTTTCAGTTAAATCTCTTGTTCTTGAGTGTGACAATTCTCTCCGTGAAGGTAGAATTGAGGGCCGTAAAAGCCACTAAATCCGAATTACCGTGAAGGTTTTTCTGATTAATTAATCAAATCCGTTATCCGATTACACATAAAAAAATTCTATTATCATAATTTATTTAAACTTATTAGAACTTGTTTTATTACTGGTTTAACATAACAGACTTTTTTTGTTACTTAATTTATTTAAACTTAAATAATAAGATCAACATAACGGACCAATATATAGTTAGTGACATTTGTTTAATTTTTTAAAAAAAGGTACTCGACGAGCCCACGAGGAACTGAAGAGATAAAGCATGCATTATGCATGTTGAATGTGGAAATGTGAGCTTTGTGCGATAGAATTTGGGCAGAACAAATTAAGAAAAAAAAAAGGATTTTTATATGCAGTACCCCTGTGGTATAACATTTTCTACGAAGTACCCTTTCAAAATGAGACTTCTACATGGTACCCCCGAGGAAGTACTGCTCACCACATAGTACCCCCTATAAATTATTAATCACGTAATTAACACACTAAACATGATTATTAGTGCTCTAACCTTCATGATTAATATAAACAATTGCTAATTATTGCTATTTTAAAAAAATTTCGGTAGTCTTTTGTGTTTTTTAATTGTATTTTTTGGTAATTCTTTGGTAATAATTAGTCATAATTAGTAATAATTAGCAGCAAATTATATTAATTATGACGGTTAGTGCACTAATAATCAAGTTTAGATTGTTAATTACGTAATTAATAATTCAGAGGGGGTACTAAGTGGTGAACTGTAGTTTCTTAGGGGTACCAGGTAGAAGTCTCAATTTGAAGGGGTACATCATATAAAACGCTATACCACAGGGGCACTACATAGAAAAACCCAAAAAAAAAATTGAACAAAACAAAAAGGAGTAGATGAATATAACAAAGTGCACGACAAAAAAAAAAAGTCGGCAGAAAATGAAGGTTATGCCCTCGTTATCTTATTTAAGCACTTTCTTACTTAATAAGAAAAATATAGTTTTGATATGCCTTTTTTATTTCAAAACTATATTTTTCTTATTTTTCTTTCATGTATTATTAAATGTCTTTAACATTGTATTAAAATAAATAGCAGGTCTCTGGTGAGAGCAATCTAAATCTTGTCAATAAAAGTTATGAAAAAATTTAAAATTTATCAAGTAGTATTATACCTGCATAACTATTTATGTGGTATTTTTAAATTTTAAAAGTTTTTCTTTAAGTATTCATAATAAAACTTGATCTTATGATGAGATCGTCTCACCAAAGAACTTGTATAAAATTAATATGAAGATTATGTTATTAAAAACATCTACTCATCAATATAAATATAACGACACCCCATTTGATAATTTTTATTCTTATAAATTATTGTATAAAGGAAGTCAAAGTTTACACAAAATTTCAAATCAAATAGATCAAAAAAATTCATATTATATCAAACCATATCAGATAATGAGAACATGCCTCAACACAAAGATTATTTGTGGCGAACATGCCTACATACTCCACTGAGACAAGACCAAATTGGCCGATTTTAAGTTTAGTTTTAGTTTAACTTATTCAATACAACATCTAGAAGTAGTAAAATGTTTTAAAAAATTAATTATATTTATAATTTAAATATTATTATGTTTTTTGACACACTAATTATATTTTTGGAAAAAAAAAATACAAATTTGAAAATATAAATGGAGACATCAATACAAATCCATACAATATGTAAATCGTGTTTATGGTCAAAGGAAAGGGTGCAAATAAATTGAGACGTGGAGCATAAAGATATAGAGTAATAGCAGAAAATGCATAGAAAAGTGAAATAAGGAAGTGAAAGAGGAATCTAACCACGTATCTAGTGAACTGTAGAAAAGCAAGGAAGATGATGCCAACAACTGCACACTGCCAGCGCCACTGCAATGCAAACACAAAATTTATAACCATCAAATATTCTATTCATATCATTCAATCGGAAATTATTCCTCATTTGACCATAATTTCTATCTCTATCGTGCAATAAAGGAATATCAATTTTCATATCTTTAAATTCAAGACTGGCAAAGGCCAATCTCCGTTATCTCTGATCTTATCCGAATTTAGATGATATTATTGACTTGAATTCGATCCGAACTGACCCGAATCACCCGACCAGTAAAGTATATAAACTTGATTCTTATGTCATTTAAATTCATTTGGCAAAAAATCAAAGTTGACCCAATTAGACTCTCAATAGGAATTGTCTTCCCATATTGAACCAAATAAGCTCTAATAATGATAAGGAAAAGGCTAAAATGGAAACAATATGCATTAATTGATCATTTAATATATTGATTAATGCATAATTTTTTACAACTTATCGTCATTTTAAGGGTGCGTTTGATTCAACTTATTTAGGCACTCTATTCAGATCAAATAAGAAAAATTCAGATCAAATTAGAAAAGCTCGGATCAGATAATTAAGAAAAATTATACCTATAAAAATAATTATAATTATAAGGGTTACATTAAGCATAACCCTAATGATAATGACAAAATAGGAAGGTTATATAACAAGACCGTGCATGGTACGAGTTCTGAACTAGTTGAGCGATATAACCAAGGAAATACAACCAACCAACCATAAATTTCAAATGCTAGCTAGATACATGTGCTATTAAATAAAAGTTAGGTACCTCATCTTTGTGGCTGAACAATGTTTTCACAACTGAGACTACATCAGTGTTGGTAGTAAAATGTTTTAACCCCAAAAAGCCCTTCATCTGTTGGAGGATTATAATCACTGCTGTTCCTCCCATAAACCCAGTAATTGTTGAATGTGATAAGAAATCCACCAATATTCCCAGTCTACAATTTATAGTATTACACAATTATTCTGTTAGCAAGCATTGTTTTTTATATAAGTCAATATTTAATTTATATATTAAAAAAATTAAAAAAGGCACAACATATTTTCTGATAATTAATTGCTAAATACAAATATTCAATGCTAATAAGGATAAAACTATAACAAATAACATACTCCCTTTGTTTTTTTTTTCTTTTTCCGATCCTATTTGAAATCATGATATTATTCACCATTTGAGGGAATATTTAAATTTTTCATAATATATATACTACCTAAAATATTCAAATCTTTTTTAATTGCAGCAACATACTTTTTCGTTTGCCACGACATTTTTTTATAACATTAATTTTTCATTTGTGTAAATTCTATAAATTATATATTAATTAATAAACCACAAAGACAAATCAAATGAGATCCATGTTGATTATTTTTTTCCTTATATAAACATATTTAATAAAGACTGTCAAAGTATGTAAGTTGAATACTGCAAATTTTAAATTGTTGTAATTAAAAAAAGACCGAAGGCAGTAAGAAAAAAATATTTTCATATGTCATGATCGGGTTTAATTTGTCTAAGTAAATACTTTGTCGATATTTAATTTTCCATAATTTTCTTCCCGATTTCAAATAAGACTAAAAAAGGAACAAATGTAGTAATATACTTCATAGAATATATTATTTTTTTGATAAAAAAAATATATTGACAAACATGCAAAGCAACAAAAGAAAATGAATGAGAGTATAATTTTCCATCATAGTGTTGAAATTTTAATTTCATAGTAGGTTTAATACTCGTTGACAAATGATCCTATATCAGTGCTTGATTTTGACTCATCCTTGAAATAATACCTTTAAAAAAGTTGGACACATCACACATGTTTATTTGACAATAGAAAATTAGAAATAAAATGGAATCATTAGCCAATAGACAACTAAATAAAAGAAATTTAGATAAAACCTGAACTATTTCCCAACTCCCCTCAAGATGTGATCTTTTTCGTCTTTTGTGCTTATAGAATCATTAGCCAAATCCGATGTCATTGGAAGCATTGATACATATTAATTAATTTAATTTACTATAGTGACTTGGTATTTGGCAAAACCACTTAAGATAATATATTAATGCACATAAATAAAATTACTTATTATTGTGTTCCTTTAATCATGTCACCAAAAAGGCAACCCATCATCAATTGGATAGAAATGGCAAGTATAAAAATTGCATGGAACATACTCCAATAAACTTCAATTTAATTAAATTTAAATTATGTTCTTTTTACCATATTTTATTATTAAAAATAAAATAAGATTTTATAAGTTTAGATGAGTAAAAATAAATAAGGACTGACCCTTTCACTAAACAAGCTGATATAGGTTCAAATAACTAAAAATATGTTAAAAGGAACAAAATTGGATATTTGATATGCAACCATTTTTATTTTATTTTTGAAGGAGATATGCAACCATTTTGCTTGTTTAATTTTATACTTGAATTTGTATGTAAATAATCTTTTTATACGGTAAGATAGATCGGGGCACCAAGTTTCATCCCATGGCTCCTCTCTTATGAAAATTTTGAAGAGAATCAATTCAAGACCGAAGCCTTGAAAGATGATAACCGTCGCTCGTCAAACCGACAGATGAAATGACGAAATAACTTTTCATTTAAAAATTGTAACGACCTTTTAACATAAAACCATATTTTTTTTATATATATATAAAGCTTATTAGGTAAAAAGGTGTAAATTTATAATAAAAAAAAATGTACAATTTTTTAGTTAAAAGTTACATCAGACTAAACATGTTACCTTAAAACACCCAATACAGTTTCGATAATTCCGGCAACGAGAGTAGCGGTAAACACCAAGCTAAGGTACAAACTTGGGTTATCAACGGGTGAAACCACCTCTGCAATAGTGTTACTAACGAGCAAGGAGCAAGCCGCCACTGTTCCCACTGCCAAATTCTTTGAACTTCCAAATACCGTATATATCAATGGTGGCACAAAACTTGAATCTGCATTTTTTATACACATATATTGAACATTAATGTAAGAGATCGAGGATGTTAACCCCTTAATTAAATATATTAAAACACACCGCGTAAATCATTAAGAAACGTTCATACAGTGAAAATGCACAAAACATACAAATTTGAAGGTATGTACACTCATGACCCATGTGTACCAATAGACTGATACTCATGCTAATAAGTACATTATTTAAATTTGAATGTACATTATATTAGTATAAGGTTTAATGAATATAATTCAAATTTCAAAAATTAGACCAAAGAACATTCATCAATCTACAACTTAATGAAAATTAATTCATTGTGCGTGATTTGCATTTGTAGAGGGAGTACCTTCCTCTAAGTACTGATAGGAGTACTTTCATTCTCTGAATTAAACAAAATATTGTGGAACGGAGGGGTGATGTCATATGAGGATATTAATTAATTAAAAAAATTGTGCACCAAAAGATATTACCATAAAAGATATAATATGATCAAAATTGTTTAAAATCAAGTGATGCAAGAATAATTGAAAATGATTTAAGATGAAGTGAAGTAACCTCATCAATTGCTTGAAAATGATAGATGCGATTGGGGTCTACACGTAACTACGTAAGGCATAGAATTTGATATACCTAAACTTGTAATACTTAAATTTTCAACCTCAAATCAAACTTTTACTAGAAATTAGAATCGTATTTAGATGCTAACCACTCTCCCAAAACCTTTATTATATAAGGTAACTAATGTATGTCAATATCTCAATCTCCTCAATTGATTATTTTAGATATTCTTACCTAATTCATCTAGTGAGTGCCAAGAGGAAAGTACTCCCCTATAAAAATAGGGCCTACAGTGAATATATATGTTCATTAAGTTAATGTCGAATTTTCAACAAGTTGACGACGAATGTACATTTGACTAATTTAAAATTTTGAAAAATGTTAATTAATCCTTATACTAATGTTAGTTTATTGGGGTTCAACTAATATACATCGCTTGATTACCATACTATTAGTATTCATGCGTGTACTTCAATCTCCTATATGAAATTTAAAAAATAAAGAATGATCCGCTTTTTTAGTCTCTTTACTCTTTTCCTAATCCATGTGTAAATTGTCACAAAAATGAATAGGAAACATAAAGGGGGCAATGAAGATGGAACCCCAAACATATCCAAGACCCCTATGGTCTATTGGTATGGCTCTCCACTTTCTTATAAAAGATCATTGCTCTAGGGAGAGCATGGTCAATAAAGGGGATGAGTGGATTGAGCTACTTTATATTATGGTGGTGGGGTATCCTGATAGTACGGTCTAATTTAGACTCATTTTATTTTTTGTCACATTATGTGGCTCACTAAGGTTATGTTTAATTGTTTGATCTGGTCATAATATTTTAATTTGATTTGGATTTTTTAAATTTGATTTTAATTTGATTTTAAGTGTTTTTTTATAACTAATGTTGACTTTATTTGTATAGTAATTTAATAGTTAATAAGTATCATTTTTAGATTCATAATTTTGAGGTGTTTTTAGATACATAAGTTTTCAAAATATATTTTGAAAGGGAGTTAAAGATTTTAATGTTTTAATTTTCGCTTGAGTGATGAAGTATGTCGAACTTAATATAATCTAGGTTTCACTTTCTCATAATTACATTCGATCCCATATGTATCCTAGAAAATTTAAAAAAAAAATCATTTTTAAAGTTCTTTTTTGATCTTTTTTCTTGGTTTTAAAATTTGTGTTAAATAAAAAAGGTTTAATGCTACCTAAATTCCAATTTTTGTTAAATAAAATAGGAGTAGAAGAAATGTTTCCTAACTTGAATCACAATGTAAATATTATAGAGTATGCAAAGTCTTGCATAAATTTGATGTGCACTAATTTATATAAAAATGAAAAAATTACTATATATTCTAAAAAAAATATAAAACTTCATTTTATCAATAAATTTGTTATGTAATAAAGGTCACTATGTTGATCTAAAAAATTATTGTACACCTGGTGCATAATAATTTTATTGTGCACTTGACGCAACTAATGCTTTCCTCCATCCTTAATTATAACCCTAATCTATTATACATATGTCGTCATTGACTCATTGCCTCGATAAAAATCTCTCGCTAAATCTATATACTTGATAGGGGGCCATACAATCATACATACCCATTGTCCAACTCCTTAATAATTCTCACTTTAATCTTTCCCTCACTTGATTTTTCTGTACAGCTTAGAGGGACAAAAAAAAGAGGAATTATTGATTATGGAAAACGATAGGTCGATAGCTACAAATAAATCCAACAGAACACTAACTTTTTTCTTATACACCATATATATGATTGAGCATAATTTCTTTTGTGTGAGATATGAATCAGTGCTTATCTCTATATATATTTTCATCCAAATTAGAAAAATGTAATTACTCGGGATTGAAAATGAAAAGACACCTAATGAAAAAACGCGATTTCTTAGCTAAACAAGTAAAATTAATCCAAAAAAAATCACTAGCTGGTCTTTTTTTGGCGTTTAGAAAGCCACAAAGGCGGAAATGAGAATCGATCCTATGATCTCCTAGAATCAGGAGATAAGCTTTTGCCACATGAGTTATCCCTCGATCACCCTCAAATTACAAACTCTAATAAACAAATAAGATTGGTTATTTAATTTTATTGATATAGTTGATTTAGCTTATCTCTTGTGAATAAGTGTCGTTATAAAGTTGAAGTAGTATGCTCATATCATTTGTCGTTCGATCAAAGACGTAGCTTATTAGATCCCATGACTGTTTTTTTGTGCATTATTCACCTCCATTCGTACATGATAAGGCAAGGTTCTTATCTCCTTATATCAAATGCAATTCAGATCACAAATTTTTTTCAAGTACTTTTGCATTTGATTTGACATTAGGATGAATTTTAACATGCATAAGGACAAAAGAATACAAAAACATGCAAAGTGCTATGTTATGAAAAGAAAAATACACAATAAAAACATGAAAACAATAAGGGTAAAATGAAAATAATTTATGACAAACGTAAGAATAATGTTAGATCGCATCATGATTCATGATGCACCTCCTCGAAAGTAATTACCGTCGTAAATATAAGTAAGACGCATAAAAATTAGACGTCTATGCCTAGGACAGAAGCAAAATTTATAGGTGCATTATGTTACGACGGTACATCATGTTGTGAATTCAACTTTTTAACAATTTAACTCCTATTGGTACATCATGTTATTGGACATGTTAGCCCAATCAAAATGTAGTTATTATGATCAATTTAAACGGATATATATTGGACATGAGCTTTAATAGACAAGGCTTTATCTAACGTAGAAGGCCAATCTAGAGCCAAAAATATGACTCATAATTTTTCTTAAAAAAAGTTATGATAAAAATAATTACAAAGTACATTTATAGATTTGTCTATACATATTTTCACTTTTGACTACTTGTAAATTTTAATTATTTTTAGTTTTTTTATTGTTCTGGCCGCTAACGAGCCACTATTTGCAGCCCGCTTTGGCCCGAGCCATTATTAATCCCTGTTAAGTGACCCGTATTGGCCCCAACTCGACTCGGCTAATAACCACAGGTCTACTCAGTGGTAAAAATTATGTATATAATATATTAAAAAATACACATTAAGATGGACCAAATAAGATATCATATGACTATTTTTATTTGAGTAAACAGATCATCATGCATAGTCAGAAGTGTGAAATGTAAGTATTAGAAAAGTCGAAATGTGAAAATGAAAAAGAGGGCAAGTGATTCACCAACATACTTTTACAATTTTATTTCCGCACTCCGAACAAAGACAGATCGAGGAAGCAAATAATGGTGGGTGGTGAGAAAAAGTATGGAAATAAACATATATGAGCGGAAGTCATCAACCAAAAAGAGTTGAGGAAGTAGAGGTAGGAATCAAGTCGAGTCAGGACGAGTTTGTTTCAATCTGTTTACATGAACAAGTTGAATCCCAGTGTCCGTTTGTTAAACATGTAGTGTTGGCCCATTTATTTAAATGAGTAAAACCCCGACTCTAACCCATTGATAAAGGGTCTATGGATTATGTGTGTTTTTTCAGTTTTTGTATATTAAGGTCACAATTAGATATATTTGTGTCGTGTTAAATTATGTCATCCCATTACTTAAACAGGTTGAAACTCTCAACCCTAACCGTTCCGTTTAATAAATGTGTCGTGTCATGTCAACTCGTATACTTATATGGTTAAACCTCTCGATCCAAATGCAATTATAACTGGTAGATTTTGTGTTGAGTTAGCGGGCTATGTAAACTTTTCCTACCTTTAGGAGGAATTATAATTTATGATCAATCCTAGAGTACTTGGTCGTATTATTATACTTCTATAACGTCACCAAGGTTTTTTTAATATAATTATATGCGTGTATTAAGCCTTAAATCGGGCCCTACTGCAGGTCACATGGTCTAATTTAGCCAACACACGTATCTATATATAACTGAAGATATAAGAAATTCTCACAAATGCGTACAATATAATGAGCTTTAAGATGTGGTAAATGATATGGAAGGCCGAAATCTCTACCATCGAATCATGCTCTACTGCTCAACTAACGTCATTATGCCACCAAGCTAAGTTGTGTTAAGTTTTTAACTTAGATACGGTCATACGGAGTAGTATTTAATTTTTATAAAATATTTGGTCTCATACCTTATTTTATATATTTTCAATAATTTTTACCGATTTTTTCATAATTTTTCTTGGCAAGATCTGGTCTCATAATTGTGAGATATTCCTTCTACCTCTTTTTTTGCAACAAATTAACTTTTATTATTGTTCACTCAGTAACCTTGACCCTTTATAATTTTATAGGTATAAGAAAATATATAGTCAAACATATCTCGTTTAATTCAGTTTGATGTATATTTTTTTAACATATAATTTTGATTACACGTGTCTAAAGATATTTTAATTTAAAATTATATCTTGAAAGATATGAAGAAAAAAAAGTTAAATGTAACAAATTTAGAGGGATTGATGGAATACTAATTAACCGGTTGGAAATTACTAATTACGTATGCATCCAATTGACTAAAGTAATCTTCCCCTCAAAAAAAAAAAAAATGACTAAAGTAATCTAACATAGTGTATGACACACCATACAAAGGACAACATCATATATCTCTATTATACCTTAGGAGTACAGTAATTTAGTGTAATACTGCTTTAAAATTACTCCAATTAGGAGTAAAGTAATTTTTTATCAATATATAATTAGGTACTTATTAATAATGTAGAAGTTATTTTAAAATAGGGTAAGGATTAAGGAAAGAGTAACTGAAGATTTGTTTTGTTCTTTTTTTCTAGAGAAAATAATGTAGAAGTTAGTATTTAAAAAAAAAAAAACGAATTTGCCTATATATATAATAATTATATATAGCTTATACGACCCGAAAATTCAAATTATTGTTTTTAAACAACAAATCTTTGGTAAAACCGTACCACCATTTAATATCAGTTTTATTATGGAAAAGGTTTTGAAAAATCACGAATTTATTGAAAATATATAAAAAGTATTCTGAAAATTTTATATTGATATATATAACTTTTTGTAATATAAAAATTATTTACAAGTTTTATCCACCTAAAAATTTGTAATTTTTTTTCCAAAAATAAAAAATGTATTTTTGAAAAAAAAAAACGGGAAAAAGTAAGGTACAAAAGTATAAAGAGTCAAAGAAGGTTAGAAAGAACAAGAATTTGTACATAACCGCCAACATAAGAACCGCCATGCTCATATCATACACAAATTAAACAGGAAATAATACTTGATGATCCACTTAAAAGGCAACTTTTTAGGAACTATAATAATTTAATTACTAAATAGAGATTTATTCTTTATTATTATTATTATTTTGCATCACATACTAATTAATCTACATTAATAAAGATCTATTAATAATTAAATAAATAATATATTAGAAAAGAAAAAGAAGTGCTTACAAAGGCCAACAACAGGAGGAACACGAGCAAGATTGGCATAACTGATACCTTGAGGAATAGCAAGACTTGCAATGGTAAGACCAGCAAGAAAATCATACCTAAAAAGGCTAAAAGTGTAATTTGGTAACCACTCAAATATTGGAATAAAATATTTAATCCCTTTCCATATTCTCCTTTTTGGGGGCTCATTACTGAATCCATTAAATGGATCATCTGGAAATAATGTCTCTTTTATATCTGATTTTATTTTCTCTCTAAACCCTCTTTCCTTTGTATAATTCACATTGTGGATTGTTTTGTAATTTCCTTCTTCCTCCATTATTATTTTTTTTCTTTAATTTAATTTGATGGTTAGGAAATTGGAGAAAGAATAATGAGGGAGATGGAAAATGAAAAGGAAAGCAAAAAAAAAAAAGAAGTAGGTGTATTAAGGGAGTTGGAGAAATGTGTGGGTTTAAATAGAGAGAGTGAAATGTTAGAGAAATTTAGTGGGGATTGATGATAGGGTGATGACTATTAATGATTGATAATTTGGATAAGATGTGTGAAAAAAAAAACTTTTAAAATAAATTAAAAATGTTGGGAATAGATCAAAATTATGATGTGTAAAAACAAAAAGTTGTTACTATGGTTTCAAGTTCTACCTGACTTATTCGGTTGCGTTTTGTGAAAACTCTACAAGGCAGAGAGTTTAATTCTATCCTTTTATTTTTAAATCAATGACTCGGGTTTTATAAAAGAAAATAAAAAGGGAAAGGATTTTTTGGGGACAATTTTGGTTTTATAAAAGAAAATCAATGGCTAAGATTTCTTAAACTTTATCTGACTGTGTTTTTACTAACTTAACTGGATCTAAACTCATTTCTGGTGGGCCTATATATATATATATATATATATATATATATATTTGCAAAGGATGAATTAAAAATACTGAATTGCTAAATACCGCCTAAAATTACTGTATACCGCCTGTATTTATATAAATACTTCCTATATTACCTCTCCACATTTACCCAATCTAACTACACTTACCTCTCCCCATTTACCCAAGTGGTGGAGCTTGGCGTCGGGTAGGAGCTGTTGGTGGTGGAGCTTGGTGTCGGATAGGAGTTGTTGGTGGTAGATCTGAGAAAAAATGGAGAGAGGGAAAGAAGATCTTTTTTTTTTCCTGAAAGATGCGTGAAATGGAGACTGGAGAAGAGAGAGGGGGTGAAAGATATTAATTGGAGTAAGGGTAAAATAGGGAAGGTCTGTCAAAATACGGGCGGTATACGGTAATTTAAGGGCGGTAAATAGTAATACCCTTAAAAATATTGTTGAAAGACGGGCCGGATAAATGCTTCGATTATGTATCAAAAAGATGGGAAGAGGTAAAAAAAATCCTATAACATAAGGGGCAAAGAAATCGGAATTAGCTTAACATAAAAATGAAAGCAACTAATAAGTAGGGATAGAGATTAAGTGTTTGAATTGATAGAGTATGCGTGTTTGTTCAGGCCCTGTTCATATTCTTGTAAGTAGGCCCATGCGGCCCATCTGTCTAATTATATGTTATTAAAAAACATCAAATTAAAATTTGAAAAAAAACAATCCTTTAAGATTTGAACTTACGACTTGAGCTTTGAGATTAATTATAACCTGTTTAGTTAAGCTTATCACTAATCCATGCAACACTTGCTTTTAATTATTGGAAACAATAAATAATATTATAAATGAGGGATCCTTGTTATTTGGGGCCCTGAGCGGTCGAGCACCCCGCGCATGCCAAGCGCCCCCTGATATTAGGTAAACGTGTTTTGTAACGACCCGTAATTTAGCAGCGTTGTTTTCGGAGGAAAACAACATTACAGATCTTTATCTTCTAAAAACCTTTAAGATCAAATTCATAAACTGCAGCGGAAACTCTAAACTTAATCATATTATTCATTAAAACTATTAAATAATCCAAAATAGTTAATAATCCAGAGTCCCTTATTAATACAAAATAAAGAATAGTCCACTAAAAATAATAGAACATGGACTAAAACTAGACATCAGGGTCAACTACTAAACTGGCAAGCTCACAATCCCAGCCTATGCGTAGCCCAATTCAGTCACCACCTGTACCTGGAAAAGGATTTTGGGGTCCACAGTCAGTCGTGAGTAATTAGATTGTTCTACTTAATCAGTAGAACACAATTAGAAACATAATCATTAGAGCAGATCAATTAAACAGACAACATATCATCATGTAATCATACATAACATCATCAATCAAGTACGCAGCGTAAGATAATCATAACATGCTAAACCCAAATCCTTCTACACTAACTTATTCAGTTCTAGACTTCTTGACACTACTATTGACTCTTCTATACTTTACAGTTCGGGCTACTCCGTGACCAGTCATATGCTCGTAAGGGGTCAACCACGAAGACCTATTCCCCCCCAACTTTCCTTGCTCATGCCGGGTCAACCACGAAGATCTACTTCCCAAGCACTGGGATCAAGAACTGTCCCGAATCCGTTCAATTCAATTCTGTTATGTTCTTGATTCCAATTCACAATTCAATTCCTTAATGACACGACTTCCCTTCTATTCAATTCTAGCTCATCTTAACTTGACCCAAAACTCTAACCCGTCATCTATACCACGCGACATCCTCTCTTCGAAATAAACACTTAAATCAACTTCTTAAATAATTACATAACAGTTCAATAAATCAATTAAATAAACACATAATCATATAAACTAACAATCGTCAACTAATAATGCTGAAAACATGATAAAAATCCTATTTTTCTTTAATAATCTCATTCGACATTCCTCCTTGAATAACCAAAACTGACTCTTTCCAATAATTAAATACGATCATCATCAATTACTCATATAACTTAACAATAAATCATAAAATTATATTTTAAACAATAAATCATCAAGATTGAACCAAACAAGAACAAAATAAATCCCTTCTGGGTACATGTCATACACGGCCTTATGGGTCAATTATCAATTTCAAGATTCCATTGAAGAAACCATCATATCATAATTAAATTCAAGATTGAGTTCAAGATTAATTAGCAGTTCAAGATTCTCATCAAAGAATTATCAAAGATCAAGATTATGCCATAAAAATCATATTTTTTCACCCAAGAAATATTCGAACACCTAGCTAAGGTTCACGGCACACACATATAAATATTCAATAATCAATTCATCAATTTAAATTAGCAAGAATCATAAACAAGCATGTAATTACATTAAAACGAGTGAAATAATTCAACTAAACATCATGGTTGTACATATAGGCTTCACGACTTTTATTAATATTCATCATCATATAATTCAAAATATAAATAACACAATTCTACATAATTCTAAACCTATTCTAAGCATGATTAATCCTATTCTAACAATTATATTGCTAACCTATCCTATTGATTAAGTAAAGCAGATCTAATTACCTTTGATTATGGATGGGGTTCGAATATTTCAAGGTTTCTTGGATTTATTTTGAGGTTTCTTTGGTTTCTTGATCAATCTTTAAGGGGTGGAATAATAAGAGAGAATTAGGAAGAATTTAATGATTGATCTTGGAAGGAAAGAAAATTAAACAATTTGTTGTTGTTGTTTTCTAGGATTAGGCGTGTGAAAACCAGGAGAATAGGGGTTTTGGGTTCCTATAATTTAGTAGTAAGAATAGGAGAGGTTGAAATAAAAATAGGGCTTTTAGGAAAAAGTCCAAAATAACTATATGAATTAATAATATTGGCTAAAACAAAATAAATTAAATTAATTAGGAAACAGAATGAGGGGGCCGTGGGTCTTCAAGAAGCAAGGGATTAGTGATCTCCTAAAATCTAGCAAGATAAAATTAAATGGAAGAGTGGACCGTGAAATACAAGGAACAAAGGAAATAATTGGGCTCGGGTTTTGGCAAGATAAAATTAAAGTTCGGGCCAGGGTAAATAATTAGATTGTTACACATATAATTAATAATTAATTAAATAATAATCAATTAAATAGTCAATTAATTATATATTTAATTAATTATAAAAAATTTAATTATATTAATTATATATTTATTTAATTTCTTTTATAATTGGTGTGTGTGTGTGTGTGTGTGTTTTAGAATATTTTATAATTGATATGTACTGGGGGGAACATAAAAATCAATTGTACGTTGAGAATTTATTAAATTACTTTAATAATCCTTAAATTTCTTTTAATAAATATTGGGTGTAAAGAAGATACACACTTAGGGTCCGTTTACTAGAGCGTAAAATGTTTTCCCTGAAAACAGTTTTCCTATTTTACATAGTTTACTTTAGGTGAAAAAATAAAATGTAAAACTTTGGATGAAAACTCATTTTACATGTAATGACCCGACTTTTAAGGACCGTCGATTGACGAAGGAAATCGACAATGGGATCATTACCAAACATAAACATAACATAATTAACATATTTTAAGTCTAATTGCTCTTTTATTAATTGAAGAAATAACTACTAGTCTCAAAATCCAAAGACAAACTCCGAAATACGTACTGAAATATTGTTCAATCCCAACAGGTTGGGATAAATACTTAATAGATAAAGAATAAAATGACATAAGCTAAACTATGGGTTCTCTATCGCTCAAACAAAACAGACATCCCGAACCGCCGCAAGCCCACTTACGTCTCTGCGTCTTCACCTGGAAATGGGGGGGGGGTCCACCGTCAGTGGCGAGTAACTAGGTTGTCCCGCTTAAATGAGGGACCGCTAACCATATAATAGCATAGAATCAACCAAGGAAAATCATATAGAACATATGGAAATACGTACAAAAATACTTACGAAATACGTACAAAAATATGTATAAAATACCTGCAAAATACGGTTAGGATACATACAAAATACGTGTACAATACAGGTACAGAATACGTACATCAAACAAATACATATACGTATAACATACAAATACGAATACATACAACGACTAATTCAAATACGTACAACATACAAATTTCAGACGTACACAACGGAAGACTTAATATTACAGCATAATACATATATATTCGAAATTCACATAAGTACATACCTACAATCAACCTTCCATTAAATACATATCTTATCATATCATATCATTTCGTTTCATGTCATAAATATCTTATCTTATCATATTCAAATCATAATATTGGACCGGTCTTTATAGCTCGTTGTAGATCCCGTGTGCACCACAACTTTCCTAAAACATGTCGGGGTGAACTCGTGTATTCAACCCGTAGCCCTCCTCTGCAAGAACTAATCCTAAGCTATGGCCATAACCCCTAAATAGCAGCTCTTGTACTACTACTTAGACGACTACATATTCTAGAATCAAGAACTGCGCAGATACCGCAGTCTGACAGTGGCAACGACTTAACCCGATTGATGACTCGTGTATCACCAAAGGGGCGTCCGTAATACATACTATCTTTTCTAAAGGCCATTGTGAGACCGCTATTTCTTTTAAGTCTTTTCTAAAGGCCATCTTGAGACCACTAGTTATTATCATATTATATTGGTGCTCATACCGGCCGTCAATTCCTTAATACCCGGTAGAGTATACCAAAACTGGAAGTACTAGGTGACCGTAATTGGAACTGAGATGTTTGAAGTCCCAGGAAAGAGAGGTGCGGCACGTATATTGGCCATCTTAAATACCAAGTCTTTCCTTGCCAGAGATCGAAACAATTCAATGTCCTTTTACTCTGTTTCCTTTCCTTCGTTATTATTATATTATTATACATTCCCTTCCTATTGCAACTTATCCCTACTGGCTCCTTTAATTATAATAATTATAATAATGATAATAACAATAATTCCTAAAATTATTCTAATGTCATTACCAGTCAAAAATTAAACTAAAACTGATCCTAACTTAATAGGGACACTCGACAATACTAATAACAAAATAATAATTAAAATAAATTCATTAAATAATCATATAACAATTAAATAAATCATTTAAATATTCAATTAATCATATAAACAATTTAATTCAAGAACTTATTCACTTAGTAAAAATTAAATCAAGAAATTCATAAAGAATCATAATCTGAACAAGGGATTCGACAAGATATACTTTAAAAGTGTTTTAATAATTTAATCATACTATTTTACACAATCTGATTTTAAAGAATTAAATTAAGAACAACCGTTTAAAGGTCTCTATTAATCTGGAAATTTTTATGGAAGTTAAATATGGGTTCAAAGTTTAACGTGCATAAATTTCGTCCAAAAATAACGTCATTTACTATTTTTAAGGGATTTTATAACTAACAAATCAGATTAGGCTGTAATCAGTTTCTGATTTTTCTGCCATAGAAAAAGAACTTTAAAAATTACGAAAATTTAACACAAGCTTTAAAATACTATTATTGACTCCCACCTAAATTTTCGTAGCCATCCTACTTGATTAAGTATCTTGATAAATTCGTAAACTAAATCTGGACAGTTTTACCGGTTTGAAAGATTAAATTATTATGAGCAATAAAAGGACGAATTTTGCCATGAAATAAATCTTGATTAATAATCAAACAGTAAAGAAACTCCCACGAAAAATTCATCAAGAAATAACAAGATTTGTTCAAGAAATAAAATAAAAATTCAACCTTTAATACTCCTAATACACGCATAAAAATTCATAAAACAATTAAAGATTCATGAAACATCAAGAAAGTAACATAATAAATTATACTATATGGTTCGAAAAATACTAGGTGAACATGATACTATTCCTATTAATTTTCATGATTTAACCCTAATTAATTATATGGAAAACTTGTTCCAGATTTAAGAAGGTAAGTCTAGTTACCTGAATCGCATTAAAATTCCAAGAAGATTACCCCTTTTGGAAGGAAAGGTACACGGCTCTAATAAGAACAAATATTAGGTTTTGAGTTTTTAGTAGTATAAAAGACTTGTGTAAAAGAAAAATAGGTTTAGGGCTTGTTCCCTATTTATAATATAAGGAACAAAAAGAAAACAAAATAAAAAGAAACAAGGAGGGGGAGCCGTGCAAGAGGAGAGATAATAGGGAAGAGGAGAAAAAATTAGGGGAGACTTAGTTAGAGGGTAGACTAAGTTCAAAATAATTTAAAATAATTATTTTAATTAATTAAATAGTTACTCAATTATCCAATTAACAAATAATTATAAAGAAAAGAAAAATTAATTGTTGGTCACTCCTCATAAGGGCCGGCCAAGCTAGAGGGGACGGGGCATGGGACCCGGTTCCCGGATAAAATTTGACGAAATAAAAATACACAGTCCAAATACACGGGCTTTTTTGGACCTAGAATAATAAAATAATATTAATAACATAAATTCCCGGAAAATAACTTTTAAAAGATTTTTTTTTTCCATTTGTAAAACAGAGAATTTATTAATAGTTTTCGAAATAAAATCTTAAGACGACTGGAAAGACAATCTATTTTCCGGAAATTCTAACTCCAAAAATACGGGGTGTTACATTACACCCTATTGGAAATATTTTTCTCCAAATTTGGAAGTAAAACTTATTTTCCATGTAAGTAAACATTGGAAAATTTATATGAAAATGTGTTTTCTAACGTAAAATATTTTTCATGGAAAATTATTTTACATCGAAAATGTTTTACACAAAAGTAAACGGACCCTTAATAATCTTTTCCAAAAACTCCTTTAATAAATTACTTGTAACATATTAGACATAATTTAAAATAAAATTTTCATAATTCAAAATAGCTCAAAATCAATTGTCTCAAAATATTAAACATGATACAAAAATAATTGTCTCAATATACCAAACGTGATGATCAAACTCACTCAAAACATATATTCATATATATAAACATGTTGAATTGTTTAGAAAAATTTATTAAGGTATCTAGCCACCTAAAATACCTTGATCCTTGCATCAAAACTTTAAAAAAAAAATTCTCAAGAAGAATCGTGAAGAACACCCTATAAATAAATATAATCTTAATTAACATAAGGTTACCAAATAATCATAATAAAAATTAAAGACATTACTATATGTGCATGAGCTATTTGTTGAAATAAAGAAGCAATTTTTTATTTTTTTTGTGAAATCCAAAATTCTTAGCCTTTATAAGTAGCTTATTTTTTCATCCAATCATAAATAACTTCTGAAATATTTGTTTTTATTCTAAAAAAGAAATCTATAATTGATTGAACCTAATCACTAAATTAAATAAAATTAGATTTCATCTTTATTAATTAGAATTTTTTATATAAGATAATTAGTCTACGATTATTTATAAAATCGGACCACTTAATAATAATAATTTATAAAGGTAAAAATTATGCATTATAAATACATAATTTCGGTTTTCATAAAATAGGTAATTAAATGGATTATAATTAATTGTATCCATAATTTAAACTAATATCTAGACTTAAAAATATATTTGGTGCCAAAATTTAAGATTCCTTTTTGTTGTAAAATTCAAATAACCAAAATATATGTATTACTATCTCCGTTTTTTTTAGTTTACTCAGTTTGACTTTAACACTATTCACAAGTATACTTTGACTATCATTTGTGATTTATACAAAAGGAAAAATATAGTCATGTGGGGTCTCGTTGGATTCGTTTAGACATGTAGTTTTTTAATACCTAGTTTTTATAATTTTTACAAGCACACAATTAAAGATATTAATCTTCAAAGTTTTGCCTCGACTAGTGTGAAAAATGAAGTGAGTAAATAAAAAAAATAGAGGGAGTATTAAGTAAAAAAAATGGATATCTGATCCACAAAACACAAGCATCACATCCGAAATACCTAAAAAATGAAAACTGATATGATATACTCGAAATGCAGATTTCCGAGTATACAGATATCCGATCCAAAACATAAGAAATACTAAATATTTCAAATATTTGTAACTCCAAATTTTTCGATTCGAATATGATCTAAAATATCCAATTTTCCGAATCGGATGTGCCGAATCTTTGATCAAATTGACCGAATCAGATCAGGTTGAACACCCCTGGAAGTATACATCAATAGGGTCACGGCTAAAAATAGTCAAATTAAAATTTCGGATGATCAAAGTAAGCGCGCATATGTTTGGTATGCAATTTTTCATTGTTAGAAATGGAATCAATTTTCATTTCTAATGTCTATCACTCAATTAATTGCTATGCATAATTCGTTTCAACATTAATGAAGCGCAACAAAAATACGGAGTATGTTTTTTGTGAGAGATAAAAAACTGAATTGTTGCATTTTATTTAAAACACTCAATTGCACAAATCATATCCTTAAGGTAACCAATACCATAACTCTGTTACTAAACCAAATTCCATAGACAAAAATTATCACATTTCTAATTTACATTCACTCATTTCCATCAAACAACAAATAATTAATAATATCACTTAATGTTACCATTTCCCCATCTAGGTTGTTTTCATTCTATTTCTTTTTCTAATCTTACACAATCAGCCGTGAAATGTGAACACGGGGTAGCTGAAGTGCGAAGTAAGGTTGTTTTCAAAGTGTATTTTCATCTTTTACATTTCTTTAGTCCTTTTGTCTTTATTTGCCAATACTTGTCATCTTTAACTCTCTTTTTTGACCCAAAACAGAGTAAAATATATTTGCTCATTTCCGGTACTATAATACAATGTAACATACGTAACATCCTAGATTCTGTTCCCCCTTCTCTTTTTTTTTCTTTTTTATTTAAAAAAAAATTATTAGTTAGTGAATTTGGGGAAATGATAAAGGCACAACTAAAATTGATATAGGCACAACCCATTGTGAGAGCACACTTCTTATGTTCCTCTCACAAAAGTTGTGCCTTTATCAAATTTAGTTGTATCAATATCAATTCCCGTGAATTTGCAGTAATTATGTTCATAAATTAAAGTCATAGGCTGCTAATTCTGTCAAAATTGCGACCATAGAATGCAGAGGATAAATTAAAGACATAACATATAGGTCACTATTGTTTTCGAAATCAACTTAAATTTTGTATGCTAACGATTCATTTGGTTGCAATGATAAGTTGTTTCTATTAGGGGTTAGTTATCTAGTCAGCAAGATTGGTGAAGGTAGTTACAATTGTAGTTAACTCTCTTATAATTATTAGTATATATATTCTGTAAGTGTTTAAAAGTGATATTCTATTATGTTCTGTTCTAATAACAATCTTCTCATTTGTTTTCGCTACAATTTCTGAATAATATCATGGTATCAGAGCAACTCGATTATGGGAGTGCCTGAATTCGATTCATCTTCTTGAATTCAGTCTTCATTTTTTTCTGTAAAGTTTTGTATCAATGGTGACTACTTTGCCTTTGAATCAAGTCCCAACAGCAAATACTATATACATCGTCCCTATTATGCAAATTCAGTCCAGTTGGTTTCAACGAAATTCAATGGTGGGGGTTTTGCAGATTGGAAAAGGTCAATGAAATTCTCTTTGTCAGACAGAAATAAATTTGGCTTTCTTAATGACACTATAGAAAAACCAGAGGAAGGATCTGCAAAGTTTTTGGTGTGGGAGAGATGGAATGATTTAGTTTGTACTTGGATTATAGGGAATCTTGATGAAACAACTTCTATGAGTATTCTCTTCTTGGATACTGCAACAACTATATATTTGGACAAATCTTGAATAGAGGTTTGGGTTTGTTGCATTAACACAATTGTTTTCTGCAGAGAAAATACTTACAACTCTTAATCAGGGTACTAATACTATGTCTGAGTTCTTTACTGCAATTAAAATTTTGTGAGATGCTCTTGAAGTAGCTGATCCACTTCCTATTTGTACATGTAAGAAGTGTAACACCCCGCATTTTAGCAACGACGTTAATAGTGATAACGTCGTAAACAGACAGTTATCAATCGATTTATATAATAAAAATGTAACTAAAACTTCATGGAATTAATATTGATTAATAATAATAATGGAATCCCAAATTACAAAAGGTTAAACTAAACCATAACTCTAGTTCTAAAACTACAAATAAAACCTATTGCAAACACAGGAATTGAAAACAGGGGCCTAGACGCTCAACAACTTATCCCGCTTCTAGTCTCTATCCTGCTTACCTGCAAAATAGATTTGGGGGTCCACCATCAGTGGCGAGTAACTAGACTGTCCTACTTAGAAGTAGGACCACATTGCATACAATAGGGTTAGAAACACAGGATACAAGTACTACAACAGAGTTAGCAACGGAAACATAACAACCAATAAACATCATATTCAAAGATTACCATGCTTACTTATCAATACAATTAATCCACATTATTAGACATCAAGAATATTTCCGACACGACTGAAGTCGATACAACAAACAAGTCCCCGACACGATTCATCACAGATGAACCGATACGACACGGCGCAAGGCCGATAACAACAAACAAGTCCCCGACACAATTCATCACAGATGAACCGATACGACACGGCGCAAGGCCGATAACAACATTAACACGACCGACTCAAAGCGATAAATGACACGACTCAAAATAAGCATCCAATGACACGACTCAAATCAGACGAGCATCAACAATCACGTATGACTCTTACAATAATGACACATCAAGCTCAATAATCCAAATAAGGAATTATGCAGACCAACCAGACAACGCATGAATAACATGAAATAAACATAAAGGTTCAATTTTTATAATTAACAAACAAGATTTCAAGAATTTGTAACACCCCAATAATTCCAGACCCTTTTATTAAAATAAAAACTGTTTTCTCATAAAATAAATAGGAATTACTAGAGTATTACCGCCACGTGTGATAACGCTACGGCTTATTCAGAATTTTGCAGCGGAAACAAACCTAAAATAAATTCAAAATCTTAAAAATCCTCAAATCAAAATAATTTAAAATATTACAAGTTGGAACCATTTAAGGCCCTTTATTCAAAATCAAGCCAACCTAAATCAAATGAATTTACTCTAAGTTTATGAAAACTAAAGTCAAACCATTCAAAATCCAAATCTCAACGACAAATAATAATAACAGTTTGAAACGGCAATAAAAATGCAAGCTACACTCGATCACACCCATGTCCCCAAGATGCATGAGAACAATTTGAATCATTCATCTTTACGAATCACCTGTATGATCTGCTCACCATAATTTTCGAATGAAATTATAGGTCATCACAGACCCACCAAAGAAAGAAAAGTGGGCAATATAATGCAACAATAATACGAAAATCAGCAATGCTGAGTACATACATAACTATAAACTATGCAATGCCCTATAACTAACAGTAATGATCATGCAACAAAACAATCTAGACATGACTCTAAGACAATAGTGTTAATCAACCCTTTCATAAGATCTTCTGACTTCTTTTATATTTATAAACCATCCACTGACTTATTTATTAACATTAGAATAACAATAGACCACGGGTTTCCAAAATGAACCAACCGTAAATAGCGCAATGAGCGGTCAAGGGCGCGACTCCTCGACCGTGAACCTGTTCTGAGATCTCAAGAACTAATAAAGGTAGGGACTTATTTTAAGCACCACTACCGAACCAATAATGAGCACGTTGATCAGACGACTCTAAAGAAGGGAACCTACTCCCCAACCCGTACCAAGTAGTCAATACTCCAGACGTGCACTCATCTAGAGTTTTATTGCTATTACCTCTTTCACTTTAAGTGATTAGTAGCTTAATAATTAAACCAACCATAAAATGCACAACCAAGACCATATACACAATAACACAATAATCAGATATTAATATATTTAAGACAGGGTGATCAATAATTGAACTGACACCTTATTAACTTATTCCAATTAAAAAATTAACCAGAGGTTGAACCTGCTCAACCAACCAATTAACCAACATTCCATTGTGCCAACCTACTGGCCATAACCAATAACCAGGAATAATAGCCAACCTGCTGGCAATAAACCAATAACCAAGAATAATAGTCAACCTACTGGCAATAAACCAATAACCAAAAATATATAAATGACCAAACATGTTCGCAACCATTAACACAAACATATCAAACCATCAAACATGCTTATACACCACACAAAATCTCAGGGCTTCCTAAGCATGACACTACGTTTCAATATGATGCCCTAACATGATACTACACAAGGGTGTTCATAGTCATGTACGTACCGCGAATATACGAATCGAAAAGCCACCTTTCAGTCAAAAATCACCAAAGGAGAATTCATCCCCTACAATCAAATAAGGAAATCAATTAATATTGATTTCCATCACAACTTACAGCAACGTACAACTCAATTCTAATCCCAATACCCAATTAATTAATGTCCATGTGATATACTATTACCTAGTGCCAATATACCCCAAAATACTCACTTTAAGATACAAAAATACACTTAATAATAATATATATAAATCTGGAAAATAATTTTTTATAATGAAAAACAATCAATTTGATATATATGACATATTACTTAATCCCCACAATAAAATTTTATTTACTAATTTAAGAAAAAAAAAATTTCCTTCATCTTCTTCTCTCGGCAGTTAGACCAATTTTCGACTTTTAGATTTTTTTTTTATTTTTTTTAATTTTTTTATATATCAATCCTCCATTCCAAATAAGATCTGAATCTAAATTACGTACAAATACATATATTGATTCAAGATTTAAGGTCCAAATAACATTTAAACTATGCCTAGAAGAAACCCCAAATACATCCCTATTTATTCAAAGAAAATCAGAATTTGAAATAGAAAATTTATTTGAGAATCATTCGAAAATCATCATACAAAACAAGATTGAAACATGATTATATTTCAGAACAAAGGAAATTAAAGAGAAATAGTTTATATATATATATATATATGTATGTATACCGTCAAACAGCAAACGGAGGACGGTGACGGCGGCTGCGACGGCTTCCCGGCAGGCTGGCGGTGGCTCCCCGGCAAGCTGGTGATGGCTCGGCTGGACCCGCGGTGGTCGGCAGTTGTGATGACTGGAGGTCCGAAATTTTTTCTTCTTTTCCCAGCCGAGTAACAGGAAGGAGAGAGGGAGGAGATGAGAGTTTGTTTGTTTGTAGTTATATTTTCCTTTTAATTTAGGGTTTTTGTCTGTTTTGACCCACCCTAAGGGTATATATATTGTTGTTTTGTGGGCTTTTATTTCACTAGTCTATAATCCAAATAACGTTTACAACTCCCCCATAATTATACTTATATTTTTACGTAACAAGAACTGATAATTTATACCCAACCCGTAATGTTACGTATAGATATATATACATATTTTTTTTTGTATTTCAATAAGCCAATAACAATTCTAATAGATAATATACATTTTACATTTTTTTTCTCTTTTTTTTTTGTAAAATACCCCATTAAAATATAAATAATTTCATTTCATTAAAATACTTACTAATATGCTTTTAAATACCTATGAATAGTACATAAAAATTACTCCAAAATATGGGGGATTACAAATTAATCATCAAACAAGATAAAAATCCAAGCTTAACAACATGCTATCACACGCATAACATAATCGAAAATACCAAGCAAGAACATTGTCAAATTATCAAGATTAAATACAAGAACATCAAGAATTAATCATAGAATGAAATAACTTACAAGATCACACAAGAACATAAATTGATCAAACAAGAAAACAAATCTAACAATCTAGACAACATGTTTTATACGAAAATCATAACAACAATAACAACGTGATTCTAAGCCTAGTATCCTATGCAACCTAATCCTATTCCTAAGTAGAATAGCTAGTTACCTATAGGGGAATCCACACACATAAAACCACGCACAACCTCGCCCATTCGTCCCTAATTAGTTCGACCCAAGCCACGCCCAAGGTTAGGTTTGCATTGATGAACAAGGTTGAAGGTCTTGAATCAATCTTCAATAGTGTCTTTGATTTGATGAAATAAAAGGAGGATTGAGTTGGGAAATCTGATGAGATGTCGTGATATGTAGTGGGGAAAAGGAGGAGTTTTTATTTGTAGTTTAGTTTTTATTTGTAGTTTAGGATTGGAAAAAAAAAGAAAATAAAAACAAAGGGGCTGACTAGGGAGATGCAAAGTAAGATTTTTTGGGTGTTCCTAATATGTAGTAGGGTGGTTAGGGAAAATAAAAATAGAGTTTTTAGGTTTTACACAAAATTGATGTAATTGGATAATTAAGGTAAATAAATAAATCAAATTAAATTAAAATAAAGAAAAGGCCGGCTAGGAGGGAGTCAAAACAAGGGCTTTGGGCTTGATCAATTAAATAAAAATTAAGTCTTTGGGCCCAAATCGAATAATTCAGACTTTAAGGCTTAATCTTGCACGAAATTTTACGGCCCAAAAATCCGGGTCGTTAAAAGAAGTGTACATGTGATGTATGACATGTATCAAAAAGAATATTGCAAAGACAACATCGTCAAATGCTTTTGCAATCCATGATGAACCTAAAAGATGGTTTTCAGTGATTAGAGGAAATTTTCTTATGATGAAACTCATGCCGCAAGTAACTCAGGCTTACAGGATTTTTGCTTAAGAAGAAAGTCATAAAGAAATTTCTTACCCTACTTCTCAGAATTCTTTGGCTTTCTATGCTGATAAGAAAAGGCCGAGTGATAGATCAAAGGTTTTCTAAAAATTCATATCCTTCAAAGATTCAGAATACTAAAAATTCAAGGTTCAATTCAACTTCAAAGAGGTTTGATAGGAAATCTACTGTTTGTACACACTATAAGATGATAGGACACTCAGTGGATAAGTGCTACAACTACATGGCTACCCAAGTGATTGGAACAAAGGGATAGGAAAGGACTGTAGTAGCATAATAAAATGGAAATTTTGTCAATAACCATCTTTTATAACCCTCATTTTGTCTAAAGCCATCTTTTGTAGCTGTTTTGGTTGTTGACTACCATCTTTGGCCGGATTCCGGTGAAGACCAATCACGTGTGGCGCACGTGAGCTCTTTTAAACCACCTTTTTTTTTTTTTTTTGCCTTATCCAGTAATTACCTCCCTTTACCCTCATTTCCACCATTTTACCTCACTTAACCGATTTTCCTCCAAAAAATCCAATTAAACCCTCTAAAATCTTTCCCTCTAAAGCTTCATATACCTAACTTCATCTCAAAATAGGTAATGAAACTTCATCTCTAAAATCTCCAACCTTGCAAAGAAGGCTTCATGGCTGGATGTAGGCCCATTTTAGGTGTGGATGGATGCCATCTCAAAGGAGCTTACCAAGGAATATTGCTCACTACAGTTGGCAAGGATGGAAATAACAATATATTTCCTGTAGCTTGGGCACTTGTGGAGGTGGAAAACACTGAGACATGGACATGGTTCTTACCTATTTTGAGATGAAGTTGGTATATCAAGCTTTAGAGGGGAAGATTTAGAGGGTTTAATTGGATTTTTTGGAGGAAAATTGGTTAGTGCAGTAAAATGGTGGAAATAAGGATAAAAGGAGGTAAGGACTGGATAAGGCAAAAAAAAAATATGGTTTAAATGAGGTCAAGTGCGCCACACGTGATTGGTCTTCACTGGAATTCGGTCAAAGATGGTAGTCAACAACTAAAACAGCTACAAAAGATGGTTTTTTGCAAATAATCCTAGAAAAGATGGTTTTAGACAAAATAAGGGCTACAAAAGATGGTTATTGACAAAATTTCCTAATAAAATATTGAGATTGTATCACTCTTTTCTTTGGATCCTAAATGTGATCCAATACATGTTTTCAACAATGAACATGATATTACTTCAGTGCATTCTTAATTTTCCTGATCATTCAACAACTACTGATGATTTCACACTTAGAATATGTGAACTGAAAGAACCACACAAAGTTATGCTGAAGCTAGTATACAAAAATGTTGGATTGAAGCAATGGAAAAGAAATACAAGCATTAAACAAAAACAACACTTGGTATTTGATCACTGATTTACCAAAAGGGAAGTAAAGAAACATATTGGATCTAAATGGGTTTACAAAATCAATCTCAAGTCTGATGAGAGCCTTGAAAGGTGTAATGGGATAGATTATTCCATAACTTTCTCATATAAATTTATGATACAAGGGAAATTAATTTCCTCGTGTAATTCTTCATAATTTAATAAAGTTGTTTAGTTGACAATATTGGCATTTGAAATTTCTATTAAGGGTGATTAGTATTAAATAAAATAAGAAAGGACGTATTAATTTGTAAAAATTAAAGACCTATTTTAATTTTTGCAATAGTTTTATTAGTGAAGAAGGCTTTTTCCAGGGGAACACCATATATGAGTATATGACTCCTCCTTGACTTGTATATATGTCGTAACACATAATCAATTAGTGTTCGTTGTTGATAATGAATATTTATTTGGTATAATTTTGAAATTTAAATAATGTTTAGGATTTTTTGTCCAAAACCCCCTAAATTTTTAGGAGGTTTGTGAAAAACCACCTTAAATAAAAAGAATTGTCCAAAACTACCGGAATTATACAAAATCATTGTTGACCCATACCTTGATGGTTTTGGGGGGGAGTTGACTATGGTTTTATATGTATTTTTATGTGTATCTTTATATGAATATGTATTCTTTTACGTATTTCTGTATTTTTATGTGTATTCTTATAGCAATTCATATTTTTATATTTATTTTATACGAAATAGGTATAAATATTTTTTAAATGACATGCGAATCGAGGCTATCCGTGAATATAGTTCGGGGTTGATCGGGTCATTTTCTGCGAATTTCGACCACAAAACGGACCCCAAAACGGTTAAAATGACCCGTAAAACCTTGAATGGGCTATTTTTTTCCTGATACGTAAATCGATGCACGCAAGTCGAGGCTATTCATGAAAGACGTTCTCAGGTTTTTTTTTTTGCAAATTTAGACCTCGAAACGGAGTCATTGAGGGTTAAAATGACCTGTAAAACGTTGAATGGACTATTTTTTACCTGACCCCGTCGATCGATGCACGCAAATCAGGCTATTTTCTATCTGTGAAACCCGATATGCGCACATCGATCTACGTGTCAGAAAAAAAATTGTTTGTTCAAGGTTTTATGGGTCATTTCAACCTTTAAGGGTCCGTTTCGAGATTGGAATTTGCAAAAAATGACCCAATTAGCCTCGAATTGCGTTCGTTTCGGGTCATTCATATTTGAATTGCGTCCATTTTGGGTCATTCATATTTTTACAATTATTTTGACCCGAAATACGTATAAATACGTTTTTTAATGACACACAAATTGATGCAATCCGTGGACGCAATTCGAGGCTGATCAGGTCGTTTTTTCAAATTCTGACCTCGAAACTGAACCCATAAGGGTTAAAATGACCCGTAAAACTTTGAATGGGCTATTTTTCTTCTTGACACGTAAATCGATGCACGCAAGTCGAGGCTATTCATGAACGTCGTTCGGGGCTGATCAGTTCGTTTTTTTTTTTGCAATTCGAGGCTAATTGGGTTATTTTTTGCAAATTCCAATCTCGAAACGGACCCTTAAAGGTTGAAATGACCCGTAAAAACTTGAACATACTATTTTTTTACACGTAGATCGATGCGCGTATATCAAGGTTCACAGCTAGAAAATAGCCCGATTTTCGTGCATCGATCGACGTGTCAGGTAAAAAATAGTCCATTCAACGTTTTACGGGTCATTTTAACCCTTACTGGGTCCGTTTTGAGGTCTGAATTTGCAAAAAACGACCTGATCAGCCCGAACGACATTCGTGAATAGCCTCGACTTGCATGCATCGATTTACGTATCAGGAAAAAATAGCCCATTCAAGGTTTTACGGGTCCTTTTAGCCCTTATGGGATCCGTTTTGTGGTCGGAATTCGCAAAAAACGACCCGATCAACCCCGAACTGTATTCGCGGATAGCCTCGATTTGCGTGTCATTTAAAAAATATATTTATATGTATTTCGTATAAAATAAATATAAGAATATGAATTCGTATAAGAATACACATAAAAATACAGAAATAAGTAAAAGAATACGTATTCGTATAAAGATACACATAGAAATACATATAAAACCATGGTCAAGTCCCCCCAAAACCATTAAGGTATGGGTCAACAATGGTTTTGTATAATTCCGGTAGTTTTGGACAATTCTTTTTTATTTAAGGTGCTTTTTCACAGACCCCCAAAAGTTTAGGGGATTTTGGACAAAAAAACCTAATGTTTATTAAACTTGATACTAATTTTTATTTGAACAAAACTAGTGTACATAAGTACATAACATGTATGTGTATCATTTTATCGGTACACATGTGTGTACGTACCTACTAATTTGTACAATGAACGGATGAAATAGTTGTAAAAAAAAAAAAAAAAAAAGGATTACCTAATCGATTCTTTACTAATAGAGTTTTGAAACATGGCGATTAGATAACATCGCTCTATTTTTAGCAAGCTTCTTTTGATCTCATTGCTAGCCATTGCTACCACTAGCTAATGTTTTTTTTTTTGGTGCAAAACTACCACTAGCTAATTAATAATAAGCTTTTATGGTGATACGAGAATCTTCAATCCTAAAAGTCCAATATAGAAAAGTCTCAGTTCAAACGTATAACGCAGCCTGAACTCTGAAGTCTGCCAACTCAAAAACTCATTTTAAGCTTTACCACTAGCTAAAGCAAAAGTTAATTTGAGTTTTTCCTCGCCTAATAATAGCAATAAATTAAGGGTGCGTTTGTTTCAACTCATTTAAGCATCCTAATGCTTATTTTAAAAAAGTTCAATACAAATCAGAAAAGTTCAGTTTAGATCAGATAAGAAAAATTGTACTCCGTAACTATAAAAAAAAAAATTACAATCAGAAAAATTCAAATCAGATTAGACCAAATTAGATCAGAAAAGTTAAAGTCAAATTAGATTAGATAAGAAAATTTCAGATGAATCAGATGTACCCTAAAGCTATTAATACAATTAGAATCTTAATCGGTAATGATAAGCTAATTAATTACTAATAACATGCAAATTAGAATACGTTTCCCAGTTCAATCAAGCTATTAAGCGTACGTGTGTAAAAAGATTTTGTGCGTTTTGATCGACATAATAAGGTGTTAGAATAAATAACCATGCAATACGGGTAATTAACGCGTAAGTTAAACTTGCAAAAGTTAAAATTTGTAAACGTATTTTATGAAGTGCTAAATGGACATATAAAATGAAACACATTGACTGATTTGATTTGATTCCACTAGTAGTATAGAAATGGCTTTGTAGTGTAAAGTAAATAAATTGTTATACTCACATCATACATCTCAAAGTACTTGATATATTTGATTATAAAAAAAAATTGTAAGATTTTTTTGGTCAAAATATAGCAAAAATTTTGATACGGATACAACATTAATTTTTCTATAATTTATACATATATTGATATGTATTACATGTGCGTTTGTATGTATCCTAAACTAATACGAAGTACAATACTCGTATATAATATTTTTTTTCTTTACATGATAATGTGTGGGATACTAGCAGGCCTTGAAATTGGGTACTATTGTAGGTCGCTCAGCTCAATAATAACCAACACACGCATCCGTAAGGGGAATAATAAGAAATGACCTTGTGCCTAGAATTTTGAAGCCTTAACCAATAAGCTAAGACTTCTTCCTCACAATATATAATATCACTACTAGAATAGTTGCTATTTATGACGGGAATTCCCGTCGTAAAAAAGTGATCATGTCGTACAAAAGGGGGGATGCAAATGATTTTTCCGTCGTAAAAATGACCCCGTCGCAAAAAGGGGGGTCACAAATGATTTTTCCCGACGCAATCCCATCGTAAATGAATCATTTCTAATTGAGTTTTGGTTAGGTATTCGGAAAATTTTAGTGACGGGCTCAAAAACCGTCACAAAAAATCTACCTTTGCGATGGATTTAGGTCCGTCATTAATATGTACCCGTCGTTAATGGATCCATTAACAATAAAACTAGTGCAACAATATTAGGAAATACTTGGTTCTGTTTCATGAACTTATAATTATGTCTCTCCCCTCCCACCTCCTTGGAGTAATTTAGGTTTCATTAATAATAATAGTAAAAGACCCCCACGCACATCGATATCGACCCTTTTCTTCGAGAGGAATAAATCTTGATGTTTTCATTGTTTACCTTTTCTCCAAAAAAAAAATAAAATAATAATAATAGTAAAAAAAAAAAAACAAGATGTCATTGTTTATGCATTGGAATATTTGGATAAGGTCAAGAGGAGTAGGGAATGGCAAAGTGGTGCCCCTCCCACCTCATGTCCTTAATTGAATACGGTATTCGAATCTTATTATTTGCATCTTTACCCCTATGTACAATTCAAATAGCGGAATTCATTTTCTAATAAAAATTGGTTATGCATTGGACCAAACCTTTTTTTTAAGGAACTATTAAATTAAACCTCACTGTATTTATTTACGATGATTCTTTATTTTCTCCTTTTAAATGTATATGTATTGGTCAAATTGGATTGGACTTTCAGTAAAGTCCGGTTCATGACATAAGACAACCCACATAATTAAAAATAAAAAATAAAAATCATCGTCTTTAAATTTTCTTTTATTTACGCGTACGCCAATATCCTAGTTAATATTTTGTTGTCATTTTCATAAAATGTAAAAAAATCACCAACTTGTTGTTTCATAAAATGTAAAAATCACTAACAATTACAGTACTACGTATCATTATTTGCACCGGTCCTGTTTCTTGAAAATTCTTTGATTCAATTCACACGCTAATCTCCCCCAAAATTATTACTAAGGACCCTTATTAGATATTTTTCAGCTTTTAAAAAAAAATATTAAAAAAAGGGAAAGTAATTTGTAAATTGTAATTATCGCAGTTTTCATTAAAAATATCACTCCTTCCGTTTCTAAAATTAAAGTTCACCTATAATGTGAATGAGGCTTGTATTTTCCTTTTTCTTTTCTGGTATGTTTGCATTCTGCTTTTCCCATGATATATAGAAAATCATTTGTTTATTTTGATCTTTTCTATGTGATAATTAATAAGAAGATCATTAACATATATGTACCTTTTCTTCCAAATAAAAATATTATGATTATTATTTATTATACAAATTTGAGTCACTTCTTTTAATTTGCTCCTTTTTCTAGACCAAAAGTAACTTTGGTATTATCAATTTTTGAAAAGACAACACAATACAAATATGCAATACAATAGTGGATATTGTATAAACATTTCAAACCAATACAATAGCGAATATTGTTAAATGATCATTTCAATTAAAAGTTTAAATTAATAGCTATGTTCGATAATTATTTTTTGCGGGATATGCGTCCTTCCCGGTCCTCGCGTACTAGGGAAAGGTGACTAGTAAATTCCCTGGAAAACAGAAATAATGACTCCACTTATTCCGGTAGGGATTTACCGACAATGTTTTGTGATGGTGTAGAAGTGTTCACAGGGACAGCTTTAACCTGCACGAGGAAACAATACGGTGAGCTAACCCCGGGGTACGTCCGAGGAAAGACCCTCCGATGCTTAAGTTAGCAAAGGGAGATTAGGTATATAGGAGAGATAAGGAGGAGAGAGAATAGAGAGATAGAAGTTAGTTAAGTCTTGGTGTTCTGCCGTTATCAGGCTGGTGAGGTCTTCTATTTATAGGAGATGGCTTGGCGGTCAAACCGTGACCGCCAAGGACGGGTGCCTTCCCAGGGTCGGTTCTGGCAACTCTGATGGCAGGCAACCTATGATGCTGCCGTCACTAAGACGGCATCTTTGTTACGGCATGGGTTCTTTGATGCCGTCATCGTTGGGACGACATGTTGATAGGTACAGCCTATGTTGGCTGTCTTTAGTTGATCGTGACCGTTAGCCCTTGTTGCTGGCGTTAAAGTGGTGTCTGACATCTTGGTCGCGACATTAGTATGGTAGGTCCTGCCGATTTACCGTTAGGCCCCCATACAACTAGCCCCCCCAAAAAGTATCAGTACCGGCACGTTGGTGATGCTTTTTTAAGGAAAATAAGTCGCTAACAAGATGTTAGGCTTAACTTTCCCGTCCCTTCATTTGCACTTTACACGTGTCAGCAGGATATGAAACGTTTGTTTTGTTGGAAACTGGGTCCCATATCATCATATAAATCTGTCTTGACGGTTCTTTTTCTCTTTCCTCACGTCAAAAATTTCAAAAAATTTGTAAGAAAAATTTTCTTTTCTTTCTCTCTCTAATTGTTCGTTGTGCTTATCTTCAACGTCTTCTTCCTCGAATCTCTGAAAAAGTTTATCGTTCCACCATTGTTACTATAGAAAAAGCTTCGAACTCTGCATAATTTTCAGGTTAGCTACTCTTTTATGCTTTATTTGAGTTGTGTACTTCGAAATTGGCTTTGTAGAAATGTTTTTCCAGAGTGTAAGTTGAAAATTATTTTTCTTCAAATTGGTTTTTTCGAAAATGGAATTCGAAAAAATGGAGGTTTATCTCCAAATTTATTCTTTTTCAGTTTTCCTGAATAATTTCGAATTTGTTTTTGGAGAAAAGGTATTTCGAAATATATTTCGAAAATGTATCTTTTCCTTTTAAAGCCTTGATACTGGTGCATGTTACTACTTTAACCTTTATGTCTTCTATCAGTGTTTCAAACGATGTCGGATGCTAGTGATAGTCAAAACGACAGCAGAATTCTGGAGAGCGATGACGGCGACGTTTCGTTGTCGTCTGACTCGTCTACCTCGTTGTCGTCGTGCCCTAAAGAAGGTGAGCCGTTGTGTCAAACTATTACTAGCACCGCCGTTAGTGAGGTCATTGCTGACGAAGTGGTGGAGCCTGGCGTGTGTACGTGCGTGTCTCGCAGTCTTAAGATTAAAAAGGGGTGTCCTCTTCACTCGAACCGAGGAGAGGGGTCATCCCGGCGTTCGCGTCGTATGAAAACCAGGAGTAAAGCTGCTGCCTTATCTTCCGAATCCGACAACGTTCATCCGGCAACGTTAGTGTTGCCTGGTGGACTTGTGCCTAGGCAGAGGCGTATTCCTGAGTTTTCTTTAGTTTTGAAAAGAAACGCAGACTGCGAAGGCACACGTAACCCGTCAAGTTTCAATCATGAACAACAACATGAAGTCAGGCATCTTCGTGAGATCTTGCGCAAGTCCGTCAACCTAATGTGGACCATGATGTCAGAGCGCTATTGGTTTTCTGCGCTGCGGTCCGCCTTGGAGTTTGACCAATATGGTTCGAATGAAGATCTGGCACGTCCGAACCCGTTTGCCGAGCTCGGTAAATACATTGATTCCTGCGTGTTTTTCTTATTAGCTCCATTGTTTCTGTTGTTGTGTATTGCAGAAGCTGATATGGAGCCAGGTGATGCTCGTTTGATTAATACTACCTGGCAATTTGCCGGTCAGGAATGGTTTGATTCCCTTGGTGACTTGTCGTCACCCTTTTTTGAGGCGTTAGAATTTGGTGCCGTGCCGGCTGAGGATCATGAGCATCCGTTAGTGCGTACTCCCTACTCAGATTGGCTAAATGAGATCAGCAATTGGACCGGCGGTAGGGAGGCTTATATTCAGTGGTTTAAGGATGACCACTATATTCCTGCGAACTGGGAGTTGGTGATCCCAGATAAAGATGATAAGGTGACTGCGCCTCCAGATGGCTACTTTCCAGTATACTTGGCACACTTTAGATGGGGTCTTAGGTGTCCCTTTGACTGGTCCATAATGTCAGTTTTGCGACATTTTCAAATAAGTTTGGTTCAACTAGGGCCGTTGTCCCTGTTGATGTTGGTATTGGTTTTATGGGTTTGCAGGTATCGTCAGATGAAGGTGAATCTGCATATTATACGGGCACTGATGTCTGTGAAGAGAAATAGCTCGGCTGCCGGGCGGTATACATTTTCGACAGCTCCTGGGAAGCTGTTGTATTACTCAAAGATTAGTTCATACAAGAACTACATGGGTAAATGGTTTTGGGTTAAGGCGCCAAAAGGGTTTATATTGGACATTCCCTTAGGCTTCACGGTTCCTAGCCCTAACATGGGGCACATTCCAAGGCGGCAGTTGACTGCTGAAGAGCAGTTAACTGTCGATTATTTTAAGCACGTAGGTGGCATCCCTACTAGATGGATGTCAGACTCTGGATATATGGTGGAGAACCGACCCCTTCCCTACGTGGGGTTGTGTGGCGATGTTGGGGGTACAGACTCTGGTATGAAGAGGCTTGGCGCCCTACTTCTGGCTTTGTCCTTATATCTGTCTTCTTAACCTTCTTGCTTTGCATGACCCTAACCTTTATAATTTATATATATATATATATGTATGTATATATAGATTATGTTTTTGTGGTTTTGACGCTATGTCTTTGTCTGTTGTGCAGAGTTGGATCTGGGAAAATTGAAGCCGCCCAAAGAAGGCGTTGAGGTGGCGGCTGAAGCTGCTGTCACCGGCACTTCTGGTGCTGGCAACTCTGCTGCCGGTACTTCTTCTTCCGGCACCAGGGTTGTGGTTTCCAGGAGTAGCCGTGGGGGTCGCCGTCCGGCCGACCGTCAGAGAGTAGTTACTATAATAGCGCCGGCTTCTCAGGGTTCTGCTGGCACTGATGCCTTCCCAGAAGAAGGTGCAACTGTAAGGAGGCCGGCTCCTTCGACAAGGGGTGGTCGTACCAAGGCCGCTGCCACTCGTTACCAGGAGCAGGCAGTGGGAAAAAGGAAAGAGTTGGCTTCGTTTCCTGGAAAGCCTGCCAAGGTGGCGAGGTCTCAGGCCGCTGATGCTGTAGTACCTGGGTCAGAGGTAGTGCCTGGCACTATTGTGCAAGGTGAGTCTACGTCTTTTCTTGCACCGGCTTCTACGGAGGTGCTCCCATATGAGAGTGGCGTGGTGCAGGATAAGTCACCTCGTGATGTGGCAAACGAGGCTGTCCACCAGGTACTGACGGATGCAGCCACTGAGGCCACTAGTGCCGATGTGAGATCTCCTGTTTTGGAGGCAAATTTGCCTGAACAGGAGGTAATAGTACATAGTTGGCCCATTTGACCGAACCCGTAACTGAAAAAGTATAATTTTGGCCGCTACGTTAAAGTGGTGTCTGACATTTTGGCCGCGACATTAGTATGGTAGGTCCTGCCGGTTTATCGGTTGGCCCCATACACCACTGAAGCAAAGGGTCAATACTCAATGTGTGCGTAGTCCATTGAAATAGTGTATATATATATATATATATATATATATATATATATATATATAGTATAGTATAGTATTTGAGTAAATTAACATCCATTTATATTACAAATAAATCCTCAAAAAAGATGATCAGCTTTTATATTGAAGAATAATGACTAGTGACTAGGAAAAATAATATTTGAAAACCAACTCATCTATTTTAATTTGCAATGCACATCAGCATATCACATGCTTAATTATACCTGGTAAAAATAAGTCTGATTCAAAACTCGGTCAAAAATTGATCCGAAAATAACACTAACTAGCTCGTTATCGACTGAACGACCCATTTGACCGAACGCGTAACTGAAAAAGTATAATTTAAAGCTTATTTTTTTTACTGAAAACTCCTTTAAATAATAATGACCGACCTGTTACTAACTTGATCGACCGATTTGGTCGATTTGCCAAGTATATGCGCTTAATTGATGACACGATGTTATCAAGAAATCCTCTTACCGTTCCATTTTTTTTTTTTTAAAAAAAACTTATTTAATTACATCATACATACCCTCAATTTATTAAGACTTAAGAGTGTGGTGTTCCGCTCTGTCATATGTCCAATGAATCTCAAGACTCTCTTCTTACATTGCCCTGTCACGCTTCCTGACTGGTCCTATTGCTAGTCTATTAGATGGATTTCCGCATTTCCTCCTAGCCCTTCTATCCATTTGTTGTTAACTTACTTACATAGCAATCATCATCCATCGATTGTTAAAATTTTGCAGCTTTTATGGAGTATTTGGAAATCTCAAAATAAATTGATTTCCAATGATAAGCCCTTCAATGCTATCTCCGAATTTACTCAGGCTCTGCGCTATTTTAAAGAATGGAAGGCTCGTCTCTCCTTGGATAACATTCCTTCTATTTACCATTTAGATTTTCCTCAGTCTCATCCCCCTCATAATTAGTTAAAATTACATTGTAGTGTTTATGGTAAACACTAAAATATGATTCAATTACCTATTTAAGTAAAAGATATGTGTAACAATTTTATGAAATATGTAAAGAGTATATGAAGTTTTAGAAAAATACTTCATACCTTTTAAAAAAAATTGTGAGAAAAAACTCCCTCTACTTTTGTCAAATGATCCCCTCCGAACCCATGTACGATTAAGTTAAATTTTGATGTATGTTTCCTTTATTAATAATTTTGCATCCGCGGGTGTTGTTCTTCGAGATCTTCTCGGTTATTGCATTGCAGCACGGACCTACTTTCTTGGTAATATCTTTCCTTTGGTAGTTGAAGTTCGGTTTTATGTGATGGTCTGATTGGTTTCCTTCTTGCTCGCCAACATAACTTTTCTTTCATTTTTATTGAAGGAAACAACTTAACTGTTATTAATGTTTTGCAGGGTAAGTTCAACTGTCCATGAAAAGATTCACCTCCTAATGGAAGATATTTGAACTATGCTTAGAGACTTTGGCTCTACTTCTTCAGAGCATATCCACCGAGAAGGCAACCAAACTCCGGATTATATTGCGTCACTCGGGCATTGAACCCCTACGCACGTTGATATCGATCCTTTTATGAATGCCAAAATTTCTTTTTTTAGCTACTGATAGATCAGGATTTTTCTCTGAGAGGAAGCGATCTTGATTCTTCCTTGTTCATCTTTCCTTCAAAAAAAGAGTGCGGTGTTCAACATAATATACACCACGTATATATATAATACTAGATTAATACCCGTGCAATTGCTCGATTTTTTTTCATTTGATTAATATATTGTAAAGAATTAATTAGTGAAATTTAACTACTGAACAAAATTTTATCAAAATATAGTAAAGAATTAAGAGTGAGGTGTTCAATATACCCTCGATATTTTTTATTATATTGGGTTATATCTACTCATTTTTTGGATTTTATCTCTCTCCTTGTGGAAGTTTAGGGTTAATGTTTTATTTTTTAGTGGAAGATTTAATTTGTTACTGAAAATTTGTACGGGATTGCAACATGTGTCGATTATACATGTACAATCAATCCAGGGAAATGACAAAGAAGCGAGATTCTTTATTATCCTCGCCAATTAATAGGAAATAGTCTTCCCCTAGCCGACAAGTCATTTTTTTCTCAAATTCAAAACTACAACAGATGAAAGACCCACTCGTTGAATGTTGCGTAGAATAATGATGTGGAAGCAAGTATTCATCATTGTTAGGTCTTATATACAAATGATCACAGCTTTGTTCAATTTGAATATTATTCGATTCAGATTGCTTTGTATTTGTTAGTTTTGAGGGTATCCTTATCCGGTTTCCTGGATCCATAATGAAATGATTTTTAATTTTAAAAAGGTATTTAGTTGAAGGGTATATTTCAGCTTATTGTTTTCGTCCACATCAGACGAGATATTCAATATGTAAAATTCATTCGGGATTAGGGGTGACATATCTACTTATATATAGTACCCTTTGAGGTTCTTATGACTAGTACACACGGAACTTGTGCCAAGGCGTGATCTGTTGTTGCAGGTAAAAGTTCACTACTTGGATTTTACAATCGAAGGTTCGATTATTTGCTAATAATCCAAAGATTGGATTATTCATTACCAGGATTTGAAAGGTTGGATTATTCAAAGCAAATAATTCAAACAAATATAACATTAATGTACCTACCTTGTTTTTTGCCATCCATAATAAACTCAATCAATAGAGCTAATTTATTTTGGATCATTTTAATTCGGAGCGTGCAAAGTCACACTGTTCTAACTTTTATCTTCTAATTTTTCTCGAAGAGGAGAGGTGTCACTAACCATAGATATTGAGTAAGTAATGAAGGTTGAGTACGTACTGGGGGAGACTTCAAGTTTAAAATTAAAAATAAAAGAGCTTAGTATATATCTCAAATGTTGAAGTCGCCCAAATAATGAGAGCAATGAGACAAAATATATAGAATGTGCGGATATATATGTATCACTTAATAGGAAGTGGTGATGATGATGATGATGATGATGATATCTGGACTGACCACTAATTTCTTGTAAATTCCTTATGCTATTGATAATAATAATAGTAGTAGTAGTATTAGTAATAATAAACTACTCCTTCCGTAACATAAAACTTTCAACAATTGATTTTGCACGCATTTTAAGGAAGCGGTTTAAGGGTGTAAACAAAAGAATTAGTTAATATAATTTTAATATTAGGAACTTATAATCACATTCTTGCTTGCATTAAAACCATTTTGACTAATTCCTTTGTTTACACCCTTAAATCACTTCCTCAAAATACGTGCAAAACCAATTGTTGAAAGTTTTATGTTACGGAGGGAGTAATAATATCTTACACTAATAATAACTTGCTTTTTACTATTTTAATCATAAAAAAACTTACTAGCAGAGTAAAACTTAGCGGGCCACAAGGTCAAGACTCAAAAGGAGTAACAAAATGATGTTGACTCTTACCTCGTATGCTAGTAATACAGATTCAAACCTTATTATTCGGTAATATATAGCTAAAAAAATATATTTCCTTCCCTAATAAGAAAAACCCTAGCTAGCAGGCCAGAAAATGAGAATTGTACAACAGTGCATTTTAGGAAGACGCATAGGAAATATTGGATTATATATTTTGGCACGTAGCGCTAAAGGTATATGTTTATTAGTATGGCCATGGGGTTTTACCTTTTGTCTATTTTTGGCTAGAACTAGAATATATAAAGTCACATTTTTTGAAGCTAAGCTAATTAATTAGTAACAAGACTCCAATTAAGAGCAGTGTTAAGAGTCGTAAAAATCCCACCTGCTACGATTGCAAAGTAGAAAATCAAGTAAAATAAACAGTAAACAAAGTTGTATTACCTAATCTTAATCTAATTAATTAAGTGTGTCGATCACTATCAAATAAAACCTTCCTTGGTTGCTCACTCAAATACCCAGTTACCGACTTCGTATCTTATAATTGACGATTCCTTCTTAGGTTCTCATTATTTCCAACTAATGGTGCATTCTCTTCAAAAAAATAAAAATTATCAGGTTCCAGAATTTATTATCAAGTTTAATCAGATTAGTTTAGGTCAAACAAGTTAATTAAGTTAGCTTTAAAAGGTTTAATCAGGTCAAGTCAGGTCAGATGGAATAAGTTGACGATCACGCACCCTAATTCTTCAAACTGTAGAAAGTGGAGAAGCCAAGATTAGGAAAATAGAAGAGAATTTGTATATATGAATCAGTGGTGCTAAAAACACCTTATTACAATTTACAAGAGTATATATAGGCAAAGGAAATAACTAAAATAACTAACTATCTTATTACACTCTTAATACCCTCTCCTCAAGCTGGACACTCACTAAGTCCAAGCTTGGAACAAAAATCAAAATGCTTTGTAGAAGGTAAAGGCTTGGTTAAAACATCTGCTAATTGATCTGAAGATTTTACATGTTGAACTATAATAAAACCTGCCTCAACCTGTTCACGAATATAATGCATATCCCTTTTCAAATGTTTAGATTTATCATGAAACATAGGATTAGTAGCTAAGTGTTCTGCAGAAGTGTTGTCACACCAAAGTTGTATTGGAAGCTGAACTTTGATCTGCAAGTCTTGCAGCACACCTTCAACCCAAGAGATCTCACTAGCAGCAGCAGACAAACTCCTATATTCTGCCTCTGTAGAAGACTTACTCACAGTAGGCTGCTTCTTAGTTTTCCAACTGATTAAATTAGCACCTAGCAGCACTGCATAAGCACTCAAGGACCTGCTAGTAAACTGACAACTAGCCCAATCTGCATCACTGTAAGCATTAACTTGAAAATCAGTCTTAACAGTATAAAACAAACCATGGGAACTAGTCCCTTTTAGGTATCTCAAAACATGTAGGGCTGCTCTTAAGTGAGGAACACGAGGTTGATGCATAAATTGACTGAGATGTTGAGTAGCAAAGGAGAGATCTGGTCTTGTGAATCCCAAATACAAGAGTCTGCCTATAATCCTTCTAAAAATATCAGGTTGATCCAAAATGTCTCCTGTTTCTGTACTTAATTTGAGACCAGAAGGAAGGGGAGCAGAGGCTGGATCACAATTACTCATCCCAGCATCCAAGAGAATCTCTGTGATAAACTTCTCCTGAGATAAGAAAGTTCCACTGTGATTTCTATGAACTTCAACTCCTAAGAAATAGTGCATTTGCCCAAGATCCTTGATTGTGAAAGTAGAATCAAGTGACTGTTTAACTTGTTCAATTTGAGAGTTAGAAGAACCAGTAATCAAAATATCATCTACATAAACTACAAGAATAAGGAAAGCTTTATCATAAATTCTAGTAAAAAGAGAGTAATCTTGCATGGACTGTTGAAAACCAAGTTTAAGAAGAAACATTTTGAGCTCCCTATTCCATTGTCTAGGGGCTTGTTTAAGTCCATACAATGACTTTTCTAACTTACAAACCTGACCTGGTTGGGCTTTAGAATACCCTGAGGGTGGAAGCATGTAGACTTCCTCTTCCAAATGCCCATGAAGAAAGGCATTGTTCACATCAAGTTGACATAAAGGCCAGCCCTTGACAGTAGCTAGGGCAATCACAATCCTGACTGTTGCCATTTTTGCAACAGGAGAAAAAGTTTGGTAAAAATCCTGTCCTGCAACCTGTTGATACCCAGTTGCCACTAGCCTAGCCTTGTATCTTTCTAGAGAACCATCTGAATTTAACTTTGTCTTGAACACCCACTTAGAACCAATGGCCTTCTTATCCTTAGGTAATTCTGTAAGACTCCAAGTATTGTTATCTTCCAAAGCTTGTAACTCTTTATGCATAGCTTGAATCCATTCTGGATGGTGTTTGGCTTGATTATAGGTTCTTGGTTCAATATTTGGAGAAACAGAAACAGCAAATGACTGGGATTGAGAAGAGGATTGAGAGGAATCAAACTGTGTTCTGTGAGGCACATAGGCTCCTGTAAAATCATCTAATTTGGATGGTTTTTGAATTATTCTTCCAGATGTTCTGATATTAGGTATGGAAGTAGGATTTAAAGAATCTATAGGATTAAAAGAATTGTTGGAGGACTGAACTGTATCCACAGAAGAAGGGGACAAAGTGTTTTGAGGAAGAGACAGAGTGCTAACAGGGGTGTTTTGACCATGCTCAGGAACCAACAAGTTAGTAGCAAAATCAGTTTGTAAAGACACATTATCCAGGCTATTAGAGGAACCATTATCAGTAAAAATCAGAGGAATTTCATGTTCTGTCCCAAAAGTGACCATACTTGGATTTTGTTGAACAGTGGAATGCTCATTAGCTTTAATCTTATAAGGGAAAATATTTTCATTGAAAACAACATCTCTAGAAGTAAAAATAACATGTCTTTCCAAGTCATAAAGTTTAAAAGCCTTTTGAGCATAAGGATAACCAATAAAAATACACTTCTTGGCCCTAGAGTCAAATTTGTCCTTATTTTTAACATTGTTAAAGGCATAACATAAGCATCCAAAAACTTTAAGATTATCATAACTTGGAGGCTTTTGAAACAAAATTTCATAAGGAGTTTTCCATCCCAAAACTTTAGTTGGCATTCTATTTATTAAAAAGGTTGAAGTCAAAACACATTCTCCCCAAAATTTCTTTGGTAGGTGAGCTTGAAACCTAATGGCCCTTGACACTTCTAATAAGTGTCTATGTTTCCTTTCAACTCTTCCATTTTGTTGGGGAACACCCACAACACTTTTCTGATGAATTACTCCCTTAGAAAGAAACAAATTGACACATTGTCCTTGAATAAACTCAGTCCCATTATCTGATCTAACCATTTTAACTTTCTTTTGAAATTGAGTCTCAACATAACTGAGAAAATTCTCAACAATTTTAAGCACTTGCATTTTATTATTTAGTAAAAAAGTCCAAGTAACTCTACTATGATCATCAACAATGGTTAAAAAATATCTAGTTCCATTAAGAGCTACCACTCTATATGGTCCCCAAAGATCAATATGAATGAGCTCAAATATAGCACTAGCTCTGTTATTACTCTTATTAAAAGGCAATCTGTGACACTTTGCATTTTTACATATATCACACTCAAAAACATATTTCTTCATAGAATTACAGTCTTGTATATGAGTCATTTTAGAAAAAGAAGGATGGCCTAATCTAGAATGAAACAACTCAAATTCAAGTGCCTTTTTACACAAAACAGTCTTATTATGAATCATAGCATTGCTAGTTACATTATTTGATCTCAAAGAATCATTACAACCTGTAGTAAAAACTGTATTACACCTAACTAAAGCACCATTATTATTACTATTCTTAGGATCATAATTCTTGTTCTGATTGTCTTTCAAAACTTCCAAACAATACAAGGCATGTAGCTTAGTACCTTCTGCCACAGTCTTGTTAAAGTGGTCCTGAAAAACACATTTCTCCTTAGTAAAAATAATTTTAAGACCAGTCTGTTCTATTAATTTTCCAACAGATAACAAATTGTGCTTAAAGCCTTCAACCAATAAAACCTCATGAATAAAACAATCCTCATTCAACCTAACACTCCCAAACCATTCAACAATTTTAAAAGATCCATCAGGCAAGCCAACTTTGATATTTTTAGTTAATTTTTTCATATTATGTAAAATATTTTTATCAAAAACCATATGATCACTAGCACCTGAATCAATAAGCCATATGTCATTATTATTTTGAGCAATAGTATTAAAAGCTAGGGAGTAAGCAACAGTACCTGCAAAAGTAGTACAAGAAGAATTCATTGTGCTAGCACTGGAATCATCACCTTTGTTTCTCATGGCTTTGACAACTTCTTGACAAATAGATGAGACCATGTTGACAGGAACCATTGAGCCTTCATCAAAGGGAGAATCAAAATCTTGAGATCCACAAGAAGTATTTGCATTTGCAGCCATCCTAAACCTTGTATTACTGCCATTCCCATCTGTCATTTTATACCTTCCATTACTTCCATTCCCAACTGTTCTGCCACTCTTCAAAGAATTGTACCAGTCTGGATAACCTATGACTTTAAAACATTGATCAGCAAGATGTCCCTTAGTTTTGCATACTGTACAAAACCTCTCCATTTTCTCCTTCTTCCAATCCCTCTTACCAGTAGCACCAAATCTGCCAGTTTGATTATTCTTGTGAAACCTTTGAACAGCAAAGGCAGGGCTCTCATCTAACTCATTGTTCTGAACCTTCTGATTGTGTGAAACATTATTCTGAATCTTCTGAGAGTACAGAGCATTCCCTTCAGGTGTACTCTCTTGTCCTGCTGCCACCTCTTTTTGTTTTTCCACTTTTTGAACAATCCCAACAGCCTTATTTAAAGATGGCATAGGTTCCATTGACAAGATATTTGTTACAGTATTATCATATTGAGAATTAAGACCTAAAAGAAACTGCATTAACCTATCTTCTTGGTCCAACTCAGAGGATTTCTTCATGAAATCACACTTACAAGTACTCATAGTGCCACAAGTACAAATAGGAATTGCCCTTAAATCTTGAAGATCTTCCCATAATCTTTTCATTTTGCTATAATAGGTCATAACTGACATGTTATCTTGTTTTAAATTTCCTAATTCTTTCTTTAATTGAAAAATTAAAGGTCCATTTGCCTCATGAAATCGTTCATTTACATCAGTCCACAATTGAAGAGCATTCTCAATATATTGAAAATCATCAGAAATTTCACTCACCATTGAGCTCATGATCCAACTGCTCACCATAAAATCAGCTCGTTTCCATTTAGAGTAATCTTTATCAGTTGGATCTTTTGGTTTAATAGACCCATCAATAAAACCACTTTTGTTCTTAGCACCTAAGGCACGAAATATATTTCTTCTCCAACGAAAGAAATTATTACCATTGAACAATACTACAGTTAAGGAGGCAGTGACACTATCAGAACTAGCTACAAAGTAAGGATCAATCATACCTCCAATGAGAGTGCTGTTGACCTCAGATTCAAACACCTCACTCGCAGCCATCTTCAATTAGCAAACCAAAGAATCCAAGAACCTTAATTTGTCCAATTAAACTTGACCTCCACCAATTTCACCACTCTAAAAAAAAATCGCCAAGAAACACTCGCTCAAGAAATGAAATTCCAACCCAGCAATTACTCTGAATCAAAAGAATTATTTGCATGCAAGAATTGATTAACAATTCGCATACACTGAATTGAGATTAGAAATTAAAAAAAAATTAAAATCCTGAATCCAAATGGATTAGGCTCTTGATACCATGTAGAAAGTGGAGAAGCCAAGATTAGGAAAATAGAAGAGAATTTGTATATATGAATCAGTGGTGCTAAAAACACCTTATTACAATTTACAAGAGTATATATAGGCAAAGGAAATAACTAAAATAACTAACTATCTTATTACACTCTTAATACAAACCCATTGTTCGTTTCTCTTCGTTTTTCTAAGGAGGAAATAAGGGTGCATTTGATTCAATTTTTTAGAGAGAAAGATAAAATTTCATTAATTAAAAATCATACGACATCTACAATAAGCTTAATAGAAAAGTAAAACACAATCTAAATCAACCAAGTAAGAATCTTCTGTATTAATTTTAAGAATATCTAGATCAGATCAGATCAGATCAACTTATTATTATTATTTTTACTTATAACTCAATTAATATTGTTTAGCTTAACAAAAATTAATGAATAATGTAATATAATTATAATCTTATGCATACTAACGATTCATTATTATTATTATTATTATTATTATTATTATTATTATTATTATTATTATTATTATTTAAAAAAATTAATTTTTATTTCTATTTTATTTTTATTTACATTTTATTTAAACTTTAATAATTTAATTTAGATTTATTTAAATTTAGATTATTTAAATTTTATTTTTATTTATATTAAAATTTAAATAATATTAATAATTGTTTGCAATTATAATAATATAAAATATAATTTCATAAAAGTTTAGATCTGACCAAATCAGAAAAATTCTGATCAAATAATAAAAAAGGATCAAATCCGACCATATCATAAATTGGATAAGAAAATTTCAGATCAGATCGAAGCACAAATAAAAAGTTCAGATCAGGTCAAAAAAATACAGGTGAAGCAAACACACCGTAAGACATGAGCATGAATTATGAAGTTAATTGTACGTTTTAGGGTATATTAGACTCGAGCATGAAATTTTTTCTAAATATATCCTAAAATGCACCGTAAGACACGAGCATGAAGTTAACAGTTAACAATGCGTTTTAGGGTATAAAGTTAACAGTGTGTTTTAGGGTATATTTAGAAAAAGTCTGCAATCCACCCAAATCATTAAAACATCAAGCTAAGTGGCCCAAAAAACTGTTTGGAAACTGTGTTAGTAAGTTGACAATATGATGTAATTTTAGCTTTTAGGTTATGTTTGTTTCAATGGGTATTTGTTGATCTAATCTAATATGAATTTATTATTTCTTATTTGATTTGATTTGAACTTATTTTTCTGATATAATATGATATGGACTTATTGAGTGATTTGACTAAATTTTTACCGTATCTATACACTAATCCATAAGGAAATAAAAAAATATATCAGTATAATTGAAATCTTATTTTATTTGTATTAATGAAAAGCTTTCAAATCTGTTATTTTTTATAATATTTTTGTTAAGATATTAGAGATATTTTAAGTTTAAAACTCAAATAATTTTTTTAATGAGAAAAATCAAATAAAATTGGCATACCTACCGGAGCTTATTTAATCTAACGTAATTTGATTTTATTTGAAATAATAATAAGTGTTAGGGTGTGTTTGATTCAACTCAAATAAGCACTCATATGCTTATTTTTAGAAAATTTAGATCAGATCAGAAAAAATCATATCAGATCAGAAAAATTCAAATCAGATTAGATCAGATCAAAAAATTTCAAATCATATTAGTAAAGTTCTGACCAGATCAGAAAAATTCATATTAAATAAAAAAAATTCAGATCAGATCAGACCAAATCAAAAAATGCCAGATCAAATTAAAAATTTCATATCAGAAAATTTTAGAAGAATCAAACCACCCTTAGTTCTAAAATAAGGTAAATCAAACATAGTCTTGGACTAGCTAGTCTCGGCCTATTAAGGCTCCGTTTGTTTTGATGAAAAATATTTTTTCGGAAAACGATATTTTTTCATCTCTCCATTTTCCTTTGTTTGTTTTGGAGAGGGTGGAAAACAATTTTCTTTGAGGTGGAAAATGTCGCTTTGGAAAAGAAAAACCATTTTCCTTTTGTGGAGAAGGAATGCCACATTTTCCTTATTCCTCCTTACTTCTCCCTTATTCACCCCTCACATCATTCCTTCATTTCTATTTCATTTTTTCTTTCCTTTATAAATTTTCCTCTAATCAAACAAACAAAGGAAACTTTTTAAATCTATGTTTTCCATTGAAAATTGGTAACCTTAGAAAATAATTTTCCATTAAAATTGTTTTCCTTCAAAATAAACGGAGCCTAATTTTATATTTTCCCCACATACAATCAATCCGCACACATTTGTAAAATTATTAATACGATATTTATTTTACAATATACGATAAACGGACTCCCAACGCATGACTCCAATGATACTATGATTCCTATCATACTTAACCTAAACTAGTATGGCCAGTGAAAGGGGCCCGGGGGGAGGGGGGGGGGGGGGTAACGGCCGCTAATCCAACTCACTTTCCTAATTTATAATAATAATAATAATAATTGTATGTTGCTTAGTCTCAACTCTCAAGACATGATTATTTCAAACATTATACATTTATACATTCATGTTTTTTTCTTAATAAAAAAAGGGTCCACTAAGGCCCTTGTGCTCGTGTCCTTTATTTTGGATGCAAATACTTGCCTATTGCTTGTGTCAATCTAGCCCATGTAAAGCAAGATTTTTTTTTTTTCTTTAGTTCATTGGTATGAAATTTCTGATTTTATATGAAAACTTATGAGAATTTGTGAGATGAGACCTGATTTGATCTGATATGGTTTGATTTGATATGATATAAGTTGAAGAGGACACAACCAAAGATTGTCATGATGAGTCCATGACATGTGGAAAGAAGTTTGGTTTGATATGGAAAGAAGTACCATTAATTAGCCTTTTAATTTCAATATTTCATTTGAACTAAGAAGCAGTTTTATATTGTCCCTATTCGACAATCGACTGTTGGTTGGTTTAATTAGCTTGTTTAAGTCAGCTGCTTGGAATAATGTTTGGTAAACTTAATTATGACTGTTGGTTGTTTATTAGAGGGTTTGCGGGTCAACAAGCCAAAAGCCAACAAAAAAAAGTTATTCCAAGCAACCTTTTCATTTCGGCTTAAAAGTCAGCTTTTCAGCCAACCAAAAAGCGAATAACTAAACATATTTTTTGGCAGTTTGACCATATTAAAAAACCAAAAATTAGAAGCCATCCAAAAGCCAATTTCCAAACAGGGCTATTGCCAGATTCCATTCATGCCATGTAGACACTAGACAAGCAGTACGTTTATGCATTTGATAGGCATTAGCAGAATAACCACATGATTACTCATGTGATTCTTACTTATTTAGCTCGTGATTAATTGAAAATTTAATAAAATTTTCTTTGAGAAGTAATTCATCTATCTATTTTTTCATTTACAAGAAGTTGGTGGGGAGCTGAAATACAATCTAGCTAAGCCCCCACACCCTTAGTTATCGCAAACCCGATGCAATTTCTCAATAAGGAGCCCTATTAATATATTTTGGGTCCAATATATAAGAGAAAACAAAATGATAAGGTGGGGGTTATTAGATGCGGGTTTGTTAAAGGAAAATTGATCACCCAAATATAAGATTATTAAAGGAAAATTTGTCAGAAAAGACCTTATAAAACATTCTTTTTGTTAGAAAAGACCTTATAAAAAATTTGTTGTGAACAGGGACCTAAAACAAAAAAAAGTTGCAAGGAGGGACCTTACCTCTATTTTCTGACGTTGACTGTGAATTTTCGGCGTTAACTCGCTATTTCCCTCCAATTTTCGACGAATCCTTTATTCTTTATTTAACCTTTCCTTTTCTTTTCACTATAAATTCATTTTTCCTCTACTCCCTCTCCATTTTTCCTCCAAAATTCATCTACATAAACCCTACATTAACATTTCCTTCTAACATCTAAAATTCTCTTTTTCTGAATTTGGGTTTCCTCATCTCTTACCCCCTTAAATACGAAAGGATTCATGCAAAAATGGAGGGAAATAGTGAGTCAACGCCAAAGATTCACAGTCAACGTCGGAAAATAGAGGTAAGGTCCCTCTTTGCAACTTTTTTTTTGTTTAGATCCCTGCTCACAACAAATTTTTTATCAGGTCTTTTCTCACAAAATGAATGTTTTAAAAGGTTTTTTTCTGACAAAATATGGGTCTATTAAATAAAGATCATTCAAAGATATAATTATTAAATTCCGTCACGTGTTTCCGAATTGTAGAATCAAATTTGCTTGCTCTTATTGACTTTTTGTAAGTAATGCAAATTCGAAGATGTCATGTTCAAATAAATTGTAGGGAGAAAGAAAAAAAGTGGGTGAAAGTGATATAATTAAACTATGATCAACTAATAGAGGGTGTATATTGCTAACAAAGTAGCATTATATTATAAATTTATAAAGGTTGTAACCTTTTTTTTCCCGGAGAAACAAGGGGGTCCCCTCAATCAGTTAACCTGAATGTTTAACAATGCACTTATTGTTATTAAGTGCTCCATTGTTTACTATGCCACTTCATAGTCAATAGTTCGAGACTTAGAACAACCCATTCCGTCAACTAGTGCAAACTGTTGAACTAAGAAAACTTAGCGTGCATTTAATTCATCTGAAATTTTCTGATTTGATTTAAATTTTTCTGATTGCAGCTATTGTTATAGTTGATGACGGAATGTATCTGTGGGAACCACCAAAGAACTCGGCGGTCACTGCTCCCCCCAAAAAAGAGGAAAGACTGCAAGCCTGTCCCAAGCCGGCTAAGCAGTTGCTTTGAATCAAGTGATCCGAACCTGCCTAGCAGTTAAGAGTCAAAAGGCGAAATTACTGCATTAAAAAAAGAGAGAACCCGACCACTTATTTCATTCGACGATCACAGAACAAATCCCCCCGTTTTTAACCTCAAATCCCAGCGGCTCACGCCATTCGAGGTGGCCTAGCCCGGCGGTTCCCTTCCTGCTCTTGCAGTTTCTGTAGTTCATCCACTCCCTCACGCTTCGGAAGAAAGCACCTATCCTGACGTACTTGGCTTAACGACGGGCTTCGCCCTCCCCTTCCTAAGTCCTTTCAGTCATTCTTTTTCTGATCTGATTTGAATTTTTCTGATTAGATCTGAATGTTCTGAAAATAAGCACTATTTAAGTTGAATCAAAAGCATCCTTAAATCAAACATTGATATCCTTCCACGTTGTTTCATTATTTATTTCCATTGTACTGATAAGGAAAGATGCTTCTTTGAGATGAAGAGCTTTTGACCTCACTGTCTGCTATTTTTCCTTCCAAAAAAAAAAAGATGCTCACGAGTTATGAAATTCGACCTTTGAAAGTTATTTTTTTATTGAGCAAATTAAAGCCTAAAATTTTGAAAAAGTTGCTCATTATATTGAAAAATTAATAATGCAAGTCTCAGTTATTAACGTTAGTTCTCCGGCAAACAGTTCTAAGCATTGAGTATTTCTCACTAGACTGAACTATATGCACATTTTGATTGGGGAAAAAAAAACAAATCACTTGTTAATCAACCTACTGTGCAGTGGCAGACTGGTAGGTAAACCATACATCATGTTCTGCTCACGTAACCTTTAATTTTTTTCTTTGCCAAAACTTTTAAGATATATACTAAATGATTTTCTTTTATTAAAAAAAAATCTTTATATATCATGTGAGAAACACAATAGTCATGGTGATTTACCTGCTACGCTGGTGTATTAGGTGACAAGACTCATTTTATTACATACCGTGCATAATTAATTCGATCCACTCAAAATTTAATCAATTTTGGAATTATTGGAAGACTTTTAGCAATAGTTGATATTAGTGTTATCAATTTGTTAGACGAGAATAGACATTACTAAAATCAAGTTTTCTCTGGTTATTATGTTGACATGTATGATGTATCAATAAGCAATTGTGTTCATTTGGTCGAACGAAAATGACACTATTACAGCAAAAGGGTGCGTTAGTCGGTAGTTGTGTTACTTGTGTACTTGTGTTGTGTCAGCACTCAGCAGCAAGATCAAATCCGTGTAACGCGGCAATAAATAGATGAGAATTGAGAAATTCTTTCACGAGATCCAACCCTATTCTCATGACTAGTAAATATTTATTATTAGCTGCTATATACATTTAGCATCTTTTCAATTAATGATATTGCTTTATTTATGTCAGAAATAGATGGAAGTGGTCCTGCGTACAAGTGAAATCAAAACAGTATGTGTACAATAAACGACACCCTTGGAACAATAATTGTGTTACACGGTACAATAATTACGTTGCACGAGACAATAATTATGACATTCATTCAAAAATTGCTAAATGCATATAGCAGCTAATAGTTTATGATTACTCCTCTTCTCACCGAGTAAGATTTTCGTTAACCTTGTTGTACTCTAATTTGACTAAGGCTTTTTTAGTTACCTTATTACTTATTTTAGATCATATTAGAATGGATAAATTTGAATAAAGTTATGTTGTTTTATTTCATCGTTAAATACCTTTAACTCTATAATAAAAAAAATATATAAGTACACATTAATATGAATATAACAAGCTCTCAATTAACATTTTTTTATGGATTATTGTATATATAAGGTTAGAGTTCAGTCAAATCTAGTGATACCCTTATGTTACAAAAATTAAGCTCATATCAAATCAAAAATAATAAGTTCAAATCAAATATGATTTTTTTTTCAAGCAATAGAAAAATTAGTTGAATTAAATACTTCACCCCTAGGAGATTAATTTTTTAATTGCAATAATTTGACATAAATTAGAAAGAAAAAATGTCAAATTATTACGGAGGCAGTATAACCTATCTTGACCATAATATTCTAGATGAAACAGGACATTGGGAAAAAACCAAATCAAAACCAAATATTATTGTACCAAAAAGCAAAAGAAATGTGTGGGAATAGAACTATAGAAGCCTAGAAGGTTGAAAGTCTTAACACGGAAATGAAATCAAAATATCATATGCCTAGGATGAAGTCATAGCCCAATGGTTACTGCTTCAGAATTCCAGACACGAGATCTGGGTTCGATTCTCACCGCACGCATTTGTGAGGATTCCTTATTATCCCCCTTACAGATGCGTGTGTTGGCTAAAATTGGGCCAGGTGACCTGCAATAGAGCTCGGTTTCAAGGCCTAATATCCCACACAATATCCTATAATAATAATAATAATACAAAAATAAAAGTAGGTGCTCTTTTTTTTTTCAACTGATCATCCCCGACTGAAAACAGTCGAAAAATGTGTACCGATCGTCATTACGGTCGGAAAAAAATTTACCGACCGTCATCGTGGTCGGTAGCGGTCGGTAAATACCGACCGTACATAGTCGGTCGGTAAATACCGACCAATACCAACCAAGGTGACGGTCGGCCGAGAATTTTTTTTTTCCACGTTTCATTTTTTTTCCACGTTTCATTATCTCTCTCGTTCTCACTTCTCACTCGTCTCCTCTAACTCCATCATTCTCCATCGTTCTCACTTCTCTCTCTGCATCTCTCTCTCTCTCTCTTCTCACTGCATCTCTCTCTCTCTCTAACTCATCTCCTCTCACTGCATCTCTCTCTCTCTTCCTCACTCCATCATTCTTTGCAATTTTTTTTAAATTTAATTATTTGCTTATGGAGAAAATACTTGGAGCAAGGGACTTCGAATCAAAGGTACGTTTGAGATTTTTTTATGGTTCCAAGCTTAAGTGTTTTTTTTTGTTGGATTTTTTTCATTGGTTTTTAGGGTTTGATTGCAGATTTTTTTGGGGTATTAGGGTTCGAAGCTTGGAGATTTTTTTGGGGTTTTAGGGTTCGAAGATTGGGTTTTTTTTTGGGGTTTTAGGGTTTGAATGGTGGTTCAAAAATCTGGGTTTTAGCCTTTTAGGGTTCGAAATTGGGGTTTTTAGGGTTTCGAACTGTTATTGTTGTTTTTACACTTATTATTGTTTTAATTGTTGTTTAGATCTTGTTTAATTTTGTTCAAAAACAGCAGACTTGTTCAATTGATCGAATTTTGAACGATTTTTTCTTATTTTTCAGACATGTTTGGAGATCTGTTGCCTATTTCTAACTAGTAAGTTTTATATTCATGGAGATATGTGGTTGCTAACTTGCCTTTTTATGGACCAGATCAAAAGAGGAAGTGTAGAGGTAATAATTTAATCCTATCATAAGACCTTAGTTTTAATTTTCCTACAGTTTTATTTGCTTATGGGAAACATTGGTGTCATATTATATTGTTGTAGGGCCTCAATCCCCTGATGTTCATATTCATGCGCTTCTTGCTAATATTGCCTACGCAAGGTTTTTATCTCTGATTCTTTACTTCTAGTTACATTCTGTTTTTTTTTTTATCATGACCTAAAAAGCTTAAATGAATATCCTATGACATGATCGAGCTTTAAAACCGTGTAATTGGTAGCGTTTGTATAAGTTAGGCGCGAAAACACCCTAAAACGCCCCAAAAATGTAACAAAATTTGCATGTCAACTTTATTTTTCTTTTATTTGGAATTGTTTGAACTAACTCCATAATTTACAGGAAAAATAAACCCAGAACCTTTCGAAGTCCGAGCGTTTGGAGGTGTCCGAGCGCGCTAGGGCGGAGTTAGAGGAGAGAGACCACCATCGGGAAGACCATCAGCGCCGTCTGGAGGATTATTTACTTTTTTGCAAACTATAACATGTGTTAGGCCCTGTTCTTTTGGACTTAAAAGCTACAGTAATCAGATCAGATCAGATCAGATCAGACAAACTCAAATCAGATCAGATCAGATCAGACATTATTACTCTTTATTATTATTATTATATTTTTTTTTTTAAAACAAAGAAAAATTCATTAATCAGAGATCGAAACACAAATGTCCTTCAAAATACAATCAGAAATAGCATCAGGCCAGTCCTCTAACCAAATTCTTTCACCTATCACAAAAGGAAGCAAATTCGCTAAACTATGGGCAACTGTGTTGCCATGTCGTCTAACCATACTCTAAGCACAATAATCAAACTTTCTCGACCACTCAAGGATTTCAGCTATATAAAGGCCCATAACTGAACGGACTGAAGGAGGATTAGCAAGTTTAGTGATTAGACTTTGACAATCTGACTCAGCTACCATTCTTCTGTATCCAGACTCCCAAGCTCGTTGCAACCCGAACAATAATGCAGCTGCCTCATGGATTTCAGGAGAGATCCGACCCTCACAATGCTTGACACCTGCAGCCACCACATCACCCACGTCGTCTCTAACCACAAAACCCAGCCCCACGCCCCGGCCCCCCACCGACCCAGCATCTGTATTAATCTTCCACAGCCCAGCAACAGGCGGAGACCATCCCTGACCAGTCACCTGCTCCAATCGATCACCCTCCCGCGTTTGCTCCTGGTAGCTCGTAGCAAAATTCCACGCTCTCCCAGCCACCTGCTGTAGCCACTCCCTCCGCCCCTCAAAGACCGCTCTATTCCTTGCCCCCCAAACAGCCCAAAGGCCCACCATCACCTTCTCAAATTCCTCATGACTGTCTGTCTCCAAGATATGATAAAACCAGAATTTAAGACTTGGCCACTTCATCTTCCAACTATCTCCAACCTCCGCGAACCCCTCCCACACTCTACGTGCTAGAGAGCATTCCTGCAGCGCATGTAGCACATCATCGTCATCACACCCGCAGACCGGACAAATCCCATCAAACATTTTAATCCTTCTAGCAATGTTGGCCCCAGTTGCAAGAGCACCGCGCAGAGCCTTCCACCCCACCATCTTAACTCTCGAAAGGAGGTTTGCCTTCCAAATGGTCTTCCACAGAAAATTATCATTTTGTGCCGACGACCCACTAGTATTTACCGCCCCCAACTCCCTAAGAAAATGATAACCCGACTTCACCGAATACTCGCCATTATTAGTATAATTCCAACAAAGATAGTCTACCGGCCACCATGTGCAAAGGGGTTGTTGTAACACCACCTCTGCATCAATAGGAAGGAGAATTTCTCTCACTTTCCGCTCATTCCACGAACCTATCTCCTTGTCAATAAGGTACTCAACCTTCAGTTCGCCCCAATCTTCTGGCTTCGGTGTGATAACTTTACACGTCAACGGCCTTGATAACCAAGCATCATTCCATATATTGACTTTTTCACCATTACCAATGATCCACCTAGCGCCCCTCTTAATAACCTCCCTTCCCTCTAACAAACTCCTCCAAAGATAACTGGGTTTTGGCCCCAGCGACGCATCTAATATATCTTGCCCCGGAAAATATTTCTCCTTCAAAACTCTAGCCACCAACAGGTTTGGATTATGTTTAATTCTCCAAATATTTTTTGCTAGCATTGCTCTATTAAACATTTCCAAATCACGAAAACCAAGACCGCCCTCCTCCTTACGCTTACACAACTCATCCCAACTCAAATAATGAAGCTTCCTTCGTGAATCCCTCGCACCCCACCAGAACTTTCTAACTGACCTCTGCAGATCCTCACACAAACCATTTGGAATTTTGAAAACACTCATCACGTAAGTAGGAATTGCCTGAGCCACAACTTTGATTAACACCTCCCTACTCGACCATGAGAGTAATTTCTCCATCCAACTATGTAACCTTTTGTTCAATCTATCCCTAAGAAACAGAAAGGGTTGTTTTCTAGACCTCCCCACATGAGTAGGAAGCCCAAGGTACTTCGTGTGCCTATGAACCTCATTCACACCCAAAATAGCTCGGATTTCCTCTCTACGTCCCTCTCTAACACCCTTACCAAAGGCCACATCTGTCTTTTCTCGATTAATCCTTTGACCCGCAGCTCGCTCAAAATCATCCAACACATTTCTAACACAAGTAGCCTGTTCTACAGTCGCCTTACAGAAAATAATAGAATCATCTACGAAAAGAAGATGTGAAATCTCCGGAGCTGAAGCAGAAACTCTATGACCCACCAAACGACCCTCCCTCACTTTCTTATTCAGTAAAGCAGACAAACCTTCTGCACATAAAATAAATAAATATGGGGAAATAGGATCCCCCTGCCTAATCCCCCTCCCTAGACACACCAACCCCTTAGTCTCCCCATTCACCACAAATGAGTAAGAAACCGACTCCACACACCTCATAACTAGACTAACCCACTCTCTATCAAACCCAAGTTTCACCAAGATTTGCCTTAGAAAAGACCACTCAACACTATCATAAGCTTTACTAATATCCAGCTTTAGCGACATAAAATCATTTTGACACCCAGTATTACTAATAGAATGAAAAGTCTCAAAAGCTATAACAATATTATCAGAAATTAACCTACCTGGAGTAAAGGCACTCTGATTATCAGAAACAATATCCGGAAGAATGACCTTTAATCTATTAGCAATAGTTTTAGTGACCAATTTAAACATGACATTACATAGAATATTGGGCCTGAAATCTGCCGCTGACGAAGGATTACTAATTTTTGGAATTAACACAACATTAGTATGGTTTAAATTTGGGGGAATAGAATGACCATTTAAAATGTTGAGAACAAGAGAAGACACAGACCCACCAACAATATTCTAATAATTTTGAAAAAAGAACGGGTTCATACCATCAGGTCCTGGAGCTTTTCCTGGATGCATCTGCTTGAGCGATATGAGGACCTCATCTTCAGTGTAGGGTTTTCGCAGCAGATTATTCATTTCCTCAGTGACTCTTGGCTCCACCACCTCTAAGAAATCCGATACACCCTCTAGGTTTGAAGACGAGAAAATAGTGCTGAAATAGTCACAAATCACCCGCTCAATACCATCCTCATCCTCCACCCAAATGCCATCCTCATTCCTAATTTTATCAATATGATTAATCCGTTTTCACTGGCTCACCTTGGCATGAAACAACTTTGAATTCTGGTCACCATACTTAAGAAAATCCACCCTTGATCTTTGCCACCACATAATTTCTTCCTTATTCCTCCAGTCTCTAATTTTTTCCATCCACTCTTTTCTTTCCTCTACCCCCTTCGCCCCCTTAAGCCCTCTAGTAGCCTCCTCTATTTTATCTTTTACATTGCCAAACTCCAATTTGCTCCATTTCCATAACGCCTTTTGACACTCATTGATTTTTTGCATTGCATCCCCCCACCCATTTGCACCCTCATCCCCACTCCAAATGTTTGAAATTATTTCCTTACAACCTTCCTCCGTAGCCCACATATTCTCAAATTTAAAAGCCTTTTTCCTCCTCCTCTTCCATTTCTCCCTCCCACTCGTCCCTAATTTCAGCTTGATCGGGAGATGGTCCGACAAAGATTCATCTAAGTGAAACACCTCCGCAAAAGGAAACTTCGCCACCCAATCCACATTCCCCAAAAACCTATCCAATCTCTCCTCAATCGATTCATCACCACTCCTCCTATTCCACCAAGTAAACTCATATCCCTTGAAGCCTAGATTTGTGAAATTACAATTTGTTACCATACCATGAAAATCATCTACGACATTTTGATCTCTAATGCAACCCCCCTTTTTCTCATAGTTATAAAAAACCTCATTTATATCCCCACCACAAACCCACGGAAGATCGGACAACTCCTCAATATCATTGATTAGTTCACACGTCTTCCATTTGTTTTGTTTTTCTGCCCACCCATAAACCCCAGTGAACCTCCACTTACCATCAGTCCCAAAGTTCTCCACCTTAGCATCAATATGGTGACACGAAGATCCCATAACCGAAACCCCCATACCTTTTTTCCAAAGCAAAGCAATCCCCCCCGATCTACCCATGCAATCCACATAAAACCCATCAAAAGATTCCCACCTCGCTACTCTACTAGCCATTTCCTCCCCACTTAACTTAGTCTTCGAGAGAAAAACTAAGCCCGGCTCCTCCCTCCGCAAAAAATTACGGAGCTCTCTTACTGCGCGGGGGTCGCCAAGTCCCCGACAGTTTAGGCATATGAGACTCATTGGGCCCGGCGGGACCGCCCATTAGCGATCTCCGCCTCGGAGGTCATATTGACGTCCATGTGCTGAGTAACCTCTTCTCTCTCCGATCCACCATTTGCCCCCATTTTTGCTTTTTTCCCCCCACTCAAAACCCCAACCTTACCTCCATCCACCCCCACTTTTAAGTTACTGCTCACATCCCCCTTTTGATAGATAGGATTCTCTCTAAAGACTAGACCACTACTCCCCCCATTATTTTCCATCGCTACATCCCCCCCTTCATACAACAATCTTTTCTTTGATTTATTTTGTTCACGCAGCTCCACAATCAACCTATTTTCTTCCTCCCTCTCCTTTGTTAGAACTCGAGCCCTACTCTTCATTGGTGAAGCCCTCAACCATTGTCCATAGGGTAACTCCGCCTCTGGAACATCCTCATCGAAATGCTCGCACTCCTTCGCTTGATGGCCCAAAAAACCACATATATAACAAAAATTTGGGAGCTTTTCATACTTAAAATATATCCATTTAACCTTCCCCTTTATGATGATCTTCTTACCCCTGCTCAATGGACGGTTTATGTTGAGTCTCACTCTGATCCTCAAAGCCTTGGTCCATCCCGAAAGATCAGTTTCATCAAACTCCAGGAAATTACCCATACTATCACCCAACCACCTAGCACCTTCCCTATTCCTCTTTTCCAGCGGTGTATCATACACCCGGACCCAGAAATCAGCCGTGGAGAAATCCAGTTCTTCAGGTTGCTCTTCCCCCCTAAGCTCTTGAATAAGAACTAAATGGCCATCGAACGCCTAAGGGCCACCTTCAAGCACATACTTTCTATCAACTGCTGAAAAGAACTGGAAGACAAACAGATTTTTCCCAGCTCCCTTACCAACATATTCTTTTGAGGTTTCCAAATGTTACGCAGAATTGTTTTCATAGCCTCGGGGTTAAAAGATTTTGACGTGAACAGTTTACCCACTAAGCATAACGCAATCTGAGCCTGCATATCCTCACTAGGAATCTCATCCATGTCTAAAACCTCCTCCTCCTCATCCGTCAGTTTGAATTTGTTCATAGCAGCCTCAAGATGTTCCATAATCTTAACAGAAAAACTATACCCAACAATACAGAAAAAACCGGACAAGAAAACACCCACAAACCCAAAACCCAAGAGTCACTGAGAAGAAGAAAAAAAAACGAAGACGCACGCAAAACCCTATTATTATTATTATTATTATTATTATTATTATTATTATTATTATTATTATTATTATTATTATTATTATTATTATTATTATTATTATTATTATTAATTTCGAGCATCGTTTTTCCGCTCGACGGTTTTCGAACGAGTTTTTCGGCGACGGTTTTCGGGACGACTTTTCTGATGACGGTTTTCGGACTGACTTTTCCGGTGGTGATTATTCGGCTGACTTTTCCGCCGACGATTTTCAAGCCGAGTTTTTCGGCGACGATTTTCGGGACGACTTTTTCGACAACGGTTTTCGGACTGACTTTTCCGGCGGTGATTATTCGCCCGACTTTTCCGGCAACGATTTTCAGGCCAAGTTTTTCGGCGACGGTTTTCGGGATGACTTTTCCGACAACGGTTTTCGGAATGAATTTTTCGATGGTGATTATTCGGCTGACTTTTCCGGCGATGGTTTTCGGACTGACTTTTCCGACGATGATCATTCGGCCAACTTTTCCAACGACGGTTTTCAGGCCGAGTTTTTCGGCGACGGTTTTCGGAATGACTTTTCCGGCGGTGATTATTCGGTCGACTTTTTCGGTGACGGTTTGGTCAAAATTTTCAGCGGTGATTATTACTACTACTACTACTACTATTATTATTAGTAGTATTATTATTAGTATTAATATTATTATTTGAAGTTTTGGAGTGAGATTGAATGAAGAGGTGAAATGAAATGGGCTATCATAATAATAATTATAATATTGATAATTATAATAATAATAATTATTATTATATTAATTATTATTATTAATAATAGTTATTATTATTTTAGTAAATATAATCATGTATTACATTTCTCATAAAAAAAAATAAGTATTACAATTATAAAAATAAAAATAAAAATAAAAATAAAAAATAAAATTAAAATTAAAAATAAAATTAAAAATAAAATTAAATGTAAAAATAAAAATAAATGTAAAAATAAAAATAAAAATAAAAATAAAAATAAAAATAAAAATAAAAATAAAAATAAAAATAAAAATAAAAATAAAAATAAAAATAAAAATAAAAATAAAAATAAAAATAAAAATAAAAATAAAAATAAAAATAAAAATAAAAATAAAAATAAAAATAAAAATAAAAATAAAATAAAAATAATTCAAATCAGATCAGATCAGATCAGATCAGTTCAGATCAGATCAGATCAGACAAACTCAAATCAGATCAGATCAAATCAGATCAGATCAGACCAGATCAGTCCTAAAGAACAGAGTCTTAATCTTGTGTATTATAACTTACTCCTGTATTTCGTTTTATTATAACTTACTTTTTTGCAAAATGTAACATGTGCTATTCTTGTGTATTACGAATTATTTATGTAAATAATATAAAATTTAATTTTGTAATTTTAATTTGTTTTTCATTAATATATAGTTTAATTTAATTTTTAAAGCGTTTTTGATATTTAGTGAAAAGAAAAAAGGGGAAAAAGAAATTGGCATAGGTAAATAAAAGAAAAAATTGGCATAGGTAAAGCGTTTTTAAAGCGTTTTCATTAATAAAAGCGTATCATTAATAACATGAACTCGGTCGGTAATTACCGACCGACTGGTGTTCGAAAAATTGGTTTTTTGCGCCATTTTTTTCTTCACCTCCAATCGGTCGGTAAAAAAAATTTACCGACTAAATTTCCACCGACCGACGTTTACCGACCGAAAGCGGTCAGTAAATATGTTTACCGACGGTCGGCCGAGAGTGATTTTCTTGTTGTGATATATGGAGTAACCATCAAACCTTATATATTAGTCATCATCTCTTTAATCTTTCAATGTGGGACACTTACATGTGGTGACTTGGAAAGTTTTTTACTCTTTAACAAAATGATTTTAATAAAAGTAAAATTGAGATCATAAATTACTAATTTTAAAGTTATTTTTTATCAATCTGTTTGTTTGCACCCTTGAATCGCTTTCTTAAAATGCATGCAAAATGACTTGTTGCCATTAATATGTTACGGAGGGAGTATTAGTTTCTCACTTGCATCTTGAGCCTTCTGCTATTATGAATCCTGAGCTCACTGTTGATTCTTTCATTCAAGATGGAAATTGTAATTTCTCCTCGCTTTCTCAAATCATTCCCCGTTTATTTGTCTTATCATTCAAGTTTTTCCATTACCCTCTCCTCCTATTATGGATGAGCCATGTTGATGTTTTTCTCTAGTTGACCAATTCACTATTAAATTTGTTACTTGGCTCGCCTATGAGATCCCTGTCTATTCTTCTACACGGAATTTCCATTGACTTTGAAAATTGAATATTAATCCTATTCTAGGCTCAAAAATTTTGTTTGGTAATTTTTGCACGACCTTCAGGTTCGTCCAAACATAGTTTCCTGAGGTTTCCCGATCTCTGCCTTGTGCCCCCTTTGTCAATCTACCAATGAATCCCAAGACCAATTATTTTCGCATTGTTTTATGATACTTCTCCTCTACTCGCATGTTAAAACCATTCGCTAGATTTCTCCCCTTCCTAGCTCCTCGCCCTTCCTTCTAGTCTTTCCTTTCTTGTCTCCATTGTCAACATTGTGCTTCCATTGTCAAGATTCATCATCACCTTTGGAGTATTTGAAAAGCTCGTTACAGGTTAGTTTTTACTGACACCCCGTTCTCATTTAATTTGTCGTTGTTTTTACCAGAGCCATTTCTTACTTTTAAAAATTTCTCATTTTTGATTTCATTTTTTACCGATCTCATTTAATTTTTTACCGATCTCATTTAATTTCTCATTTAATTTTAAAATTTTCACAAGCATTAAATTCTAAATAAAAACTTCTAATTTTTGAGTTGGATCTGATATAAATTGATTTCGTTACAAAACAAAAGGCAATTAATTAATCTAGGAAAATTGAACACTAATACATGAACCCATAAAATAATTTTTTGACATATTTTCTAGAATGGTGTAAGTTATAAGGTTTTGGAAAATAAAGGGGGTAAATTATAAAAACAAAATTAAACAAAAGGTGGTAAATTGAAAATTATCCATATTATTAAATTAGTATAATTAGATTATTATTATTATTGTTTTTGTTAATTTTTTTGTTGACAAGAATTATTATTATTATTATTGAAAAAATAAAATTGTGGCAAGTTAAAGGAAGTTGATGGAAGGAAAATGGACCCTAAAATTCACCCAAAAGCCACATATACATGCCTTAATGCCCATTCGCACTGCACAGAAGTCAAAGTATGTTTGATATAGTGACAAATATAATTACTACCTCTATAATTCCATCATGGAAAAAATCTAAGATGAATTTATATTCAAAACAGAAATAAAATAAATTCCACCAAGTATACTAAATGGTGGTGTGACTAGTGTCTATGGTTTTGTTTGAAAATTATTCTATAATCGTCGATAAAACGACCACTAAAGTCAAAATAATCTAGGCCGTTGATTTTTTATGTTAATTAAGTTGATTTTGATAATTAGATTTGACTTTTATTGTAAATAAAAATATACATATTTTTAATTTTTTTTTTGTAATATTAATTCATATTTAATATTTTTGGATTCACCTAAATTCATTTTAGATTTTGTTATTTTAAAAATTAAATTAAAAATCCGAAATTAATTTAGATAAATCCAATAAAATTTAAAATGAATTAATGTTACATTAAAACAATATACAATGTTTTTTTTTTAAAGTCAAATCTAATCACTAACTAAATTATTTTGACTTTGGTGGTCGTTTTTTCAACGACTATAGAAGAAACATCCGGTTTTGTTGGTACAAGTTAAGCTGAACGACTATGGGTGCACTACAAAAAAAAACCTGATTTTAGCAACCAATCATTTTCCTTGCTAAATGGCAAAAATCCGTTGCTAATGCTGTTAGCAACGAACTTGGCAACCAAAATGTTTGGTTGCAAAAGTGCCAGTCGCCAAAGGAGATTAGCAACCAATCAGATGTAAATTCCGTTGCTAAATAGTAACCAAATTATTATTTTTCGTTGCTAAATAGCAACCAATTTTTAAATTTTGGTTGCTAAATAGCAAACAAATTATTAATTTTCGTTGCTAAATTTTTATCAAATGTAAAAAAGTTGGTATTTATTCCAACTTCCCAAGAGGTCACCCATCTTAACATTGTTCCAACTAGAGCACGCTTAACCGCGGAGTATCTTAGCATATGAAATCCTTAATCAAAAGATGCACATTATTTGCATAAGTAGTATAACAAATGCTTTTAAAGCAATCATGGAAGTTACAATATGGCAACAAAATAGCAACAAAATTATAGTTTTGGTTGCTAAATAGCAACGAAATTATAATTTTGATTGCTAAATATAGCAACGAATTTGTAATTTGGGTTGGTAAAAGATAGCAACGATTTTTTTTAGCTAAAACAAATGTTAGCAATGAAATTAATTTGGTTGCTAGTTAGTAACCAATTAAAAATATGGCACATTGAGTAGGCAACGAAATATAGAAAATCCGTTGCTACGTTGGCAACGAAAATTTAGACATTCGTTGCTTACTTAGAATAGCAACCAAACAACACAAGTTTAGCAACCAATTTTCAACATTTGGTTGCTAATCTAGCAACCAATTTACAATCGTTGCCAAAATTGGTTGCTAAATTCCATTTTTTTTGTAGTGGTGGTGGTTGAGGAGCTCAGGATGAAGCATGACCTAGTGGTAGAGATATATTCATCATTGGGAGTGATGTCACAGGTTTGATCCTCATGCCACCCCACTGTGACCTCCCTTGACATTATGCAAACTTCTCAAAATGAGGTATGAAAGTCTCAAGCTATTGATGGATTTGAGACTCCACAAGTATGGGCATTTAAGTCATTTCTAAATATTAGACAACAGAATTTTAGTGATAAATTGACATTTTTTTTACGAGAGTGGTGAAATGACATTTTTATCCCATTAGTGGATGAATCAATCCACTGATACAGGGTGGTTCTCACAAAATAGAATTGGTACTTTGGTTGTATGGAAAAAAAAACCTTAAAATTTTAAATTGTGTATGCGGGGCCAGGGGCAATTATTGCGTTTCTCTTGTATACCTCTTTGTCGGCTTACAAAAACTTAACTAATTATATAAAAAGTCAAATATTTAGAGTAAAAAATTACAATTTTAATAAAAATTATGCAAACTTCTCAAAATGAGACCAGCATGATAAGCCTCAAGCTATTAATAGATTTGAGACTCCATAAACATGAACATGTAAGTCAGTTCTAAATATTAGACAAAAGAATTTTAGTGATGAATTGACCTTTTTTTTTTGTTAACGGAAGTGGTGAAATGACACTGTTATCCCATTAGATGAATCAATCCACTAATAGAGGATGGTTCTCCAAAATAGAATTGGTATTTTGTTTTTATGGAACAAAAACCCTAAAATTTTGAATAGTATACGCGGTACCAGGGACCAATCATTGCGTTTCTCCTCTATATGTTTTGTCGGCTTACACAGTTACAGTACACGCTTATGTGTTTGGACATTACACAAGTCACAAATGCAGTGTAGTTGACTGTTGTATAGTCATCCCATTAAGCCAATGCACTATAATAACAAGTCCCATGCAAATTTGCATACTTTTTTTTACAATAGATCACGCGGCATACATAATTCTTACAAAGTTTTCAACGAATTTTAACATTAGATCCAAAGCATCAACAAAAACATGAAATGAAACACAAAGTGTTTAATTTTTTATTTTTTTTTTAAAAAAAACACATTTAAGTAGGCTGAACTCTAATATATAGTTTATCTCACAAAAATACCATGTTAGCATTATTGTCGAGAGTTACAAGATCGAGATTTGTCGTTGGTGAGAATTGAACCTCACACATTGAGAATGCAAAGGTGACTCAATTGAAATATAAGTTTAAATATATAACCTAAGCAGTGCTTAAAAGACTTAATTAAAGTCAGATTTTTATGATCGCTAAAGTCCTAAAATTTAACTCTTATTGTAGAGGACCTAATTTTTTATGTCTATTTAATCTTGTTCTATTTATTGTAAAACCTTTCAAAAAAGAAAAAAAAACAAAATTAAAGGACTCATGGCCCGTTTGGTAGCCATTAATAAAAGACAATAATGTGAATGAATGTATATATGTACACATGGAAGGAAAAATAATATACATTCCCAAGGTGGTGTCACCTTACATCAAGTTCGCTAATTTTCTTTATAAATATCCATTCACATCCAATATTACAATTCTCAATATTACAAGCTTTTTTTTCCTTACAGAATTACTATAAACTCATTCTATTTCTATTGCTACATACCAACACTTTATTACTAACGGGCTAAGTGCTTACGGGTGTTAATGTTGGTGAATTCGAACAACTGATACACAATATTCTGTTAAATTTGATTAAATATTAAACAACCCAATATGAAAGAGGCGAGTTACGTCACTTACAAGTTATAGGAGAGTAACTCCTAGACTTATAAGTTAGTTTAGTCTCTCATCATCTTCCAATGTGGGAAACTCACTAGTGCACCATATGAGGTTCAACATTTTCTACCATCTTCTTCTACAAAAACTTTAATTAATTTAATTAATTGCCAAATATAGAAGTCTATATAATTAATTTCCTACTACACCATTAAAAATCTTGAAAAACTTAGTCTCCAATATTGATTATCACACCCAAAGAAAAAATCTTCATACTATTCATTTGCTCATATGGTGGGTGATTGGTGATGTCCTCTAAAACTACATACACCTGATTTCACCTCCTAAAAAAAATGAAAATAAATAGATAAATAAATCTATAAATTTCAATCCCGAAATCCTAAATAGTAATTTTTATTCACTTATTGATAATAAAATTGTGATAAATATATAATGAAGTACTGTAGGATGGCATTAAACAAAGTTTATATGATTTTCAGAACAACATTAAATTTCATCTTAAACTAATTAGGACTTAAGAAAAAGGACAAAATATAATTAAATTTTAAAAACAATCAACACAATTAGATATAGGAAAAAAGAAAGGAGAAAAACGTTTTAAAACAAGTTGGAAGGAAGGTGAGCAATCGTGTTCACTAGTAATGCAAGTCACTTGCTCAATTTAGCCGACATATGCATTTGAAAGGGGAGGATAGAAAATTATCGTAAATGCATGCGGTGAAGATCGAACCCGGCCAAGATCCCTAGTTTAGAGTTCGCAAGACTTAACCACTAGGCTAAGATTCGTACCTCTGAATTGATATTAATACAATAAAAATACTAAAAGAGTATATTAATAAAGGGAGTGTTTGCCTATTTGGTCTAGATTTAGAAATGAGAATGGAATTGAAACAAATCAAAGGAAAAAGGGTAATAACAAATGATGATACCATTATTTGTTGTTTGGCGCTATTAAGAAAGTGGAATAGAAATGGATTAGAAAGAAAATGATTTCGTTTTCACAAGGGTGCCAAGGGTAACAAAATAGTGGTAATTGTTTATTAGGAAAGAACATGTGTTACAAATATGTCATATCAAACAATAAATAATGAAAATGTTTATTTGATTCCATTCCCAACACTAACAATAACAATACCAAACATGCTCAAATAAGTCTGACAAATTCTTAAAAAGTATTGAAACTCATTAAGGGCTCTATTCAGTTCAACATGTTTAAGCACTCTAGTACTTATTAAAAAAAATCAAATCAGAAAAAATCAGATCAGAAAATTTCAGATCAGATCAGAAAAATTTAGAACAGTTCAGAAAAAATCATATCAGAAATATTCCTTCAAAAAATAATAATAATTCAGATCAGATCAGAAAAGTTTACATCAGAAGTTTTAGATCAGATCAGAAAATTTCAGATCTGATAAAAAAAATCAGAAAAAATTATTCCTTCAAAAAAAAAAAATTCAGATCAGACCAAGAAAGTTCAAATCAAAAGTTTTAGATCAAATCATAAAATTTCAGATCTAATCAGAAAAGTCCAAATGAACTCTACACAACCTAAGTCTATTTGATATCTGTATAAAGTATTGTTATTTTAGGATTTTTTTTCGAGTCAATTTTCCGCTTCTCTTGCTCCATAATGTTTTGCACTTTTTGGTATCAACAATCTATAATGTTTGTGTAACTAGGGATGACAAGTGGGGCGAGCGGATACGAATATCCCTTTCCTATACCCACCTCCATCTAAAATATCTACTCACCACACACTATGGTGAATATGAATCTAAAATCCATCCCCCATGTTGATACAAGCCTTAATACATGACATGGCCGCTCTACCACCTAAATGGATATTCACAACCCACTTAAATTAACCACTAACAAAGTGGATATCGACTTTCTACTTCCTAACATGGAAATAGACTAAATAAAATTACATATATATTGAAGAGAGCATGACAATAATTATTGTCTATTGAATAATGTTGGTATACAGCATAAAAGTAGAGTTTCTAAAAAGACAATCAACTTAGTAATTAATAGTGGGCTTGTTGCCCTGGGCCTTGATATGTTACTCTTGTTATTAAAAAAAAAAAACAATTTAAAACTTTGATAAATTTTTTAGAGTTTTCACATAAAAGGGGGAAATTACAAACCATGTAATAAAGTTATTAGATATGGATTAGAACAAGTTTTATGCCTTTATGGTGGGTATGATGAAAAATTCACTTCCTACCATGGTAGATTTTACTTTTGAGTCTTTGACAGCTATATCCGTCCATTATCCACCAAAGTCATACCCTTACCCTCTCCAACTAGGGTGGATGCAGTGTGGAATCCACCAAAAGTTGCCCACTACCTGTCATCCCTATGTGCAACGTATTTTATTTTATATTGAGTAAGTGTTTTAATATCTCTATTATATAAGCCAAGGGGGGGCTATGGTGTCCCCCCTAGAAATGCCTATAATACACCTTTGGATTTTCTAAAAACATAAGCTACATAATTAAGGAAAGTTTGTACAATTTTTTTAATTTTTTAAATAAAAATAATACAAATTATATAGTTCAAAAAAATAAAATAAAAATATGTAAATTCAAAATTTTTAATTCTCTACAAATAGATACCCATATTGATATAATTTTTTATATAAAAATTTTACAATTTGATTATAGTAGTTTTTTGGTAGAAGGGAAAATATAATGGATCAACGTTTTCTTCAATTCATTTTTTGGTATGAAAGAAATTCAATTCGGATATTATTTGTTTTCCTATTTTAAAACTATCACAAAATAAATTAGATCTCAGGTTCGAACCTTATTTTTTTTTTGTTTGTTTTACTACTCAATAAGAACTATATAAAAAATGTGACATAAATTTTTTTTCATTTCAATTATCGTAGAAATTTGATAGCAAGTAGAATATAGTAAATAAACTTTTTCTTTTGTTCATTATTGCCGGATGACCTGATGAAAAGGGAAAATTCTGTTATGATTATGTGAATCTGAAAATATTTCAATTTTTCTAACAAATAACATTATTTTTGTTTGTTTAGACAAATTAAAAGTTACATTTAAAATATAATCGCACGCAAAGCGTGCATATGAGGCTAGTATTCTATTAAGGGTTAGGTCATCTCTTCTATATTCTAATATATTTTATTTGTAATAACATTTTTAATCTTACATTATCATATGCAAATGGTACCCACTTGCATAATTAATACTGTGTACTATTTATCAGTTTTTTTCAAAATAGCGTATTCACAATTTTATTCATTATGGAATAGAGAGAGTATGTTTTCAAGGCGGGCCAGGTTCGAGCTAAAATTTCTTGCTCAAAACCCTAATATTTTGTGTGGGTTTGGCAAGATTTTCAGTCCTTTTCGGACTAGGTCAAAAAATAAACAAAAAACCTAATCTCTATTATATAAGTGAAGGGGAGCAATGGTGTCCCCCTTTAAATGACTAAAATACCCTTAATGAAAATAATTTAATTTGATTTTTTTTCTACTTGCCAAACTAAATAAAATTAAAATGGTATATTGATATATGCCTTAAATATTTCACTCAAAATTAAATTCAAAAATTAAGTAATATCAATCAATAAAGAAAAAGGAAAGTTTAATTTACATCAAAGAGTTAATTCAAAATTTATCATGGCAATTACTAACATTTCTAATTGAATTCAATAGATAATAAGTGAAAAATGTTATTTTTTTCGACTCATATATAATCAATTAAAACTATTTAATTTTATCTGTAACAAAATAAATACAACAACTATGTATTAGTTGTGAAGTAATGTATAAAATATTCTTGCTGCATTTACTTTATTACATAATAATTATATCATATTAATAAAATGTTGATACGTTGACACCAATAACCAATCTCTGTTCGTTATTCAATAACAAAAAATTACAATAAAACATGATCACATTTTTATTTATCAAAATTTTTAAATTAACGCACGCATTGCGTGCATATATGACTAGTTTTAAGTATCCAAAGTTGGCACAAAGAAAAGAAAAAATCAGGTTAGGCTGTCCCAAATTTAGACCTAATATGCATATTTAAAGCCCACAAAAAATTAGGCCAAACTACTTTTGGTCAGCTCTAAGTGGTACGGTATGCTTGATTGATGAAAAGCCAAATATATGGTTTATTGAAGTTGACATGTTTTAAGCCACATTCTTGTATTGATGATCAGCGATACGGTCCATTACTTAACTTAATGGCTAAATCGGCCCACACGGGTAATCGGGCCAAGGCTGTATCTAAATTCTAAATCGGCATATGAAGGAGCAAACCATAGGATGTGATTTTGTTGGTCTCATTTTATTTTATAGCCCAAAACCAGCCCACTAATATTAATAGTTTATTTAGTCTCATACTCTCATATGGGCTAAGTTTTGGTGGTCAAGTTGGGTCATTTCGGCCTATTGACTATGATTGGCATTCTAGTATTTCAATAGCCAAGGATGAAGTTGGGATGGTTAAAGTGACACATATCCGAATATCCCAATTGAACACCTATTTGACTTTGCTTGATATTTAAATCTTGTATTGATTTGATTTAAAATGTTCGAACGTTAATGATTGTAATATTGATATAGGAAGAATTTTTTTTTATTATTGTGACAAAAAATTTGATATTTTTGGTTGGTAATTATTCCAAAAAGTATATAATTGGTATACCTTGTATAATCTATTTAATAAAGTCCTGGAATTAAATCTAATCTAAACCAATCTGACTCTCACCTAACTCGAGTGACTACACTTGAGAACAATTCTTGAATTAGTTGCTTGGTCGGAAGGCCAATATTTTTTGAAACAAACAAGACGATAACTTTAAACATACGGAGTATTTTATAAACAAGCCTAACTCAAATAACAACAAAGTGACTCATGTTGTCCGGAAAATAGTTTGTTCATATTCGTTTATGGTCAAGTTTGTTGAATTTTATTATAAGAAAATTGATACGGTTGTCGAAACTTGTTAAAGATAAATACCTAACTTTCCAACTAATGTAGTAGGGTAAGTCACAATCGATTCTACAGAGTACGAGTGGTACTGTAAATTTATTATTCTAAAAAGCCTAGACTATATAAAAGGGCTTTGATAAACAAGAATTAAAGCAATCGCAAATTAATTGCTTAAAGATTGACTATAAACTATATGACTTAAATTCTAGGGCTAGAGTTCATTGTGGCCTATTACAAGAATAAATCAAATTCAATTACTCAATAATCAACAATCAGATTGAATTATGGCACACTAATTCTCTCAAATCATAGAATCCCTCATAACTTATATCCTGTAGCAAACTTTTGCATTTAATTACTAGATTCTTTCAGCCTAAAAAATTTTCAGTCTAATGTGGAGTTCTTACCTTTTAGCAAACAGCTCAATATTACTCAAACAATACAATTAAATATGGCCAAAATTCAATTGCAAGAATATAAAATAGGTAATAGGAATTTAATCTGGATCAAGAATTGTTGAAAAATTAACTAGATCAAGCCACGAATGAACCCACAAACCCCTCAAATCCTAGAAGAGGAAAAATTACTCACACATTCTAAAAGACATAAAAAACGCAATACTTGATAAACATCGAACGCAATGGATAAAAGAGAAAAAGAAGTTACCAATTGGTTTAATGGTTGAATTGAAATCTAGAAAATGACATGGGTATTTGAAACAAGAAAAACCCTAAGAAATCATTCTTAAAGCTACATAAATAAGTCTAGAATGACATACATATATATTGGGATTTTTTTTACAACTTAAAAGGATGGATTTTGGCTACAAGTGACCTCCCCCTTGTCCGAGGTCCTGATCTCCGTGGATACCAAGGTCGAGTCTATCTTTGACCTCCTTCAAAATCTGGTCAAGATTCACCAACGAATATTAAACGGTCATAACTTTTTCGTTTTAAATCAAAATTGAGTGTGTGATTTAGTGTTAAAAACCTCTATAAGTTTAATTTCCAATTTCACTAGAATCAAATCAACCCAATGAGTATAATTCAAATTATAACCAAAATAATAGGTTGTGGTAAAAAATCATCACACTAATTCAAGCAATTTCACGTCACTTTTATAATTTTTAAGCTTGGCTCATCTCATTTCTCATTTGTTTTCTTTATACTCTTTAATCATCTTTTCCTGCGAAAACTCATTAAATATACGAAAAACTACAAGGAAAACATTAGTAGCAAAATGACTCTTAACGAGCCTTGCTAATGCTTAAATCTCATTAAAAAACATGGGAAAATGGGGCAAGGTAACAACATATAATTAAAATCCAACTATCAAAAATAAACTTCATCAATGAAAAGTCTTCTATATCAGGGTTGTTCCTAGGATTTTGGAGGATTTGTAAAAATAATTGTGAGACTCTCAATGCTTAACTTTTACATCTTAGTTTAGAATTTATAGCAAGTCTTCCGTCATATTGTCTGGTTGGTTAACTTTTTTTTTTTTTCAAAAAAGTTATAACTTTTTATCATAAATATGAAACTTTTTATATAAAAGCTTAACTAGTTATATAAAAAACTATAGGTTTATGGTAAAAAAATTACTTTTGGTAAAGTAAAACTACAATCAACCAATAATTAATGGCAAATAATAAATGGCACACAATAATTGGATCTTGAAGTTAAGGTTAATTAAGCTAAGGTTGGGAAAGCTAACTCAACCCGTTAACCCGATCGGAACCTAACCCGATTAAAGTGTGTTAGGGTTGAGGTTTTGAACTCGTTTAATTAATCGAGTTGACACGAATAATCCATTTAATTGATTTAGTTTAAAGTTCATATTTTTAACCCAAAAATAACCTCTTTGTCCCATTTATTAAATTAATATATAATTTATATATATTAATAGGCCAATTGTGTGACGACCCGACTCACTTAAACCAGCGCGGAAGAAACCGACGAGTCGAATTGTCGATCTAACAAACAAACTTACTCAAAATTTAAAACAAAACCTCAAAATTATTATTACTAAATCCCAAAAGTACAACACCCACAAGATTGTACAATACTAAACCCAAAGTAATCAATACTAAGAATTAACTCCAAACACTATCAGAGTCAGAATATTAGAAATACATATACTAAACGTCCAATCTAGAAACAAAATACGATCTAAGATAGAAATACAACGGCACTCGCCCAACCCAAAGCTAAGCAACACCGTCATCATCAGAGTTACCTGAAAAATTAACAACAATCCACTGTCAGTGGCGAGTAACATAACAGTCCCACCCTAACATGGATACACATAATCATTGAATAAACCAAACAAACACATCAGGCAAAACATACCAATATGCGACATATTCATAAAACAATAACAAATAATGACAATAACATAAACTTGACCAACTTTTAATTATTCAAACTTATCATTATTTAATCTTTGTCGCTACCATTTACATTTTAGACCGGACTATGCACGTATGAACGCATCTTATGCAAACGAACTTTCCTACTATGCCAGGAATGAGAATCTTACTCCCAAACCCATGAACCCCATCTTACGGAAATTCATATCAAACAGACAACATAGCAAGTATATATACACTATCCCAATACCGCGGTTAGGATAGGGGCAACGTCTTAACCCAAGTCTTAGAATCTTACTCCAAGATTAGGCGTCTAAAAGTAAACTTAAGCTAATCTTTACGTCCATTACATCTTTGTTATTCTCAAGATCGCTTCTTACGCCTTTTCTTGAGTCTAACCATAAACACCATCATAATCTTTAACTTCTTTAATCAATCTTAATCATTTCTTTATCTTTCTTTAAACTTTCTTCAACTTCCTTTAGTAACTTTACTAATCTCTAATAAACTTTAATAAAACTTTAATAAACTTTTACACTTAAAGATTACATGAACCATTTGAAGATTTCAAGATTCAATCAAGAACTCATCAATAACTCAACAAGAACTCAACTACACACGCATGACACACGAAATCCCCATCAATATAATCATCAAAACATGCATCAAAACTTCACATAAATCATACATAAAAGAACTCCCAAATCAGCCCTATAATTCACGCATATCATAGCCAATAATCATCAACAATTCATCCTAACATGATCATTTAATCTACCCTATAACCATAGTATACAAATTAAGGTAGAAAAGCATGTTACCTTAATTACTTGAACGCAAAAATGATAGCAAAACTTGCTGCCCAGAATACCCAAACCACACGGCCCAACCACGCATAACCACACGAACACGGTGCACACACGGCTGGACACACGCACACGGCACGGGCTGCACGACACGAACACACGGGCACCACCTCTTGCACGGCCTGGTTGCACGTCCCACCGCATGGCTTCCACACGGCTTCACACACGAACCACCCTTTGAACACGAACCCAACGAACAAACCCCAAAACTAAAAGCCAACTAGAAGTCTTGATCAATGTAAATGGAGATTATTGTGTTTTTAGTCACTTAAAGATCAATAGCAGTTTAATCTTTAAGTTTTGGATTTGGATGGATGATGAACAAATGATGGTGGAAATACCAAAAATGGCGTGTGAAAATAGGGAGCAATGGAGAGAGTGTTTGGCTTTTGAATTGATGAGCAAAGATTTTAAGATGACAAATGAAACATAAGCCTTACAACCTCTTCTATTTATAGAAGTGGGTTAAGGTGTGAACAAGAAGTAAGTGGCAAAATTAAGCCACTAAACAAGAGGGGGCCCAGTTTTAGGCTTGCTAAAATGGGCTTGATGATCACTTGGGCTAATTGCACTCATGCATGACTAATCATGCATAAATTGCATTTGGCCCAAAAAAATTAATTAACTAATTAGAAAATTAAATATTAAAATTCTAATTAATTAAATTAAATTAAAATAAATAATAAAACAACCATTGATAAAATAAAAATAAAATTAATCGCAATTATTCAAATAAAATAAAAATAAATAGTCCAAATAAATTTGGACCATACATAAAAAAAATAACATAAATACACAAATAAATCAAAACCGAAAAACTGGATCGTTACAAATTGACCAAATAGGTATATAAAAAACACCCTTTTGCCACATTGGTATAAAAATTAACAAAAATGTATGACAAATGGGTATAAAAGTTAGCTTCGTATGACAAATAGGTATGAAAAGTTAGTTTCGTGTGACATTTAAGACTAATGTCTTCTTCAAATATGTGTATATATAAGGTACAATTTGAATAGAGTATTGTTAATCTTCATCCCACGATTGCTTAAAATCACCTGAAAAATTATTGAATTACATGAACTACCCCTCCCTCCACTAGTCACCACACAACCACTAACACCCACCAGTACCACCCCATCACACTAACACCACAACTATGAATCAACTTCCTAGCAAAGAGGTGGCCGGAGGAGCGAATAAGAAGAAAAGCAAGAAGGCCGCTGCCTCAAATGTTTTCCCGGTGCCACCATCGTTGGTAAGTTTTTTTTTAACGTCAAATTTTGCGGCAAATGCCCATCAAATCTTAAGCCGGCATCCCTCCCATGGCTAGGGTGTCATCTGGACGCCCCAATCATAGTAGGGACATATGTTTGGGATGTCCATACCATGGTTTGGGCGTAATGATGGAACGTCCACGAAATTAACTAATTTGTACATGACTTAAATTGAAGAACTTAAACACAACAAAAACAACACGTCAACACCCAGTATAGAGGTATTAGCCCAAAATTCCACCAAAGGACACTAACTATACAGAGTGAGTAGTAAATTAGGTGCAAAGATTGAATTATAATATAAAGACAATAATACAACAAAAAGGGTGGGAAATCAAGAAAATAAAATAAAATTGTACCTGACATAAGGCTCAAATGTCACACGAAGCTGACATTTTATACATACTCATTTGTCATACAAAGCTAACTTTTATACCCATTTGTTGTTTTTGTTAATTTTATACAAATGTGGCAAAATGGTGCTTTTTTATATACCTATTTGATCAATTGGCCTATATTAATACGTGAAAATATCCTTTAAATCATTATAGATTTTAAAGATGCATTATAACCAAATGCAATATACATTATAAAAATAATTATATATTTGGTTACATTTGTATACTTAGTTTCTTCAATTTTAATTATATTATAGGATGATTATGGGAAAATGGGTTAAATGGCTAACCGATTTAATAAACAGATTGAGTCAAAATTGAGTTTTTCAATCCATTTATTAAACGCGTTATGTTTGAGACGGTAGTTTTTTCAACCTGTTTATTATCAATAATCAAAACATGAATCCAACCCAACCCGATCTATTAACCAAGCCTACTTGAAATAGAAGATTTGGATCCGAATGTGAGAGCTTGTGAAATAATTCCCATTTTCTACCCACAAAATCACGGTCAATAAGACAAAAACTCGAAATGATTAAAAGAGAAAATAAATGGAGGTGGTGCCGTGTTGGTATGTTGGATGGTGGTACTACCATTCTACAACAAAGTGCTATTCAATTTGAATAAATCCTTGAGTGCATTCGTGGGGTTATAGCCAAATGGCAATAAACCAATTAATGTCATTTTTTAGATAATTTAAACAAACAAATATTAATAGGAAAAATTGCTATAAATATTCCGAAGTTTTAGCTATCTTCTCTGATTATTCCCAAATATGCTTAATCCATGAATATTCCCAACTTTCAACCATATCTTCTCTTATTGTTCCCATTGGAAGGGCAACTTGTACAACAGGTTAATTGATCTTGTGGGCTCTAGTTTAAATATTCTCAATTAATAATTAAAAAAAAACAGGTGGCTAGTATTATGGTCTCTAACGGTGGTAGTTTTTAATTTTTTTTGGTTTTTTTCTTTCTTAATTTTCTTATAAGACATTATATATCAAAACTTTTTTTCCCTTCATCTACTGCTTCCTTCTTTCTGCGTGATGTTGCACATTACTCTTTCTTTATTTTTATTTTTATAAATTTAAAATTACATCTCTTCTGAAATTAAATCTAATTGATTAGGGGCGAGCAAAAAAACCCGTACCCGGTTTCCGATCCGGTACCCGGTTTTTTTACCCGAAAAAGTGGGTACCCAATCCGATTTTGAAAACCGGGTAGGGTACCCGGTTTCGGATCCGGGTTGGGATTTTTTAAAATTGTTTTTTATTATTAAAAAAAGTTTTTATTTTAATTTAATTTTTTTTATTATTATAAATACTTTTTTTAATTTAAAAAACAGTTTTTTTTTTTAAAAATACAATTTGTTTTTTAAAAAATAATTTGAAATTTAGTTTTTTTATAAAAAAATAAACAGTTTTTTATATAAAAAATAAAACATTTGATGATATAATCCCCTTGTAATTTCACCCAGAAAAGAACAAGTTTGGTTGGAAGCAGAGAGCTTCGTTTATTTGAGAGCAGAGACCTTTTTTTTTTAAAAAAAAAAAAGCAGAGACCTTCGTTCAATACTTCAATTGGGAATTGTTTAGAGTGTTTTATTTTTTTTATATTCAAAGTCAAAAAATAAGGGAATTGTTTAGAGTGTTTTACTGTGTTGGAAGTATGTTTTTTTATTTTGTTTTAATAAGTCAATATATTTAATAAGAAAATAATAAAAACTGGGGCCCACATTATTTTTACCTGATACAGCAGGTTACCAATCTAGTGGGAACAATAAGAGAAGATATGGTTGAAAGTTGGGAATATTCATAGATTAAGTATACTTGGGAATAATCAGAGAAGATGGCTAAAACTTCGGAATATTTTTAGCAATTTTTCCATATTAATACTACGGATTCTTTTTCCTTTTTAAAATGCGTATATATGGTGAAAAGTAAAAAAAGCATGTACAAACAAAGATTCATTACTCTCAAGGGTATTTGGTTTGTATCGGGTAAGATCAGATCGGTCGAGTTCGGGTTGAATCTATTCGGATTTGGATGAGTTTCAAGTCAAATGAGATTCAAATCGAATTGGGATTGATCAGATGGATCGGAATATATTAGTTTGTATTTCGGACGATATTCTGAATTGTCCTTTCAAATCGACATCAAATCTCAAATCGGGTATATCGAATTGGCTTTCAGATCTCAGATCAACTTTGGTGCATGTATATACATCATAAAATATGAAATTAATTGATAAATAAATTTTCCTTTTGTAGAATCTCAAAAGCACTCAACTGGAAGCTGATACACATATCTACTTGTACAAATCAATATATTGAATTCTAGAAAAAAATTGAGGAAAGTAGGGAAAATTTTGGAACTCACACAACTAACTAATAGATAAAAAAGCATTTTGTTGTGCACCACCTTGATTATATTTGCCTATATAACGAGTCCTATTATCTAGTGATATATTTTTATAATGTACATGGTAACCTTTTATCCGCATAGTATACATAATGACCTATATGGTTAACATTGATGATGCACAATAAATTAGTGTAGATCATATGCATTTGTGCAAGAATTTATAAAAGGTATATACTTTGTGTATATATGTGTACAATTTGGTCATTTTTTTAAGGTAAGGTAAACAATTACAATCAACATTTTTTTCCTCTCAAAAAAACGTTCGTTCTGATTTATTTGTAATTAAAAAAAAGAAGAGTAAACCTTATCATCCATAAAAATCTATTTCTATATGAGTTAGAGTTCAGTACCCGAGCGAAGTTATAATTTACAGTTTGGTTGACTCCCCTAACGATGTGATTTGAAGAGGCCATGGAGAAATTCCAAAGCAAATTATGTATGTCTTCCATTAATAGGTGAATTTTCCATGGACATATTCATTTTCCTTGCAAAACATTAATAAGTAATAACTGTTAGCTTAGGTTATTTCCATGAATAAAATGGAAGAAAAATTATGATAGTGAGCAAGAAATAAGCCATTATGAAAAGTTGTGGCTTAGACAATAACTAGAGGGAATGTGAATGTTGCCGAGGAAAAAAAAAACTTAGGCTGCTCTAAAATCCCCATAATATTATTGGCTTTCATGAAATCAACTACCATATGTCCATATGTATTAATAAAACAAAAAAAGGGTACAAAGTGTATGTATAGTCTATTTAGACTCAACCTTTGATCAATGGCTTTCATCAAGTCAACTACGCAATGTGGAGTATAAAATAAATCATGATGAAACATCAAAATCTAGCCTTTTTTTTATTAGTATTTGTGCTCTAAACCCTAAATTCGATCGAGATAAAGAATCCAATCAACAAAGCGAAAACAGATTGGTATACCTATGTCGAGTAGCTACTAAGCTACGCCTACTCAGTACTCCTAGCAATTTATTATAATAATATTTGAAACGAGGAAGAGGTGTTTGTGTAGTGGAACAACACCCCGACTTTCAGGGCTTAGACCTAGGGCCGAACTTTACCTCCAACAATTGTTGGGGTTTTCCCCTACTCCCTCGCCCGCCTTTGGTGCTTTCCTAAGAAATGAGCTTTGAGGGTCCGTTTACTTTGTTGTAAAACATTTTTGATGTAAAATGATTTTCCATGAAAAATATTTTACGTTGGAAAACTCATTTTCATACAAATTTTCCAATATTTACTTGCACGAAAAATAATGAATTGCTTGAGAATTGTATTGATCTTGTTGAGAGTTATATACCCCAACTGAAGCCTTTTCACTCGGAGGAACAAAGACTAACTAATAGCATGACTAACTAAGCTATAATTAGGGAAATACAATATACTAGGCTATAATAAAGGAATGACCAAATCAATCCTAACTAAACCAATATACATAAATAGAATATATATATCCATATATTCTATCACACCCCCGCAGTCGAAGCGGGAGGCTCACGAATGCTGAGACTGGACCGGAAGTCATCAAAAAGTATACGAGGAAGCCCCTTTGTAAATATATCAGCAATCTGATATCGGGAAGGAACATGAAGAACTCGTACTTCACCCTTAGCTACTTTTTCACGAACAAAATGAATGTCCATCTCGATGTGTTTGGTAAGTTGATGGTGTACCGGATTGCCTGATAAATAAATAGCACTCACATTATCACAATAGACCAATGTAGCTTTCTGAATGGGACATTGCAATTCGAGTAACAAATTCCTAATCCAACACGAATCAGAAACGACATTTGTAACTCCACGGTATTCGGCTTCGGCACTTGAACGGGACAAGGTAGGTTGCCGTTTTGAAGACCAAGAAACCAAATTTTCACCAAGAAATACACAATATCCAGAGGTAGATCTTCTAGTATCCGGACATTCACCCCAATCAGCATCAGTATAGGATATGAGCTTATCAAATGAGGAAGGATATAAGTGAAGACCAAAAGACAGAGTACCCTGTAAATAGCGTAAAATACGCTTAAGAGCATGCATATGCTCATCTCTGGGATCATGCATGTAAAGGCACACCTACTGAACTGCATAGGAGATATCTAGTCTAGTGAAAGTGAGATATTGAAGAGCACTTGCGAGATTGCGATACTTAGTCGGATCCTCATAAGGAGAGTCTTTAGAGGCGCTGAGTTTAGGCTTAGTGTCAACAGGCGTGTGGCAAGGACTGCAATTAGACATGCCGGCTCTTTCAATAATTTCTGTGGCATACTGTTTTTGAGACAAGAACATACCGTTAGCAGTACGGGTCACAGCAATACCCAAGAAATAGCTCAAAGGACCTAGATCTTTCATTGCAAATTCTGTTCCTAAAAGAGTCATAAAATGCTTCCGAAGATGATCAGATGACGCTGTGAGAATAATATCATCCACATATAATAGAATATAAGCCATATCCTCACCTCGTTTATAAATAAATAATGAATTATCAGATTTACTATTAGAAAAGCTCATGGTGGTCACAAAATCTGCAAAATGCTGATACCAGGCCCGAGGTGCCTGTTTTAGACCATAAAGAGATTTCTTTAGTAAACACACATGATCAGGATGACTTTTATCACGGAAACCCATAGGTTGATGCATGTATACTGTTTCATTAAGATAACCATGTAAGAAAGCATTTTTGACGTCCAACTGATGAATAGGCCAAGATTTTGAAAGAGCAATGCTAAGGACAATACGAATAGTAGCCGGTTTAACAACTGGACTAAATGTCTCATCACAATCAACTCCCTGCTACTGAGTTTTCCCGTCGCCTACAAGACGGGCTTTATACCTCTCAAAAGAACCATCAGAATTTTTTTTATGACATAAAATCCACATAGATCTAATAACATTCACATTCTTAGGCCTAGGAACCAATTCCCATGTTTTATTTTCAATTAGAGCATTAAATTCATCTAACATTGCAATTTTCCAATTTGGGTCACGAATAGCACTAACGGGATCCTTGGGTATAGGAGAGATGTTAGAGGTAGTCATGGTGGCTAAATTATGAAAATATTTGGAGTTTGGTTTATAGATGCCATTTTTTGCTCTAGTTGTCATGGTATGAGAATTTGGTACATTAGAAGATGGAATGTGTAGCGTGGAAGAGGAACTACGTGGGCTGGAAGAGATAGCAGCTGTAATAATCCGGAATTTTGGGCCAGAAAATTTCGCGGTTATTAATGTTATTTATTCAATTTTAGTCCAAAAGGCCCACTATTTTGGACTGTTTAATTGTTATGTCCTCTCTTTTAATTCAATTGGGCCAATGACCCAATCTTTTTCCCCTCTTTTTAACTTGGCCGGCTCCTTCCTTTTTACTTGGGCCAATGTTGTTTTGTTTTAATTAATTAAATATTAATTATTATTTTTTTTGGATAATTAATTAATTTAATTAATTTAAAATCATCTAAATACCTATTCAAAGTTTGTTGATTGACCACAACAAACTCCCCCCCCCTTGCTTGCACATTCACGGCAACCCTAGCTCTTTGCTTAGGGTTTGTTTGTTTTTATTTTATTTTTCTTTATATAGGACCCCTTTACTTCATTTGGGTCCTATTTGCTAATTGCTCCTAAAACCCTAAGGAAAAAAATACAACTTTTCTCCTTTTTCCCCCTCTCAAAGAACCGTGCCATTCACCATTTTTGGTGAAAATCTTCCTTGGAATTTTTAAGCGATTTCAGGTAACTTCGCTTGCCTATTTAATTAAAGGGTAGAAAGAACACATAGTGAATTAGGAATTAATCATGAAATTGTAGGAATTTAATTCTATGTTTGCACATAAAATGTCGAGTGGAAGATGAATGTTTTTCTTGTTTTATTTTCATGATTTTCTTGATTTATATACATGATTTATGCATGATTTAATAATTAGAATTGTTATAATTTAATTCATGAATATTCATGTTGTTCGAATCATATGATGGAATTTTATGATTATTTTCTGATTTTTGCTTTAAGATTTCGAGTATATGAAAGCATATGTTATGATGATTTTATTTAAACAATTAAGCATGATCATGATTTATTTTATTAGTATAATGTAAATCTTGTTTTGGAAATTAAAATCTATTTGTTCTCGAAATTTTTCGAGTGAGCTAAACTTTTAAAGAAAGATTAAAAAATGTTATTTTTATGATTAATCTTGATCACATGAACTATCTATGTAAATCTTGATTAAATCTTTAATTAGTTCTTTAGAGTATATCATGATGTTTTGTGTTCTTGAATTTGTAATATTGTTCTTGAATTATTATTGTATGCCGTGTGGTATGGTGATTTAAGGGCATGTTTAGATCTTGGTTCTTGATTTAATCTTGATATATGATGTTAGTATGATTTCTATTTTAATTGTTTATTTAAATTTAATTGTTTGATATAGAATAAATTATATGAATAAATTGTTTAATTTTGTTGTTTTGGGTGAAAGTGTCGAGTGGGATGCAAAATAAAGAGAATAGAATTTTATCCTTATTTTGGTAATTTTAGTAATTAAATTGATAATTAAATTAAATTAAGGAATTTAATTAATTATTGTCATATAATAGAAATGCCGTGTAGAAGGAGTAGAAATAGTCATATTTAATTAATTTTGACTTATTATTAATTTAGGGATAATTTAATAATAAAAGTTACGGACAAAATAATTATTAGGGATAAGTTGTAAAGTGTAGGGATAAAAAGGAGTAATATTGGTAATATGTTCATTAGGGCCGAAATATTACTATAATATTAATATAATTATATTGTATTGGACAATGTTACAAAATTAATATATAACATTAAGGTTAGTATCCGAAAGGATAGGATTATAAGTGTATGTATATTTTAAGGATAGCATATTATAAGAATTGAAGTTGCATAAGATATTATTAGGGATAAGAAAGGAAACAGAGTAATAGCTATACATGTTATGTTTCGGTCTCTGGCTAGGAAAGGCTTGGTATTTAAGGTGGCCAATATACGTGCCGCACCTCCCTTTCCTGGGACTCCGAACATTTCATTTCCTATTACGGTCACCTAGTATTATCCTAATATATGATATGATATAATTTAATGAAGATATAAGATACAATATGGACGCCCACCTAATGACTCGAGTAGTTAGACTGGGTTAAGTCGAGGCCACTGCTCAATGGGACGAGCACACCTGATGACCCGAGTAGTCAGGTTGGGTTCCCCCGAGTAGTTCTGGGTCTTAGGATATGTAGTCGTCGGGTAGTGGTACACGAGCCGCTACTAGGAGTTATGGTCATAGCTTAGGCTTAGTGGTGAAACACGAGATCCGCTACGGGTTGAGTACACGAGCTCATCCCGGCATGTTCTAGGAAAGTTGTGGTGAAACACGAGATCCACAACGAGTTATAGTGACCGGTCCAACAAAGATGATATGATGTGATACGATCACAAGATATGACATGATATGATGAAATCTTAAGATGATAAGATGATTTCATAAGATGACATGATATGATAAGATATGATCTGTTATGATAAGATATGATATATATAACGAAAAGAATATGATAAGATATGGATATGAATTATTAAGGTATAATACATGAAGGGATAGGTATAAGTTAAGGTTTTGAGATAATTTAAGTCGTATAACATAAAGTATAATATATGGTATATTCTAAGACTTCCGCTGTGTATAATACTGTATTTATATAAGTATGTATGCGTGTGTATGTATACGGATGTTGAGTGTATTTTGTACGTATTTTAACTGTATTTGCAGGATTGTTTGTACGTACATTATACGAAGATTATACGTATTCTAACCGTATCTCTGCAGGTGTATTTATACGTATTTTTATACGTACTTGTATACGTATTTTTATACGTACCTTTATACGTATTTTATACGTACATTTATACGTACGTTTATACGTACTTTTATACGTATTTTGTATGATGGAGTGAAAGCATGTATTAAATTTCTTTACAGTTTTTATGTATTTTCTATGCTATTATGTGTTTGGCGGTCCCTCGATTAAATGGGACAGCCTAGTTACTCGCCACTGACGGTGGACCCCCCCCCTCAGTTTCAGGTGATGATGCAGCAGAGTAGAGCGGGCTTCGTTGGATGGGCTTGAGTAGACTAGTCGTTTATTTTTTAATATTTAGTTTTCCCAGATCAGTTTGAGACATTAATTTAGTTTATCTTATGATCCCAGCATGTTGGGACAGTATTTCCAGACTTTATATGTATTAGTGACTTTTGGATTATTATGGATAGTTGGTAGTTAATTTAATAAAAGATAATTCTTTCATTCAATTAATTTGATTTATAGTTTAATTTGATTAAGTAATGATCCGAATGTCGATTCCCTTCGTAAATCGACAAGCTAAAAAGTCGGGTCGTTACAGTTGGTATCCGAGCTAAGGTTTGACCCTAAGTTACTTCTTCATAAGTAGCTTTGTAAGATGAGTGCTTTATGGACCCGAGCGAACCCTAGCCTAAAATGGAAAACTTAGGTGAGAGAAACCATGGGTAGTAGCCTGGGTTAAGACGTTTTATCGCTTCGTTTCCGCGTTGTTGCCGTTTCGTGTGCTAACTTGTCTCTGATTTCAGGATGTCGACCCCTAGATCTTCGAACTTCCGTCTTCGTCGTCGCAACTTGGAGGATGCAATCCTCACGTTGGCTCAGAACAGCGTCCGGGCTCAGGGTAATCAGTCGACCTTTGACCGCATAGCCCGACTTCGTCCTCCGACTTATGATGGTGCAGCTGACCCAACCATCCTCGAAAACTGGATTCGAGAGATGCGTAAGATGTTCGACGTCTTGGCTTGCCCCGTAGCTGAACGGGTCCCCATTGCTACGTTTTACCTTCAGGGTGAGGCAGATAATTGGTGGAGTACACTCCGGTCTAACCCCGACACAGATCTGAATCTGAGTTGGGAAGACTTCACCAAGAAACTGCAAGATCGTTTCTACCCCGAGGAGCTTAAGTGGCAGAAACAAGAGGAATTCCTCACTTTCACCCAGGGTAATTTGTCCGTCCAGGCTTATACGGACAAGTTCACCGAGCTCTCCAGGTTCGCCACAGCAGTTATAACTTCTGGAGCCGAGCGGGTCAAGAGGTACATCAAGAAGCTGAACTCCAGCATCCGGGTCCACGTGGTTAGCAGCAGGGTGAAGACCTTCCAGGAGGCATATGAGGTGGCTCTCGAGGTTCAGTCTTCAGTTTCTGATGAAGACACCGGGAAGAAGAGGGTTACTCCAGCTCCAGCACCAGCTCCGGTTAAGAAGACCAGGTTCGAGCCTTCTTCAAAGCCGCATCAGAGATCTCGACCAGCTCCGAGTCAGGGTCCGAGGATTTGTCGAGGTTGTAAGAAGGAGTTCCACCCGGGAAAGAAGTGTGATGGGTCTCCTATAGTGTGCTTCGATTGTGGTGAAGCGGGTCACAAGTCCATCTACTGCCCTAAGAGACAGCCAGCAGCAGCAGCGGCCACAGGTAGTCAAGCTCCGGTCAAGAACAGGATTTTCTGCATGACACAGGAAGAGGCAGATTCTCAGCCCGATGTGGTCACGGGTACATTTCTTGTTCATGATATGTCTGCATATGTTCTGTTTGATACTGGTGCCACTGTGTCCTTTGTTGCTAGTTCATTTATTGCTAAAGCTAACCTGATGGGAGAGTCTCCTGTCAAATCTATCATAACTCTTCCTTCGGGAGAGGACTTTTCTTGTCTTCGGGAGTTCAGGGACGTGTCCATCGTCATCTCGGGGGTAAGGTTCGAGGCCAACCTGAAGGAGTTCCCTATGATCGAGTTCGATGTGATCTTAGGGATGGATTGGTTAGCTAAGCATCAAGCGACCTTTCGGTGTCAAGACCAGGCCGTCACTTTGCGAGGGCCAGACGCAAAGAGGGTAACCTATGTCGGGAAGCCGATAGGCAAAGGGTTGAAGATCGTGTCCGCTATGAAGATGCGCAGGCTGCAGCGCAAGGGTGAGACGGTGTTCCTATGTCAAGTCAAGGACATGACCAAGGAGGAACAGCTAGAGGCCATTCCGGTGGTTCGAGAGTATGCGGATGTTTTTCCAGAGGAGTTGCCAGGGATACCACAGGAAAGGGAAGTGGAGTTCAACATCGATCTGGTACCCGGGACTGCTCCGATTTCTAAGGCTCCGTATCGCATGGCTCCGGCAGAGTTGAAGGAATTGAAGACCCAGTTGCAGGAATTGATCGACAAGGGTTTCATCCAGCCTAGTGTGTCGCCATGGGGTGCTCCGGTATTGTTCGTGAAGAAGAAAGACGGCAGCATGAGATTGTGCATAGATTACCGGGAGCTGAACAAGGTGACTATCAAGAACAGGTATCCTCTGCCCAGGATCGAGGATTTGTTTGATCAGTTGAAGGGAGCCAGTGTCTTCTCTAAGATTGATCTCAGATCCGGTTATCATCAGATTCCAGTGAAGCCAGAGGATATACCGAAGACTGCATTTCGCACGAGATATGGGCATTATGAGTTCGAGGTTATGCCATTTGGTTTGACGAACGCTCCTGCGGTGTTCATGGACCAGATGAATCGGACCTTCCATCATCTACTGGATGTGTGTGTGGTAGTGTTCATCGACGATATCCTCATTTATTCGAAGAATGAACAAGATCACACTCAACATCTTCATCTGGTGTTAGGTATTCTGCGAGCTCAGAAGTGGTTCGCGAAGTTGTCTAAGTGCGAGTTCTGGCTCAAGGAAGTTGCCTTTCTAGGGCATGTGATTAATGCGGATGGTGTCATGGTAGATCCAGCCAAGATTAAGGCAGTGGTAGAATGGCACAGTCTGAAGAATGTGGTCGAGATTCGAAGTTTTCTTGGCCTAGCAGGTATATTAAAGTATTTGTTATAGCTTTTATTAATGTCTATGCAAGAATACTTACCTGTGAAATTTGTTTGTATCAGGTTACTATCGGAGATTTGTGAAAGACTTCTCCAAAGTAGCAACGCCTATGACCAAGTTGTTGCACAAAGATTGCAAGTACGTGTGGACCGAGCAGTGTGAAGAAGCCTTTCAAGCACTCAAGCAAAGTCTTGTGTCTGCACCAGTTCTTGCTTTGCCGACAGAGGGTGTAGGTTTTGAAATCTACAGTGATGCGTCGAAGAAGGGTCTAGGTTGTGTTCTGATGCAGGAAGGAAGGGTGATTGCATATGCTTCGAGACAGCTCAAGGTTCATGAGCAGAATTATCCTACTCACGACTTAGAGTTGGCAGCGGTGGTGTTCGCTGCCACAAGCTAAAAAGTCGGGTCGTTACAGCAGCCCCAGTTCGAAACAAATGTGAAGAAGCATGTTCTGGGTTAGGCTGCTGAGGAGATAAAGGTGAGACAACAGTTGGGCCAGCAGTGGACGACCCACCAGGAGTCTGTGAAGGGAAGGTTGGGCCGTGTGTAATGGACTCGGGAGAAGAAGATGAAGCAAGGTCATGGGAGAAAGACAGTGCAGAGGAGGAAGTTGTTTTGGGTCGTGTGTAATGGGCCCAGTCCGGTTGTGGCCATTAGTTGGAGTAGGAGAGATTTGTGTGCTATTTTGGTGATGTAAATGGCGCATGATTGGATTGACATCCAAAAAAATATAATCATTTTGACGTGGCTTGTGAAAATTAGCAAACGGAAATTCGGTTTCAATAAATTTCACATGACGACATATTATGATTTTACCATTAGACATATTGTAACACTTAGAACCACGATGATTCGAAGTGGGACCAAGATAGACACACGGGGTGGACCTTGCTTGCAGTTTGTTTATTGTAGTAGAGGGAAAAAGAGGAAAACATAGACAACCAAAAACACGTAATTCCGTGTATAGAGGATCAGATTGATATAGGATTTGAGTAGGAGACTTAAATCCTAATACTTTGGTTGGTAGAATATTTAAGAGGTAAGTGGCCATCTCTAAGGCATGATTCCAAAAAGAAAGGGGCAATGAAGCATGTGCAAGTAAGGTTCGAATAATATTGTTTATGGATTTTATGTGGCGTTCTGCTTTTCCATTTTTAGGGGATGAATGAGGACAGGAAAGGCGAAATAACATGCCATGACGATCAAAAAATTCTTTAAACGTACCATTAATATATTATGTGCCGTTGTCACATTGAAAAGTCTTAATGTTACGTTCAAATTGAGTATGGACAAAAGAATAAAAAGACTGGAATATGTTTTTAACCTGTGATTTTTAGAAATAGGAAATGTCCATAGAAATTTGCTATAATCATCAAGAAATAAGGCATAATAACAATGACCAGATGAACTCATAACAGGAGATGTCCAAAGATCACTATGAATAATATCAAAAGGAAAAATAGTGTGTGACATAGATTTATAAAAAGGCAATTTAGAAAGTTTGCCGAGAGGACAAGAAGAACAATAAGATTTACAAGCCTTATTATAGTCAATAAATTTATTTATTACTACTAAGAGACTTAAAAACAGCAGTGCCAGGATGTCCTAAGCGATTGTGCCAGAGTGCAGGAGATAAAGCTGTGAGAGCAGAATTATTGACTGGAGAGGTGGCTTGAAGACTAGGAAATAGAGGATATAGGGCACAGGTACTGTTACATCTCAGGAGTGTGGTTCCCGTCTATAAATCATTGACAGAAAATCCGTAAGGATCAAAAGTAATGGAAACCATATTGTCAGTGGTGAATTGGCGGACAGAAATAAGGTTTTTAATTAATTTTGGAGCATGTAAAACATTATTTAATGCAAAAGGTGGAAAAGGGGAGGGTAAACGAGTACTACTGTGACCAACAATTGGAATTAAGTGACCACTACCAACAACAATGTTATTATTTCTAATGCTCGAATTAAAATAAGAGGAAAGAATACCTTGATCCGCAGTCATATGAGATGTCGCACCGGTGTCCATGTAGTAATTTCCATCCGGTTGAGAGAAAGAGAGAGCATGCATGGCTGCCTCAATGTCCGTTGGGGAGTATGATGTTGGACCCATTGCAGAATAGGCTTGAGGTGGTCGTGGGCCCAGAATACCGGATCCAGCAGGCCTAGGACCCATAGTCGGAGCAGCAGGCCTTATAGCCCAAGATGTGACTGGATATGGACAGGGTGGTGGTACGGGCCATTGTGACAGCCACTGGGCCCAAGAAGCCCACGGTTGCTGCTGCCAGGCGGGTCCAGAATGTGCAGATTGTTGTTGGGCCAGCCCATTTTTTCCTTTTCCAGAATTCTTAGAGCCTTGTTTTTTTTCCCTTTGAATTTTTGGAATTAGAACGTGAAGAAGCAGAATGTGCAGAGCCTCCATGGCCATTGAAGGAACCTTCACCTCCTTGTTTGTAATAACCCGAAATTTTGGGCCAGAAAATTTCGCGGTTATTAATATTATTATTTAATTCAAAGTCCGATTGGGCCATTTATATTGGACTGTTTGCATTCTTTTAATCCAATCTTTTCTTAAATTGGGCCAAAGACCCAATTAGTCTTTTCTTTCTCCTCTTGGCCGGCCTATTTTGCTATTTGGGTCCAAATTAACTCTTTGATTTATTTAGTAAATGGGTTGTTTAACTAATTAAATTATTAATTAATTTGATTTATTTGATTTTAACCCATTCAAACCCATCCCAACCAATTTGTTAGTCCACCCAAATTTTTCTCAACTTCCCCCTCTCTTCTCCTCATTCACGGCAACCCCAACCAAATATTTAGGTTTGTTTTATTTTTTTTCTTTTCTTTATTCTATAAATAGGATCCATCTATTCATTTGGTTCCTAATTGCAATTGTTCCAAAAAAAACCCTAGAAAAAAAAATATATTTTCTCTTCCTCCCTCTTGAAGTGTGCCGTGAGGTTTTAAAAAAAAAAGAGAGTGTTTTCTTTGGGATTTTAAAAGCGAATCTAGGTAACTTCGCTTTCCTAATTAATCTTGGGTAGAAAGAACACATAGTAATTAGGAATCAAAGCATGAAAAATGTAGGAGTTTAATCCTTGTTTTTTTATAATTGTCGAATGAATGATGATGATGTTCTTGATTTATTTCTTGCATTTTCTTGATTTAAAGCATGAATTTTGTATGTTTAATTAATGAAAATTGCATAGATTATATGTTGTTTAATTTTTGTTTACTCGAAAATTTTATGAAAATAATTTAATTATGTTCTTGAATTGTTTTGAATATTTTTTTTTCCGAGTGGTTCAACATGTTTTATGATGTTTTTCTTTAATTATTTTAAGCATATATCATGATTAAATTTAATTAGGGTAATTAAATCTTGAATCAAGAAATTAATTTTGTTATTTTATATGATTGCCGAGTGATATTATTGTATGAAGGGAGATTAAAATTTTAACTTTTATGATTAATCTTGTTAGTCTTAAATAATTATGCGAATCTTTAATTCAATTCTTTAATTTTATCATGGTTGATTTAATTCTTGAATGTATAAAATGTTCTTGAAATCATTAATATTGCCGTGTGAATTTCGAATGCCAAGCATGTTGTTCAATTTTTGTTCTTTAATTTAATCTTGGTAATTGATGATAAAAATCTGATTTTTATGTTTATTGATTAGTTAAATTATTTAATTCTTGATGATTGATTTTATATAAATTAATTGTTAAATTTTGGTTTAAAAAGGGTGAAATGTCGAATGGGAGAAAAAAAGGAAAAATGGAATTTTTATCATATTTTGGTAATTTTAGTAATTAAATTGATTAATTAAATTAATTTAAGAAAATAATTAATTATTGTTATTAATTTGAAAATGCCGTGTGAATTGAGTAGAAATAGTCAATTTTAATTAATTTTGGATTATTATTAATTTAGGAATAATTAATAATAAAAGTTTCGGATAAAATAATTTTTTTAGGGATAAGTTGTAAAGTGTAGGGATAAAAAGTATATTATTGTTATTAAAACTAATAAGGGCCGAATAATACCAGTATTAATAATATAAATTTCGGGTATTATCATAATTAATATTAGTAGTAATATTAGGGTTAGTATCCGAAAGGATAAGTAATAGTATATGATATGATATTAAGATTAGTATAAGATAAGGTTTAAGGATGCATAAGATATTACTAGGGATAAGAAAGGAAACAGAGTAATAGCTATACATGTTATGTTTCGGTCTCTGGCTAGGAAAGGCTTGGTATTTAAGGTGGCCAACATACGTGCCGCACCTTCCTTTCCTGGGACTCCGAACATTTCATTTCCTATTACGGTCACCTAGTATTTCCCAATATATGATATGAAATAATTAAATGAAGATATAAGATACAATATGGACGCCCACCTAATGACTCGAGTAGTTAGACTGGGTTAAGTCGAGGCCACTGCTCAATTGGGACGAGCACACGAGCTCCCCCGAGCAGTTCTGGGTCTTAGGATATGTAGTCGTCTAGTAGTGGTACACGAGCCGCTATTAGGGGTTATGGCCATAGCTTAGGCTTAGTGGTGAAACACGAGATCCGCTACGGGTTGAGTACACGAGCTCACCCCGGCATGTTCTAGGAAAGTTGTGGTGAAACACGAGATCCGCAACGAGTTATAGTGACCGGTCCAACAAAGATGATATGATATGATGAAATCATAAGATATAATACGATATGATATGAAAGATAAGAAATGATGATATATGATAAGATACGGTATGCTATGAAAAGAATATGATAAAGTGTGAATATGAGATATTAAGGTATAATATATGATGGGTATTGTATAAGTTAAGGTTTGGGATAATTTAGGTCATATAGTATAAGTATAAGTACTTGGGTATTTTAAGACTTCCGCTGCGTATGAATCTGTATTTTTGTATGTATGTATGTATATGAATGATGGGTGTATATTTGTACGTATTTCTAACCGTATAATGCAGGGTTGACTGTACGTACAATGTACGTAGATATTACGTATTTCTAACCGTATTTCTGCAGGTATTTTTATACGTATTTTGTACGTATACGTTTACGTATTTTTATACGTACTTTTATACATATTTTTATACGTATTTTTATACGTATTTTTATACGTACTTTTATACGTATTTTTTTGTACAATTATATAAAGGCATGTGTTAAGTTTCTGTACAGTTTTTATGTGTATTTCTATGACATTATGTGTTTGGTGGTCCCTCGATTAAATGGGACAGCCTAGTTACTCGCCACTGACGGTGGACCCCCCCTCAGTTTCAGGTGAAGACGCTGCTGATTAACGGGCTTCGTGGATGGGATTGAGTAGCAGAGAGCCTTAGTTAAATAGTTTAATAGAGGATTTATGTTTTCAAGACATTTACTTAGTTATTTTACGATCCCAGCATGTTGGGACAGTATTTCAAGACCAATTATGTAATAATGAATATTGATCTTTTTCGGTTAATTAGTAGTTTAATTAGTAAAGGTTAATTCATTAATTCATATAATCTGATTTATTTGTTATTATAAGTTGGTAATGATCCGTTTGTCGATTTCCCTTCGTCAATCGACATGTCTCAAAAGTCGGGTCGTTACATTGTTGTCCACCGGTGGTAGTAACAAGAGCGGCCTGAGAGCGGTTGCCGGCCCCACCCTCCTTTGCCAAGCGATTTTTAATGGTTCGCTCCGCGAGTTTCAGACGTGACCGGCAACTCTCGAATGACGGCAGTGGCTCCTGGTTCTGTATAAAATCCACCGTGCCGGAGTACGCTTCGGGAAGACCGGCTGTAAGTTTAAGAATAAGGCGGCTGTTCGGGATGGGTGCATCAACATCAGCAAGACGATCCGCCAGAGATTTGATATGATTGCAGTAGCTATCAATTGACGAGAAATTCTCGAAATTAAGATCAGACAATTCTTCTTCAAGATGAGTGGCACGGGAAGCCTTATTGTCTTGGAACATGGACTCTAAGCGAGACCAAGCCCCTTGAGCGGTATCGTCCTTGAGAAGAATGGCAAGGAGAAGATTGTGGGATATAGTGCCATATATCCATTGAAGAACCGCAGCATCAAGACGTGTCAATAACGACAAATCGGCCTCCTTTGATTTCTTATAAGCGGCCACCTCCTCGGGTGACGTAGGAGGAATGATGTGGTCATACACATCATGAACCCTAACAAGAACCTTAAATAAAGCAGCCCAAGAATGATACATCCCAGTTTCAGTGTCTAACTCGACCGGGACGAGAGACTTGACGTTGGTGACCGTCAAGGCGGGATGAAATTTAGGGGGAGAAGACATAGTGCAGCGGAAGAAAGAAGGTAGGCGGGTTGTTAGGGAATAGATGAAGCCAAGGTCGGAACCTTAATCTGATATCATGAAAGAATGTATAATGAATTGCTTAAGAATTGTATTGATCTTGTTGAGAGTTATATACCCCAACTGAAGCCTTTTCACTCGGAGGAACAAACGCTACTGACTAACTAATAGCATGACTAACTAAGCTATAATTAGGGAAATACAATATACTAGGCTATAATAAAGGAATGACCAAATCAATCCTAACTAAACACATATATACAGAGAATTAATTTAACCAATATACATAAATAGAATATATATATCCATATATTCTATCAATAACAATTGTAATCATAACAATTCACTTGTTGCATAAGACATGTTTTGATACTATACTTCGGTAGATGATTTACTCACCGTAGCTTATTTTTTGGTTTTCCAAGAAACCAAAAGTTTGATCCAGTAATAAAGACAACATATTGTTGAATTGACAAGTGTCAGGAAGGACCGAGGGGAGCCGCGCCTTGTCCTCACGAGAGAAGTCAACCTCTAATGTTGATGGTCATTCGAAGGGGGGCGAGGCATTTGAATGTTCCCCACTTGATCGAATCCATGTAGTGTGAGTACATGTTAGCGAGGGAGGTAATGTGACATATATATGTATATGAGACATATGAATCCATGTATGAAAATTTTCAAAGATTTTCCACACATAAAACAAGGACTTTGTTATTAATGTTCAAAACCAATATTCGAAACAACTAGAACAACAAACTATCTAACTAAAATTCGACGGAGTAGTCTCTAAAACACGAGATCTTACAAAAAGCATGTTCAATTTTGCATAATTAGCCAAAATTATGAGATTTCCTTGCTTCAAAATATTCCTTTAATTGAAAGATTAATGGTCCATTAGCTTGACCAAAAGATTCATTATTTCACTCCACAAGTCAAAAGAAGTTTGATCAATATATTGGAAATCATCAACCATTTTACTTTTCATTGAACTTAAAGTTCAACAACTAACCATACATGTGAATCAGTTAAATTCTCGCGTTTATATCTTTAATTTTTGTGCTTCATTAGGCTTAGCTTTTCAATGCCTCCATTAATGAAACCCTCTTTATGCTTATCACCCAAAGCTGTCTTGATCCCTCGGCTCCAGGGTAAAAATTTGAAATTCATTGAATATTGTGGCCCGCAAAGTAGAATTTGGATTATCAGAATCCGAGACAAACAAATCAAATGATCAATCTTGCCTCCATTTTGTGAAACAATTGAATTTGAATTCGATTTCACATTTTAGGTAAAACTGGATTGCAGAAATTCGATCAAGAATCAAAGAATTCAGGGGAAAAAATAAATCAATCTTATGATAGAGATTAGGCTCTTAATACCATATAGAAATGTAAGAAAAATAAGCAAGATACATACTATGAGTGTTATTTCATATCAGTGTGATTGTATATCAACAAACTTAACTCAATTCTATTCATTGTGTGTATTTATATACATTTATTAATTATTACAGCTAACTAAACAACTAACTATGGTTTATAACAATTAACTATAGTAAACTAACAACATAACAATATATTAACAGTACACAATATATTAACAACCTAACTAACCAATAGATCCCACTAACGATACACAATATTATTTTCGTGTAAGAAATAACATCTTCTTCATTCGATTTTTTCCCGATTTCTCATTTTATAGTATAAAATACGTACACCACCCTTCCCCTCAGTTAAGTCAGTTTTCTCTTCCTTACACCAATTTCTTTATTAGATTCTCTCTAATTCTTTGACCAATTTTTTTACAACTTATTATATCTTTCTTTAGTTAGTTTTATAATACAAACACCCATATTAATCTACTTTTTACCCCTTTTCTTAGCCGTGTGTCAAAACCCCTGATGCCAAAATAAGTGGACGGTGGGAGTACTTCTTAATAGTATTATTTCCAAGCAACAAAGTAAGTACTCCCTCCGTAACATAATTCTGGCAACAAGTTATTTTTTACGCATTTTAAGGAAGCAATTTAAGGGTGTAAACAAACAAATTAATCAAAATGGTTTTAATACAAGTAAGATTGAGATCATAAATTACTAATCTTAAAAATTTTTTTGATCAATTTATTTGTTTACACCGTTAAATCGCTTCCTTAAAATGCGTGAAAAATAACTTGTTGCCAGAATTATGTTACGGAGTAAGTATAATTTTTCCTTAAAAAAAAAAGAGTAACCCTTTTCTGGCCTTATCCACCTAAAGTAAAAACAAATAAATACATATAAAATCAATCAAATCAGAATTTTTTCAATATATTCATTCTTAAAAAAATTCACTTTCATTCCAAACAGAGAGGTAGTTGAGTCATTTTTTCCTCTCTTCATGCACGATAATCGTTTTTTTTCCCCCCTTTTCTGTTTTTTTTTCCCCCATATATATTTCCTTAAAAGGACTGTCAATTAATATTGATTCCCACTACCTCACTCTCCAATAATTTATAATATCCCCTATAAAAACCTTACGAAATTAGTAACACATTAAACCTCCAAAAATTATTCCAAGAAAAAAAAAAAAAAACAACATATGAAATAATGTCTTCATTAGAAGAAGAAGAAATAAATGCCCGGCCAAACCCAGTTCATCATCATAGGGTTTATTTGCCAACCCAGAAAACAACACTTGAAAAACTCAAACTCAAACTTTGTGAAATATTTTTCCCAGATGATCCATTTCACCAATTCAAGAACAAAAATCTTAAAACTAAATTCATTTTGGGTTTTCAATTTTTTTTCCCAATTCTTCATTGGCTCCCAAATTATAGCTTCAAACTCTTTAGATCCGATCTTATTGCTGGTCTCACCATTGCTAGTCTTGCTATTCCTCAGGTAATTTCCTTTTTTTTTTCCTCTATTTATTATGAATTATCATCACCTTACTTTTTTTGGGTATTGGCTAATTAAGGAAATATTTTTTGTAGGAAATTTTGTGAAAAACGTGTTTACAACTTTTTGTGAAACCTCTCGTGTATATATATATTTTTAGTAAAACACATAACGTTTTGAGACTTTATTAAATGCACACTTTCGTCAAATTTACTGGAAATCAGCCCACTTCACCCTTATTATGTTTTTAATTTTATAAAACCCCTCAAAGTTTCTAAACGTCATCATATGCACCCTATAAAGTTTGCAGAAGTTCAATCAATATATACATCAAAAACCAATCAGGTTGGGAGTGTGTAATTACTAGGGGTACGAAAACTGGTAAGGTGGGTCCATCTCTGCTAAATTTAACGGAATTCTTACAATATGGGGTGCATTTGATAACATGTCAAAATATAGAAGGTTTTATCAAAAAAACTTGAGGGATTTCCACAAAAAGTTGTAAACATAAGAGTTTTCACAATTGTTTTTATCTATTTATTTAGTACTCCTTTTTTTTAAGTTTACCAAGTGGAACTAATTGAGAGAATGAGGAAAAAAATAGAGGGAGTGTCTCAAAAAGAGAGAAAAAAATATAATTTTATTAAAGTGAGTCAAAAGTAAGAGATAGAAAGTGAAAAAAGCTTTGGGAAACATAAAGGAATAAATATAGAAGAATAACATATTGATAATGTAAGAAGTGAGTTAATTAAAATATATCCCAAAAAGAAAACTAAGTAATTTTATTTTATAAAAAAACCGGAGGGAGTAAATCATTATGGAATGGATTAATTCATAAATGTACATTAGAGAAAAGCTCGGGTACTCTATAAAAATACAACCTACAATGAATAGATGCTCATTAACTTGGCGACGTTTGTTTGGTCTAATTTTGAAATTTGAACAATATTGATTAATGTTTACACCAATGCTCATTTCTCTTGTGAAACTGTCTAACATAACTTTTAACTAAAAAGCGTAACTTTTTACGCAACTAATTAAATAGGTAAAAAATTACAATTCTGTGAGGAGACTGACTAATTATAGAAAAAGTCACGTCCAATAATTGGTATTTTATTATTCATTTTCCTGTTCATTTGTTTTTATTTGGTTTTATACTGTATGTTTTGTTTTTTTGTTTTTTTAGCATGGCTGTATGGGAAGTAAGACATTCCTTATTTAGCCAAGTGCAATATGCCCGCAGTTTCATTTTTAATGGTGCAAAATTTGCTTAATATTAATACACACAAAATTTTAAGGAATGTTAGGCTCACTCTCAACTTTCACTCTTAATTTTTACTCTCAACTTTCACTTTCAACATAAATAAGAGTATAATTTGAAATTGATATATAAAAATTGTACCTTTTATTTTTATTAAAAAAATTATTCAATTTACACTTGTCACTTGTATAATGAGAGTGGAATCAATGAGATAGAATTTAGCATTTCTCAATAATTTATCATAAAGTACTCCAAAGTTTTCAGAATTTAAATAACAAAAGTATGTACAAGTGTATAACTAACCCTTATATGAATGAAATCAGGATATATCTAGAAAAAGAGATTTTGATTTTTTCAATTGTTTACCTTTTCTAAAAAAAAAAAAAATGTAAAAAGGTGCAAAGCTACATTATAAAATAATAAGATAAAGAGCTGATATTACACATTTACACGCAAGTGTTGTTATTAATGTCCATGTATTAGAATCTTGGAGTAATATACAAAGTATATATATATATATATATAATATATATATATATATATATGGATATATAACAAAATGCCTTTCAATGGTGCAAACTTGTATGCTTCCATTTGTAACAAATGTAAATTAAATATTAGCCCTATCAACTTTTTTGATTTATTATATTTGGATCGATGTCGGGTTTTAATTTATAGAAGCTAAGATATACTAATGAGTACGAAAGTACTCTCCATAAAAATAAAACTTATTGTGAATGGATACTTTCTATTAAGCTAATGGTGAGTATTCATTTGGTCTAATTTTAAAATTTGATTAATCTTTAATCCTACTGATGTTTATTTTGGTTGAACTAATTTACATCACGTGAATATCATTCTGTTGGTACTCACTACTCATCACGGGTCTACAATAAAATTATAATATTCAGCTAATACCATCGGTTGATGGGTGAAATTAATTTACTCCTCTCATTAAGTAAAATTCATTAAAAGTTGGAGATGATTACATTATTGGGTGTACAAGGAGCCATGTCGATATATATTTTAACCAATTAATCTAGTTAATATTCACTAGATCTATTGGCATGTAGCTTAACAAGTTGCTTCAATTTTCATTTTGTTTATTATAAATTTTTGAAGAGTTTTTATTTTTTACTTTATATATATATATATATAGAGAGAGGAATAGGATCATGTAAAAACCTTATAAGAAGTTAAAAACCTAAAAACTAAATATCTTGGCCATTAATTTTTTTTCTAGCCCATCATAACCGTCGATTTAATTTTACAAAAAATCAGAGAAAAAAAATCTGTTTTTTTTTTTTATAATTTACTCACTTCACTTTTCACACTTGCCGATGCAAAACTTTGAAGATTAATATCTTTAATTGTGTGTTTGTAAAAATTATAAAACCTAGATATTAAAAAACTACATGTTGAAACGAATCCAACGAGACCCCACATGACTATGTTTTATCTTATGTATAAATCACAAACGATAGTCAAAGTAGACTTTGTGAATAGTAACAAAGTCAAACTGAGTAAACTTTAAAAAAAACGGAGGTAGTACAATTAAGGTATACATGTTAATATTATAGGGGTACATGTTAATTTAAGGAGGTACATATTAATTTCCAGATTAATTCTAATCTTACATACTAAATTAAGGGGGTACATGTTAATAATAAAGGGGTACATACAAAATCAAACACGAAAAACTGCACTTAAAACAATTCGAACTTTACAAAAAAATGCACAAAAACATACTAAATTAAGGGGTACATGTTAATAATAAAGGGGTACATGCAAAGATACAAGGGTACATACAAAATCAAACACGAAAACTGCACTTAAAAATAATTCGAACTTTCCAAAAAAAATGCATAGAAACATACGAAAATAAGAGGGTACATATTAATAATAAAGGGGTACATGCAAAGATACAAGGGTACATACAAAATCAAACACGAATAATTGCACTTTAAAAAAAAATTCGAACTTTATAAAAAAATGCACAAAAACATACTAAATTAAGGGGTACATGCAAATATACAAGGGTACATACAAAATAAAACACGAAGAACTACACTAAAAAAAATCGAACTTTATAAAAAAAATGCACAAAAACATATCAAATTAAGGGGTGCATGTAAATAATAAAGGGGTACATGCAAAGATACAAGGGTACATACAAAATCAAATATGAATAACTACACATTAAAAAAAATCAAACTTTATTAAAAAAATGCACAAAAACCTAAATTGTTGCTTGAAATTTGCGTGAAATATGTGAAATTAGCGTGAATGAACTGGTTCAATCAAGTAGTTTTTATAAAAACCGGACCGAAATTTTTTTTTTAAAAAAAATGGTAACTTTGGGTGGTTTTTAGCAGATCCTGACTCTATATATATATATATATAAATTTTGTTGCTTCTTTATTGACTTAGCTTCCTGAAAATTCTCCTATTTTTTCTCCTCCTCAATTCTGTTTTTCACAAATCCTACTAGCTTATTTAGCTAGACTGTAGGGACCACATAAATTATGGTAATAGTTGTTGGTAATAAATTGTGATAATAATAATAATGATTTAAAGTGTAATTTTGAGAGAATTCTTAATACATCTCAGACATGTATTTGCTAAATACATCTCCTGACTCAACACATTATAATAATAATAATAATAATAATAATAATAATAATAATAATAATAATAATAATAATAATAATAATAATAATAATAATATGTTGGATGAGGAGATGTATTTGACAAATACATTATCTCCGAGATGAATTAGGCATCCCGAAATTTTGTCATGAAAGAACTGTATAATCCACGGAAAACATATTTTCATTGCTAAACTTGATTTTTCTTTATATTTTCTATTACAATCTATTAACATTGGAGGAAGAGATATTGGATGGGGAGTTAAGCTAGCAATAAAACGGGAATGAATATTGAATTTCCTCTCAAATTTACATATAAATTCATTTCGATCTAGAGGTGATCATAGGCCGGGCCGGGCCGATGAAAAAAATAAAGGCCATAAAGCGGGCCGGGTTCGGGCCCAAATTTCTTATCCAAAGCCCAAAAATTTAGTGCGGGCTTGGCGGGCTTTTCGGGCCGGGTCTAAAAAAAGTAACTAAAAAGTCTAATTTTAAATGTCTAAGGCCTGCACGAGAAAATAAAAATCGGGCCGGGCCCATGTCCGGACCTAATTTTCATGTCCAAAGCCCGCAAAAAGCAGGTCGGGCCCGCGGGCCGAGCCACTTTTCATCAGCTCTATTCATTTCTATTACAACAATTTATGATTGGCTACCAAGTGGACCATCACGGTTCGTTTCTTTGCTGGTAACAAATTGTAGTAATGAAAAGAAATTTAAAGTAATCATGGAAAACATATTTTCATTTCCAAGCTTGAATTTTCTTCATATATTTTTATTGCCATCATTATTATTTGGAAGAGTGATATTTGATATGAATGAATATTTGTGAAAAAAATTAGATATATTTGAGGTAACCTAGCATTAACTTGGAAATGAACAATTATTTTAATTTCCTTCCAAGATTACATATAAATTTATTAACTATTAACGTTATTTATGACTTATTACCAAATTTATTGTATGTATAATAGCACTCGTACTTGTGTCATGTGGTCATTGTTACTTGTTAGTCAAATGAGTGGTCAAATAAATTTTGCAATGCTGATTTTGGTTGACATGTAAAAAAAATACCTTTCTAGTAATTAATGTTATATGCATTAAATACATTTTTTAAAAATAAAAGAAAATTTATGAGAAAATCACACAATATCGATGTAATTAATGCTTAATTTTTCGTTAAATCTTATATTTTAAGCCTCTTAGAGCATCTAAAATGGCAAGCTACAAACCTTCTAATTTTGTTTGCCACATCACTTTTTGAGCTACATTATTTTCAAGCAATAAGTATCCACAATAGCAAGCTACAAACCCTGTAGCTTTGCAATCAATTTTTAAAAATTAAATTAAAGTCATAGTGAAAAAGGTAAAACTAAAGGGGTGAGACCCAAAATCTTGTAGCTCAACAAAGCTATAAGATTTGTACAAGTAGCAATATCAATTCCTCCACAATGGTTAAGTTTGTAACTTAAAACTTTACATATTTGTAAGTTAATCCTTCCAAGTAACCATTGTGTATGCTCTTATATGCAGCCTTAAAAGCTAGTATTTTCCTTATTAAATTATGAGTATCTTTAATTTACTTTGGAAGTATAGTTATATTGCTTCAATCTCCACAAACTTTGAGGATATTTTGAGTTGAAATAGTACAAGGTTAGGTGTAGGTCAGTAAGTGTATTATATTCACTACCTAAGTTTGCCAATCTTATTTATTAATTTTTTTTCTTCTAAATCTTCTCTCAATCTATTTTTACAGAATTTAGTTGAACTCAACTTTTTTCGAAATTGTCTTATTCTATCTTATGTTATGTGAATTTATTTTATTGAACTTGTATATTGAATCTTATCTATGTACACTTAAGAGTTCAACATAGTGCGTGCGGTTCAAACTAAACTATAGGACAAACCAAATCGATAGTATTTTTCCAATTTGGTTTAGTTTTCGGTTTGAAAATTACAATTTGGTTTTAATTTTTAATATGTTATAAAAATAGGAATGATTAAAAGTTGTGTTCGTTGTTAGAGTAATCTCATTGTTTTAGACTTTTAGAGTTGTAAAAAAATGTGGTTAAACACGATTCTAACTAGTTTATAAGTTATTGAATTGTTTAATTATATGGGTTTAAAGCTTCTAAAATTGTGTTAAAATATAAAAAAATAAATGAAAAAAAGGGTTAAACTGCGACACATTTTAATGTTTGGCTTGGTGTGGTTCCGCTTTATATGAGGTGCGGTTTGGTTTAGTTTGAGATTTGGAAGAGAATTTTAGCTAGGGTGAAAAAGCTCCTTTTCAAAAAGCTCGTCATATGAGTTTTTTGGAAGAACTTATAGTTTTTTGGAAGAACTTATAGTTTTTTGGTTTTTTTTACTCTAAAACATCTAACAATTGACCGCTATTTATCAAACAGTTTGACACAAACAACTAATATAACCAGTTAGTCAAATCAGCTATTACAATCAGCTAGTCAAAGCAGTTAACTCAAGCAGCTAACCTCTAACAACTAACATCTAACTCCCAAATAAACAAGGCCTTTATTTGAACTTATTAAACTTATGTGGTTAATTATAAACCGAAGGCAGAGCCTTGCTATAACTATAGTCATTACTCATTAGGTGTTTGTGTTTTTAGCTAGGATTAGCTGTCACGACTTTGCGTGTAATGATGGAGTTTTCATTTAAGATCATCTAGCTCAACAGTTTCTCATTTAATTTGAGCGAAAATTAGGCACTTAAACCTGCCTAATATTTGCATGCCCAATTCATTTGAGATGACTTCTTCAAATTGGCCCAACATCATACATTAATACTAGGATGGAGAATGGCCATGCTCTTTTATACTAAATTATTAAAAACCCAACTGAACTGAATTTAGTTGGAAAAAAAAAACAAAAATTGCATTGAAATGAAATGAACTCTATAATATGAATTTGTTTCAACTAAAAATAAGTCTACCGTTTGAATTGATAGATGAGGTAACTTTTCTGAAAGGTAAATGATTCAAAACCTTTATTTCCATACGGTTGCATTGCGCCATACCTTTTGTGTATTATAGTTTTCATGAAAATAAATTATATTTCATATATAGTACCACCTCTTTTTAATTTATTTTTGACAAATGTTCGAACTCTTAGTTAAATATGACATAGTGTTAAACGAAGAAGTGAGATATAGAGATATGTGATGAAAAGATATGAAAAGAATTTACATATATATTAGGAAACAAACCATTTGTCGTAAGTGTCATCTTTGGAACACTTAAAATGGGTTGTTAATATTCGTTGCAACAATTTTTTTTCCATACATTTGATAAAAAAAAAATGCATATATTTACCTTTTAAACCTTAACTAAATAACACTATACAAGTTTTAGCTTTTTTGGACTTGTGATCCCCTAATTTTCTTTTAAATATAATCACACATACATCACACTACTTTTAATCACCGATTAATATTAAAAATGGTTTAAGAGAATGTGCAGCTTCAAAAGTTGCACATAATAAGAACCGGAGGCAGCGTGTTCACTCATAGTACATATATACTTTAATAGCTCAAATATCATTGTTTTATATTTCATGGCTCAATACTAAAATTTGAAAATTTATTCAAATTAAAAGTTTCTTTGAATATGAGAAAATAAAATCATAAGTTGATTGATTGATAGATTTGGTTTTTGTTAATTGTATGGCAGGGTATAAGCTATGCAAAGCTTGCAAACTTGCCTCCCATACTTGGATTATGTAAGCACTTATTAATCACTGCTCTCCATTTAATTTATTAATTAACCCAAGATTAATGAATACTTGCTCTATTTTTTTAGTTGTTACACATTATTATTTTATCTCTCACATATATTTCAAAAGTGTAACAACTAAAAAAAACGGAAGAAGCATATATTTATTGTAATGATTGGTTGATTAATTTAATAAAGACACAATAATAATAATAATAATAATAATAATAATAATAATAATATATAATAATAATTAAAAATGAATGTGCAGATTCAAGTTTTGTACCCCCAATTGTATACTCAGTATTAGGGAGTTCAAGACACCTGGGAGTAGGTACAGTTTCAATAGCATCACTAGTAATGGGTGCAATGCTTACTGAATTTGTTTCTGCAACAGAGGATCCTCTTCTCTATCTTAAACTTGCTTTCACTTCTACTTTTTTTGCTGGCTTATTTCAGGCCTCATTAGGTTTATTCAGGTACCTTTTCTTTCCTTTTTTCTTCACTCTGCATTATATATTTTATTCTTGTTCCTTTTAAAGTTTTCTTCCTTTATGTAGAATTTTGGAATCTAGATAAATTTCAATTTCAGTGGGTTCTTGTTAATGGGAATCTTTTACATACATACAGCATGAAATTGATAGGCCAGGTTTTTATTTTTGGCTAGTGTTGAGGAATCTCATTTCTCTACTTTATATATATCTATTGTTTGATATAATGCTGATTACAATATCTCATGTCAGACCGTCTACTTTTAACTACAAAATTGTAACTTTTTACCTAACTAGCCAGAGGCGGAGCCAAGGGGGCTGGTGGGTCTCCCTTTGGCCCAAAATTGTTAGTATATGTCAAATTTAAGTGAAGATAAACAATAAAAATATAGTAGCTCAATTGGTTAGTTTAATTGCTTGTTTATACTTTTGTAGGCTAGGGTTCGAGGCTCACTTGCAATCTTAACATTTTTTGCTCCTTACCATTATATTACTTTAGTGTAATATTGATTTGGGTCCCATGATAAAAAATTTCTAGCTCTGTCACTCTAATAGAGTAATAGCTAAGCTTTATATAAAAAAATTACAGTATTATGCTAAAAATTAAAGTTACGATTTTTCTTTAGCAAAACGTTATCTAGTCACAGAGGGTATGACATAGAACTTATTGATTTATTATTTAGGTGATATCTAATGAATGTATAATTGTAGGTTGGGATTTATAATAGATTTCTTATCAAAGGCCACACTAATTGGCTTCATGGCTGGAGCAGCAGTGATAGTCTCCCTTCAGCAGCTAAAAGGGTTGCTTGGGATTACTCATTTTACCAACAAGATGCAGATTATCCCTGTTATGTCTTCCATTTTCAGCCACAGAGATGAGGTAATAATTAAAACTATAAATTGATATTTACATACATGTTACAATAATTCCTTAATCACTGACTAGCACCATGTCATGTACTCATGTGTTCACATTATTAGGGTTGACTGTTGGGTGATAATTTAATATAAATAATTCCAATATGGTGTCAACGCCATACCTACTTTTCATGATTCCTAATGTTGTACTCACTCTGTATCGATTTATTTGCAACAATGAATATTTTACTATTTTCAATTGTTGCAGATAAACCGATACAGAGGGAGTACATGTGAACTCTTCTTGTCGTGTAATGTTATTTAAAAAATAAAAAGCTTATACAGTCAATGTATGTTTTTTTTTTTTCAATTTCTCTTAGTTTCAAAGATTATGTAAGGTATTAATCTAATTTTTACTAATATGAACTTATTAGACTTGACCTAAATTTATCTTATAGTTCATTGATTTATTTTCTTATACACGGAGTATGTAAGCAAAAATTGGGTGAATAAAATAATATTTTTTTAGTATTTTAATCCTTAAAGTTTAAAACAACAAACTTTAAACACAAGTCTAATTATCTCATTCATCCTCACAAAATATAGGAGATTAGTTATTTGTCTAGTCTCAACTAGCTAGATATGTGAAGTTAATCAAATACTCTGTACTTTTTTATTTTTTGTGAGTTGTATTTTACTCTTCAGTTTCTTGGCAAATGATCTTGTATATTACCACACAACCACTTAATTTGCATCTTTGCATTTTATAGTTACCTAATTAGCACCTATAATGCTGATATTAGAGTATGCATTACATTTTATAGTTATCATATTTCCGCACTCCCCAAACCAAACCTGCACTTTCCTCCCTCTCACGAGAACAGTGGTGTGGGCACTATTCATGTGGGAGGGATGAGAATACGAAAATGATTTAGGAAGTGCGAAAATCAGTACGTTACCAAATATAATGTTCATTTAATTATTCTTTTTTTTTAATGGTTGCAGTGGTCATGGCAAACAATTGTCATGGGGATCAGTTTTTTGGTAATTTTATTGGCAGCAAGACAAGTTGTAAGCCTTTCATATCCGGATCAACTATTTTACATTCCTAATTCTTGCATCATTACATGTGTGAATTCCACTGTTCGTTATTTATTGTTGTCAATTTCATTCCGTTCTCTTCTCCTTGTTTATTCCTATTATTAATACTACATCTCTTACCTATTATTATTTACAACATTATTACACTTTTTACGCATGTTGAAATAAAATTTTCAAAGATTTTTATATATAAGTGCATGTTTATAAAAATTATAATGACTAGATATTAAAAAGCCACATAATGCTAATGACAAATCCAATGAGACTCCGCTCCACTTCACTATGTTCTTAATTATGTGTAAAACTTAAATTATGGTCAATGTAGATAACGTAAACAATGCAAAATTTTGACTGTTGAAATTAATAAATATGTAATGCAGTATATACTATATTCTTATTATTATGATTATTATTTATAATTTTTTTGTTCTTGCATTGGTTTAATTTATTCAACTCTCAGAGCTTGAAGAACACCAAGCTCTTCTGGGTATCAGCAGCAGCTCCATTGGCATCAGTTATCTTGTCAACTTTCTTAATATTTTGTCTCAAATCCAAAACAGATAAAATCAGCAAAGTAAGGATGATAACATTTTATTAGTTGCTTTTGTCTTCTTTATTTATTTATACCCTTTTCATTCGTTGACATTGAGTTATACACTTATATTTAGGCTGTTTTTTTATAAGCCGAATCAATATGAATTGAATTAAATTTGTCTAAACTGAATTGAATTAAACAAAATTCTAAACTCAGCTAGATGTGAACCGAACTGAACCGAATTAAAGTAAACTAAATTTGTTTGAACTGAACTGAAATTTCAGAAATTAATCCCAAAAGAACATAGCCTTATTACTTATACAACTAGATACAATACAATGAACACCATATTATTGTAGTGCCTTTTGCATTATGCCCTAACATGCCTCAAAAGTAATGGAAGTGGAATGTTGGAGAAATCAACTTTTTTTCAAAAGATTTTGGAATCTCAATTGTTTTTCTTCATTTCAATCCAATTCAAATTAAGTATGTGAGTAAGATTTGGCCAGCAGAATTATAACCACATAAAGTTATTATTGTTGGGTGGTCCAATATAATACCATGATTGTTGATGTTACATGTATATCATGTACGTCCATTTCTTTTGCACAAATGTCACTTCAGCTGTCTTATGATAGTTCATTTTTTCAAAAGTCACAACACAATGCCATTTTCATTTAGACAAAATGGTACTCCATAATGACTTGACATCCGTGATAATCCAACATTAATGATAACGAAATCATATGTAATTTAGAAGGATAATTACCTATCCCGCTTCGTTCCAAAACATATGATTTTCTTCACAAATTTTTATTCTTTTCTAATATCAGGTCTACAATGGTGGGACCGTGAGAATGGTTAATCATACATTCTCATGGAGATCAACACGTTTTTTTTCGATATAAAGTTGTTTATAAATTGATCTTTTTTTTTGTTTTTACTGTCAACCAAATGATTTGTTTGATCTATACACATGGTTAACCTAAGAGCAACTCCACTGGTGTAAAAGAGGGACTAGCTTGCAAATTTAACAAAGATGTAGCTACTAGTTTTCTCAGTTGGAGTGAAATTTAATTTGTATCTTGTGAGAGCTATGTTGCTCCACAAAGCAACAAGCTTTCTCTATCTACATGTGGGCCCCACATGTGTTTTTTGTATCACATATTCACATTTAACCGTTTCCACTTCATGTGGGACCTATAAAAATCACAAGTAGTTTTGGTTTTCCATTGATAGAGATTGTAGTTTGAAAATATTATAGTTTAAAAATATGATGTATGTGGCACACAAATTAAAGGTACAACAAGTTGTAGCTTGCTGGTGGAGTTGCTCTAACTGATTTTGCAAATTTTGAAATTATTTTTCCATATTAGCTGTACAATGGTGGGACCATGAGAACAGTTAATCATTCATTCACATGGACATCAACACAAGTTTTTTTTTTTTCCGATATAAAGTTGTTTATAAATTTAATTACCGTATTTTTGTTGAACTGTCAACCAAATGGGTTATCTATGCACATGGTTAACCTAACGAAGGAAGTGATTGATTTAGGAATGTATTTCAATTCCTCGAGAAAGTTTTGATATATAATATATTCCTAAATCTCAACCAAAAGCTTAAGCTTTTAGTAGTTGAGGCCGACCTATCTAGGAATATGTTATATACTCTATCAAGTTTACAATTTATTAGAAATTGATATCATTATGAAATTCTCATAGGAATTGCATATTATACGAAAATTTGAAGCGTATCAAACTCTCGGTATTCCACGCCTTGACATTCAGACTGAAGTGTATACTTCAAACTCTCGGCATTAAACTGCCCTTTTAATTTCCACTTAATATGAAGCGTACGCTTCATCCATTTGAAGCGTGCGCTTCAATCTCTCGGGGCTGACATTTCTTTTTCTCTTCCCCCCAACATCAAGAGATCGATACTCCAAGAAACACTTTAATTTGAATGTATATTGGTATGTAATAATTGAATAATTTTGTTGGTGAAACAGATAGGTGAATTGCCCAAAGGTCTAAATCCTCCTTCACTGAACATGTTATACTTTAAAGCCACCTATGTTGGTCTTGCTGCAAAAACGGGTCTCATAACCGGTATTTTGTCTCTAACTGTAAGTGATAACATAACCATATTACCAATTTACCATATATTGCTTTTGAGGTCTTTCATAGTTGTTCTTTGAACTAGACTTTACACCAATTTCATCAAATGATTATGTTACCTCTATTAAATTATATTAGGAGGGAATCGCAGTTGGTAGAACATTTGCTTCCTTAGAAAATTATCAAGTGGATGGAAACAAAGAAATGATGGCAATTGGCGTTATGAATATCGTTGGTTCTTGCTCCTCATGCTACGTCACAACAGGTAAATATATATGATAAAAGGATTATCTTAATCAAAAGCTTAAAGTTGGTGGTTGAATTCCAATGCTATGTTTGGATACAAGAATTTCATTTGAAATGATGGATTTGAGCCAAATTACATGTTTGGCAAGTAAGCCCAATTCCCAACCCAAATGCTTAACAAGCAAATATTGTTTATTTCAAATATTTAATAAAACTATGTCATTTCAAATTCTAAAAACAACCCAAACAAATAATTGTCATTTAAATTGTAACATTTCAATTTCATAAATTGAATTCATTAATTTGAAATGAATTCCACATATCCAAACACTACCTAAATTAGTTTTATATTTTGTCATGCTCCCTTACACAAGAACTCTTGTTGAGCTTCAAGTGTGGATGCGTGCAACACGTGTTTCCTTTTAGTGATTCGAACCCATGATTTTTTTGTCATATTGGCACTGATACTATGACAAATATTATCTCAATCAAAAGATTAATCTGATAGTTGAAGTCCAAGAATTGTTTTTACAGTCTATCAAAATATGCATTTTTGGAAGAAAAAAATAATCATACTTTTCTATTAGTTGTCACACTTTTATTTTTCATTCTCTACCTTACTAATTTGACCATTAATATGATTATATAAGTAGTTTTCATACTCCCTCCTAGGGGTGCTTATCGAGCGAGTCAATCTCGAGCTGGGGGTTGCTCGACTCGTGCTCGTTAGGTTTCGAGTCGAGATCGAGTCGATAACGAGTTGCTCGTTTAATGTTTTGGCCCTATTGAATTTCAATTTTTTTAAAGAAAAATTAATGATTATGTTGTTTTTTCTTTAGATAAATTATTTTTTCTTAAAGTGTATTAATATAATATATTAAGTGTCAAACAAATTTTTCTTTATTTATTATATTAAATTATTTTCAATGATTTCACATAGAAAATTATTGATTAATCTGTAAATTTATCGAGTTTCGAGCTAATTCGAGCGAGCACGGGCCTTATCGAGTCGAGCTTTGACCGAGTCGAGCTCGAGTAGCTCACGAGCTACTCAGCTCAATAATTAAGCACCCCTACTCCCTCAGTCCCAAAAAAAAAAAAAAAACGAGATCCCACATGACGATATTTTTTGTTGCCTGAATAAAATAAAGGAGAGTCAAGGTTACAATGTGAATAGTGCATATAGTCAAAATGGAGCAGTTGTTTTGAAACGGAAGGAGTAAATTTTTTTGAATGCACGTAGGATTTTGTACGTAATAACCAAACAATGCCGTGATATGTAATTTTTTGAAATCGATAAACTTGGAAAATTTAACATGTATATATTTGTATTGTTTAATATGTAGGAGCATTTTCAAGATCAGCAGTGAACTATAATGCGGGAGCAAAGACAGCATTGTCGAACATAGTGATGGCAATAACAGTGTTAGTGACACTGCTGTTCTTGATGCCTCTCTTCTATTACACTCCCAATGTCATCTTAGCTGCTATTGTCATCACTGCTGTTGTTGGACTCATTGACTACCATGGAGCTTTTCGATTATGGACTCTCGACAAACTTGATTTTCTCTCTTGCTTGTGCTCCTTTTTCGGGGTCCTTTTTATCTCTGTCCCCGTTGGTCTCTCTCTTGCTGTACGTAATTTTTCTCCTACTTCTCATAACCGTATACAATTATTGTATGTAGTCCTCACATATAATTTTTTTTTTTTGCAGGGGGGGGGGGGGGAGGGCGGGGGTTTGACCCACATAATTAACCAACAAAGAGTCATTTTATGTAGAGGTTTTTCAAGAACTATTGTATGTAAAAGGATATTGACAGTCAATTTTTTTTTTTGGTACTCCACTATGTGAGACTGTGAGTATAGTATGAAGAACGTCACAAGGTACGTGGAGTGTCAAAGGAAAAAGTGGAGTGCCTTTATCACTTGTCTTATTGTATGTGTAGGTTTATCCCTCACAACCTCCTCAAATTTGACCTTTTAATTAAGACATTGTATGTACTTTTTGCGCTGATATCACTCGCAACATACCTGCTTAGTACATATTTTGAGAAAGAGATTTGAGCATGTAAATAAAAAACATTAATTAAAATAATTTAACACAAGAAAGATAAAAAATAATATATGATTATACGCTACTGGCGTTGAAATTATTTCACTACTATCGCTCTTTTACATACTCAAATGATCACTTCTTCAAAATGTGTCAGAAAAAGGTATGTTGCGAGTAATATGTAGAAAATGATGCAACCTTTTAGCATAAATCATAACTTTTAATAATATAAAACTTATTTGTTTTAGGTAAAATGTTATAGATTCAGTGTTAAAAGTTACAAATTTTTATAAATTATGTCAAATTGTTAGATGGTTTAATTTAATGATGACTCGGCCCTAAATAATATTTGTTTCAGGTTGGAATATCAGTGTTCAAGGTTCTCCTGCATATAACTAGACCTAACATTATGGAATTGGGCAAGATCCCAGGTACCCATATGTACCAAAGCATGGAGCGTTACAAGAATGCCTTGAGGTTCCGATCGTTCCTCGTTCTAGGGATCGAAGCTCCAATTTACTTTGCAAATTCAACTTATCTTCAAGAACGGTAATCATCAGTGTCGTCTTTTAGTTTAAACATATGTTATTTAATACAAATTCTATGCAATTGATAGAATACGTGTTTAATTTGCTGTTAATTTGATGGGACTAAATAAATAATGTGATCGAACTAATCTGATCTGAACTGAACTTCCTGCAGAGTATTAAGATCTATCAGAGAGGAGGAAGAGAGGATACAATCCAACAATGACACTGCGCTTAAATTTATAATTTTAGATATGACAGGTACATATATTATATTAAGGGCTATACAGTCTTGCATGCATATATACATCTGACGTACACTAATTTATACATTGTACGTCAATCTTAATCATAGAGATCACTGTATATTCTATAAAGACAACTATATAGTGATAAAAAGTTATTTATTTTACGTTAAAGAATAATGATATAATAATATTATAAGAGTCACAAATATATTAGTAAAATTATTATTATTGCAGCGGTGACAGCCATTGATACAAGTGGAATCGATACAATCTACGAACTTGGAACGAATATCCAGAAGAAATCATTACAGGTGTTTAAATTAAAATTTTTGTTTAATTTGAATGACTTGAAATTTAAATTATTTTAGCTTAATTATTTTTTCACAAAATATAATACTCGATACAAATGCTTCAGTATATGGAATTTAATTATGTGGTTTTATGTATCTCTTGTAGATGGTTCTTGTGAACCCAGTTGGGAGTGTGATGGAGAAGCTTCTCAAGTCAAAGGTGCTTGAGTTATTTGGTCCTGATATTGTGGTTTACATATCCGTTGAAGAAGCCATATTGGAGTTGACGACTTCATCATTTAAGGTTTAATAACTAGTGAGGTTTTCGTGGTATCTAAATCCTGAAAAAGGATAATGTAAGAACTTCTTTAATTTTTAAGCTAATGTAATCTAAAATATAGCATGTATCCTCCAAAAATAGTGTAGATTAATTAGATCCAACTAACAATTCAATAGTAATCCAAAAATTGTAGATCAATTGTATTGAGGGGTTTGTGCACAAAGTGATATTATATGCATATGCAATGATATATGCTTGTTTTCATGGTGCTTCCTCTATCACAATGATAGACATGTACACCTTAAATGCCTCTATATACTTCAAACAAATATAAATTCCTATGATGCTACCGCTACTTAATGGCTATATATACTACAGGGACTCAGAGAGTTAGGATGTTTTTTCCTTGCAATTAACATTTTAGAATTTCAGACCTGAGGTTCTAAATTTTCATAACTAAAATTGAAACTGAATTAACCTTGATACAACTCTCTGAGAGCTAAAATCGAAGGCTTTAATCCATGCTTTTCGTATTGTTCTCATGGCTGAGAACAAAAATTCTGAAAAATGGTGGCATATCCTTTCGATGACTAGAAACCCCTGGAAGGATATTGAAAAATAATGGCATAATACTACGTTTTATCACATAAAAAATGGACGAAGAGAATCATGTGCTACCCTTAACCAAGAAATCAAAGATCAACATCCATAATTTTATGTTCTAAAAATGGACAAGGAGCGTCCAAGTGCTTCTCTAACTCAATATAGGCGGGAAAAAAAAAAAAACAAATCCAAAAAAATCAAAGATCAACATCCATAACTTAGAAACTTTTGTTTCTAAATTAATAGAAAAGGGGCAGTATGAACAAGCTTTGCACATAATTACTAGTAGTTCCAAGAATCCGATATATGTAGTTTCTGACTCAGCACACTAGCCATAATTCACGAACTGGGTATGAAAGTGAATCAGGTGTTAGAAAAGAACAATAATGCTTTTGCTTGCGCGAAGATGTATTTGAAGTTTAATAAGGGTTTATTTAAGTATGTTGAATCATACTTAATTATTGCGGCTAAGCTTTATCAGGATATAGACCAAATACAATATGCTCTATCCTTACTTGAACCAGGGTTATCGAAGTTTGAGGAGGACAATGGGGAGGATGAAAATTTGAAGGAGCAATTTTTTAACAAACTTGTTGAACTAAAATCATTATGTCTCTCTTGTTGTCTTTTAGTTTTTAACAAACTTACAATATTCTAGTCTTTTAGTTTTTTTGATGAAAAAAAAGAGAAAAATACCATGCATCCATCTTGTTCACTAGTTCTTCTGCATAATTTGCTAAAATCATTATGTCTCTCTTGTTGTCTTTTCTATGAAACTCTCTCCTTTATCAAATAATGTTAGCAGGCTGTTGAAGTACCTGCCTACATGCCAACCTTTTCACATAGTACAAATTCGTGTCAAAAACTATAGCTAAGGGGAATGAAAAAGTAAGTAAGCTTGGAAACAATATCAGCCTATCTTAGAAACAAGAGAATTTAGACAGGTTTTTTATGAATTCTTAACTGGGAGCAAGCTACCATTTCTAGAAGTTTTTTCGTGGTTCCATAACCACCTGAACAACAAAATGCTAATGATGAATACTTTCTGTACGGTGAATGGCAATAAAGTGATTGGATGCATGTTTACTTTTATCTTTGATCAAAAAATTACCAATATGAGCAATAAAAGCATCAGCATTTTTTTCTATTTCTGATCTTTCATGAATGTTTGTTTGCAACTATGTTTACTGCATAATTCTCATATGTGGCCAGCCATTTTTGAGTTGGCTGTGTGGCCGGCCATTTTGAGTTGGCTGTGTGGCCGGCCTAATTTTGTTTGGCCCAAGGTTAGTTAATTTTTTTTAAAAAAAAACAAAAAGCTGGAATTTCTTTCTTTTTTAGAAGTTCTCTGTTACATTTCTTCCTTCTTTGCTTTTGTTTTAATACCGCTATTTTCAAACTCTTTCTGCGATTTTGCCTTTTTTTTTTGTTTTGGAATCGCCATTTTCATACTTTTAGCTGCAATTTCATATTCTCTCTCTACAATTGCGATTTTTGTTCTTCGATTTTCTCTTCACTGTTTTTTCAACTTTCAATTCTACTTTATACTATAAGTTTGAGGAGGTTTGAAAAGTATGGTCAGAGTGAAGATGACTGCACGGAGATGGCGTAGATTACGTAGTAATTCTACTGCTAATGGTATGTTTTGAATTATTTTTTTGTAGTTTTTGTATAATTTTGATTTTAGTAGTTCATTTATTTGTTTTTATTTGATTATTGTAGTGTTGTTTACGTTTTTTTTTTTTTTTTATGTATTTTCATTGTAATGGATGTTTGCGAAATTTGTTGCTATGCTTTTATGAGCTTCGATTATGTACGATTTTTTATATATGGGGGCTGGGAGGGGCCCGACACACGTAAGTCATATATGTGACCTTTAGTTTTACTATATGGCGGCCCCGACAAGTTTTTATAAAATATATTAGTTAACTACTTTACTGTTTAACCTTAATGATTAATAAACTCGTATTTTGTAAATTTGTTTGAAGGTACAATTTCCTTACTTGATTGATAATTTTTGCTAGTTTTAAAGTACGTAGATGCAATTTAAATTGGATTTAATTTTACTTTGTAGTTTTTTTTTTATATAAAAAAATCTAAAAAATATTAAAGATAAAAATAATTAAAGCATGAGATAAAAATGTTCGTTCTTGTTATTACGTATTAATAAATAAATTATATATGTTTTAAATTTTTAAAAAATATATTTGGTCTCTTAATATTCAAATTCTGGGTTCGTCCCTGAGATCAAAGGTGAGGGGAAGGGGTAGATCAAAGATATCAAGGGTGAGGGGCAGATTAAGGATATCAAGGGTGAGGAGGAGATTAAAGGTGATGGAGAAAAATATGGCGAGGGTAAAAGTGAGCATCCAAGAAAATTTGTTGTTTTTTACAAAGTTAAATTAGACACAAGAAATAGGGATGGCAATTATAATGGGGAAACTCTAACTGATGGCCATATAACCTTGAAACAGTTGTTTGTTGTTGCCTCAAATGCACAAGTCCAGAGTTTTTCCAAACTTCATTTCTTATGCTCTTCTCATCCTAGTCTACTCACCATTGATAATATAGTTACTGATCCTGACACCAAATCTTGTCTCTTAATTTGCGAATTTGCATTTTGTGTTGAAGATTTCTTCGAACAAATTTTGAAAAACTTTCCTTCTCCTCCTTCAATGCAAAATTGGTGGAATCACATATCCACCAAGTTTTGGCATATTTTTAGAGATATTTCCCGAGCTTTATTATTTTTATATAAGGAGAAGTTTACTTGTGGTAATTTGTGATTTAATATGTTTGTGACGCCTGATGAAAGAGCCAGAGTTTTGTCATTATTGGACATCACTTCGACGGGAGTGAACGATGTCCATGATGTTCTGTTGAAAATGATGTATGTGCTTTCCTTACCCTTTCATCAAAAGTTATCTTCATCATCTCCTTTTCCTAATTTCCTTCCTCGTAAATTACTTCATTTTTTATCCTTTGTCCCTTCTTATTTGGGGTTGGTGCCACCATCTATTCTTATCGATCACCCCTATTTTTGGAGTTTAGAGGAACGCATCGATTTTTTCCAACATGAACAATTTATTAAGAAAGGACTTCTTGGATCATCTTCAAAAGGAACTTAGTAATTTGCCTCAAAATCCCTATGAGTTTTGGCATAAAAACCTTAATGGTGTTTATTATCAGATTTGGTGTAAAGGTAATCCATCTTCACAAGTTGGTCACATACCATCAACTGCAATTCAGGTTCAAAAATATCGAAAGGAGATCGATATTTTAAGGTTTTTTAATGCGGTATATAAGCACGTGAACAACGTCGAATACAAGGCTTACCGTCATCAGGTTAGTTTACTGTTATTTTTGTTGTTATTGTTGAATACACTGACATTTAAATATTCTAGTCTTTTAGTTTTTTTGATGAAAAAAAAGAGAAAAATACCATGCATCCATCTTGTTCACTAGTTCTTCTGCATAATTTGCTAAAATCATTATGTCTCTCTTGTTGTCTTTTCTATGAAACCCTCTCCTTTATCAAATAATGTTAGCAGGCTGTTGAAGTACCTGCCTACATGCCAACCTTTTCACATAGTACAAATTCGTGTCACAAACTATAGCTAAGGGGAATGAAAAAGTAAGTAAGCTTGGAAACAATATCAGCCTATCTTAGAAACAAGAGAATTTAGACAGGTTTTTTATGAATTCTTAACTGGGAGCAAGCTACCATTTCTAGAAGTTTTTTCGTGGTTCCATAACCACCTGAACAACAAAATGCTAATGATGAATACTTTCTGTACGGTGAATGGCAATAAAGTGATTGGATGCATGTTTACTTTTATCTTTGATAAAAAAATTACCAATATGAGCAATAAAAGCATCAGCATTTTTTTCTATTTCTGATCTTTCATGAATGTTTGTTTGCAACTATGTTTACTGCATAATTCTCATATGTGGCCGGCCATTTTTGAGTTGGCTGTGTGGCCGGCCATTTTGAGTTGGCTGTGTGGCCGGCCCAATTTTGTTTGGCCCAAGGTTAGTTAATTTTTTTTAAAAAAAAACAAAAAGCTGGAATTTCTTTCTTTTTTAGAAGTTCTCTGTTACATTTCTTCCTTCTTTGCTTTTGTTTTAATACCGCTATTTTCAAACTCTTGCTGCGATTTTGCCTTTTTTTTGTTTTGGAATCGCCATTTTCATACTTTTAGCTGCAATTTCATATTCTCTCTCTACAATTGCGATTTTTGTTCTTCGATTTTCTCTTCACTGTTTTTTCAACTTTCAATTCTACTTTATACTATAAGTTTGAGGAGGTTTGAAAAGTATGGTCAGAGTGAAGATGACTGCACGGAGATGGCGTAGATTACGTAGTAATTCTACTGCTAATGGTATGTTTTGAATTATTTTTTTGTAGTTTTTGTATAATTTTGATTTTAGTAGTTCATTTATTTGTTTTTATTTGATTATTGTAGTGTTGTTTACGTTTTTTTTTTTTTTTATGTATTTTCATTGTAATGGATGTTTGCGAAATTTGTTGCTATGCTTTTATGAGCTTCGATTATGTACGATTTTTTATATATGGGGGCTGGGAGGGGCCCGACACACATAAGTCATATATGTGACCTTTAGTTTTACTATATGGCGGCCCCGACAAGTTTTTATAAAATATATTAGTTAACTACTTTACTGTTTAACCTTAATGATTAATAAACTCGTATTTTGTAAATTTGTTTGAAGGTACAATTTCCTTACTTGATTGATGATTTTTGCTAGTTTTAAAGTACGTAGATGCAATTTAAATTGGATTTAATTTTATTTTGTAGTTTTTTTTTTATATAAAAAAATCTAAAAAATATTAAAGATAAAAATAATTAAAGCATGAGATAAAAATGTTCGTTCTTGTTATTACGTATTAATAAATAAATTATATATGTTTTAAATTTTTAAAAAATATATTTGGTCTCTTAATATTCAAATTCTGGGTTCGTCCCTGAGATCAAAGGTGAGGGGAAGGGGTAGATCAAAGATATCAAGGGTGAGGGGCAGATTAAGGATATCAAGGGTGAGGAGGAGATTAAAGGTGATGGAGAAAAATATGGCGAGGGTAAAAGTGAGCATCCAAGAAAATTTGTTGTTTTTTACAAAGTTAAATTAGACACAAGAAATAGGGATGGCAATTATAATGGGGAAACTCTAACTGATGGCCATATAACCTTGAAACAGTTGTTTGTTGTTGCCTCAAATGCACAAGTCCAGAGTTTTTCCAAACTTCATTTCTTATGCTCTTCTCATCCTAGTCTACTCACCATTGATAATATAGTTACTGATCCTGACACCAAATCTTGTCTCTTAATTTGCGAATTTGCATTTTGTGTTGAAGATTTCTTCGAACAAATTTTGAAAAACTTTCCTTCTCCTCCTTCAATGCAAAATTGGTGGAATCACATATCCACCAAGTTTTGGCATATTTTTAGAGATATTTCCCGAGCTTTATTATTTTTATATAAGGAGAAGTTTACTTGTGGTAATTTGTGATTTAATATGTTTGTGACGCCTGATGAAAGAGCCAGAGTTTTGTCATTATTGGACATCACTTCGACGGGAGTGAACGATGTCCATGATGTTCTGTTGAAAATGATGTATGTGCTTTCCTTACCCTTTCATCAAAAGTTATCTTCATCATCTCCTTTTCCTAATTTCCTTCCTCGTAAATTACTTCATTTTTTATCCTTTGTCCCTTCTTATTTGGGGTTGGTGCCACCATCTATTCTTATCGATCACCCCTATTTTTGGAGTTTAGAGGAACGCATCGATTTTTTCCAACATGAACAATTTATTAAGAAAGGACTTCTTGGATCATCTTCAAAAGGAACTTAGTAATTTGCCTCAAAATCCCTATGAGTTTTGGCATAAAAACCTTAATGGTGTTTATTATCAGATTTGGTGTAAAGGTAATCCATCTTCACAAGTTGGTCACATACCATCAACTGCAATTCAGGTTCAAAAATATCGAAAGGAGATCGATATTTTAAGGTTTTTTAATGCGGTATATAAGCACGTGAACAACGTCGAATACAAGGCTTACCGTCATCAGGTTAGTTTACTGTTATTTTTGTTGTTATTGTTGAATACACTGACATTTAAATATTCTAGTCTTTTAGTTTTTTTGATGAAAAAAAAGAGAAAAATACCATGCATCCATCTTGTTCACTAGTTCTTCTGCATAATTTGCTAAAATCATTATGTCTCTCTTGTTGTCTTTTCTATGAAACCCTCTCCTTTATCAAATAATGTTAGCAGGCTGTTGAAGTACCTGCCTACATGCCAACCTTTTCACATAGTACAAATTCGTGTCACAAACTATAGCTAAGGGGAATGAAAAAGTAAGTAAGCTTGGAAACAATATCAGCCTATCTTAGAAACAAGAGAATTTAGACAGGTTTTTTATGAATTCTTAACTGGGAGCAAGCTACCATTTCTAGAAGTTTTTTCGTGGTTCCATAACCACCTGAACAACAAAATGCTAATGATGAATACTTTCTGTACGGTGAATGGCAATAAAGTGATTGGATGCATGTTTACTTTTATCTTTGATAAAAAAATTACCAATATGAGCAATAAAAGCATCAGCATTTTTTTCTATTTCTGATCTTTCATGAATGTTTGTTTGCAACTATGTTTACTGCATAATTCTCATATGTGGCCGGCCATTTTTGAGTTGGCTGTGTGGCCGGCCATTTTGAGTTGGCTGTGTGGCCGGCCCAATTTTGTTTGGCCCAAGGTTAGTTAATTTTTTTTTTAAAAAAACAAAAAGCTGGAATTTCTTTCTTTTTTAGAAGTTCTCTGTTACATTTCTTCCTTCTTTGCTTTTGTTTTAATACCGCTATTTTCAAACTCTTGCTGCGATTTTGCCTTTTTTTTGTTTTGGAATCGCCATTTTCATACTTTTAGCTGCAATTTCATATTCTCTCTCTACAATTGCGATTTTTGTTCTTCGATTTTCTCTTCACTGTTTTTTCAACTTTCAATTCTACTTTATACTATAAGTTTGAGGAGGTTTGAAAAGTATGGTCAGAGTGAAGATGACTGCACGGAGATGGCGTAGATTACGTAGTAATTCTACTGCTAATGGTATGTTTTGAATTATTTTTTTGTAGTTTTTGTATAATTTTGATTTTAGTAGTTCATTTATTTGTTTTTATTTGATTATTGTAGTGTTGTTTACGTTTTTTTTTTTTTTATGTATTTTCATTGTAATGGATGTTTGCGAAATTTGTTGCTATGCTTTTATGAGCTTCGATTATGTACGATTTTTTATATATGGGGGCTGGGAGGGGCCCGACACACATAAGTCATATATGTGACCTTTAGTTTTACTATATGGCGGCCCCGACAAGTTTTTATAAAATATATTAGTTAACTACTTTACTGTTTAACCTTAATGATTAATAAACTCGTATTTTGTAAATTTGTTTGAAGGTACAATTTCCTTACTTGATTGATGATTTTTGCTAGTTTTAAAGTACGTAGATGCAATTTAAATTGGATTTAATTTTATTTTGTAGTTTTTTTTTTATATAAAAAAATCTAAAAAATATTAAAGATAAAAATAATTAAAGCATGAGATAAAAATGTTCGTTCTTGTTATTACGTATTAATAAATAAATTATATATGTTTTAAATTTTTAAAAAATATATTTGGTCTCTTAATATTCAAATTCTGGGTTCGTCCCTGAGATCAAAGGTGAGGGGAAGGGGTAGATCAAAGATATCAAGGGTGAGGGGCAGATTAAGGATATCAAGGGTGAGGAGGAGATTAAAGGTGATGGAGAAAAATATGGCGAGGGTAAAAGTGAGCATCCAAGAAAATTTGTTGTTTTTTACAAAGTTAAATTAGACACAAGAAATAGGGATGGCAATTATAATGGGGAAACTCTAACTGATGGCCATATAACCTTGAAACAGTTGTTTGTTGTTGCCTCAAATGCACAAGTCCAGAGTTTTTCCAAACTTCATTTCTTATGCTCTTCTCATCCTAGTCTACTCACCATTGATAATATAGTTACTGATCCTGACACCAAATCTTGTCTCTTAATTTGCGAATTTGCATTTTGTGTTGAAGATTTCTTCGAACAAATTTTGAAAAACTTTCCTTCTCCTCCTTCAATGCAAAATTGGTGGAATCACATATCCACCAAGTTTTGGCATATTTTTAGAGATATTTCCCGAGCTTTATTATTTTTATATAAGGAGAAGTTTACTTGTGGTAATTTGTGATTTAATATGTTTGTGACGCCTGATGAAAGAGCCAGAGTTTTGTCATTATTGGACATCACTTCGACGGGAGTGAACGATGTCCATGATGTTCTGTTGAAAATGATGTATGTGCTTTCCTTACCCTTTCATCAAAAGTTATCTTCATCATCTCCTTTTCCTAATTTCCTTCCTCGTAAATTACTTCATTTTTTATCCTTTGTCCCTTCTTATTTGGGGTTGGTGCCACCATCTATTCTTATCGATCACCCCTATTTTTGGAGTTTAGAGGAACGCATCGATTTTTTCCAACATGAACAATTTATTAAGAAAGGACTTCTTGGATCATCTTCAAAAGGAACTTAGTAATTTGCCTCAAAATCCCTATGAGTTTTGGCATAAAAACCTTAATGGTGTTTATTATCAGATTTGGTGTAAAGGTAATCCATCTTCACAAGTTGGTCACATACCATCAACTGCAATTCAGGTTCAAAAATATCGAAAGGAGATCGATATTTTAAGGTTTTTTAATGCGGTATATAAGCACGTGAACAACGTCGAATACAAGGCTTACCGTCATCAGGTTAGTTTACTGTTATTTTTGTTGTTATTGTTGAATACACTGACATTTAAATATTCTAGTCTTTTAGTTTTTTTGATGAAAAAAAAGAGAAAAATACCATGCATCCATCTTGTTCACTAGTTCTTCTGCATAATTTGCTAAAATCATTATGTCTCTCTTGTTGTCTTTTCTATGAAACCCTCTCCTTTATCAAATAATGTTAGCAGGCTGTTGAAGTACCTGCCTACATGCCAACCTTTTCACATAGTACAAATTCGTGTCACAAACTATAGCTAAGGGGAATGAAAAAGTAAGTAAGCTTGGAAACAATATCAGCCTATCTTAGAAACAAGAGAATTTAGACAGGTTTTTTATGAATTCTTAACTGGGAGCAAGCTACCATTTCTAGAAGTTTTTTCGTGGTTCCATAACCACCTGAACAACAAAATGCTAATGATGAATACTTTCTGTACGGTGAATGGCAATAAAGTGATTGGATGCATGTTTACTTTTATCTTTGATAAAAAAATTACCAATATGAGCAATAAAAGCATCAGCATTTTTTTCTATTTCTGATCTTTCATGAATGTTTGTTTGCAACTATGTTTACTGCATAATTCTCATATGTGGCCGGCCATTTTTGAGTTGGCTGTGTGGCCGGCCATTTTGAGTTGGCTGTGTGGCCGGCCCAATTTTGTTTGGCCCAAGGTTAGTTAATTTTTTTTTTAAAAAAACAAAAAGCTGGAATTTCTTTCTTTTTTAGAAGTTCTCTGTTACATTTCTTCCTTCTTTGCTTTTGTTTTAATACCGCTATTTTCAAACTCTTGCTGCGATTTTGCCTTTTTTTTGTTTTGGAATCGCCATTTTCATACTTTTAGCTGCAATTTCATATTCTCTCTCTACAATTGCGATTTTTGTTCTTCGATTTTCTCTTCACTGTTTTTTCAACTTTCAATTCTACTTTATACTATAAGTTTGAGGAGGTTTGAAAAGTATGGTCAGAGTGAAGATGACTGCACGGAGATGGCGTAGATTACGTAGTAATTCTACTGCTAATGGTATGTTTTGAATTTTTTTTTGTAGTTTTTGTATAATTTTGATTTTAGTAGTTCATTTATTTGTTTTTATTTGATTATTGTAATGTTGTTTACGGTTTTTTTTTTTTTATGTATTTTCATTGTAATGGATGTTTGCGAAATTTATTGCTATGCTTTTATGAGCTTCGATTATGTACGATTTTTTATATATGGGGGCTGGGAGGGGCCCGACACACGTAAGTCATATATGTGACCTTTAGTTTTACTATATGGCGGCCCCGACAAGTTTTTATAAAATATATTAGTTAACTACTTTACTGTTTAACCTTAATGATTAATAAACTCGTATTTTGTAAATTTGTTTGAAGGTACAATTTCCTTACTTGATTGATGATTTTTGCTAGTTTTAAAGTACGTAGATGCAATTAGTAACCCCCTGAAATGAATTAGTAACCCCCTCAAAATGAATTAGTAACCCCCTCAAAATGAATTGGTAACCCCTCAAAATGAATTAGTAACCCCCTCTACATGAATTACTAACCCCTGAAAATGAATTAGTAACCACCTCTACATAATTTAGTAACCCCTTCAAAATGAATTAGTAACCACCTCTACATAATTTAGTAACCCCTTCCAAATGAATTAGTAACCACCTCTACATAATTTAGTAACCCCTCAAAATGAATTAGTAACCCCCTCAAAATGAATTGGTAACCCCTCAAAATGAATTAGTAATCCCTGAAAATGAATTAGTAACCCCCTCAAAATGAATTAGTAACCCCCTGAAATGAATTAGTAACCCCCTCAAAATGAATTAGTAACCCCTCAAAATGAATTAGTAACCCCCTCTACATGAATTACTAACCCCTGAAAATGAATTAGTAACCCCTTCAAAATGAATTGGTAACCCCTCAAAATGAATTAGTAACCACCTCTACATAATTTAGTAACCCCTCAAAATGAATTAGTAACCCCCTCAAAATGAATTGGTAACCCCTCAAAATGAATTAGTAATCCCTGAAAATGAATTAGTAACCCCTTCAAAATGAATTAGTAACCCCCTGAAATGAATTAGTAACCCCCTCAAACTGAATTAGTAACCCCTCAAAATGAATTAGTAACCCCCTCAAAATGAATTAGTAACCCCCTCTACATAAATTAGTAACCCCTCAAAATGAATTAGTAACCCCCTCTACATGAATTAGTAACCCCTCAAAATGAATTAGTAATCCTCAAAATGAATTAGTAACCCCTCAAAATGAATTAGTAACCTCCTCAAAATAAATTGGTAACCCCCTGTACATGAATTACTAACCCCTGAAAATGAATTAGTAACCCCTTCAAAATGAATTGGTAACCCCTCAAAATGAATTACTAACCACCTCTACACAATTTAGTAACCCCTGAAAATGAATTTGTAATCCCCTCAAAATGAATTGGTAACCCCCTCAAAATGAATTAGTAACCCTATTAGACCTACATACTCAAAATGAATTAGTAACCCTCAAAATGAATTAGTAACCCCCTCAAAATAAATTGGTAACCCCCTCTACATGAATTACTAACCCCTGAAAATGAATTAGTAACTCCTTCAAAATGAATTGGTAACCACCTCAACATGAATTAGTAACCCCTCAACATGAATTAGTAACCCCTCAAAATAAACTACTAACCCCTCAAAATAAACTACTAACCCCTCAAAATGAATTAGTAACCCTCTCAAAATGAATTAGTAACCTCCTCAATATGAATTACTAACCCCTCAAAATGAAACTGTAAGCAAGCCCAAAAAAGGACATCATTTTTATATTCTTATTAACCCTTTTAACTATATTTTGCAATCACTATTGTTTTTACTAATTTGGATTTTGGTGTTTTTCTTGTTTACCATTGTTGCTTATACCAAGGGTAAAGTTTTAAGTCTATTAATTTGCATAATATTTTTTTTTCCTTTTTTTTTGACATTCTCAATATTTTAACTTTATTCTATTGTTTTTAATATGTAGGTTAAACAACGTTGCATTTTATCATGGTGAAATTTGTGCTTCATAAGTTTTATATGATTGCAATTTTCTTCGAGATCAAGTCCCGGAACCTGTTGCATATTTTAATGAAAATAGGACATCAATTGCCAAATTATTGCTACAACATAAGCAAGAAGAAGGTGCACTGGTTATGAAGCAAAAATTAGATAAAAGGCTTTAAGATTTGTGTTAATGAAGTAACTTTTTTTTTTTGTAAACAGTTAATGCTTTTGATGTATACATACATTTATACATTCACAATTGTAACTATTAGTTATCCAATTTTTGTATATTTATTTCAAATTATTTTTTGTTTGTGTAAATATTCTTTTAATTACCTTCTTTAATATACTAAATATAATATATTTAGTAACCCCTTTTCGATATAGTTCCTAAGCCTTCTTAGTCATAGTTAGTGAGTCTTGTTTATAATAATTAGTAACCCCTTTTGTTTATATTTAGTAACCTGGTTTAAATATGTTTAGTACCCCTTTTTTACCAAATTTTTTTTAGTGTTTATTGAAGATTGAGACTTCAACATTTAGCCCTGATGTCCCCCTTAAAAAGTCTAAAATACCCTTCAAAATTTTCTGAATACTCAAATTATATAATATTAACTAAAAAGTAAAGTTTTATATATTTTTAAAATGAAAATAATATAAAAAATATAATTCCAAAAAATAAAACACAAACACAAAAATTGATATTTAGTAAAAGCTTATGATTATATTTAGTAAGCATTTTTTTTACTATGGTTAATAACACGATTTCAATGTGATGAATTCAATTTACTAATAAAATTAAATTCAATTGTGTTTGAGGGTTAAGTTAGTAACTCTTATATATACTTATTAACCCATATGAAATATACTTAGTAACTAGCGATGTAAAAACAGGCCAAACGGTCAGAAACAGGTTGGTCAAAAACAGCTTTGATAAAAAACGGTTGGTAAAAAGCAGGTTGCATGAGTCCTTCTGGTATCGGTCAGTTGGTTTCGGTCCGGTACTTATCGATTCGGCCGTTTTTCGGTAACAAGTCACATTTCGTCAGTCAACATAGGTTTTTTTACAGGTCGTAACAGGTACACGGGTCATAATTGATCGGTCAAAATGGGTATGCAGGTTATAATCAGTTGGTTAAAATTGGTAAGAAAGTTATAATTAGTTGGTCGCGGTCAAATGTATGTCGCAATATGTCAGTCTTAAATGATTGATCACAATACAATCGGTCAATCCAAAACTTTGGATAAGATTTTGATATTTCGGGTTAGTTCGTCTAAAATTTTTGACTAATAATTTAGAATCGAATAATTATGTTTTTTATATTATTTTCATTTTAAAAATATATTAGTAACCCCCTCTACATAATTTAGTAACCCCCTCAAAATGAATAAGTAACCCCCTCTACATAATTTAGTAACCCCCTCTACATGAATTACTAACTCCTCAAAATGAATTAGTAACCCCTCAAAATAAATTAGTAACCCCTCAAAATGAATTAGTAACCCCTCAAAATGAATTAGTAACCCCTCAAAATGAATTACTAACCCCCTCAAAATGAACTGGTAACCACCTCAACATGAATTAGTAACCCCTTAAAATGAATTAGTAACCCCTCAAAATAAACTACTAACCCCTCAAAATGAATTAGTAACCCTCAATATGAATTACTAACCCCTCAAAATGAATTACTAACCCCTCAAAATGAACTGGTAACCACCTCAACATGAATTAGTAACCCCTCAACATGAATTTGTAACCCCACAAAATGAATTAGTAACCCCACAAAATAAACTACTAACCCCTCAAAATGAATTAGTAACCCCCTCAATATGAATTACTAACCCCTCAAAATGAAACTCTAAGCAAGCCCAAAAAATGTTTACTAAAATAATATTTAGGATACTAATATTAGTAACCTCTTTTATAGTAATTAGTAACTCCATATATTCAAATTACTAACAATGTTGGTTATCAATATATTATTAACACATATTTACTATATTATATTAAGTATATATCACAGATCATAAGCATTAGTAACATTAGTACTGCCTATTAATATTGCATATTGATTGATTACAGTACTAATCACTTGCTGATTACATTATTAAACCCTGTTCAAATTTGGTAACCTCTGAATTTTAGTAAGTGTTTTGAAAAACAGTTAATAAGAATTGTTTATGACATATAGTAACCCTTATATAGTGCATTTTTCAAATGCTTTTTTATTTAAAAACATTTTGTAAACCTTGCTTAATTTTTTTTGTAATCCCTGCATTTTAGTAAGTCTTCCGAAAAACAGTTAATAACAACCCTTTATAACATTTACTAAATCATGCTAAATAATGCAAAAGTATAAATATGTTGTAATATATTATAATGTTGTATAAAATATATATTTTTATAATAAATATAAACATTGTAATTAAATTAAAGTTTCCTTTTGGACTGGAGTTTTTGAACCAAATTCTCTTCCATGTGCCTGTGCTATCATTGCTTTTGTCTTCTATTGTGTTGGTTGCTTTCCTTTTTCAAAATGACTCTTTACCCTTTTGCTTCTCCCTTTTGTGTTGGCTCTTTCTGGATCAAACACCATTGGAATATCTTGAATGTTGTCTTGGTTGTTTTGATTGTTTTCCTCTTTTTCATTTTCTTGTTGCTCTTGTTCAGCAATTATTTTCTCTAGTGTGACATCTCATCAGATAAGGATTTAAACCTTTCTTCAAATATTGTCCTTGTTTTAGGATGTGCTTGGCTCTTCAAAACTAAGTTGTAATTTTTCCTTGCCATTAAAGTACGCCAAGGTTTGAACCTTTCTTCACCCTTTCCAGTATCTTTTTTGCTTTCTTCCTTTTTTTTCCAAAATTCTGCTTTTGCTAGTTTTGTCCATCGTTTCTTGATGTAATCATTTGGAATTGTAGTAACTGAGTGCAACATCAATACTCAAATACAATGGTAACAAAGCCATCCAATTTCTTCAAAATTTTTGCATGTACAATCAACAAATTTCCTTTCACGCTTGTTTTCAATCCAAACATGATACATAAACCACTTTTGTGCAACTTCTTCAACACATGTTGACAAACATCCTATTGCATATTGAAACTCAGCTTCAAATTCTTTGAAAATGGTTTGAGTGTAAACTTCTGAAGCATGTTTCATCAGCCCATACATAGGCAAATTTGAGCATGGTTCTGAATTTGCACATGTGAAATCAGCATTGGATTCTCTTCTTCTCCACCTTTCAATTGTTTGGTCAAAAATCTTGAAAAAATCAGTCAAGCTTGTTGTTTTTTTTGCCTTAAATCCAATAGCATTGTTAGTGCTTTCACTTCTTTGTGAAGATAGCACTCCAGCTGAAAAGAAATCTTTACTTAGTGTTGTGCACCACTTTTCTTTTAAGTTATACAACCTCTTGAACCAATTTTTTTTTTCCAAACTGTATTTCAAAACCATATTTTCCCAGCATTCCTCGAATTCAAAAGGTGTAACACAGCCACGTAAACATTTGTTGAAAGTATTCTTGAAGTCCACATTCTTTTTCAAAGATCCAAATCTTGACATAGCATTTTTAATTATGTGCCAAATACATAGGCGATGACTTGTTTGTGGAAAAACCTGTTGAATATTTATCATTAAATTACTAAGTCTTTTTAAAATTGTTAGTAAGACCTATTCAATATAGTGAGTAACCATTTTGAAACATAACTAGTAACCCCAATTCAATAATATCAGTAACCCCTATAAATTATAATCAGTAACACCTGTTAGATTTAGTTATTAACGCCTGTTTAATGATTTTGATAACCCCGATGTTGAATATAATCAGTAAGTCCTACTGATTTTATTTATTGTTTAGTAACCCCCATTACACTTACTTGGTAACAATTATTGAATATAAATAGTAACCCCTACTCCATGTATTACCTACTTTTATATTTGTTTAGTAACCACTATTACAACTACTAAGTAACCCCTATTGAATATAATCAGTAATACCTATAATTGTTTAATTATTCCTATTACACCCACTTATTAAGCCCTATAAAATATAAAATGTAGTCGCTGTTTGAACTACTTATTAACGCGCTGTTTAAATTGTTTAACAAACTTCGTAACATCTATTGTATACAATTAATAACCTCTACTGAATGTAATACTAAACATACTGAACATATTAAGTAAATTATATTAAACAAAGTTATAAAATAAGAAATTACCTTTTCAATTGCCTTTGCCATAGCCAAATCTTGCTCAGTAAATATTGTCGTTGGGTCCACCTTTCCCATCGATTTCTTAAATATTTCCAATACCCACTCAAATGTTTCTTTGGTCTCATTCGCAATGAATGCGCAACCGAACATAACATTTTGCCAATGGTTGTTTATTCCAACTATTGGTGCACATATCAAATTGTACTTGTTTGTGCGGAATGTAGTATCAAAAACAACTACATCTCTAAAGATTTTATAATCTTCAAACATCAGAGAATCCCTCCAAAAAATTGCTGTCAATTTGTTTTGTTTCTCACCTCCTCCAAGTTGAAATCTAAAAAAATAGTCTGGGTCATGATATTGTCTTTGATACATATCCTCAATCACATTTTGTGCATCTCCAGCTTCAATTTCTTTCATTTTTTTTCTAGAAATGTAATTGTAGTGATCCTTGATTGTGTGTCCTATTGCCTGTATGTGACCCGCTTCATGAGCCATCAAATTGAAGGTTTGTGCTGGTCTTAATCCACTGTCCAACATCAAGTCTATGGCATGAGCTTTTTCTGCAGTCATCTTCCTTTCTGATCTTTGGAAATGTTGTAAGTCACTTCTTGTCATTTCATGATTGTGTTTGGTGATGTGTAAATCAACTTCCCAAATACCATTCTTAAATTTTTCCCTTAGACAAGCAGTGCAACCAGTTCTTGTTAGTGGTACTTGCTTCTTTTTTTGGGTTTTCTTCTTTTGTATGTTTTTTGTTAATGCTGGTGTAGCAGTAATGCCTTTTCCAGTACATCGAAAACCTTCTTTTGCACACACCCATTCTTTTGACCTTATTCTTCTTTCACCTCCTTGCGACCATCTGGTTGTTGATTTTCTTACACCAAAACCTTGAACATGAGCATGTTTCTTGTACGCCTCATATATCTCTTCCCATGAGTCTGCTTTATATCCCATTAAACTGCCATTAAAGTCTTCTGCATCTTCATTTTCTTCATTCATAGTATGTGTTTGTTGTTCTTCTATTTCATGTATATCGTCAACTAAAGATACTCCTGTTACTATTCATACACAAAACAGTAAGTGAGCAATGTATAATTACTGTTGAAAATAAAATAAAATAAATATAATTAGTATCCATTATTTGGTAACCCCATTGAAATTCTTAGTAACCCAATTGAAATTCTTTAGTAACACCTTCTTACAAACTTAGTAACCCATATATATTCTCTAGCAACCCGTGTTATATGGTTAGTAACCACATTTAAATTCCTAGTAAACCCTTTTATATAGTTAGTAACCCCATTCAAATTCTTAGTAACCCCATTTAAATTCTTGCTAAAACCTTTTATAAAGTTAGTAACCACATTTAGATTCTTAGTAAAGCCTTTTATATAGTTAGTGTTGAGGTGATTTTGTGGTCACAACAATGTAATTTATATTGGTGGGCTTGAGAGCTAGTCCAAATTCCACGAGATGGGCCTATGGATCTGCACAATGAACAAACGTGAGCTACCCCCGGTGGTGTTACCGGGGAACGGCCCTCCGACGCTCAAGTCAGTAAGTGTGAGAGTATGAGAGTGTAGAGAGAGAATGAGGGAGAAGTTTGAGATGTGTTTTTGTATATCTTTGGATACCTTTGCACGTGGCTGGATGAGGACTATTTATAGTACCTTGAGACTGTGCGAGGAAAACTGCCCCTGGTAGGTTGAACTGGACCAGGCAGGCCGAGCTGGACCTGGTCAGTAACCCTGCACCTGGTAGGCGTTCTCTTGACCTGGCAGGCTGGACCTGGGCCAGGCTGCTGTCATCAGGGCCTGGTAGATATGATCTGGACCAGGCAGGTGCTTGAGCGTGGATTTTAGGTGATCAGGGGCCCTGGCATGGACTTTGTCCAATTCCTGGGCCTGATCCTTTGTGGGCCTTCCTCATGATGGAACTCCGTTGTTTGTTGAGTGTTGGATTGGGCCTTGGCTTTGCATGTGGCTGGCCCAATAACTAATGGGTGCATTTTGCCCCATCAATTTGCCCCCCAAGTCCATAAAAATTGAGCAATAATTTTTGTGGATTTTGTCGAGTGGGCCCTGGCCCTGGTAGCAGGACGCCGTGGACAGTCTTCTTCTTCTTTTGAATTTGAAGAGTCTCTTTTTCTTTTTCTTTTTTTTTTTTGAATTGTGGGACGTGGGGGCAGTAGTTATGGCCGCCTTAATTGCTCCACTAACCGTCGTGTCTAGTGGGCTGACAGAGAGAGAGGGGTGTATTTATAGGGGGAGTTGAAGAGTTTTTGAAACTTTATTTACAAATTTCTTTTCTCTCATCCTTCGACTCTCTCTCTCTCTTCTTTTTTCTTGCTTTCTGCTTTCCGTTCCTCTTTTACCCAGAGTACCACCAATTCATCTCCTTAACAATGGCCAACCAACCCAGTACTTCAGATTTTTCTTTGACCTTGAACGAGCCTGGGGATGAAATTTTTCAAGAGGACCCAGATGTTAGTAGTGACGCCATTATTGCAGCTCAGCTCCAGGAGGCGGAGAGGGAGTTGCCAGAGGAGGAGGAGCCTGACCAGAGCAGGGCTCTGGTAGTTCGGAATGAGGACCTGAGGGTCCAGACCAGGGTAGGTGGTCCTGTTGGTAGTGACCACTACCTGGACGGTGAAGGACGGTGGGTTTCTGTACGGTGGGAGGACTCTGAGGCCCTTCAAGGGGTCATGCAGATCAGACCATCCACTGCATTCCTGGGGAAGATCCACCAGCTGAGTCTGGTGACCAGAGCAAACGCTCTAGCTTTGGCACCTGGTTTGGATGGATATCAGTTCGTGCAGCCTGCTCCAAAGTCTTGTGCCTGGGATCCTGAACCAGGGCACATTGCAGTCTTCCTTGCCCATTTGAACTCTGGGGTGAGGTTCCCTCTACACCCCTTTATTGTAGAGATGCTGGAGGAGTGGAACGTCTGCCTGTCCCAGCTAGTGCCCAACGCCATCCAGAGGCTGGTTGGGTTCATCTGGGTCTGTGAGTTCAAGGGTCTTCCTATGAGCTCCAGGGCCTTCAGGACGATGTACAGGCTGAAGCCGTATAGGGGGTCTAACGTGCCCAAGGGCTGGTGGACCGTGGAGGTTCTGAGGCGCGACAACGAGACCTATGCCACCACCTACCCTAAGCCTAGGGAGATGGGGCATTGGTACTATGAATTCTTGTGGTTGTTGGTCCCCCTGGAAGATAGTGAGCCCAACGTGTATCTGCCCCGGACAGAGTGGGCCAGGCCCAGGAACACAGAGTGGGTAGGCTTCGAAACTTTGTCTGCTGCTGACCAGGCAGTGGTCAAGGAGTTTGCTGCCTATCCTCCTACCAGTAGCATTGGAAGTGCTACTCCTGCGGTGTGGCTCCCACACCTGGATCTGATCAGGAATGAGGCCTATTTGGCCCTATCTAACCTCAGCCGTAGGATGACTAGAGGTACTTTTTCTTTTACTTGTTTTACTTTTTCCACACTGATTATGTTGAATGTAGCTTTGATCTCACTCTTTTTTACCTGCTTTCTGGCAGCTGAGGCCCAGGCGAGGGTGGATTGGGAGAGGCTGGGAGTAGATGATCAGAGGAGGCCCTCCAGGGCCGTCCCCATGGAACCTCCAACCAGGATGAGGTTCGTCCTGTTGGAGAATGACAAGAGTCTCCCCTTGAGGCCTGCTCCTAGATTCGTTCCTTTCAACCCTGATGCCGTCAGGAGTAACCAGGGCAGGCTGCCCCCCAGACCGAGAACAGATGCAGAGGTTCCTTCTTCCATCGCCTCGAGGATAGTGACTGGACCGGTCAGGAGATCCAGGAGGAGTGCAGGGCTGACCCCTCCTGTGGCCGGAAGCGCGAGGGTTGCAATGACTAGGCACCAGGGGTCTTCCCTGGTTATCAATGAAGGTGGGAAGAGGCCTAGGTCTTCAGATCGTGGGGAGGCCACCTTGAAAGGCAAGGAGGTGGTCACCTTGGACGATGATGATGATGACGATGATGATGATGAGGATGAGGAGCCCTTGAGGCTTAAGAGGAGGAGGAGGGTCCAGGAGCAAACTGGATTTCAAGCTGCCATGGCCATCCATGAGGATGACCTGGCTCAGGCTGGCCTGGCCTCTCCTGTGGGGGGAGATGAATTCCTTCTGGGGAGTCATCCTTCTGACAGGGCTGGCTTTTCTGGCATGCCTTCTTACTCCCAGCTTTCTAACTGGAGTGGGAGGTCTACAGAGATGGCAGGGCCTGTCAGCTCAGTTTCTGAAGTACCTGGCTCTTCCTCCTTGGGAGGCCAGGTAGCTACAGCAGCAACAACATCAACACCAACAACAACTACAGTAGTACCAACAACAACAACAACAGCAACACCAGCAACAGCACCACCAACAACAACAACAACAACACCAGTAACAGCACCACCAACAACAACAACAACAACAACACCAGTAACAGCACCAACAACAACAACAAAACCAACAGCAGCAACAAAACCACACACAGCAACAGCAACACCAACAGCAGCAGCAGCAGAAGCACAAAATTTATTGCCTTCCTATAACCTTCCCCCTGAGTTGGCAGCCTTGTTCAACTCTGAGTTCCCTACGCCTGAGGAGGGAAGTTTTGATGCTGCCCCCGGTGTGGCCTCTGATAGATATATCAGGGGGATGCTGCACAGCGTTTTGCGTCCTCAGGACAGGCCATCCAGTTCGGTGGCCGACCCTGGGATTACCTTGAGATGGGTGATCGGACTGGTATGAATTTTTTACTTTCTTCTGCTTTTGTTACCTTGCTGTGCTTTCAACTGAGGTTTGCAATTTGTTTTCCTTTTGCAGGTGGTGAAGTATGGGGTGCTGGCCAGCGAGTTCCTGACCTTTGGCTTGCCCTACCTGACTCACGCTGGGGACAGAATCAACAACCTTCAAGAGGAGGTGGTCTCCGTGAAGCAGAAGTACCTGGCAGTTCTTACAGAGCAGACTCAGGCTTTCGAGTCTTTCCATGAAAGGATAGCGGCTGCTGAGAAGGCCAGGGATGAGGCCCTGGAGAAGCTGAAGGAGGTCCAGGAGGATCTTGTGGAGACCAGGGGACAGGTCGAGCAGTCTAAGGCTAGGGCTGCTGAGGAGAGGACCAGAGCTGACCAGGTCAGGGAGGACCTCCAATCCAGGGTTGAGGACCTGGAGGAGGTTGGAAGGAGCAGGAGTGAGAAGATAGCTGAGCTCGAAGAGAGGAACCACATCCAGGCTGGGGAGCTCGAGGCCCTTAGGTGCAGTGCTGAGAACATGAAGACTAAGCTAGTGGAGCTTGAGGATGAATTGGAGTCCAAGGCTCACCTCACTAGGACGGACCAGGACTTCAATGATTATTTCTTTGATGTCTGGCTGTCCGCCTTCAGGTGTGTGAAGCACGCGTATCCTGACGTGGACTGGGAGGTGGTAGAGGAAGGTTACAGGACTGGCCAGGGTTCAATGCCCCTGGTTGGCGAAGTTCTTCCTTCCTCTATTCAGGAGTACTTGCATCCCTTGACTCCTGAAACACCTGCCACTCCAACGCCCGAGGATGCTCCTGTTCCTTCTCCTGCTCAGCCCGCTGTTGCTGAGGGGCTTGCTCAACCTGGGACTTCTACTGCTGATCCTGCTTCCCTTCAACTTGCACAGGGGGGTGCTCTCCACAGTGCTGCTCATAGTTCAAACATCCATCCTGTTGAGGTGGAAGTGAGTGGTGGGGCAGTTGACCAGGACAAGGTTGTTTCAGAGGATGACCGGGGTGCTCCTGTTCAGCAGGATGGCAGGGGGTCTCCCCCTGCCTAGGAAGTTTGGCGATCACCTGGTCATCAGGGGGATGCCTCTTCCTGCTCTAGTACCTCTGGTCACGCCTTTGGTTGACCTGTTCTGGAGCATGTTGGTGGTACCCTCTTGTGCCCTCGAAGCTCTCTCTTTTTGCTTTTAAATTGTCTTTCTGTTACTTTAAGAACAATTTCTTTTGGCCTCTGCTTGGGCATTTTAGAGCCAGGTGGTCGTCGACCCTGCTATTGTAGAATTTGTATAATTCTTTAACATTTTTACCATCCACCATGGGGTGGATGTGTTTTATGCTTTTCTTTGAATACTCAACTCTGCATTTTGCTTGGGTAAATGTGGTTTGTTGTTGCAAAAATTTATATGTGCTATGTGTTGTGCATACTCTCTGCCCCCCCTGGTTGGAAGGTGATAGAATGGCCTTCTGACCAGATATAGGTTGTAGTGGTTCCAACAGGTGTTTGAGTCAGCTGGCTTGATTTTGTGAATCTTGGTATTTTGCTGCTCTTTTTATGAATGCATGTGCTTTTGTATGACCAGGGGCCAGGTGAACACATGGACTGGCCAGGGTGTTTAGGAAACATCCCTTTGTATGGCCTTAGGCTAAGCAGGTAAACGGGTTGGTCAGGGTGTTTGGGTAAGTGTATTTGCTGGGCAAACTTCTTTGCACTACCCCCCTTAGGACCAGGTTGTATGGGGCACACTCCCTTGTGTGACCTGAGGTCAAATGGGAATGTGGACTGGACAGGGTATTTGGGTAAGTGTGTTTTCTTGGCAAACTCTTTGCACTACCTTACTCAGGGCCAGATCGTTTAAGGCATGGACTTGTGTATGACTTTGCGTCAAAGAAGTACATGGACTGGGCTAGGAATGGGACCAGGTGTGCCTGCTGTGCAAGCCTTTTTCACTTGCCCCCACCAGACCAGATCGTTTAGGGCATGGACTTGTGTATGACTTTGCGTCAAAGAAGTACATGGACTGGGCTAGGAATGGAATCAGGTGTGCTTGCTAGGCAAGCCTTTTTCACCTGGTTCCACCAGACCAGAACTTTTGATGCATGCACCCTTGGCCTTAGGCCAACAAATGCATGGACTGGGCTAGGAATGAGACCAGGTGTGCTTGCTAGGCAAGCCTTTTTCACCTGGTTCCACCAGACCAGAACTTTTGATGCATGCACCCTTGGCCTTAGGCCAACAAATACATGGACTGGGCTAGGAATGAGACCAGGTGTGCTTGCTAGGCAAGCCTTTTTCACCTGGTTCCACCAGACCAGAACTTTTGGATATTTTCAGTACAAAGACTTGTGGGAGCAAGCTTGAATTCTCATGCTTATATTACTAATTTTGTGTTTGCATCACTGACTTACAATAATTGAAATAGAAAATCTAAGCATAGTACTTTTTGAGCTGGTCAGCATTCCATATGTTGGGTAGTTGATTTCCTTCCAGGTCCATGAGGCGAAATGTCGATGTAGACAGCTCTTCGTAGACTTGGTAAGGACCTTCCCAGGTTGCTGATAACTTGCCATGAATTTTGTCTTTTTGCACAGCTGCAGCTTTCCTTAAGACCAGGTCACCTGCTTTGATGGGCCTGTTCTTAACTTTTCTGTTGTAGTACCTGCTTATCCTGTTTTGATAAGCAGCTAGCCTGATTGCAGCTTCTTCTCTGACCTCGTCGAGCAGGTCCAGGCTCTCTGAGAGGACCTGATCATTAGCTTTTGCTTCATAGAGGTGAACCCTTAGAGAGCTGCTTCCAACCTCTACAGGGAGCAGGGATTCAGTACCAAAGACAAGATTGAATGTTGTCCTGCCAGTGGATTCTTTGGAAGTGGTCCTCAGTGACCACAATGTGCTGGGAAGTTCTGTTAACCATCTTCCTTTTTTATCATCCAACCTCTTTTTTAATGCGTTCAAAATTTGCTTGTTGGCTGCCTCAGCTTGACCATTGGACTGGGGATGACACACTGCGGAATAGGCAAACTTGATGTGAAACTGGGTGAGGTAATCTCTGAGAGGTTCGTTTTCGAACTGCTTCCCATGGTCGAAAACCAAGCACCTGGGCACTCCGTATCTGGTTATGATGCTTTTCCAGATAAACTGCCTGACGTCGCCTTCTGTGATCGTGACCAGCCCCTCTGCTTCTATCCACTTGCTGAAGTAATCAATGCTCACTATCAGCCATCTCTTCCCCCCCCCCCTGGGCAGTGGGGAAAGGACCTAGAAGGTCCATGCCCCATTGAGCAAACGGAATAGGGTTGAGGATGGGACAGAGGTCGTTTGCTGGTTGAGATATGGTTGGTGAGAACTTCTGGCACTTTGAACATTTTTTGACCAGGGCCCTCGAGTCTGCCATCATGGTTGGCCAGTAGTATCCGGCTCTGAGGGTTTTGTGGGCCAGGGCTCTTCCTCCCATGTGGTGACCACAAATGCCCTCATGAACTTCTCTCAGGATGTGGTTTCCCTCAGCATTGTCAACACATTTTAGCAGGGGCTGGTCTGTGAATGACTTCCTGTACAATTCTCCATCGATCAGGGTGTACCTGGTAGCCTTTCTTTTTATTTTCCTGGCCTGTTCCCTCTCAGCTGGGAGATGGCCTGTATTTTTGAAGAGGATGATCCCACTCATCCAGTTTACTGGTGAGTCCACCTGGTAGGTGTGCTCTCTTGCTGGTTCTATGGACTTCGTGGGCAGGATTTCCACGAAAACCTTCCTGGTCAGCTCTTGAAGGGTAGAGCTGGCCAGCTTTGCCAATGCATCAGCTTGTGTGTTTTCCTCCCTGGGGATTAGCTGTACCACGAATTCCTCTAACTTAGAGGACCGGTCCTTCATTACTTTTAGGTACTCAATCAGTGCTGGTTCCCTTGCCTCATATAATCCATTGAATTGATTTGCGACCAACTGTGAGTCTGTAAACAAGTGGACCTTGGTGGCTTTCATCGTCGTGCACAGTTGAAGGCCTGCCAGGGCTGCTTCATACTCTGCCTCATTATTTGTTGCAGTGAATTGAAATCTCAGAGCATATTCGATCACGTCCCCCTCAGGTGAGATCATGACCACCCCTGCCCCTGAACCTTGTTGCTGGGAAGAGCCATCCGAGTAAACGATCCATGGACATGGGGTCTCCATGTTCTCCTCGTGGTAAGAGCATTCAGCGAGAAAGTCGGCCAGGGCTTGTGCTTTGATGGCATGGCGTGGCTGGAACTTGATGCCAAAGGCAGTCAGCTCCAGTGCCCATTTAGATATTCGGCCTGACCTGTCCAGCTTTTCTAGTGATTTTTCCAGGGGCATGTCTGAGAGGACCACTACTTCATGAGCATCAAAGTAGGGCCTGAGCTTCCTGGTTGCCAGGACCACTGCATAAGCTGCTTTCTCTATCATGGGGTACCTAGTCTCAGCTGAAACCAGGGCATGACTTACAAAATAGATTGGTTGCTGGATTTTTCCTTCCTCTCGAAGGAGCACTGCACTGACAGCTGCCTGGCACACGGCTATGTACAGGTATAGGGCTTCACCTGGTACAGGCCTGGCCAGGGTGGGAAGTTTTGTGAGGTGGCTCTTCAGCTGTTTGAAGGCCTCTTGCTGTTCTTCACCCCAGGCAAACTGTTTGTTGCCTTTGAGGACCTTAAAGAAGGGCTGTGTTTTTTCTGAGGATTTGGCGATGAACCTGGACAGGGCTGCCATGCGCCCAGTCAGTCTCTGAATGTCTTTGACTGACTTGGGCTCCGGCAGGTCCAGGGCTGCTTTGACTTTGTCAGGGTTCGCGTCAATTCCCCGTTGGCTAACTAGGAACCCCAGGAACTTGCCTGATCTGACCCCGAATACACATTTTTTGGGATTCAGCTTCACATTGTGCTTCCTTAAGTTGTCGAAGGTTTCCTGGAGGTCCTTGACATGGTCTGCTGTATGTACACTTTTGACTATGGAGTCATCTACGTACACCTCGAGGTTCCTGCCTCTCTGGTCTTTGAAGACCCTGTCTACCATTCTTTGATATGTGGCTCCTGCATTCTTCAGGCCAAAGGGCATCATGACATAGTTGAACACTCCGCAACTGGTGATGAAGGCTGTCTTGTGTTTGTCTGCAGGGTGCATGAATATTTGGTGGTATCCAGAGTAAGCATCCATGAAGCTCAGCATAGCATGCCCACTGGTTGAGTCTACCAGCTGGTCTATCCTTGGCAGGGGGTAGAAATCTTTAGGGCAGGCCCTGTTCAGGTCTGTGAAGTCCACGCACATTCTCCATGTTCCGTTGGACTTCTTGACCATAACCACATTGGCTAACCATTCTGGGTAGTCGCAGGGCTCGATGAAACCTGCCTTGATCAATTTGTTGACCTCTGCCTCGACAGCTTTATTCTTTTCGGCGGAGAAGTTCCTCCTTTTCTGTTTGATGGGTTTTGTTCCTGGGCGCACACTTAGGTGATGGGAGATGAGGCCAGGGTCTATCCCAGGCATATCACTTGCCTCATAGGCGAAGATATCATGATTCGTTCTGAGCAGGGTGATCAGGTTGCACCTCTCCTCTCTGTTCATCTCCGTGCCTATGATGACAGTCTTGCCTGCCCCTTCTTCCAACTGAATTTCTTCTGTAGTCTGACCAGGTTGGATAGCATGGTCCCTGCTTTGTTCCTCAGTTGGCCTGGCTTCTGGGTCCAGGTACTGGTCTGTTCCCAACGATGTGCTGAGGGTATCGTGACTGGTGGTGAGGATTTTGTTTGGTTGGGGCTGCTCATCCCCTGTTAGGCGAACTTTGTTGGGGCTGTTCTTAGCCAGCTCAGACAGCCCTTGAGTCAACCTCCTGGTCCTGGCCACTTCCTCAGGCCTGGATTGCCTGATTTGGGTCAGGTTACAGCTTTTGGCAGCCTCTTGAGATCCCCTCAGGGTGGCTACCCCCCCAATGCCAGTCACGTACTTGAAGCACAGGTGGAAAGTGGATGCTACACCTTCGAACTGGTCCATGAATGTTCTACCCAGGATGGCGTTGTATGGTGAGGGTGCATCTATCACGTGGAACCTCACCATACAAATTCTTTCAGAATTTTCTTGTCCCAGCTTAACAGGAAGGTTGATTTCTCCCCTGGGCACTATTGATTCGCCCATGAAGCCTGATATCGGTCCAGGGGAAGGGACCAACATGTTGTCTTTCAGGCCCATCTTGTGGAAGCACTCCGCATATAGGATGTTGATGGAGCTACCTCCGTCGATCAGGGCTCTTCTCACCAGGCTGTGGGATATCTGAACAGAGCAGATTAGGGGGTCATTGTGAGGGTACGATACTCCCTCACAGTCCCCGGGTCCAAATGAGATGGTGGGTAGAACTGAGGGCCTGGTATTTGGCAGGTTTCTAGCAGAGTATGACCTGCCCGATCCTAAGGCCCGCAGTTCTGCCCTCAAAGAGCTGCTGGAAGGTTGGTCCCCAAAGATGACTGCTATGATGTTGTAGGGTTGTTCCGGGGCCTTTTTCTTTTGCGACTCCTTGTCACGTTTTTTCTCGTGAGCAGGGTCACTCTTTTCTCGTGCTGCCTTCCAGTCTTTGTATTGTTTGAAGTACCCCCTGTTAATTAGGTCTTCGATGTTGTCGCGTAGGGATCTGCACTTCTCTGTCGCATGACCAGGGCAGTCATGGAAGTCACAGTACAGGTCCCTCTCTCGACCTGCAGTTTTCATGGGGGGTGGCTTTCGCCACTTGTCTTCATTTTTGTGGGTGGCATAGATTTCTGCCACAGACACGGTCAGGGGGGTGTAGGAATCGAAGGTTGGAAAATCATGTTTCCTTGAGTCCCTTCGTCCCCTTTTTCCTTTGTCTCCCTTCTTTTCTGGCTGTCCTCCTTTCTCACCAGGGGGAGCTCTTAACGCTTTATTGAACTCCTCTGTCCTGATGAACTTGTCTGACTCCTGCATGGCCTCTGTGAGTGTGGAGACGTTTTCCCTGACCAGGTGGTCCCTGTAGGAGCCTGGTTGTAAACCATGTTTCAGGGCCATCATCACTATGTCTGGTTTGAGGGGAGACACAACAATGGCTTCCCTGCTAAACCTCGCCAAGTACTCGCGCAGGCTTTCCTCCCTGCTCTGCTTGACGCTCATGAGCTCCATAGAGCTCTTCTCTCTTCTTCGTCCACTGATGAAATGACCAGTGAACTGCTCGGTGAGTTGATTGAAGTCGTATATGGTACCTGGTGGCAGGCTCTGGAACCATGACTGGGCCAGACCTGTGAGAGTGGTGGGGAAGTATTTGCACCAGGTAGCGTCTGTGTAGGGGCCCAGATACATGTGACCTTCGTAGAGCTGAATGTGGTCATTGGGGTCCCCTGTTCCGTCATATTTGATATGACCAGGTAGTTTCACCCTCTGAGAGGGCTCGAATATCACCGAGGCATGGAATGGTGACTTCGTGGGTGTTCTCACTTCTGGCCTCGGTGGTCGTCCTGCTCGGAGGCTCGCAGATGGTCCTGGAGTCTCTTGTTGGGTCGGCTCCTGACCTGTTCTGGCTGCTGGGGATGGTCCTAACCTATCCCTGACAGTTATGGGTCCCCCTAATCTGTCATGGACAGTTGGAGGTGGCCCCAGCCTCTGGTGCACAGGCCTTCTCTCGCTCAGCCTATCATACACTGTGGTCCGGTGGGAAGGCCCCGTGTTAGCTTCCCCCTGGACAGTGGTATGAGGCGATGGAGATCGCCTGCGGTGTCGTTTCGCCTCCTTGCGAGTTGTTTGGACAGTGTTGTCCACTATTTTCGTTTTGCCCGAGGTTGAGAACCAACTTGGGTGGTTTCTCGCTTCCTTCGTAGTGTCCCACTCACTCTCTCCCCACTTCCTTGGAAGAGATCTAGGAGGAGTGGTACGGGGTTGGTTGGTTGAGACCCTTTGACTGCCTGACCCCTGTGCGTAACTGAGTTTTCTTCGCACACGGGGTGGCCTTTTGCCCTTTGTTGGAGTTTTCGAGGTAGATGGCCTCTTCGTGCCGACAGAGGAGGACGGTCGTGGTGAGGATGTTGTGTAGTCCTCATCCGACGACTCACCCTCATCCCCTGGTCGTTCACTTGCCTCGGGCTCACTCTCCCCCGATTCCTTGTTCAGCAAGGAAGCTGCTCGCAGGACCCGAAGTGCTTCCTTGACCTGAGATTTGGTAGGTGCGTTTGCACTTCGATCGCTCCGAGATACCCTAGGAACTTGGGCACTCGCGCTCTTCTCTTGGTTTGAGCGCTGTGGTTGTTTGCTGGGATAGTTACCGGAGTTACCTTGTTGAGACATTGTCAAGGTATTTCGGAGGTGGAATATGAACTGAATATGGCACTCGAGACCCTCCTTCTAGCGCCAAATTGTTGAGGTGATTTTGTGGTCACAACAATGTAATTTATATTGGTGGGCTTGAGAGCTAGTCCAAATTCCACGAGATGGGCCTATGGATCTGCACAATGAACAAACGTGAGCTACCCCCGGTGGTGTTACCGGGGAACGGCCCTCCGACGCTCAAGTCAGTAAGTGTGAGAGTATGAGAGTGTAGAGAGAGAATGAGGGAGAAGTTTGAGATGTGTTTTGTATATCTTTGGATACCTTTGCACGTGGCTGGATGAGGACTATTTATAGTACCTTGAGACTGTGCGAGGAAAACTGCCCCTGGTAGGTTGAACTGGACCAAGCAGGCCAAGCTGGACCTGGTCAGTAACCCTGCACCTGGTAGGCGTTCTCTTGACCTGGCAGGCTGGACCTGGGCCAGGCTGCTGTCATCAGGGCCTGGTAGATATGATCTGGACCAGGCAGGTGCTTGAGCGTGGATTTTAGGTGATCAGGAGCCCTGGCATGGACTTTGTCCAATTCCTGGGCCTGATCCAATGTGGGCCTTCCTCATGATGGAACTCCGTTGTTTGTTGAGTGTTGGATTGGGCCGTGGCTTTGCATGTGGCTGGCCCAATAACTAATGGGTGCATTTTGCCCCATCAGTTAGTAACCCCATTTAAATTCTTTAGTACCCCCATTTAAATTCTTAGTAACCCCATTTAAATTCTTTAGCAACCCAATTTAAATTCTGTATTACCCCCATTCAAATCCTTAGTAACCCCGTTTAAATTCTTAGTAACCCCATTTAAATTCTTTAGTAACCCCCTTACATACTTAGTAACCCCATATATATTCTTAGCAACCCCTATTATTTATCAAGTATACCAATTCAATTCTTTAGTAACCCCATTTAAATACTTTAGTAACCTCCTTACATACTTTGTAACCCCATATATATACTTAGTAACCCCAATAAAATTTTCTTAGTAACCCCGTTTAAATTCTTAGTAACACCATTCGAATTCTTAGTAACCTCTGTTTATATATTTAGTAACACCATTTAAAATTTCTAGTAACCCTTGTTACATAGTTAGTAACACCATTTATATTATCAGTAACCCCTCTAGTATATATCAAGCACCCCATTTATATTTTTCAGTAACCCAATTTAAATTCTTAGTAACACCTTGTTATATAAATCAGTACAAACCACAAAATGAAGTTGCAAGAACACTTTAATGTCAGTTTATTGGGGTACAAATCAGACTCAAAATTATATAAATCAGGCTGAAAATGCATATGATCTACTTAGTAAACCATATCACATTTAACATTTACCAAGCATTGTTATATCAGAGTAACTCCTATGAATCATATTTAAAAGTTAGTGATGGGGCAAAATGCACCCATTAGTTATTGGGCCAGCCACATGCAAAGCCAAGGCCCAATCCAACACTCAACAAACAACGGAGTTCCATCATGAGGAAGGCCCACAAAGGATCAGGCCCAGGAATTGGACAAAGTCCATGCCAGGGCCCCTGATCACCTAAAATCCACGCTCAAGCACCTGCCTGGTCCAGATCATATCTACCAGGCCCTGATGACAGCAGCCTGGCCCAGGTCCAGCCTGCCAGGTCAAGAGAACGCCTACCAGGTGCAGGGTTACTGACCAGGTCCAGCTCGGCCTGCCTGGTCCAGTTCAACCTACCAGGGGCAGTTTTCCTCGCACAGTCTCAAGGTACTATAAATAGTCCTCATCCAGCCACGTGCAAAGGTATCCAAAGATATACAAAACACATCTCAAACTTCTCCCTCATTCTCTCTCTACACTCTCATACTCTCACACTTACTGACTTGAGCGTCGGAGGGCCGTTCCCCGGTAACACCACCGGGGGTAGCTCACGTTTGTTCATTGTGCAGATCCATAGGCCCATCTCGTGGAATTTGGACTAGCTCTCAAGCCCACCAATATAAATTACATTGTTGTGACCACAAAATCACCTCAACAATTTGGCGCTAGAAGGAGGGTCTCGAGTGCCATATTCAGTTCATATTCCACCTCCGAAATACCTTGACAATGTCTCAACAAGGTAACTCCGGTAACTATCCCAGCAAACAACCACAGCGCTCAAACCAAGAGAAGAGCGCGAGTGCCCAAGTTCCTAGGGTATCTCGGAGCGATCGAAGTGCAAACGCACCTACCAAATCTCAGGTCAAGGAAGCACTTCGGGTCCTGCGAGCAGCTTCCTTGCTGAACAAGGAATCGGGGGAGAGTGAGCCCGAGGCAAGTGAACGACCAGGGGATGAGGGTGAGTCGTCGGATGAGGACTACACAACATCCTCACCACGACCGTCCTCCTCTGTCGGCACGAAGAGGCCATCTACCTCGAAAACTCCAACAAAGGGCAAAAGGCCACCCCGTGTGCGAAGAAAACTCAGTTACGCACAGGGGTCAGGCAGTCAAAGGGTCTCAACCAACCAACCCCGTACCACTCCTCCTAGATCTCTTCCAAGGAAGTGGGGAGAGAGTGAGTGGGACACTACGAAGGAAGCGAGAAACCACCCAAGTTGGTTCTCAACCTCGGGCAAAACGAAAATAGTGGACAACACTGTCCAAACAACTCGCAAGGAGGCGAAACGACACCGCAGGCGATCTCCATCGCCTCATACCACTGTCCAGGGGGAAGCTAACACGGGGCCTTCCCACCGGACCACAGTGTATGATAGGCTGAGCGAGAGAAGGCCTGTGCACCAGAGGCTGGGGCCACCTCCAACTGTCCATGACAGATTAGGGGGACCCATAACTGTCAGGGATAGGTTAGGACCATCCCCAGCAGCCAGAACAGGTCAGGAGCCGACCCAACAAGAGACTCCAGGACCATCTGCGAGCCTCCGAGCAGGACGACCACCGAGGCCAGAAGTGAGAACACCCACGAAGTCACCATTCCATGCCTCGGTGATATTCGAGCCCTCTCAGAGGGTGAAACTACCTGGTCATATCAAATATGACGGAACAGGGGACCCCAATGACCACATTCAGCTCTACGAAGGTCACATGTATCTGGGCCCCTACACAGACGCTACCTGGTGCAAATACTTCCCCACCACTCTCACAGGTCTGGCCCAGTCATGGTTCCAGAGCCTGCCACCAGGTACCATATACGACTTCAATCAACTCACCGAGCAGTTCACTGGTCATTTCATCAGTGGACGAAGAAGAGAGAAGAGCTCTATGGAGCTCATGAGCGTCAAGCAGAGCAGGGAGGAAAGCCTGCGCGAGTACTTGGCGAGGTTTAGCAGGGAAGCCATTGTTGTGTCTCCCCTCAAACCAGACATAGTGATGATGGCCCTGAAACATGGTTTACAACCAGGCTCCTACAGGGACCACCTGGTCAGGGAAAACGTCTCCACACTCACAGAGGCCATGCAGGAGTCAGACAAGTTCATCAGGACAGAGGAGTTCAATAAAGCGTTAAGAGCTCCCCCTGGTGAGAAAGGAGGACAGCCAGAAAAGAAGGGAGACAAAGGAAAAAGGGGACGAAGGGACTCAAGGAAACATGATTTTCCAACCTTCGATTCCTACACCCCCCTGACCGTGTCTGTGGCAGAAATCTATGCCACTCACAAAAATGAAGACAAGTGGCGAAAGCCACCCCCCATGAAAACTGCAGGTCGAGAGAGGGACCTGTACTGTGACTTCCATGACTGCCCTGGTCATGCGACAGAGAAGTGCAGATCCCTACGCGACAACATCGAAGACCTAATTAACAGGGGGTACTTCAAACAATACAAAGACTCGAAGGCAGCACGAGAAAAGAGTGACCCTGCTCACGAGAAAAAACGTGACAAGGAGTCGCAAAAGAAAAAGGCCCCGGAACAACCCTACAACATCATAGCAGTCATCTTTGGGGACCAACCTTCCAGCAGCTCTTTGAGGGCAGAACTGCGGGCCTTAGGATCGGGCAGGTCATACTCTGCTAGAAACCTGCCAAATACCAGGCCCTCAGTTCTACCCACCATCTCATTTGGACCCGGGGACTGTGAGGGAGTATCGTACCCTCACAATGACCCCCTAATCTGCTCTGTTCAGATATCCCACAGCCTGGTGAGAAGAGCCCTGATCGACGGAGGTAGCTCCATCAACATCCTATATGCGGAGTGCTTCCACAAGATGGGCCTGAAAGACAACATGTTGGTCCCTTCCCCTGGACCGATATCAGGCTTCATGGGCGAATCAATAGTGCCCAGGGGAGAAATCAACCTTCCTGTTAAGCTGGGACAAGAAAATTCTGAAAGAATTTGTATGGTGAGGTTCCACGTGATAGATGCACCCTCACCATACAACGCCATCCTGGGTAGAACATTCATGGACCAGTTCGAAGGTGTAGCATCCACTTTCCACCTGTGCTTCAAGTACGTGACTGGCATTGGGGGGGGTAGCCACCCTGAGGGGATCTCAAGAGGCTGCCAAAAGCTGTAACCTGACCCAAATCAGGCAATCCAGGCCTGAGGAAGTGGCCAGGACCAGGAGGTTGACTCAAGGGCTGTCTGAGCTGGCTAAGAACAGCCCCAACAAAGTTCGCCTAACAGGGGATGAGCAGCCCCAACCAAACAAAATCCTCACCACCAGTCACGATACCCTCAGCACATCGTTGGGAACAGACCAGTACCTGGACCCAGAAGCCAGGCCAACTGAGGAACAAAGCAGGGACCATGCTATCCAACCTGGTCAGACTACAGAAGAAATTCAGTTGGAAGAAGGGGCAGGCAAGACTGTCATCATAGGCACGGAGATGAACAGAGAGGAGAGGTGCAACCTGATCACCCTGCTCAGAACGAATCATGATATCTTCGCCTATGAGGCAAGTGATATGCCTGGGATAGACCCTGGCCTCATCTCCCATCACCTAAGTGTGCGCCCAGGAACAAAACCCATCAAACAGAAAAGGAGGAACTTCTCCGCCGAAAAGAATAAAGCTGTCGAGGCAGAGGTCAACAAATTGATCAAGGCAGGTTTCATCGAGCCCTGCGACTACCCAGAATGGTTAGCCAATGTGGTTATGGTCAAGAAGTCCAACGGAACATGGAGAATGTGCGTGGACTTCACAGACCTGAACAGGGCCTGCCCTAAAGATTTCTACCCCCTGCCAAGGATAGACCAGCTGGTAGACTCAACCAGTGGGCATGCTATGCTGAGCTTCATGGATGCTTACTCTGGATACCACCAAATATTCATGCACCCTGCAGACAAACACAAGACAGCCTTCATCACCAGTTGCGGAGTGTTCAACTATGTCATGATGCCCTTTGGCCTGAAGAATGCAGGAGCCACATATCAAAGAATGGTAGACAGGGTCTTCAAAGACCAGAGAGGCAGGAACCTCGAGGTGTACGTAGATGACTCCATAGTCAAAAGTGTACATACAGCAGACCATGTCAAGGACCTCCAGGAAACCTTCGACAACTTAAGGAAGCACAATGTGAAGCTGAATCCCAAAAAATGTGTATTCGGGGTCAGATCAGGCAAGTTCCTGGGGTTCCTAGTTAGCCAACGGGGAATTGACGCGAACCCTGACAAAGTCAAAGCAGCCCTGGACCTGCCGGAGCCCAAGTCAGTCAAAGACATTCAGAGACTGACTGGGCGCATGGCAGCCCTGTCCAGGTTCATCGCCAAATCCTCAGAAAAAACACAGCCCTTCTTTAAGGTCCTCAAAGGCAACAAACAGTTTGCCTGGGGTGAAGAACAGCAAGAGGCCTTCAAACAGCTGAAGAGCCACCTCACAAAACTTCCCACCCTGGCCAGGCCTGTACCAGGTGAAGCCCTATACCTGTACATAGCCGTGTGCCAGGCAGCTGTCAGTGCAGTGCTCCTTCGAGAGGAAGGAAAAATCCAGCAACCAATCTATTTTGTAAGTCATGCCCTGGTTTCAGCTGAGACTAGGTACCCCATGATAGAGAAAGCAGCTTATGCAGTGGTCCTGGCAACCAGGAAGCTCAGGCCCTACTTTGATGCTCATGAAGTAGTGGTCCTCTCAGACATGCCCCTGGAAAAATCACTAGAAAAGCTGGACAGGTCAGGCCGAATATCTAAATGGGCACTGGAGCTGACTGCCTTTGGCATCAAGTTCCAGCCACGCCATGCCATCAAAGCACAAGCCCTGGCCGACTTTCTCGCTGAATGCTCTTACCACGAGGAGAACATGGAGACCCCATGTCCATGGATCGTTTACTCGGATGGCTCTTCCCAGCAACAAGGTTCAGGGGCAGGGGTGGTCATGATCTCACCTGAGGGGGACGTGATCGAATATGCTCTGAGATTTCAATTCACTGCAACAAATAATGAGGCAGAGTATGAAGCAGCCCTGGCAGGCCTTCAACTGTGCACGACGATGAAAGCCACCAAGGTCCACTTGTTTACAGACTCACAGTTGGTCGCAAATCAATTCAATGGATTATATGAGGCAAGGGAACCAGCACTGATTGAGTACCTAAAAGTAATGAAGGACCGGTCCTCTAAGTTAGAGGAATTCGTGGTACAGCTAATCCCCAGGGAGGAAAACACACAAGCTGATGCATTGGCAAAGCTGGCCAGCTCTACCCTTCAAGAGCTGACCAGGAAGGTTTTCGTGGAAATCCTGCCCACGAAGTCCATAGAACCAGCAAGAGAGCACACCTACCAGGTGGACTCACCAGTAAACTGGATGAGTGGGATCATCCTCTTCAAAAATACAGGCCATCTCCCAGCTGAGAGGGAACAGGCCAGGAAAATAAAAAGAAAGGCTACCAGGTACACCCTGATCGATGGAGAATTGTACAGGAAGTCATTCACAGACCAGCCCCTGCTAAAATGTGTTGACAATGCTGAGGGAAACCACATCCTGAGAGAAGTTCATGAGGGCATTTGTGGTCACCACATGGGAGGAAGAGCCCTGGCCCACAAAACCCTCAGAGCCGGATACTACTGGCCAACCATGATGGCAGACTCGAGGGCCCTGGTCAAAAAATGTTCAAAGTGCCAGAAGTTCTCACCAACCATATCTCAACCAGCAAACGACCTCTGTCCCATCCTCAACCCTATTCCGTTTGCTCAATGGGGCATGGACCTTCTAGGTCCTTTCCCCACTGCCCAGGGGGGGGGGGGGAAGAGATGGCTGATAGTGAGCATTGATTACTTCAGCAAGTGGATAGAAGCAGAGGGGCTGGTCACGATCACAGAAGGCGACGTCAGGCAGTTTATCTGGAAAAGCATCATAACCAGATACGGAGTGCCCAGGTGCTTGGTTTTCGACCATGGGAAGCAGTTCGAAAACGAACCTCTCAGAGATTACCTCACCCAGTTTCACATCAAGTTTGCCTATTCCGCAGTGTGTCATCCCCAGTCCAATGGTCAAGCTGAGGCAGCCAACAAGCAAATTTTGAACGCATTAAAAAAGAGGTTGGATGATAAAAAAGGAAGATGGTTAACAGAACTTCCCAGCACATTGTGGTCACTGAGGACCACTTCCAAAGAATCCACTGGCAGGACACCATTCAATCTTGTCTTTGGTACTGAATCCCTGCTCCCTGTAGAGGTTGGAAGCAGCTCTCTAAGGGTTCACCTCTATGAAGCAAAAGCTAATGATCAGGTCCTCTCAGAGAGCCTGGACCTGCTCGACGAGGTCAGAGAAGAAGCTGCAATCAGGCTAGCTGCTTATCAAAACAGGATAAGCAGGTACTACAACAGAAAAGTTAAGAACAGGCCCATCAAAGCAGGTGACCTGGTCTTAAGGAAAGTTGCAGCTGTGCAAAAAGACAAAATTCATGGCAAGTTATCAGCAACCTGGGAAGGTCCTTACCAAGTCTACGAAGAGCTGTCTACATCGACATTTCGCCTCATGGACCTGGAAGGAAATCAACTACCCAACATATGGAATGCTGACCAGCTCAAAAAGTACTATGCTTAGATTTTCTATTTCAATTATTGTAAGTCAGTGATGCAAACACAAAATTAGTAATATAAGCATGAGAATTCAAGCTTGCTCCCACAAGTCTTTGTACTGAAAATATCCAAAAGTTCTGGTCTGGTGGAACCAGGTGAAAAAGGCTTGCCTAGCAAGCACACCTGGTCTCATTCCTAGCCCAGTCCATGCATTTGTTGGCCTAAGGCCAAGGGTGCATGCATCAAAAGTTCTGGTCTGGTGGAACCAGGTGAAAAAGGCTTGCCTAGCAAGCACACCTGGTCTCATTCCTAGCCCAGTCCATGCATTTGTTGGCCTAAGGCCAAGGGTGCATGCATCAAAAGTTCTGGTCTGGTGGAACCAGGTGAAAAAGGCTTGCCTAGCAAGCACACCTGATTCCATTCCTAGCCCAGTCCATGTACTTCTTTGACGCAAAGTCATACACAAGTCCATGCCCTAAACGATCTGGTCTGGTGGGGGCAAGTGAAAAAGGCTTGCACAGCAGGCACACCTGGTCCCATTCCTAGCCCAGTCCATGTACTTCTTTGACGCAAAGTCATACACAAGTCCATGCCCTAAACGATCTGGTCTGGTGGGGGCAAGTGAAAAAGGCTTGCACAGCAGGCACACCTGGTCCCATTCCTAGCCCAGTCCATGTACTTCTTTGACGCAAAGTCATACACAAGTCCATGCCTTAAACGATCTGGCCCTGAGTAAGGTAGTGCAAAGAGTTTGCCAAGAAAACACACTTACCCAAATACCCTGTCCAGTCCACATTCCCATTTGACCTCAGGTCACACAAGGGAGTGTGCCCCATACAACCTGGTCCTAAGGGGGGTAGTGCAAAGAAGTTTGCCCAGCAAATACACTTACCCAAACACCCTGACCAACCCGTTTACCTGCTTAGCCTAAGGCCATACAAAGGGATGTTTCCTAAACACCCTGGCCAGTCCATGTGTTCACCTGGCCCCTGGTCATACAAAAGCACATGCATTCATAAAAAGAGCAGCAAAATACCAAGATTCACAAAATCAAGCCAGCTGACTCAAACACCTGTTGGAACCACTACAACCTATATCTGGTCAGAAGGCCATTCTATCACCTTCCAACCAGGGGGGGCAGAGAGTATGCACAACACATAGCACATATAAATTTTTGCAACAACAAACCACATTTACCCAAGCAAAATGCAGAGTTGAGTATTCAAAGAAAAGCATAAAACACATCCACCCCATGGTGGATGGTAAAAATGTTAAAGAATTATACAAATTCTACAATAGCAGGGTCGACGACCACCTGGCTCTAAAATGCCCAAGCAGAGGCCAAAAGAAATTGTTCTTAAAGTAACAGAAAGACAATTTAAAAGCAAAAAGAGAGAGCTTCGAGGGCACAAGAGGGTACCACCAGCATGCTCCAGAACAGGTCAACCAAAGGCGTGACCAGAGGTACTAGAGCAGGAAGAGGCATCCCCCTGATGACCAGGTGATCGCCAAACTTCCTAGGCAGGGGGAGACCCCCTGCCATCCTGCTGAACAGGAGCACCCCGGTCATCCTCTGAAACAACCTTGTCCTGGTCAACTGCCCCACCACTCACTTCCACCTCAACAGGATGGATGTTTGAACTATGAGCAGCACTGTGGAGAGCACCCCCCTGTGCAAGTTGAAGGGAAGCAGGATCAGCAGTAGAAGTCCCAGGTTGAGCAAGCCCCTCAGCAACAGCGGGCTGAGCAGGAGAAGGAACAGGAGCATCCTCGGGCGTTGGAGTGGCAGGTGTTTCAGGAGTCAAGGGATGCAAGTACTCCTGAATAGAGGAAGGAAGAACTTCGCCAACCAGGGGCATTGAACCCTGGCCAGCCCTGTAACCTTCCTCTACCACCTCCCAGTCCACGTCAGGATACGCGTGCTTCACACACCTGAAGGCGGACAGCCAGACATCAAAGAAATAATCATTGAAGTCCTGGTCCGTCCTAGTGAGGTGAGCCCTGGACTCCAATTCATCCTCAAGCTCCACCAGCTTAGTCTTCATGTTCTCAGCACTGCACCTAAGGGCCTCGAGCTCCCCAGCCTGGATGTGGTTCCTCTCTTCGAGCTCAGCTATCTTCTCACTCCTGCTCCTTCCAACCTCCTCCAGGTCCTCAACCCTGGATTGGAGGTCCTCCCTGACCTGGTCAGCCCTAGTCCTCTCCTCAGCAGCCCTAGCCTTAGACTGCTCGACCTGCCCCCTGGTCTCCACAAGATCCTCCTGGACCTCCTTCAGCTTCTCCAGGGCCTCATCCCTGGCCTTCTCAGCAGCCGCTATCCTTTCATGGAAAGACTCGAAAGCCTGAGTCTGCTCTGTAAGAACTGCCAGGTACTTCTGCTTCACGGAGACCACCTCCTCTTGAAGGTTGTTGATTCTGTCCCCAGCGTGAGTCAGGTAGGGCAAGCCAAAGGTCAGGAACTCGCTGGCCAGCACCCCATACTTCACCACCTGCAAAAGGAAAACAAATTGCAAACCTCAGTTGAAAGCACAGCAAGGTAACAAAAGCAGAAGAAAGTAAAAAATTCATACCAGTCCGATCACCCATCTCAGGGTAATCCCAGGGTCGGCCACTGAACTGGATGGCCTGTCCTGAGGACGCAAAACGCTGTGCAGCATCCCCCTGATATATCTATCAGAGGCCACACCGGGGGCAGCATCAAAACTTCCCTCCTCAGGCGTAGGGAACTCAGAGTTGAACAAGGCTGCCAACTCAGGGGGAAGGTTATAGGAGGGCAATAAATTTTGTGCTTCTGCTGCTGCTGCTGTTGGTGTTGCTGTTGCTGTGTGTGGTTTTGTTGCTGCTGTTGGTTTTGTTGTTGTTGTTGGTGCTGTTACTGGTGTTGTTGTTGTTGTTGTTGTTGGTGGTGCTGTTACTGGTGTTGTTGTTGTTGTTGTTGGTGGTGGTGCTGTTGCTGGTGTTGTTGTTGTTGTTGTTGTTGGTACTACTGTAGTTGTTGTTGGTGTTGATGTTGTTGCTGCTGTAGCTACCTGGCCTCCCAAGGAGGAAGAGCCAGGTACTTCAGAAACTGAGCTGACAGGCCCTGCCATCTCTGTAGACCTCCCACTCCAGTTAGAAAGCTGGGAGTAAGAAGGCATGCCAGAAAAGCCAGCCCTGTCAGAAGGATGACTCCCCAGAAAGAATTCATCTCCCCCCACAGGAGAGGCCAGGCCAGCCTGAGCCAGGTCATCCTCATGGATGGCCATGGCAGCTTGAAATCCAGTTTGCTCCTGGACCCTCCTCCTCCTCTTAAGCCTCAAGGGCTCCTCGTCCTCATCATCATCATCGTCATCATCATCATCGTCCAAGGTGACCACCTCCTTGCCTTTCAAGGTGGCCTCCCCACGATCTGAAGACCTAGGCCTCTTCCCACCTTCATTGATAACCAGGGAAGACCCCTGGTGCCTAGTCATTGCAACCCTCGCGCTTCCGGCCACAGGAGGGGTCAGCCCTGCACTCCTCCTGGATCTCCTAACCGGTCCAGTCACTATCCTCGAGGCGATGGAAGAAGGAACCTCTGCATCTGTTCTCGGTCTGGGGGGCAGCCTGCCCTGGTTACTCCTGACGGCATCAGGGTTGAAAGGAACGAATCTAGGAGCAGGCCTCAAGGGGAGACTCTTGTCATTCTCCAACAGGACGAACCTCATCCTGGTTGGAGGTTCCATGGGGACGGCCCTGGAGGGCCTCCTCTGATCATCTACTCCCAGCCTCTCCCAATCCACCCTCGCCTGGGCCTCAGCTGCCAGAAAGCAGGTCAAAAAGAGTGAGATCAAAGCTACATTCAACATAATCAGTGTGGAAAAAGTAAAACAAGTAAAAGAAAAAGTACCTCTAGTCATCCTACGGCTGAGGTTAGATAGGGCCAAATAGGCCTCATTCCTGATCAGATCCAGGTGTGGGAGCCACACCGCAGGAGTAGCACTTCCAATGCTACTGGTAGGAGGATAGGCAGCAAACTCCTTGACCACTGCCTGGTCAGCAGCAGACAAAGTTTCGAAGCCTACCCACTCTGTGTTCCTGGGCCTGGCCCACTCTGTCCGGGGCATATACACGTTGGGCTCACTATCTTCCAGGGGGACCAACAACCACAAGAATTCATAGTACCAATGCCCCATCTCCCTAGGCTTAGGGTAGGTGGTGGCATAGGTCTCGTTGTCGCGCCTCAGAGTCCTCCCACCGTACAGAAACCCACCGTCCTTCACCGTCCAGGTAGTGGTCACTACCAACAGGACCACCTACCCTGGTCTGGACCCTCAGGTCCTCATTCCGAACTACCAGAGCCCTGCTCTGGTCAGGCTCCTCCTCCTCTGGCAACTCCCTCTCCGCCTCCTGGAGCTGAGCTGCAATAATGGCGTCACTACTAACATCTGGGTCCTCTTGAAAAATTTCATCCCCAGGCTCGTTCAAGGTCAAAGAAAAATCTGAAGTACTGGGTTGGTTGGCCATTGTTAAGGAGATGAATTGGTGGTACTCTGGGTAAAAGAGGAACGGAAAGCAGAAAGCAAGAGGAAAGAAGAGAGAGAGAGAGTCGAAGGATGAGAGAAAAGAAATTTGTAAATAAAGTTTCAAAAACTCTTCAACTCCCCCTATAAATACACCCCTCTCTCTCTGTCAGCCCACTAGACACGACGGTTAGTGGAGCAATTAAGGCGGCCATAACTACTGCCCCCACGTCCCACAATTCAAAAAAAAAAAAAAGAAAAAGAGACTCTTCAAATTCAAAAGAAGAAGAAGACTGTCCACGGCGTCCTGCTACCAGGGCCAGGGCCCACTCGACAAAATCCACAAAAATTATTGCTCAATTTTTATGGACTTGGGGGGCAAATTGATGGGGCAAAATGCACCCATTAGTTATTGGGCCAGCCACATGCAAAGCCAAGGCCCAATCCAACACTCAACAAACAACGGAGTTCCATCATGAGGAAGGCCCACAAAGGATCAGGCCCAGGAATTGGACAAAGTCCATGCCAGGGCCCCTGATCACCTAAAATCCACACTCAAGCACCTGCCTGGTCCAGATCATATCTACCAGGCCCTGATGACAGCAGCCTGGCCCAGGTCCAGCCTGCCAGGTCAAGAGAACGCCTACCAGGTGCAGGGTTACTGACCAGGTCCAGCTCGGCCTGCCTGGTCCAGTTCAACCTACCAGGGGCAGTTTTCCTCGCACAGTCTCAAGGTACTATAAATAGTCCTCATCCAGCCACGTGCAAAGGTATCCAAAGATATACAAAACACATCTCAAACTTCTCCCTCATTCTCTCTCTACACTCTCATACTCTCACACTTACTGACTTGAGCGTCGGAGGGCCGTTCCCCGGTAACACCACCGGGGGTAGCTCACGTTTGTTCATTGTGCATATCCATAGGCCCATCTCGTGGAATTTGGACTAGCTCTCAAGCCCACCAATATAAATTACATTGTTGTGACCACAAAATCACCTCAACAGTTAGTAACAATTAAAAAGATACATTACGAATTAATAAAAAATTTGTAAATAAATTACCGTTTATTAAAAAGAGTTGATTATATCTTCTTATTCATTCTGATCATATAGTTTTGTTTGCAACTCCAAATTTTGTAACGAATCTTCAATTTCATCTACATCCATTGATTCTTGGGAAATTGAAGTAATTTGGCAATTCCATTTGTCTTCCAAATCAAGAGAGTTCAAATCCATGATTTTTGAAGTTCAACAGAGATGTAGAAAGTGAGAAGAAAATTAAATTGTGATTTTATTCGAAAATTTCTATGCAATCATACTCAAATGAAGGTTGTTTTAATGGAGGTTTTCATCGAATTGTAAAAAAAAGAGAATGAAAAAACGAGATTTCAATGTCGATGAAAATAAAATTGTCGATTTAAATCGATCGAGTAAAAAAAAGATGGAGGTTGTTTTAATAGAGGAGTATGTTTCAATGGAGGTTGCTGCAGCTTTTGAAAAAGCGAAAAAAAAGATGTAGGGATTAGGACATGCATTTTGTCTTTTTACACTCAGAAAAAATAAACGACCACACGCACACATTCTGTGTGGTCGGCCACGCGCAAGACCAGCTCATGTTTACTTCTACTTCTCCGTGTGTTTCCCCTACTATCTAGAGGAAATTAATACTTAGTAACTGAGAATAGAAATCATTCTTGTAAGATTACCTTATCTATTTAGACTATGGTAGATGTGTTACCTCAATTGGTAGGAGTGATCTAGATATGATGATGCAAAAGTTAAACATGAAAACACTCACCATCTAAACTAAAGTATCTAATGAAGAAATGTTTAAGAGCAATTTTCAAACCTATTTATTACCAGCAGCTAAATATAAATGTTTTCTTTCTTGCGGATATAGAACCATATATACATGGGAAACAAAGATATAGGTACACACAAGTTGGCCTTCAATTCCCTCTCTTGTGGATAAATCATAAATTGTGAAGGGTGTTCTTTTTTTTGTTGGGAGAAACAATTGTGATCTATTCTCAAAGTCCTCTTGTCCCAATTTGATATACATAGTCATGTTTTAATAAAAGAGAAACATATGGTGCAAATTCGTTATTTTTTAGCCTATAGTATTATAGACTTAGACCCTATTTTTTAGGACTTAAAAGCTACATTGATCAGATCAAAATTAATCAAATCAAATCAGATCAGATTAGACATTATTACTTTTATTATTAGTAGTAGTAGTATTAATATTATTATTATTGTTATTGTTATTATTACTACTATTACTACTACTACTATTATTATTATTGTTTCCTAATTACTTTTAGGATATTATTATTATTATTATTATTATTATTATTATTATTATTATTATTATTATTATTATTATTATTATTATTTTTTGTAAGAATAATTTCGATATAATAATTATTAGTGGATATCCCTTAATTAATTTGTGATTCTAGCTTGAACTACCCTCCGTTCCTTTTTGTTCTTCTCATTTTGACTTTGCACATAAGTCAACGCACTTGTTTGACCTTAAATATCTTTCGTTGCATATATGTAAAAATTACAACAATTGGATATTAGTAAAGTACTCATTGAGACGAATCAAACAAGACCCCACATGACTATATTATTTTTTATTAAAGGAAGAAAGTATTTTATTAAAGGAAGAAAGTTAGAAAAAAAACCAATATAAACAATATAATTGCCAATAGATTACAAATTCTAAACATGTATCACTTAAAAGATTACAAATTCTAATTATAAAATCAAATTAGAATTAAAAGAGTATTTTATTAAAGGAAGAAAGTTATTTCAATAAGTAGCCTATAATTATAATTAAAATAATAATAATAATAATAATCATTTTAGTAAATATAATCATATATTACCATACTCATTAAAAAAAGGAAAATTTGATGGGAACAATCCCAACTTTCACAAATCCGCTCATTTTGGTCCCTACTTTAGATTAACTCAGTATAATCCAAAGTTGGAACAAGTCTTCTCATTTTGGTCCAAGTGACCGGTGACCTGCGTGGAAGGTTATAAACTTATAACTTCCTTTCTTCTCTTCTTCCTTTCTCAATTCAGGCAAAGTTTTTTTTTTTAACCTCTCAAATCTCTCAACCAAAAAAAAAAAAAAACTAATCTCTACCACCCTTTCTCCTTCACCCCCTGGTTCTCTCACCTCCACCACCACCCTCATCACCAATCATACAATTCTCCATCTTCATCCTGCTCTCCACCGCCACCATTGTCATTCGCTACAGCAACACCACCACAACCATCGTATGTATCACCACCACCACCTTCGTCCCTTTTCCCAGCAACACCATCGTCCTTCAATTCCCGCAGTTCGCATAGTTCGTAGTTCGCCGCCCTTCAATTGGGATAATTTCTATAACCTATGATATGAATATAATCTAGGTTGTGCTTGGGATTCATGGTGATGGTCAATTGGGTTTTTTTGCTACGGATTTGTGGAGGGGGCTTTAGGTTTTGATTGGGGTTTGTAGTGGTGGTGGTTTGTAGTGATGTGCGGTGATGGCAGCAAAGCAAAAGGAGCAGCATGGAGGTTGTTTTAGGTTTCAATTAGGGATTGGCGGTGCATTGGAGGGGGATTTTGAGCATATTTGGGCAATTTTAACATTTTAATCATATTTTTTTTGAAATAAAAATCAAACTAAATAATAATTAACTAATTTAGAACCAATCAGAATAAAACATGTGTCTTGGTTAACGTATTTTACCAACCTTACCTACAACAACCGGTTACAAAATGCATAGGACCAAAATGAGAAGACTTGGTCCAACTTTGGATTATATGTAGTCAATCAAAAGTATGACCAAAATGAGCAGATGTGTAAAAGTTGGGATTATTTTCGTCAAATTTTCCTTAAAAAAATAATTATTACAATACAATTATAATTTATAATAATAAAATAAAGGAAAAATTGCAAATATAAATCCGAAGTTTGAGCCATCTTCCTATATTAATCCCAAGTTTGTTTTATTTTTTATTAATCCGAAGTTTGGGGGTCATCTTCCAATATTGGTCCAAAACAATTGGAAACTTGCTAAAAATTGCGGTGAGACCCACTTTTTAATTTTTTTTTACTTTTCTTAAATCTTTGAACCTAAAAAAATACCAGGAAACTAAGGGGAAAAAAACAATTACTTCCATTAAACCTCAGACATCTCTTTCACAACTATCTTCCATCAAACCCAATTCACTTTCCTCATCCCCTTTCCACCGGCAACACATCCACCACCATAACCACTCTCTCTCCTCCCATTCACCTAACCACCACATACCAATCGTTCTTTTCCCTTCGAGCCTTCTTCGATATCTCTCTCCTCCTTCGATCTCCTTCTTCGGCGTTGCCTTTGATGGATTTAGCTTCGAATTGGTGTGGTTGGCCTTTCTATATTGAAGGTTAAATTGACAACAAGGGGCTGCTCCTGGGTGTATCGGTAGGCTTGGTTTGGTTTGGTGGGTTTATTGCTGTGTTTGGAATTTGGATTAATACGGCGGGCGGGGAGTGGAGATGGAATCACAACACGTTGCTCCTGGGTTCGTTGACCGGCAATAAGTTGTTGATGGCAAGGGTCGTGGTTTGTGCGTGGTAGTTGGTCTTCAGATGATGGATGGTGTTTTGATTTTTACGAGAGAGATTGGTGATTTGATGATGAATGATGCTATCAATGCTTTTGATGAACTGATAATAAATGATGTTAATTGTTAAAAAGGTCTCATGAAGACATGAATCATAGTAAGGTGGTTGAATGTAATGGTGGGAGTAACCGGAGTATGACTAACTTTTCAAGATTTTTTTTTCTTTAATATATTATTAAAAGAAAAACAAGTGGGCTCCAATTTTTTTTAACCTGTTTAATAGGTAATTCAACCTGCTGGACCAATAGTGAAAGATAGGGTAAACTTTGGATTAATCAGGAATAATCAAAACTTTGGATTAATCAAGGAAAATGGACGACACTTCGGATTTATATTTGCAATTTTTCCTAAAATAAATAGAAACTTTGGAATTTCCCCCGCTATAAGTGAATAGCACCTTCTACGTTCTAATTGTCGCAAAACTCTCTCCCTCCTTCCTAGGGTTTTCGTTTCAAGAAATCTTCACTTCAAAATCATCAAATTTCTCATCATGGATCGTCGATTGAATTACTCATATCCTCGTCGATCCAAACCTCAAAAAAGTTATGCCGTTGATGATGACGACGATGACGAAAACGATGCCGTGTTAGGAACCATCGACTACACTGATGAAGAAGAAAATGACGACGACGATGACGATGAAGACTTCAATGATCATCGCAGTCGCCGTACACCCACGCGTCATCGCCGGAAACAAAGAAAGCTCTCTACTTACAATCACCAATTTGCCCCTCGCTCCTCCAATGTTTCAGATTGGACTGAGCAAGCTACTTTCGTACTTTTAGAGATCTGGGGTGAGAGGTTTCTTCAATTGGGGAGGAGTAGTTTGAGGAGTGAGGATTGGAATGATGTTGCGGAGCGAGTTTCAGAGACTACAAGAACGAAACGCACCGTTTCGGATTGTCGCAATAGGTTGAATGTATTAAAATTGAAGTACAAAAGAGAAAAGGCCAAAGTTGGTGGTTTAGGAGGAGGAAATAGTAAGTGGGCATATTTCAAGAAGATTGATATTTTGATGACAATGTCACCTAGGCAATTACAGCAGCAAGAACAATGTGGGTTAGCTTGTGGTGTTGATTCGGGCGAATTTGTGTTTATGAACCCTAGAGTGTACTTGGATCACTCGAACGCCTCCGACGAAATGAGGGACAGTCCAGGGAATTCGGAGTCTGAGGAGGGAGATGATGATGAGGATGAAGATGATGAGGATGCCGAAGAAGAAGCAGAGGAGTCATATAGAATATTGTCAGAGTCAATTAAGAGGGTTGGAGAGATATATGAGGAGATTGAGAATAGTAAGAAGCAACATATGATGGAATTGGATAGGATGAGGGAGGAGTTTCAGAAAGAATTGGAGTTGCAGAAGAAGGAGATGATTGATCGAACTAAGGCGGAGATGGCGAAATTAGAACAAAAGGATGATCAAGATAGTGATTGCTCTATTGAGAATGTGAGTGAGTGAGTGATATATTGTTTTTTTAATGTTCAGCAATTGTGTGTTGTTTTTCCCCCTTTCTTGTAGATATAGTTTGTGTTTTTCTGATAAGATTTTGGATGTAAGACAGTGAGCTGAGTAGAGCTATTTATGAGAAGAGCCACTAACATGATTGATATGTTTTTCTTCTTTTGGTTTTTGAAATGTTTGTGTTTGGACTGCAAGTAGTATGAATATGCTTTGTGTATGCTTTAATTTGGAAGTAATGCATTTTGTTGTTCCTGCTATATAAACCTTGTTGCTCTTTTCTGCAGTGAAAATCTTTGGCATATGCTTTTATTGGCTTCCTCTATGATGCATCTTCTCTTGTTTAATCTCTTTCCTTTATTTATATTTGGATTTGCCATAGTCGTTTAATACTATGTTACTCGGACCCTGCTAGAAGTATTGGCCAAGGGTATGGGTCCAAGTATCGGACAATTTTATGCAAAATATGAATGTTTTTGGTTTGAAATGAAGGGTTCAAGTGTCATATCAATGTACAAGGTTCGAGTGTCGGACACGGGTATCCGAGGTGAAATAAAGAGTTCGAATAACATTGTTGTAATATTAAGCGAGTGATGCTGTTTTCTGCATCCTTTTTGACCTGGAATTTTGTGTTTGTTAAGCGAGTCTATTTGGCATGGAATTGATAGGTATATTGCTTCGTTGACGGGTGTGTTTGGGCAATTGTCGTTAATTACAGTGTGATAAATGATATATTGCTAGGGGTTCTTAAAAGTTAAAATCCAATTGAATGTAATGAATCTAACTTAAAGAGCATCTTGTCTCAATGAACAACTTGTCTCAGTGAACAACTTAAAGATCATCTTTTTGAGAGACCGTTGTAGAAGCCCCAGGGAAAATTGCCAAGGATTTCTTTAAGCTCTTTTCCAAAAAGAAGTCTTGATAAAATGATAAGGCAAGGTAGCCTTAGTGGCTAAAACTGCAGAGTGTTCAGGATGTGCTTTAACATGCTCGCAGTGAGTTAATGTTGCCCCTTTAGCTTGCAAAGCTTCAGTTTTACAGAAATGTAATGTTGTCCGAAACTACTACAGTAATTGAATCATGTTCTATTATACCATTTGGTTGTTGTTTGAGTGTTTGATTTTACTTTACCTTTTTTTTTTTTGTCTATATTTCTCTCTCTATTTTCTTTTCATGTTTTCTAACATTCCTCTATTCTGTGCACTTGTTAATTCTGGGATTTCAACCATAATTGTATAAGAATGAAGGATATGCAGTTTGTATTGAGTTGCATGGAGCATGTTCTATATGTCAATTAGATATGTTTTCCTACAAAGGAGCAAAATTTGAAGTTAGAATAAGAGTGAGGTCCTATCATCTAATTTGAAAAGAAAAACATAAGAGTGATAAACTATGCAAGGACGTCGGGAAAGAGCTCCCCCTTGATTGATGGAGCTATCCATTGAATTTGAATGTAAGTAATCTCCCAAAGATCATCATTTTCTTTTGGCACCAGTATTTCTGCATCCTTCATTGCAGCAATCATCTTCTTCAATAATTGTGGGACTACTTCCTGCATTCTTGATGGGCCATGTACGCCCAAGTCGGCCTTCATGCAAGTGTCCATCCTCCTCAATAACCCTAACCAGAAAGTTCTGAATCCAGGGTTTTCTGATACTGTCTTCAAATACAGCAAAAACATGTCTGTTAGCAGTTCCATTGCGTTCTTAAGGGTGCCCTCCATGCTCCTCATTTCTCTCTCCGCATTATCTCTCCTCGAGTAATCTAACATCTTTTCATGTAAATCATCAACCATGGCAAAGATCACATAGTTAAAGCAGTTGATGCAGTTAGTTGATGTGAAGTCTAATTCCATGGCTAGTTCAAAGCTCTTTTTGAGACTTGCTACTGCTTGGTTTCTCACCTCTTCTCTGCGTGCGAGGCTCGTCTTTCTCAAGGCTTCTCCAAGCTTGACGAATAAATGTAAGGTGAAATTATTAGGTTTTGTACTGTCTTCAGTTGAGGAACTGCTTGTCATGCTTGCATTGCTCATACTGCTTCCAGGGTCAGAGCACTCTTTGTACCATTGAATCAGTAATTTGACAGAATTAGCCATCAGATCCATTATTAGCACGTTCTTCTCCACCAGGCTGGTCCTCAGCGCGACAAAGCCGAAAGCACAGTCAATGCAATACGCATAATTAGTTCGGGACATGTGTTGCGCTTCAGACAATATCTGAATTACTGCCTCAACTGCTTGGTCATAGTTCTCAGGAAGTCGGCCATTGGCTGATAGCAGATGCAAAAGTGTCTTCCACCCAATTTGGGTCTGTACATTTCCTGGGTATTCTGTTAAAATTCTGCACACTGCTTGGATGATGATATCACTGCAGGTATCAAGAATTTCCTTATCAAGCTTCCACATTAAGTTTATTGTCTTGAACATGATTTCTTCAGCATACTTGTCAGCTTGGTAAGAAGAAAGGAGTTTGACCAACAACTTGAAGAGGACTATTACTGCTTTTTCAGCAAATGGAACAGGAGAAAATAGTGGGAATTGAGTAACTGCAATAATGTATTCGTTATAAGAAGGCCAAAAGGTGGAAAACCTATCAATATTTGCACAAGCAATGGCTCCTACTAGATCCCAGCAAAAAGTGACCGTCTCCTCCTCCTCAACTGCTGTGGTGAATTTCTGCCCTTTTCCTGCAGCTGCAAAGATTAGAGACCTCCCTAGATTGAGCAGTGTCTCTGCAGGTAACTTGGATGAATTACTAAATATGCTCCCGATTTTGCATTGTTGTATGACTCTCAGGTTCTGCTCAAACTCACTTCCACCAAGGACTAGTGAGTCTTCATTACCCTCCAACAACAAATTCGAAAGCCGGTTGTTTGTCATGGAGCTGTTTCCTCTGCCACTCCCGAATTTGGAGTCCCCGCTGATGTTCCTTGAGTGGGACCCACCTTCAGCTGACACTAAGGTATCACAATCAACCACTGACTGGGGGAGCAGCTTAAGCCTTTTGAGTTTCAACAGACATTCAATGATGTTTCTCCAAGCTCCTCTAATGGATTCTCCGAACTTGTTTGCAATGTTGAAGACAGCAAGAGTTGCCATTCTTGGCTTCAAATCATTAGCAAATATATACAGGGTCTCTTCTGCAGATGCATACGGATTCAACAAGGTGGTAAATTTACAGAGAGAGGCAACGAGCTCATCTAGAACATCTTCTAGTCCATGTCTTGCAATTCTAGCCACTGAAACCATCCCTTCTACACACTCATTAAGGACTTCATCATCATCCGCCTGCTCGAAAATTGCAGAGAGAGCAGCAACTGCAGGACCTGCAATACTACCAAACATGTCTCTCCCTAGTCTCTTATCAAATTCACAAGCAACGAAGGGATCAATATACTTGGACCGACTTATCAGCTCAACCCAACGACTAGGGTTCATTTCCACCATCACATTCCCTTGAGCAAATATTGCAATTGCATGGGTGGAAATGGACTGAAATAACTCCGACAAGTACTCCCGAGGAAGGTCCTTCCCGTTGTTAATTGCCCTGTTGTTTTTTATGAATTCTTCCTCCGTCATTTTCTTCTTGACTTGTGGATTGTGTTGGTCCGTGTTTAACATGATTAGAGAATAGCAAAGGATAAACACTGCATCCTTGGTTTCAAACACCTCGGATGATTGCTGATTGAAGAATCTCTCTGAAAACGCTTCAAGAATCCTGTGGATTTTCTGCGATTCCCCTGGCAGTCTAAAAGTATCTAAGTAAGTTCTCAATGCGGTGTCAAGAACAACACCTGTAAAATCAAATGTGTTTGTGAATTCATTCAGAACTTGCAGATTAAACTCATCCGGATCACCAAGATAATCTCCTATTGCAGTCTTATTGAGCCTGGGAGTGAAGCGAAAGAAGTAGGCATAAGCTTTTGCATCTGGTGGGTTCGGAATCAAGTGAGAAATTTTAAGGTAATCAAAGCCCTTTTTCTCATCTTCATTGAAATGTGTACCAGCAATCAGAATTTTCCTCTTTTGTGCCTTCCTCAATCTCAGAGTATTTACCCAGGTTTCCAAGTCATCCTCATTTCTTACCGGCTCTTCCCAAAAGGGAGAATACTCAGTAATAATATCAGGAAATGGTGCAAAAGAAACTTCATCCCCACCTTTGTTTACTTTATCAGCAATGCCATGGATGATTATAACCAAGCCTTCAAAAGCTTGGATTTGTAAGCTTGTTAATGGGCTGAACATTGGAAATGCAAGTTTGCAGAGGAGCTTACTCATTTCTTCAAACATGTTGCAGCATGTGAAAGAACAGTCGTAATTTACGTAAGTCTCGATTAAGAATGTGGGTTGTCTGCAGAGATTGATGATGCCTTCCAACGCGACTTCGTGATGTTGTGTCGAGCTCCCGAATTTGGCAACCCTGAATAAAACAAAGGTGAAGAACGCTTCAAGCTGGAGCCTAAGTGACCTGTAATATTGTGAAAACATTTTCCCTGTCATTACTTAACAATGTAGGTGAATATATTAAGATAGAGGGGCTCCACAATGCTCTGTGTAAATTTTAATACTACACATAATACATTACCTTAAAGTTTTCAATTGTATAATATCTTCAACCAATCAATTTTTCAAACTGTTGCACTTATACACTTCCTCTGTTTTCTTAAATGTAACAATTTGATGTTGGCACCCACTTTGCTTGACATGCACTATAATCTACACGGGATGAAAAGTATATTCATGTTCTGTCTCGTTCAATTCGTCTAAACGTGTAGTTTATTATTATCTAATGTTTATAGTTTTTATATAAACGCATAATTAAAGTTATAAATGAATAAAGATCAGTGATTACTATGAAACAAACAAGGAAACAAATTAAATGGCAAACTAACCTGCGAAGAAAATGATAAGAATTCAAGACGGTGCTGCAAATCATGGACAAGATGAGAGCACTGGAACGAGTTCCATAATGTATCAAATGATGAAACAAATCATCCTTGATCATCCTACAAAGTTTAGGATGATTCCCAAACGCCTCTCCACTCAATTCCAACGCAGTATTAATCAACACCAACGCCAATATCTGCACATCTTCATCATTACTCTGCGACACAACCCCATCAATCTCAACCGTATGCACCACATTCAACAACGAACACAAAAACTGAAATATATCCACCACACATCTAACTCCATAACCAACCTCACCTTCATCCACCTCCTCCGAATCATCCGACTCCGAATTCTCCCCTTCCTTAACCTCCATCTCATTCAACCTCGAAAACACAGTCTGCGAAATCTCAAGCATTACGAATTTCGCTTTCCTCTGTAGAAGATTACCTCTGTTCGACGACTGCTGAACCACCTGGAACGCCGTATTAACCACCTTACAAACCGATTCGTCCTTCAAAAGGCAAGAACCAGGGTGCGCCATGATCGAATTAAGCAGCATCAGAACCTTCAACAAAATCCCTTCCTCGCTAAGCGGATCCGTCCTCTCGAGCCGGCAACTGGTGGTCGCCGTCACCAGAGCATTCATGGCTTCCTGAGCTCCAGGAGTCTTGTCGTTGAAGATGTTGAGTTTTAGGAGTTTGATTAGGGATGAAAGAGAAATGCTGGTTGCAGATGCAGGGACATCGTCGCTCTGAATTACGTCTAAAAAGGGGGAAAGGTAAATTGAAGGATCGGTGAATTGCCATTCTTGTTGAGGGTTGAAGATGAGAGATCGAAGGGATTTTAGGGATTGTTGTTGAAGGGTTGTATCATGGTAGTAATCTTCAGATACAGGGGAAGATGATGATGGGTCGTAACTGTTCCTTAATGCTGCTAAAACTGCACCTACTTCTGTGTTAATGGTGCATGAGATACCAATTTCTTTCTTTATGTATTTTGTCATTATTTGATTTGATTGTTTTTATTTTGTTATTACATTCTAATCTTTTTTTTTCTTCTTTTTTTTTCCTTTTCTGGTTTTTGTTTGGTTTAATTTTTCCCTTGTTTTGGGGTAGTTACTGGAGAAATGTTTGAGAGTTAGTTGCATGATCACACAAATTTGCTAAATATGTGGTTGTTTAATTTTCACTTTTAATCTTTTATTTATTATGAGTTAAAATAAAATAAAAAACAGAGAGATAAATTGTTGGGCTTGTGGTTACAATGTGAATTAAGGATTCTTAATTACCATGATTTTATTTTTTTGACAAAAGCCGTGAAATTTTGAATCAAGAAGATACTAGCCATATATATTAGATTTAATTTTTTAGGGTAATGTTATATGCAACTTTTTATAACAGCTTGATATGATGGTTGCATACAACTTATAAGTGTTAAATAATCTTATCAAAATAATATTATTTTGTGAAATAATGAAAAAATACACATTAAACATTGTAATAACGGTTTTTTTTTTGAAAAAAAATCATCTTTTAGCTTTTTATATGAGACTTTCAAGCTACATTAACCTTTTTGTTTTTTTTTCCAAAGCAAATGCAAACTTTTTTTTTTTTGAACGAAAAGCGAATTTAAGCTTTAATTTTACCAAATTATAAAAAAAAAATAAAAATCTAGCTTCTTTAGAATATACAGTTTTTGCAATTGGAAAAATAGAAATCAAACTTAAAGATAAAGATACCTAGAAAACATATTTAGATTCATGCAGAATGGGAAATTGAAAACTTTCGTGTAAAAGATTATGTTAACACATGGGATAAGCAAATTTTAAGTTTAACCTAAAAGAATTAGTGTAAGAAAGATGATTTTAAGTTATTTAATTACTAGACTCTACTATTTATTAATATGTTTATTTGCTAAAAAGGGCTCAGTGATTCTGAAGTTTTCATATTAGAAGAGATTTTGGAATTTTGCTATCAATAGTGTCTATAATACAAGGAAAATAGAAATACAGGGTAAACTATAGACTTGTAATATTTCAGTATATTAACATTAACAAGTGAAGACTTTATCCAAAAAAAACACAAGTGAAGACAAATTTTCTCGAATCAAGTTTTGATATCTATTAATTTTTGCATTTCATTAGAATTTTGTATTAGTAGTGAAGCTTTCCACAATTTCAGCATAATTCCTCAATTTGGATATGGACTAGCTTGATTCTTGATTAATATACTTATTTGTTAAACTATAAGGTTTTTTTTTTAACACTTGCATTGATTTTTAAAATCGATGACAAATCTAATTATTTGTAATTTGTGGATCAATAACAAACTAACAAAAATTGCAATGGCTTGTTCCTTCTAAGCCAATTAAATATCCATTTATCGAATACCTTTTTGTTGATTACTTGACTATATTAAAACAACACAGGTTGGTTAAGCAGTAACAAAATTGCAAGCCTAATAGCCTCGTGATTTTCTGCATCTCTTGTTACAAGAATAGATTATCTACAAAAACCTATATTTTCACAAAAATTGATACTTGGTTGACGTTAGTTTCTCAATATTCATACAATGAAAACAAAATTTGCTGAAAGAAACCTTTTAAAAATTCTATAAAAAGTTAAAACCTAAAACACAAAAAAAAAAGGTGAAAGTATTGTGTCGGACGGTCCGACCATCCAACACTTGTATTTGTTTTTTATGCCAAACTCAACAAAACGTGTCCAGATTCAATAATATGTGTCCTGGGTTAAAAATATATGTCCCGGTCCATGTGTCCATAGTAAACAATATATTTCCAGGTTCAATAAGTTTCACCAGGTTTACAAGTTTAATCCAGGTTTAACAATATGTGTCCAGATTCAGTACTATGTGTCCAGATTTAATACTATGTGTCCTGGTTTACAAATATATTTTCAGGTTTACAAATTTGTGTTCAGGTTTACAATTATGTGTCCAGGGCTAACAATATTTGTCCAGATTTAACAACATGTGTCCAGATTTAACAACATGTGTCCAGATTTTACGATATATGTGTCCAGGTTTATTTGCTAAAAAAGCTAACTTTAAGAATTAAACAGTCAATGGTAACTCCTAAACATTTAAATTCTAAAACTCGTCAAAGTCAATTAGAAAAATTACTAACCCATGAAGTCAGATGTACGAATCTAATTGGCCAGTAGATATGTAGTGGCTTTCCTTACCAAAAAAATTAGAAAAACTAGTATGAACTGTGAAGCAAAGTGGGAAAAAGGCTGAGATGCTGAAATTAGACGAGAGAAAGAGCAAGTCTCTGCCCACTAAAATAAATAGTGTGTTCAGAGCAAAATTTCCAGTTAGGGCACAAAATTTACAGAGCAAAGGACTTGTAATAGATTAGCCAACTATAGCAACAGAAAATTAAGCTCTTGAAGCTATCCAAGGCTGCATTGTTCTATACAGAGGCCAGAGAATGCTTATATGAAGTCTTTAGCTCGTGCCATAAACAAAACAGTGTGTCATATGTATCTTCATCGAAATTACTGTCTTGGCAACTCGGGAGAGAAAGTAATACCTTTAACCACTGTTCATGGAGGGTTGAGAATTCTGACCTTTGCTCGCTTGACTTGAAGCTCTTCCCTATTGTTTCTTTCATCACCTCACCAGCAGTTGAAGCGGCATCAACTACTTGCTTGGGTATTCCAGCCATAAGAGCCACTTGTAAGCCATAGCTTGATGGACATGCTCCAGATGCAAGTTGATACAGAAACACCAAATCAAAATCCTCTCCCAGGGAGGATCTTGGTTGCATTGCACAGGACATATGTTGTAGAGAAACACGAGGATGAGACCCAAATTCCTTTGTTAGCGGGTGATAATGGGTGGCAAAGAGTAAACGACAGTTCACCTTCTCAATTAGATGCCGAAATACCTGCAGAGATGATGACCATGAAGATTTGAAATATGTTGTGGAGGCAAAATCTATTTCACTAAAAATGACTCCCACTTGCCCAGCAATATTATCAAGCTAATCAGGTCAAGAGACTGATCACAAAAATGCCATACGCTACTACAAAACACTATTCAAAATTACATGACTTAAACATGTTGATCAAGTTTTAGTTTTTTTTTTAATACTATAAAAAGGAACTATTATAGCCTTGCTTCATTAATTTATCTCCAAAAATATTTGTTTTGGGTGCCCATGTGTGTTTGTAATTCATTCCAAACTTAGGCATGGATCTGGAATTAATCAACAATACTAGCATGAAACCCTTAAGGACAAAATTTCAATTATATTGGAACAAATTATCATATTTTTTTACCTGATTAGTACAAATTATTGATTTTTTTATGCCATTTGACCTAATATTGCTACGTTACTCCAAAATATCACTAGCATAAGCACGTAGCATGAATTCAAGACAAACAAGGCTAGGCCAAGGATGCCCCTTCTCAAATTTTTACTATAGTTGAAGATAGGTTAGGTATCACCCTGGTTAGAAGGACTAATATGTGTAAAAATTCATTATTTTTTTTATAAAAAAAACAAAAAAAAAAAAAACTAGCCCCAATAAAGTTGATAATATTTTAGTTAACTCCAAAATATCAATAGCAAAAGCACGTAGCTAGAATATGACATAGGGGGTGCTTGGCTAAGAGAGTTTTTGGCTAAAAAGAGTTTTGAAGAGAGTTTAGAGTTTTGATCAATGAAAACTCTAATTTGAGTGTTTGGTAAGATAGACTTTTTTTATAGAGTTTTGTAACAAAAACTCTATTTAGAAAAAGCTGGATTGAACAACTTTTTCTTTAGAGTTTTGAAGAGAAAATAATCGACTAATTTGTCCACATATTTAAACCTAAAAATTATTTTCAAATATCCATAAATGTCATTTTATATAACAAAACTCTATGCAATAAGTTATATGTTACCAAACACCTTTACATAATCAACTATTTAAATCAGCAGTCAAATCCTTTGAACAAAAAGTAAACCTCTATTCACAAACTAACTCTAATCACCAAACAAGGCCATAGTCCCAAAGCACATGTAGCACGAAACCAAGGCAAGCAAAGCTTCGTCATGGGTTTGTCTTATCCTTCATGTCACTCCTAAAGGGGTAGACCCGCTAAAATTGACCTAATACGTAGGTTATTCCAAAATATCACCAGCAGAAGCACAAAGCTAAAAGAATGAACCCAAGACGAACAAAGCTTGGCCAACGATTTCTCTTATCCTTCCTGTCACTCCTATAGAGAGGTAGACCCACTAAAGTTGGACTAGGAACCAAGATGGGCTAGGCTCCAATGTTCCACTGAGTCAATCATCTAACTTACCTTTTACAACAATGTAGAAAAAAAATAAGCTGCATGGAAAAATATAAGATAGGATCTGTCACTAAGATTGGTACTTAGTGAGATTGCAGTAAATTGATTCAGAAGCTTAATCATATGTAAGGGAGCATTTCATTTCATGACCTATTATTGAAAATGGGAAAAATGAGAATTAAAAAAGGTCCTCACAGCATATGCTATGGCATAACCATCGAAAGTGCTTGTTCCTCGACCCAACTCATCAAGAAGGACGAGAGAATCTTGTGTTGCATTTCGAAGAACTGATGCTGTTTCTGCACACTCTATGTAAAATGTACCTGCAGATTATTTAAATAATAGTTTACAAAAGTGATTTTTGCAATTTGGTGCTGTGAAGTGTGAACCAAGAGTACAAGACAGTGAAATGATATAAATAAATAAATAAAAAGTGATTTTACAGGAAGCAGTGAAGCACATGAATTGACAGACAGACTCTAACAGTAATGGCATGTTTGGTAACCGGTTATAAATGATGTTAATCGGATTGGATTTATATGTAAATTTGGAAGGAAAAACAAAATCCATTTCTATGGTGATGCAAGCTTACCTCTAATTACCTTTTTTTCACAAATATCCACTCCCATTCAAAATTTCCAACACCGCTCTTCACAATAGTAATAGATGATAATGGAAAATAAGAAGAAAAATCAAGCTTGGGAATGAGAATTCCATGGAGATTATAAGGTTTCTTCCCTTGCTAAATTATGCTTTAAGTTTGTTCCTATTACTACAATCTTTACCAACTACTAAACGGGGCATAAGTATTTATTTATTTGGACCCTGGCATTTCATTGCTCCCCCTATGATTGCAAGAATATTAAAGTCAAGGCCTTCAAATGAGCAAAAAGACATTATATGCAAGGATCCTAATCAATATAGAAAAGCTATTCATTTTACACCAAAAATGGAGCTTATGTGATTTCTGTTTATATATATCTGCCAATATTACCCATATATGGATCACAACAACTGATTTAAGATGAACTATATTTTCTGGGACAAATATAAAACATCATCTCACAAAGGATCAATAATAAGTTAACACTTATCATATAAACGTATTGATGCCGACCACACAGCAAAACAGGTTGATCGCTTACAATTTTGTTTTTGGCAAAGGCGTACAAATTAATGCTTGTCATTAAATGATAGAATCTAACCCAACTTGTGTGATGAGGATGACTAACATGAACCATCCACAAAAGGTGAAACAAGGAAATTATAGGTTTAAAAAAGTAAACAGAGAAAAAGTGAGTGTAGGGGAAGTGATACAAGAATGAAAACTAAAAAGCAAGAAAGCAAGAGTGGTGTAGACCCTTAGTTTTAAAAGGCGCGCCTGAGGCGCAAGGCTCTTCAAGGCGCTAGCGTTTGGGCTTTTTTAAGGCGAGGCACAAGGACCCCTTGGAGGCGCTGGAAAGGCGCGCCTTTTTGGGAGGCGCAAGGCACAGGAAAGGCGCGCCTTTTGGGGGTAAGGCGCACATCAGGTTTTTTAAAATTACAAATAGGTTTTTTATTAGGTCATTTGAAGCATTTATATATAAAAAAAAAAGAAGAGAGAATAAGTAGAAGAAAAGGATCGACATTTTGAAAGAAGAGAGAGAAGTATAGAAGCAAATCCTAGGTCCCTAACTGTTGCTGCCATCATCACCCACCCACCGCCGGAGCTACCATCGTCACTGCCGGTCGTCCCTAACTGTTGCTACCATCATCACCCACCCACCGCCGGAGCCACCATCGTCACTGCCGGTCACCGAGAAGTTTCTCTCTTTTGTTCTTTTTTCTTCTCTTCCTCTTCGACTATCTTCGTCTCTTTGAAAATGAGCTTGGACAACCAAGTTTGTTTTTCCTTCCCTTTTTTCTTTTCATCATGTAATGTTTTAGACTTTTAATACCGTTTTTTTAATATGAATTATACTTTGTTATGTCATTTATGCATCTATAACGAGTATAATGTTATTTGTGTAAAATATATGATCTAGTTTTAAAAAATTAAGGTTTTAGAAAATTTAGTGCGCCTCACCACCTAAAGGCGCGCGCCTTCGCCTTGCGCCTTGCGCCTAGGCTCCAAGGACATCGTGCGCCTCGGTGCGCCTTGCGCCTTTTAAAACTAAGTGTAGACCGCATCTGTGCCAAAAAAATCAGTGTATAATGTATGTTATGTAACTTACTTTCACCAGTCATAATCCGATCTGTTGCGCCAAGCCTAGTAAAAATAATGTCTGCAACTGATAAAACACACCTCTCACCCGGCACATAGCAGCCAAGCTGCGGAAAAAATATCAATTTATAAAAAAAAACCCAATGTATACTAATTTATTTAACTTTTACCATTAAGAACATGACAAAAGAATATAAGGTGGAAATTTGCATCATTTTAAATAAATTAGAACCTGAGCCAATACAACAGCTAGACAGGTAGCACGCAGGAGAGTTGATTTGCCACCCATGTTTGGTCCGGTCAAAAGCAAAGTGCATGGATGATGGCCATTTGAGTTATCTCCCAGAACCATGTCATTTGGAACCGGAACTCCACTTTCTCCCAAAGCAAATGGATGCCACAATCCTTTGATCTCAAGTATCGGTCGTTTGCTTTGGCAAACAGTACTAGAGGAAGACTCTGGTAGAATAGAAGGTCGACACATAGATCCAGTTGAATTGATAGCAATGGCAGCAAAAGATCTCAAGACGTCGATGCAATTTAGGGAAAATATGACTTGGTTCCATTGACTAGCTTTCTCAACAAACAACTCAATTAAAATAGAAAGTGTCTCAGCATCAGCTTCTGTTGCATCGTGGTCCTGATACCAAAGAATTATTAATTTTTTCCAAGAGTAGGGCAAGGGTATGGCTGGAGAATATTATAAGAAAAGCCTGATAAAATTTTTGTAAATCGATACAAAATTGAGCATTATTAGAATTGACTTCAAGCACCTTTTAAAAAAATTAAGACGCAGTGACACAAGAAAATTGTCGTTTCCATTTCCAGGAGAAGTATAACAGTAAAGGTGACACATTCTGCTACACGCAAGATTATACAATGTGAATATGGGGATAATATATGAAAAGAAACTGATTGATTGCATAGACAGCGAGGGAAAATTCTAAATTTATGAAAAGCAAGCACTTCAGATATCATCTCAAAGACTCAAACACTTACTATGGAAATTATTGTCATTTCATGGGCTTCAACAAGGAATGACAATAGGTTGGAGTGGATGTGGATACTCATTCTCCCACATCCACCTAAATTTCTCCACACCATTCATGGGGCATACAAATCCAAGATCCATCGAAGTGAGTACAATTCCAAATCCACACCCACCTCACCACCTAAGTCAATATCATATACCCACCTACATTTGCCAACCACCCACCTTGCATCCGCTAAAATTATGATTCCAAAGTATATTATTAAAAAAAATACACAAACACATCAAAGATATATACTCCCTTAGCCTCAAATTAGTTGTTACATTTGACCAATAAATGTGGATTTTTTGGTCAAAATGTGGCAATTAATTTGGAATAGAGGGAGTAATAATTTAACATGAATATGGAAGAAATCAACCTTAAGTGGTAATTTGGTAAAATTGATAAGTTTGCACCAAAAACTAAGCGGGGAAAATTATTCTAAATTTAATATAAATTTGAAACTTAAATCAAATAAAAATGTATTTAGAGGATGCAAGATAGCACAGTCAAATCTTATAAGACTATCTATCCAATACCCATGGCAAGTTTGGCTTCTAACATCCACATCCAACCACTACCCAGTATCCACCAAAGTTATACATAAATGTGGCCCAAATCCGTCAAATCATACCCAGATGCCATCTCTAGTGGCATGTTGAAGAATTCTAAATGTGGGTATGTGTCAATTTAAAAGAAACTGACCTGATACTTGGGAAAGTCACTGTCTATAGCCGCTTCAAATTGGTTGAGAAACTCAATAAGTGAGTCGGGCCCATTAAGTTGGGGAAGGTCTGAAATTTTTGACAGCAGTGACTTGATATGTTCTTCATCATGCAGTACAATCAGCAAGTCCGTGCCAATCCGCAAACCTTTTACAAGTGATCCAAATACTTTCACCTGCATCATGACAAAATGGCAATTAATCTACAAGAGTCATATTAGTACCAGAAAGGAAGCGGCACATGGCACATTATGAATAATTGAAAAGCTAATATACCGCTTCTAGAAAATGATAAATTAAAGCTACACTTTTCCAATTCGGCCACATAAGACAGGCCAACCATGTACAAGATATGGCCCAAATGCTTAATGCCCTTTCATTAAAGATATTGGTTGGTGCTTGAGAACAATAAAAATGGCATGAATTCTACATTCTTTAGTACTAGGAATTCACTCTTCCAAATTTATGGATCTAGATCCCTAGAATGCCAAAGGTATCTTGTTGGCATTTTTGAAAATCTCATACATTTATTATTTGAAAAAAGCAAACTTTTTATAAGTCCATTGGAAAGCATGTGATAACGAGCTACATAACACATGGTATGTCCATGCATACTGGTGCAAATATATAGGTGGACATATGAAATCAGGATATTGTAACAAGACATTTTGCGCAATTTCTCATAAATGGTCGTCTCTTTTCAACTTATCTTTGCATATCAAAAATCATTTGAACTTATTTTAATGACGGTCAAAACCTTTTTTTACGCTTGTATGAACTTTGAGCTTATTAGACTTTACTATAACTTATCTTAGCCCGTATGAACTTATCAGAACTTAATTGTTCTTATGTAATAATATAAGCAAAAATAAGGTGAAAAGAAAAGATGTAATAGTTGAAGAGGTATAAATCAATTAACCATATTGAACAATTCTATATTTCACACAACTATGTAAGGGCAATATGGGCTATCAAAGAAGATAACAAGATATAGTTATGCAAAATGGGAACATAAAAGATTCAACTATTGAAAAGGATTTGCTGATAAGGAAAGAAATAAATATACTTAATAAGCCAATCAATCAAGAACAAATTAAAGATCCTTAATAAACATTTCAATTTCAGGACACAAATCTTAGGGTCCTTACATCTTCACAATAATTCATCACTGAATTGAAAAAAGGAAAAGATTCCAGATGTAGATTATGTCGCTGATAAAGAGTACCAATTAACATGATTTCTGAACTTATGTATTATTTCATCATACATATTTTGAACTTATGATTATCTGACAAAAACATCAGCTTAGATGTGACAAAAATGTAGTAAGTAGAAGATGGCGTAATACAGTTAGGGGCCACAGAGTGCAAGCAATCAAAATTATTACTATCCAAAGCTCGAAATATAACAGCCTTACAGAAGCATCCTTACCCTTTGCTTCAATGTTTTCTTTCCTACTAAGGGCAGCATCAGAATAGCTTTTGAATGAACCATAGCTTTAACCTTGCCAAGCAACCTTTCTAAGTCTGGAATCTTGCGAAGATATTGTGCAACAACTAACATGATTTCTGAACGCATAGTTAAAGCCTCAACCACATTAAGTCTATTGTTGATCTCCTCCACATCTTTTAATGGATGGCAAATCCAACTTCTCAGAAGTCTCTTCCCAGAAGGAGTTGTACAATTATCAAGATATTTGAATAATGTACCTAAAAACAAATGCATTAAAAATTTAAACCTTATTACACAATGAAACACTATGATAGTTTTAATTATTCTCCCATGTAATGAACGGCTCTTGATGATCACCTGCAGAACCACCGTCAGCATTATTGTGAAAAACCTCAAGATTGATGAGTGTTTGTCCATCCATTCGGAGGCAACCCCTATATACTTTATATGGTAACACTTCTCCATTCCATAAAACATCGTCCAACTATAGAAAGAAGTATCAAGCCTTTTAATAAACAATTAAGATAACAATTGCACTTATCCGAGCAAAAAAAACTAACGGCAAACATACCATCAACCTTGATAAATGATCAATGAGGCCACCCAAAGCACCTAAGGTAAATTCATGATGTGTTACTCCATCAAGCAGATGATCCCACAGGGCTCCAGTAGCTTTGAAATACTTCTTAGACTGGATCACATTTTTCACTTCTACAACATCCGGGAAACCTGGAAGCAAAGGTGTAGTTTGTACACACCTAGAACCTGCAATATTTTTTAAAACATTAGGAAAATATACATATACAACAATAGTAGAAGTGTATAACTGCAACTCTCAGTGAGCTCTTTGGCTGAAATTACCCAATCCTATCACAATCATAAATTAGCTTCTAAATTATATGGTGAAGAAGAAGCAATTAACTTGAGAGTTACCAATTAATATCAAAGAAAAACAATGGCTGAATGGCATGCCATATGGCTCACATGCGGTGTGCACATTTTTGGTTTTCTAGTGGCCGTAGTAAATTCTAATAGCGAAATAAAGAGAAAATTAATATCACATGCTTTGTTTATTCATTCTTTCTTTCACCCTTTTGTTGTAGACTTGTGGTCTGCATCAACATATTTCTCAGAATTCATACAAAGTTCTTAGATTAGCCTTTTGTGGTATTGTCCTACTAACTTTATCAGCTTTCTCTAACAAGAAAAGTCACAGTCGAGACTCGAGACTAAGAACAAGTCAGTTTGGGATGCAATAAAAATCAGGAACTACCAGAAAACAATCTACTTTTAATTTTTATCCGACAAGTTCAGTAGTAAAAACCTGTAGATGAGTACTTTTTGAGTACTTTCTGAGCTTCTCTTGATAAACCTGGAAAACAATGAGATACAAAAAAGGAACACAGATTTAATATTCGTAGGCAGGAGGTAGTTTTATTAAAAAATTAAAAAACTTGATTTAATATTACCTCTACTTTCATAAATAATTTCTTTCGGGGACACCTAAATCAGAAGGATAAGAAAGCACAAGAGTTAAATTTATATTGCATCTCTCACATATCCAAAAGAGTATGCATTATGAAGTCCAAAAACATACTTGCATTAGCAAGGCCATTAAAGCTGCACATGAGGCATCATCATTGACAGAGCCAATCCAAATTTTTAGTGTAGCACAATCAACAAAAGCAAAACCAAATGCTGAAGTACCACCATCCAACCCACAAGATCCCTGTAGAAATTTAAGAAAATAAAACTGAAAATTAGAACAGGGAGAAGAAACATCTATTTAATGGGAAAAGTGAAAACAATACACAGCCTCTAAACTGAACAAATATGGCCATAATTCATAACAATTACCTAAGTATAGGACATATAAGACTGTTTTGTGACCAAAGCTCATCAATGTTTGCCATTAATTCTTAATTACATTTCATCATACCAAACTCCTTTTGCTAGACTTGTTTTAACATAAAATTCTGCAACTTTAGAATTCTACTCCCTCTGTTTCATTGAGTTGATTATGTTTGGAATATTGAATACAAGGAGAGAATTTTAAAAGGTATCTTTATGATATATATAAGAAAAAACATATTCATGTGTGATCTCGTTGGATTTGTCTAAATTTGTAGTTTTTTAATAGGAAATTTTGCCAAAAAAGACCTTTTAAAACAATAATTTTGTGAGAAAAGACCTTATAAAAAAAAATTGTGAGCAAGGACCTAAAACAAAAAAAAAGTTGCAAAGAGAGACCTTACCTCTATTTTTTTACGTTGACTGTGAATCTCTGGCGTTGACTCACTATTTCCCTCCAATTTTGTAAGAATCCTCTCGTATTTAAGGGGGTAAGAGATGAGGAAACCCAAATTCAGAAGAAGAGAATTTTAGATGCTAAAAGGAAGTGTTAATGTAGGGTTTATGTAGATGAATTTAGGAGGGAAAATGGGGGGGAGTGGAGGAAAAATGAATTTATAGTGAAAAGAAAAGGAAAGGTTAAATAGAGAAGAAAGTATTCGTCGAAAAATGGAGGGAAATAGCGAGTCAACGCTGGAGATTCACAGTCCACGTCGAAAAATAGAGGTAAGGTCTCTCCTTGCAACTTTTTTTTTGTTTTAGGTCCCTGTTCACAACAAATTTTTTATAAGGTCTTTTCTTACAAAAAGAATGTTTTATAAGGTCTTTTCTGACAAATTTTCCTTTTTAATATTAATTTTTTATTAAATGTAGTCTAAGATACAAATGTTAAACAAATGCATTGAAAGTTTGAAACATGCGCAAAAAGTAAAAGTAACTAAATAAAACGAGGGAGCATAATTTTGTTAATTAATGAATCACAGAAATCCAAACTCGATGAGTTATAGGCTCAATGCATTTTCCTCTTCTAAGTTATTTTGAAGTTTCAACATAATTTATTGCTTGAAATCCACACTCGATGATGTATACAGACATACAGTGGCGGATGCGGTGTGTGATAAAGGTGGTCCCGTGCACCACCACACCCCAAAAAAAAAAAAAGATTGGATCTCTTATTAAAAAAAAAGCCTGAATCAAGTAATGAACACTTTATTAATTGTTAATTTGTTATTGTTTGTTGTCTAATTTTTGTTATTGTTTGTCATTGTTTACTCTTTTATAGTTTAGACCTTAGACCTTACGGACCATTTGGTTGTTGGTAATAAATTGTGGTAATGGGATTGAATTCAAAGTATAATTTTGTTAAGGTTGAAACATTATAATCCCCATGGAAAACATATTTTCATTCACAAGCTTGAATTTTCTTCATATATTCTATTGGGAATGATGTTATTGGATGGGAATGGATATTTCTGAAAAAAAAAATAAAAAAATAAATGGGAGGTAAGATAGCACTAACATGGGAATGGATATTGATTTTTCCTTCCAAATTTACACATAAAGTCATTTCTATTACCAACCGGCTAACAAACAAGACGTAAGGTATATGATTTGTGGATTAAAAATTGACAATTGTGATTCACAGATATTTACATATTTGTAATTGTGAGTTGATAATTTTAGAGGTTTGAAATTTTTTGATAAATTATAATTGAGAAAATATGTTTTATTTGTGTAAAATGGATTTTTTTTTGCTGTAATTAAAGAAATTTAGAGTGAAACCTATTATGAAAGGCTTTTAAAAAAAAAATTGAATTCATTACAGAACATCAATAATTAATTGACGGTGACCCAAGATTACAATTGCTGACATAGAAAGAGAAATATTGAAGGATGTGTGCTGGACATATAAAAGAGGTCAGAGAATAGTGAAATTTTACTTCTATCAACACCAGCTAATTCAGAAACAGCCCCTTTCTCATTGAGTCTGTTTTTCTCACAAATGAGCTTGTACTATGCACACCTCTCAAGAAGGAAAGGGCCATTAGCTGAACTCGCCAGCCCAGAATGTATATCAAATACCAATTTTGCAGTGTCTGAATAAAATGCCACAAAATTTTCACTTAAATTTCCTATCATTGCACAGAAAATTCCAGGAATTGGTAGCATTTATGTGAAGCAAAATATTTGTTAACTTCTATATTCAGCCATCCATGAATGTTGCAATGAGACAATGACAAGTCAACAATACTAAGCACTCATCCTTCAAAAGAAGTTATCTTCCAGTCAACTTCCTAATTACATCCGTTGCAAACATAAAGAACCCAATGATTTCACGTAAACACAACTAGGCAAACCATAAATAATATATCTATATATGCATATCTTTTCTACTATCAAGAGCCCCTTAGAATGATAGAAGGCACTTAGTCAACCCTAAATGACACCATCTTTTAATTATTCAAGCTACTACTGATTGTACCCGCAATCCGGCTCCTTCCAAATCCATGTGAAAAAAAGATTAAAAAAATCAGGACAGGGAAAAAATTGTTGAAATTCTAAGTACGGACGCTGGTGGGGGTAGGCGCGGTGGGGAGGGGTGGTTCAAAACACAAAAGGCAGCCATTCATTATAACTAGCATAATTTGTATTTGAACATGTTAAATATATAAAATGAGATGTGTAGCATTAAGGTCAAAATTCATCAATATAAGAGCGAAATCGATAGACATTGAATTGATAGATCAACTATCATAGACAAATTGAGATGCAAACACTAGAAATTTATTACTGAAATCTGAATTTGAAATTGCTGACAACTGATAGATCAATTATCGCGGAGAAAGTGAGAAACTGAGGTGCAAGAACGTGAGAAATTTATTACTGAAATCGGAATTTGAAATTTCTCTGACCTCCTTTATTGAAAGAAGATGGACAGCATCAGGACCGATGTTTTCATCAGCTGCTGTTGAAGGAGTGATCACTTGGACCAATTTTCTTGGGATAACCTGAAAAGTATTTTTTATATAAACCATTACAGAAACACAGCCACTTAAAAGAGACATAAGATATGATTTGCAAGTAAATCAGAGAAGTAGACATCGAAATAATAAAAAAAAGGTTTTGATTTAGCCTTTAGGTATTACAAATATCTAAACTTCCTCTACATGGCATTTTTTTATCATGTAGGTATTCATGTTTCATTCAATTAAGAAACTAAGGTTTCTAATAAGATATGACACAAACCCAAAAAAAGGTGCAAATTTTGATTTCTGCATAGCTGCCTTGCTATATTCCTTCTTATTCTTATATATTTTGTTTTTTCAAACTTAAGACCAATTTCAAGATCGAAAAGCAGTGCAGAGAAGAGAGGGAAAAAAACTATACACAGATCCATAATAAAGGTTTCACAATATTCCTGTTGTTACATTATTAAAATCGAATCATAAAACCAAGCCAATAGAATTGACCATCCATATCAGTCAAACTGCATTACTAATTACTTGAATGATTAGAACCGAATCCAAAATTCAACTAATGTTTTCCAGTCAGTAAATCTGTCTATTTTTTAAATAATTTTTTGAAAAAATTGCTGGTAATCATTTCACACAAATCATGAGTGCTTGGCTCATTCCTTAGTGTAGTTTGGAGAAAAGAAGATTATATAGAGTCATCTAAGTATGTTTCTGGAGAAATTGGCCACAAGCACCAACTTGGGTTTGGATGCACCATGCACCCAACAACACAAACTTTGACAGTTGCAGCTAGCAGCAAAATCTTTGATGTTGAGTAACTTGGGTTCAAGGATTGACGTAAGTATGTGTTTTTAGATTTCGTTTATGCTTAAATTTTATTTTAGGATGAATTTTATGGACTTTTTTTGCTTGTATATTTAAATTGAAGGTTGTGAAAATTAAATTTATCATAATTTTCATGGAGATTCTCCAACCATAGACTTCATTTATGACACTGGTCACACCCAACATCAAAGTTTGTGCTACTAGGTGTACCCGTAAAGTTTGTGTCGCTGGTTGCACTCAAGCCAATGTTGGTGCTGTTGAGCCCAATTTCCGCCTTTTTTTAGGGTGCATAAGGAGCCAAGAGGGCAGTCGATGTGAACGGGATTTGATCTAATGTCTTGGGTACCTCTCCCAAGGGTCATCTGAATATGAGTCCGTGCACCGCACTACCAGTTTTTCCGTTGGCCAAGACAAATAACAGTCACAAATGAACTTGGCCTGGAAAAGAGTTGGTTCAATATTGGTAAAGAGACCACATATTCTAGTCCAAAAACAGATGATACCATAACATATAAAGTTAAAACCCTTGACAGGGCCAGGTGACGTACAGCATTTGCGCCCTTTGCTTTTGCTTGATCAGATGTCTCCAGTTGCTCCACTCGTCCAACTTTATACCTTCAACACCACATTGCCAACAATCTTAAAATATGTTATTCAAAAATAAGCAATTCGACAAGTGGTATCAGTAACAGACATAGCACACAAAATTGTAATAAGCACATAAGGCTTCAAACTAACATGTAAATCTAGGTGTTCAAAAGGATCTTTGTTCACACAACCAAGCTCCAAAACCCAAATCTGTTGAAGTACAGAACTGGGGACAACAGAAAAACAGTATGTGCCTAGAAAGTTCTGGACTACTTGCTTATAACAAGAATTTCAATAGCAGCAAAGCCAAACAACTAGAAACACAGGGATAACAAAATGTGGGCCAATTGAACAGGTTCTTGACAATTTCCGTCAATTGGAAATGCTACCAAAAGAATATGTTCATATTAGATAGTTTTTTTTGGAAAAAGAACATACAGTATTAGATTGTTTCTAGCTGACATCTGTTAGGTAGCTTATAAGATAATCTCTGATAACTTTTCCTATATAAGTAAATGTTGAATCACTTAAGCACTTCAGGATAGTTCAGTTCAGCTCCATTTAGTAGACGTAAACAGGCCCTAAGAGATATTCCCTCGCCTTTTGCAACTCCTTCAATTGACAGCATTTTAATAGGAAAGGAAAAATATAAATACAATTCATCTTAACAAGAAAATATTCAGTAAACTTTTGTATGTTCAGTAAACTTTTGTTTAATAAGTAAACAAATCAGTTTCAATTAGTTAAGATCCATTTTAGTTAGTAAAATCAGTACCCTTGAGTAACAACTAACAAGTCAAAAACTATAGCAAATCAGTGTTAAAAAAAAAAGAATCATCAATAATAATTTTCACATAGAGAAAAATCAGGTGAACAAAGCAGGCCCAAGGGCTTGTTTACTTTAACTGAATACAGCTAAACTGAACTGAACTAAATACAGCTGAAAGTAATATTTTATAAGAGAAGAATTGAACTGAACTGAATTTAAGCTGAAGTAAACAGGCCCTTAATGAATATTCATGCACAAACAAGAAGAAAAGAACCCAAATGAAGCCCATATTTCCCTACCCTCGAGCAACAAGCTTCTGCACTGCATCATCAATACCACTTTCAGAAATTCCAACCTGGTTGCAGGAAACAAACAGAAGTAAAACAGGCTGTTCAATTAAGATATATTTTACTTGTATAGTTCAAACTTCAAAGTCAAATAATACTTAGTAGTAAGTAATTACAACCTTAGTTTTAAAAGGCGCAAGGCGCAAATAGTCATTGGAGCCTAGGCGCAAGGCGCAAAGCGAAGGCGCGCGCCTTTTGTAGGCGAGGCGCATGTGTTTATATACTTATTTCAAATTAATTTTTTTCTTTGATTGTAATTAATACTTATTAAAAAGATCCCTAAATCATTTACATAATGACATTTGTAAACCTAAGGTAGTCTTAATTTGAAAAAAACAATCATTCTTCAATTTGTAACTTAAATCTAAGCTATTTTGCATAAGGCGCAAAGGCGCGCCTTACCAAAAGGCGCTCAAAGGTGCAAAAGGCGTGAGCCTTTCGGAGGTGGCTGGGCCTTGCTTAGCTAAAGCGCAAATCCCAGAGCCTGGGAGCAAGGCGCGCCTAGGCGCGCCCGAGGCGCGTTTTTTTAAAACTAAGATTACAACAAGCAAACAGCGAAAGAATACCTGTCTACATTTCCCCACACCACTGTTTGTCAATTTCCAATCCAATTCCTTGTGCCCAATTTCAGCATCTAGCTCATAGAGTTCATAGAATTTTCCCTACATTAACAAATGAGCAGAATACTTGGCCAATAAATTCCAAAGAAAGAATTTTAATATTACAATTATGTTTCTCTTCCTAGAACTCTCTTATGCATAAATAGAAGACCATGTCCACATTGCTCAACAGTCAACATTAAGGCCAAAAGCAATACCGAAAGGAGAAAAATATGCAATCCACATCTAATTCTGAAGCACAAGATCTGTTTCACAAAAAGTTATGCTGAAGCCAACTAAAAAGCCTTCGGGTGTTTGACAATTTGTTAAACCAGATAACGGACACCAGGAAAATGGAATTACTACGAACATATTGAGATAAATAACTAAAGTAGTTAAGTAGCTAGCAACAAATTCTAGGTGCACAGCAAACAATAGCAGCAAAATTGTAAACCCTGATAGGGATTTCCAGTTAAAAATATGACTTACCACTTTAAAAAAGATCAATACATCCATATATTGACATTTTACACCCCAGTACTGTTTTTGAGATGCTGACATTTTCTTCAAGGTGTCAGGCGGTATGTATAGAGTCCTTTTATCATAAAGAGGATCACTAGGCCTTCTTCCATTTGCATCCCTAATTCTAGAAGGATGAAGCCACTCAAATTTACTAGCTACTTCTGAAACATCTACAGGCAATTTGTTTCCTTTCTTCAAATCTTCTTCCAGCAATCTCACTCTTTTGCTATTATCTGTCAGGCTGGAATCACTTTTATTGTTTATATTAGTGCAATCCTCTTGAATTCGCTTCAGGCGCGGAACAAATGGGCGGCCCAATGGTGTTTCTGGTCTAAGAACATTGACTTCACCTTTTCTATCCACTGAATAATGCTGATTGAATACCTCATTACAAGTATTCTTGGATAAATCACAAGAACCAGATTCTTTAGTAACTTCTTTGCATTCATTAAATTTATCAAACATTGAACAAACAACTGAAGAACCACCATTGTCTTGGTTCCTGTAAGTGTCGCACAAATATATCATTTAAAAAAAAAAAAGCTAAAATTAAAGATATACAAGTATATATTCAAAACAAACCGAGATAGAAGCATTAAATACTCCGTAGAAAAAAATTTGTCGATGATATAAATTGCACCATCAAAAGACAAACTGCTACAAACTTGCACAATCCAAAGTCTAATAACAATATGTTTGTACTATAGACAACAAGTTGCTACTGTCTATCTTTATTTGTTGCATACAAATACACTACCCCAACAAAAAAGGGAAAAAAAAAATCAATTGTAGTTTTCTATCTACAAACATTGAGTTATCCCATTTGCTTTAAGAACTAATGTTTAATCATTGATTTCTGCGATTACAGACCAGATGGTAACTCACCACACCATTTCAATTGTAAGCATAAGCCAAGACTTTCTCCAGAACTACTCATCAATTCAACAAACATATTAATTAGCTCAAAATAGCAGTATGTAAGACATTTGTAACACAAATCAACAAGCAATTTTTCTAAGTTCTAACCATGTTTGAATTCATCTTCAAAATAGCTTACTAAAAGTGCATATTTCAGGTAAACTAATCCTTTCCTTTCCAGTACTAATACTCGTGTAATCATTTAACTGATGCTCGTCACACAGTAATTTCAAATAAAAAAATATGGTGATTGCCATAACATTCACAAATCAACAAGCACCTTGTTTAATTCATGCTTAACTTGCAATTCAAACAACTTCCAACAGCAAGTCGACATAGCTTCATGTTAACAAAATCAATTAAATCAAAAACCAAAAAAAAAACCCTAGAAATGAGTGCTGGAAAGAAAAAACGAACGAACCGCTGAGAAATATTGCTATTAGCATCAACCTTGACGAACTTGTGCATAATACTAGAAAAAACAGAAGTTTTCTCATTATCTGTAGGAGTTAAATTATCAAATAAAGCTTGACGAGGAACTTTCTCGGGAGGAGTGTCGGTTCCTTGAATTTCGTCAAACGATGGAACCGCGGCTTTAGAATTATGAGGTTTAGTGGAAGCGACGCCATTGAAGCTCTTTTGCGAGGGAAATTCATGGCGATTTTCGGCGCCATTGGAGAAGTTATGCGAAGGAAGTTCCTGGCGGAAGTTGCCGCCAGCATTGTGGTTTTCCGGCGAGGGTTTTTGGAAGAACGAGAGAATTGATCTTTGCCGTTGCATGTTGAGGAGAAAATTAAAAAGGAGGGAAAGTAGATGAATACTGAGGGTTTGAAGTTTGAGCTTTAAAGTTAAGTCGGCAGTGTTGGCTGGGATTTTACAGAATAGTTATTTTGGCGCCATTTTCGACTAGCCAAGGTTTTTTTTTTTTAAAGGAGAAATTGGAATCTTGGACTTACCTTGCCATTCCAAAGGGTTAAAAAAATATATTTTTTTTCTTTTTTAAAAAGATCCCTCTTTGTTTTCTCTTTTTTCTATTGGAAAAACTAACCCAATAAGTCAATTTTTGCATGGTCTTTTATAATTATTCTATCATTTCAATTATTCTAAGGTTATGGATTTCTTCCAAAATTAAATTATGAGTTATTAATAATTAGATTAATAAACATATCACACCATCGTGTATATTGATATTGTATCTATTTAACCCAAAATGATATCATAATGAATTTATTGAATTTATATCAATCATATGTAACTTACATAAATCAATTTTAGCAGAAATTGTCGTATTTTCGATTCATCAAAGAATGACTTGTCCATCTTACTCAGGAATGTCAAGATCATCAAATGTGAACTTGTAATCCTAGGTTATGGTCATATTTCTAATATTAAACTTAAAAATTTCAAAGTTTAGATAAGACGGAGTCATGGACATTTTATACAATATTAATTTGCCTTATGTGAGGCATGTATCTCTCCAAACATATTCAACATAACCCCACTTTATTATTATGAAGCGGTATAAATATATCTTATTGTTCACGAAGCCACTTATTCTTGCCTTTACACAATCTCTTGATAACTAAGGGCTCGTTTACATTAGCTGAATAGAGCTGAGCTGAACTGAACTGAACTGAAGTGTATTAACTGAACTAAATAGAGATGAACTGAACTGAACTGAACTAAACTGAACTGAATATAATCTGAAGTAAAGAAGCCCTTACTCCGTACAATTATACTCCGTACTTAGTAGTCATTGTCAATCTACATTGGCTCATTTTTCTCACTACATTAATTTGTTTTTCATTATCAGAACTTCACAATTGGTATTCATAAATCATAATGTACATACTATTCTCTTTATTCAAAGTTTTAGATCCAATAAATCCTAATTAGAGCTGATCAAAAGTAGCCCGGCCCGCTTTTTTGCGGGCTTTGGACATAAAAATTGGGCCCGGCCTGACTTTTATTTTTCCGTGCGGCCCTTGGACATTTAAAATTAGACTTTTTGGTTATTTTTTAGGCCCAGCCCGAAAAAGCCCGCCAAGCTCGTACTAAATTTTTGGGCTTTGGCTAAGAAATTTGGGCCCGAACTAAGCCCGACCCGCTTTATGGGCTTAATTTTTATGCGTCAGCCTATCCCGAAGCTAGCCCGGCCCACGATCACCTCTAGTCCTAACACATTACAATTAGATAGGGTAGTGATTTCCGCACTCCCATAATTAGTATCTACACTCCATAGTATGAGAGATGAATAGTAAAAATATGGGATTTGAATATCAATTATGGAAGTACGAAAATCATTCCCCAATTATATGTAACAAGTTCAGTAAATTCAAACAGGTTCAAATGAATTGAGTTATGATAAATACAAGTCTAATAATACAAAGAACATAATACAAAGAGAACCCCTCTCGGGCTCTCGGACTGTGAAAGGCAGGCCATTATTGTGTTCGCTTTTGCTCTTCAATAGCTCCCAAGTGGAAATGTTACTTTTAAAACGTTGCGAAACTTGTGGCAGCAAAATTCATGATATATGGTTGTGGACTTGTGGGGCAATATGACTAGAGACTACAAATATCATAATATGCTAGACAATTAATTCACAAACGAAGAACCTTTCACATACTCCATTCGCTCCATTAAATTGCTATTATCTTAATTTCCCTCTTAAACATTGGTACATTTCTTTAACCACTGTTGCTTATTTTGAAACCCTAATCGCATGACAAAAGGATACAACTCCAACTCCACTTAATGGGAAACAAAGATTCCGTACAAAGTACATAGCAGCTTAAAAAGGGACTGAGAGTATCCCTTGTTCCTGCAGCAAAATTTGTATACTACAGACTACACTACTCGCATCATAGATAATATAGCCAAAGAACGACATTAATTAGCCAATAAAGGCATTCCTTTTGCCATACAAGACTGAATGACTGAAGTGGCGAGAATGTACAACTTCGATCTACTGCAAAGATAGGTAAACGATAAACTCTACTTCCTGAATACCTGACTAGTACTTGGAATCAGCGTGTCTACTCCGTGAATCTTTGAAACTATTGTGTATAAGGAGGCTGGTAAACTCTACTCTACGACTTAGAATCAGCATGCCTGTTTCATGTATCTTAGAAACTATTGTGTATAAGGTGGCTGATAATTAGATGCCATAGCTGCACCATAATCATAAACTCCATAAGGGCTCTGCAATACATAAGAGCTGCCAGCCTGAGGCCCAGAACTAGGAGCATTTACAGCAGGCACTCCATAATGTTGTTGGGTGATTTGGCCAGCTGTTGGAATGTGAGTAGCACCATAACTCGGTCCATAAGAGGATACAGTTAGGGCTGGAGCTGAATCATAGGCAGTGTTACCTGATAAGCTGTATGAGCCCAGATACCTTGATACTGGGCTACGAGCCGGTGAGGCTGCTTCCCGCTGACTATAAGATGGTGGGTATGAAGTCGGAAATTTCCGTACTTTTGCAGGACGTGGAGGATTTGCACCGTTATTCCGAGGAGGAAACCCGCTACTGTGTGCCCGTTTGGTAGAAGGTTTGGAGCTGGCAGCAGAACTTCTCTTCTTATCTGCCTTAGCTTTCTCCAGCCCAGAAAGTCTCTTCTTCAAGCCATCGACAGAAAATTCTGCCTCAAGCTTATGGTCTTCAACACATCTGACAATAGACCTAAGGTAATTGGTCTCGAAATTGTTGGCCTCATCCTGAGATGTCAAGCAATAAATTTTAGTCAGACCAAAATTGCTATTAAAAAAAACATGGAACTAATGAAAACTAGGAAAACAAGGTCAAGGACTTCCAGGTTAGTTTAACTTACTGTCGCAGCAGCACTTTGGGGACTTTTCTTCAACATTTCTGCAGCTTTTTTCTTAGACTCGCGCAAAAAAGACTTGAGAAGGGAGACAGGCAGAAACCTTTCAGTCAAGTTCGACTCTGAAGCGAAATAAATTGCTTCAACTTCTTTTCCATTCTTTACCAACTGATCAATTAAATCTGCAACCGCATGCCAAATCATCTTAGTCTTCACTGTATGGCCTTTCTCACCCAAAGCCCTACCCACTTACCCACCCACTCACCAACACAGAATAAGAGTAGAAACAAAGAAGTGAAAGAACAATAATTGTAGATGTTGCCTAGCATCATTGTCAGATTTGTTTCTCATATGAAGAGCTTAAAAAGATCAGTGAAATTTAGGAAACACAACACAAGAATGGGAAAAAGAAAACTCTTACTAAAGAGCATTCACGTAGTGGAGGAAAAACTCAAGCAAAAAAAAAAATCTAAAACCATCCTTCACCAGCAGCGTACAAAGAGTTCAAGAAAAAATACCCTCACATTCCTACAGTGTAATGCCATGGTCTGTAGGAAATTTTGGGAACTTGAATTTTATGCCAAACAGATGAAACTGGTGTACTTTAGGAGCTGAAGTCAAAGGAGTAACGTGAAAGCTGCAGCATTCTGTACTTCTTATTCTTGATACTTCAACATTATACTTCAAATCAAAGAACACTATATTTTCCTTTCTTGTTCTTTAAACTTCAATTTTTATTAAAATAACATTTGTTATAGTATTTTGAAATCTATAAATAGACCCCAATTTTGCTTACATTTTGTGTTTCTCTAATTAAATTTTACTCACCTTGTATGTATTTTTTCACAACAGCAATATAAGCAATAAAAAAGTTTTAAAAAAAACCTAAAAACAATTGTAACAAAATATGTACACCCATAAAATAAGCAAACAAAAATACATCAAGGACACATTCACTAAAAGGTTACAGACGAACAACCAGGATAAATGGGTCTTCAACGCCAAAGGATATTCTGCTACAAGTGGATACCAGTGGCTGAGAGGAGATCAACAGGAGATGAATTGGGCAAATTGGATTTGTAATAGGTTGAACATCCCCAAATGCAGCTTCATAGCATGGATGATGGATGGCAATGTGGGGTAGGCTTTAAACCAAGACAAGGTTGCAGCAGTTTGGCATAAGCAGGGACAACAGATGTGCTATCTGCCACTACCTGTTCTTCAAATGTTGTTACGCCCAAGGATGTGTAAGAAGGTTATGCAAAGATCTACATATTGATCAGCACTGTGCAGGGCTAACAACTGTTAGCAGATGGCTGCAAAACCCAGTAGTAGGAAGAGTAAAGGCTAAGGTCATTCAAAGTTGCTTCGTGACACTAAATCTATTGCATCAGGCAGCAAAGGCACAAGGAAGTATGGAAGCAAGCAGTGAAGCACCCGGGAAAAGTTGTGGAGCAAATAAAAAAGCTGTGCTTATGGAGAATCACAAACATCTTGCCTAGGAAAACAAGTGGGTATTTGTAGAGCCAGTGGGGTATTTGTGTGTATTTGTAGCACCTTCCTCCTTTATACGGGCTTAGGACTGGCACTCTCAATAAAGTTAATTAATAAAAATAAGGAAAAATTGCCAAGAATAAGGCAATAAGCCAACCTTTGGGCGATCTTCCACAAATAAGCCAACCTTTTGAAAATCCAGAAATAAGCTAACCTTGTTATCATTTAAGCCAAAAATAAGTCAAATGATTATTTAACATGTTATTTTCTATTGTTTTTTATCACTATTTTACAATCATTCAACCTATTTTTTGCTTAAAATGATAACAGTAACTTGAAACAACAGATAACTAATATATTAAATAATCTTTTAACCTATTTTTGGCTTAAACGATAAGGTTAGCTTATTTCTGGATTTTCAAAAGGTTGGCTTAATTGTGGAAGATCGTCCAAAGGTTGGCTTATTCTTGACAATTTTTCCTAAAAATAAAAGGCTACACATGGGTTTTTTTTATACTAAATATGGTAAAAAAATATTTGTTGCAAGTATTGTGTTACAGCCTAAAATGACAAAAGTTGCAAGTATTGCAATACGGAGGTAGTACATCAAAATATAAAAACATGATAAAAATATATATATTAAAATGTAAAACAGGAAAGAGAAATTGGGTTGTGTAGAGAGAAGTGAAATTTTTGTTTATTTTTTTTTCAAAAAAAAAAAAAAAGAAAAACCCATGGGATTGGTTCATGTGGAAAAGTAAGAAAGTGGATAGAGAGATTGGTTGGCAATTTTTGCCCAGTGCTCTAATGGTTACATTAGTCTCTACAAGAATCTGCATCCAGTGCAGATGTCCCCCCGCCAAACAGGTTCTAGCCTTCTACAGAAGGTCCTAATCAAGGGAAATAGTGAACTCACAAGAGATAGCTGGCTAACACTAATTCCTGCCACACAGTCTCTTACTATTGCTAACACTTATCCCACAAATTAAAATTCTTTACAGAGTCATAATAATCAATTCATTCTACTTTCTAAAATATTGCAGTTACAATGTTACAGACTCAAATTTAGGAAGTATTAGTAAAGCACCTATTCTCTCATCTTGTACTTGCAAGATGTGATAAACTGCTAAACACTCAACAACCACTGGGAGATATAGCATTGAAGCTCACTGGAATTCTCTCGTATCCGATGAGTTGGCGGCCACCAATTGCTACCACATTGAGGCCTAGAGTTTTCCACACTAAGGTCTTTATTTACATGGACATCAGCTTCATGAAACTAGTATAATTAAATTAGGGCACTTGAAATTGATTTGAAAGACCTTGGTAAGTTTTTAATTTGCCCAGGCATGTGAAAGCAACTTTACCAGTGCCTCTCTAAGTCCTGGGCGCTCTTTAGCAAGCTATGTGCACTACACACACACACACACTCAAAACAGCTTGAAAAACCCCATATAAATTCCATTTTGGTTCTATGAGATTTTTTATAAAAAAAAAAAAACTCTTTGGTAATTATTGTGATGTGTAACTGGTTTGAAAAAAACGAACTATGAAGTTGAAAAGTCAAAGAACTCTTTAAAAGTTACAGGTCATTTAACAAAAGAAAAGAGCATAGGAAGAGATGGAGTAGCTAATTTTTTTACCATATATTAGAAAACAAAGAACTCTTTAAAAGTTACAGGTTATTTAACAAAAGGAAAGAGCATAAGAAGAGCAAACAAGTTTACCGTATACTAGAAGACATACCACGCCTACTACAAAAAATAGTCCACGGGAGTTTCCTCTCCACAAAAAAAATAATAATAATAATAATAATAGCAATAATAATAATAATAATAATAAAAATAAGTATAAGTATAACTCGAACACTACAATTTTAGGCTCTTTCTATTCTTGTAGCCGAACAAGATGACTAGCTGTGCCATGGTGATGAAAAAACATCCATCATTACTCGTCTCTAGCCTCCTAAACAAAATCACAGCATCTCAAGAATTTTTTTTAATTATATCACCTCCAATTATTAAATCTAGGGTTTACTAATCTCTTCTCAACTTTTGCTCCTCTCTTGTCGGACCTAGCCTAGTCTGACCCGTACTTTGTACTAGGATCAGAGTCAACACAAATCAACACAGTTACCTGGCAAAGCTATCGCATCTGCATCACATAGATCAGAACAGACCCCAACACACCTAGGTTGGACCGAGACAGCAACCGGGACATATACAGAGACAGGATGGGAATAGGAAATGAAAAACTTATAAATTTAGGAAACAGTTACTGCAAAGAAACAGCAAATGTTTTAATTTTTTTTTTTAAAACAAAAAAGCTGAAAAAATATACTTGATATAACTGAAAAGTATTAGCCCTTTAGTGCCGTTTTTAGTTGGTATTGGATTGTGGACATATAATTTATAAAAGCTCATATATGAACTCTAATCTAGACAACACCTCACTAGCCACTGACAAAAAAAAAAGGAAAGAAAGAAAAAGTGGGGGAAAACTATTAACGATTGACATAAGGTAAAAAAGGATAAGCAATAGCTGCCATTCCTGTCAACAACCCAAGCCTCCACAGTAAACATAATTTTCTTAGTAATCATGTGGATGAGAGAGGAGCGAGAGAGAAAGAATTTCAAAAGCCTCAACACCTTTAACATTGCAATTTGCAAGCACATTAGAAGGCATGAACTCCATGAAAATGTGTCAAAGTTAAGGGAATTCAATGTCTTAGTTCAAATACTTTTATTAAGTACTTACTATGTTATTATTTTATTAGTTTGTTTTAGATGGCTTGCGATGCTATACCACAAGAAAATGTGTTGCAAAGGAAGACCACAGTTGTCGCTTGCTTCTCCTAGCTCACCTTACCAGATTCATATGAGATATGGTGAGGATATTCGAGCTTATATTCACTGACTAAGTGTGGCCATTGAGAAATTTCACCTTAATGCTTTATTGCTTTACTTGGGGATTCTAAGTACAACACTCATCCAAGGCAAACCCATGTCTTATTGTACACCCTCCTGGAGGGAGGCCCTTCAAGAGGAATCATGAGAAAATATAGTGATGTGATGATAAACAAGGGGCCAAACACTAGGAGCTACACACATAAGGGTCGATGGTTCCTTGCCCTCGAGAACTTGTAGAAAAACATTTTAAAAAATAAAAACAATTTGTGAAAATTAATTAAAAAATGTCCATGTCCCACTCTTTCCCCCTTGAGGAATTTCGTCCCCAAACTTGATGTACCCGTTTGAAAAGTTCTTGATAGATTTTTTTTCATATCAAACTCAAATTCCCAAAGTTACTTCTTCAGTATTGTAATTAGGGATTTAGGGGGCAGATCAATCAAGATCTTCCTTGCAGCACATTTTCTTGCAAAATAAGTAAAGCGGGCCACCTAAAACAAACAAATAATATAATCACAATCACTATGTACTAAAGTACTTGAAATAAGGCATACAATACCCCTAAAGTATTTCCACTCTCATGGCAAGTCGATAAAGTCAACGCTACTCCAACTTCAAAACTTCAACCTATTCATGTTCTTAATTCTCTTTTCGATCTGGTTTTGATGACTTTGTTAGCCTGATTAATATTCTTCATGGAGTAAATGCTTTTGAATGTGCTTGAAAATCGCAATGTTCAAGGTGCTAAGACTTTTGAAATTCTTCCTTGCTCACCTCTCTCATCCACATGATTACTAAGAAAATGAAGTTTATTGTTGGGGCTTGGGTTGTTCATAGCTATTGCTTTTTATCCTTCTTTATATTATGTCATGTGTTAATAGTTATTTTAGCCCTTTTTCTTTCTTTAATTTTCAAGGGTAGTGACTAGTTGGATGCTATTTAGGATAAAATTACATATCCACAAGCCAATACCAACCAAAATACACTAAAGGGCTAATACTTTTCAGTTTTAATGTTTTTATTACTTTGTATATGTTTTCAGTTTTTTTTTATATTTTTAAAAGGGTAAAATATTTTCCTTTTATTTTGTAAATTTCTGAGTTTTACCTTTTCAATCTTCAATCTTCAATCTTGTACCCATACATGTCCTTGTTTGGAAAAAAGAATAAAATAACACCCTTTGACCATTTGAGTATAGAACTTATCAACTGCAACACTTGGGTATATAAATTATAATTAGGCAACAACTAAACCTAAAATTTCGTCGGAGCAATACAAAAACAAGCTTCAATGCATATTATTGCATTTGGTTTTGCAAGCATTAGTAGGAGCAATTGAGAATTTATGGCCACAAATTGAATACAGATTATGTGTTAGGCACAATACTGTAATTCTCAATTGCTCCGACCAAATTTAAAGTTTAGTTGTCACCGTATTAAATTTTATATAACCAATTGGCCAACTGTTACTGTTAATAATTTTTATACCCAAGTGATCAAGCGTGTTATTTTTTATACCTATATAGTTAGTTAATAGGTCTTCCTTGTACTCATACTGTAACTTTCTAGCACATCATCTCATTTTCATTCCTCACACCTCAAGATGTTTTAGTAAATAATATCATTTTTCTGTTATAAGAAATTAAGAATCAAATAAATTCTCCATAAATATTCAGCTACTTCCATCTCCATCTCCTTTAGATACATGATGTTGCTCATCACAAGTTCACAACCTCTCTAACCATTACCAAGGGTCCAAGACCTAATCACAAATAGAAAATGAAGGAAGACTAAAGCAGAACTAGTTAATGAAACACATTGTTCTCATCTAATTTTCCTACCTTGCTCCAAGGCACAATTAATTACCAACTACAAACACTGTCATGAATTTAAGCTAGCATAACAATCAATTATTGGCACAATCAAACCTATCCAAGAGCCAAATACACTCTTAGATAACAAAGGAGCATTATACTAGTACGATATCCTTCACAAAGTCACCCTTCACCCTAATCTTCAATCATAAATGTCACTGACCACAAATTCACAATACCAATATATAGTGACATACAGTATAACACCAAGGAACAACAAAACATAGGTAAAAAAAAAAAAAAAGAAATAAATATATAAACCAAAGGTATACATTCATCAAAAGTAATAAGAACACAAACCTGCAACCTCATCCCCATAAATGGGTACAGCTAGCTTAGCCATATCTCTCCTACCAGCAAACTCCATCACCAAATTCTTACAATACTCCTCCTCAATCATTCCCTTTAACCCAAACCCCACCACAACCTGCAAAAACATCACTGCCTCGGCAGAACCTATGCCACCGCCTTCATCACGGTCCGCCTTCTCAGCTGCAGCTCTCCAATCTCTCACCACCGCCTCGGCCTCCTCCACCGTCTTCCTAGCGAAAACGGGGCCCACATTACTCTTCTTCTTCAGGTCCTCCAACGGAAACAGTCCATTCAAGACCACACCGCACGCCCACCTCTTATCCGCTACCCCTCCCTTCGCTTTCGCCTTTACTTCCAAAAACTCCTTTACCGACTCTAGAACCATCCTAGGAGGGTCCAAGCACTCTTTTAGCGCTTGCGCCATTGTCCCCCTCACCATTTCTTTCCTCCTCAAAATCACAAACCTCAGCAAATGGCTATGGTCCATTCTCCTACACAATGACTTAATAGCCTCCGAAAATGGCACATTTTCGTCGAGAGGTTTGTCGAGGTCGGCAATGGCGGATTCTTTCTTTGATTCAACTTCAGAGGACAAAGAAGAGAGTCGGTCAGGGATTGAATTCTGGCGGTCAAGGAGATCATCGAGAGATTTTTGGTGGACTAAATCTAAGGATGTGAGCTGAGAATCTAGTGTTAGGTTTTTGGAATCGATTGATTCTTGGAGAGTTTTGAAATGAGAAGTTAGGGATTGGTAGAGGTTTATGCATTCCGTAAGAAGGGATTTTTGAACTTCGAGGTTTTCGAAAAGGCTTTCGACTTCATTGTTGGTGATTATCTCTGCTGTCGCCATTGATGAATATACAACAGGAAGAAAGTGAAGCAAAGCAAGGAAAGATTAGTAAGATTGTAAGAAAACGAATATGTCAAAAAAAAAATGTAAGAAAATGGAGGAAAAATGGAAAATGATGATGGATTGGGGAGATGGGCCCAATACACTAAAGCATTCCAGTTATATGATCCACTGCCACGAAAATTACAAAATCATTAGTCAGCCCAAAATTATATTGCAAGAAAAACTCTTGGTCTCCTGCTAATCTGCTATAGATAATTACTAAATTAGATATCAACTAGATTAGTTGGTTTAAGTCAGACAGTACCCAAAATCTGAAATTGAATAAAGTTCACATCGACTCCCCTTATTACCAAAAAATGTTTTGAAATGTTTACGAGTCTAATCAAATGAATTCAAAGACATTGATATCCGCCTAGGGAGGATGGGTCATCATCATTTAAGCATCCACTGATCGGCTGATCATAGTGTTTCGGGATGTTTTTGTTCATAGGCCTCGAAAATAAGTATGGAATATAGCCTTTGATTTCGGCTCTCAAGACACAATTCAAGGGTTGATTTAGGGTCTCAAAGGGTTGGTTTGGGGTTAGTTTCATTTTAGCCTATTTTTTGTCCTAATCCCAAAGTTTATAGGGAGGGTTATGTTATGTTTTCGGCTTTATCACATATAATTGCGTTCAAAAGCATTTTTCGATTTTTGGGGTTTGCATGTTTTTTGTAGTCCTTATGCATCGACTCCAACCAACACGATTTCCATGTCAAAGGACCCCTTATCATCTAAGCATTTCCTTATAGTGTTTCGAGATATTTTTGTTCACATGCATGCCCTAAAAAAACTCTAAAAAGCTTAGGCAATAGCCTTGACAGGGAGGCCATTTCCGGCCCGGTTTCATTTTTGTATAGTTTTTTCTTCTTGCACCCAGGGGGTATATGTAGAGTTATTGTTAGATTTCCGCTTTTATAACAGCATATTGTATTCTATGGAACTATGGAAATATTTTTCGTTTTTTTTAGATTATGGTTTTTTGGGTCTTCCTGGTGCATTGTATGACTCAAAAAAGCTTGATATCCGCCCAAGGGGCTCCTCGTCACCCAAGCACAACACCGCTTTTCAATAAGTTTTTTTTCCAAAGCTCCGAAAAGCATGGACTATTGTGTTTGATTTTAGCTCTCATGAGGGCGTTCTAGGGTCGGTGTCATTTTTGCCAATTTTCACGTCCTTCACACGAGGGATTAAAAAAGAGAATCCTTCTAAGTTCTGGGCTACTATAACAAAGTATTGTGTCATCACCATAATTTTTCGGTTTGCGGTGATTTGGACCTTCCCAATGCATCATATGACTCCAAAAATTCTAATATCCTTCCACGGAGATCCTTATTTGACACCCAAGCACGCCTCATAGTGTTTTAGGATCTTTCGTCATGGAGGTCCTTGTTAGTCTTTGACTTTTATAAAGAAGTATTATGATGTCGTTTGAAATAATTTTTTATTCTCGGGGTTTGCGATGTTTTGGTCTTTCCTGATGGATCGTATGAGTGACACCCAATTCATGGACCTCCTCATAATGTTTCATGATGTTTTTGCTCCTTGGCTCCAAACCCCCGAAAAGTGTGGACTATAGCATTTAGCTTCGGCTCGTGGAAGGCGTTTAGGGGGCGGTTTTGTTTTTGTCCAGTTTTTTTTTTATCCTGCATCCAGGGATTACAAGGAGGGTCGTTGTTAGTTTTAGGTCCTTATTAGTTTTAGGCTTCTATAACAGAGTTTTATGTCATCTGGAATTATTTTTTAGTTTTCGGGATTTGTGGTGTTTAGGCATTCCTAGTGCATCATATGACTCAAGAAGATCCGATATTCGTTTTGGGAGGCTCATCGTCTCCCAAGCACATGTTCACAGTGTTTTAGGGTGTTTTTGTTCCCTAGCTGCAAAAGCTTTAAAAGCATATACTATAACCTTTTTTATAAGAAAAGTAAACCGATTATTTTCTCAAGAAGGACCAACCACATACATCTTTTTGGAAAATTAAAAAAAGATTCTAAACATAATAAAGATGTATGATTTTTAAGTAAAAAGCCAAACATAACAAATACACGAAACTTGGAAGATTTTTCTTTTTTCGGTAGGTATACTACTAAATTATAACTCACTTGTATCAAACTACTAGGTTAAAAATGGGCTCACTTATGGAATGGGGCAAAGTTGAGAAAAAACCTCAATTATTAAAGAAATTGTCTCTATCTAGTACTCGGCAACTAGTAAGGATTAAACCCCTAATTAGGCTAATTCTTTTTGTTAAAAAAAATGTATGTTTTATTTATTTATTTATTTTTTCCAAAAAAAATTGTATGTTATCCTTGTCAACTAGTTAAACTTAAGTTGGTGAAAAACTGAAAATTATAGAAATGGACGAAGAATATAGTAGTAATGTGACCTAAACTAATTTGTGTCACCTTGTCTTAATCATCATCTCAAAGTAGAAAAATTGCAATACCACACTCCAACAATTGGAGACAAAGGATTACGGGCCACAACTTCCTAACCAACAACCAAACAGTCGAGAGCCCATTCCACGAATTTGTTAGAGAATAATAGCGTGTTGTCAATTTTCAGCAACTTAGCATGTAATCTCAATCTCACCATTCTTTAATTTGATTCATATTAACAAGTACTTTTTAAATATACCCAGGAAATAAAACCTTCATTTTATATTATTTGTAACCATTTAACATAAAATAGAGTATATAAAGATGTTTAATCAATGTAAATAATAGGAAACGACAGTAGTAGATATCAGGGATGTTGATTTGGATTGGTCCAATCAATTCCGAAATGTCGAATATTCGAAAAATCTGAATCTGGTCTAAAAATAATGATATCTGAAATTTCGGATACCCGAAATATTCGGCCCGAGTTTTTTCACAAATTTGTTTTTATTTGTTTTTAACATATTCTTCGGATATTCGATTCGAAATATCCGGATATCCGATCCAAAATTCCTGAAAAATTCGGGTAGCGATCCAAAGTATCCATTAAAAATTTGGATATCCGATCCAAATATCCATGAACATAGATTTCAGATCCTAAATATGTGAATATCCAGTTTGTAATATTAAAATTTTTGGATATCTTCGAATATCCAAAAAATCTATTTTCCCAATGTGTATCTGATACAACAGCTCTCGGATTATACCAGTTTATTGTCTAATATATATATATATATATATAGAAGTAGGCTCATGTGAAAAATGTAGTTTTGGTGAGAAGGGTGAGAAACAACCACAACCCTTTTATCAACAAATAAATGACTAAGATTAAATTTGATTTTTTCTCCTTACTCCTTCTATAGTTTGGAGTCAATGTATCTATAGCATAAGAGAAGGTATTGTGTTAGACCGATCTGACAGTAACGTTTCTGTCAGACCAGTCCACTGGACCTGGACACATATTGTTGAATCTGAACACATATGTGTTTAACCTGGACATGTATTGGTAGACCTGGACACATTTGTAAACCTGGAAACAGAACTGGACACATTTGAAATATGGACACAATTTGTAAACCTGGACCTGGACAAATGTGGACAAACCTGGTTAAATATGAACAAACCTGGACAAATATGAACAAACATGGACAAATTTAGACAAACATGGACAAATCTGGATAAATCTGGACACACCTGGACATGCAAACCTAGACAAATATGAACAAACCTGGACAAATATGAACAAACCTGGACAAATCTAGACAAACATGGACAAATCTAGACAAACATGGACAAATCTGGATAAATGTGGACACACCTGGACATGCAAACCTGGAAAAATGTGGACAAACCTGAACAAATATAAACAAACCTGGACAAATCTGGATAAATCTGGACAAACCTGGACATGCAAACCTGGACTAATGTGGACAAATCTGGACAAATATGAACAAATCTGAACACACCTGGACAAACCTGGATACATATTTTTGACCCTGGATACCTATTTGTAAACGTGGACACTTATTTGTAAACCTGGACACATATTGTTTAAACATGGACACACACTGTAAAACATGGACAAAATACTTTTTTTGCATTTTGAGGCCTTAAGAGGCCTCGTTTGGGGATTTTCGGTGACCAAATCCCCTTTGGGATTTTCAATTGCGTTCGTCTCAGAAAATTAATCAATTTCGACATATTATATGCCCGGATCCGACACCCGAACGCAAAGTTATAGCCTCCCGAAGTTTTTCACTATTAATTTGGTTATATGGGTCAGCCGTCTGACCAGATTGTCTGGTCAGACCGTCTGACCAGATTGTCTGGTCAGACCGTCTGACCCAATACTTTTACATAGCATAAAGGCAATATATCTTTACTCAATGTATTTATAGTATATATTGAATGTATCTATAGTTGTTAGTCAATGTACCTCTAGGTCATAATTAATATATTTATCTCTTCTCACATTTCTCACGATAAGAAATTTCTCACCAGAACTCAACCATATATATATATATATATCCCAAAGGGGAAGGAGAAAACACCCCATCATAATAATGGAATAAGGATCGAACATGTGACATTAACCACAAAATGTGAGAGACATACCAGAAAGTCATAGCTCAATTCCTTGTACAACTGATCATATGTGACATCAACGAGAGTAGTTTAATAAAATAAAAAAATTGATATAATGATATCATTATTTTATTTATTTAAGATCCAAGCCTAGAAAGGCTACAACTACTTTCAGTTTTACATTTAAGTCAAAACCTTGGAAACTAGATAGTAGAGTAAATGAGCAACATTGCACAATGCAAAATCTTGCGCATGCATGATAAATGATTTTCCCCCTCCATTGTCCAAGTGATCAGAATTGTTGTGTTTTTGTTTTAGGTTAAGACTTAAGAGTAATATTATCCTTTTAATTAAAATTTAGTACAATAATTAGTTATAATAGGACGATAAATAATAACTCTTTTTCTTAACACCGTAAATTAGATCAAGTTCCAGTGTATCACTCCTATTACAGTAATACCCAATTACCTTTTGCCAGTTACTGTGATAGAAAAACGAAATATTGAGAATTAAATTTGCAAAACTCTTGTTTATAAGGTGCACTTTAGCACTACTGCACTAAACTTCCAATACCGGTTCCTACAATAATGGTCTTAACACTCTAATGACTTTCTTTATTTGTGTCGTTTAAAATGAAGCCTTAAGTTAAATATAACCGATTTTTTTTTAAGTAAGGTAGAGGAGTAGCAAAGTGATACCGACCCTCATCTTGTATCCTTGTGATACTGTAGGCACATAAAAATTGTATTATGCCACATTAATTATATTTGCTCCGTTAAAAAAGTCAAACGTTGACTTAAATTATAAATGAGTCATGAATTAATTAATTTGGGCTCGCAATGATATTTGGGCTTATTTTAATTATTACGTATGTTTAATTTGAAGCCCAATATTTAATAAGTAATAAGTTGGACTTCAGGTTAAAAGGGAAAATGAAATTTGACTACAGGCCCAAAAGAGCTAGGTCATTCCTAAAACCCTAGCAAAATGACTCTATAAATAGAGCATCATTCCCACTCCTAAAAGAGAAAAAAAAATATAATCCAGAGCTAAGAAAAACTCAGGAAAGTGAATTCTCTCTCAAGTCAGAAGCTCTCAAAAGAAGGAAGTGAAAGAAACTCTTCCAACACCGGGAAGCCGACCAATCAAGTCATCAAGCATCCAACAAAGGTGAAGAAAGTAGAGAAGCACTTTCAATCCAGGAAGCAGACAAATCAAGTCGCCAAGCATCCGTCAAACTGTTCTTTTGAGAATATTTTCTTGAACAAGAACAAGCCGGGGACCCTCATTCAAGTCAAGCTGCAAAATTCTTTTAAAGTTCATTTTATTGTGGAAATCGAATCAGTAGAAGAAATAGAGTTGTACCCAAAATATTCTTTGATCAATATAAATTATTATTTGTTGCATATTTTTATTTCTTTCCGCAGATTTAAAAATTTGTGTTAACAAATTTTTGGCACGCTCGGTGGGACATCTCTACTACTCATCTCTTTTTCCACAAACAGCTTCAAAAAAAAAGATGGTCTCGAAGAACAACACTTCATTTGCCACTAAGAAGTCGGTGGGTGAGAAACCAGTTTCTGACAAGCCAGAAGGAGGTGTCTGCACCAGAGGAATGAAACAAGCCCTTGTCTCTACTGCTGCTTCAAGTCTGCGTTCTGCATCTGTTCCGACCAAACCCCGGAAGGCTCATAGGGCCCCTAATCAGCCTGTTGCACCTCTTGTTTTCACAACTCGCGAGAATGCCATGTCTGAGGAATTTCTTGTTGGATCTTCCTCTGCGGCATCTGACGGAGATTCATCCAACAATCATTCCCCCAATGATGTCGCTGCAGTTATGGTGACTGAAGCTAAAACCATCGAGGAACAACTTGCTGAGATGAAGACTCTTCTCCAGAAAGTACTGAAGGATGGAGAGGAGAAAGATGCTCAAATCAAGCAACAAAACAAAGAGATAGCATCTTTATCAAAGAAACTTGAAGATATTCACCATGAAAAAACTGAAAGTGAAGGTGAAAACGGTGAGTGTGACGACCCGACTCGCTTAGATCGGCGCGGAAGAAACCGACGAGTCGAATAGTCATAATTAACAACTCAAATACTTAAAAATTAAAACAAATACCTCAAGATATTATTATTGAAACCCAAAAGTACAAATACCCACAAGTTTGTACAATACTAAACCAAAAGTCATACTATCAAATCTAATATACGAAACTCCAAACACATGTCAGAGTTCAAAACAAATGTATACAAGTCACTACTATAGTCTAATACTATCCAAAATCACAGAATAATGAAAATACAACTAAAGCATAATATCGGCGCTCGCCCAACCCAAAACTAAGCAAGAGCCTCATCATCAGAATTACCTGAAAAATAAACAACAGTTCACCATTAGTGGCGAGTAACATAACTGACTCACCCTAATGGGAATACACATGAACATAGCACAAATCAAATAACCAAACCAATCATCAAAACATGCGAAAATCATCCAATAACAAACTCGACTCAAATATCTTATCCAAACTTATCTTTGGCGCAATCATTCATATACTAGACCGGACTACGCACGTACGAACGCATCTTACGCATTCAAACTTTCTACTATGTTAGGAAATGAGAATCTTACTCCCAAGTCCCGTGAAACCAATCTTACTGGAAATCCACATCCGAAGACAACATAGTAAGACTCCAACTATCCCAATACCGCGGATGGAATAGGGGCAACGTCTTAACCCAAAAACATAGAATCTTACTCTAAGTTTTAGGCGTCTAGCTACGAAATCAAGCTAAATCATTAATTACATCTTTAAATCTTAATCAACTTAATCATAACATAATTAATTTCAAGAATTGCCTTTGCGCCTTGATTCTCGAAAATAATCAGTTAAATCACGAAGTTATTCTCAAGAATTGCCTTTACGCCTTAATCTTGAGTCTAACCAACACTTAACCACTTTCTTAAAACCATTCTTTAACTATCTTTAACATTATCTTTAACTTTATTTAACATCTTAATCACTTTCTTTATTTTCCAAGACTCAACCAAGAACTCATCAAGACTAAACAAGAACTCAACAAGAACTTAAAGAACTCAACAAGAAACCATAAAGAACTCATCCAAGATTCAAGAACTTAAATCAAGAACTCAATCAAGATTCAAGAACTTCAATCAAGAACTCATCCAAACACCATACATCACACGCATATCATCATCATCAAACCATGAAATTACCAACTTACTACTATCCAAAATTAATCAAACTTTTACACAATCATCATGATCACAAATCCAACATATTCAATCATAAAATAACCATATTCCATCATCAAATCATCATTTAAACCAACATAAAATCAGATTTGATATCATACACAAAAACATGATCAAACTTCATTAAAATCAATCCTAGTCATCTAATCTATACTATGAAACATAGTATGCCAAATAAGTTGAGAAAGTATGTTACCTTATTGAAGATATACACACAAAAACAACACAAGAAGCTGCCCGGAATTCGAACACACACACACGGCCTCAACACGAGTGCACCACACGAGCACGGCTTGGCTTCAACCACACGAACACGGGCACACCCACACGGCACCACTGCATGGCTGCTGCACCACGCACACACGGCCCACGAACACGAGCACCACCACTTGCACGGCTTCACACACGAACACCCACACAAACAAGACACACGAACCAACCCGGAAAACCACCCAAACCAATGATCTTGATTGCAACAAATGGGTTTAGATTGTGTTTAGGATACTTAAAGATCAATAGACTTTGAATCTTTAAGTTTAAGGTTAGAATTGATGATGAACAATTGAAGGCTTGTTCATCTCAAAAATGGCGTGTGGAAATAAGGCAAGAGAGGGAGTTTTTGTGTTTTGAATTTGATGACAAGAGATGGTAAGTGTAAATGGCAAATGAGCATAAGGGATCATCAAGCCTTACTAACTACTCTATATATAGAGTTTAGTGAAGGTGTGAACATGAAGCAAGTGGCAAAATTTGCCATCAAACATAAGGCCAACCGGCCAAGCTAGGGTAATGGGCCAAAAATGGGCTTTCGTGATCAATCGGGCTAATTTATAAAAATTACATGATAAATCATGTATAAATCGATTTAGCCCAAAATATTAAATAATTAATTAGAAAATTAAATAATAAAAATTCTAATTAATTAAATAATAATCAACATAAATAATAATAACTGCAAATAAAATAATTCGAATTAAATCGAAATTATTCACATAAAATAAAATAAATAGTTCAAAAATAAATTTGAACTATACATAACACTACATAAATACACATAAATTATGGCAGAAAATATCATGAAAATCAGGGTCGTTACAGTGAGCCTGAAGAAGATGAAAATCCTGACAGTCGGCACAAGTCAGTTACTGCAAAACAGCTCCGGGATATGATAGCTAGTGCAGTCAAATCTCAGATTGGTGGAGATCCGCGCAATAGTGGTCGTTATGTGAAGCCTTACTCTAAGAGGATCGATAGGTTGCAAATGCCAAGCGGTTATCAGCCACCGAAGTTTCAACAGTTTGATGGAAAGGAAAGCCCGAAGCAGCACGTCGCTCACTTTGTGGAAACATGTAACAATGCCGGGACTTCAGGAGATCTGCTTGTTAAACAATTTGTGCGATATCTCAAAAGCATTACTTTTGATTGGTACACAGATTTACCGCCAGAGTCTATTGACAATTGGGATCAGATGGAAATAGCGTTCCTGGACAGGTTCTACAGCACTCGACGTGTCGTGAGCATGGTTGAGTTAACTAACACCAAACAGTGGAAAGATGAGCCAGTCATTGACTACATCAGCCGGTGGCGTGCTAAGAGTCTCGAGTGCAAGGACCGTTTATCAGAAGCTTCTGCAGTTGAAATGTGCACTAACGGCATGGACTGGGATTTGTTGTATATTCTGCAGGGAATTAAGCCCAAGTCCTTCCAAGAGTTAGCAACCCGCGCACATGACATGGAGTTGACTATTGCCAATCGCAAGACTAATTCTTCTGAATACTCGAAGGAGAGGAAGGATTTTAAGAAGACGGAAAAATCTTCAAAGAGCTCTGTTAAGGAGTCAAATGCTGTCTCTACTTCAACTGCGGTGAAGATTTCTGCGAAGCCAAAACCTGTGTACGAGAGGGGCTCGTCTTCAAAGGACACCAGGAAGGAGAGGCCTACTTTGAAGGAACTTCAAGCCAAGAAATATCCATTTCCTGACTCAGATTTGGAGGGAATGTTGGAGGATCTACTAGAGAAGAAAATCATTGAACTCCCGGAGTCCAAACGCCCAACGGAGAAAGGTAGAACATCTGATGCGAATTACTGCAAATATCATCGGTTGATCAGTCATCCGATTGAAAAATGCATCACCCTCAAAGAGAAGATCATGCAACTGGCAAGGGAAGGGAAGATCATCTTAGATGATGATGAAGCCGCAGAGGCCAATCATGCATCCGTCTCTCTTGAATGCTATGTTCATGTTCACTCCATCCAGTTCGGTAGCTTAGAGCCTGTGGTGGTGCAAGTGTTTCAACAACCAAAATCAAACATGGAGTGTGACGATTCTGCTCCTAAGAGTCTTGAAGAAGACGACGAAGGATGGACGTTAGTTGTGAGAAAGAAGCCAAGGAGGAAAGTTGTGGCACAGCCTCTGCTACCGCATCAAAAGAAGAATCCACAAAGGAAGAAACACAGACAATTCTAAGGAAAGAGGAAGGTTGAGTCAACTCTGCCAAATAGATCGCCTGCCCAGGAAGGACGTGTACCAATCACGTTAGAGGAGTTATTTCCAAAGGAGTACTTCTGCGAAGTTTCAATCAATGCAGTGACGTGTAGCCTGGCTGAAGAAGGGAAGAGCCAAGAGACAGAAAGGCAAACCAATGAGGAAGGGTTTAGTCACGAGCCTGATCTGGACAGAGATTCAAAAATTTTGGCATTACTGGATACAGTTCCGTCACGTATGGGTTGGCGCAAGGCCCTTTCACTCCCAGAAGAGACGAGGTTTGCTCTTGCGCGTGCCATGGAGAATCCCACTCAGTACACAACAGTGGAAAATGTTAAACAAGGAATTTATGACAATCATCCTGATGATTGTGCATCGTGTAAAGCAGCATGTAGTGCAGCACTGGCTTTCACAGATGATGATCTTGTATTAGGATCGAAGCCTCACAACAGACCACTCTTTGTGCATGGATATATCCGTAAACAAAGAGTCAATAGGATTCTCGTCGATGGAGGTTCCGCAGTAAACACCATGCCAAAGTCTACCATGACAGAGTTGGGAATAACTGTGGAGGAGCTGAGCCAGAGCCGCTTAATGATCCAAGGGTTCAATTTAGGAGGACAGCGTGCCATCGGGATGATTAGAGTTGATTTAACAATTGGAGAAATGATGTCAACAACAATTTTTCATGTCATCGATTCAAGGACATCTTACAGGTTGCTCTTAGGAAGGCCTTGGATGCATGAGAATGGAGTAGTCGCATAAACACTTCATCAATGCCTCAAGTATTATCGAGATGGCGTACAGAAGGTGATAGCAGATGTAAAGCCATTTGATGAAGCAGAGTCACATTTTGCTGATGCTAAGTTCTATCTTGATGAAGCAGAATCATTTGAGGTGATCCCGACTAAGATACCATTAACTGGGAAGAGCGTGTGTCTGAAGCCTGAAGTAGTTACAGAAGAGGTCCTTGCTGTAAAGAAATCAGGGTTAGAAGTCATCAAGTCTTCGTCAGAAAAGAATGAAGATAATTCGTTAAAAGCGAACAAGATGGTATCTGCGAGTTTAGGGCCAGTACTTCGGTATGTCCCTAGGTCACAGTGCCGGGAAGGACAGTCTCCTTTTTCACATTGTGCAAGTAAGGAAGGCAAGATGAAGTCTACCTCAAAAGGCCTGGATATCAAAGCACATGTTGTCGGTGAGGGAATCACACTACCTGTACAACAAGCAAGAGATTTAAAGATCATTAAGTCTCCAATCCCAGACAAAAGAGAGGAAGGTTTCAATCCAATTGCTTACAAGCTCATGGAGAATTTTGGATATGACTTTTCAAATCCGGCCTCCATGGGAAAGGTTGTCGAGGCAAGGGCTCATGGCCTTAATGAAGCTCAGCTAAAGCTCCAAGAAAAGGGGGAGCGTGTCAGCATTAGGAAGGTCGGGTTGGGATTTGTTGAATCAAGACCAATCAGAATAAATGCCAGGCGGAAGGCGATACAAGCAACACAATACATTACAGCTGAGGATTGTCAAGAAAGCAAAGCGGATAACAATGTTCAAACTCAGCGAACCTCCGTCTTCGATAGACTCCAACATCCTTCTACAAGTTCGAGGCATTCAGTCTTTGGTAGGCTCAAAGGTTGCAAAGAAAGAAAAGTTACAGGACGTGTCGTTGATAGGCTAGGCGAACGAAGGATTAATGTTCTGTCAAGTTCACCACGCAGAAGCGTCTTCAATAGGTTGAGCAATGGATCCCGGACTTTTAAAAATCATCAGTCACCGACCTTGCCCTGCAAAAGTTCTAAAAAATCAGTCTTTGGTCGAATCGGTGAAAGCAGCAAATGGCAATGGAGACCGAAGGACAAGGCTCTACAAGCAACAAGTGATGTTGAGCTGGAAAAATGTGTCAAAAGTACTATACCATCTCGAATGAAACGCTTGACGATCCTAGAAGTTCAGATTGGACAGTCACTTAGCGCAAAGGGGCGCACCATAGTTGTCACAAACCAGTCAAGTAGTGATGACCGAGAAGGTGAAGGAGATGCTATGGAAGTCTGCAATCATATAACAGTTTATGAGGTTTTAGCCACCGACGAGGAGGTTGAAACAAGTGAAGCACCAAAGCCGCTTGAAGACGGGGGGCAATCTACAGTAGATGAGCTTAAGGAGTTGAATCTCGGTACCGCAGATGAACCACGACCAGTCTACATAAGTGTTTTACTCTCTCTTGAAGAAGAAAGTACATATGTTGAATTGCTTAAGGAGTACAAAGATGTGTTCGCATGGAGCTATAAAGAAATGTCGGGGCTAGATCCGAAAGTTGCAGTTCATCGCTTAGCTGTTAAAAAAGGAGTCTCACCAAAGAAGCAGCCTCAACGTCGTTTTCGTCCTGAGTTAATCCCTGAGATCGAAGGAGAAGTCAATAAACTTATTGATGCTGGATTCATTCGTGAAGTCAAGTACCCGACGTGGATCGCAAACATTGTCCCAGTACGAAAGAAGAATGGACAATTGCGTGTCTGTGTTGATTTTCGGGATCTCAACGAGGCATGCCCAAAGGATGATTTCCCGTTGCCTGTTACGGAAATAATGATTGACGCCACAACGGGGCATGAAGCTCTTTCATTCATGGATTGTACGGCTGGTTATAATCAAATCATGATGGCGCCTGAAGACTAAGAAGCAACAGCTTTTCGTACACCTAAGGGAATATTTTGCTATAAGGTGATGCCATTCGGTCTAAAGAATGCCGGAGCTACCTATCAGCGTGCAATACAGAAAATCTTCGAGTCCATGTTGCACAAAAAGGTTGAGTGCTATGTGGATGACCTTGTGGTGAAGACAAAGGAGAGAGCGGGCCACCTACAAGACTTGCGTGATGTGTTTGAAAAGTTGCGCCGTCACCAGCTGAAAATGAATCCGCTAAAATGTGCATTTGGTGTTACTTCGGGGAAATTCTTGGGGTTTGTTGTACGTCATAGAGGGATTGAAGTGGACCAGTCAAAGATCACAGCAATCAAGAATATGCCAGAGCCAAAAAATCTCAAAGAGTTGCGGGGTCTTCAGGGTAGACTAGCGTACATTCGGCGATTCATCTCAAATTTAGTTGGACGTTGTCATCCGTTTAGTCATCTCATGAAGAAGAATGCTCCATTTGAGTGGGATGATTCTTGTCAAAGGGCTTTCGATAGCATCAAAAGATACTTGTCCTCACCTCCTGTGTTGGGGGCACCTATCCAGGGTAGACCGCTCATTCTATACATTGCTGCAAATGAAGAATCTTTAGGTGCTTTGTGTGCTCAAGAAAATGAAGAGGGGAAAGAAAGGGCTCTATACTACCTCAGTAGGACTCTAGTCGGTGCAGAGCTGAAATATTCGCCAATTGAAAAGATGTGCCTTGCCTTGATCTTTGCGATACAAAAGTTGAAGCATTACATGCAGGCGCATACGGTTCGCGTTATTTCCAAGGCAGACCCTATCAAGTATATTTTGTCAAGGCCAATTCTGTCAGGACAGTTAGCTAAGTGGGCAGTTCTGATCAATCAGCATGACATTGTTCATATACCCCAAAAGGCAGTAAAGGGACAGGCGTTAGCAGACTTCCTAGCCGATCATCCGATTCCAGCGGATTGGAAACTTGTAGATGACTTGCCGGGAGAAGAAGTATTCTTTGTTGACATCTTGCCTCCGTGGCAATTGTATTTTGATGGATCAGCGCGAAAGGACGGTGCCGGCGCTGGAGTCATCCTTGTGTCACCTGAAAAGCACGTCCTTCCGTACTCATTTACATTGACTCACCAATGTTCCAACAACATGGCTGAATACCAGGCATTGATTCTCGGTCTTGAAATGGCAAAGGAGATGAACATCCAGGATATTGACATCTATGGCGACTCTAAACTTGTAGTTCACCAGCTCTTGGAAGATTATGATGTCAAGAAGGATGATTTGGTACCGTACCATAGGCACGCTTCACAACTAATAAGTGAATTCGAAAGCACGGTGTTAGAGCATGTTCCAAGGAGTGCCAATAAGGTGGCTGACGCGCTTGCAAATCTCGCAGCCACTTTGGCACTGGGGGCAGAGGATTATTTGTCTGTTCCAGTTTGTAATCGTTGGGTGGTTGCACCTTCTGAGTTTGCAGCAAAGGAGGAAGCTAATGCAGTTTCTGTTTTTGAAATATCCGAAGAAGATTGGAGCCAGCCTCTCATAAGCTATCTTATGCATGGAAAGTTACCGGATGATGTCAAACATAGGACGGAGATTCGCCGTCGTGCAACACGCTTCATATACTATAAAGGGACCCTCTACAAGCGTTCATTCTTAGGCACTTGGTGGAGATGTCTAGGAGAAGAGGAAGCACAGAAAGTAATGGAAGAAGCTCACTCCGGGATTTGTGGGGCTCACCAGTCTGGTCCTAAACTTCATGATCGTGTCAAGAGAATGGGGTACTATTGGCCAACCATGGTCCAAGATTGCATGGACTATGCGAAAAAGTGTGAAGCTTGTCAATTTCATGCGAACTTTATTCATCAACCTCCGGAACCTTTGCATCCCACAATAACATCATGGCCTTTTGAAGCATGGGGTCTGGATGTTGTTGGTCCAATCACTCCAAAATCTTCAGGTGGTCACTCGTACATCTTGGCTGCTACTAATTACTTCTCTAAATGGGCAGAAGCAGTGGTTCTTCGAGAAGTGAAGAAGGAAAATGTGGTTGATTTCATTCGGAATCACATCATATTCCGGTATGGTGTACCGCGCTACATCGTCACGGATAATGGGAAACCTTTTGTCAACAAGTTGATGACGAATCTGTGCGAGAAGTTCAGATTCACTCAGCGCGAGTCCTCGATGTACAATGCTCCGGCAAATGGTTTGGCTGAAGCCTTCAATGAAACACTATGCACATTACTGAGTAAAGTTGTCGCACGACATAAGAAGGACTGGCACGAACGATTCGGAGAAACTTTGTGGGCATATCGGACCACGTTCAAGACAGCAACTCAAACCACTCCATATTCACTTGTGTACGGGGTTGAAGCAATATTACCGTTAGAAATCCAAATTCCGTCATTGCGCATGGCCATTCAGGAGGGTCTCACTGAAGAAGAAAATGCTAAACTTCGGTCGGTCGAATTGGAAGCACTAGATGAAAAAAGACTTGGTGCACAACAGAAGTTGGACTGCTATCAGGCTCGTTTAAGTTGGGCATTCAACAAGAAGGTTCGCGTTCGGTCATTCCAAGTTGGGGATATGGTGCTAGCTGTTAGGAGGCCAATTATCACTTCTAAGAAGACAGGGAGCAAGTTCACATCAAAATGGGATGGTCCATATGTCGTCAAAGAGGTGTATACCAATGGTGCTTACAAAATTGTGGACGCAGATGGTGTGCACGTAGGGCCGATCAACGACAAGTTTTTGAAGTGCTACTACCCGTGAGATAGTAAAGTAGGTATGCTCCTAAGCAAGAGCCTTAAACTGCACATATAATAATAAAGTTGGTTAAGTACTTGTGTTGGAACTACGTTGGCTTGATCCTTCAGGATTACTTTCTTGTCATCTTGTAGGTACGTAGGCAACTTGGGTAATTTATTAACTCAAGTGCAGCCACATTGTTGATAAAAAAAAAAAAAACTTGTGTTGGAACTACGTTGGCTTGATCTTGCAATATAAAATGTGTCTTGCAAGTACGTAGGCAGCTTGGATAGTACATAAATTATTGTTCAAGTGCAGCCACACCAAAAGAAAAAACTATTATTGTAAATAAATGCTCCTGGCCCGCAAGAGTTTAAAATGTGAACGGCTAAATAATAATAAATAAATAAAAACTATTATTGTAAATAAATGCTCCTGGCCCGCAAAAGTTTAAACTGTGAAAGGCTAAATAATAATAAAGAAATTTTATTATTCATATTGAGTTGTCTACAAATAATGACAATGCTTTGAGAAATCTAAAAAAAAAGTAATAATAAAAATAAATATACATAAAAAAATTATTATTATTATGGTTTACACTGGAAAGACTTCAGGGCATTGTAAGCGTTCTCGAAATTCTCCTGGCACTTCTTCCTTTGTGTTGTAACTTCTTTAGCTTCGGCAATAGCCATCTCAAGGGAGGATCGAGATAGGGTCAGGTCTGACAAAGACGCATCATGTTGAGTAAGGGAGACTTTGGAATCATCCAATACAGAAGAGATTTCAAATTTCTTCTGTTCTAAAAGCTTGAGCTTCTCCTTTAATTCGTTACATTCCATTTCAATTTTTTGGAATTCAGCATTTTGCGTTTTGATCCTCTCTTCTTCTTTCATCTTAGAGTTCACAACGACATCCAAACGTGATCTTAAGTTGGAAAGTTGTTCTTCAAGGTTTGGTAAGGAAGACTGATCAGTGTCAGACAATTTTAAGGTATGAAGAGCATGAGCATGTCCAATATAAGCTTCCACATGTTCACGTAGGCCTTTAATGTCAAAGTTCCTCTTATCAATGTAGTCAAAAAGCTCGTTGAGTTCTGGAGTTAGTTTATGGATGCCATCAAGAGGAGTGTTTAACAACTTAGTCTTCATTTGTTTGGCCAAGAAACAGGCAGTACAACGGTCGGCTTCTAAGATCATATCCTGCGCTTTGAAGGGTGGAAACACTGTGGAGACTAGAGGATCGTCTTGGGTGGTCTTTGGATCTTTTGCTATGATACTAGTTGTGGAATGTAGAGCCATGGGACCACTCGCTTCAGCAATTAAATCCGAGTCAATGGAGGCGAAACTATTGTTGCACGCCCTCAATTCTGCGGCGATATCAAGATCATTCTGATAGTTCAACAAAAAGGATAAGTAAAAAAAATATAAATAAAATAAAAAAAATATGTAAAAAAGCCAAGAGGTATCAGGCTAAGACTACTTTTTGCTCGTCATCAGGATATGAGTCGGCTTCTTCTACTCCAAATATATTTTGGAATATATTCCTTGTTTCGTCATCAGATGACTTATGATGGGATTGTGGGTCGATGACTTTTCCACTTTGTAAGGGTGATTTTCGCGGACTATGAGATGAGGACTTGCGTGAAAGCTTGATTTTCACAATGTTCTCACCGTCATTTGAATGGAAGGGAGCTCTATCGGTCTTCTCCGAGGATGAAGTATTGCTAGATTTCCTTTTTCGGGATTGGCTCGTTGCTTGAGGCACTGAGAAGTCTGCAGATTTTGTAGAAAGAGCATAAATTGATGGCCACCAGGAAGTAAAGGAAGAAGTTACTCGAGTTTGAATACAACTATCATGGGAAGGAATTAGGAAAGAAGAATTTGTGCCAATTCGAACAATCGTCTGGAATAGGGACCATAGTTGTTGCAATGATATTTCTTCTGTAGGGAGCTTCATTGTGCCAGGAACATCTTGACAAAAGCCGAATTGACGACTAAATCGATGAGGACTATAGGGTTCGATCACATAATTATTGTCAAATCTCAAGGTAAGGTAGCAGGACCTTATTGAAAGTAGGAAATCGGTTTCCCGTTTTGTCAAACCAGAGTCATCAGTAAGTTTCACTTCATTGGTGCCATTCATCGAGTCACCGAGCCATTTGATGTTTTGTCCCGAGCGGATGAGGGTCTTGGCTTCTACATTTGTAAGTGCTTTAACGGCGCTTAAACCATGATATGCAATCATCGCCGCACCAACAAAGTTGTGGGCAGTCCCGTGGTGATTGTGGAAATATTTAGCTGTCCAGACATAAACATAGTGAGCTGGGAAGTGTCCACGATGTTGTCCCGGAGTCGGAGAGTTAGAAAGCTCGTTTAAACCTCGGTAGATGCTAGCTAGAACTGGTACAGCAAGTGAAATCCTTTGCTCGCTTGCAAGTTGTGATGTAGGTTTGAACACACCGGGGCGAACGCAACCTATGTCCTTCACGGGCAAAACAAACGCACAGATCCAGCAAGATAGGAAGGCGGCAAGATAGGTCTTCCTGCGGTATTCCTTTGGAACGTCCAAGATAGCAAAAGCTTCGTAAGCTGTGCGCCAGTATTTAGGGTCTCCAAGATCAGAGAAGTCTTGCACGACTGCAGGCATGTTTTTCAATGAATACTGCTCAGATCCTCTGAACCAAAAGCGGCACCATTCCTCAAAGGTAGCATGCGATCTCCCGGACTTGGACGTTATGTGCTGTAGAGCTGCAAACATGTACCTGCAACTAAAAGGAAGAAGTTGTCTACCATCTTTGGAGTCTTCCAATTCGAGGGAGTCAGGGACGACTTCATCATAGAACATGCCAGTTATAGGAAGACCGCCAAGAGTTCGAATGTCCCATAGACTAATAGAGGTCTCGCCGGCTTCTGTAAGGAGTGTGTTTGTTGCAGGGCACCAGGACTCACAAAAGTGTTGCATCATCGAAGAGTTACATTCATAAAGAAACATTGAAGCATATACAGCGCCTAGGAGGTCCAATTTTGAAAGTACAATCTTGTTGCGGTAGATAATATCCTCTAACCATTCCCAATAGCGAGGAATGTATGAAAACTCCACTCCATATCTGAGCCTCGAGGACCAAGTTGCTTGTTTTTGAAGGATACGATGTTGTAGCGTACTTAGTGCTTCTTTAACTTGGCTTTTCTGATGATGGGATGACTTTAAGGCAACGTTGGATAGCTTGCCTGTTGTCCAGCATTTCAAAGTGTCGGGGTTGTAATTAATTGGCCAATTCTCGGCAAAAGCTCCGGTAACAGGAGAAAAGATGGGAAGTGTCAACTCCTTGCCTTCGTTGTTGTTGTCCTTCACCACTAAGAAGGAACCTTCAGTAGTTTTGTGGGAGTCAAATTTAACCATATTTGCCTGAGAAGGGTAATAATATAAAATAAGTAAATAATGATAAATTTATTATTTATTTATTTATTAATTTTAGAAAAAAAAAGCATGGACACATATTTTGTAACAACCCTGATTTTATAGGTATTTCTGCCAGGTGTTTATATGTATTTATGTGTTGCTATGTATAGTTCAAATTTAGTTTGAACTATTTATTTTGTTTTATGTGAATAATTTCGATTTAATTCGAATTATTTTATTTTGATTAGTTATTAATTATTTTTATTATTATTTAATTAATTAGAATTTTATTATTTAATTTTCTAATTAGTTATTTAATATTTCGGGCTAAATCGATTTAAGCATGATTAATCATGCAATTTTTGATAAATTAGCCCAATTGATCACGAAAGCCCAAATTTGGCCCATTTCCTTGCTTGGCCGGTTGGCCCTTGTATTTGGTGGCAATTTTGCCACTTGCCTCATGTTCACACCTTAACTAACCTCTATATATAGGAGGGTTAGTGAGGCTTTATGATCCTTTTGCCATTTAATCACCCTTGCCATCAAAAGTTTAAGACACAAACTCTCTTCATTTGCTCTCCCATTCCACACGCCATTTTTCGCACTTTGATTCAATCAATTTGTTCATCAACTTCTTAAACCCAAAACTTAAAGATTCATATCCTATTGATCTTTAGGTATCAAAACACAATCTAAAACCCAATTGTTTCAATCAAGATCGCTAGTTTGGGTTGTTTTCCGGGCTTGTTCGTGTAGCTTGTTCGTGTGGGTTTGATCGTGTGGGTTGTTCGTGTGGTGTTCGTGGCGTGCAAACGGGCCGTGCAAGTGGTGGTGCCGTGTGATGTCGTGCTGGGCAGCCGTGTGTGCAAGGTGGTGCAGTCGTGTGGTGCAGCCGTGTGGTGCAAGCCGTGTGTGTGCCGTGTGGGTGCAATTCGTGGGAGCCGTGTGGTTCAAAGTTCCGGGCTGCAATTTTGTGTTGATTTTGTGTGTTAATCTTCAATAAGGTAACATACTTTCTCAACTTAATTTGGCATACTATGTTTCATAGTATAGATTAAATGAACAAGATTAGTTTATATGAAGTTTTGGTCATGTTTTTGAGTATGATTGTAAATCTGATTTTTAAGTGGTTTAATGATGATTTGATGATTGAATATGATGATTTTATGATTGATTATGTTAGTAGTAAGTTTATGTTTATCATGTTCAAGTTTGGTGAATTTTGGATACTAGTAAGTTGATGATTTCATGTATAAAATTGGAAGTATGCGTGTGGTTTATGTATGTTGGATGAGTTTCTTGATTCTTAAATGAGTTCTTGGTTGAAGTTCTTGAATCTTGATTGAGTTCTTGGTTGAAGATCTTGAATCTTGGATGAGTTCTTGATGAGTTCTTTAAGTTCTTGATGAGTTCTTTAAGAGTCTTTATGAGTTCTTGATTAAGTCTTTAAAGTTAAAGAAAGTTAAAGAAAAGGTTAAAGAAAGTGATAAGATGTTATAAGATGATTGGTTTACACGTTATTTTCTTAAGTCAAGGCGTAAGATGCAACTTAAGAAGTAACTAAGAATGTAAACTTCGGATTTAAAGTTAAAGAATGTAAGATTAGCTTGATTTCGTAGCTAGACGCCTAAAACTTAGAGTAAGATTCTATGTTTTTGGGTTAAGACGTTGCCCCTATCCTAACCGCGGTATTGGGATAGTGATTACCACTATGTCGTCTTTGACATGGATTTCCAGTAAGATTGGTTTCATAGGGTTGGGAATAAGATTCTCAGTCCTGGCATAGTTGGAAAGTTTGTTCGCGTAAGAGGCGTTCGTACGAGCATAGTCCGGTCTAGTTTGCGAATGATTGCGCCAAAGATAAGATTGGTTAAGTTAGTTGAGTCAAGCGTGTGTTTGTATGATTTCGCATGATTCAATGTTATGATTTGGATATTTGGTTTATGCTATGTGCTTGTGTATTCCCGTTAGGGTGAGACAGTTATGTTACTCGCCACTGACGGTGGATTGTTGTTTACTTTTCAGGTAATTCTGATGATGAGGTTCTTGCTTAGCTATGGGTTGGGCGAGCGTCGATATAGTTATATAGTTGTATTTCTGTTGTTTTACGATTTCAGTTAGTTTGGACTATAGTAGTGATACTTGTATACTTTTGTTATAACTCTGACATGTGTTTGGAGTTACGTTTATTAGTAGTGGTAGTTTGACTTTTGGGTTAGTAATGTACAAACTTGTGGGTATTTGTACTTTTGGGTTATAATAATAATCTTTTGAGGTTTTGTTTTAATTTTTAAGTATTTTAGTTTGTTAGTTTTTGATTATTCGACTCGTCGGTTTCTTCCGCGCCGATTTAAGCGAGTCGGGTCGTCACATATTTAGTAGGCTCCTAATACTACTTTGTACATTCATGTATATAGTAATATAAAAAAATAATAATAATAATAAATTTTTAAAAAAAAACAGAAAAAAGAAAAGAAAGAAATAATGGATCACGTTTCCAGTGGGTTTTGTACCACTTTCTTCTCCAAAAAATTTTTAGTTCTCATCATTATAATAAGAGTATAAATGTTTTTACATCAAAAATCAAATTGGGGATTAGGGCTCTCACTCTCACGGACTCCACCTGCACCACCTTCGAGTGGCCACTGCGCTGCCGTCGACCACCAAGCAACGGTCAGCCACCGTAGGCTGGTGCTACACCTACGAGAAATTCCTGGGTCTGCTGTAAACTTGGATGAAATCAGCCAAGTTTATCACTGCTACTGCTGCTGAAATTTATGCAAATAATTTGCAGTAGGAAATGAACAATTTTGAGGAACTGTTGTATTGATTTCATTCATTCTTGGCTGCTCATAATAGGAAGTCCCAAGTATTTATATGACCCTATTAATGACCGAACTGTTGTATTGATTTCATTCATTCTTGGCTGCTCATAATAGGAAGTCCCAAGTATTTATATGACCCTATTAATGACCTAGACAAGCTGTCACATGACAGCACATGATCCTAGGAGGATTTTACATGACAAAATAACAACTTCTAAGTAATTACAACAGTGCCATTATGTTTGTTTAGATGAAAAATACAAAACACATTACATGGTTTTATCTTTTCCTTCTTACACTCCCCCTCAAGCTGATTTGGGTGAGCAAACTCCAAGCTTGTTCAACAGACTTTGATGCTGAGCAGTGGACAATTGCTTGGTGAATATGTCAGCTAATTGCCTTGATGAAGGAATGTAGCTAGGACTGATTAAGCCTTCAGTAGCCTTGTCTCTTATGAAATGGCAATCGATCTCCACATGCTTAGTTTTGTCATGGTGCACAGGATTAGCAGAGATAGCCAGAGCAGCCTGATTATCACAGAAAATAGGAATAGTTTGATCTTTAGAAACACCTAAGTCTTTCAACAATTGTCTCACCCACATGACTTCACAAACAACAAGAGCCATTGATCTGTATTCTGCTTCTGCAGTAGACCGTGCAACCACTGTTTGTCTCTTGCTTTTCCAAGAGATAGGAGATTTTCCCAACAAAATACAGTATCCAGAAGTTGATCTTCTAGTAGTAGGACATCCAGCCCAATCTGAATCACAATATGCTGTAAGAGAGGCAGCAGAAGATGAAGCCAACAAGATTCCTTGCTCAGTGGTTCCTGCCAAGTACCTGAGAACCCTCTTGGCTGCTTGGTAGTGTGCAGTAGTGGGATGATGCATGAACTTGCTGAGAAGGTGAATAGAAAAAGAGATGTCCGGTCTAGTAAGTGTGAGATAAATTAGTTTGCCAATGAGCTGTTGATAAAGACTTGGTTCTGGTAAAGGATCCCCTGTGTCATCCTGTAATTTCACATGAGAATCTAATGGTAGTCTCACTGGTCTGCAATCCTTCATGCCATATTCTTGCAGCAGGTCCTGTAGATACTTCTTCTGACAGAGAAACATCCCTTGATCATTGTGGTCAATCTCAATACCAAGAAAGTAACTTATCTTGCCAAGATCCTTCATATGAAACTGTGATGAAAGAAAAGATTTAATGTGATTAACATGCTTCATATCATTTCCTGCTACTAGCAGGTCATCAACATACACAAGCACAGCTACAAATGAAACATTATCATGCTTTGTGAACAATGAATAATCAGACTTTGATTGAACAAAACCATACTCCTTTAATGCACTACTCAACTTTGCAAACCATTGCCTTGGGGCTTGTTTTAACCCATACAAGGATTTCAATAGCCTGCACACCTTTTGATCACTATGTTTTTCAAATTTCTCCCCCTCTCCATGAATCCTCATTCTATGCCTCATCCCCTCATATCCTTGGGGTAGAGTCATGTACACAGTTTCTTTCAAATCACCATGTAAAAAGGCATTTTTTACATCCATTTGGTGCACATACCATCCTTTGTGAGAAGCCACTGCTAGAAAGGATCTGACTGTTGCCATTTTAGCAACAGGTGCAAATGTCTCATCATAATCCACACCATACCTTTGCCTATTTCCTAGCACCACCAATCTGGCCTTATGTCTTTCAACTGTTCCATCTGGATGATATTTGGTCCTATAGATCCATTTACATCCTATAGACTTCTTTCCTTTTGGAAGGTCAGTAACCTCCCAAGTATCATTTTGTTCCAGTGCATCTAACTCCTCATTCATGGCTCTTACCCACTGAGACTGAGTAATGGCTTGTTTAAAATTCTTTGGTTCAGGATTTTGTTGAATTTGGGCCATAAGGCAGGTATAAATGGGGCTCACTGTGGCTTCGGTTTTGTCAGCAACTAAAGCAGGTTGGGACATGGAGGCTTGATTACTTACATAATCAGCCAACCACACTGGTTTTCTGGTGGTTCTTGTGGAGTGTCTAGGTTCTGGTGTGGGTACAATTTGGGTATGAGAGTCAGTTTGGGATGTATGAGATTCTGTGGTGTGTGAATGGGCAGAATCATTATCATTCTCAGTGAGTATGTCCTCTGTTTCAGCAATCACTCCATCATCATTTAATTCAAGTGGTGTGTGTGGTTTGATTTTAGTTTTGAACACTTGATATGGAAAAATGTGCTCATAGAATTTAACATCTCTACTAACAAACAAAGTGTTATTCAACAAATTCAACAATTTATATCCTCTCTTTGCTTGAGGATATCCAAGAAACACACAAGGCACACCCTTTGCCTGAAACTTATCCTTCTTTCTTTCTGGATTACAAGCAACAACCATACAACCAAAGGCTTTTAAACAAGAGTAGTTTGGTTTTTTAGAATTTAGTACCTCATAAGGAGTGAGCTGCCCCAACACTGAAGTAGGCAATCTGTTGGTGAGAAACACAGCAGTCATGATGCAATCTCCCCAAAAATGAACAGGAAGACCTGCTTGAAATCTCAAAGCTCTTCCCATTTCAAGTAAGTTTCTGTGCCTCCTTTCTACTCTCCCATTCTGTTCTGGTCTATCAACACAAGTTGTTTCATGAGTAATACCCATAGTGTCATACAATGTTCTGCACACAGATTCTTTGAATTCAGGAGCATTATCAGTTCTAAGTCTCTTCACTCTTTTATTGTACTGTGTTGCAGCCATATGCACAAATTGCACAAGGATCTTTGGTGCTTCATCCTTGCTTTTCATTAAATGGATCCATATGACCCTTGAGTAATCATCAAGTATAGTCAGAAAGTATCTGTGCCCTTGCCTTGTGGTTGTTCCATGAGGCCCCCATGTGTCAACATGTACTAGTGCAAATGCATCTTCTGCTCTTGAGTCACTTTCTTGAAATGGTTGTTTAGTCATTTTTGCCATAGGACAAGTGATGCAAGTTTCTCCATGCTTCTGATCAAACCCTTTCAAGCCTTCAATCTTACTGATTCTCTCTAGTGGAGCATGACCCAATCTCTGGTGCCACAAAGTAGTATAGTTCTTTGTTGATGATGTCCCTCTAACAGTTGCTGGCACAGACAGATCAGCACTCCCTGCAAGTTTCTTCTGTGCTCCCAGTTTCATACCTTCACAATACTCTTTTAAACTGTCAATAATATTACTGACAGGTTCATTTATCAAATGATACACACCTTGATGTGCTCTTCCAAGTGCAATCACTTTTTCAGTTTTATTGCATTCAACAATACAATAATGTGCCACAAATTTAATTTTACAGTCATGCTGAGTGGTCAATTTCTGCACAGAGATTAGGTTATGCTTAAAAGATGGAATATACATCACATTTCTTAACTCCAACCCACTGTTCAGCTTCACATCACCTCTGTGAGTTACATATGTACACTCACCAGTAGGCAGGTTTATCCTTGCACCTTGTTGCACAGTTTTCACATTTCTCATTTCTTCCCTTGTTCCAATCATATGGTGAGTAGCACCTGAATCCAAAATCCACTCATCTGTTGACACTTTCTGAGCCATATTGCAGTGAACCATTTCAGCATAGTTTGCATCCATTTCTTCACCTGATTCTTCATCATTTTCCTTTGAGGGCAAAGGTAACATTCTCAGCAACTGTTCCAATTGTGTAGCAGTGAAAACTGATTCTCTTGATTCATTTTGTTTGGATGCATTTGCTACCATTTTTCCTTTTTCTTCCTGCTTCCCTTTGTTCCATTTTCCTTGTGTTCTTTGATCTCTAGAAAATGGCCTACCTCCACTTACTTCTTTTTCTTTTCCCTTAAATTCTCTGAAATTTCTTTGAGACCTTGCAGGGAACCCTTTGTTCCACCAACATTCTTCTTGTTTGTGACCTGATTTTCCACAATTTTTGCAAGCCCAACACTTTGCAGCAAGATGCCCTGATTTACCACAATTTGAACATATAATATTTTTTCTTGTTGACATAGCAAATCCATCAGTTTCAGAGTTTAGGGTCTCATTCAACTCTCTTTGTGCTTCTTCCTGTTGGAGTATTCCACAGGCAGTCACCACATCTGGCAGTGGTGACATCATGAGTATGTGACTTCTTTGAGCCTTATAATCCTCATCCAACCCATGTAGAAGTTGGAACAACTTCTGTTCTTCATCATCCTTTTTTCTAGCATTCAGGTGAGCAGTAACATCTGCTGTTGGTATTGAGATTGGAGGATAATCTTTCAAGCTATCAATTTCTTGCCATGCTTTCTTCAAATCTGTGTAATACACAGAGATTTTTCTCCCTTTCTGCTTACATTCATAGATGTGTTTATTTAATTTAAATCTTCTCATGCCATTTGCAACAGAAAATTGCATTTGTAATTCATTCCACATCTCTTGTGCACTTCCAACATACATCACAGACTCCTTTAACTCTTCTGAAACTGAATTTACTATCCAGGACATCACCACAGTATGACATGTCTCCCAAGCCTCTGCCTTTACAGGGTCTGCTACATCCTTTTTTACTTCCCCTGATACAAACCCAAACTTTCTCTTTGATACAAGAGAGAGTTCCATAGATCTTCTCCATGATCTATAGTTTTTAGGTCCTTCTAATTTTTCCACCCCAAGAGTGGTAGTATTTTCAGATGGATGTAGATACAATGGACTAGTTATGTCAATCTTTGTAGTCATGGCGAAACAGAATAGTTTCACTAACAGCAAGCAATAGCAGACACAAACAACCAAATATTGCAATTTTATTTTATTTTATTTTATTTTTTTTTTTTTTAAATAATAATAGCACAGATGTTCGAAGTTAAAGATTTTAGTGACAACAGCACTTACACACAATGAGAGAATACCTCACTTCAACCTAGAAATGGAGTAACAACTTCTATTTCTTCTATCCTTCGAACCTGGCTCTGATACCATGTAAACTTGGATGAAATCAGCCAAGTTTATCACTGCTACTGCTGCTGAAATTTATGCAAATAATTTGCAGTAGGAAATGAGCAATTTTGAGGAACTGTTGTATTGATTTCATTCATTCTTGGCTGCTCATAATAGGAAGTCCCAAGTATTTATATGACCCTATTAATGACCTAGACAAGCTGTCACATGACAGCACATGATCCTAGGAGGATTTTACATGACAAAATAACAACTTCTAAGTAATTACAACAGTGCCATTATGTTTGTTTAGATGAAAAATACAAAACACATTACATGGTTTTATCTTTTCCTTCTTACATCTGCACTGTTCTATCTCTCCAATTCGCAAGTTCAAACATGGAAGCAGGAACAAATTCTCACTTAAAAAAATCAAAGAAGAAGAAAAAGGGAGTTTCAAGTCTTACTGCCACAATTGGTATGTACAAGGAGCAACCAGATAAAAATGCACCAACGTTGGTATACTACCCTTCTGGGTTTGACCCATCAAACAACAAAAACTCAGAATCAAATGCCCTAAAGTTTTATAGGAACCAAAAAATAAATAATAAAAGAAAATTAATCATACAAATATACAATTAAAAAAAAAACGAAGAAGGCAGGTAAGTGATGGAGACATGGAGCACACAGGGACTGTACTTTGAATTGATGGCAGACGGTGCACCAGTAGTCCGACGACAGCAGAATTCCGGTGAACGATGGACAACAGTGGGGCGATGAGCGGGGTTCTCTGTGACGCGACCGACCGAGCGACCGACTCTGTTTCTGGATTACTGCTTGTAGGCGACGCCCCTTAGTTCCGTGAGAAACCAAATATCACTCCGCAGTCACAGACTGAGGTGTACGCCGTATACCGCGGTATTTGCCTCTGCTCGGCTTCAAAATTGTGAGGTTCTGCATTTAATCAAGAAAGGTGTTAGTAATAAAATATGGAAAAGAAATAAAAGAAGAAAGGAGAAGACTGTATTTGAAGGTTTGGAGGAGGAAGAAGATGCAAATTTACAGTAAGTTTACACTACCGTTAATTCAAGAAGAAGAAAGAAGAGAAAAGAAGAAGACAACGGTGGTTGAGGATGGTGATTCCAATGAACAAGCCTCTATTTATAAGTACAAAAACACAAAGTTTGTTATTCCACAGATGTGTTTTATCCAATCATAGAAGAGGAAAAGGAATATTTCTTTTTTAAATATTCTGCAGATATGTTTTATCCAATCAGAAATAAAAAAAAAAATCGACTTTTAAGTCAAAAGAAAGAAAAAAAAAATTCACTTTTTAAGTCAGAAGAGAAAAAAATCCTTTCTTTTTTAAGTCAGAATGAAAAATTTGACTTTCAAGTCAGAAGAAAAAATTTGACTCCCAAGTCATTCAAGAAAAATGACTATCAAGTCATATATATAAAAATAATGACTATCAAGTCATAAAACAAAAAAAATGACTACCAAGTCATATATATATATATAAAGGACTATCAAGTCATGACCGCCAAGTCATAAAATATAAAAAAAAGACTGCCAAGCCAAACAAACGATGTCGAGACCCTGTCACGAACAAAAAAACACTTCAAGTCATGTACGTGACACAGTCTCGAGGGGGCAATTTGTAGGCACATAAAAATTGTATTATGCCACATTAATTATATTTGCTCCGTTAAAAAAGTCAAACGTTGACTTAAATTATAAATGAGTCATGAATTAATTAATTTGGGCTCGCAATGATATTTGGGCTTATTTTAATTATTATGTATGTTTAATTTGAAGCCCAATATTCAATAAGTAATAAGTTGGACTTCAGGTTAAAAGGAAAAATGAAATTTGACTACAGGCCCAAAAGAGCTAGGTCATTCCTAAAACCTCCTAGCAAAATGACTCTATAAATAGAGCATCATTCCCACTCTTAAAAGAGAAAAAAATATAATCCAGAGCTAAGAAAAACTCAGGAAAGTGAATTCCCTCTCAAGTCAGAAGCTCTCAAAAGAAGGAAGTGAAAGAAACTCTTCCAACACCGGGAAGCCGACCAATCAAGTCATCAAGCATCCAACAAAGGTGAAGAAAGTAGAGAAGCACTTTCAATCAGGAAGCAGACAAATCAAGTCGCCAAGCATCCGTCAAACTGTTCTTTTGAGAATCTTTTCTTGAACAAGAACAAGCCGGGGACCCTCATTCAAGTCAAGCTGCAAAATTCTTTTAAAGTTCATTTTATTGTGGAAATCGAATCAGTAGAAGAAATAGAGTTGTACCCAAAATATTCTTTAATCAATATAAATTATTATTTGTTGCATATTTTTATTTCTTTCCGCAAATTTAAAAATTTGTGTTAACAGATACGATTTTGAACCTTATTATTTGCATCTACCTACATGGCTACATGTATAGCTCAGAAAAAGCTAGTTTCCTTTCCTACTAAAGAAACAAATGTTTCTTTGGTTCCCTTTTAAGATCAAGGGCTAAACCTGGCAAAAAAAATTTAAGGACTATAATAAAAAGTTTCTTTGGTTCCTTTTTAAGATCAAGGGTTGAACATATAAGAAAATTTTACCACTAACTACCTAACAAGTACCAAAAGTTGTGAACAACTACTATAATTTTTTTTATTTTAAATTTAACTACCAATTAAGTGCCAAAAAGTTGCAAACCACCACCCATTTTTTAAAAAGGTGATGGTTTGCAACTTTTTGGCATTAATTGATAGTTAAATTTAAAAAAAAAATTATGGTAGTTGTTCACAACTTTTGGTACTTATTAGATGGTTAGTGGCAAAATTTTCTTTATATAAAATAGACTATTTTTATAACAAAAATACATTTATATATGCACTCCATATAATTTTTATTACATCTACGGATTTACACATATCTTCCCTTTTTGTTTCAAATACATTTATATATGTATACATTTACCGTCCGTATAAGCATATACCTTCCAATTCACATTTTGTATCGTAAATATCAACACTTGCACAACAATAAGATTATAATGATTTAATATTAATAATATACTTATTGACACAACTAGGGATGTCAAAACGGGTTAACGGTACAGGTTAGGGTTGACCCAAACGGGTTCAGTTCAATTTCGGTTCAGGTTAAATCAGGTTATTAGCCCAGCGGTTCAGTTCAATTCAGTTCAGGTCATTTCGGTTCAGGTCATAACAAGTTGTCTTTTTCTCGGTGACAGTTCAGGTTCAGGTCATTAACGGTCAGGCTAGTATCAGTTCAGTCCAAAACGGTTCGGATTAATACAGTTCAACGATAAGAAACGGTATGTTTCAGGTTGGCATCAGTTTACATCGGGTTATTTTGGAGCGTCCATTACAATAAAAATTGATCATAAAACACAAAAAGTTTCTTAATATGTTAATTGTGATATGAAGTTACTTTCAAGTTGAATAAGATTTCAGTTCAGTTCAGGTCAGGTCAAGTAATGTAACGGGTTGATTTCAGTTCAGTCCAGTTCAGTCCAATTTAATAAATCTTCAGATTTGGGACATGTTATCCTCAGTTCAGGTTACTTTCAGTTCAAGTTCAGTTCAGTTCAGGTCATTAATTCACAGGCCAATAACAGTTCAGGTCAATTCAGTTCGGGTCAATTTCAAGTTACAGGTTACTTTCAGTTCAGTTTATTTCAGTTCAGGTCACGGTCAGTTCAGTTAACCCAACGGGTTCCAACCCAAACTGACATCCCTAGACACAACCAACAAAAAAAGTTGATTATTTTTATACATTAGTATAAAATTTTGGAAGGGCGACTTGAGCTTATTATAAGCTATGACTTGTAAGTTGTAACTTTATCAGGGTTTTAGAAAGTTGGAGAGTGGAGACGATTAGACTTGAGTTGAGAGGGGAAATGCGTTAAAAACTTAAAATCCACTGTCATAAAAGTACTCCGTATATAATTAATCCCTCCGTCTCTTTTTGTTTGCAATATTTACTTTTTCACACTTTCCAACATATAATTTTAAATAAAAATATCTTTAAATATATATAATAAAAAATTATAAATTAAAAAAGTACATATCGAGCCGAATCAAAAGAGATCCATTTGACTATATTTTTTCTTATGTGCATAAAATTAGAGAAAATCAAAATTGGTCAATAAACAGTGACAAAATTGTAGTTGTTGCAAAAAAAAGATGAAGGGAGTACTTCAATTGAACAAAAGAAGGGTAAAAGTGTAAATCTAGAAAAATGTCCCAAACCTCCATTGTTATACCACTAAAAAGCTAATTTCGATTTTCAAGTCGATAAATATGCCGGAAAACTGTACATATAAACAAATGCTAAACCATATGATATGGTAGAAACATATAAACCTGTGAATTCCAATTAATTCTTTCGATCTTAACCTAATTTAATTTCTATCTCCATCAAAACACACAAATGACAACATTATGATCATTTCCTAGTTCAGAACCTTTCCTCTCAATAACACTACCATTACCATTACCATTAACATTACCATTACCATTTAATAATTTGGTAGGAGCAGCGAATCGCATAGAGAAAGATCTAGAAAGAATATCAGGTTCATCATCGCACAAAACGCCATGATCGAAGTTCTGTGCATACGTGTCAGGATCATAGCCAGCGACAGGGAGGTGCACCTGCGATGGTGGAACCGCGGAACAGTCGAATATCTTCATCTTCCTTTTTCTCTCACTCATCAGTTTCTTCCAAAGCGATCTCCACCTTGATGAAGATGATGATCTGTAATTGGTCCTTGTTATCTTGAGCGATGAACGGTCGAGATTCGTTGCGCGACCTAGTTGTATGATTTCTGTGCTGGAATTGGAGCAGCAGATGTTTCTCATCTCCATTTTCATGCGATTGAAAATCAGGGGAAAATAGAGGTTAATTTAATGGTGTGAATTGAAAGGAGGAGTTGAAGTAGAACTGAAAGGAGTGTAATGAAAAAAAAGAGGCGTTTGTGAGAATGATACTAGGTTTATATAGGAAATTGGGGATTGCATTAATGCATAATTGACCATTTCGCTAATTGGCCATATATATAGACGGTTTTTTTGGGTGAGATTTTGTGAATGTGAATTATTGACTTTCTCTACAAGTAGACTAATAAAACCAGACAATTCTTTTTTTAGGGGTTTGATTTCATTCTAAATATTTTTTTTAGGATTTTTTCGAAATAACCCCAGAAACTTGGGTCTATTTTGACAAAACCCTCAGAATCTCTACTAATTTTATTAAACCCCAACAACTCCAAAACCTTTTTATTCAACCCCAAAATGTTCAACCGTCTATAATTCTACCCCAAATGTTAACACCGTTAAAAATTAGTGTTAACACCGTTAAGTTAGTGGGGTGGGGCCCACATTTTATTGTTTTTTGGTTTTGTAATAATAAAACAAAAATTAAAAAAAAATTATCAAAATAAATAAAAACAAAACAAAAATTAAACAAAGTAAAAACAAGTAATCAACTCCATCTGCTTGGTGTCATCTTCATCGCCATTTTCTTCATCTTCATCACCATCTCCATTATCATTTCATGAAAGACCCACCAATCTAGAAATTCAACCCACCCAACCCGAAACCAAACACTGTACCCACCTGAATTGAACCACATCCGAATCAATCGAACCACCGACGCTGCCCTCGGATTGACCCATCTACACCCTCGAACCAATGCCCCAACCTTTATTATCAATTTTTGTTATCATTTTTTCCTTGAAATCGAACCACCTCAACCTCAAAAATGACCTACCATTGTCAAATTGGGGTTTCGAAGGGTTGTGGTGGTGAAGGGGCGGCTTAAATAGGGGTTGGATTTTTGAATGGAGGTGGTTTGGGGTTTTGGGAGTATGGTGGTGGTGGTTATTAGGTGGTTTTGATGAGGGGTTGGCGGGGTGTGTGTACTCTAGAAGGACTTGCATCTTGCCGTTGTGGTCGAACATGTCGCAGCATTTGACGGTAGCGATTCGATGTCGATGATGGCAACTGAGGAGAGAGAAAATGGTGGTGAGGAGAGAGAAGATGGGTGAAGAGGGAGAACAATGGGTATGAGGGGATGATGGTGAAGATTGATAAAGATGATGAAAGTTGATTTGATGATGAAGATTGATTAGATGATGAAGGTTGATGAAGATGATGATATGATTTTGATGCTTATGATAATAAAACTGGTTTGATGATTTTTTATTTTGTTTTTTTAAGGGAATTTTTTATTTTAATTTAATATTATTATTATCATTATTAATTATTATTATAATAACAACAATATTATTAGTAATATTATAACAATATTATTATAATAGAGTGGGCCCCACTCCACTAACTTAATGGTATTAACACTAATTTTTAACAATGTTAGCATTTGAGGGTAGAATTATAGACGGCTAGACAATTTGGGGTTGAATAAAAAGGTTTTAGAGTTGTTGGGGGTTTAAATAAATTAGTGGAGATCCTGGGGGTTTTGTCAAAATAGGCCCAAATTCTTGGGAGTTATTTCAAAAAAATCCTTTTTTTTTTATTTATAATAAGAAATCATCAAGATACTATACCATTTAAGTTTTAATGGTTCTCTAAAATTTGGCATTTGTCGCACCCAAATTAACATAAGTACATAACCACAATACATACATAAAAATAAAAAACTATAAAAGTCATAAAACCGTACGACGATGTTATTAAAAATGGGGGTGCGGAAAATCGATTTTGGAGTGCATAAATCAGTGTTCGTATAATAGGATATGTTTCACATTTCACATTTGTGTCCATAATAAATGTGTTAATAAATAAATCATCCGTTGAAATGTGGCCTCTTTCATGTTTTAGAAGAAAAAAAAAATCTTATTAATTCTAGCCTATAATATTTATGTACTCCATACGTTTCACTCTGTTTGTTAAGCTTTGTCTATTTTTCTTTTACAAAAAGATTTTAAAAATATGTAAAGACAAAGTGAAACAGAAGCAATACATATGGTGTGTTCTTTTCAATCTATATCAGATCAGACTAGACCAGATCTCATAATATTGATTCAAATTATCAAATATTTTCAGATCTTATCTTATCAAGTCAAATCAAATTAAAAAAAATAAGACGAAAAGAACGCAACCTATGGGGTTGGTGTAGCTAAATAATACATATAAAACTTTCAAAATTTCATTTACTAGTATATAATATCAACATTCAATCATTCGTCCATTTGTGCTAAATGATATGTCGACAAACATAAGAGCACTCTTAACAATGAACAGAAAAAAAGGTTTGTCAAAACAAACCATTAATTTTTTGGCTTAACAATGAACAAAATAATTGTTCACCATGAACAACCGTGCATTTTTTTGCACTGACGAACTCATGAACAAAATGTTCATCTGCCAGCTCAGCCCATTTTTTCCTTTTTTTTTTTGCTGAAAATCAGCCAAAACGACGTGTTTTGGCCATTTTCCAGCCAAAACGACTTTGTTTTGGCTTGCTTTCAGTAAAAAAAAAGAGGAAGGACGCGGGCCACGTGTCCGCTGCAGAACGCGACACGTGGCCACGTCTCAGCCTATTAAAAAAAAGCTAGTGTGTTAAATTTTGTGGATTTAATTTTAACACATACATTAATTTAAAAAAAAAAATCACCAAAATTCATAATTTTTTCTCCTCTTTAAATAGACACCTATATTGCCATATTTTATTTATAAAAAAAAAAATCACCCTTTTTCCATATAATTGTTTCCCCAAAAAAAATCTAAGTATTGTGCTTTGTTCTTTACTCAAAACCATTTTGATCATCTTATTCACTTTTTTTCAATAATATCATGAATCCAAATAATTCTAATACTAGCAGAAAGGGTAATTCGAAAAGAAAATCACAAATAAATACTTTGCAAAATCCACATATTTTCCCCCAAAATCAACAAAATTTCCCACAAAATTCATCTCTAGTTTGGCAACAATTTCCAAACCAAACAATACCACCAAATTGGCAACAAATCCCAAATCAACCAATGTCACAAGTTTGGCAACAATTCCCAAATCAGCCAATGTCACAAAATTATCAACAATTTTCAAATACTCCACTGTCACAAAATTGGGAACATTCCCCAAATCAATCATTGTCACAATATAGCAGTGGTTTTAATTCGTTTGCTCATCCAGCCCCCGATGGAGCCGGGAGCACCAATGAAAATTATGGTGTGGATGAGTCTGATGAAGAAGATGGTGATGAGGAAGATGCATTTGACCCTCTTTTATCACAGCAAAACTTTACACAACTTCTGTCACAACAACCCATCGATCTCACCCCAAATGAAAATTCTTGTATTATTTAATGCTATGTGTTTTTAATGGCTATATATAATGAGCCATGTAACTTAATCAAGTTCATTATATAAAATTAGTTATCGCAAGTTTTTAATTAGACTTTATATTTCGTTAATCACAATTATTTAAATTTTTTATTAATTAATTTCGTTAATCGTAATCATGAAAAAATTAGCATCTTGCAAATATTTAATTAAATTAAGGTAATCGCAACTACTTAATTAATTTACGTTAATCATAATTATAATTATAATTAATAGTGTTAATCATAATTATTTATATATAGCATTTTATTATAAATAAAAATGTGGGGTAGTGTAAAAAGTTGATGAACCTTTTTTTTGGTTCATGGATAAGAGGGGAAATTGAAAATGGTTTGGTTTGGTGATGTGGATGAGAGAGAAAATGTGATAGTGACCCATGAACTTTTTTTTTTGTTCATGAGTAATGGTGCTCTAAGTGATATAAAAGATTATGTTTCATAAGGCATAAATATAGTGTAATATACTATACTCTCCCCATTTCTAAAAATTCTCTCCAATTTTATTTTATATGTTTACCATTTCACTTAAAATAAACAAAACCTTTTTTTTCTTAATAATAATTTTTCAAATAAAATTCACTTAAAATATTCCCTAAGTATTAATAATCTTAATTACTTGCGGAGAGTAATTAAGATTATTACTTGCGGATATTGCGAGCAAGCTAAGAGAAAATTGCTTGCGTTGGTTTGGGCATGTAACAGGGAGATCCCAGGGGGCACCGATACGAAGAGTGGAAGAGTGGGATCAGGGGAATTTCAAACGTGGTAGGGGGGGACCGAAAATGACTTGGTGGGAAGGAGTTAGAAAAAATATGAAGCAGTTGGATTTACAAGAGATTGAGGCTCTCGACTGTGCGGGGTGGAGGAGGAAAATCTATGTGGACGACCTCTCGGAATAATAACTTTGGTTCATGTGGCCGATCCCACTTATGGTAATAAGGCTTTGATTGATTGATTGAATAATCTTAATTAATTTAAATAACAAATTTGTTTTTCTTTAAATTAATTTTTTAGTTAATTAATAAATAATTTGTTACTTTTTGATTTATTTTAATATTTATAATAATATAGTAGTATCTCACTTCACCTACACTCAAAATTTTACTTCTAGAAACTAGCATGGACATTGCTATACCTATCTACTAGATTGACAACCCACTACTAATAGATCATTAATTAAAGGAAAATAAGGGCGGCATATAAGAGGCTTAAAATAGAAAGTTTAAGAAAAACTTAGCATTAATTACATTGGTATTTGTGTGATTTTGTCATAAAATTCTCAACTTTTTTTCCATTTTAAGGAATTTATTTAATGCTTATATTTTATGTAGTCCTAAGGGCTACATATAGCATTACCCTTAAATTAATATCCCATATATATTAAGTGACACTCTATTATCAATGACTTCAGCAACTATTTATTAGCAGTAGGTAGTCAATCCAGTTGGTAAACTAACCTTTTTTTCTCCATGGTTCTTGAAATTCATTAATTGAAAGTCATATGACACCTATAATAGAAACCAGTAACAACAAAATACATATCAAAATGGATCAAATTAAAATCTGCTAGTACAATTACTCCTCTTTCACATCGTTGCTTCTTCATACAACTTTTGGCGAGAGGATCTATCGATCTGCAATAGTTTTGAAGAAGATCATGATTCAATTCTTTTGAATAATGTAGTGGAAGTACAAAATCTGTTGTGATCCCGCATAAATCTCCATCAACAAATTAATTTCAAGAGAAAAACAAGCACGCGTGGACGAAAAAAGATGGATAATGATAAATCCGATATAACGAAATAATAGGGCTCACGAAGAGAAAAATATAGATCCATAAAAGTAATAAAAATAAGGCCTTAGCTTAGCTTATTATAAACTAGTTTTTTTATGCACACAATGCGTGTGATCTTAAAAATTGTTAATGACATAGTTTTGCAATAAAATTAATAAGTTCCCACATAATTGTAAAAAAAAGTTTTAAATAAATATATTTTTCATTTTTAAAATTTAATCTAGTTTTTTCCTTTTACTCTTACATAATAAGTATATTGCAAATTGAGTAAAGAATCTATTTCTCTAAAAGATTTATAGATAAAATTTGATTAATTTTACAATAATTGTACTTGCAATTTTTTAAATTGTGATTAGTTGTTTTAAGTAATACTATTAATGATTTTAAAAATCAAATATCATTATGGAAGATTTTTAGTACACAAACGACAAAATTGTCCCCAACTCGACTAACAGTTATGAAGGATGAATAAGGGCATTATGATAAACCGCTTGGACACCACCGCGACCTCACCCCTTCCCTTATAAAATAGAGATAATAAAAACAAAAGAAAGAGAACAAAGAAAAGGGTTTACTATCAAGAATTAGCAAATTGATGGTGGTCGCAAAACAATAAATGAATGAGAAGGACTAGGGTTTTTAAAATAGCTCCGTTGACTACTCATACTTGAGTAACACCATTTAGTATTTATGACTTTAATTGAGTTGTCCCATGTGATTAGCATAAACAAATTCTGCATAAAATCGGTTAAGATCAAGTTTTTTTTTCATTTAAATAAAGAGACAGTTTCTAGGATCAAAGTGTGCAACTACTAATGCTGACTCATTAGAAGAAAATGGAATATTTTTAGGTATTAGACTAGACTACAGCCGAAATTCATTAATAATTAGACCACATATTTTATATAAAAACGGTTAATATAAAAAGATACTTTAATTAATTAGTTTAAACATTAAAGCAATCCACAAGGTTTAGGACTTAGGTATCTAACTTAATTAAGAAATAATTTTGTGAATGAAATGGCAACCACTAGTAATACAGCTAAAATAGAGAAGGCATGTTTCAGACGATAATGGCGCAAATTTTGGATCCTATTACCAGCATAGGCAAAGCAATATTCATTTATTTGGAAAAAGTCTTCTATACATATAATACATTCCCTTATATATATATATATATATATATATATATATATATATATATATATTTATATATATATATATATATATTTATATATTACCAAGAAAGGTATACATGACTTGTACAAGACTTCTTATCTTCGGAGGGCATAGAGTTACCCGTGTTCGATTCAAGGACCTATGATGAGCTCCTAACAACTAGACCATGAGAGCACCAGTATGCATTGGTTTATATACCAAATCAATGTATAATGAGTAAGAGTTATCCTTTAATAAGAGGTCTGATTGGCTAGAAATAGTAAAAGCATAGAAAATAAAATTTTCAAGAAAAATGGACATTACAATGTCAAATACAAAAACTCATCGTGAGCCAAACACATATACATATTTTTGAGGATAAGGACAATGAATTTTATTTCCTGTGAAGTGTGGCTTCCTATAGAAATTAAATACCTATGACGTATAAAGAGTCTAGTAAATGATTAAATATACTCCATACATTGCTCAAAACTATGGACAATTTTTTTTTTTCAAAAAAGTGAATGGAATCTTTTAAATAACCCGCAATGTATAAAAGTAAGTATTAATTGTTACTCTCTCCTTTTCTAAAAGATTGTTTCATTTACTTTTTCTCATCTTCCGAAGCACAACTTTAAATAAAAAAATCTTAAGATATGTATAATAAAAAATTATAAGCATTACATATTAAAAAACTACATATTGAGCCGAATCAAACGAGATCCCATTTGACTATATTTTTCCTTACATGTATAAAATTATAGAGAGTCAAAGTTACCAAATGAAATGTATCCAAAATCAATATGGGACAATCTTTAAGGGACGGAGGGAGTATATATGTTCTTGTTTGGTTCATTTTGATAAGTATTAATATTGTATCAACATTACATATATCCGTTGTATCAACATGATTGGTTGTATGTATTGACTTTTTAAGTTGATAGTTTAAGCCAACTGTTTGAAAAAATGTGTGGTAAGTTTATTGTGGTTGTTGGCTGCTTATTAGAGATATTGTGGGTCAACAAAAAATTGTTTCATAAAACTGTTTCATTTTGGCTTTAAAATTCAGAAAATTAGTGCATAACTAACATTAATATTTGTTATTTAATTGTAATTCACATGATTGTTCACGTGACATGGGGAATTGGGAAGGTCAGATTAGGCAGAAATTAGGATGTTTTTCAAATGATGTTTTGATGAAATTAAGTAACAATACAAACAAAAGTTGACAATAACAAGCTTTTTCTTCAGCTTGCTTTCTTTACACACCAACAGATTCCATTTGGCTATGCTCCGAACAACCACCTTGTTGGATTAACTTTGTGACTATTCTCCATTTTTGGCTAATAAGCAATTGGAATTTGTGGCTCTAAAACAACTAACCTTGGTATATATAGGTCTATATAATAATACAATCACTACATTAAAAGGAGAAAAACACATCTACCTGAAATTAGGCCTCTTAAAAATCTATCAAACACCTAGAGGATATGCATAACATAACATAACATTAGGGTGCTGTTAAAGCCTGCATTTACGTTTTTTTTCTTCTATTTTTCTCTTTACTTAACTCAACGCATTAAAACTCTATCACACACCTACCTTAAATACTCGACAATTTATAATGCAAGTTTGGAAAGGTGTTGATATAGACGACAACTGACTACTGACAAGAGAGGTGTATAGAAAATCTAATGTGTGTAGCTCAAGTTATGTCCAAAAGAGTGTGAGATGATCAAAATTTTTCGAACAAATTCAATGAATTTCAAGCCAATTTTTCATAAATCATCACCACAATCATTATAGCTCATCCTTAGGTACCTCAATCTTTTATTAAGTTTGGCTCATCCGACCCCATTCCCCATTTTGTTTCTTTTATAACCTTTAATTGTCGTTTCTTGTGAAAACATAGAAATAAAATATAAAAAAACACTACAAGAAAAATATTAGTAACAAAATAGCTCTAATCGAGCCTTAATAATGTTTAAATATAATATAAAGCACGGGAAAAAGAATGGGAAAACATTATATAAAATCCAATTATCATTTTATAACCAGGATTGTACCAACTCTATTCTCCTAATTTATAGTGAATAACTAACAAAAGGGGACCAAGTTACAATCAAAGAAGTATGAATTAAATAACAAATATCAGCAATCCAATCAGCTATGTGATTGGCCTTACGATAAACGTGTGTGGTTGTATGAGATGAAAAGGTCTAAAATAGACTGTGAATTTCAATGACGAGATAACTAATCTTCCAAGAAGAGAAGAACATATATATGATTGATTAATTGTAATGATGATGATAAGATTATCTCTCTCGATCTCAATTTAGGTGAAACCTATTGTAGCAAGGTATTGGACACCGTTGCACATTAGAGAAAATTAAATTAGAATGAAGTTGCCATGATACGAGAAAATGAGTTCGACTGTCTTCTTTCTCGTAATTTTTAATTTGGTTTTTAGAAATAGTTATATGCTTGGGGTGGTCTTTTATATGAATTTCAAATCCTTAATGAGTTTATGCCATTGTAATAATAACTAGAGTACGTAGACATAAAAGGTGGTATAAATATACGTTTTCTACCTTAGAAGATTGAGGAGATTACCGACACGAGCACACGACTATCACACACCCGAAAGAACACACGGGAACGGAGTGGGGGTATAATTTTGGAATTGATGACATAATCACACATAAAATCAATGTAATTAATGCAATATTATTTTTTATACAAACTTTTCTTTGTAGGCTTAAGGGCTGCATATAACACTTTCCATTAAAAAAAAAAAAAACGCCAGACCCTAACAGTATAGCTACACAGTATAGACCCAAATGCAGGACCCACAAAAATTATTCCCAATCCAATTCAAGATACTAGTATTCACTCTCAAAATTTTACCAAACCTTGCTCTAAGTGCTGAACACAGGTGATCAGATCAACTTAGCTAATTGTGTGATCATTGCCAAAATCCATGGGCATTCAATCCAAAGGTACTTTAAGATACATGCATGGGTACACTCCCAAATCCAAGAATAATGTTGCTGCTGGAGTAACTGGTTCATAAGAAGAGTCTATTCCTCCATCACCTAATCAATATAATAAATTAAATTGCTGTCATTGATCAAACAAGATAGATGATTCAACCAATAATCCAACAGTGCGTGGCACATACAAGTATACAACTCAGTTTGAATTGCTAGCAATAATTCTGCTTTTTATCTACTCTTTGTTTCTTCTACTTCTTGGATAGTAGATAGTGGAGCCACTAATCATATATATGCAATGATCTTGCATGCATGTTTTGATTCCCATAATATTGTCCTAATTCCTAAATCATGCTCATACACTAACCATTCCAAATGGGAAATGGCACCAATGTTTAATTTCAAGGAGTTGCTAGGGTATGACTTGGTGGTAAGCCCCCTCAAGTATCGTGACCAAGGTCATAGGTTCGATCATTACCCCAACATTATGCTGGGGTATTTACTCCTTCCCCTTTGGGCTAATTTAGTAGCCCTGTACCAGTCAATAAACTGATAATGGCTTAATATCCTTGTCTAATAATGGCTATGTTCTAAAAAATGTCTTACATGTTCCTCAATTTGAGTTGTATTTGGTTTATGTTACTGCCTAGCCATTTTTTCCTCGTCTAACTGCATGTGTTCTTCAGGGGCCCTCAATCCAAGCTCTTGTTCTAATTGGTAGCCTAAAAGATGACCTATACAACCTACAGTCTACTTAGTTATGTTCTGTATCTGCCACTGTTCCTTCTCCCATAAGCTCAAGTTAGTTAATACGGAGTAATGTTTTAGATTACAAGAATTTTATAGACAAACACATTTGTCATATATTTGTTCTTTTTCAAGACAAATTAGGTTGGCCTTTTCTCATTGTGAAATAAAAACAACATCCTTTTTCAACTTGTTTTGATGTTTTGGGTCCATATAGATACCTTACCTATGATGAATTTCATTCTTTCTTGACAATTGTTGATGATATCCAATGCAGTTTCCATTTTCAAATCCTTTGTCCATTATGTTGAGAATCATTTTCTAACTACCATTAAAGTTGTTAGAACTGATAATGCACTTGAGCTTACTAAGGGCAATACGAATTTTTTTTTTTACTTTAGTAAAGGCATTCTTAATCAAAAATCCTTTGTTCAACAAGTTTATGTTAGTTAACAGTCGCCTTAGATTGAGCTATCACAATATTAGTTTATGAGAAGCCAGAATACATGCACAAATTGATTACCACATATTCATAACAACATTCCTCTTCCATTCTCACTTATCTCCTTGGGTACAAGTTTTACAAGCTTCAATCTTCCTCCCTAGAGTGTCATAGTGAGGAAAATGCATGAATCACGAGCCGACGAAAACTATTGTACACCCCAGTAGCATCAGAATTCGTTTTCAAGTTAGTGCACACGTTTGTCACTGACACATCGATAAGTAAAGTGTTGTTCATGTTTTTTTTCTTGCAATTTTAGTTTACCATTGTAGTTGTTCATCAATATATTCTCTACTTCTTAATCAAGAAAAAGTGTTTGATTGCGACACGCAAATCATCCTCTAGCAAGAAAATGTTTAGAACTTACTACAGGGGAAATGGTTAAGATAATTGCTATCAAGTTGATACTTTAGGGCATACTAAATTATATGGCAATATGGCAATGAGCCACACCCTGTCATGCGTCATGGCAAGTTAGGGTGTCTATAAAATAGAGACCGGTGGCACTGAAGAATCTAGAAAGAATATATACTGGGATCAAAATACATTTAATTAATTTTTTAGGTAAAAAATCAAGAAAAATTGCATATAACTAATTATAAAGAAATTTAAAAAAATCCTAAATTATTTAGTTCTATTTTTCCTATCCAAGCGGGGTTAAAGAACCCCCATAGCCCATGTTTTAATGTGTCGCATAATGCCATACTATTGTATACCTACTTTATCATACTTTGTGGTGCTTAATGTGTTGATCTTCCAAAACTAAAAGCGTAGGCCAAGTATAATGATTGTGGCTGAGCATGTATGATGTATAATAACATGTTGTCCCGTCTCATGTCGTGTTTTCATGGTAAGTTGTGTTGTATTTTGATCCAACTTGTTCATGCTTTTCGTGGTATGTTAGGTCTTAGTATACGAACATGGAATTTTACAAACACCATTCGTCAAAATTAGCTAAATTCAAACATTAGAATAGTTATTTACAGTTTCGTTTTCCTTCTATTTCATTTCCACCAAACCTCTCGATCTCTAAATAATTAGACGTTTTTAGTAGATATTCACCTCAATTAAAACTTTGGAACTAGAAGTCTAGAATCTACTCTTACTTAAAGTCTTTGCCAAACAAGGCATAGTATTGTACATTCAATGGTAATTTTGCTCAATTTATAGTTTTGTATGCTCATTTCAAATTTTAAAATAAGCAAAATTATTGAAAATGAGCAATAAAATACCTTAGATGCACATACCTTTATGTACATCCAGATGTATAGTAGACCCATTGCACGAGATAGTTTGTGTATACTTCGCCTATAATGGACATGTTGTACAATAGCCGATGTGATATTGAACACTTCAAATATAATATTGGAATTAATAGATATGATTTTGTCTTTGGTTGATCAAATTAAAGTGCATAAATTTACCCATGACAGTTTATGTAAATAATCTAAAATACCCTTTATTCAAGCTTATTTGGATATGACATTAGCAACATAAGATACAATGATATTGATAACATAGAATAGAATACATAACATAGAATAGATTGTATGAAAGGCGATATGTATTTAACACCTTATAATGTTTGCTTACAACTCTACAATTCTACAAACCAGAGTGGGTTTGGCATTGAGTCATTGACAATTACATAATATCCACTCTTCCGGTTGGCAAATCAAAACTGGAAAACCAGGAAAAGGGAAAACAAAAAACACAAGCATTTCTTCTGATGCCAGATCATAATATACCTACTACAACGAAAATGAAAGTTTGCAACCAAATTTTTTTTTTTAACAAAAGTCAAAACTTATGACCACAATTAAACTAAAAATCATATGTATGTAGCCAAAATTAAGCTCATACAAAATCACAGCAATTCCTCATAATACATTATTATTTATTTACTCCTACAAAGTAATAATTCAATTTTACATGAAATTTGAAAGAAAGAATACAAAATCACAGCAATTCCTCTCCGTGGAATATCACTGGAGAAAAGTAGCTAAAGAATTAACCTAATCTGTATCATATTCATATTAACGATTAATATTAATCATCCAATTAGCTAAAACGAGAGGGAGAAAAAAAAATTAGTGAAAAAGATAAGTAATCGCAAGCGCGACGAGCAAAAGAACGTACGCAATCCCTTGATCAATCGCCGTACCTGCACAAAATTCGCCGAAACCAAAATTCGTCAAAAAAAATTCTAATCAAATGAAAAGAACACAAAATCAAATCATTTTAACCTAATTTGACATTAAAATTATTAGGTTGTTAGTTTTCCGATTAAACGCAAACACGCAATTTTGAGGTTAATCGAGTTGAAAATTTGTGATCAAAACTTAAATTTAGATGAATAATTAGAAGCGAAATGAAAGTAAAGAGAGAATTGAAGAACTTACTGTCATTAGAAGGAGCAGGGGCAGGAGGCATGGTTTGAGCTTGGGTGACCTTGAAAAAGGCCATAATTAAGAAACCTAGAATAGGCAATGCATGAAATCTCATCATTGATGGACCGCTGGAATTCATGTTGATTGATCTCCTTGAGTTTAATCTGCTATCAAATTTGTTGATGATTTTTTTTTTGGGGGGTTGATGGTTTAGTGATGGAGGAAGTACGAAATATGAAGGTGTATAATCTGTATACCGTATATATATATATATATATATATATATATATATATGTAGGCAGAATGAATTGAATGTGGAAGTTCCTATCTTTTTAGGCGAGGCCCAAGGGGAGTAGGGTGGAAGGAACGCGTACAAAAATGTAAAGTCCATCATTGTAGAAAAGTTGTAGTGATACTTATTCATGCCTATATTATAATTCATTTTGCACGCATTTTAAAGTAATTGTTTAAGTTGTAGATGGATAAATTAATCAAAATGTACAAATAAGATTAGGATCATAATTTACTAATATTAAAAATATTTTTGATTAATTATTTCGCTTGCACTCTTGAATCGCTTTCTTAAAACCTTTGCAAAATGAATTATTGTCATTAATATGTTACGGAGGGAATATAAGTCTGTTTGGTGATTAGAGTTTCGAGTTTAAAGATTATAGTTTAGAGTTTGTGGTTTGATTATTACTTTTTGTTCAAGCGATTTGATTGCTAATTTAAATAATTGATTGTGTGAAGGTGTTTGGTATCACGTAGTTCATTGCTTAGAGTTTTGTTATGTAAAATGATATTTATAGACATTTGAAATTAATTTGTTATGTTTAAATATATGGACAAATTAGCCAATAGTCAATAAATTATTCTTTCTTAAAACCTCTAAAGAAAGAATTTCCCAATACAACTTTCTCTAAAAGAGAGTTTTGAACTTTTGATGATAATTTTTGATACAAAACTTTCTTTAAAATTGTATCTTACAAAACACCCAAATTGGAGTTTTTTTTGTGGTCAAAACTCTCTTTTCTCCAAAAACTCTTTTTGCCAAACATCCCCATTAACCAAATAAATAAATATTCAGCATTTATCATAAGACAACACAAAATTTAATTAAGTAGGATTAATATAGGTTTTTGTCAACATAACAAACTAATAGATACTAGTATTTTATAAAATATTTACCTTTTTTTTTTGGGTGAAAATGATCTAAAAGTGGAAAGAATAGGTAGATATAAGAAATATGTATTATGTATGTTACACTATTGTGTGTCGAGTGAGCTTGGTTCGGTTGGTGACCAAGTCACCAGGTTCCCTCGGAGATCAGCGATCAACACCCCCTAACACCCGAATGTTGCCAGCTCAATTATATATTGGCCCCAACAAACCAACAAAATTTACATTTTTTTTGTGAGGGGAAACACAATTTACATTTAGTTTGTACAAAAGTTTCTCACAAAGGCAATGTATTTAAGCTTTTTGAATTACTTTAACCCATCCATATATCATTATTATCATCATTTTTGCTTTAGTGGTACTGTTTCTGTCAGTGGCGGAGCTAGAATTTTTTTTATCACGGGTGCCGAAATCAATATCACACTAAAACAATAGATTGGTAAAGTGCAAAAAGTGTTAAAAATGTAACTAGTGAGCATCGAACCTTAGTCAAATGGAGTATAAACAAATAATCAAACCATTTTAGCTAGTATATTTTTACTATTTAACTTCACTTAAAATTTACATATACTACAATTTAGCAAAAAGTGTTAAAAATGTAACTAGTGAGCCCCCTGGCTCCGCCCCTGTTCTCTGTAACACAATTATGACAATGATTTGACATAAAGTAGTGAAGAAAATTATCAAATCATTGCTATTGATGTGTTAAAGTGAAAATAATAAAATCTTGATAATGAGCACTCTGAAAACACATTAGATAATGACACCATATATATTTTAAAAAGTGGTTTTAGTCCCTCTGATAACGATAGAATCGCGTATAGCATGAGACTAACCTAGTTTTTAATAAGAAAATCAAGTTAAATCTATTTCAAAAAGAAAAAAAAATCGTCATATCTTTTGCATTTTCTTTCAGCGTAGGAAATTTGACCGGTGACTCGAGGAAGTTGTGTATTAGGCTGCTTTGACTAGGATATGGCTATGTGGCAAAAGTGGCAACGCTCGATGAAAAAATAAAACAAAAGTTTGAGTCTACTCATCTACTGGTAAAACGTTATTCATGGTCTATTATTCCATAATTAATTCGAAAAATTCAAATAGTTAATCTCTTTTTTTTTGGGGCGATTTTATCTTTATAATATAATAAACTACTCCCTCCGTCCACAAATAAGTACCCCATTTTGATCAAAATTGTGAGAGCTTTTTGGTCAAATTGGATCACTTATTTGTGGACAGAGAGAGTAATATTCTGGTCTGAGCATTGCCCGAGTTACAATCTTTCTTTTTATTTTTAATTTTCTTTGTCATTGATCAACTGCCAACTAAATTATTATCAGTGAAGGTTGTTTATAAAATTGAAATCGTCTTATTAAATATAATGATAAAATATAGACTGCTGGTAAAAAGTGCCTACATGGACATGGAGCTAGTCAGCTAGGTTGTTGAGAATTTTTGTTTTTATTCGTTTTGAATTTTAAATGGTGCCATGAATGCCTCTTAATATACTCCCTTCGTTTTTTTTAATTTACTTACTTTTCTTTTTGAAATGTTTTTTTTTTTTTTTAATTTACACACTTCTTATATTTATTAACTAATAACCAAATATTTATAAAGTCCTTTTTTTTTAAAAAAAAAGTATTGTATGAAGGTATTTACAAATCAAATAAAGTTTATCATTGCCTTAAAAATTACTTATTATTTTATTACTTTTTAAAAAAAAATGGATGACCAAAGTAAAATATTGTACTACCTCCGTTTCGAAAAAAATGCAACAATTTTTATTTTTGGATGTTTCTTCAAAATAAATGTAACAATTTTAATTTTCCATTTTTGTAAGTTTTTTCTTTCTATCTCTCACATCATCACATACCCCACTTTCTCTCTCTATCACTTTTACTCTCACAACAAAAAATTGCCTAGGAGTCCGTGATACCCAATTGTTGCGTTTTTTTTAAAACGGAGGAAGTATTATTTTTAACTTGGGTTAAATTTTGAAGATTTTGGAAAGGTGAAATTAACTAATATGTTGATTTTTCCTAATTAATTAATTTCTTCTTTCACTTTTCCTTCCTTTCATTTTTGTCGTCTAATTATTCTAGAAGTCTTTAGTCAATGTGAGATTTTTCTCAAGGTGTCGCCTTATACATCCTTTGACCTTGGTTTATGTTTGGTAAAGCTATGATTATTCCAAGTTTTATTGTACTCCAGTGTCTTTTAATCCCCACTTTTTTTCTTTTTTTTTTATAGAAAAATCGGCTAGCCGCTATGAGACGACTAACCACGCGTGTCGTAACTGCAACAAACTCTATTCACACTAAAGTTAATAGAAGTTTGATTAAAGTACCCTAATTGTAACTTTTGCAACTAGAGTACCCTAAGTCGTAACTCAACAAACTTCAAAGTTTGGTAATTATCATAATTTAACAATTTATTCATGTCAATTTGTCAAATGTCAACCACTCATCCGCCGTTTATTTAGCTAAGCATGTGCGCAACCATCCATTCAATCATTCATATGCTAATTTGCTATGTTTGGCTAGACATGACTTGTAATAAATTATAACAATCAAACAACATATGATTATAATCATAGATTGATTATAAAAAGCATATCATTAGGGATTGATTGCAAATTGCACCAAAATTAAATGTAATCAACCAAATCAAATTAGTACTAATAATATTTCATTCAAAGTTAGATTCTTCCAGATGACGAGTTAATCTGATGGCAACCAATTGTAGAATAATTAATTAATGACGTATTCACAACCTTAATATATACGCGATCTCATTGGAGTTGAATGATAATTAATCTACTGTTTTTTTTTTTTTTTTTGACAAGTAAAGACTTTAGACTTGGAGTCTTGGAATTATAGGGTTATCAAAGCTACAAGCAAAATTATGATGAATTGTACTTTTTTGTTTTCAATTTTTTTGAAAGCAAAATATTAATTTTTTTTTTTTAATAATCTTAATGTGTTCAATTATTTTTAAATTCTTATGAAATATATTACATGGCTATAAAACAAAAAAAAAAGTATGCAAAATTGAAAACCACAATTCAACTATATCGAACGAGCTCAAATTAATAATTTTGATTAGTATACTTTTTAGTAGAGCTATTTCCTTGTGCCAATTTTCTAAATTTGGAATTATTGTTGTCACATTGATTAATTTGTAGAATTAATACATCGAATCGGCTCATATGCGCATACGAGGCTAGTGTAATTTTAAGGAATGTGCTGAATCTAATTATGTAACAAGCTTAAAAAAAAAATTTGATCCTAGGTAAGCCAAATTTGGAGTAGATTTAGGCTCAAAGTCTAAAAACAATGCCCAAAATCATAGAATCAAGTAGGGATGTCAAAACGGGTTAATGGTACAGGTTAGGGTTGATCCAAACGGGTCCGGTTCAATTTCGGTTCAGGTTAAATCAGGTTATTAGTCCAACGGTTCAGTTCAGGTCATAACAACCTGTCATTTTCTCGGTGACAGTTCAGTTCAGGTCATTAACGGTCAGACTAGTATCAGTTCAGTCCAAAACGGTTCAGGTTAATACAGTTCAATGATAAGAAACGGTATGTTTCGGGTTGACATCAGTTTATATCAGGTTATTTTGGAGCGTCAAACACAAAAAGTTTCTTAATATGTTAATTGTGATATGAAGTTACTTTCAAGTTGATAAGATTTCAGTTCAGTTTAGTTCAGGTCCAATAATGTAACGAGTTGATTTCAGTTCAGTCCAGTTCAGTCCAATTTAATTAATCTTCGGGTTTGGGACATGTTATCCTCAGTTCAGGTTACTTTCAGTTCAGGTCAGGTCATTAATTCACGAGCCAATAACAGTTCAAGTCACTTCAGTTCAGGTCAATTTCAGGTTACGGGTTACTTCCAGTTCAGTTTATTTCAATTCAGGTTACGGTCGGTTCAGTTAACCCAACGGATTCCAACCCAAATTGACATCCCTAGAATCAAGCTTTTTATTTGAGCTTTTGCACCATACCATTTAACTACGAGGTCCCCCATATACACGTAACTGGTAACTAAGGCTCTACCAAAACATAACAATTTGCGTTAGACCGTAGAACTTTCCAAATTAAAACTTGAGATTTTTAGGCCAGACGAAAAAACCTAGTAATTAGTATTTAGTTCTAGGATGTATACAAGATGGCATGAGCTAAAATACTCAGCAGCGGATTTAGAAATTTTATTCATCAACATGGTTATTTTATAAAAAAATGCACCCCTCATTCAATATTAACATAATTATATTTAGAATTTTACATTATAGGGTCAATTTTCACTATTAACCAAGGTCCCCTTAATTACACAATAATGTTTTGACCAAATTTCATTAAATAAATAAACAAATTTTAAAAAAATTATTCCAAGTGAAGTAAAGTCACATAACCCCACTTACTCCAATTTGCATCCGCCACTGAAAATATTAAATTAAATTAAACTTTAATCTCATTTTCTCGATCTATTGTGCAACTTTCCACATTAAATTATATTAAGCTTTCCAATTTTTGTTATCTATCTTTTATTATTAAACTTTATTTTCCCTCTCATATCCTCAAGATCACAATTGTACAATTCACAAATTTTATTGGATTAACATTGATGTTCATGCTCTTCTATGGAAGCTCTTAATTTCTTAATCCAACTTATGCGTGGTCACTAGGCTTGTTTAATGGGGCGGGGCTCCGTTTAAAACCCTGACCCGGCCCATTTAAAATGTAATGATCCAACTCTTTTTATAAATGGGGCGGGTCCTAATAGGGTCAACAATTTAAAGGACTTAAGCGGGTCGGGGCGGGTTTTTAAAGGGTCAAAAAAATTCTCTCTATTGTTCGAATTTTCTAGGATACTCAAATTGTTTTATTTACACTTTTATAAATTTTGCACTAGTTAATTGATTATATCTTGCAGTAGTTGACTCATAATTGTTTATACAAGGAATACTTTACCAAAGCTTTGCAGTAGTTGTACGCTAGCTCCTGCCACTGATTTGCAGCTACTAAATTTGTAATTTTGTTGTATAAGACGGGCCGGATCGGGCGGGGCCAGATAGGGTCTGACCCGGCTCAGTCTGGCCTGTTAAAGAATATACAAACCTGTCCCGGTCCGGCCTGCTAAATATTCAACCCGGCCCGGCCCTGATTTGCCCCGTTGAACGTGACTAGTGGAGCAGTGGTCATAGGGTATTTTTATTTTAGACGCTATAAAGTGATGTGCAGGTCTTCCTAATTGTTTGAGGTAAAGTGTTCAAATCCAGTAGATTTTTTAAATAATTCTATCATATAGAGTTGAAACTCAAACACACAATTATCAAATGATGCATGCATTCTTTGGAATTGAAGCGTCCAAAAAGGTGAAACAAAAAGAGTTGCATACTAAAAGGCCCATGATTAACATGTCAATAAAAATGCCCATGATTAAGAAAGGAGTAGAATAAGTTTTCAAAATTATTCTGTAATATTAACAAAGGGCTCAAAATCCTAGCAATCTTTAAACATTTTTAACTCACACAATCAATATAATGAATAAATAATTTAGAACCTAATAGTTTAGAACTGATACTACATTTAAAACTTGTATGTGTAAGGGAGCCTATCGGCACACCGATAGGACCACCCTACTAGCGTCCCTACCAAGATGTCTAGAGGTGGCAAATGCCGTCACCAGGAGGTGTCGGCCCACAAGGTCCAAAGCCGCCAATAAGGGGACAACATACAACTAGCACTAAGGGCGCCGTCCTAGGACGCAAGCGGCATGGATCGGAAGAACCAAAAAGCATCTTGAGTAGTAAGCCCCGGCCAGCATCTTACGTGGCGCCCAATCAGGGCACCACTCAAGTACACTCAACTACACGAACCCCACTCTGTAACAAACTAACTAACTAACTAAAGTAGAGAGGATCGTACAAGTGACATACATTTAAAGATCCACTCAATAAGTTTGTAACTAACTCTACGTACATGATGGCTTTAGTCAGTCCCACGAGGACACGTGTACTTGGCGGCCTTAAACAGGCCGACAGACCACAATATCATTTCATATAAATAAGAGATGATCTCACCATTATAAGGTCCGCAATCTTTAATTTCACTCACAAAATATTCTCTCTGTTGAATTGAATCTCTTGCTGATTTAAGCATCGGAGGGTCTTTCCGCGGAGACACCACAGGGTTAGCTCACCGTTCATTTCCTTGTGCAGGCCACAATCGTGACCAGCACCTTGGATCATCACGATCAACGGAGGAGCCAAAACTTGTCGGAATAGTATGATAATATTTTCTTAATTACTTCGTTTAATTCCTGCTAAAGTTTTCTTAGTCGACACTTTTTCAGTTTTTAAACACAACATATGGGCCTGTGCTATCATGAAAGTTAAGAAAGGATGCGATAAATTTTAATAATAAAAGTTATATTAGATAAAAAAAATTGTGTTTTTTTTTTCCCTTTGTAAGTTAAATGGTGGATAACGACGATCTAGTGATAGAGAGTATTCTAGTAGATTTGTAGTATGAACATACAAAGTACATAATATAAAAACAATCTGATCAAAATTTTACTAAAATTGCTTGATTTTTTTTAATTATTTTTAGTTAATAAATCTAACTAAATTGTTTTCGGAAGATATTTTCTGCTAGCACCAGAAGCATTATAAAACAGAAAATAGTTTCCAAAAATAAGAAATGTTTTAAAAGTCATGAAATAAAAATTATAGGCGGATTTAATAATTAAAAATATTCCAGAATTCAATCAATTTAATTTAGATATCCATTATGGTAGGCGGTAGTTATAATGATACCACAATAGAATCATCATGTTTATTGCATGTTAACTATAAAATTTACTCTCTTTTTTTAATTTTTTTGAGAATTTTGCTAGACATGCATAAGAATGATAAGATATTGAAGAATGTCTCACAAATTTTGTCAATTATGAAAAGGAAGAAAAGTTATATACAACTTAACAACTATACAATTATTTTGGTGAAACATTTGGTGTTAGAAAAAGATAGGTGAAAAGTTGAAGATATAATACAATACGAGGTATCACATTCATTAGCGTGGGTTTCATACTTGTTGTGGAAACAGTAACACCAGTAAGTGAGAATCAAGTCATAGCCCAGTGGTTAGGGCTTCAGAATTTCAGGCACGAGGTCCTGGGTTCGCTTCTCACCGCACGCATTTGCGAGGATTCCTTATTACCCTCCTTACAGATGCGTGTGTTGGCTAAAATTGGGCTGGGTGATCTGCAGTAGGGCCCGGTTCCAAGGCCTAGTATCCCACACATTATCTAAAAAAAAAAAAAAGTAACACCAGTAAGTACATTTGCTTAACCAAAAAGCTAAGTTCAAGATCACTATTGCTTAATTTGCTTTGTTGTACGTGGTGATGCTACCTTAGCTCCAACAGCTTTATTTGTCAATTCAACACTGCGCTAGGTGCACTAATGACATGGCATATCAATCAAAGTTTTCTAGAAAGGGGTAGAATTAATTAAGTGTATAACCCCTCTACAACTCTATAGTCCAACTTTAAGCAAATCTTGAGGTTAGGATCGGTTTCTGATTTGCTTAAATGGCCGCTTGGAATTGAAGGTCGCTTTGCATCCTTGATATGTAAGGTTCAATTTTATCAACAACAAATTATTTCTAATAAACTCCAGGCAATGTCATCCAAATAATAATATAATAATAATAATTATTATTACTGCTACTGCTACTATTATTATTATTATTCAGCCTGACTTCCAGACCAACTTCACCGACCTTTTTCGGTGAACTTTTTCCGGCTACTTGCCGATCAATGGTTTTTCGGCGAACTTATTCCTGCCGATTTTTTCAGCAACTTTCCGATCAACAGTTTTTCGTTCAACTTTTCCAACGAACTTTTTCCGATCGACTTTTTCAACAAACAATAGTTCAGTTCATGTTCAAATAAGCAAGAAGTTGAATAGAATGCATCTAACAGAAAAGATTACATCTATTCACAAACAAGATTACACTATACTTTTGTTGAAACTTTGTTGAACATGGATATATATCTTAATTCTGAAGTACTTGGTAATTTCAAAATATAAAAGACTTTTAGGTTAGTTTTTACTTCTTAGTTGAGTTAGCAATCTGTGGAAATATATAGTTGGTAATATTTGGTATGAATCTACTTCCCAATAACACTGACAAAATTTTCCAAGGACTATTATATAATTACAGTGCTAACATATTTTTTAATTGATGATGAAATATTAGGCACTGTGGTCTTGTTTGATTCACCTTATTTCAACACTTTATTACTTATTTCAAATCAGATAAGATGATTTAATATGATATTTTTTAACTTTAAATATCTTTAGTTTCGTAACAAAAAATATTACTTAATAAGTTATTTTTTTATAAGGAAAAAAAAATATTGTTAGCCTCTAATCGAGAGCCAACCACATGTATCGTTACGAATAATTAAAGAGACCTTAGAAATAATAGAATTACAAAGGTAATATCAAAAGGTCATGGTTTGATGGTTATGTCATTTATGAGCTACAGAATTGGAAATCTTTTAGCATTAATGCATTATTGAGAGAAAACAAACGGTTTTGAATTAAAATATGCAACGAACACTCAATGGGGCTTTCTTTTAAGCGGGTCTGAGTTAGAAAAGAAAAGTAGTGACAAAATTCAGTCTCATCAAATCACCTCTTAAAATTCATGAAATTGGAGCACTTAATAATATATAGTATAGTATATGACTTAAAACAGTATAAAGAGGGAATCTACATATCATGGAAGCATAAACACACCTCACCTAGTCACCTCTCTTCTCCCTCCTATAAAAAAAAGCAACATACTAACTAGATCCTTTTCTTCAAAAGAATCAAATTAAAGTCACTTTCTTTCTTTCTAATAACTTTAGATTCTCATCTTTTCTTAGCCTAGGCTACCTTGCTTTCTTACCTTATATTAGTAGTTAAGTTACTTTCATATCATTTATACAACCAACCAAACAGCACATATTCTCTTCCAAACCCCCAAAACAACAACAACAACAACAACAACAACAAAAACCAATCTATAATTCTATACAAAGGAAGATATATATATATATCTATATATATATCTATATCATGTGCCACAAAGCAGGGTTTTCATTACACAGCCTAGAGGAGCTGGCCCTGGCCAAGGGTCGAAGATTCGTGTTCGGAGCACCACCCTTGCTGGTGGGTCCCACTGATCGTAGGGCGGGCGGTGGTAGTGGTGGTGGTGTTGGGAGAAGGAAGGTTTGTGTGTGTTCACCAACAAAACACCCAGGATCATTTCGATGCCGGTATCATCATACAGAGTATGTATGGTACACTACAGGCACCATGAATTAAGCTACCTAAGCTAGCTAGCTAGCTAGCTAGCTTTGTACTTGTTTGTAATTGAACATGCAAAATTGTACGGTATTATGTTACTATGGTGTGTTCTAGGTTTTCAGTGTTGTTATCATCAAAATATGTATGTTATGTTCTCCTAAGTCTTAAACTTATGATTGCAAAACATATGAAGATCAGAGGAGCTGAATCTTGAGGTGGTTCATGTGCATCAAGATTAGATGTAACTATGTAATTAGTAGTGGCATATAAATCTAGAGTAATGTAATGTAGCAAGTCATGTATTAATTACAATTAAAACATATTTGATGAATGGATGTTAATGCATATGAAGCACAACCATCCAGCGTTGCAGATTACGAGTTTGATTCTCACCAATCCCTTTCCCCAGATAAATATAAGGATAATAACAGTTTGGTATCCCTGCAAGATAGATAGAGAACTGTGCACTAAATCTAGTAACCTTATCTGTAAAATATAAACTAGTACATTATAACGATTAAATATTTTTTTTCAACGCGTTTTGCACACGGCTGGCCGCACAGTTAATTAACCATGTGGCGCGTGCGTATACTACACACTAGCAAAAACGCTTTTCACACTTCAAACACTTTGTAACCCCCTCAAAACACTTTGTAACCCTCACAAAATACTTTGAATTGTAACCCCCAAAAGACTTTGTAACCCCACAAATAACATTTTGTAACCCCACAAATAACACTTTGTAACCTAACAAATAACACTTAGTAACCCCCTAAAAGACTTTGTAACCCCACAAATAACACTTTGTAACCCCCCAAAACATTTTGTAACCCCCCAAAACATTTTGTAACAAAAACACTTTGTAACCACACATAACACTTGTAACCCTAAACCCCAAAACACTTTGTAACCCCACAAATAACACTTTGTAAACCCCCCAAAACACTTTGTAACTCCACAAATAACACTTAGTAACCCCCCAAAACACTTTGTAACCCCACAAATAACACTTAGTAACCCCCAAAATAATTTCTAACCCTCTAAAACACTTTGTAACCCCACAAATAACACTTTGTAACCCCCAAAACACTTTGTAACCACACATAAACACTTTGAACCAACTTACAAAAAATAACTGATTTACAAAATTCAAAAATAATGATGACAAAATTAAAGTAAAACCGTCATTTACAAACCGGTTGGGCCTTTTTTGTTGCAGAAAGTTTAAATTGTTTGAGCCTTTATTGCTGAGCGCGTTTTATATTGTTTTGGGCCTTATTGCTGCAGCACATACAATCTTTGGGCTTTGAAATTTCAGCCGTATGGTTAAGAACCATACAGCAGACCATATGGTTAAGAAACCATACAACCGAGAGTAAAATGCCTGGATATATATATCCATTTTCAATTGCTTGATTTCGTCTGAAATGATGACAGATGGCTTAAGTACAGTGCCTCTTCCACACCGAAGAAGTTGTACCATGTGACACCCATGCAGCCATTACACCACATGACGCCCATTATACCATACATAATACATTCATTATATCTGCAGTTATCAAAACCTCACTGCAACCGTTTCAACTTTCAAGTATATACTCATTAAAAAAAATCCCAAGTATATACCACATTACCACCGCACACTGGAATTTTTTTTTAAGGAAATTAGATTGGGGTATGAAAACTCTAACGGCTTGTTTGATAGCCGGTCATAAATTGAGTTAATAAGAATGAATTTATAATTAGATTTGGAAGGAAAATCAAAATTAATTCCCATAGTGGTGTTATCTTAACTCTAATTTATCTAATTTTCTTCACAAATATCTATTCTCATCTAATACCACCATTCTACATGGTAATGGAAAATAAGAATAACTATCAAGTTTGGGAATGAAAAAAATATTTTCCATGGGAATTTTAAAGTTTTTCCCTAACAAATTACACTTTAAATCCATTATCATTGCCACAATTCACTACCAACAACCAAACGGACCGTTAGAGTAGTTGAATTCGAACCACATAGCTTAACATCAAAGCTTCGTAATTTGTAGGAAGAAGATAAAAATGGAAGAATTTTGGGGAAAAGAATAAGTGATTGATTTTTCAATCTATGACTAGAATTTTTTAACTCTACCGAATCTAATTTCAAGATAACGAGAGTCAGGGTTAGACAAGTATGGCTAAATGATTAAGCATCAGCCCACCTAACAGAAATCCAATATGTTTTGGACCATTTTAGCTAGTTTTATTAACTTAGGATTGAAGAACATGAAGCGACCATAAAGACTTGTCATTTAGAATGGAGTAATAATACTTTGGTATCAATTAATTAATATGCACACAAATGGCTGTATTTACAATGATAATTAGTGCAATTTACAAGCCGAAACACTGACGATTTGCCGAAAATCCTGCAGCTCAGCTAACACAGTCCGAACATCTTATTATACGGAGTATTGATCATCTGAAATGCACATGACAGGATTTACAAGCAAGTAGCATCTCCATCTAGTGTTGCAGCTTCTTTTGTATCCATGCAACTCTGCAAGTCACTGAAAATAAAATGAACAGTTAATGGATTTAGTACAGCACATACAAAACTATGCAATGAAGAAATGCAACTATGAAACACTTCTCTCCCTTATACAAATAAGTTTCACTTCAAATAAAAACTAATCAAGTGCAATAAGTTCAATAAGGTCCCAATTAATCAGGGGTAATCAGGTAGGTCTATTAAGTTCAATCAAGTATAATAACTAATAAGTTTAGAAAAGTTATGATCAGTGTCACATAGTTACCTAAAGTGCCCACGAATCGCGATCCGAAAAAAGTGAACTATGGTCGGTTTTGGTCTATTTTGTGCCACTTTGAACGAACCGCGAATTATAGAACCGGATTAAAAGACGAACTATGTAACATTGGTTTTGATAAGTCTAGATCTAATAAGTTAAAGAGAACACATCCTTAGTTTGTAATATTAAGAGTGGAATGCTTTAAATAAGGTTGCTGAAAAGCTTAATTAGGGTTATGATGAGGGTTTTTTGAGGGGTTATAATGAGGTTAATGTTATTATATCAATTGGGATGGCACATGGTTAGCTTTATTACATCACTGGGGATGGGTGGCACAGCGATAAAATGGGGATAGTATTATTACATATTTATATCAATGGGAATGGCAAAGGATCAATTGAGTGTATGGCACATCATGGACACCGGGTTGATAAAATCTCAAACTGTAGATAATCATTAATCAAGATTACAATGCTCCAACAACTGCACAGTAGCCTACAGTATTACATTTAAACAGGCAAAACAAGCCCTTTTGTGCAACTAGCAGAACAACTAATTGCAAGATACACGCACTCTCTCCAGGCCTCCAGAGAACTCAAATATCCAAGTACATCTTCTAGAAGAACATATCAAAAATCCAAAAGAATAATATCAATTTGCTTTAAGTTCCCCACCCATGGAGAAGTCAGCTTCTGCCCTATTATTTGTATGTAACACGGAGTAACTAATAATTGACATATTCACTAATCAAAGAATTCCAAATTTAATAATAAATCTTAATAATTCAGCTATAATTCCATATATATATAAATATATAGCTTTTCTCATTAATAGAAAGTAGAAACTAACAAAATCCATTTAATCAAACAGGTACTACACCCTTTAGTCTGCCCCAGCTCAACAAGAGATTATACCCAAAGTTCACAGATCTACTTAGCAGTCAGCCCATCAACTACATTGCAGGATAAATGAATTGACAAAAAAAAAAAAAAACACATAAAACTGAATACAACATGCAAATATAGAAGTTGAGCATAAATTTTTTGTTAAAGATATGCCAGTAACTCACCTCAGGATAGCAATTTTGCTGAACAATTGTCTGATCTTTGGGATTTACATCTACCTCACATGATACTTTAGCCTGCGATGTAAAACGCGGCACTCAATCACAGGAAAAGAACACATGAAATTGAATACAACATGATATGGACAAAAATACAAGAATTAACTTGGAAAAACATGTTACACATCATCTCAGAATAGGTAATTAGACATTCTTGATGAACTCTGGCGCATAGGAAAAGTTTGTGTACAACCGAGTGTATATCAAAATAGTGTACGATGAGTAAAATTTACCCTAAAACTATTAAAAATTACCCCTTAATTAAAAAATTGCAACTTTATCCAGGGATTCTTTTTTTTTTTTTTATATATATCGGGTAACTTTATATCCGTTGTATGCTAAAATAATGTACACCCGATGTACTATTGTGGCATTCACCCAAAAATGATACTACATAGTTGCAACAAACGTTTTCTTTGTTTAATAGTTAGCCATTCCTCACTATCTCTCTCCTCATCATATGCTTTGATACTCTTTCTACTTCACATTCACAATAAATTTCATCTAGGATTTTGCGTCCACCCATTTGTTGCAACTAAATTGAGACAAAGGTACTATATAAGAATTTGTGATTATGTTATTAACTGATTAACATGCTCAAATGTGAGGGCGAAATGATACTAAACCTAAAAAAGCCTTCATCACTGGCAGTAAACCTACAGGTTTACACTTAGATTAGCCGTATCTTGGAGGGTTCAAGAAGCAGAGAGGATCTCATGTACAGTTAACGCATGAAGTGAAACTCTCTCCTTTCTTTGTTATTTTCCCTGTTTTCCTTTGTATTTCTCATATAGATTTTCTCATAAAATAAATTGTAAGCCTTTTTCTTTAAAAATGAAACCCCTACTTAATACCTAGTAGTCTAGTACCTAACCACTTTTCTCTGACTTTTTCAGTCTCATTAAAAATTAGTGCAGAAGCAATGGAAAACTTGAAAAGAATGAAGGGAGAATATCGCAAAAGTACTTTAATACAGGTAAAGACTTAACAGTATAGCTCCCAACCCCTTTATCATGCTTCCCCACACACAACATTCTTTCATTACATGACCCCATTTTTTGCTTGAATGGAGGGCCACAGTACTTTGGTGATCAAATTGCAAACAGCATTATTGTCATTCAAGCTTTAATTAATGGGAATTTAATTCCATGGGAAATATAATATTTTAATGCTTAATCTGACTAGTGCATTATGATTAACAATTTTAAAATCATAGTGTCATACTACATATACAATAGAGAAAAACTGAAGGTTAAAGATCTTAGGTATTATGGCTTTTGTTAGCCTAGTTTAAGGGCGTAACACACTAAATATTATTTGTAGAAACTATGCCTTTGTTTATATCATCAGATTCATCACAGTCTCACAGAGGTATATTAGCCTGTGGTAAGCTAAGTCATGGATAAACATAAACTCATCATGTAGGTGCCTTCTACTGGTTATCTATAACATGGTTCAAAGATGACTCTCATTATAATAGCTCCCTAGCCTATGGTTTTAAATCTGGGTTTCGGTCGCGGAATCACATTTGTGGGCAATGCGGATGGCTCACGGCCTTTGCAGCTTAATAACTCGGTCGCGGTAAGCTCAAAAAGCCTTACAATGTGGTCGCGATACTGTGATGCGGTCTTGATTTAATACCATGGGCCTAGCCTCTTTTATTATCTATTTAGTTTTCTAAAATACCAAAAAAAAAAACATAATATTGTACTACTACAGAGTAAATGTGTATGACCAGACAACAGCTCAAACTATATAGCAGCTTGGCAGAAGCAATAATTAATAATGTTCACTTAATAAATTTTACACAGTTCAATGACATTCATTATAATACGACATGCATATGATGCATTACTTGTGCAGTCGCGCTACTCTAAGTTTTTAACTTAAGTACCGGTGTAGTTTAGTTGCTCTAACCTGGTGATCAAGGAACCAATATTAGCAACATGCAGCAGAGATGCATATACATTAGACACAATTACACAAACCAAACCCCACAAAAGTGTGACCCTAGGATCTACACACCTAATTACTGAGATATGGGTTATTTGACAATTCAGTTTGGACTAAAAATTCAGCCCATCCTCTAGCCCAGTAGCCCACATGGCCCCACAACAAGCAACCAACTCATGAATTGAAATTGCATCTACTGAGATATGGGTTATTTGACAATTCAGTTTGGACTAAAAATTCAGCCCATCCTCTAGCCCAGTAGCCCACATGGCCCCACAACAAGCAACCAACTCATGAATTGAAATTGCATCTACATGACAAAATAGATAAAAACAATTAAATGCAGCTTACTATACTCATCACCCCAATGAGCTTCTTCAAACACATCATATGTGGTTTATCACACTTTTATTTAACCATTTATTACAAAGAATCTATGTGAGCTCGATCAGAGCTGCACCATCTACCAGTTTCAATGCCCCTAACGAATTCTAGTCTGGGGCTTGATTAGAACCCTGGCAACAGAACTACAGAAGCAATGTCTGCTGAAGCCTATTTAATATTTATCTTATTCAAGGAAAACATAAGCAAACATAAGTCGTCACCTTAACTTCCACAAGGTAAAGAATGATGTCTCTTGAACATTGCCTGAGCTATGCTAAAGAAAGGAGCAACAACCATACATTAACTTGTCTAATACTACACCACCAGTGCACAATCCACAAATTAGCCACAACTCTTAAGCCCCTTTTAAGACCTTGACCAAACCGTATTTGGGAGTACTTATTACTCATTCTCAATGACAATCACTCTGAAAACATAGAAGCCAACGCTTGAAACAAGATATACCAGAAACTTAAATGCAAAACTATCAATATTTGCACCTGCAACTTCTGTCTTGCTGATAAAATTCAGCTTAAATGAACAAACTTGAAACTTACTGGCCCTAAATCACCAAACTCACAAGCATGTATACAGATAATCATTTGATAAAGCCATGAAAAATCAGAATACAACAACCAAGTCCAGAATTCTTAAATTCCGGTTCAAAAGATCAAGACTTTTCATTTCATTTTAAAAAAAAAAAATCAGCAGAAATGAACAAAGAGCTACAATGTACATAATTATCTCTTAAAATCATATAATTTCGCTTTCATGTACACACCCAATCAATCAAGCATTAAAAACAAATGAAAAGTCAGCAAAGCAGATAAATCCAAATAACATGAGCACTAAATAAATAAATAAAATTACAAACCTGAATAGGAACGTCGAAAAACAAGAGTCCAAGCTTTCCCTGAACGTTCGAAACAGTATCAAAAGGAACTTTACCAGCAGCAACATCTTCAATCAAGTAAAAAAAATCATGAATAATCTGAAAACCATCAACTATTAGAGTAGCATCCACATACGAAGAACCCCTAGCTTTAACTTCACCACCATTAGATTTCACAAACCCTAATTGCTTCCCACGATAAGCAATCGAAACATCTAGAGAATCGTAGTTGAAGGAGAAGAAATCAGGATTACGAACTTTGAGAGTGAGAGAGAGAGATAAATCGAGGGAAAGATGATGAGAAGAGTTGATTTGGATATGATTGAGATGAATACGAGCGAGTTTGAGTTGAGGGTTAGAAGGGAAGAGGATGAAGATAGCGAGAGTGAAGAGGAGGAGGAGAGAGAAAGAGAGGAGGATACGGCGGAGACAAGGGTGGCACAGAGGGCGGCGCGTGTGAGGGTAGTTTGGTAAAATGACGTAGTTGACGGTGGCCGTGGTAGGTTGGGAATTGGGTTCGGATGGTAGGTAAGTGTAGGGATTAGGGTCGGGTTTGGAGGTCATTGTTTATCGGACTTTGGTTTTTACGGGTAAATTCCAACCAAGCAACGGGGTTTAATTTTGTCCTTCTCTCTTAAATAATGAGGTATGACTCATTGACTTCTTCAAGGAATTTTTTTCCCCCTTTTCCCTCAAAAAATTACTCGTTTTAGGTCCCTTTTTTCCAAACCGTTACATTTAGAAGAAAAAATTGTTACAAATACGTAAATTATTACGGAGCCAATATATGTTTTAATTTTCCAATGTCATTTACAGTCGATGTGATAAATAATAATAAAAAAAAGTTATGTCATAGGAGAGAAAACAATTAAAGACTTAAAGTGTTGAAATCCTAATATTATTATGATCTTTCTTTCAAAACCAAAAAAAAAAAAAAAAATGAAATCCTTAAATCATTGTTTAGAGCTAGTTTGGTTCACATATGTATTAACTTCTTATAAGACTCTATATCACTGTATCAGAAGTCGATCCTAAAATAATTTACCATATACTATAATGACGAACGAATGCGACAATGGATTAGTCCGATCCAGTTGGCATCCTCGTCGAATTTCAAGGGTAAGTGATATAGGTTTTAAGTGGGAAAAAATCATATAAATAATCTCAACTATTGGACGTCTTTCAATATTAATCTCAACTATTAGTTATTACAATATAATCCAAACTTTGAGGGTCGTTTTATGATATTAGTCCATTGACTTAGTTAACCTATTGTAATCAGTCACCAATTCATAAAGTATTCGTTATCTTTCCTCTTTCCCTATTTATTTTACTTATTAACTATACTTTCCTCCCTTTCCACGAAGAAAATCTGAGCCGGTCAAAAGTTAAAATTGAGAAATATCATAAAACTACCCATAGTTTGGATTGTAGTGTAATAACCTATATTTGGGATTAATATTTGAAGACCTCAAATAGTTGGGATTATTCATATAAATTTTTCCTTTTAAGTATTTATTCTCGTAATTTTTAGGCTCGTTTTAATTTTCAATTAGTTTCTTTATTTCTAGGGTTTTTTCCCCTTTTTTTTCCTCTTCGTCCCCCTTCTCCTTTGCTACAAAATTTTTGGTACTTTTTATTTGTCAAAACCACTCTATTGATTGTGCTATCATTTTCGCTCATTTCCCGTCATAAGCAAGCCAAGAGTTAAATGTGTCATGTATCAAGAACGATAAGTTGTATATGCCATAAGCTAGCCCTTCGAAACATGTCATGGGCTACTCATGAATATTACGAACCCATATGTCACAATAACCAACACTTCTGGAACTACTTAGTTAAAGTATGTATTTAGTTGTATATTATTTTAAGGTGGTATAAATACCCTCCTCTTCTTTTGTGGAGAGAGAAGAGGGGGCAAGGATGGTTTCCTTAGATTAGTGATATAAAGTTAGGTTAGGGTTTTTAGAAAAATAAAGTGATAGAAATTTTGTTATGAGCTTGGATTTTGGAGATCGAATTCGAGAAAGAAACTTGAAGATTTTCTATTTTATTGGGTTGTTTACTTTATTTTGGTATCTTCTTACCTTTATTTACTTGTTTTATCTTAGATTAAGGTTTGATCATATTTTTAGTTTCAGTTTATATATATTTTCTTTTGTATTTTATTATTATGTTTTGTGAGTTTTAGGTAAAAACCTCAACTATAATAGTGCTCTCGATTGAGTTCATCATGTTACATGATTCACCATTGTTGATTTAAAGGGTTCGTATTACGATATCTATGCTTAGCTACCACAATTATCAACTTAATGTCCTTAATGAAAGATCGGGAGATCAAAGTACTATGAGAATAGGAAATGTTATTAAGAAATAAACGTTATATATTGGTGAGTATGACCCAGGTTGGATCCCTTAGCTTAGTCCCTCCGTTCCCCCACAACAATACCTGGTTGACTAAAAAAATCAAGCTCATAAAGCGGGTCGGGTTCGGGCCGGGTCGATGTTAAAAAATAAGCCCATAAAGCGGGCCGAGTTTAGACCGGGCTTAGTTTGGGCCCAAATTTCTTAGCCAAAACTCGAAAATTTAGTGCGGACTTGGCTGGCTTTTTGGGCCGGGCCTAAAAAAGTAACCAAAATGTCTAATTTTAAATGTTCAAGGCTTGCATGAAAAAATAAAAAATCGGGCCGGGCCGGGCCGGGCCCAAGTGCGGGCCTAATTTCCGTGTCCAAAGCCTGCAAAAAAATGGGCCGGGCCCACAGGACGGGCTTGGTTTGATCAGCTCTAATACAAACAAAACAACAAAAATGAAAAACGGATGTATTGGACACAAGAGTGACCATCAAAATTTGAGGTTTTGGTTAACGGTTGAAGGTCAATTGAATGGCATTTTTAACATGGCATCAGTCATTAATAAGGGTACGAATTAGTGAATTATTGACACACTAATGCATAACAGAGAATTGTTGAAGTAAAAATCTCGAGGACAATAATGCCAAGATTTTACCATCGTTACTACTCCGTATTATATTATCACAATATAATGAAAGTATATATATATATATATGAAACAACTTGCAAGATGGAATACGAATATGATGGCCTGGGAAGATTAAGTAGGATAAGGCAGGGGAATCTCGGGCTCATTGCTGGACCATGCTCCTTGGTTAAAGCAAGAATACACTACAATCCAATCATTCAATCGCTATCGTAATATTGGTTACGTTTGAAATCTTGATTATAAAGAGACTATAACTTGGATGAAGAAGCTAAGTGGTGATAGTCAAAGCAGGGTTCGATCACACCCTGGCCTTCCTTGAGTGTTTCCCTTTATTTCCCCTCTCAAGTGCAATCATTAATATGTTACGTGGGTTAGTAACCAATTACCTGCAGATAATAATGAGTCGGTCGTTTTCTTAGCTTATTTAAAAAACAATCAGAGAATAACTTTGACCATGAAAAGTCTTTGTTATATATAATATAAGAAAAAAAAACACGTTCATATGGTATATTTCTTGATAAATTCTTCTCGATATATAGTTTTTAATATCAACTACAACATTTCTTTTACAAAATATAAAAATTGATGTTTGAACATGTGCATTGAAAACAATGCAAAAAGAAAACGTAACTAACAAACATTTTAAAACGGAGGAAGTACAAAGTATATATACAATATACTCTCTCCATTTTTTAATAGATGTGATTTTTGATTTCTCACACTTGTCGGTATACTATTTTAACCAGTAATAATATCTCTTACTATATAACCTAAATAATATTAAAAAAAAATGCATATTTGGAAAGTATATGTCAAAATAACTTAGATGAACAATGTAAAAATTCAACTTGTTACATCTATTAAAAAAACGGGGGAGTATTATATAAACATCTAGAAATACAACCTAAAAGAAAGGAAGAAAAAAAAGCATAGCTTCTTTAGTAACTTAGTTCACTTCTAATGTATTTTCCAAAGACGACAACCATTATTCCTTTCCTTTAGTTGAAATTGCTATTACATACATAATGACATATATATACTAGGAGAATTGAAGTGATAGCGCAACCAAATACATCATTTTATCATACAACAAAATATACCAACTCATAGCACTTAGCACCAATTATATTGCTATTGAATAAGGATGCTTTGGCCAACATAAATAACATCAATTTGAAAAACTATCCCTATATATCAACTCTTTTTTTTAACTATATATATATATATATATATGTTGATTTTTGATATTCTCAAAATACCTCCAATAAACAAGGATTTATAACAATATCCACTCACGTGAGATTTTTATCATTCCTTGTATATATATATATATATATTATAAGACTACAACTTAATAGATTGAGGAGACATTGAAGAAAAAGTAGAATTATTACGAGCATAATCATTAGTAGTAGTAGCAGCAACAGCAGTACTCTTTGTTGGCTTTGTGATAGGCATGGAGTTGGAACGTTTCATCATCCAAGTTGATGAATTGGATCGATGAAATCGACAACGAAACGAACCTTGATGTGTTGTAGGAGAACATAAGCAATGACCCCCTCCTTTGTTGTTGGTTGTTGAAACACTAATTGAATCTTCACTCTTTGGAGATGATAAAGGCATTATTTTTGTTAGAAAAATTAAAAATATAATTAGGGTGAGTGTCTTTTTTGGGTGGTTGATTAAAAGATACTAGCTATATTTGTTTTATATATGGTGAGAATTGAGATGCTTATTTAATTTGACACCAATAATATGTTGAACAAATATAATTGTTTTTGTAGTGAAGTATGATTTATGGTATGGTATATATGTATGGTTTTGGTTAAGGGGTGGGGTTTATACTACTTTATAGTAGGGGGATGGAGGGTTTATACTTTTATCTATCTACTTGCATATTTTAAGGTCATTATGGGCTAATGGGTATCTCACCCCAACTTCTGATGGCCACCACTAGAATTCTAGATATCGTCATTTAATGCATGTATTGAAGAAATATATTCCTAAAATATATTTCATTGGATTTTTTTTAAATTTTTTTTGGGACTACATGTTGAGCTTCTATGAACAACTAAAAACTCAAGAAAAGTGTTGTTCCATATTAAACAAGTATGAAATTAAATAAATAGGTGTTGGAATATGCATCTCGCACTATAGAAACTATATATTATATTCGTCATAATTTATTTGCAACGATTTGTCATTTTTTATGAAATTAAATATAGGGGTATTGGAATATGCATCTCACACTAAAGAAACTATATATTATCTCTGTAATAATTTATTTGCAATGATTTGACATTTTTTTTCTCAGATCACCTTTATATTAAATCGTTACAGACTTACAGTACGTGGTACTGGTTATACACTTCATCCGTTTTTAAATTATTGCAATAAATAAATTTTTTATCTTTCATAATTATTAAAAAAAAAAACTCTTTTGTTGCAACTATTAAAAAACAGAGGGAGGAGTTTGATTTTAATTTATTTTAAGATTGAATTAAATCCAGTCTTATAAATGGACTATATCGCTCTCCCATGATAGCGACCTACGTACGCCCTTTAATAGTGAAAAATTTCTAATTAATCGATAATTTTCAGCTAGCTTTCTATATTTCTCTTGCAAAAAATAAAAAATATGGGTTGATAATTTTAATTTAATCAATTATTCTATTCTTAGTTTATGATCTAGCTAGTGTCCAAACTTTTCTTTATAAGAAAACTCTTTTTCCTGTTTGTTTTTGCCAACAATCTTTACAATATCTTTTTCATGCATGCATGTTAATAAGGGCATTTCAAAAGAAGTCAATTATAAATCTTTTGGTATATTTGGAGAAATTGAGACCCGCTTTCAAACATCCTTACAGGAATATGCTTATTATATCATTTATATGAGTTTCACAAACATCTTTTTACATATGGGTTGTCATTAGTGACATCTCGTATTTTTTATTTTTTGTAAGAGAAATATAGAAGGTGAAAATTATCTCCTCAACAACCACCATGTCACGCACTAATGACATCCTTATACACCATTTTTGCTTCTTGTCAAACTAACCAAATTGGATTTACAACTTCTATGGATATCTAAATATTAGCAAGGACAAAATCGTCTTACAACAAATTTGTAAACATATTTATACAGCCAAATTGAGTTTAATTTTAAAATCAAAATGTGAAACCCTAAAATCATATATACAGCCTAAATTGGATTCAATTTCAAAAATTGAGTTGATTACCTATTGCATTCAACATCACGTTGCTAAATTTTTTTATTAAAGATGCTAAAAAAATGGAAGAGAAGGTGAAGAAATGTATTGATGATCTAAGGACGATGACAAGAGAAAGAGAGCAATAAGAAGAAGATGAAGGGAGTTAAGAGAAGAGAGAGAAGCGGGAGAGTAAGGGAGTGGAGATATACAGAGGCCTCCGTTAAATTTAACGTTAAAACACATGTTTGGATGTGATTTTAGTAACGGAACAACATTTTCAAATGTTATTGTATTTTAATCCCTCCGTAACATAAAATTTTCAACAATTAGTTTTGCACGCATTTTGAGGAAGCGATTTAATGGTATAAACGAAAGAATTAGTCAATATAATTTTAATATTAGGAACTTATAATCACATTCTTGCTTGTATTAAAACCATTTTGACTAATTCCTTCGTTTACACCCTTAAATCGCTTCCTCAAAATACGTGCAAAATCAATTATTGAAAGTTTCATGTTACGGATGTAGTATTCCTTATCTTAAAATAATAAGTTTAGTTAAAAATTAATGTGTGATATAATAAAAAAATTATTCAAATAGCATGGCAGTTAAATTTCTTGCTTTGGAGCAAGACAATAAAATAGAAAGAAAAAAAAAAGACAAAAATGTATAAATTAAGAAAAAGGGCCCATAAAAACAAATCTCCATATAATAAAGAAAAAAAACATGGCCTAATAAAGTCAATATGAGACATTGAATGACAAAGCGACGTTAGTGGCTGCACTTAGCGTACATGAAAAGATCGATTAGATGATCAGCTTTTCATGTGGTTCAGCACTACTTTAGCTACTAGCTATATATGGGTGATTGATTACATTCTACGGAGTATTACATTCTTCTAGATTATGCACGCAATTTAGGATGTTTTTGTATGAAATTAGTAAAAGGTAATGGATTGAAAATAGGGGATAGGGTAATACATAGTTGTTTGGTATCACTAATTAAGAAAACGTTAATGGTTATAATCACTCAGAAATGGAAACATTTTTCCTATAAATTTAGGAGGGTATCAAAATAAGGTGATTTGTTTTCCTTACAAATTTGTTTTCATTTTCTACATCCCATAACAAACAAAAGGTAGCGGTATTGTTTTGTGATTACATTTACTATGTTAATTTTTAGGGATACCAAGGGCTCATTTACTTTAGCTGAACTGAACTGAATACAACTGAAAGTAATATTTTATAAGAGAAGGAAATTGAGAGCTGAACTGAACTGGACTGAACTGAATTTAATAGAGCTGAACTGAACTGAACAGAATTTAAGCTGAATTAAACAAGCCCCAAAAACCCCATTAATTAGTGATTTACTACTATCTTTGATCTATTCCTTAATGTTTGCTACATTATGAGAGTTTTTCTTTTAAGAGTTGTATATTAATTGGTAGGTAGTGCTGGCCACCGAACGGGTCGGGCCGGGCCAGGTACCGGGCTGGGCCAGAAAAGGCTAACCCATGAACCGGCCCGTTGGGTCACCGGGCCGGGCCGAACCGGGCCGGGTTCATGGAGTGGTGACCCATGAACCGGTTCGGCCGGGTTGAACCGGGCCTGGCACCGGGCCGGATTGGGACGGGTTCGCGGGTTGGACCGGGTTCATGGGTTCGCAGTTTAAGGGGGTTTACGGTTTAGGCATTTGGAGAATTGGAGGGTTTAGGGGGGTTTGGAGAGGGTTTAGGGGGGCTTTGGAGGGTTTAGGTAATTTGAAAAGATTTGGAGGGTTTGTAAATTGTCATGGTTTTGACTTTTGACTTTTGAGTTTTTATAGTATATATGATAATATGAATAAATGAATAATTGAATATAATACATTAAAACAATTAAACAAGTAACAAATTTACTTTAATAAATCATAGTTGACCAAATAAATTAAGTTGCAATATATATTGAACTTATATTATAATTTACAAATTACAATTATAAAAATGTATGTAAAATCTAGAAAGTTAAAGTATTACTTACACAATTAGAATTCGTAATTACACAACTAGAATTCGTAACTAATATTTAATTTATAAATTAGAAAATAATTTATTACAATTTACAAATATATTTTATAAAAAATAATAAAATTAAATCACTTCAACACACTGGAAAAAAAACATCCAAATGATATTAGTTAATTACAATTTACAAAACATATGCATTAAAAATAATTACATAATTTAAAAACATTAAAATAATTATGTAAAAAATAAGGCAAAAATATATGAAACCCCCCCCCCCCCCCGGGGGAGGGGGGGGGGGCTTGGACTTACTTTGATTATTAAAATTTAATTTTTGAATTAAATTTTAGTTTATTAAAATTTAATTTTTGAATTAAATTTTAGTTTATTAAAATTTAATTTTTGAATTAAATTTTAGTTTATTAAAATTTAATTTTTGAATTAAATTTTAATTTATTAAAATTTTATTTTTGAATTAAATTTTAATTAATTAAAATTTTATTTTTGAATTAAATTTTAATTTATTAAAATTTAATTTCTGAATTAAATTTTACTTTTCAAAATAAGATGCCTACGTATCCTTAAGTTTCTTAAGTAAACTTAAGGAATCAAAGCCCACGTGCATAAATTTCGTCTAAAAATAACATCTTTTACTATTTTTAAGTGATTTTATAACTAACCAGTCAGATTAGGCTGAATTCGGTTTCAGAATTTTATGCCATATCAAACGATCTTTAAAAATTACGAAAATTTAACACAAGCTGTAAAACATTATCACTGACTTCCATATAAAATTTCGTAGCATTCCGAATTGATTAAGTACACTAATAAATTCGTAAACCTATTCTGGACAGTTTTACCGGTTTGAAAGATTAAATTTTTATAAATAATAAACGGACGAATTTTTCCACGAAATAAATCATGGTTAATAATCAAACAGTAAACCAGATACCATGAAAAATTAATCAAGAAATAACAAGATTTGATTGGTAAATAAATTATACAAGATCATACATAAAATCAAGAAAATACATAAAAATCAATTAAGAAATTCATGCTTCATGCTCGACATGTTCATATGAAAACAATATTAAACTTCCTACAATTTTCATGCTTCAATTCCTAATTAACTATGTGTTTTTCTACCCATAGATTAAAGAGGAAAGCGAAGTTACCTGGATTCGCTTAATTAATCCAAGGAAAAACAATGAAGGTTCGACTTTTTGAGGGGATAATAGGAGAGAAAAATGATCTTTAGAGTTTGGAGTTTTAAGTGCTTAAATGCATAATGGCAACACAAGGAACAAGAGTCCTATTTATAGAACAAGATGAAGTGTTGCAAATCCTAAAATAAGGGAAAGTGAGGGCTGGCCATGTGGACTAAGTATAGGGGCCAAGTCATGGGCTTGGTTGAAAAATACTTAAGCCTTCTTAATTGGTAATTAGCATAATTACCCAATTAAACTAGAAATACCCAATAGCCCAAAAAGGAGACTAAAAATCGGCCAAGGGTAGATAAAAGAACAAATTGGGTCCTTGGCCCAATTTGATGAAAAAGAATGGGCTAAAAAGTAAAACAGTCCAAAATTAAATGGGCCTTTTTGGACTTAGAATTAAGACATATCATTAATAACCGCGAAATTTTCTGGCCCAAAATTCCGGGTCGTTACAATCACCCCTCCTTAAATAAATTTCGTCCTCGAAATTTACTTAAAGAAGCTCACGTAAGAAAACAATGGAACAACTATAACATAAACGATCAGCCGTAAACGGAGACCGTACACGTAGTTACGTCAGCTGCGCGTCCGCCTCTTCTTGATCACGTAGAAGACTCGGTTCTTCGCTTGCACCCGGCTCACCATTGCTGCAGGTTTGTTCTTCGGTCACGCCTAAATCTTGTGCCTTCCTTGACTGCACACGCCTCACGCTATCGTAACCCGTCACACCACTTTCTGGAATGACGTTCGTTCTGCAAACCGGGATCTCGGGAACGTTGGTTGCTTGCCCGTCCTGCGATTGCGGCTCCTGAAATGGTTCGATTCGTGGTCTCTTCTCGACTGCGGCTGGTTGGCTTTCCCTGGTTCTCTTCTTTGTAGCCTTTTCCTACTCGAACGATGCTTGAACCTCTAAGGCGGTCTCGTACGCGTTCTGAAACGATGCTGACCTGTTGCCGTAACGTGTACCCTAATGCGAGGACTCGTCATCTTGATATACCGCTTCAGCTTCTCGGCTTCCGATGGAGATATTGCAGCGACAAATCTGGACAGCTTCGCGAACTTGTCGGCAACTGTCTGAACTGACATGGTCCCCTGAGTGAGCGTCAGGAACTCCTCTGGCTTTTGCCACCTAAGCTCGTCGGAAAAGATACGTTCTCGTAGCTTGGAGGTAAACTCTTCCCGTGTCATTCTCTTCACAGCTCTTCCCTGCGGCGAACCGTTATCAACTAGTCGTCTGCTTCCAATCGAAGGTAGTAGCTAGTGATCTGAACTCGTTTATCTTCCGGACTACCGATTGCGTCGAACCGTTCTTCCATCTCCCAAATCCAGCTCTTGCGCACCACGGGGTCTGTCGTGCCATCATTGGTAGGACGCCGATGACGAGAAATCCGATCCTGGACCTGTGGGTTATGGGCTTACCACACCTCCGCTGCGCCACTCTGATAACACCGGTCACGGCTACTAATTGATGGTTCCGGCGTCGAAGTCTGAGGTTAGACCTTGGGGCGTCATTCTTTACGTACAAACTTAAACATTCCTATTGTTAGTTCACACAAAAGCACATAGTAACGTCGGAGGACATAAACGAGCAATCCGAACGAAGGAAGATGGCTGGGAATTCTGGACCCGCACGCTAATCTGTGCCAAAGTAAGAATTGCGTCTTCTAAGTTGCGACGACGACGGCAGGAACTTGAAGGTCGTGGGATCGACATCCTGAAACAACAATCGCGTTAAGAAATACACGACATACAAAACGGCGCCAACGCGAAACGTGAACGATAAATCGCCTAACCCTGGCTTCTACCCATGGTTCACTCACCTAGGTTTTCCATATTAGGCTAAGGTTCACTCGGGTTCATAAAGCACTCAACTTTCGAAGTTACTTGTGAAGAAGTAACTTAGGGTCAAACCTATGGCTCGGATACCAACTGTAACGACCCGACTTTCTAGCTTGTCGATTTACGAAGGGTAATCAACATTCGGATCATTACTTAATCTAATTAGACCATAATTCAATATTACAAAGGAAAGAATTAACCTTTATTAACTATAGCTGCTAGAATCCATAATAAACCTCTAATTAATATTACATCAAAAGTCTGAAAAATACTGTCCCAACATGCTGGGATCTTAGTAACAAACTAAATAAAGGTTTAAATAGTTCTGACTAAACTAGAATACTTAAATAGAGGCCCAAACTCTCAAGCCCATCCGGCGAAGCCCGCTCTAATCTGCTGCAACGTCACCTGAAACTGAGGGGGGGTCCACCATCAGTGGCGAGTAACTAGGCTGTCCCATTTAATCGAGGGACCACCAAACACATAATAGCATAGAAATTATCATAAAAACTGTAAAGAACTTAATACATGTTTTACACATAAATATACAAATTACGTATAAATGTACGTATAAAAATACGTATAAAAGAACGTATAGACGTACGTATAAATGTACGTACAGAAATACGTATACAAGTACGTATAAAGATACGTATAAAGATACGTATAAATACACCTGCAGAGATACGGTTAGAATACGTATAATCTTCGTATAGAATACGTACAAACAACCCTGCAGATACGGTTAGAATACATACAAAATACATTCAACATTCGCATACATACACACGCTAACATACTCGAATAATTACAGAAATATACACAGCGGAAGACTTATAATATACTGAACTTGTACTTTATATTATACAACTTAGAATTATACCTCACCACCTTCTTACATGATATCATCAGTAAATCCTAATCATATCTTTTCATAATCTTATCATCGAATTTCATATCATAATCTTATCATATCATAAATTATATCTTATCATAATCTTTCTTAATCGTAATTCATATCTTATAATTACATCTCATCTTATATCATAACATCAATCTTATAATAAGGGCATAATAGCTTCTTATCTTAACATATGCACTTATCATATCATTACATCAATCTTATAATAAGGACATAATATCTTCTTAACTTTACATATGTACTTATTATATCAACTTAACTTAACATATCATCTTTGCGGACTGTCTTCTTCAGCTCGTAGCGAACCTTTGCGTTCGCAACTTTCCTAGAACATGTCGGGGTGAACCTTTGCGTCCCACCCGTAGCCCTCCTTTGCGAGAACTAAGCCTAAGCTATGGCCATAACTCCTGGTAGCGGCTCGCAGATACGGTTACCAGACGGCTACATGTTCTAAGACCAAGAACTGCGCGGGGGAACCTTTGCGTTCGTCCCATGTGAGCAGTGGCATCGACTAAACCCAATTGATAACCTTTGCGTTATCGCAAGGGCGTCCTATCTTATTTAACCCGATTGATGACCTTTGCGTCATCGCAGGGGCGATCTTTATATTGTATCTTATATCTTTATTTAATCATATCATATCATATATTGGGAAATACTAGGTGACCGTAATAGGAAATGAAATGTTCGGAGTCCCAGGAAAGAGAGGTGCGGCACGTATATTGGCCACCTTAAATACCAAGTCTTTCCTAGCCAGAGACCGAAACATAACATGTATATCTATTACTCTGTTTCCTTTCTTATCCCTAGTAATATCTTATATATCTTCAAAACTCATATAATATATTATCCTTAAAATATATATATCATATACTTATAATCTTACCCTTTCGGATACTAATTTTAATATTATATCATATACTAATTTGTAACCTTATCCAAAGTAAGATAATTGTATTAATAACACTATTAGTATTTGGCCCTAATAAACATGTTACTAATATTATTATTCCTTTTTATCCCTACACTTTACAACTTATCCCCAATAATTATTTTATCCGTAACTTATATTACTAAATTATTCCTAAATTAATAACAATTCAAAATCAACTAAATTTGACTATTTCCAGCAATTTTACACGGCATTCCCAGAATGTTAACAAAATTTAATTAATTTCTTAATTTATTTTAATTAAACAACTAATTACTAAAAATTAGCAAATTAAAATAAAAATCATATTTTTCCTAATTTTCTTCCACACGACGTTTTAATATCTTTTAATAAAAATTATTTAATTAATTCATATAATTTAATCTACAGCAAACACTTAAATTAAATAAACAATTCTTACGAAAAATTATACTTAACATAACATAACAAGATTAAAATCATACATACACGGCATATACATATAAACAAGAAATAACACAACTTTTAATGTTTTAATCTTTAGCTCACTCGGGAGAATCCCGAGAGTAAGTAGATTTTAGAATATAATTCAAGAACAAATTTACATATTCAAGAATTTAAAGATTCATGGAATTAAATAAGGATTTAAAATAAAGATTCACATATTTAATCTAGCATGTTCAAGATTAGTATAAAAATAACATTTTTATTTCCTCCTTTAAATTTTGTACCACTCGAAAATTCAATAATTAATAATAGCATATTTTAATAATTCAATTGCCCTATTTTATACAATCTGATTTTTAAAGAATTAAATTAAAAACGACCATCTAAAGATCTCTAAAAATCTGGAAATATGGGTTCAAGTATTTACGTGCATAAATTTCGTCTAAAAATAACATCTTTTACTATTTTTAAGTGATTTTATAACTAACCAGTCAGATTAGGCTGAATTCGGTTTCAGAATTTTATGCCATATCAAACGATCTTTAAAAATTACGAAAATTTAACACAAGCTGTAAAACATTATCACTGACTTCCATATAAAATTTCGTAGCATTCCGAATTGATTAAGTACACTAATAAATTCGTAAACCTATTCTGGACAGTTTTACCGGTTTGAAAGATTAAATTTTTATAAATAATAAACGGACGAATTTTTCCACGAAATAAATCATGGTTAATAATCAAACAGTAAACCAGATACCATGAAAAATTAATCAAGAAATAACAAGATTTGATTGGTAAATAAATTATACAAGATCATACATAAAATCAAGAAAATACATAAAAATCAATTAAGAAATTCATGCTTCATGCTCGACATGTTCATATGAAAACAATATTAAACTTCCTACAATTTTCATGCTTCAATTCCTAATTAACTATGTGTTTTTCTACCCATAGATTAAAGAGGAAAGCGAAGTTACCTGGATTCGCTTAATTAATCCAAGGAAAAACAATGAAGGTTCGACTTTTTGAGGGGATAATAGGAGAGAAAAATGATCTTTAGAGTTTGGAGTTTTAAGTGCTTAAATGCATAATGGCAACACAAGGAACAAGAGTCCTATTTATAGAACAAGATGAAGTGTTGCAAATCCTAAAATAAGGGAAAGTGAGGGCTGGCCATGTGGACTAAGTATAGGGGCCAAGTCATGGGCTTGGTTGAAAAATACTTAAGCCTTCTTAATTGGTAATTAGCATAATTACCCAATTAAACTAGAAATACCCAATAGCCCAAAAAGGAGACTAAAAATCGGCCAAGGGTAGATAAAAGAACAAATTGGGTCCTTGGCCCAATTTGATGAAAAAGAATGGGCTAAAAAGTAAAACAGTCCAAAATTAAATGGGCCTTTTTGGACTTAGAATTAAGACATATCATTAATAACCGCGAAATTTTCTGGCCCAAAATTCCGGGTCGTTACACCTCTTTCCTCACATTTTCTTTTATAAGCCCTGCTCATACTACGAGTGACTCTAATCCACTTTACTACACTCCTAATTGGTTGTAATAGGGGATATAAATCTTTAATACCTTCTTGCGCACATAAGTTTAATATATGCGCACAACATCTAACGTGTAAAAGGCTACCATTAAGTAGCAAAGGTACGTCACTGTCTTGTTTTAAAAAGTCAATAGCACGGGTATTAGCCGATGCATTGTCAAATGAAGCTGAAAAAAGTTTGTCAACCAACTGAAAATTTTTTAAACAATTTACAATACGGGTTTTAATGTTAAAACCCGTATGGTTTTCCTCCATTGCCTCAAAACAAATAATCCTTTTTTGTAAAAACCATTCATCATCTATCCAATGAACAGTTACACAAATAAAAGGTTCACCTACAAAAGAAGTCCAACAATCACTAGTTATGCTAACCCGACCATCATAGGTACGGAACATTTCCATCAAATAAGCTCGATAAGAATTATAAAGTTTGATGGTGCGACGTTTAAGGGTGTTTCTAGGAATTCTTCTAAAAGCCGGTTGCATAGCAACCCGGTTAAAATGTTCGAAATTGGGGCTTTCCCCATGAGTAAACGGCAATTCATCAAGAATAACATATTTAGAAAATTCATCAATCATTCTATCACGATTATAAACAAAAGGCATACCTGCGCCGGGAGTAGTCGTTGCGTACCCATGGATTTGAGCCTGTCTCGAATCATCTCTTTCTGCACCATCGGGCCCCAAGTTGTGACCCTTTTTTAAATGACGGGCCAATGTTCCGGTTCCATCGTTTTTGGTCCACTTGTAACTTTTTGGTTTTTTTGTTTTAGTAACATCTCGACAAATTTTGCAAATTGCAGTATATTTGTCGGGATCATTTGTTGCTACTTTGTCATAGTAAGGCCATACCCATGAGGTATGACCTCTTTCTCTTTTACCAGTTGATGTTGTATTAGTGTTACTAGGACCACCTTGTTCACCTCCTCCTTAATTAAAAAAAATGAAATATTAATACTTTATTTTCATAATATATCCATTTTTTGTACATAAATAAACAATTAGTGAATTAATTAATTTATTCAAACTCTTGAAAGTATTAATTTCAAGTTATATTATTTACGTAACTACGTAACTATGTAACTATGTATGAATCAAAATTAATTTCAAATTATATTATTTACATAAACAATTAATTTATTTATATAAACTCATGATTCATAAATGTATGATAAAGTAAACAACTATAATAACTTCAAAAATATTAATTTGAATTTATACCTTCCATATTATCCTCCGATTCAAATTCGGGAACGTAACCTCCGCCTCCGGCGCCCACCGGAATATGAGGAGGTGGCATTGATGATGATGATTGATGGGATTGATATGGGTTGGTTCGAGGTGGACGAGGATTTTGTTGACTGTTTAATGCCCTAGCTAATGATTCAATTTCATCTGTATTTACTTCATACGAACCGTGAAATTGATCATTAACATTACCTCTACCATCACCTCTACCACCATCAATTCTACCACCACTATTCCTTCCAGACATTTTTTTTTTTTAAATTTAGAAACTAATTTAAAATATAAGAACTGAAATTTTAATATAAGTATATAACTATATAAGTATATAACTATTAAAATTGAGAGATATTTTTTTTTAATATATAAGTATATAACTATTAAACTATATAAGTATATAACTATATAAGTATATAACTATAAGAAATTAAGAACTGAAATTTTAATATAAACTAGTAATTTCTGAATATTTTTTTTTAGTATAAACTTCTAAAATTTAACTATTAAAATTGAGAGATTAAGAATTCAGAATGAGAACTTTGAGAATTAGAGAGAGTAAGAGAAGAGAAGAAGATTGATGTTAATTGTGAAGAATATTGGGTAAATTGGATGGGTATTTATAGGGGAAATTTGGGAGGGAATATGTAAAATTTAAATAAAAAAAAAAAAGGGGGGGGGGGAAGGGAGCCGTTGGAGGCAGCAGAAAAAAGGAGAGGAGAGGAGTGCATGCATGCATTAGCAATTGCATTAGAAATTGCATGCATTAGCAATTGCATGCATGCATTAAAGCCAATTGCATTAGAAAAAAGGCATTAAAGCCTGAAATTGCAGCAGCTTGGCAGTCCGGGCGGGCCGAACGGGCCTGGCCTGGGTCACGGTCCGGTCCGGGCCTGGGTCATGGGTCGAACACGGGCTGGGTCACGGGCCGGGCCGGGTTAACCTGGTTAAACGAACGGGTTGGGTTACGGGCTGGGTTTGCAAAATCCGACCCATGACCCACCCGGTTTGTACCGAGTCGGGTCACGGGCCGGGCCGGGTTAACCGGGCTTGACCCATCAGGGTTGAAAATCGAGCCGGGTCCGGGCCGGGCCGAGCCAACCCGGCCCAGTGGCCACCTCTATTGGTAGGTAGTATGTGGGGTAGAAGTAAAAAGTGGAGGAAGTGTGTGTGTATATATATATATAAATAATATGCAAGACCATTTACTCTAAAAGGAAATATCTATAGCAAACTTATACTTCTGGGAACATCTCAAAAAGGAATATGTAGCAAACATTTAGGGACGAACGAAGTACTCCTTAACCAATTGTAAACCAATGTGGATTGATAGAGTATATAACATACATAATCTAATCTAGGGCCTCAACCATAATCTTAAGCCTTTTGTTGAGATGATCTTTTGATGGTATCAGAGGCAACGTGACACAAGGTCACGAATTCGAATCTCATTCACCACTCCTTTACAAAGTGAAATTAATTAGCATCAGATATGGTGGGTATGTGATGATGCATCCACATTTCAAGCCCGAACAGTGGCGGATCTAGAAATTTTATGTAACGGCGTCACTTTATATAAAAATGCACTCCTCTCTCAATGTTGACATGATTATACTTAAAATTTTACATAATGGGGTCATTTTTCACTATTAACTGGGCTCCCGTGTACTACAAAAAATATTTTTTTAACCAAATTTTATTAAAATAAATAAACATAAATTAATTTTTTTAAGCCCAAGCACTTAATGTTACTTCCATCCGCCACTGAGCCCGAATGGCATTTCATGTGAGGGGGTGGCGGTGATAGAGTATATAACATAATCTTAGGCTTCAACATAAGCTTAAGCTTTTGGTTAAGATGATCTTTTGACAAAGATTGATCCATATCGCAGTGGCACTAAAATAAACCTGGTGACAATTGAGAGTTTACAAGTTTGATTCTCACCACCTTTGTATGCACAATGACCAATTCATTTTCATAAATATGTCAAATGCTTATCTGCATAATAGAATTGGATGATATAATTAACAATTGGAGTGTTTTTAGTATGTTGGTGCTTGACATTAATAGAAACTGGTTGAAATTTGACGGTAGCTTTTAAAAATAATTTAAATGGATGAAGGAAAAAGAACATTTATTTAGATATGAAAAGGAGGACAGTTAAAGTGCATGTTTTAAAAGATTATTTCTTAGAGCATGAGCACCAATGGGCTAAAAAAAATTCCTCACTACTTTCTCTACTATTTTCTCTCTCTTCTCAACCCATTTTTCCTCATGTACAACTTTTTCACCACACCAATGGTAAACAAAAAAAAAATCCTCAAAACTCTCTCTCCTACTATTTCCTATACCCCACCATATTACACATCATCTTTTAATATTTTAACACAATTATACTTTTAATATTTAGTAAATTATGATGTAGTAAATTATGAGTTATAATTTAGTAAATTATGGTTTGGTAATTAGTTTAACACTATTAATCACGATTTAAAAAATTATGATTTACGTAATAATTTTAAAAAATAACTTAATCAGTTAAAAATAACGAAAGGACATGATTAATAATTTTGACTTCATTACATTAGCACACAAACACGACATTAATTAATTAAAACATCAATTACAAAATTATTAAAATTAAAACAACAAGTAAAACAAAATAACAATAATTAACAAATTTAACAAATTAAAACAACAACAACAACAAAATAAATCTAAAATATTTTTTTTTTCTACATTCTCAGTAGTATTAATGAGAATTAGTAATAACAATTACTAGGAGGAAGCACTTACTTGAGAAATTAAAGTCTTTGAGGTAGAATTTGAGATTAATAATAGATTTTTGAATTGTGCCAAAATATATCAAAATGGATGCCTATTTATAGAGGAAAAAAAATAAGAACGTTGGTGATTTAAAAAAAAAAAAGAAAATTTCGGGGTCCAAATAGCCGTTACAAATATAGTGCCGTTGTGATAAAGTAGCTGAATTCTGATTGGTTGATTTGCTGACTGGGACACGTGTCACGCCCTGATTGGGCTGACTGACGCGCCCAGTCAGCAATTTTCTTTATTTATTTTTTTTGTTTTTTCCGCCTGCTGCAAACATCACGTGAAGAAGAAGCATTTGGGCATTTTTTTTTCCTTCAAATCTTGAGGAGAATGCCAAATGCTCATGGGGAAGGAAATTTAGGTGGTGTGGTTGTTCATTTTCCATTTTCCTCATCTTTTTTTCTCATGAGCATTTTTTTTAGCCCATTGGTGCTCATGCTCTTACATCATTTTCACACGATAGAACCAAAAAAAAAAAATTAATTCCATCACTTTTTAACTTCCTATATACACAGTGTTTTTACAAAGTGTGAGATTATTATTATTTATTTATTTATTTTTATTTTTTTGAGAGAATTGTGAGATTATTATGGAGACGTTAAAAAAATAGGGCTAAAATGAAAAAAAAATTAATAATAGTAAAGTATATTGCTATTTGTGATATAAAAAAAATGTTGACTGTTTTTTAGAAGAAAAATGTAGACCATTTTTTGGATCAAATCTAGGAAAACGGAAATAAATAGGCCAGAGGACAAAAAAAAACCCAATTAAAAAGAAGATAAAATAGAAGTTTCGTGATAGAGTATATAACATATTCCCGTGTCTTAACTATAATTAGCTTAAGCTTTAGAGTATATAGCATATTCCTGGGCCTTAGCTATTAGCTTACAACGCGTTTTTGGTGCAACTGGCCGCACCATTAAGTAATGGTGCGGCGCGCTGATAGACAGGGGGTTACAAAGTTGATTTTTGTATGGGGTTACAAAGTCTTTGTAACCCCATACATATACTTTGTAACCCCAACTTTGTAACCCCATTTAAATATTTTGTAACTCATTTAACACTTTGTAACCCCACTTAAATACTTTTTAAACCTAAAAAACACTTTGTAACCCTACTTTGTAACATCACTTAAATATTTTGTAACCCCCAAAAAACACTTTGTAACCCCAAAAATAAACTTTATAACCCCACTTAAACTTTGTAAACTAAAAAAAAAAACACTTTGTAACCCCCAAAAAACACTTTGTAACCCCAAAAAAACACTTTTTAACCCCAAAAAAACACTTTATAACTCAAAAAAATACTTCGTAATCCCAAAAACACTTTGTAACTCCAATAAAACACTTTATGACCCCACTTAAACCAAAAAAACCTTTGTAACCTCACTTTATAGCCCCAAAAAATACTTTGTAATCCACATAAACACTTTGTAACCCCAAAAACATCTTGTAACTCCAAAATAACACTTTTTAACCCCACTGTAACTCCAAAATAACACTTTGTAACCCCAAAAAATACATTATAACTTCACTTAAACACTTTGTAACCCCACTAAAGACTTTGTAACCCATAAAAACGGCCGCACCATTTGAAACAATGCAGCTGGCCGCACGGTTTACTAACCATGCGGCCAACCGCATATAAGAATTTGTAATTAGCTTAAGCTTTTGGTTGAGATGGTTCTCTAACATGATATCAGAGCCAACGTGACGCAAAGATCACGGGTTCGAATCTTCATATAGGGTCCATTCAGATGTATACTAGACCCAGTGACACAAACACAATCTGATTTAATTGATGATGATCAATTATTTATGGCATACTTTAACACTTCAACAATAATTTCTCAGTTTGGCGGTTTGGGAATTGAAAACAAGATACTATCAAGTATCAACATGTTAGGCAAGAAAATTCATTTACAAATTACAACGGTTGTATATTTATAACTCAACTCAAATATGATCTTTTTTTTGGGAGAAAAGTAAGGTAAACAATTGAAAGAAAATCAGGATCTCTTCCTCTCGAAGAGATATTCTGATTTATGCTAAAAAATAGGAGAATTTAGCATCTAAAAAAGGATCGATATCGATGTGCTTAGGGGTCCAATGCCTGAGGGACGCGATATAATCCGCAGTGTGATTGGCTTTCCGGAAGACGTGAGCAGAAGAGGAGGCCGCAAAGTCTTGGAGGATGGAGCGAATGTCATCCATATGATCTATATATTATTGCAAAATATGAAAACATTTTTTTACATATATGGTAAGTTACAGTGGGCCTCTATTACAATTCTAATGATTTGACATTGCCAAAGGGTTGAGGATCGACCCCGTGACCAAATTAAATAATGTGGAAAAATATGTGTAAGTTTTATAAAATAATGTACGACATATTCAATATAAATTGTTGTATGTAAATTCATGAATGTGGTCAACATGTTTTCTCAAACTACACAAAATTCTTTCAATTTTTGGGAGCCGAAATTTTAAAAATACCTAGAACTTGTCAAATTTTTCTATGGTGGTTGATTTGAAGATGAGGATCGGTAGAAATGGAAACATTTTTTTAGCGGCCGCATAATAAAAAGATTGGTACTTCCAAAAAATTTATTACTAAAACGTTATAAAAGTTGTGAAGTATATTTTATAAACAGAATGATGAATTAGAAATGAAAATAACAAAAAAAAAATAAAAAATTGAGAAACTTTAACAAAATAAAAACACAAGAAATGTTAACGTGCCAATTTGTGTGAATGAAAATAATTTGACTTTCTTTGATTCCAATGATCAACTCAAGATTGACCACCATGCAAAGAATTTTACATACCTTTTTCGAAGCAAAAATTATTGCAAAAGACAAAATAGTTTTTTATTCTAGGTCAACTTGTGGAATTGATTGAGAGAATAATCCACACAAGATTGGAAGAATTTCATCCCAGGCCACTTTAAATAAGTAGAGGGAGGACGATTGAAATATGAATCAGTAACCAATATATGTTGAGTTACAGTAGATTGTACTCTCTGTAATAAAATAATTGCAACGATTTGACATAAATTTGAGTTACAGTAGAGAAAAAATTTCAAATCACTACGGTTAATAATATATTACGGAGGGACTATAATATTTTTTATAAACCAAAAAAATAGGGTTTTGTTCAACAAGTAACAACTATTGAGTAATGGCTTTAATTTGTTTCTTTCTAAGAAGGGCAATTTTAATCCTTAACCAAGAAGACGAAGACATTGATAAGAATTATTGTTACCAAAAAGCAAGTGTTCTCCTCAAAATTCAAAATGCAAATTAATAATACTTCAATACCTAAAAGAGGGAAAAACCAATCTTAAAACCAACTAACAGTCAATGTGAACAACCTAACAATCTTAATTAAAACCAATAATCTTCTCCCTTGTTATTATTTTCTGATTGTTACCATTTTCAGAGTTGAGTTTTATTCAGTTCTAAATAATCTTTTCAACTTCTTCTATCAGGCTCTTGTACTCTAAAATTTTTGGAGTTAATCAAATTAATAATCCAGGCCAGAAATCAATCAATATGGGCAACAAGAATATTCAAGCCAAGCTGGTGGGTATGTCTTGCCTTTTACCTAATATATTTTAATAACAAATATATATCCATTTCTTTAGTTCTTAGCATGATTCCATTGTTATTTCCCAATAGTTTTACATTTTGAAGTTTCATTTGTCTCCTTTAGCAAATGGTAATAACTAATAAATAAAGTTAATTATATATAAAATTATTTTGTATGTTTTTATTTTAATTATTGGGTTTTTTCCAATATTAACGAATTTCGACCATGCTATTTTAAACTGAATTAATCAACTAAAATAAACTGAATTGAATTAATCTAAATCCTATACTCATCGGGAGCTGAAGTGCTGAACTGAACTGAGCGGGAGCTGATAGAGAATTTTGAGGCGCACACGGAAGTTTTGATGAGCCCGAATATTGTGAATTGTGAAAGTTAATTGATTGGAACTTTTATTTGTTACAAAGTTGGGGGAGTTACATGTGGTACTCCAAGGTTCCATGATAGATGATGGAACTCTTGGTGGTGAGATGCACTTATGACTCCACACTCTGAATTTTCTCTCCACTATCACATATTTATAGTGTTACATGACATACTCTAGAATTTTATACATAAGAGTTCGAGAATATTTAAGCCTAGATAATTCCATTATATGTTCTTTTCTAAGATTTATCAAGACTACCTTTGTCACAAGATTTTAATTTCTAGAATTTTTTTCTTAGATATTTGTATGAATTTTTCTAGATTAATATTTCCAACAGGAGCTCAACTGATGGACTTCTTACCTAGCTAATAAAAGAAAATACATAAGATTTCACATCGATCTCTTTTAGTTACATGTTCCAAACCATATTCTATGAATTGAATGATATTTATGTAAATTTATCGATCTTTACAGGTGCTTCTTGGGGATATGGGAACAGGAAAAACAAGCTTAGTTTTGAGATTTGTCAAGGGCCAATTTTATGATAATCAGGTTAATTATATTTTCATCAATAATTCCATACAATTAATATCTATATGTCCTAGAAGCATTGTTTAATTTTATGGTATAACAATAAATCAATAATTACATTAATGGTGGTTGCATAATAATATAACTAAACTTGTAGGAATCAACAATTGGAGCAGCATTTTTCACTGAGGTATTGTCATTAGATGAAGCAACCGTTAAGCTTGATATATGGGACACTGCAGGACAAGAACGATACCAGAGCTTAGCTCCTATGTACTACCGTGGTGCTGCTGCAGCTGTCATTGTCTATGACATTACTAATATTGTATGATTCATCATTTCTTAATATAATACTCCACATATATATATAGATGAATTAACTAGCATAGTTTAACAAATTATTTAGGGTCAGTTTTGGTACGACGAAAAATATTTTCCTATAAATTTTTTTCCATGTTTTATATTATTTGGTTGGGCCGGAAAGTTTAATGGAAAAACTTGGCTCAAAATTTATTTTACAGTCGAATCAAAGCATATTGCCTTCTTAGGTCATATTTAAACAATTTTCTTTTGTCCTAGTTAATAAATGTAAATCATTTTCAGTTCACGCAAACAATTACAACAAATAATGCTTAAAATAGAAAATTAATTTCCTTGAAAAAATGAGTCAGTTCTATGAAAATGAGTTTTCCATTGTATTATGATTTCTACAAAAATTACTTTCAATTGTAAGTGTTTTAAATCCGCCGTCCAAACAGATCGTTAGTGCTAGGTGTGATGATATATGAATTAAGAACAAATCTGATAACATGAAATCTGGTTATTGGTGTAGGCATCATTTGAGAAGGCCAAAAGATGGACTCATGAATTGCAGAGACAAGGTAACATGCTGTGTACTAAGGCTACTACCTAAAATCTAAAAATGGCATTTTTGTATAATCTCGGCTATAAGGAAATAATAAATTGAGAAAATAGCGTAGAACAAGTGTTGCCTGTACCCAACTTCTATCTTAGAGATACAGAGTCAGTCTAGTAAATGGGTTAGTAATCTATTACCAGTCAATGAATTGATGGATTTCTTACCATGTCAAAAATAAATAAAAATAAACTACATAAGTTGGAGTATGAAAAAGACTGCAAATTTACTATGAAATACATATTACATATAGTGTGCACTTGTTGTGAATCAATTATCATCATCAATCTCACATGCAAGAAAGTGGTATGCCATTTTTTTATTTATTTACAACAATATATGCTGGGCCTGGTTCAACAGGTTACCAATGAAACTCTAGTAAACGAAAGTCTATTTCAAAGACAAGTACATATGTCATTTTTAATAATCATTAATTTCCTTTATTGTTGAGGTTGGTTTGGACTTTGGAGAAAATTGAAGTTGTCTTTCATGCCAAAATTTCTGATTGTGTAATTTTTGTTATTTTAACCTATCTATTATTCACTATTCCTCACAAAGCAGCAAGTCCTCATATGTTCAGTGCATTAATTGGCAATAAGGCAGACCTTGAAGATAAGAGGGAGGTCGATCACGAGGTATGTATACCAACCTCTCTCGTTAAACTGTCTCACAGTCTGACATAATAACTTTTATATAAATTTTTTTTTTATCAATCGTCATAGCTAGTCTAAAAAGAGAACATACAGAGCTAACTTCTTGTGAAGATGCTTTTCTGAAGTGAATGGTAATTGTAGTCTGTATAAAATATGTTTTTTCTCCATCTTATTTTTTCTCATATGATTTGATCTGATCTGATATAAATTGAAGAAAACACATCCAACATGTTGTGATTAATGAGTTGTGATAGAGTATATAACATATTCCTGGACCTCAACCAAACTTTTGGTTGAGATGGTTCATTAACATGGTATCAAGAGCCAACGTGACACAAAGGTCACGGGCTCGAATCTCTCATCCCTCTCCCTTCTAAGTGGGATTAATTAGCACCAGGTATGGTGGACCTGTGTTGCATCCACTTGTTCATTAACAAGTTGGATTTATATAAGGATCAAATATAATATATATCGCGCTTCTCTTTCTCTAAGGAGTGTACTTGTAACAGCACAGCAGTAAGATTAAGACAATGCCAGATAAATTTCGAGTTTTTTCGGTACAAATTTTGATTAATGGACAAATGTTGCAGGTAGCCGAGCAATATGCACAAGAAAATGGGTTGCATTTCTTTGAAACTTCAGCCAAAACTGCACATAATGTCAATGAGCTCTTTCATGAAATAGGTTCTATTTCATCTACTCTTACTCTGATTGCTCCCTAATTTTGAAGATTATAGATAACAGGAAGCAACTTAAGATTTAGAGATGAGCAAAACTATCCAAAAATTCAATCCGATTTTTGGATATTCGATGCTAAAATCCATCCGAACGGATATCCGATATCAAATAACAATTTGGATAGATATATTAATATTAAAATATTGGATATCCAATTATACTCCATTTCGGATATTCAGATGTCCAAATATTTGAACAGTCTAAAAGTTTGGATATTTCGGATAGAAATCAAAATGTCCATAATATTTTATAGTTTTTGCAAATCCGAAGGCAACTGATCCGAAAATTTCCACATATGGGATATCTGAAATTCAGATATTCGATCCACGATCACTACTACTAAAGAATACGTAGTTGAAATTCATCCCTACATCTGGTGCGTTTTTTCTTTTTTTTTTTTGACGAAAGATTTAATTTTTTATAACAGCAAAGACATTAGCGAGAACCTGTCCATCACGCACAAATGGAATGAAGTTGCAAAACAGACAAGAAGATGGTCAAGGAACGTTTTGTTGCTTCAATTGAAACAATAATGCCTGTGATCATTATCAAATGTATGTACTCAATCCCCTTCAAATTGCTTATTTAGCTCCTATAATCCACAGCAGCCAACAAAGTCGTTCATGTTACAGTTTCCTAATGATAGAGTATATAACATAATCTAGGGCCTCACCGCCTCAACTATCAGCTATTCAGCTTAAGCTTTTGGTTGAGAGGTTCATTTGACAAATAGATTGATTATTACGTACTTTACATTAATTTGGGCATTGAATTCTTGCAATTAATAGTGGTTGTTTTTGCAGGCTGGTGCTAGTCTGTTGAAGGATTATTGCTTAAGAATGCATAATGATAAAAACATGCAATCCAGCTCAGAGGGTTCAACCCTAACATGAAAAAAAAAAAAAAAAAAACACTATTTGTATGATTGATGTACATATTCTGAAGTCTCAATTCTCTTACAAACTACGCTTATTTGTAAACTTTAGTGTGTTATTTTCTTTCTCTAAAGCAAAACCATGTATTGTTGTTTAATTACTTCAACAGATTATTTCTGACAGGGGAAAAAACACCAGAATTATTTTGTTTCCTCTATAGCAAAACGAAGTATCGGAGCTGTCAATTGGGTAGTGTCGTGTCGTATTTGTTTCGATCTGCATGCATGAACAAGTTGAACCCCCTTTCGAGACTTGATCCGCTTAATCAACATGTTATATTATATCATGTCAACCTATGTAATTATTAGGGCTGTTCAAAGTGATCTGATCCGCGATCCGACTGATCCGATCCGAAAAAATCGGATATTTTTTATAAAAAATAATTTCGGATATCCGATCCGAAAATTTTCGGATCGGATACGGATCACGAAATTTGGATTTTTGGATATCCGATCCGAAAAATTTTGGGCTTTTTTTTTGGGATTTTCGGATATATATATATGCTGAATTGCAAGTTTTGATTATATATAATTATATATATGTTGTTTTTGATTTTTTATTTTGATATATATATGCTGATTTTGACTTTATGTATATGTTGAAAGTTGGAATAAGGTAGAAAAACACATTTTAAATTTTGAATATTTAATAATAAATAATGAAAAAAATAGAAAAAAAGTATTAAAAAAAAACAATTGCGGATCGTCGGATCGATCCGAAAATTTTCGGATCATGATTTGGCCGATCCGAAAATTTCGGATATCCAAACTTTCGGATCGGATTGGATCGATCCGAATGAGCAGCCCTAGTACTTATGTTTCAAAGTCCTTGCCCTAAACCTATTACCTTCGTGTTGCGGTCAGATCATGTTAACCTATTATGTTAATTTTTGCACTATAAAGTTAACTATTGAATCCCCTTTGCGGTTAATAATATATTCTTACCTTTGCTAAAAAAAAAAAGTTAACTATTGAATGTGATCATGCCGTATTGTATGAATCATCATACATAAACTGGTTGAAACACCTTGACCCAAACACCAAACATTTAATAATTGCTTCTATCCAGTTGAAATAATTGTTGCTAATATTATTTGAGTATTTGAGTACCTAAACCTTTGTCTCGCTACACACATATCTAAAAGGCTGTAATTCTTGTTGGGCATAAAATAATTAACAAAAGATTACCATGTGAATATTTAAGATTTCCATTAAGAATTATATACTAGTATAATACTGAGGGAATTCTGAGGCTAAAATAGAATCTGAAGCTTCTTTCTTGAGCCTCATGCATTAGTTAATGGCTTTTGTCCATGTTCAAAACAGACAAATACATTGTATGACAAAATGCAAATTTAAATTGTATTTAACCCTCAAATCCCTTGGAATCAACATTCACCACACCATTACCAACCCCCCTCCCCCCTCCCCCCTCCCCCCCCCCCCCCCCCCACCCCCCAAACAAAAAAATAAAATAATCAAGAGATATTTCCTTTTTTTAATTTTATTTTCTTCTTTCTAATTTCCTTTCATGTGCAATTTCCAAAATCCCAAAACAAAACAACACCCAAAAACTTTAAATAAAAATAATAAAAATCACAATAGTGAGTTTGTTTCTTAGTACTGTAATAGAATCTTAAGCAAAATCACAAAGTGTTTTTTGTACGAGTTACATAAAGTTAATTGAAGCAACCTTTATCCTAGTTCCTAAACAACAAAAAGACCATAAGACCGTTGTATAAAAGAGCTAAAGTTAGGTGAAGCGTGGCATAGGGTCACGTGCCTTCCTCACGCTTGTTATATCCTAAAAAGCACTACTACACTTTTACAGTTTTACTACAAACTCCGTAATGTACTAATGACAACAATTTATTTTGCACGTCTTTTTTAAAAAATTAATTTAAAAGTGCAAACGAACAAAGTGATCAAAAATAATTTTAAGATTACTAACTTATGATCACAACCTTGCTTGTACTAACACCCATAATTTTTGCCATCAATGTGTAACACTACAATATTACTTCCATTCCTTTTTATTAGTTGCACTTTGACTTCTTTCTCTCGGAAAAATTCTAAAGGTAACTAACAAAAAGAATTGGATTAAGTACTTCCTCCGTAATATAAAACTTTCAACAATTGATTTTGCACGCATTTTGAGGAAGCGATTTAAGGGTGTAAATGAAGGAATTAGTAAAAATGGTTTTAATGCAAGCAAGAATGTGATTATAAGTTCCTAATATTAAAATTATATTGTCTAATTACTTCGTTTACACCCTTAAATCGCTTCTTCAAAATGCGTGCAAAACCCATTGTTGAAAGAGGGGGCAATTTGGATAACCTATGTTACCCATGTTTGAAGACTTAAGCTTCAATTTTGACCAAATTCTCACAGAACAATACTAAAGTCTAAAGCGTTAACTTTTGGCATATCTTAAAAGGTACAAAATTTGAGAAATAGACCAAAATATTACCATGAAGGTGAAGTGTGAGGTGAGTAAGAAGAGGAAGAAAATCTCCCAATTTGAGTATTAGATTCACTAGCAGAAGTTTCAATAGACCTTGCATCTCTTAACGCAACAGAATCAGCTTTAGCAGGGAGTTTTGTCATTGGACTTAATGGCAATGATGATGGGCTTGAGGTTTTTGGTTTACTATCATTTTCTCTTTCTCCTTCTCCTTCGCCCCCGGACGATGACCCGCTCCAGTCCAAATGAGACGGGGAGCTGTCCGGGGTCTCGAACGGGGTTGCTCCGTGGCTCAGTCGGGTAACTTCATTGTCATAAATAGGGTTTGAAATGTACATGAAATTCACACTCTTCCCACCACCACTACAGCAAGCTTCATCAACATATTCTTCGGTTTCGGCTTCGGCTTTGATTTCAGGGTTTGAGGTATTATGCTGTTGAGATGATTTGATGACTGGTATAAAAGAAGGTGAAGGTGAAGATGATGAGAAAGAACCAAGGCCAATTTGTTGTGGAGATTGAACACTGAGGAATTGGTGGAGTTTCCCATGTTTTGGCTTCTCAATGTCATTATTTTGGAATCTTTGTTCTCTCTTACTAGGGAGTTTGGGAAAGAGGAAGCTTCTAGGAGCATCTAGAACTCCTTGAGCATAGAAGCTGCTCAGAGGAGAAGGGACTAACTGCTCTTGGGTTTGTTGTGGCTGAGATATCGGGTTTTCCGAAATCTGGTCGGGTTTTCCAGCGTTCAGCTTTCGCCGCCGGAGAAGAAGAGAACAGTAGAGTTCAGCAAGAAGCACTAATACTAGACCCAACACAATGGCAAGAATGACTACAATTGCCATTGTTGCCCCCATTATCACCTTGGATGACCCTTTCATCTCTTTCTCTCTCTATATGTGTGTCTCTTTCTCTCTCTAGATTACCGTTGTGGTATGACCAAATAAGAATGTAGCGAAAATGACTAATAAATGGTGGGGGTTTTCATGGGATACCTTTATTTTGGCGGGAAAGAGTACTTCGTATGGTACAGTAGCTAAAATGACTGGAGAGAGGAGACTTTGGAAGGCGGGTCATATACTCATATGGAAGGACTAATTGGCTTAAGGAGAGACAGAGGGTTATAATGGTCATTCTCCTTTTTGTTCTGAGAAATTAACAGTGACACACCTTAATTTGACTATGAACACTACTGGAGTACTAGTAACCAACTGCTAACCAACATAATAATACAGCTGTAGAATAACATTGTCTTGATATACTGACATACATATCTACATGTGACTAATGTGAGTACCTATGAATTTTTAATATGAAAAAATAGACTGCCTACTATTGGACCATAGATCTTTATCCGTGTTAAGAGTTCTTGTTTCTTTCTTCTTTTTTTTCCATTCAATTCATATAGTAACATGCAAATGGTAGTAGCATCAATTTTACAAACAAAATGCTCAGTATAGTAGTTATAAGGTGAACAAATGTGTAACTCCTCAATATCATTAACAAAACCGCAGCCCCCAGAAAAATAACAGCACCCTCATTTGGTTGATTCTCCGTCTGATTATAAGATTTTTTCCTGCGTAAAGCTCTCGCAGCAGGAATGATTAGTGAAAGCAACAGGCACAAGCAGCATAGTAGTCAACAAATGAAATGAAATTATTACCAAATTTCAATCTTTACTTGCTCTTAATCTTTACTTGATCTTAGTGCAGCAAACCTTGCAGCTAAATCATCATAATCAGGAAGCTTTGGGTGCACATGCTTTGCAGGGATCTCTTGCTGAAAGGAAGCAGCACGAGCAAATACCTTTTTAGGCTCAGGTTGGGTGACTTGGCGAGGGGGAAATGACATTGATCTAGCTGTGCCTCTCCTCGGGGTTGAATCTTCCTCGTCCATGTTATTCCCAACAGGAGATTTCCTTGCATCACTTGATTTTTTCTTACTTTCTTTCCTCAGCTTTGGAGTATCGCTGGAAGATGGTTTTTTGCTGTAGTGAAGCAACAACTTGTCAATCATCTTCTCTTCATCATCCTTCTGGTAATGGTCATCATCGAACAATATCTGGAGACCTTTTCTAGATTCGTGTTTCCTCCTGCTAGTAGAAACTCGTCGGATAACCCTTTCTTCCTTTTCCACCTCACCGTTCACCTTAGAATCTTGGAATGATGCAGATCGCGAGGGCTTCCTCCTATGAGATCTTCGTCTCGGGGTGGATCCAACACTGCCTTCATCCTTGTAGTAGATTTCGGTGAAACGTCCCAAGTCATCCACATTTTCATGGGCATCTGTAGAAGGCTTTGTTGGGGGTTTTTCTGGCATGTTGCTGTTGCCGACTGGATAAAACGTTAAAGTGTCATCTTCAACTGGATCAACTTTGTGCTTGCTCTTTCTTGGTTTCACATAAGGAGGAGGAACACCACCCCTGAAATTGGACTTGAACCCATCTCCTACATCGTCTTGTTTCTTTCTATAGGATCTTGCATGAATGTCTTCAGCAGGTTCAGTGTTGATGGAAGATGGGGAACTTATCCTGTTATTTGATGGCTGCTGATCAGGTCTCTGTTGTGGAACGGCGTTGAGAAAATCTCTTTCTGGCGCATTATCCAGTCTATGCTTATACAGCTTGTTTTGGCTAACAACAGTTTCCAATCTTTTCCCATCTGATGATTTGCTGAACTGACTAGCATCTTTAGCAACGTTATTCTCAGAAACATGCCTATCATCCTTTATTTCTCTCCTTTGAAAAGAATTGCCATTCTCTTCTGTCTTCTGGGTGCTCTCCTTCTTAAAAGAAGGTGGCTTGTACTTGTTGTAGATGAGTTCTGGTGTTTTAGGAACATCGTGTTTCAATTCATCTTTTTTCTCAAAGATATTGTCTCTCTTGGTTTCCATTAAACCTCTGTCATCTTGCCTTTCTCTACTCTTATAGGTAGCTTCATTCCTTTTCTTTGGTAAAACTTCATCTTTGAATGTTCTACGGACAGTTTCTTCAGCAACAGGTGTTGAAACTCTAGTCTGAGCAGCATGCATGGTCTCCGGACGTTGCTGATGCTTCTGCAGGAATTATGTAAAAAGTTTTTGAGGGGTAAGAGAAAAGAGTTGTTTTCAGCACTTGTTTAAATACTTAAAACATTAGTGCTTCTGCAGAAATTTTATAAACGATGGTAATGGGAATGTGTTTGTATATAAATTTGAAAGAAAAATCACATCCATACCCAGATTAATGCTAGTTCACCTCTAATTTTCTTCATAAATTAACACTCCCATGAGTCCCATCCAATAAATAGTGGTAATTAATAATAATGAAAAATATGAAGAAAATACAAGTTTGATAATGATATTATGTTTCTACAGAGATTGTAAGGTTGTTTTCATTACTAAATTATACGAGCGAGTACATAAAATTCACTTTCATTACACAATTTATTAGCTAACTACCAAATAAGCCATACGGGAAACAGAAACATGCATCTGAGTGATATGAGCATTAAGAAGGCAATAATTTACCTGCTCAGCAACGGAAGAATTAGCCATCCTCTCTTCAAAACCCCTACTGTTCCACCCTAACGAAAACTCAGATGCTATTTGCTCCAATAGTTGGACTTTTTTCTCCATCGAAGGTGGTTTGGCACTAATATTTTCTAAAAGCTGCAATATAAAATCAAGTTGATTAGCAGCAAAACTTAAGCAAGATATCAGCAGATTTGCTGATTCATGAATATATATACCTTTGGATTTACATAATACTCCATGGTGCTTCCATATCTTTCCTGTAACAAGTCTCTCACTTCTCGAAGCTCAGGCAAATCAGAAAATCTAGCAGCAGCAAACATCAAGGAAGCTACAGCCTCCCTACAGTCCTCAGGACAATCCCTGATATCAATAGTAAAGTTGGAACAGTAAGTGCAAATGACCAACAATGACAAATTCCTAGAATGGATAGAAGCTGTTTTTTAAAACCTCAATTCCATTATTAAAAAAATTACATGTTTTACAAGTAGATATATCCCGATGCTTTGTTTCCAGGAGTATTAAGGGTGCGTTCTCTTCACCTTAAAAAAATAAGTTTCAGTTTTAATAAGTTCCAATAAGTTATATCAGGTCTAATAAGTGCCAATAAGGTCTGATAAGTTCCAATAAGGTCTAATAAATTTTAATAAGTTCCAATCAGGTCTAATAAGTTCCAATCAGGTCTAACAAGTTCTAATAAGTTCCAATCAGGTCTAATAAGTTCCAAATGTTTGTAAACCTTCTGTATGATGAATCCACAAAAAAACGGGCTACTAAATCATAAGAAAAAGTTACAAGCACAGAAAGGTTCAACAGTCAGCTAGATGCTCTTGCATCAACTACTAAAATTGGCAGATTTTCATTTACACAACCATCATTTTAGTTTAGGGTCAAACAATTTCTTCTATCTCATGGGCATTAGACAAGTGTCATTGCTTTGAACATTGAGATTTGAGATATCACAATAGCAGTATTTCATTTTAATTTTGCACAGCAACCAGAGCTAATCTAAGACGCACAGCATAAGATGCATCATTCAAAGCGCAAAGTGGAGTATATGACCATGCTGTCACAATGTCACATGACATAATGTAAAGAAGAGCATAACAAAATCAAAGAAGCAACTGTACCTGAGTTTTTGCAGAACTGGAAGGTGCTTCAAAATAATTTCACAAACGTGATCAATGAATTCATAGCACGAAGAAAGAATCAGCTCTGAAACTAATCCTTCTGCCTGTTGCAATACCAAAAAAAATGAGAAGATGATCCTTCACATTCAAACAAAAAAAAAAGGTACGTTTGGAATAAAAACAGAGAGATCTGTGTTATAACTTGGACATCCATTGAATTGAAGCACTCCAAGGTGTAGCAATAATTCGAAGTGCCATGTTAAAATCAGGATGATTGTAATGCAAATGTGTAAAGCGCAGCCAATGCAAAACTGCAGCCAACTAAGAGGTTTCACTTCTTTTTTCTTTTGTCACTCTTTTACCTTTAATTCTAATTTTGCCAAATTTTTTCACAATGACACATGAAATCATCTTCTTTGAACTTCCATAAACTTTTCAAAATTTATTGTCATTGTAAATTGAAGTTCGTGACCCTGATTTGGACAAAACATCCAAACTTTACTACAAGTAAAAGAAATTGACACTTGCATTAGTTGCATATGATTTTTTCCTGAAACTTGTCTGGTGAAACAAGTATTAGATTATATTGTATAATTTATAACTATTCTGTAAGCAGTCTTTCGAGACAAATTTGTGCTACTCAATGAGTCAAATGCTACACAAGTTTCCATATGATATAACCAATAACCATAGTGCCAAACACCTACCTATTCGATTGAATTTTGAAGCTGTCTCACTATGCCAGAAAGATGAACATTCATTATAAATATATTGCTAAATCCATTAATCATCTAAATTAATTTATATTTTATACAGGTACTTTTCTTTAAGAGCACCACAAATACTCGTTAAAAAAAAAAGAGAGAGAGCACCACAAATACAATTATACACTGCTACAAGATCTTCAGTAATTAAAAAGTCCAGAACAGTTTTTATTAGCTAAAATATAGACTATAAATGTTTCGAATTGTAACCTATAATATAAACAGTGCCTAGCGCGAGTATTTATTCGCTTAAGGCTAAAGAATTCAATCAAATCAAATTGCTATAGTATATGCGAAGTATCATTCAGCTCATTAGATCTAAGCTGTTCAATTTTGATAGAGGAATGACAAACAAATAAAACAAATATGAGGCGCCGAAATTTGTTAAGCACCTAACCAAAACAAGAAATTGTTAAACTAACACTATCATCTCCACAATTTCACAAAAACAAATCAAATACTCTTAAATAATAGTTTATCGAACTATATCAGAAAAAGACGCTACAGGTAAAACAGAATTCAAATAATCTAGCTAAAAGCAACGGATAAAACTCACTCTTCCAAAAGCATTCTTCTCAAGGCCATTAGCAAGCAGATCAGCAATGTCTTTCCTCAGAAACTTCTGCGTAGCATTTCGCTTCCTACGTACAACGTCGATTCGAGTTCTGGTCTGCTTAATTAACGACTTACTGCAAATTGGAAAGGAAAAAAAAAAATCAATTAAATGAAAGAAAAATCAAAAAAAAAAAGAGTTCTGCAAGTGAGAGAGATCTAGCTACGAGAGAGAGACAGAGAGATTGAACAGAAACAACAACAACAAACCATTTCGAGTAGAAGACACTTTTCCCAAGCAATCCGTCTAACATCTTCTTAGCTTCGGATCGTTTTTCTGGAAGTGGAAAAGCGAGGAGAGAGAAAAAGTTAGGATGGAGTTCAAGAGAGAGAGTAACGTTAGCGCTTTACAAGCAAATGGAGGTCGATAATGGAAGAGAGTCCATGACCCACTGTTATCTCTCTCCTCACTTTTTTTTTTCTTTTCGTTTCTTTTCTTGTCTCTCTCTTATTTGGGTGGAAGACAATGGACTAATGATGCTTTTGAATCAAAATTAGTTGCGTTTACTTCATAGTAATGATGATTGATGAGTCTTGAGGAATAAACTTATTCCATTTTTTAAAAGAAATCATATCAAATACACGGTGTGATACTTATTATACAGTATTTATATTTATTTGCAAATTTGTAGATAGAATTGCACAATGTGTATTTTGTATACGTGTCATGATATTCTCTGAAAAATTTATTTTATTTTTTTTATAATTTATGTCATGTTATTTGATATTTAATAAATCATTGATGAATTGTCAATTTAATTTGAATTATTTCCATTGATATACCTAAGAATTTGCGTATTTTCAGTGTTATAAGTTTTAAAAAATCTTAGTGATATAACTAAATAAATAATGAAATTCAATAACTACTTTTAAAGCTTGTTTTAGGACATTAACAACCATAAAATGGGTTTTTTCTTTTTATTTAGTCAATGGTGGTTACCCAAAAAACTAACTATGGTTAACCCAAGTATGTTTATGGTCGAATTAGTGGTATTTAATGGTCTGAAATATCTTTAAAAGTGGTTATTGAATTCTATTAATAATGTAGGTATACCACTAGGATTTTTTGAAACTCAAGTATACCACTGGAAATACGCAAATTCTCAGGTATACCAATGGAAATAATCCAATTAATTTAAATAAGGATTTTTTGCTTTGAATAATACAACTTTTCAACGATTTGCAAAAAAAATAATACAACCTTCTGTTTATTCGTGAATAATACAACCTTGGCTTCATTTTTGCAACGAATGATATAAAACCGGTTTTTGACTTATAAAACAGGTTAAAAGGACACGTGTCACGTTATGATTGGTCCTTGTAATTTTTTAAAAAAAATAGAAAAATTGCAAAATAAAATCAAAAAAAATATTTAAAATATCAAAAAATTTAAAAAAAAATTGATTTTTTTTATTAAATTTTGATTTTGATTTTAATTTTTTTTTCTGACTTAAAATTTTTTAAAAATTTTAAAAATTTTGATTTTGATTTTTTTAAAAAAATTTGATTTTGATTTTTTTTAAAAAAATTGATTTTGATAGTAGGGGTGGGGGGGGTAAATTATTTTTAAAAAAAATTTGATTTTAATTTTTTTTTATTTTTCTAACTTAAAAAAAATAAAAAATAAAAAAATTGAGGAAAAGGTTGTATTATTCACAAAAAAACGATAGGTTGTATTATTCTTTGCAAATCGTTGAAAGGTTGTATTATTCAAAGCAAAAAATCCTTTAAATAATTTATCATTTTTTTATGCACACGTGATGCGTTTATTGATTTTTGTTGTTTACATTTGACTATGTTCTATATTTTGTATTTCATCTAGTTAATGAAAAAATATGCACAATCAATATAATGAAATCGCCTCTATAATTCACTTTTTTTATGTTTGTCGGTTCCATATTACCCTTGATTTTTTTCAATTTTTTTTACAATTCTCACTTCTACCGGAGGATAGCATTTTCATATTAGGCTGTGATTTGTGAATTGATTATCTCAATTGAATTGGTCGGTCAATTATTCGAAACTTCTCCAAAAAGATAAGTCTAAAAATGACTTAAATTTTTATTTCCGAAATTCAAACCTGGTCTGAATTGAACCTAAATTGAAAGCGACCCAGACTATTCATCTATTACTAATTTGCGTCAACCAGATTAAAACTCAACAAGAACCAAACAAAACCAAACCTAAACCGAAATGGTTTGAATTTAATTAATTAAACCTAACGTGATTATTCAATTTTTTTTTAGACTTCTTACTTATAACTTAGTAGCCGATTATAATTAAATTAGTATATTACATGTTACTTAAAGAATATAACACAAATACCCATTTTATAAAAAAAGAATTATAGTGTATTGTATTTAATCTACTCTATTTGATTAATAAAATAAAAGACATTTGCTCTTTTCAAAGCTAATAAAAATATATAAATATATATATCTAAAAAACACATTAATCACCTGCGTCACATTAATCACCTACGATTAAAAAACACATTAAATTAGTAGACTTATGCGAGAAATGTAATTTTGGTGAGAAGGGTGAGAAATAACCACAACCCTTTGATCAACAGATGAATGACTACGATTAAATTATTTCATCTTTTTTACTCCTGTAATTTTGAGTCAATGTATCTATGGCATAAAGTAAATGTATTTTTAATCAATGTATTTATAGTTTATGTTGAATATACCTATAGTTGATGGTCAATGTAAATATAGATCATTGTTGATGTATCTATCTCTTTCTCATATCCTCACGATAAAAAATTTCTTACTGGAACCCAACCCTATACATATATATATATATATATATATATATATATATATATATATATAATATATATAACAATATGTATGTAATGACCCGACTTTTTAGCTTGTCGGTTTACGAAGGGTAATCAACATTCGGATCATTACTTAATCTAATTAGACCATAATTCAATATTACAAAGGAAAGAATTAACCTTTATTAACTATAGCTGCTAGAATCCGTAATAAACCTCTAATTAATATTACATCAAAGTCTGAAAAATACTGTCCCAACATGCTGGGATCTTAGTAACAAACTAAATAAAGGTTTAAATAGTTCTGACTAAACTAGAATACTTAAATAGAGGCCCAAACTCTCAAGCCCATCCGGCGAAGCCCGCTCTAATCTGCTGCAACGTCACCTGAAACTGAGGGGGGGGTCCACCATCAGTGGCGAGTAACTAGGCTGTCCCATTTAATCGAGGGACCACCAAACACATAATAGCATAGAAATTGTCATAAAAACTGTAAAGAACTTAATACATGTTTTACACATAAATATACAAATTACGTATAAATGTACGTATAAAAAAATACATATAAAAGAACGTATAGACGTACGTATAAATGTACGTACAGAAATACGTATACAAGTACGTATAAAGATACGTATAAATACACCTGCAGAGATACGGTTAGAATACGTATAATCTTCGTATAGAATACCTACAAACAACCCTGCAGATACGGTTAGAATATATACAAAATACATTCAACATTCGCATACATACACACGCTAACATACTCGAATAATTACAGAAATATACACAGCGGAAGAATTATAATATACTGAACTTGTACTTTATATTATACAACTTAGAATTATACTTCACCACCTTCTTACATGATATCATCAGTAAATCCTAATCATATCTTTTCATAATCTTATCATCGAATTTCATATCATAATCTTATCATATCATATGTTATATCTTATCATAATCTTTCTTAATCGTAATTCATATCTTATAATTACATCTCATCTCATATCATAACATCAATCTTATAATAAGGGCATAATAGCTTCTTATCTTAACATATGCACTTATCATATCATTACATCAATCTTATAATAAGGACATAATATCTTCTTAACTTTACATATGTACTTATTATATCAACTTAACTTAACATATCATCTTTGCGGACTGTCTTCTTCAGCTCGTAGCGAACCTTTGCGTTCGCAACTTTCCTAGAACACGTCGGGGTGAACCTTTGCGTCCCACCCGTAGCCCTCCTTTGCGAGAACTAAGCCTAAGCTATGGCCATAACTCCTGGTAGCGGCTCGCAGATACGGTTACCAGACGGCTACATGTTCTAAGACCAAGAACTGCGCGGGGGAACCTTTGCGTTCGTCCCATGTGAGCAGTGGCATCGACTAAACCCAATTGATAACCTTTGCGTTATCGCAAGGGCGTCCTATCTTATTTAACCCGATTGATGACCTTTGCGTCATCGCAGGGGCGATCTTTATATTGTATCTTATATCTTTACTTAATCATATCATATCATATATTGGGAAATACTAGGTGACCGTAATAGGAAATGAAATGTTCGGAGTCCCAGGAAAGAGAGGTGCGGCACGTATATTGGCCACCTTAAATACCAAGTCTTTCCTAGCCAGAGACCGAAACATAACATGTATATCTATTACTCTGTTTCCTTTCTTATCCCTAGTAATATCTTATATATCTTCAAAACTCATATAATATATTATCCTTAAAATATATATATCATATACTTATAATCTTACCCTTTCGGATACTAATTTTAATATTATATCATATACTAATTTGTAACCTTATCCAAAGTAAGATAATTGTATTAATAACACTATTAGTATTTGGCCCTAATAAACATGTTACTAATATTATTATTCCTTTTTATCCCTACACTTTACAACTTATCCCCAATAATTATTTTATCCGTAACTTATATTACTAAATTATTCCTAAATTAATAACAATTCAAAATCAACTAAATTTGACTATTTCCAGCAATTTTACACGGCATTCCCAGAATGTTAACAAAATTTAATTAATTTCTTAATTTATTTTAATTAAACAACTAATTACTAAAAATTAGCAAATTAAAATAAAAATCATATTTTTCCTAATTTTCTTCCACACGACGTTTTAATATCTTTTAATAAAAATTATTTAATTAATTCATATAATTTAATCTACAGCAAACACTTAAATTAAATAAACAATTCTTACGAAAAATTATACTTAACATAACATAACAAGATTAAAATCATACATACACGGCATATACATATAAACAAGAAATAACACAACTTTTAATGTTTTAATCTTTAGCTCACTCGGGAGAATCCCGAGAGTAAGTAGATTTTAGAATATAATTCAAGAACAAATTTACATATTCAAGAATTTAAAGATTCATGGAATTAAATAAGGATTTAAAATAAAGATTCACATATTTAATCTAGCATGTTCAAGATTAGTATAAAAATAACATTTTTATTTCCTCCTTTAAATTTTGTACCACTCGAAAATTCAATAATTAATAATAGCATATTTTAATAATTCAATTGCCCTATTTTATACAATCTGATTTTTAAAGAATTAAATTAAAAACGACCATCTAAAGATCTCTAAAAATCTGGAAATTTTTATGGGAGCTAAATATGGGTTCAAATATTTACGTGCATAAATTTCGTCTAAAAATAGCATCTTTTACTATTTTTAAGTGATTTTATAACTAACCAGTCAGATTAGGCTGAATTCGGTTTCAGAATTTTATGCCATATCAAACGATCTTTAAAAATTACGAAAATTTAACACAAGCTGTAAAACATTATCACTGACTTCCATATAAAATTTCGTAGTATTCCGAATTGATTAAGTATATTAATAAATTCGTAAACCGATTCTGGACAGTTTTACCGGTTTGAAAGATTAAAATATTATAAATAATAAAAGGACGAATTTTGCCACGAAATAAATCATGGTTAATAATCAAACAGTAAACAAGATACCATGAAAAATTCATCAAGAAATAACAATATTTGATTGGTAAATAAATTCATACAAGTAATTATTCAACAATTTCAGATTTCAATAAACTACATAAAATAATCAAAAGAAATTTCATAATAATTCATAAATAATACATGAATACATCAAGAGAATAACATGATCAATATTTCATATGGTTCGAAATTTTCGAATAAATAAGCAAACATAAATCCTACAATTTTCATGATATAATCCTAATTAATTATGTGAAAAGCTACCCACAAATTAAATAGAAAAGCTTAGTTACCTTAAACGCTAAATTATTCCAAGGCACGAAAAATTCACTACTTGGTGAATTTTAGAGGGTTCGATTTTTTTTGAGGAAGATGGAGGAGGAAATAGTTTTCTTTAGGGTTTAAGTAGCAAACCACAAAATAGGACCCAAAATAAAACAAGGGGTCCTATATATAAAGAAAATAAAATAATAAAAAAAAATAATAATAATAAATAAATAAATAAAAAAAAACAATCAACCCTAAAACTTCAAAGGTGCCGTGAGGGCCTAAAAGAGGGGGAAGTTTGAGAAAAAGATGGGAGACTAGTCAATTAGTTAGACTAGGTTTAATGGGTTTTAAAAAAAATAATTAATTTAACTAATTAATTTAATTATCCAAAATTATAATTAACTTTAATTAATTAAATCAAAATTAACATGGACCCAAATAAACTAAGGGGGATTGGGTCCTTTGGCCCAATTTGAGAAAAAGATTGGGCTTAAAAATAAAAACAGTCCAAATTACATGGCCCTTTGGACTTAGAAATGAATAAATAATAATAACAACCGCGAAATTTTCTGGCCCAAAATTCCGGGTCGTTACAATGTATGTATAGGTTGAGTTCTTGAGATAATTTCTTATCGTGACAAGGTGAGAAAGAGATAGATACATCAACAATGACCTATAGATACATTCACCATAAACTATATATACATTGAGTAAAAATACATTGACTTTATGCTATAGATACATAGGCATATATATATAATAAACTTTATCTTTCATTATACAAATATTATGTATAATACAATGTTTTCCGAAAATCGAAAAATATTACATAAATCAATGTTAAGTATAAGATTTTTCAACCATAGGTATTAATTTACCATGTAAGCATATGTTACATATTAAAATTAGACATATGAACACCTATACTTTTGATATATCATGAGTATAAAACTCAATGCAACATTGTGAAAAATTATTCATCACAATAAACATACTATCTTTATTGAGATAAGTACTCCTAATCACACATTGATTATTATCATCAAACACATGGAATATTCCCATGAACAATGTTTAACAAATGCACAATTCTATTAAACCATAGAATATCATCAACTATAAAATTGAACACCATATTAAAAAATATGATACATCAAGACATCATAATATTGATTATTCCTTGCAACACCACCGCAACCGAACATCTCCATCAAACAAAACAACGTTGGAATATCCATATATATCTGACACGAAAATTAAACTAATAGATTGTTAAGAAATATGTTAGTGGGAACCGGATATGAATCTCCAAGGTACGGAAGTTACGTTTTCCTATTAGTTTAATTTTGCCTCACTATGGACCACTGGATTACCACGAAATAACTAATGAGATACAATGGAAATTATTCATTCTATGTGATTCTAAGAGTGAATCCTAAAAGCTTTGTGTTTTTAGATTGTGTTTAACACACTTAGAAAAGATTGCAAGGATTTTCTAAGTGCTAGCAAGTTGTAAGAGGAGGGAGAATTTTCTCTAATTTTTTTACCACAAACAAGTGAACATAACATGCCTATTTGTAGGCATAAACCCAAGAAGAATCAGTCACCAAAGATAATCAAAAGCCACCATTAAAGCATCATAAAATCTGAATTCATGGTGGCTTAATTGATTGTGTCATAAACACCCAAAAAATGCCATGCACAAGTACAAAGTTATCATTCTAATTCTGATTTTAAGACACTCTAATCACATCTTAATGCAACCATTAAGCCTCGTAAACAAGCTTTAATACATACAAGTATCCAAGGCAAAAGTATCTAAAGAATCGAGCAAACTACTTGATTTTTCCAGAAACTTTTCGTGAGTCGCGACCCAGGTCGCGAGGCTTCCTCTGCCTCATAGTTTTTTTTTGCCTTATTCCTTCTTCTTTTGTTCACATGTTCAAGCCCATTTATGCATAAATGTTATAACATACATTTGGATGTACGTAAAAGTATCGTATGCGTATCCAAGGTATTTATTGCTCATTTTAAATAATGTTGCTCATTTTTAATTTTAAAATGAGCAGATAAATTAAAAATGAGCAAAATTATCTTTGAATGTACTCTACATCATGATGTACATAAGAATTTATAGTGATTGCGTGAGGTACTTAACCCCAATCTCTTGTTGAGTTGTGACCTTATACTTTTTTTTTCTAAATGAAAAACCAATGCCTCCCATATGGTCCATCATCGGTTTGTTGGAATTCTACCCATATCCGGTTATTTTATAGGGTGTGTCAAAAAAAGAGATTTTATTTTATAGGGAGTAACAAAATTTCAAATAGTCTAAGCTAATTTATTTTAGTAAAACTTATTTAAATTTATTGAATTAAAATAGACTACCAATTGAAACTATTTTATAACATTGCACTATTTCTTCTTACCCCTTATGGCCTTATTTTTTAGCGTTTAGGTCATTTATGAAATTATATCCACTTTTGTTCTTAAAAAAATCAACAAAAAATTTTCCTTGTTTACCATATTGAAATTCATTTGATATTATTTTAACATTATTTTTTCTCTTATAGTAAGAAATAGAAAATTTTAAATAAGGTAAACAAAAAATAAAGTTGACATTTGTTAAAAATAATGCAATAAAACAAGTTTTAAACAAGTAAACTAAATAAAAAATAATGGAGACATTATCATTGTCAATCAAATAATTTCTTTATCCCCAATGCGTATTATGAAATGAATATTAATATATTATTCCCTAGTCTATGTTATTAATATAAATGCGTATTATGAAATGAATATTAATTAGATGTAGTTGAACATAATAATGGGACTATGTGCACTAAAACTTAGATTGGAATTTTTTTTAATTTTATTAAATCTGAAACTTAATTTAAATAGTTGAACAAAACAGAAAATTACAAGTGTCAATAATTATCAAGAAAATTTTAATTTGATGTAGGCTATATTCAACTTAAGTTGCTCCTTTTCCCCTTAATTTTTATGCTTGTAAATAAACAATTTTAAATATTAATATCTTTAATTATTTATACTCGTATTAGTCGTATATAATAAAAGTTAATAAATTGAAATTAAAACTTATTCTAAGATTGATCTTGTAAAGGATTCCATGATATGGAATAAATTTTATTTATTTTATTTGACAGAACATGGAATAAAATTGATTATATTCTAGATTATGTTATTTGGTTCCAATTTTTGCCCTATAGTTAATTAGAAACGCATAAATATTTAATTTCACGAGATCCCAATCCCATAACCCTTCTCCCTTAAGATTCCAATTCTTTATCTTCAAGTATGAAGCCCTATTTAACTAAAGGAGAGATACAGCTAAAAGAAGACACAAATTTGAGATAAATACATTGACTAATTAACTAACATTTTTTTTATTTATTAGGGGATCTTTAGTTTACAATTTTAAAGAGTAAAATATAATCCATTTTTTTAAAACTTGTTAAATCTGAACTTATTTTATATATATATAAAAAAAAATCTTATTTTACATATTTAAACTATACCCAATTTATTTGAATATTTTATGTTTTTCATGTAAGTAGAATATAAGTTGGAAAAAATGTAATTTTGCGACATGTGTAAAAAAGTAGACACGAGTGAGAAATAGCAGAGTCTTGTGTCCACAAAAAAAAAAAAAAAAAAAAAAAAAAGAAAGAATAGGGAGATTATCGAGTTTTAGGGCTACGACGCTGGAATACACCTTTTTTTTTAAATAAGATCAATTCATTGATAAAGTGTTATACGAGATATACAAAAGATATCAAACAACACTTTACTATATGATAAGCAAGACAACACTTTGTTATTTTTCTATGTGTGACTTGGATTGCAAACCCCAACAATAAGTCTCCATCAACGAACTAATTATATGCAAGACAATACTTTATTATTTTTTCCATGTGAGACTTGGATTACAAATCCCAACACTTAAATCACTATGTTGCCAATTTAAATCTTCGTTTGTTGCTCCTCCTTATAACAGGCTAGGCAATACACTTTTGATGATATTCATTTAACAGTCGTCTCACATAAAATCAGTGACGGATTTAGAAATTTTATGTAACGGGGTCACTTTATATAAAAAATGCACTCCTCTCTCAACGTTGACATGATTATACTTAAAATTTTATATTATGGGGTCACTTTTCACTATTAATCAGGGTCCCGTGTACTACACAAAATATTTTTTTAACCAAATTTTATTAAAATAAATAAACATAAATTAATTTTTTTAAGCCCAAGTGGGTCACGTTAGAGTTGGCAAAACTTGATCCAACCCGTTATTATTGGGTTGGGTTGAGTTTTTCAACCCGTTTAGTTAAATGGGTTGACCCAACCCAACCCGTTTAGTTAAATGGGTTGACCCAACCTAACCCGTTTAGTTTAATGGGTTAGGTCGGGTTATAAATTTATAATGTGTAAATTATGGACAATATGACTTGTAAGGTGTAATACATATGACTATCGCGGGTTGTTGTTATGGTTCATATTTTTTTTTTTGGTGTACCCATCCGATTCACCTTTTTGGGCTAATTCGGATTCGGAGCGCGTCCCGAGGTTAAGGTTTTAAACTCCTCCCAACGTGTTTGCGGGGGATCGAACCGTGGTTCTCCCTACCAAGTCTAGCCCCTGGCACCACTAGACCAAGACAACGTTGGTGTTATGGTTCATATATAAGTATATACATATAGTGATATATATAAGTTTATTTGATAATAATGAAAAGGTGATAATATTATTAAACGGGTTATTGGGTCAACTCATTTATTTATAAGGTTGGGTTGGGTTGAGAATCTCAACCCGTTTAATTAAATGGGTTGGGTTTGGGTTGAGGATTTCAACCCGTTTATATTAATGGATCAACCCGAACCCAACTCAGATCGACCCATTTACAACTCTAGGTCACATGACCCTACTTAATGGTACTTCCATCCACCACGGCATAAAAGATGAGATTATTAAAATCCAATATAAGTATTAGTCAAAGAGGGGGGAGGGGGAATATTAGAAAAAAGAGGATAGACAAAGCATAATGCGTTGGGTAAGGCGAATTATAATGCAACAGAAATGATTATGGCCGTTGGATAAGGGGGCATATGCATATTACTGTACTTAAAGAATATTACAGTGGAGCGGGTGATGTTCCATTTTAACTTTTTTTTTTTTTAATATGATAATGTGTGAGATATTAGGCCTTGAAATCAGACCCTACTGCAGGTCACCCGGCCCAATTTTAGCCAACACACGCATTTGTAAGGGAGGATAATAAGGAATCCTCGCAAATGCGTGTGATGAGAATCGAACTCAGGACATCGTACCTGAAATTCTGAAGCCCTAACCCACTGGGCTATGATTTAATTCTCGTTCTATTTTAATTAAGGAGATAACAAAATTAACAATACAATAAACAGAAAAGCAAAGCGTAGAATCTTATACATACTTTGTACGTATCAAAGTGCAGCCTAGCATGTGCTGAGCTGGTCCGCAAAAATTGGTGGAGCTAATATTTTGCTTTTTTCTCAATTTTTATCAACCTTTCTTTGTCATTAAAGCTGTTGCAATTACATACCCTATACACTACTATTACGTACGAGTAGTAGTTAACAACGATCTGCACAAATACGAATACTGGTATGATTACGGACACAAAATGTGTACGGGAAAATGTCACTGAAAAAAATTAAAGATAAGACAATATATAAATTTCAACATAATTTCAATAGAACAATGAGAAAATGAGGTAAATATTAAATTTGATGATGATAATATCATTATTTACTATATAATAATATTCAACACCTAAAATACATAAACAATTAAGGCGAGAAAAATAAATCAAAAGTCATGGAGTACTACTTGAGTGAGCCTAATCAATTGTTTCAATTTGGGTACGTATATCCAACGTGTGTCGATGTCGTGTCAGTGTCGAACTGATATAGGACAATAGGAGAGTTACCTCAAAAGATAGTCTATGAGGGGAAGAGCCCATTGAACTATATAAATTTCACATCAACCTCTCATACGATCGATGTGGGATTCAAGTCCCATACCTTACAATGGAATTAGTCCTATAACACTGACACGGGGTATGACAGGTTGGGGTGTGTCCTGTGTCCGTGCTTCCTGGCGTACCATTGAGCGTTACTTTACTTTGTCTTTGATTAGGAAAGCAATTATTCTTCTGTTTATTTGTGATTAGTGATTACAATAGGATTAGAGGTTAGAGGTGTATTTTTTAAAACAGTTATAAATTCTGTCTTCATTAGGGTTGTGTATGAATGAATATTAAATACGCTATTTAATACGGTAATAATAGTTTGGAATTTTACGTCAAATTCACACTTCAATTGATGATGCTATTAATATTTATTTTAATGCTAAACATTTCCATTTATATCTTCATATATAGCATTTTCCTTTCCTATATGATATATCTAACCCTGCATTCCTGCATATATCAATAATCATCTCATAATGACTAAATAATAATCTTGTTTATATGATTGGAATATTGGGTATAAGGAGAGAATTTTTAACAAGAAAAAATCACTATAATATATAGGAAAAAAATAGTCATATGAGATCTCGTTAGAATTGTTTTGATGTAAAGTTTTTTATAGGACAAATTAATTTTTATAATCTTATTTTTTGGTGATCTGATCGAAATAATATCACCTTTAATTTTTTCTAAAATAATCCTACTTTTATATACCATCTTTTTAAAATGGGCCGTGTTGCCCAAAATCTAACCCATTTTAAGAAGAAAAGTTACCGTATAATGAAATTATTTTAAAAAGATATTTTTTTAGGGGAAAAGGTAACATTTTATTAATCAGTTGCAAGTCTATCAGAAAGTACATATGGAACAATATCATCACGAATACAATTATCCCATAGGGAAAACCTAGATAAATTGTGAGCAACTAGATTCCCATCTCTACGGTTCTACCCACATGAGCCCAAGTTACATGAGAAATCAAAGAGTCCACATGAAAAATATCATCCAAATGAGTCAAAAATATATAAATGTCGGGTTATTTTGAGATAAATTAAAAATGAGATTGTTAGAATCATTTTTTTTATATCAACTCTTTAGAATTTTTTTATAAAGTATAGCGGTAGAGTGGATGTAAATTTAAGGGTATAAGGTGTAAATACCTCTCTTTGTACATGCAGAATGCAGAATAACGTACTAATGATTAAATCACCAATATTTTAAACAATTTAAAAATAAATTAATGTGAGTATGTTGCATATACATTAATCTATACTATCCATTCAAAATGGGTCGTCTTTCGTTAAACTTTGCCAAAGATATATATCATGCTTCAAACCTAAACCCCTTAATTCATATCGAATTGCTTTAACCCCTAATGTATTAAATAAATAGATGATTTATTAATGCAAATTAATAATAATAATAAATACAAGAGAATGTTCAATGAAAAAAGATCTTTAGTCAAAATCTCTTGTTTTTTCATACAATTAATTTTGGGCATTTATTTTACTCCATTTTACTTTTTGACTATACTTTTTGACTGCCTTCATACCAATACCAATAATATAATCTCCTATCAACGTTGCCTTGGTCTAGTGGTACCAGGGGCTAGATTTGGTAGGGAGAACCACGGTTCGATCCTCCGCAAGCATGTTGGAAGGAGTTTAAAACCTTAACCCCAGAACGCGCTCCGAATCCGGATTAACCCAAAAGGGTGAATCGGATGGATACACCAAAAAAGAAAAAAAAAATAAAATATATATATATATATATATATATATATATATATATATATATATATATATATATATAATCTCCTCCTTCAATGAGATTGATAGACCTTCCATCAATTATAATGACCGTCTATACCTTGTAGAATCGATGCCACATCAAACAACAGGTAAATTACGGGGGTGTTTTGGTAATATATTTTCAACAAAATTATAAAAAAGTTATTTGATATGTGAGTTAAAAAAATCAATTTGATTTAATGGGTATTTTCCCAGCCCATCAAACACAATTTAGGAATAGAAACCTTTTCTACTTTGGCCGCAAATTATTATATGGTCCCAGGACCACGTAACTCTACGTGGTTCTTTGCCAAAACGACGTAGTTTTGAAGTTAAAAAAAATCTGTTTTAGGTTTTTACTTAAAAAAAGTTTCTAAATTCGGAAAAATCGGTTTTTTTTTGTAAAATCTCTTATTATAGAATTCCTACTTTCAAGGAATTAAAAACAATTTCTTAATTTATAAAAAAAAAATCAGTTTTTTTTATACGTAAAAATTAATTTAGATTTATGTTACATTCATTAGTTCTTTATTTAGATTTATGAATATTGTTTAAAAAAAAATGAATATTGTATTGGTAGGAAATGAATATTGTGTATTATTTGTTCAATATATTATGATTTTGCATGGGATGAAGATTTTGTTGCAAAATGAATATTCAGTTATCGCAAAAGTGAATGTAAATTCAGGTTCTTTGTGATAAAATGAATATTTAGTATAACAAAATGAATATTAAGTTTATTTGGTGTAAAGTTGATTGTTGGTTCAGGTTCTTTGTGATAAAATGAATCAACATTAAAAAAATGAATATTCAGTATTAAAAAATGAATATTCGATATACAATAATTAATATTCATTTTAATTGTTGCCAACGTGAATGTAAGCTTGGATTTTTTGCGGTAAAATGAATATTCAGTATTAAAAAAATGTGAATATTCAGTATTAAAAAATGAATATTCAGTATTAAAAACGAATATTCATTTTAGTTGTTAAAACTAACTCGCTGACGCGAGAGACCACAATTGTTTTATGTGCTCCCGGGAGCATTGTATATTGTAGTTTAAAAAAAAATGAAGCTTTTAGTTTTTTTTTTTTTAAAAAAATTGTGGTTAAAAAAAATTGAATATTATAGTGTACAAAAATGAAGATTAAAGATTAAAAAAAAATGAAGATTCTCAGGACCACAAAAAGCTACGTGATCGTGGGAGCACCATATACTTTGGCTACAATCTGGGGTTCACCTGGTTTTTTTTTTCATAATTGCCTTATTTTCAAAAAACGAGCCTTGGCCAATGAATCAACTTATTCCTGCTATCAAAACTCACATCAACAACTGGGAAAAACTTCTTTAGAAGATGTTATATTCTCCTCCCCATAACTCTTTTAAAATTCAGTCCAAATCTAAAAATAATTCAAAAATTATCGCAAAGTGGACTTCTCCATCGGAAGGATATTATAAACTCAATTTTTGATGGCTCGAAATACAACGATCGTAGTTCGACAATTGGATTCATAATCCGTGATAACAGTGGTAACAATAAGCAGTAAAGAAAATAAGCATGGCTTCTTCTATTGTCTTTGCAAAAGTCCTAGCTCTCAGAGAATGAATTAAAAAAGACTATTGTCATGGGCATTTGGTTAACGCAGTCCGAAGAACCCGTAAAATTCATTGGAAAATCCACAACCTCGTTCAAGATACAATACTAGATCTTAATTCACTAGCTTACTACACCATCGATCATATCATCATATCTATAGAGAAGTTAGTCAAGTTGCTGGCCATTTTGCTAATTTAAGCCATAGTTGTCATAACATGACTTTTTGGTTCCACCCTTGTAACTAAAATCTTTACCTTAACATCCAAAAACTGTTAGTGGCTGACCCTATGAAATGAACTAATCAGACTTTCTTTCCTAATAGAATAAAAAGTTAATAAAAACAAATGAAAACAAAAATGAATAAGAAAAATCGAAGATATAATAGTTGAACATACAACTTTAATGATTCAATACCCTTAAATAACATGGCCAAGCATTATACCATAATAGCAGATTATACTACAAGATTTTTTACTTGAGCGATTTTTTCTAGATCTACTATGGGTTCCGTTGAACCCACTGAACCCATGCTGGATCCGTCCATGCATGGCAGGTGTCAAGCCGCAGTGCCTATGGTACTCCTTCCATTGAACCTACAAGCTTCTAGGCTAGCAACATTTTTCTATAAAGGTTTCTTGCTTTCCAAAACCTTCACATTACATAGCAAATTTCTTCCTTAATAATTGCAAATTATATCTCGTCATTCTCGAAAGCACTCACAACTAGTTTAATGCATGTTTGTGAAGAAAATTAGATTTATATGAGGTAAGTTAACACCATGCATAATGGGAATGAATGTTGATTTTTCTTTCAAATTTACATATAAATTCATTCTCATTATCGTCATTCACAACAAATTATCAAATGGGTTGTGCTAGCTTCATTCTGCTTCCATATAGCGTGAGCTCTGTAGCTCCACTCCATAATTTTGCAACCCACCTATAGTCACGTTAGTCATGTAATACACGAAGAAGATCATGTACCTCATGCACATAACATCCTCTTTTCTTCCAACAATTAACAACTTCCACAATTCCTCTATATAGGGTCACATCCATCGAAGCTTGTGGGTGTGATGATAATATATTACTCCCTCCATCTCACTTTGTTTAATTTGTTACACTTTGTCCAATTTTCTCTCAAAAAAATTCTAACGTAACAAACAAAGTGAAGCGAAGAGAGTACTTAGACTAGAAGTGATTTTAGTTGAACGGAACTAATTTTCATGGTTGGAACAAATCAAAAACTGATTGGAACAAATTTTTACTAAATATTATTTTTCCAAGGTGCTCTAAAAAAAGGCCTTACTGATCTTATGCTGGAAAATCTGCTGAGCATATATCTTCCCTCTCTTCTAAGAAAATGTAGGTCAACCAACTATATGAATGAACTATGTCCTCCACCAAGAGGTACTCTTGGCCTGAATTCTGCAGATATCAACAATGATGGACAATGTCTGAATCCAATGCTCTGGAACAAGAATAAAACCATGTTAGCTGTTCAAATATAGAAAATAACATAAACTAGGAAAATGAAGACAACAACCTGGAAAACTGCATGAATTTTAGTGACTTAAATTTATACCCATAAATTTACAAACCAAGAATAAGGCAACTTACAGGAATGCTTAAAAGAATGCCCTCCATGCTGATTATAACAGGTAAGCCTCTTCGAGCAGCAACAGGAATAGACTTCAATTTTTTTAGGGCTTCTTGAGCTGATGACCTGGCGAAATTCCAATCTAATCTGATCTTGCTACTCACTGGACCAATTCTGTTATTGAAGAACTCCTGCTGTTCTAAACTGTCAGACTCCTGAGCCTTTGACAATTTGCCAAGAAACAGCCAGTCTTCATCAATAATGTGTCGAACGTAAGCTACCAGATTATCCGCCGTACACAAACTGCAGCTCTGATGCTGTGTTTGCTCACCGTCTTCCAACGAATTACAACATGAATTGCTTTCATCATTTGATTTCCATGTCAGAAAGAACCTGTCCATAAAGTAACAGTGCTGCCCTGGTTGAAACGGTTCTTTAGTAAGTACTGGTTCAACCTTATTCTTCAACTTACTTCTAGATATAGGTTCTGAATTAGACTTGAAAATTTGTTCCTCTTTCTTCTGTAGCTCTAAAATGGACATGTAAGTTGACCCACTAATTAATTTGAGCCTTTTTGCTTCGACTAGAGCAGAGTCTGAACACACGGTATCAAGAAATTTAACACGTGAAGCATCAGGAACAAAGGGTTCTAACAAAGCTTTTTGATCTTTGATGATTTGCTCCACTTCATATGAGAGGCACTGCTTCTGCCCTTGGTCAGAATATGAGTAATATAATTTGGTTTTTGCAGGAAGAGCTGATTGGACTGAGCAACATACAAGGAGTTTGGTTCCTTTGGAGCCAGGAGCTGCACAGAGATAACAACCAGCTGCTGTGAGAGAGGTCTGCAAAGTAGCAAATGACAAGATAAATAATAAAGTTATCAATCAACATCAGGGTCCCGGACCAGCCAAATAAAACATGCTTTATGTTTAGTTAGTCTATCAAATGATAGATTTGAAAGGAAAAATAATTGAAGTTTTTGAGTGGTGTCATTGTCACACTGTCATATATTAGGCATGGAAGCCAAGAAAAAGTACAAATGACCCAAGTTAACTGGAAAAGGTTCAATTCCATCGAATAAAGCACCATTGTATGAGCTATTATTGAATACTTGTTTGTTGTTTCGAGGACAAAAAATTAACTAAGCAATGGCCAAGATATCCTATCAGGAAGCCGAAGCTTCCAGAAATTCACGTACCTTGCAAGGAAAAGTTTGGATATAATCCAGCAGCAGCCGAGAAGCACTTCCACGTACTGGCCTGTGCCTCTGCGAGATGAACTGGAATAGCAGGATTGACACATATGTACTTCAGTTACGATGAAATTAAACAATTTTAAAAGCCGGTCTATTCAGGAGGTATGTAAAAGAAATGTACTTCAGTTACGATGAAATTAAACAATTTTAAAAGCCGGTCTATTCAGGAGGTATGTAAAAGAAATGTCAGATTCGCAGCTTTTCAAAAGAATTTTCAAATACTTAAATCCATAGCCTTACGAACTTTATACCTGCAAAACCAGAGCCACAAATCTAGACAGACAGATCTCCTCTACTTCTGAAGCATTTAAACTCTCAAGGTCGATAACAGCATATCCATGCTGCATCCACCAACAAAAGGGATATTAGGCAATCAGCCAATCACGCATTGCTCTTAAAAAAAGTCTAAAGAGCATATAAAACAAAAGCATGTCAATAAGCGTGAAAGAACTGTTGAAGTTGATAAGATATTCGTGTATTGGGCTCACTGGGTTCACTCTTTATTTATTGTTCTAACATTTTAATTCTATCGCTTTTGGATCTATTTTGTAAGCAGGCCCAAGTTTTCTTTTTCCCTTCTTGTCATTGTATCAGGGGTCTAAAACACTTGTAAAGGATCCTATATATATCTGAATGAAAAATAGGAGCAGGCAGACCTTTTCCCTAAAATTCTGTGACAAATGATTGAAATAGAAAGCACTAAAAACGAAACAATCAACAAGAACCTTCTAAATACCTTTTTTTAAACACTAATACGCATTCATTTGTTAAATTATAACCTTAAAAGAGAATGTCAATGTTATCTTGAAGTAGCAACATCCTACAGTCCGCAATAGAAGGACCAAAGAAGGGCCTTTCACGAACAGGACAAAGTTAAACTAATGAAAAATGTCAACAGATAAGCAGATTTTTAGAGGTGAGTGCCAATTGCCAAGAAAACTAAAGAAGCATGTTTTTAGGGAGACTATGATTGAATAATAAGGCAACAGTCATCCAAGAAAATCTATGTATCCAAAAGTGATTACATCATTCCTTATATGAAGAACCGGAGGCCCAGGGTAAAATACAAGCTGAAATTAATGGTTGCTTACAGGCATTATGGTTACAGCCTGATCCAATAGAACCCTACATCTGTGATCAACATAAAACCGTGTTTGCCTGCAAACAGCTATTAATCCTTGTAGTTCAGACCTAAATCCACCTGCAAAATCACTAAAACCATTACCTGCTAGGGTCCGTGGTTGAGATTCGACTACAAGAAAATATCTACTGCAAAAATTGTAGGCCGCATCCCACAGAATTTCTACAGAAGTAGGGGTCAGTGAATGGGGAAAAAGCATGTCGACTTTGAACAAAATGTAAACAGGGATGTCGTTTCCAGAAGAAAAAATCAACTATAATGCAAATACAAGAACTGTAGCAGAGAATTTGGCTCAAGCAATGAGTGAATAAGACCAATTCAATCATATAGACATTATAACACCAACAAAATATAATAGTAGGTCAAATAAAAAGTTAACTAAAAAACTGACACTTAAACAATAGCTTACAGGTTTTCGAATCTTGTAGTACCATACGGATCCTGTTTCGAGCAAATAATGAGCTTCGGTTCGAGGGATCTTCCACCCATTTGAGATTATTGGTATCACATATCTGTAGAGATAGGGGTTTCTCTAATCTATGAGAATTGATGAGACAATATGGTAAACCAACAAACAGAATGGGGGGTTTGCAACAAAACCTAATGATCAAAACCACTGTCTCAAATCTCTCAATAGTTGAAGACAAAGCAAGAAGTAGGGTCAGTTATTCCCTAATTTGACCACTAGTTAAACAGAAGTCAAGAATAATCAGAGCGTGTTTACTTCATCCTCCAAGGTCCAGGAAAGGAGAATATAAGTACAAAAGTCAGTAAAAGAACATAATTCAGAAGGAATCATCGCTTCCATACATCTATTTATACTGTCGCTAACCTTGTATAAATCTTCTTTAGTAAATTCCATGAATGGCCGTACCAATAGAATGCCTTGATTGTGAGAAGAATCACCAGCAAAACATGGAAATAACTGACTAGTAAATGCCATTCCTGCGAGTCCAAGCACTCCACTATTGCGAGATAGCCTCAAGATATATAACTCAGCCTGCATCATCTCTTACCAAGTGGACAAACATTAAACCCATGTATATAACCTGTGAAGCAATTGGTTTGATTGAATGATAAGAATTGTAATAAAACACAGATACATTTGAGTGATTTGACCATATGGATGTAGTACCAAGTACCCAAAATCCGATTTAATCAGTTATAAACTTAGAATCAATAAAGTAATTTGAATAAACAACAAAAAATCATCTTTAGGCAGTGAAAATTAAGCTTTGATCAGTAGAAGCATTCAAAAAAAGGTCGAATAAATAAGTATCTATTGCTTCACAGGTTTTGGTAAATTCCATTAACTATTTAAGTGTACTAACAGGACCCTAAGAATTGCCACTAGAAATTCATAACTTTGCAAAGATATTTAGTGCTTGCAGGACAACCAACACAGAAGTATAGTGAAGTGCCTGTAAAGCTAATTCTAATATGAGACTCCACCTGATCATCAGCATGATGCGCAGTTAGTATGACACCAATCTGGTTCTGGAAGCAAACATCTTGAAAAATTTTATACCTAAGCATTCAAACCAAAGTTCATCACTTGTGGTTGATTAGATGTGGGAATTTGGAAAATTCTGCGATACAAATTAAAGGTTGATACTTTTGAGTAAATTAAATTTACCTCATATCACGAGCCACTTCTTCCAAATGCCCTACCTTTGGACGACCATCAGGCCAATCACAATGCGTAATCTTGCATCTAATCCCTAAAAAGAATCCATGTAAGAAAACAATCTGCCAAAAAGTTCATCACAAGCTCATGGAAACCAAGCAACAAAACCATTGAGAAGCTGAAAGCTGATTGTTACCCATATCAAAAACCCAACGAGAAACAGCCTTTGCCTCTTCTTTACTCTCCGGCCGAAGCCCATGGTCAACAATGATAGCAAGTAAGCCATCGACAAAGCCAGAACTGTCAACACAACCATCATTGTGTAAAGTCTTCCAATGTGCCATTAAAGCACACAAGGCCATACTATCAGCGCCACCAGAAACCCCCATAGCTTTGAAAAGTGTATTAAATTATGTCAGAATGACAACAATTAATAAACAAACATCAACAATAGTATAATACCAATAAATATATTTGCAATAGCTTGTGTGTTGGGTATGTTTGACAACATGAATTGAACTGGAGTTGAAACTCATAATTTAGCTGAACGGAGCTGAAATGACGAGGTAACTAAAATTTTCAACCCCCCTATTCTTGAGATGCTATATTCAATAACAACTCAATTTCAGTCAATTTTTGGGCTGAAATTTAATTTAAACTCTTACCCCGAATCACTAATAACTACTTTAGGTGACATTAAAATTTTAGCAACTACTCGCTTAAGTTGACTAAAATGCATTGCCAAACAGAGCCATAGTTTCCTTGAAATAATGGCATAATAGGGCAAGTGAGCCCCAAACACGCTTAATAACCATAAACAACACAAGCATCAACACATCAAGTCACACCATTTCCATTCAAATGGTGGGGCTAAAAAGCAACAAACTTCCATGATTTTCTTTATCTATAACTTGAATTTTCGACAACAGAAAAAGTGAAAAACCCACCCAATTCAACCCAAACTCCATGAAAAGAAGGATGAACCAAATTCGACATTTTTCACTCTATCAAACCCTTCAATTTTCTAGAGTGCCACACGCCCACACATGTATACAAGAATGAACTACGATAAATGAATTTCTTCACCTTAAAGAGTGTAATAATGATATTAACACACTTAAACGAACAATTGAGAGTATAATCAAAATCTTTCGATCATTCAAAGTTCGAAAATTTAGTATTAATCAATAATCAAACACAAAAAAAAAAAAAAATTAATTTAATTTAATTTAATAACAAGCACAAAATTTGCTGCAGCAAAAATAAAAAGGGGGGGGGGGGGAGTAGAAGTAAAAGTGAGCAAACTAACCAATGCGATGGTGGGGTTTTAGAGAAGCCATTTGCATTCTTCTTGAGAAAGCTTCAATGTATTCTAAAGGAAGTTGAGAGTATTTACTTTGGGAACATTTGCAGAAGAATCTAGAAGTAGATTGACGAAAGAAGAAAGAAACGACGCCGGTTTTGAGCTTAGTTGTGCACACCATTGAAATTGAATTTGCAAGAACATGGGATATAGCAATGGTAGTTCGGGTTTGAGGTGAAAGAAAGGCAACTACACCTCGCGCCATTGTTAGTAAGTTATTGAATTCGTATTCTTCCTAATCTCTTGTATTTTTTTCTTAACAGATACTGATCCGACCCGCTTCAGGCCTTCACCCAACATGCTAACCCTACCGGCCGTATCGGGCTACCGGCTCGATTAGTTAGGTCTCGTGCAAATGCATCTATTCTTGTTTAATACAGCTGAACGCCTGAACTGAACTAAACTTAACTTGGTTGAAAGCAATATTTTATAAGAGATGAAAATTGAGAGTTGAACTGAACTGAATTTAAGATGAAGTAAACAGGCCCTAAGTCTCTCGTTAAATGGTCTGACGGTATGATGGAGCAATTTTTTTTGTCTAAAAACTATAACTTTTTAACATAAAATTATAAAATTTTTATATAAAGCTTAACAAAATATGCAAAAAGTTGTACAACAGAGTTTGGGGTAAAAGTTATGTCAAATCGTCGTTAGGCGGCCTGACAGGAGATTTTGTTTTCATTTAATTAACTTTTCTATATTTATATTATTTTAAAAAAAATATATCTTTATAGATGAAAATAAATAATTAATTTAAATAGTTTTAATGAAAAATAATATTAAAGTAAAAAATTTATAATTAAATAATTTGAAATGTGAAAAAGGTAGGGAAATAATAAAAAAAATTAAATTGATTTCAAATTTTTAATTTTAAAGAGATAGGTTTAAATTAGATTAGATTTCCATTGGAAAATAAGAGGGAAGAAGGCTACACAAAATTATGCTACAACTCAATGTAAATTAAATAATAAAATATACTCGTAAGATTGAAATACAACTATGCTACGTACAACTCAAAAGAATATGTGATTGATTTTAAATTTATAAGAGTTAATGTATTTTAGTTTGTTTTTTTTTCTTCTTTTTATTTTCCTTTATATAAGGGTCCTTTAGTCTTATCTTTTGGTTAATTGTAAAAATACTCTACTGACTCTATTTTGGAGAGGTGACTTCACCTCTTTTCCTTACTGTAAGATTCTTGCTTTTGCTCTGCTTTATTTTTTGCTCTTCGTCTTCTTCATTGTTGTTCATGGTATCAGAGCACAGTATCTCGTTTGAGATTTAATTTTCTTTCAATTTTTTTTCCCTTCGTCTCTTTCTTCCTTGATCTATTTGATGGCTGAAGAAATTTCATCATCAATTACAAATTCTCCCAATTCCAAAAACCTAGATCCCTTACATGTTTCGAACTCCGATAAAACTAATTCATCCTTGGTGCATGTTCCTTTTAATGGTAATAACTATGGAAGATGGAGTCGTGCAGTGAGAAGAGCTCTTGGAGCCAAGAATAAGGAAGGGTTCATCAATGGCGCCATTAAAGAACCTTTAGAAACTGATACAGAGTTTGAGCGTTGGAAATGTGCGGATTACATGGTTACTTGTTGGATCTTGAGCTCCATGAACCCAGAAATTGCTGAAGATTTTGAGTATGTTACAGCTTCTGCTCAATTGTGGAGAGATGTGGCTGAACGTTTTGGTCGTAGCAATGGACCGCTGATATATCAATTGAAGAAGGACATACAAAATTTAAGGCAAGAAAACCTCTCTTTACTCTCTTATTTTAGTAAAATCAAGAGATTGTGGGATCAATTGAAAGATCTGAGAAAATTACCTATATGTGTGTGTGGAGCAATGAAAAAATGTACATGTGATTTGTTCAAGAAACTCGAAGAATTTGAGGAAGAAGATCATTTAGTGCAATTTCTTTTGGGACTTAATGCTGCGTATGACAATGCTGTTACTAATGTACTGACCATGGAACCTTTACCTTCGGTGAGCCAAGCCTTTGCTATCACACAAACCATTGAGAAGCAAAAAGAAATAAACTCAGGCCAAGAAGTCAGTGGGGATAGCAATGATATGACAGTTCAGAGGAATGGTCGCCAAAACTATAAACAAAACTTTACCTCTAAAAAGGATTGGAGGAAAGATAAGGAGGATCGATTTTGCAATCACTGCAAAGTCAAAGGACACAATATTGATCAGTGTTTTAAAATAATTGGTTATCCTGACTGGTATCTTACTCTCAAAGGAAGCAAAGGTGAAAAGAAGATTGCTGCTAATGCTCAAGTGGATACTCCTCTTGATGATACAAACATAGAGGGAGCTGTCAACAATGCTGTTCTGAGCACTATTCGTCAAGAAATCAAGAAGGCTCTTAATTGGAGGACAAAAGGGTGGAAATGAATTTGAAGCCGCAAGTTACAATGCTTTTGTGAATCTTGCAGGTAATATCTCTTCAATTTCTACTTTCAGTATCTCTAAATTGTCTTCTAAAAATGTTTGGATAGTTGATTCTGGTGCCTCAGATCACATGATGTTTGATGAATCTCTATTTTTGGATAAACGAAAATTAGAAAAACCAATTAAAATTGGGCTTCCTGATGGAAATGTGAAGATGGTAAACTTAATTGGTTCTGTTCTTATAAATAAAAATTTCAAACTAGAAAATGTTCTTTTAGTTGAAGATTTTAAGCACAATCTTCTATCTGTTGGCCAATTACTTTCTAATACTAACATAAAAATTGAATTTACTAAAAATGTATGTTACTTTCAGGACCAATCTAATGGGCAAGTGATTGGTTATGCTAAAAAGGATGGAGGTTTGTACTGCATTCATAGTGTTCTTGATGACAATAAGACTATAGATGTCATGAATAAAGTTCCTATTTGTAGTTTAGTAACTACTAATGATAATATCAATTCTAGTAGAACAGCTACTTCTATCATGAATAAGAAATGTAATAATGATGATCTTGATTTGTTACATACTAGAATGGGACATATTTCTTTGTCCAAAATGAAACACATTGATTCTTGTAATTGTAAAGGCCTTAGTGAATATAATTGCAACATTTGTTTACTTTCCAAATTTCACAAATTGCCTTTTAAAATTAGTCAAAATAGAGCTAATTCTTGTTTTGATTTAATACATGTTGATCTATGGGGACCTTATAGGATTAATTCTTTGAATGGAGCAAATTATTTCTTGACCATTCTTGATGATTTTAGTAGATGCACTTGGACTGTTCTTTTACAAAATAAGTTTCAAGTTCTTAAGACTATCTCTGATTTTTTAAACATGGTTGAAACTCAATTTTCTAAGAAAATTAAAATAATTAGATCAGATAATGGTACTGAGTTTGTTCAAAGTCAATGTTTAAAAATGTTTAATGAAAAAGGTATTTTGCATCAAAGAAGCACTGTTGGTGTTCCACAACAAAATGGTAGAGTTGAGCGTAAGCATAAACACCTTCTTGAGGTATCTAGGGCTCTTAGACTTCATGCTAATTGTAATGACCCAGATTTTATCGGTATTTTTGCCGGTACTTATATGTATAATTATGTGTTTATTTGCTAGTTCAAAATTTATTTTGAACTATTTATTTTAATTTTTTTTTTATGTGAGTAATTTCGATTTAATCGAAATGTTTATTTCTTAGTTTTTATTATTTATGTTAATTATTATTTAATTAATTAGAATTTTTATTATTTAATTTTCTAATTAATTATTTAATAATATTTTTGGGCTAAATCGATTATTGTATGATTAGTTGCGCGGGTTCCGCAAATTAGCCCAATTGAGCACGAGAGCCCAATTTAGGCCCAATTCCCTCTCCTTGGCCGGTTTCCTAAGAGGCATGGCAAGGTTGCCACTTGTCTTGTGTTCACACCTTAACTAACTCTATAAATAGAAGAGTTAGTAAGGCTTAAGCTCATTTTTGCCATCTTAATCCTTGCCATCACCTTAAAGCACTTAAACTCTCTCATTCTACTTCATTCCACACGCCATTTTGGAGCAATTGAAGCCTTCAATTGTTCATCATCTTCCTTTGCCCAAAACTTAAAGATTCAAACTCCATTGATCTTTAAGTATCCTAAACACAATCTAAACTCCATTGTTTTAATCAAGATCATTAGTTTGGGTTGTTTCCGGGTTGTTCGTGTGTTCTTGTTCGTGTGTGGGTTCGAGTGGTGCACGGTGGGTGTTCGTGTGGTGCTCGTGGTGGTGCAGCAGGCCGTGCAAGGGTCGTGTTCGAGCAGTGGTGTTCGTGTGGTGCCGTGTACTGCAGCCGTGTTGGTGTGCTCGTGTTCGTGTGGTTCGAGCCAAGCCGTGCAGCAGGCCGTGTTGTGAGCTCGTGTTTGATTCGTTCTTGCACTACATATTTGTGTTGATTTGTGTGTTGATCTTTGACAAGGTAACATACTAACTCAACTTAATCGGTAATACTATGTCTATAGCTTTGATTAAATGCATGTTTGGTGAATTATTGATGATTGTTCATGGTTTTGAATGTATTTCTATAATCTGATTTTGAAGCATTATAATGATGTTTTAATGGTGGTTTTCCATATTTTAAGATTGTTTTCATGATATTTTGAAGTCATGGTGTTTGGGTTTAAGTTTGTTGAATTTTGATAAAATAATGTTGAGATTTTCGTGTGGCTATGATGATGTTCATGCGTGTGATGTTGAGTTTGTATGAGTTCTTGATTGAAGTTCTTGAATCTTGATTGAGTTCTTGATTGAAGTTCTTGAATCTTGAATGGTTTCTTGATGAGTTCTTTAAGTAATAGATGAGTTCTTTAAGGTTCTTGATTGAGTTCTTTAGAGTTCTTGTTGAGGTTTGATGAGTTCTTTAAGAGTCTTGAAAGTTAAAGAAAGTGATAGAAAGAGTCTTGAAAGTTAAAGATTTGGGATATGTTGATTAAAGATTGAGTTAAAGATTGATGGTATGAGGTTTGGTTAGTCTCAAGAGTATGGCTATAGGCAATTCTTGGGTTAACTTCGATGATTTAGTTGATTGAATTCAAGAGTATGGCTTATTCTTGTCTTTAATTTAACTATGATGAAAAGATAATGATGGTATGATGGTTAGCTTGATTTCTTTTCTAGACGCCCTTGACTTTGTGTATGGCTTATGCTTAGTTTTTGGGTTAAGACGTTGCCACTATTTCCGTCTGCGGTATCGGAATGGTTTTGGAGTCTCACTATGTTATTCCTAGTACGCTCATAATGATTGGGGATTAGGGACACGATTTCCCAGATTGATTGGGTTCGTGGGATTTGGGTGTATGGCTTATGCCCGGTCCTGACATAGTAGAAGTTCGGTTGCGTAAGATGCTTCCGTACGAGCCTAGTCCGGTCTAGAACTAGAATGATTGCACTTGAGTTAGAATGAGTGTAGAGATGACGTATGGTTGATGGTGTCGAGTGATGAGTTGATTTTGGGATTACGAGTTTGAGGTTGTCTCGTGTCTTCGAGGATTGTATGTATGATGTTATTTGATTAGTGCTATGTACTTGTGTATTTCCGTTAGGGTGAGTCAGTTATGTTACTCGCCACTGATGGTGGATATGTTGTGTTTTTCAGGTACATCTGACGATGATGCTCTTGCTTAGCTTTTGGGTTGGGCGAGCGGCGCTTTGTGTGTTTTGTTCCTATTGTTTATTTTCGTTTGTTTCATAGCATTAGACTTGTTAGACGTTGATTCAGGATTTATGATATACATTTGTTGTATAAGACTCTAGCATGTGGTTAGAGTTACACTTGACTTTTATTTTAGTTCATTTGATTTTTGGACTTAGTTTGTACAAGATTGTGGGTTATTGTACATTTATGGCTTAGTAATAATAATTTGAGGTTTTTAGTATTATTTTCTAAGTGTTGAGTTTAGTTTTATAACTACTTGACTCGTCGGTTTCTTCCGCGCCGATTTAAGCGAGTCGGGTCGTTACAGTTGGTATCAGAGCCGAATAGGTTTAAGTGAAGTTTTTAGGATTTGAGTTAAACCCGGGAGATGAGAGCTTTATTTTTCCCGAGGGATTGAACCAAATTCTAGGATTATGTGAAGGGAGAAGAGTTGGGTAGAAAGACCGGGATAGGATTCTTTCTATTTTTTCTTTTTCTTCGTATTTCCTTTGTATGTATTTGGTGAGGTTTTGTACTGACTTGCTATTCTTGTTATGTCTGTTGTTGTGATGCGTTGCAGCATGTCTACACCTCGCCGGTTGCATACTGGACGACAGAGGTTGCGGGCCCTCGAGGAGGCGATCCTTACGTTGGCGCATCATAGTCGTCATACGCCGAGTACGCAGTCGACGTTCGACCGCATCGCGCGTCACCGACCTCCGACATATGATGGGGTTGCCGACCCTACGACCTTAGAGAGCTGGATCCGCGAGATGGGGAAGCTCTTCGATGCGACATTTTGTCCCGATCACGAGAGGGTGCAGATCGCCGCATATTACTTACGTGGGGAGGCCGATAACTGGTGGACGTTAGCTAAGGACGCGTACCAGCCGTTGCATGCGATGACTTGGACCGACTTTATCGATAAGGTCCAGGAGCGTTTCTACCCCGACGAGTTGCGGTGGCAGAAACAGGAGGAGTTCCTTACTCTTGCACAGGGTAAGATGACTGTCCAAGCGTACACTGATCGATTCACGGAGTTATCGAGGTTCGCTACGTCTGTGGTTCCGTCGGAGAAGGATCGGGTCAAGCGCTACATCAAAAAGCTAGATCCGAGGATCCGAGTTCACGTGATCAGTAGTGGGGCGACGACGTTCCAGCAGGCCTATGATGTGGCACTCGAGATACAGTCATCGATTTCTGAGGAAGATTCGAGCAAGAAGAGAGCTCCGGTTCCGACGACTACAACTTCGTTTAAGAAGCCCCGTTTTAGCGCACCTAGCAGTACCCCTCCGACCACGAGTTCGCATAAGGGTAATGGTGGTTCGAGTTGTCGAGGCTGTGGCAGAGACTTCCATCCAGGGAAGAAGTGCGACGGTTCTCCGATCACTTGCTTCACTTGTGGTAAGGTAGGCCACAAGTCGACAGTTTGTCCCGAGAAGAGGCCAGATTCAGAGGTTAAGCAGCTCCCAGCACCGACAAAGGCTCCGGTGAAGAACCGAGTCTACTGTATGACCGAGGCGGAGGCCGAGGTTCAGCCCGACGTGGTATCAGGTAGATTTCTTGTCTCTGGTGTGTTAGCTTTAGTCTTATTTGATTCTGGTGCTACTGTGTCTTTTGTGGCTAGTAGTTTTGCCTCGAGGTCAGACCTTCGTGGCAGTCTACCTGTTCGTTCAGTTATTACTCTTCCTTCAGGAGAGGATTTTACTTGTCAGCGAGAGTTCCGAGGAGTGCCTATCGTGATAGCAGGGGAGCAAGCGACAGCCGATCTGAAGGAGTTTCCGTTGATAGAGTTTGATGTTATACTTGGCATGGACTGGCTATCTAGGTATCGAGCGATCATTCGTTGCCGAGATCAGTCAGTGACATTTCGAGGATCTCAGGGCAACCGAGTTACCTACTCTGGGTTCGTCCTTAAGAAAGGAGTAAAGGTAATCTCAGCCTTGAAGATGAGAAAACATCGCCAGAAGGGCGATATGGTGTTTCTTTGTCAGGTACGGGACTTGACTGAGGAGTCTCTATTGGACGGCATACCTGTAGCGAGGGATTTCAGAGACGTATTTCCTGATGAGCTACCAGGCGTTCCACCTGAGCGCGACGTCGAGTTTCATATCGACTTAGTACCCGGCACAGCGCCAATCTCAAAGGCACCGTACCGGATGGCACCATCTGAGTTATTGGAGTTGAAGACACAACTCCAGGATTTGATCGATAAGGGCTTCATTAGGCCGAGTGTTTCTCCATGGGGAGCTCCTGTGCTCTTCGTGAAGAAGAAAGATGGTAGTATGCGCCTGTGCATAGACTACCGAGAGTTGAATCGGGTAACTATCAAGAATAAGTACCCATTGCCTAGGATTGAGGACCTGTTCGATCAGTTACGAGGAGCAGGAGTGTTTTCGAAGATAGATCTTCGATCTGGATATCATCAGATTCCAGTTAAGAAGGAAGATATTCCGAAAACTGCTTTTCGTACTAGATACGGCCATTACGAGTTCGAGGTGATGCCCTTTGGTCTCACTAACGCGCCAGCCGTGTTTATGGACCAGATGAACCGGACATTTCATCACTTACTCGACAAGTGTGTCGTAGTATTTATTGACGATATCTTGGTATATTCTAGAGATGAGTCTGAGCATACGGAACATCTCCGGATGGTACTTGAGATATTGAGGAGTCATAAGTGGTTCGCGAAACTCTCCAAGTGTGAGTTCTGGCTTCGCGAGGTAGCCTTCCTAGGTCACGTGATCAGTAAAGAAGGCATTAAGGTAGACCCCGCCAAGATTAAGGCTGTAGTTGATTGGAGTAGCCCGAAAAATGTGGCGGAAGTTCGTAGTTTTCTTGGCTTAGCTGGATACTATCGACGATTCGTCCAGGACTTCTCCAAGATAGCTAGGCCGATGTCTAGTCTCCTACAGAAGGAGGTCCGATTCGTTTGGACAGAGGCGTGCGAGCAAGCTTTTCAGGAGTTGAAACAGAGATTAGTCTCTGCTCCGATTCTTACTCTTCCGAACGATGAGGAGGGCTTTGAGGTCTATAGTGATGCTTCGAAGAGTGGCTTAGGTTGTGTGCTCATGCAGGGTGGGAAGGTCATCGCTTATGCATCAAGGCAACTGAAGGTGCACGAGCGTAACTATCCTACGCATGACTTGGAGTTAGCGGCTGTAGTGTTCGCGCTCAAAATTTGGAGGCACTATCTCTATGGTGGTTCGTGTAGGGTATTCACGGATCACAAGAGTCTCAAGTACATCTTCACTCAAAAAGACCTCAATATGAGGCAGAGGCGGTGGCTTGAGTTGATTAAGGACTACGACCTGACGCTCAACTATTGCGAGGGCAAGGCGAATTTGGTTGCAGATGCGCTAAGCCGCAAACATCGCTTGAGCTTCAGTAGAAGCCGTGGTTCCGTCAGACTTCGTCTGACATCAATGAGTGCTGAACCTGATTTAATTCGGGAAATGCGCGAGGGTCAGCAGAACGACCCGCAGCTTGCTAGGATTCGAGAGGCTATACGGCAAGGTAAAGCCGTTGGCTTCACGATCTCTTCTGATGGTAGTATGCACTTTCGAGGGAGATGGTGTGTACCGGACTGTTCTGATCTTAGGAACAGGATCATGTCCGAGGCACATAACTCGCCTTATTCTGTTCATCCCGGTGGTAATAAGCTTTACCAGGATCTCAAGGGCCAGTTCTGGTGGCCTAAGATGAAGAGGGATGTAGCGGAGTTTGTTGCTCGGTGCCTGACCTGTCAGAAGGTCAAGATTGAGCATCAGAGACCAGGAGGTCTGTTGCAGCCACTACCTATTCCGACCTGGAAATTTGAGTCTGTTTCTATGGACTTTGTAGTGAGCTTACCCACGTGCAATGGCTTGAATGCTATTTGGGTCATTGTGGATAGGTTGACTAAGGTCGCTAGATTCATTCCGATGAAAATGACCTGGTCGATGGAGCGTCTAGCTGAAGCATATACTCAGGACATAATCCGACTTCATGGAGTTCCGAGGGAGATTGTTTCTGATCGGGATCCGAGGTTTCTATCTCGTTTCTGGAAATCAGTTCAGGAAGCCTTTGGGACGAAGCTGAAGTTGAGCACTGCTTTCCATGCAGCGACTGATGGTCAGACTGAGAGGACCATCCAGACTTTGGAGGATATGCTTCGAGCATGCACTCTGGAGTATCACCAGTCTTGGGTACGTATGCTATGCTTGGTAGAGTTCTCCTATAATAACAGTTATCACTCTAGCATTGAAATGGCTCCGTACGAGGCCCTGTATGGCAGGAAATGTAGGAGTCCAATTTGCTGGAATGATATTAGTGATTCTGTGGCTTTAGGACCTGAGATGGTACGCGATACTATCGAGAAGGTTCGAGTCATTCGGTCTAAGATGCAGGCCGCTCAGAGTCGTCAGAAATCCTACGCCGATAATCGACGTAGACCACTGGCATTCGAAGTAGGTGACAAAGTCTTGCTTAAGGTTTCACCTTTCAAGGGAGTTGTACGCTTTGGTCAAAAGGGTAAACTTCGACCGAAATATGTGGGACCTTACGAGATACTAGAACGAGTTGGGGAGGTGGCTTATCGATTGGCATTACCACCTAGTTTGGCTAATGTCCATGACGTATTTCATGTTTCCCAGCTAAGGAAATATGTACATAATCCTACTCATGTAATCTCAGTGGATCCGGTCGTAATCGAGCCGAATCTGACTTATGAGGAGCGACCCGTCCAGATCTTGGATCGGGAGGAGAGGACCTTGCGTCGTAAGCAGGTACCGCTTGTCAAGGTGTTGTGGAGAAATCAACACCATGAAGAAGCGACTTGGGAGACGGAAGCGTCCATGCGGCAGAAGTACCCCGAGCTGTTCGATGGGGAGCAATCTCCTGCACCTTGAAATTTCGGGACGAAATTTCTTTAAGGAGGGGAGGTTGTAATGACCCAGATTTTATCGGTATTTTTGCCGGTACTTATATGTATAATTATGTGTTTATTTGCTAGTTCAAAATTTATTTTGAACTATTTATTTTAATTTTTTTTTTATGTGAGTAATTTCGATTTAATCGAAATGTTTATTTCTTAGTTTTTATTATTTATGTTAATTATTATTTAATTAATTAGAATTTTTATTATTTAATTTTCTAATTAATTATTTAATAATATTTTTGGGCTAAATCGATTATTGTATGATTAGTTGCGCGGGTTCCGCAAATTAGCCCAATTGAGCACGAGAGCCCAATTTAGGCCCAATTCCCTCTCCTTGGCCGGTTTCCTAAGAGGCATGGCAAGGTTGCCACTTGTCTTGTGTTCACACCTTAACTAACTCTATAAATAGAAGAGTTAGTAAGGCTTAAGCTCATTTTTGCCATCTTAATCCTTGCCATCACCTTAAAGCACTTAAACTCTCTCATTCTACTTCATTCCACACGCCATTTTGGAGCAATTGAAGCCTTCAATTGTTCATCATCTTCCTTTGCCCAAAACTTAAAGATTCAAACTCCATTGATCTTTAAGTATCCTAAACACAATCTAAACTCCATTGTTTTAATCAAGATCATTAGTTTGGGTTGTTTCCGGGTTGTTCGTGTGTTCTTGTTCGTGTGTGGGTTCGAGTGGTGCACGGTGGGTGTTCGTGTGGTGCTCGTGGTGGTGCAGCAGGCCGTGCAAGGGTCGTGTTCGAGCAGTGGTGTTCGTGTGGTGCCGTGTACTGCAGCCGTGTTGGTGTGCTCGTGTTCGTGTGGTTCGAGCCAAGCCGTGCAGCAGGCCGTGTTGTGAGCTCGTGTTTGATTCGTTCTTGCACTACATATTTGTGTTGATTTGTGTGTTGATCTTTGACAAGGTAACATACTAACTCAACTTAATCGGTAATACTATGTCTATAGCTTTGATTAAATGCATGTTTGGTGAATTATTGATGATTGTTCATGGTTTTGAATGTATTTCTATAATCTGATTTTGAAGCATTATAATGATGTTTTAATGGTGGTTTTCCATATTTTAAGATTGTTTTCATGATATTTTGAAGTCATGGTGTTTGGGTTTAAGTTTGTTGAATTTTGATAAAATAATGTTGAGATTTTCGTGTGGCTATGATGATGTTCATGCGTGTGATGTTGAGTTTGTATGAGTTCTTGATTGAAGTTCTTGAATCTTGATTGAGTTCTTGATTGAAGTTCTTGAATCTTGAATGGTTTCTTGATGAGTTCTTTAAGTAATAGATGAGTTCTTTAAGGTTCTTGATTGAGTTCTTTAGAGTTCTTGTTGAGGTTTGATGAGTTCTTTAAGAGTCTTGAAAGTTAAAGAAAGTGATAGAAAGAGTCTTGAAAGTTAAAGATTTGGGATATGTTGATTAAAGATTGAGTTAAAGATTGATGGTATGAGGTTTGGTTAGTCTCAAGAGTATGGCTATAGGCAATTCTTGGGTTAACTTCGATGATTTAGTTGATTGAATTCAAGAGTATGGCTTATTCTTGTCTTTAATTTAACTATGATGAAAAGATAATGATGGTATGATGGTTAGCTTGATTTCTTTTCTAGACGCCCTTGACTTTGTGTATGGCTTATGCTTAGTTTTTGGGTTAAGACGTTGCCACTATTTCCGTCTGCGGTATCGGAATGGTTTTGGAGTCTCACTATGTTATTCCTAGTACGCTCATAATGATTGGGGATTAGGGACACGATTTCCCAGATTGATTGGGTTCGTGGGATTTGGGTGTATGGCTTATGCCCGGTCCTGACATAGTAGAAGTTCGGTTGCGTAAGATGCTTCCGTACGAGCCTAGTCCGGTCTAGAACTAGAATGATTGCACTTGAGTTAGAATGAGTGTAGAGATGACGTATGGTTGATGGTGTCGAGTGATGAGTTGATTTTGGGATTACGAGTTTGAGGTTGTCTCGTGTCTTCGAGGATTGTATGTATGATGTTATTTGATTAGTGCTATGTACTTGTGTATTTCCGTTAGGGTGAGTCAGTTATGTTACTCGCCACTGATGGTGGATATGTTGTGTTTTTCAGGTACATCTGACGATGATGCTCTTGCTTAGCTTTTGGGTTGGGCGAGCGGCGCTTTGTGTGTTTTGTTCCTATTGTTTATTTTCGTTTGTTTCATAGCATTAGACTTGTTAGACGTTGATTCAGGATTTATGATATACATTTGTTGTATAAGACTCTAGCATGTGGTTAGAGTTACACTTGACTTTTATTTTAGTTCATTTGATTTTTGGACTTAGTTTGTACAAGATTGTGGGTTATTGTACATTTATGGCTTAGTAATAATAATTTGAGGTTTTTAGTATTATTTTCTAAGTGTTGAGTTTAGTTTTATAACTACTTGACTCGTCGGTTTCTTCCGCGCCGATTTAAGCGAGTCGGGTCGTTACACTAATTTACCTAAGAAATTTTGGGGTGATTGCTTGTTAACTACTACTTACTTAATTAATAAAATGCCTACAAAAATTCTTAAATGGAACACTCCTTTTGAAATGCTACATAATAAAGATCCTGATTATAGCAATCTAAGAGTTTTTGGTTGTTTATGTTATGCTTACAATATGGATAGGACAAAGGACAAGTTTGATCCTAAGGCTAGGAGATGCATCTTTATTGGCTACCCTTATGGTCAAAAAGCATACAAATTATATGACTTAGATTCACATACTCACTTTATTTCAAGAGATGTAGTTTTTTATGAAAAAGTACTTCCTTTTAAAAATGAAAAACATGATGTTCATCCTAATTTTGATCCTCATTTTGCTCCTCAATTGGTGTCCTTTGGTAATACAGATCTGTCTTGTAAAAATTATGATGCTCCTAAAACAGATTTTCATGTTGTGGACACTGAACACAGAATGCATACCCCTGTTTTCCATCATAATTCTAATAATAATCAAAATTCTCAAATTGAAGATACTTCTAATTCTTCCTCTTCGGCTCCTATTCATGGTTCTGATTTTTTGCAAGTTCAATATTCTTCAAACAATGATTTAAATAATGATAATCACAGAACTTCTAGGCAAATTAAACCTCCTATTACATTTCAAGACTATGTCTGTACTTATAAACCACATAAAACAGATAATCTTCCTTCTGATTCAGAATCTAAATCTTTTGCAGTTAATTCTAATTTAATTGCTGAGCCTAGAACTTATAATCAAGCCAAAAATCATCCTGAATGGGTTGAAGCTATTAACAAAGAATTAATTGCTTTAGAATCTAATAACACTTGGGAATTAACTAACTTACCTTGTGATAAAAATGCCATTGGTTCTAAATGGGTTTTTAAAACAAAATTAAAGTTTAATGGTACTATTGAGAGGTATAAGGCTAGGTATTTGTAATTTTAGAGAAATAGATTTAAATTGGACAATTCCCTTTTACACTTTTATACATTTCTTTGAAAAATTACGGTGTTTAGAACACTACAATTTTCAATATCCTAATTAAATCCAATCTTCAATAGACGATCACCTACATGGCTACATGCAACTACACAAGATTATTTCCATCTAATCCTTTACTTGTTAATAATTATATGGGATATAAAATTTATAAATACCACCATTTTTGTTACTTATTGCACTTTTTTTTTTTGCCTAACTCAAAAATTATGTATATTTTGTCCATTTATATTCCGCTTATTCATAGATATATGCATGTTTTTTTGCTCATAATTATAATTGTTGACTTATTATAGGACATAAACACGTAAAACTGTTAATCTTCATTCTACTTCGTAACCAATTCATCGCATATTTCTAAGGTCATACATACATTCAAAATTAAGATAGTGTATATGTTATAGTTTGTTAAATTAATAACACTAACTCAAAATTAGTGACAAGAACACTCAAATAGTAACATTAAAACTTGTAAAAAAAAAAAAAAAACAAAAAAAAAAACATTTCTAAACAAATGATCTATTTGATTTGTTGAATAATTAAAGAAAAGTGTTAGATATAGCGGTTTGGCCCGTATGCGCCATTCATGAACCACCCTCCTTAAAGAACAAAGCAAGCTCTCATGGAGATTTTATCGAATCATTATCCTTTGGAGCACATTAAATAGCAAACAATTCCTTTAAACGTGTAACAAACAACCATCAAACTTTGAAACACATACTTTATATATATATTTAATATTAATATGTAATTAAAAAAAAATAAAAGAACAATACCATTTAGTATGTTAATTCCTACAATCCTACATATTATACGGGATACACATAATATATCATTTGTGTTAAAAAAAAAACTTCGATCAAGTATGTAAAATTATACATCGTTGTTATATATTGACTTATTACCAATCGTTATATTTTTTTGAAAAATAAACTTCATTATAGATTTAAACAAATATCCAAGTACATATTAAAATTCCTACATATTACCGTTGTATAACCACTACAAAAAAAAGAGCTTTTAGCGACGGACCAAATCTGTCTCTAAATCGACTAAATCCGTCGCTAATTCAAATTAGGGACGGATTTTTTCCTGTGACCTCAAAGTCACGGGGTGTCACTCTTACCAACTGTATCAAGTTTTATTTGTCAATCTTATATGCATAGAATTGTTAATAAACGAAAGAAATATTAGAGACAGAAGTCCGTAGCAAAATTTAGAGACGGATTTTAAAAATCCGTCTCTAAATTTTTTACTCAAAAAAATTAGAGACGGATTTAAAAAATCCGTAACTAAATTTAGCTACGGATTTAAAAATCCGTAGCTGAATTTAGAGACAGATTTTAAAAATCCGTCTCTAATTTTTTTACTCTAAAAAATTAGAGACGGATTTAAACATCCATAGCTAAATTTAGAGACGGATTTTAAAAATCCGTCCCTAAAGTTTTTACTCTAAAAAATTAGAGACGGATTTATAAATCTGTAGTTAAATTTAGCTACGGATTTAAAAATCCGTAGCTAAATTTAGAGATGGATTTTAAAAATCTGTCTCTAAATTTTTATTCTAAAAATTTAACTACGGATTTTAAATTTCCGTCTCTAATTTAGAGACGGACAGAATCCGTCTCTAATTTTCCGTAGCTAAAAGCTCTTTTTTTTTTATAGTGAACACCACTGAATAAAAAAAGTTCATGTTGAACATGTTGCGCGCTGTATACCGCTAGTTTATACCAAAACATTAAAAAGAATGAAAAACAAACAAAAGAAAGCCATAGTTGAAAAGTTAGGCAAAATAGATGAAAATTTTGGGGATGATCGTTCGTATTTGGTAAAATTGTTTGTTGGAAAACTTGGTGATGAGCTAACCAATCATGTTGGAAAACGATTGCTTATAACTTATATTAATTAGAGATTAATAACCCTTTATCCATCCGTTTCATAAAAACGGTAACGGTTGTTTTTGCACGCATTTTAAGGAAGTGATTTGAGGATGTAAACGATTAAATTAATTCGAATATTTTTTATATTTGTAACTTATATCCATATTCTTACTTGTGTTAAAACTATTTTGAATAATTCATTCATTTACACCCTTAAATCGTTGCCTCAAAATGCGTGAAAATAGCATTGTTTCCATTTTTATGAAACGGAGGGATAAAGGGACAATAGAACAATGTCGAATATAGCCCCTACAAAATCTTCGATCACACCGTATGACAATCTAACTCAATTTTAAGCTCAAAATTTGTAACTTTTAAGTATAAATTTATAACTTTTTATATAATTTGTTAAGTTTTGTATAAAAAGTTATAAATTTTTTAATAAAAATTTAGGAAGTATTGTGTAAGATCGATCGTTTAATGGCCAGGCCACATGTCAAAATATGTGAAACTAATAAACAAGAAAAAAGAAAAACCTTTCAACAAGAACATTATTCATGATTTCACTGCTGAAATTAATTAAACTTAAAAGTAATTGGCCTTGCAAAATCATCCAACAACAAAACAAGTGGAGTAAGTTGAGAGCTGCCTTTCTGACGGCATTGTTTGGCTGAGTGTGATTTGCAAAGTTGCCACATAACAGAAAAACAACCGCCCTCCAAACAAGCACCTACAACAATCTTAATTTATTATTCAATTATGTTTATCTTTTTTATAAAAAAAAAATTAGGGGAAAATAATGCATAATTTTTGTCAAAACATATTTCTTGCCTCTTCAAATTATTAAGGAGCTGATACAAGTATACAATGATTAATTATTTATTAATTTTAGCTCGTTCTTGTATTAAAAAAAGGCTTATATTACCATATATAAAAAATAATTTTCACATTATTTAGTATTAAATATTCATGCATATGACTAATTCAAAAATTCCTACTATTATAAAACAGTTCATTGATTGATCTTATTCAATTCTAATATTGTTCTTTTGTGTAACAGTACACTTTGTTTGTCTCATTCAATTCTAATTTTTATTTTTGGTTTGTAATTTTGTTTTTTTAGATGTATAAGTTGGGATCGCCAATTCTTTTGGAATTTAGATAGTCAATGAATGTATTATGTGTTTAATTTATGGTCCGTTTGGTAGGGCATAAAATGCTTCCCTGAAAACTATTTTTCTCATTTTACACTGCTTGGTTGGACTAAAAATTGAAGTGGTGGTGGTGGTGGTTGATTAGGGCCTTTTTTTATAAGAATTATGGCTGATTAATTACTTGGTTGATTATTAGTGTTGTGTTAATTAGGGCTCAATAGTATTTCAAACTTGATAAAGAAATTTTGTCTAGAGAAGCGTGTGTGTACAATTGTTGAAAGTTTTTGGTTACAAATGGAATAGCTTTTTATACAAAACTTTACAAATTATACAAATAGCTATAGATTTATACTAGAACGTTAGTTACAATTTTTGAACTAAAAGTGTTACCAGTTTGTCAAATAATGTTCAGATATGACATTTTGTATTCCGATCCATTTTACACTTTTTCCGATACATAACATTGGTAAAAAATATAAAAAAAAATTCATATTATTATATATAGTGCTCGTCGAAATATTCTTTCTTATATATTAGCACTAATTTAGAAGATTTTCTCTGATTAAGAATAGACTTAAGATTCTACATACAATAGTATATTTTTAGAAACAGATGGAGTATAATTATTTGTTGATGTTATCCATTATAAAAAAAATACGGAGTAAAAGAAAAGGAGGAAGAGAGAGAAAGAAAAAGATACTTTGACCGGTAGAACCGTAGAAGATACGAGAGAAGACAACTGGGCCTAAAAGCCTGAAGAAACTTGCAAGAAACCATTAATTTCATCATCAATAATGACCATTGCATCATATTCCAAATACTTTAGCAGTGATTAGATAGGCCATTAAAAAATTTTGCCTCATCATTAGCTTAATTACACAATTAAGCACCTTAAATAAACCTAATTATATAACTTTAATATAAAGTATACTATTAATTATTTACATAAAGCACTTCAAAACACTAATAATGATCATGAAGAAATAATTCTCTTGAGGAAGTAGCAAGTCATGTTGCACTCGTCTCTCCAACCCAGAATTTTGGGGCAGCATATCACTATAATACAATAACGTACTCATCATGGTCGTTGGTTGCTCCACTAGTGACCTCAATACGCTCGCCATTTGTCTCAATAATACTGGCCTAAACGCCTGCCAAAAATCATTACTATCTATGTCAGGCCGTCTTTTCTGAAATGATATATACAACCCTAAGTATTTAGGGGAAAATAACAAAATCACGCATAGTTTACTGATGTTGTAATTAAATTTTATTTTTTTAGATTAATATTTCTAAATTTTCGACACCTTATATACAACCCTTGTAATCCTAAGGGCTATATATATATATATAATTTTTTTTCTAAAATAAACATGAAAAATACTAGAAACACATAAGGAATTTATTTATTGAACAAAATTGGGTGAGGGATAATATATATGCTAGTATATTACAAATTTACAATGATTAAGGTACTTACCATATCTTTAATGGAAGAAGAGAAATGTAGATACTCTTGGATTTGAATGAAACTCAATTACTAGGACAAATAATGCAAAAGTGGAATGAAAATTTAACTAGTTGATCAATGAATCCCAGAGCTACCTGTCTAAGTACTAACAACTAACTACCATATAGAAGAGAAAGATGGATTTAAGAAGAAGATGACTTTTTTTTTTAAGTTGGTTGGGTATATATATATATATATATATACAAACACACGCACAACATAGAAGATGGAGTTTTTTCCTTTGACTTGGAGAAGGAGTAAACGACAATAGGGGGCAAATTGAAGGGGGGAAAAAAAAAAGCAAAAGGAAAACAAAAGAAGGGGCTTGACTTAAAAAATAGGCTTCTGATAGTCTGATACCATGTTATAGACTTACAGGACCATCTCAATCAAAAGCTTAAGCTGATAGTTAAGGTCCTGAAATATGTTATATACTCTATCAATTCTACCTATATATCTTTTTACATAGCTTGAATTTTAGTATTATTTACAAAGCTCGTTTTGATTATTGTATTGTATCTGATTCATATGTAAAAAAACGTAGTTATATGGTAGTGTCTTGATGGGTTATTCTCAGCGTGTACTTTTAAAATTTCAAGTTTTTAGAAATTTGTTACAAACACGTGATCTGATTAGATTTATTAATCTTTAAAGTTTGATATTGTCGTTCAATGGAATATAATAAAGGGTGTTGATTAATTAAATTAAAAAATATAAAATATAAAAAAAAAAACAGAGGGACTAATTAGCTCCACGAAAATAAAATAAAGTAAATGAAACTCTAGAGGATTAAAGGGAAGAAGGGTCACGTATTTGATGTGTTCATGTAGACATGTATATATACCATATTGTGAGGTCCATATTGTATATGAAGAAGCTTTTGCAATGTAAATAAATAGGGTTTTAATGCTAGTTATATAATATTCTAAAGTTTGGTTTCATCATCAAAATTGATGTCTTATGGAATCTTCAATGAATCACAATATTATAAAATATAAACTACATATATTATTGTTAGCATATATAAAAAGTATTTTAAGTAGAAAAAAAATTATAAAGCACTCATGTATACATATATTATTGTTGTTAGCTTTTTTTCTTCATTTTGTAACAAGTTTATACTCTCCAATCTTCGTACTTGTATATTACTTGTATATATTTTTAAACATGTTATAAAGAGGTTATAGACGTTTTTATTTCTTAAAAATATGGAGTGCAACAAAATTTTTAAAAAAATTGGTGATATATAGATGAACTTTAGTTAATTAAAAATAATATTTAAGCAAAAAAAAAAAATTCATTAATACCGTAATAATAAAAAAATCAAATGAAGTTTTAGAGGGGGGCTCAAGAAAAAGTTAACACGTGTTCAATGTTGATGTCAGCACTTTTGTTTTAGTAGTAGTTATAAATTATTCTTTTGGTATTTGTTAATCACAACTCACAAGCTATGACTTTCTATTATAAGTAAATAATTAATTAAGCGGGATTAATTAAAACTATTAGAAGATCGATAAGCTTAGTATCAATATATATAGGGTGAGGCTTTTGGAAAATAATGTTAAATATTTTTTAGCTAATCAAATAAAATTATAGTTTATGTGTTAATAATTTATATATAAAATATCAAGGAAAAAATCAAGGAAATTTTATGATTAGTTTAAACTCTCTTGAAGACCTTATTAATCCAATCATAAAAAATATATATAATTTGTTATTTTAGATATAAAAAAATCTCTAAACATATGATTAAATAAAATGAACTTAAAATAAAAAAATACAAGAAAATACAAACTCAAAAAATAAGAAAAAATACTAATTATAATTTCTCAAACTAAAAAGTCATGGATATGAAAAATCCGCTACACTCCAAGAAGTTCTTGTAACCTTTACTTTTAATTTAAAACTATGTTATAAGTAAAGAGAATCTTTTAAATTCCTTATAATAATAATTAATAAATAAGATTAAATATATTCATGTAGTGCCTTTTTTAAATCGTATATATATTAAAAAGAATTGTGTTTATAGTCATATAATTTATATAATTTTGAGTTTTTGACTACTATGCAATTAAAGATATTAACAATATATTAACAATATATAACACACTATGGCCAATGTGAAATAAATACTATGTAAGTCACAAGAATTTCTTGAAACATAGGGAGTGGTTATATAATTTTGATATTACGTTTGGAATCTTAAACGGAAATAATATGGAGTAAATAACTAGCGGGCCTAAACTCTCTCTTTTTAAAAAAAAAATATATAAATATGAGTGTAACTAATAAAAACAAAGAGATACATTATAAGGGTACGTTTGATTCGTCTGGAAATTTTTGATCTGATCTAATTTGAAAAAATCTGATCTGGTCTAATATGATCTGAACTTTGCGAATTTAATCTGAATTTTTTTTATTGTAATTATTATAACTTTTATGATATGATCTGATTTTTATGAAAATAAGCATATGAGTGCTTATTTAAGTCGAATCATACGCACCCTAAGTTATCCCTGTTATAATTTATACCCTAAGTCAAACTACATAATGACATTTAATAAACCCTAATTAAATAACTATAATTAATAAATTTACACAAAGCACTTCAAAACATTAATAATGATCCTCTACTCGTCTGAGTCGTCTCTCCAAACCTGAATTCCTAGGCAACGTATTGCTGTAATTTAGTAATAACTAAGGGTGCGTTTGATTCAACTTATATAAGCACTCATGTGCTTATTTTCAGAAAATTCAGATCAGATAAGACCAGATCAGACCAGATCAGAAAATATCAGATCAGATCAGAAAAAATCAGATCAGTATTTTGTTCTTTGTTCCTTATAACTCAATTAATATTATTTCTTTTTTTATAATAAAATAAAATAATATAATATAATATTATGCATACTAATGATTAATTATATTTATTGATGACAAAAAAAATTGAATTGTTGTGATATTTTAGCTTATATTTTGGAAGTAATACTATAGCCCTAAATTAAAAAAAAAAAAATTACGACCAATTTTGAAGGATAATATTAATTATTAATTATTTACATAATTTTTTATTTGAAAGAAAATTATATACATAATACATAATGATGATATTAATTAGTTACCATTATATACATGGAAAACGTATGAAGCAACTATTTTTATTTTATTTTGTTTTTATCCTTATTTTTTTAATTTTGTTTTTATTTTTATTTTTATTTAATTTTTAATTTTTTTTGCTTTTAATTTATTTTTTATTTTTTAGTTTTTATTTATATTTTTATCTTTATTTTTATTATTTATTTATTTTAATTTTTAATTTTAATTTTAATTTTTTATTTTAATTTTTTATCTTTATTTTAATTTTTATTTCTTTTATGTTTTTTACTTTTATTATTATTATTTTATTTTTAACTTTATTTTTATATGTATTTTCATTTTTATTTTTATTTTTATTTTTATTTTCATTTTCATTTTTATTTTTATTTTTATTTTTATTTTTTATTTTTACATGTATTTTCATTTTTATTTTATTTTTATTTTTTAATCTTTATTTATATTTTTTATTTTCTTTAATTTTTTTCATTTTTTTTCTTTTTAATTTTTTTCTATTATTATTATTTTTTTAGTTCTATTATTATTTTTATTTTTTATTTTTATTACTATTTTTATTTATATTTTAAACAATATTAATAATAGTTTACATTTATAATAATGTACAATTAAATTTCACCAAAGATCAGATCAGACCAGATCAGAAATTTTCAGATCTGCTCAGAAAAGATCAAATCGGATCAGAAAAGATCAGATCAGATTGGACCAGATCAGATCAGAAAATTTCAGACGAATCAAACGCACCCTAACTAAAACCCTGAAAAAATAAGTTGTTCATATTAGAGTTAATTTGAACTGAACTTAATTTGAATTAAATATGTTTAAATTGAATTGACATGAATTATATATGTTTGAATTGAACAAATTAAACTAAGGTCATATTCTTTTAGAGTTAATTTCTGAAGTTTCAATTCAATTAAGACAAATTCAGTCCAGTTTAGCTCAGTTCCTAGTCAGCTCAATCTGATTTTGGCCGGTGCATATCCCAATTTTTTTAATAGGAAATAGTTACATGATTACAAACTGTCAAGACCCTATCTCAGGGCCTTGAACAGTAGGAAGAAGGGGAAACCCCAACAATCAACATACGTTCATTAGAGGTAAGGATCGAACCCAGAACATCACTATCGAGGTACCATACTTTTGCCACGGAGCTATGGTACATCCTTAAGTGAATGTTATAAGATCTATCCAGAACCTAATGAGCATAGTTTGAGAAAGATCTTGGTACAGTTGTTAAATTATATTGACTAAATGTCTAATACGGACTTTACGGAGTAATACAAGTTGAGATGTGTCTGTCAAAAAAAAGAAGTTGAGATGTGGTAGTAGTAGTTATCTGTGTTTCACACTTTCACCGATATTGTTTTGTTTTTCCTAACCCCTTTTGACTTGGAGAAGAGGTATATACTCCCTCCGGAACATATTAATGGCAACGATTTGACATAAAGTAGAGAGAAAAAATGTCAAATTGTTGCCATTAATATGTTATGGAGGGATCGGAGTACTTTTTGGGAACATATTTGAGAAGGAAGAATAAAAAAATAAATTGAAAAGGAGGGGTTTGACATAAAAAAAAATTAGGTCCACGAAAATAATCTAAAGTAAAGTATAGTCTAGGGGGTTAGAGGGTAGCAAGTGAAATATTTGACGCCGCATAGTCCCTTCGTCCCTTATTGTTTGTCCCATATTGACTTTTGGCACTGTTCATTTGATAGCTTTGACTCTCTATAATTTTAAACATATAAGAAAAAATATAGTCAAATGGGATCTCGTTTGATTCAGCTCAATGTGTACTTTTTAATATGCAATTTATATAATTTTTTATTACATGTATATAACGATATTTTCATTTAAAGTTATGTCTCGAAAGATGAGAAAAAATAAATGAGGCAAATAAAAAGGGACAGAGGAAGTACCAAATTGTGAGGTCCATAGACCATATTAAATGAAGAATCTTTTTGAAATATTTAGATATCATCATCACACTGTCTTATGCATGGAATCTCTAATGAATAAAGCACTGCCAAATGTACGTAGAATATTTTTTGGTGTTGCTAAATACAACCCTCATTTTACTTACTAAAGCTCGTATTTGGACAATTTTGATATTGGCTACACACATGCGTTTGTTGGACGTAGAAAAAAAAACATGACATATATCAGGGCGCAACCTAGGTCTAGGCACATGGTCATGCGCCCCAGCCTAGGCCCAGGCGCATGGACCCTGCGCCTAGACCTAGGCCGGGGCGCATAGGCCATGCGACTCGGCCTTTCTGATTGCGCACTTGGTCTTAAAATACTCATATCTCCTTCATTTCTAAGTGAAATTTGGATTATAATAAATCAAATCGAAGCTCTCGGAATAAGGAATCTTCTTAAAGTTAAAACGCCTAAAACGGAAGTATATGTAAAAAGTTATGAGTATTTGAATAAGACCATTGCGCAAAAGTACTTGTAATGCTTTCAATTCATAATTTAAGTTTTAATTCATGATTTTAGTGTAATAATATGTTTTATTTCATGATTAATCTTGATATAAGATAAAGGGTGTGGATGGAGGTGGGATGTGATAGGTGAATTGTTATGTTTTTAGGGGTCAAGGGTAATTTCATCCATAAGGGGGCTTTAGTAAGTAAAAAGAGATATTTGTTTAGCAATTCACTACTTTTTTTAAAGAAGGAAGGATAAATATAGAGGTCAAAATTTATTCCTCTCGACGAAACATTCTAATTTATTATTACAAAGAAGATAATTGAACTTATCATTCAAAAAAGGATCTTTATCGATACATGTATGGAAAAATCCAATGAATGGCGTGACAATGTGACCAAATATGCACAATGAGAGGGCATTAAGGAAAACATGGTCTCCTGATTCTTTAGCCGATTTACATAAAGGACAAAGGCTAGGGAGAGAATAGGAATACCCCGAGTAACTAAATTTTAACGGACTTGGAGGTCGTTATATAGAAATTGTCTAGTGAAAACTTGGAGTTTAGGATTAATATTCAATTTTCAAAGTCAATGAAAACCCCATTTTGAAGCATAGGCACCAGAACATGGGCAATCCAAGTGCTTGATTTAATGGTAAAGTGGCTAGTACTTCAACTGCATAATACCTCAAATCTAGCTAATACTTCAACTGCATAATTTTCAATAAAAAATTTTACCTTATTAAATATACCTATAATTAATAGAAAAAGTATTGGGTCAGACGGTCTGACCAAACAATCTGGTCAGACGGCTGACCCATATACTCAATTATAATAATGAAAAAGTTCGGGAGGTTATAACTTTGCGCTCGGGTGTCGGATCGGGGCATATAATATGTCGAAATTGATTACTTTTTTTAGACGAACGCAACTGCAAATTGGCCACCGGAAATCGCCAAACGGGGTCTCTAAAGGCCTCAAAATGCAAAAAAACGTCTCCATGTTATATTTTGTCCAAGTTGGTTACAAAATGTGTCCAGATTTTACAATATGTGTCCAGGTTTACAAATAGATGTTTAGGTTTACAAATAGGTATGTAGGGTTAACAATATGTATCCAGGTTTGTCCAGGTGTGTTCAGATTTGTTCAGATTTGTCCAAGTTTGTCCATATATGTCCAGGTTTGTCCATATATGTCCAGGTTTGTCCACATTTGTCCAGGTTTGTCAACATTAGTCCAGGTTTGTCCAGGTGTGTCCAGATTTATCCAAATTTGTCCATGTTTGTCTAGATTTGTCCATATCTGTCCAGGTTTGTCCACATTTGTCCAGGTTTGTCAACATTAGTCCAGGTTTGTGTCCAGATTTATCCATATTTGTCTTCATGTTTGTCTAGATTTGTCAAGGTTTGTCCACATTTGTCCAGGTTTGTGTCCAGATTTATCCAGATTTGTCCATGTTTGTCTATATTTGTCCAGGTTTGTCCACATTTGTCCAGGTTTAACAACTTTTCATCAGGTTTACAAATTTTGTTCAGGTTTCAAATGTGTCCAGTTTTGTTTCCAGATTTACAAATGTGTCAAGGTCTACCAATACATGTCCAGGTTTAACAGCATGTGTCTAGGTTAAACACATATGTGTCCAGATTATATGTCCAGGTCCAGTGGACTGGTCTGACAAAAACGTTACTGTCAGATCGATCTGACACAATACCTTCTCTAATTAATAATGACTCCTCCAACAAATAAAAAGGCAGATCAGAGAAGTTAACAACGACCATATATCAATAATTATAAACTAACCAAGTATACAATGTATGCAAATGCAACACAAGAGATGACAATGGGGTTAGAAATTAAAGATTCCACTAAAACCAAAAAAGATAATGTATAAAAGCATTCAAGTCGAATAGGATAAGACAATGAGTTCGTTAAAGACGGCACCAAGGCTTACTTCATTCGTTCATTGAGTCATTCCCAACAAAACGTGAAGGAAGATGTCACTTCTATTATACTCATACCAATTTAACAATATGCTACATCACTTTAATTAACAACTCAATATTTTTTCCTTTTCATTTATATTTGTTGTTATTAAGGATCCGTTTGACAGTGTGTAAACGTTTTCAGATGAAAATAATTTTCCATGAAAAAACCTTTACATTAGAAAATTCATTTTCAAAAAGGTTTTTCGTTGTTTGGTTGCATATAAAATAATTTTCCATTTTAACTATTTTTCATTGTTTGGTTGAATTGAAAATCAATTATTTCAATTGTGACGGAAAATGTTTTCATTCCATTTGGGATGTAAAATGATTTCATTCCAATTTGGGGGGATATTTTCAATAAGGTGGAAAATGGTTTTCCATCCCAAGTTTTACATTTTAGGGTTCATTTACTTGGATGTAAAATGTTTTTCCATGAAAAATATTTTACCATAGAAAACTCATTTTCATAGAAATTTTCTAATGTTTACTTGCACAGAAAATATGTTTTACTCCCAATTTTAGGAGAAAATATTTCCAATAGGGTGTAAAATGAGTTTTCAGCTGAAGTTTATTTTTTTACCCAAATTAAACAATGTAAAATGGAAAAAATTATTTTCGGGGAAAATATTTTTCGTTCTAGTAAACGGAGTCTTAATGTTGTACTCCAAACAAAACAGTAAAATGGGAAAGTAAATTTCAGGAAAAACGTTTGACATCCTACTTAACGGACCCAAAATGGAAAATCATTTTCCATTCAACCAAACAGTGAAAACTCTTTTGAAAATGAGTTCCATTGTGAAATGATTTTCATGAAAAACCGTTTTAATTACATTGAAAATGTTTTACGCCCTACAAAACAGACCTTAAAATAAATCGGATGAAGTGAATTCCCAACGTTTAAAATGCATATGTTAAACATGTGCATACACCTATTGTTTAACGATTCAAATTATCAATCGGCTCCTAGCTAGATAGATAGATGCATGATGACAATTTGACTATGCACACTCCTTACTCTTTAGCTCGTACTTCCTCCGTCCACAAATAAGTACTTCATTTTGATCAAAATTGTGAGAGCTTTTTGGTCAAAATGGAACAGTTAATTGTTGACAGAAGGAGTAGTATCTGTTGAGGTGATTTTTGGGTCACAACAATGTAAATGTGTTTATGGGCTTGAGAGCTAGTCCAGATTCCACGTAGTGTGCTCGTTGATCTGCACAAAGAACAAGCGTGAGCTACCCCCGGAGGTGTTCCGGGGAAAGACTTTCCGACGCTCAAGTCAGTTAGGTGTAAGAGTATAAGAATGTAGAGAGAGAAAGTGAGGGAGGAGTTTGAGGTGTGTTTGGTATTTTTTGGATACCTTTGCATGTGCATGGTTAGGGGGTATTTATAATACCTTGAGAATATAAGAGGAAAACTGCCCCTGGTAGGTTGAACTGGACCTGGTAGGCTGGGCTAGACCTGGTCAGTAACCCTGGACCTGGTAGGCGTTCATTTGACCTGGTTGGTTGGACCTGGACCAGGTTGCTGTTCTCAGAACCTGGTAGATAAGTTCTTGTCCAGGTAGGTGCTTGAGTGTAGATTTAGGTGGCCAGGTCCCCTGTACGGACTTTGTCTTGTTGTAATACCCCAAAATTTTGGGATATTTTAAAATTTTTATTTATTAATTAAATGTATAATTAATTAACTATTTAATTGATTATTATTTAATTAATTATTATTTTGTGTAGCAATCTATTTATTTTGAGCCTAGCCTTAACCTTTTCATTTTATCTTGCCAAAACCCGAGCCCAATTATTTCCTTAGAATCGGTGTTGCACGACCCATTTATTCTTTTTCTTTTTCTCCTAATTATTTATTTAATTCGAAGTCCAAAAGGGCCCATTATATTTGGACTGTTTTATTTTAATCTGTTCTCTTTTTCCTCAAATTGGGCCAAGTGACCCAATTCTCCCTCCTTTTTAATGCTTGGCCGGTTGTCCTTGCTTGTTTGGGCTAAGTATTATTTTCATTTGATTATTTTGATTGATTATTTAAATTGATTAATTAAATAAATTAATTTAATTAAATTAGATTTTAAAGTCCTAAACCTATTCAAACCTAGCCAAAATAATCTAACTAATTCACTCAACTTGCCCCTATTTTTCCTCTACACTCACGGCAGCCCTAAGGGGATTGTGAGGGTTTATTTGTTTTTTTTTTCTTTCTTTCTTATTCTATATATACTAGCATAAAAATTGTTATTTGTCCCTATTTGCAAATTAGCTTTGAACTCCAAAAAAAAATATACTATTTTCCCTTTCTTTTCCTCTCAAACCGTGAGCCCCTATCACCCAAGTGGTGATTTTCCTTGGAATTTTAAGCGTAATCAGGTAACTACGCTATCTTGTTTAATTTTGGTACAAGTTTTACACATAGTAAATTAGGATTAAAAGCATGAAAATTGTAAAGGAATTAGTATCATGATTAGGTTTAAATTATTTCGAACCTTATGAATTTTATGAATATGATATTTCTTGATTTTATTTTAAGGTATTCTATGCATAAATTAATCTATTTATTTATGTATTTTGTATGAATAATTGCATGAATATTTTTGCTATTGTTGTTCTAATTTGTCGAGTGACTTAGAATAATTTCGAATTAGTGTAATCTTAGTAAATTTCGAATCATATGATAGGATTTTATGTAATTTTTCTTGATGATAATATGTAATCTTTATGAATTATTATGTAATTTTCTTGATTATTTTATGTAGTTTCTTGAAATCTTTAATTGTTGAATAATTACTTGTATGAATTTATTTATTAATCAAATCTTGTTATTTCTTGATGAATTTTTCGTGTAAGTTTCTTTACTGTTTGATTATGAATCATGATTTATTTCGTGGCAAAATTCGTCCTTTTATTTCTTATAATAATTTAATCTTTCAAACCGGTAAAACTGTCCAGATTTAGTTTACGAATTTATTAATATACTTAATCAAATCTTATGGCTACGAAATTTTATGTGGAAGTCAGTAATAGGGTTTTACAGCTTGTGTTAAATTTTCGTAATTTTTAAAGATCGTTTGATATGGCAGAAAAATCCGAAACTGATCTCAGCCTAATCTGATTTGTTAGTTATAAAATCTCTTAAAAATAGTAAATGACATTATTTTTGGACGAAAATTATGCACATTAAACCTTGAACCTATATTTAACTTCCATTAAAATTTCCATATTAATCGAGACCTTTAAAGGGTCGCTCTTAATTTAATTCTTTAAAAATCAGATTGTGTAAAATAGTGTAATTAAATTATTAAAAGAAGTTATTTCGAATTCTTGGAGGAAGGTTAAATCTTGTTTTGCTCTTTGAATGTGTCGAGTGGTTTGAAGAATAAAAAGATGATTTTTTTTTATCTTGTTTTGTATTCAATCTTGATGATTTTATGTTAAAAACATGATTTTTATTATTGTTGTTTGGTTAATTAATTGAATCTTGTTGATTGTAGTTATTTAAATTAATTGATAAAATTGGTGTTCTTGAGTGAAAAATGTCGAGTGAACAAAGGAATAAAAAAATGGAATTTTTATCATGTTTTAAGTAATTTTAGTGATTAATTGATTAATTAAAATAATTTATGAATTTATTTAATTAAAGTTGTTTAACTAGAATTATCGAGTGGCCTAAAAGTATTTAGTCAATTTTTTTTTTGTTTAATTTTGACTTATAATATTTTAGGAATAATTAATTATAAAAGTTGCAGTTAAAGGGATAAGTTGTAACAGAAAGGGGTAGATAATAATATTGTTATTATTATTATTACAATTACACGAGTATTATTATTAATAATATTAATATTACGATTATTATTAGTATTATTATTAATATTAGGAATCAGTAGGGATAAGTTATATAAAATACGATAAGATATTAAAAGGGTAAGAAAGGAAACAGAGTAACAGGAATATGAATTGTTTCGATTTCTGGCTAGGAAAGACTTGGTATTTAAGGTGGCCAATATACGTGCCGCACCTCTCTTTCCTGGGACTTCGAACATTTCATTTCCGATTACGGCCACCTAGTATTTCCCGATATAAGATAAGATATAATATTGAAAGATATAAGATAAGATATAATCTTTGAAATATAAGATAAGATAAGGACGCCCACCTGATGACTCGAGTAGTTAGACTGGGTTAAGTCGAAGCCACTGCTCAATGGGACGAACACACGAGTTCCCCCGCGCAGTTCTGGGTCTTAGGATATGTAGTCGTCTAGTAGTAGTACACGAGCTGCTATTAGGGGTTATGGCCATAGCTTAGGCTTAGTGGTGCAAACGAGATCCGCTACGGGTTGGGTACACGAGCCCACCCCGGCATGTTCTAGGAAAGTTGTGGTGCAAACGGGATCCACAACGAGTTATAGTGACCGGTCCATCGAAAGATAAGAATGATATGAAATGATACGATATGATACGAATGATAAGATATGATATGAATGACATGTTCGATAGGATATAGTATAAGTTAATGAATAATATAAGATATGATATACATATTGTAATATGACATAAGATGTATAACATAAGATGCAGGTTATGATTTAAAGGAAATGGGATGATTGGGTTATAAGAGTATAATGTTATAAGGATATGTATTGAGAATAGTATAAGTCTTCCGCTGTGTATTTCTGTATTCGTATGAGATTGTATGTAAGTATGTACGTATGTATGTATGCATGTATGTATGAGTGTATGAGTGTGTTATACGTGTATTTTGTACGTATTCCTAGCCGTATTTTGCAGGTATAATTATATGTATGGTATACGTACATTATACGTAGATTCTACGTATTCTAACCGTATTTCTGCAGGTATTTTTATATGTATTTTGTACATATTTGTATACGTATTTTTGTACGTATTTTTATACGTACCTCGTGTTGACTTCTGTATAGCATGTATTAGGTTTTTGTATGGTTTTCATGCGATATTCTATGATATTATGTGTTTAGCGGTCCCTCGATTAAACGGGACAGCCTAGTTACTCGCCACTGACGGTGGACCCCCCCCTCAGTTTCAAGTGAAGGTGCGGTTGATTAATTCGGGCTTCCGCTGGATGGGCTTTTTAGTGGCCGAGGACCTTAGTAAACCTTGGTTACTTAGTAAATTGAATTAGACTTTATGATTATTTCATTTATTTATAATCCCAGCATGTTGGGACGGTTTTAGAATAACTCATGTAATTACGTTTCTTTTGAGAATATTAGACTTTGGATGATAGTTATATTTTATTTATTCAATAAAGGTAGTTTAATTTAATTGATTAATTTAATATTTAATTTAGATAGTTTTGGTAATGATCCGTTTGTCGATTTCCCTTCGTAAATCGACATGTCCAAAAAGTCGGGTCGTTACACTTGTACTTGGGCCTGATCCTTTTTCTGGGCTTTCCTTGTGGTGTGCCTCTTTCATTCGTTGATGGCTGGATTGGGCCTTAGCTTTGTATGTGGCTGGCCCAATAACTAATGGGTGCATTTTGCCCCATCAATTTGCCCCCCAAGTCCATAAAAATTAAGTATGAATTTTTATGGATTTTGTCGAGTGGGCCCTGGTCCTGGTAGCAGGACCTCATGAACAGTCTTCTTCTTCTTTTGAATGTGAAGAGTTTTTTTTTTTTTTTTTTTTTTTTTTTTTTTTTTTTTTTACAGTTGAGGAACGTGGAGCTGCATTTATGGCAACTTTAATTGCTCCACTTACCATCGTGTTTAGTGGGCTGACAGGGCGAGAGGGGTGTATTTAAGGGAGGAGTTGAGGGGTTTTTAGAATTTATTCAAAAAATTTCTCACTCCTCCAATTTCCTTACTCTCTCTCTCACCCTTCAATTCTCTGAACTTGTTTTTTCTCTTCTACTCATTTTCTTCGAAAAATTCAATTCCTCTCTCAAAAATGGCAGAACAACCCTCCAATTCTGAGCTCTCCTTGACTTTTAACGAGCCTGGTGACGAAATTTTTGATGATGGCCCAGATGTAAGTTGCAACGCCATCATCGTAGAACAGCTCCAGGAGATGGAGAGGGAACTTCCACAGGAACCGGAGCAGGAGCAGGGCAGGGCCCTGGTAGTTAGGAATGAGGATCGGAGGGTCCAAATTAGAATTGGTGGTCCTATAGGCAGGGACCACTACTTAGATGCTGAGGGGCGGTGGACCTCAGTGAGATGGGAGGACCCTGAAGCTCTTTATGGGGTCATGCACATCAGGCCTTCTACGGCCTTTTTGGGGAAGATTCACCAGCTCAGCTTGGTGTCCAGGGCAAACATCCTCGCCTTGGAACCTGGCCTGGATGGATACCAGTTTTTTCCTCCCTCCTCCGATTCTTGTGCCTGGGACCCTGAGCCAGGTCACATTGTTGTCTTCCTTGCCCACTTGAACTCTGGGGTAAGGTTCCCTCTACATCCCTTCATAGTGGAGATGTTAGAGGTTTGGAACGTGTGCTTATCACAACTGGTACCCAACGCCATTCAAAGGCTGGTTGGGTTCATCTGGGTGTGTGAATTTAGGGGTTTCCCTCTGAGTTCAAGAGCTTTCCGGACCATGTATAGGTTGAAGCCGTACCGTGGATCTAACGTGCCAAAGGGATGGTGGACGGTGGAGGTCCTGAGGCAGGACAATGAGACCTACGCTACCACCTATCCCAAGCCCAAGGAGATGGGGCACTGGTACTATGAATTTCTATGGTTAGGTCCCACTGGAGAGCAGTGACCCCAATGTGTATCTGCCCAGGACTAAGTGGGCCAAGCCCAGGAATACGGAGTGGGTAGGGTTCGAGACACTGATTGCTGCTGATCAGGCGGTGGTCAGAGAGTTTGCTGCTAACCCCCCTACCAGCAGCACTGGGAGCACCACGCCCGTGGTTTGATAAGTAGATTATGTTAAGTTTTCCACTGCGTACGTCTGATAAGTATGTAATGAGTAAGTCTTTATGAATGTAACTATGTATGTATTTAAGTACGAATATATGTATATGTATATGTATCCCTATATGTATTCTACAGGTATTTCTATACGTATTCATACATACACGTATGTATTTCTATACGTATTTTTGCAGGTACTGTATACGTATTTTATACGTATTCCATTCGTATTTCGTACGTATTCTTATACATATTTTTATACGTATCTCATATATATTTTTATACGTATTTTGTATGTATTTTTATACGTAGTTTGTATGTATTTTTGTACGTATTTCGTATGTATTTTTATACGTATTTTGTATGTATTTTTATACGTATTTTGTATGTATTTTTGTACGTATTTCGTATGTATTTTTATACGTATTTTGTATGTATTTCTATACGTATTTCCATGTATTTTTGTATGTTTTTCTTGGAATAATTCTATGATATTATATGGTTAATGTTCCCTCATTTAAGCGGGACAACCTAGTTACACGCCACTGACGGTGGACCCTGATGTGTTCAGTTTGTATTAATCAATTAGCTCATTTTGATGTATAGTTTGTAATAGTTTAGAACGTGTTTTGTGATATTAATTAACTTTAAGCTTAAACGAAAGTTTATGTCTCGAAACTTAATTTAATATTGCATTTCATAATTTAATTGCTTTTTAGGACTTAGTTTATTTTTGTTGTTTCAGGCTCGTGTTTCTTTCCATATTTTGTCTGTATTTGGGAAGACCGAGACTTATTCGGGACTTGGAAAAAGTGTGATAAAGTCTTGAAGAATGTAGGGCGCCCCCAGCGCCCTGAAGGCGCTGCCCGCGCCTGTATGATCAAGGAAATATAATGGAGCAAGTGGCCAAAGAAGAAGGCGCTGCCCGCGCCCATCTCACAGTAGCATTTCACAGGGGAGCGCTCCCCGCGCCTTTGAGGGCACTGCCAGCGCCCATTCCACAGAACCATTACTTCCAAGGAGGGGCGCGCCCCGCGCCTATGGGGCGCTGCCAGCGCCCATGTTACAGTATTACTTCCAAGGAGGGGCGTGCCCCGCGCCTTTGAGGTCGCTGCCAGCGCCCATCTGCTCTGTTCTGCACGCGGCTTCATCCACTTGATTTCTAGGTTATAATTTAGTTTAGTATAAATAGAAAAGTGGTTTTTCATTGTAAGAAAATCTAGTTTTTCATGTTCAAGTAGTTCCTTATCTTAAATTCTCTCTAGTTTCTCCTTAGATTACATCAAAAATATTAAATCTTTAGTTTGTACTTTTGATCTTTTATCATGGAATCAATGAAGAATCTTTGTTCATCAATGGAAATGGTAGCTTAAACTTGTTCTTGGGATTGGTTTCAATGATTCCAAAAGGCTCCTTGTGAGGATTCTCTAACTCTAAACTATTTCCTTACTTCAATTATTTACTTGCTCTTATATGAATTGTTATTGGTTTTGTTGAATGTTTTAGCTTGATCTTTGTCTTGTTATTATATTTTACAAAATCATTACTAGGGTTTGAACACAATCGATTATTGTGTTCAACCTCGAGTAGCAACTATCTTGTTCATGCTTAAGCGTATTCTTATTGTGAACAATTTAGTAGAGCTTGTTTAAACGTTAATTGTTTATTGCGTATTCTCTAAACAATTGTGTTCTTATTGTGTCTCCGTTCTTAAAGCTTTTGTTCACTGCGTGTTCTTTGAACATTAAGGGTTTTAGGCAATTTACGATTTATCTTGTCTAGCTAATTAAGGGGACTACAAGAGTTTACTCTTGTCAATAATTAATTGAGTATTGAAGTGGTTTGGTAATTGAGAGTCTAATTCAATTAGCCGAGTCAGAGTCGTTGTAACCGAATCCTAAGATTCTTTAAAACTAGAATTTTTCCCGTAATCAATAAGTTGTTAGTTTCTTTTATCACTAAAATCTCCAATTTCCCCCCATGTTACCATTATCACTAAGGAATTAGTGGTTCTCCCCTTTAATAATCCAAATATATATTAACACAATTAAATCTACATAAATCTGTTCTCTGTGGATATGAACCTTACTTGCCCTTTACACTAGTTGTAATTGGAGAGTAGGAGAAATTTACTTTTGATAAGTCTTTTATTTTTAACGACATAAAAGGCCTACCAGACCCCCCCCCCAATTTCAGGTGATGATGCAGACGCATAAGTGGGCTTAAGTTTGGTTCGGGTTGTGTGCTTGGTTAAGTTTTATAGAGAGAACCCGAAGTCTGTCTTATGTTACTTATTTCCTTTATTATTTAGTTCTGCCCAACCTGTTGGGAAAGACGATTTGAGTTGTATTTTGGATTTATTAAAGGACTTTGAGACTTCTATTCAACTATTAGTTAATAAATGGAATAATGAACTCTAATATTAATAATATTCTTTAAGTTTTGTTTGGTAATGATCCAATTGTCGATTTCCTTCGTAAATCGACAGCCTATAAAAGTCGGGTCGTTACAGGTTGCCCCCCAGGCCCAAGGTTGATGCTGAGGCTCCTTCTTCAATCACTTCAAGGTTGGTGACTGGACCAGGTAGGAGGTCCAGGAGGAGTGCTGGATTGACTCCTCCTGTGGCTGGGAGTGCCAGGGCGGCGGCAGCTAGACATCAGGTGTAACGACCCGACTTTTTGGACATGTCGATTGACGAAGGGAAATCGACAAACGGATCATTACTTAAATAATTAAACTATAAATGAAATTAATAGTTCAAAACTAAACATCTTTTATTAAATAAATAAACTAAAACTCCAAAGGTCTACATAGGTCGAACTTAAATTACATGAGTTAAATAAAGTCCATCCCAACAAGCTGGGATAATCTAAATTGCATAGAAATCTTATTAAATAACTTAAGAAAACAAAGGCTAAACTACAGGTCTCTGTTGCACAAAGCCCAACCCAGCGGAAGCCCGATTTAAGCAGCTGCATCGTCACCTGAAACTGAGGGGGGGGGGGTCCACCGTCAGTGGCGAGTAACTAGGCTGTCCCGTTTAAGTAAGGGACCGCTAAACACATAATAGCATAGGATAACACACGGAAAACATGCCAGCAAATAATATTCCAAACACATGTACATACAAGGTACATATAAAAATACGCACGGAAATACGTATAAAAATACGTATACAATACGTATAAAAATACCTGCAAAATACGGTTAGAGATACGTATAAAAGTACGTATACAATACGTATAATAATACCTGCAAAATACGGTTAGAGATACGTACTAAATACGTGCACCAAACTAGCTTACATACGAAATACACATATACTTTCATGATCAGACATACATAGCGGAAGACTTATACCAACCATATTATGTTACAACTAATGCTTAAGTTATACTATAATCCATCTTATTCTTCAATTATCATATTATACCTTATATTATCTTAATTCCATAATCGTATTACATCGTTCATCTTAGCTTTATAATCATATTATATCATTCATCTTAACTTTATAATCATATCATATCATATCATCTTTATCTTTTAACGGACCGGTCACTATAACTCGTTGTGGATCCCATGTGCACCACAACTTTCTTAAAACATGCCGGGGTGAACTCGTGTATTCAACCCGTAGTGGATCCCGTGTGCACCACTAAGCCTAAGCTATGGCCATAACCCCTAAATAGCAGCTCGTGTACTACTACTTAGACGACTACATATTCTAGAACCAAGAACTGCGCGGGGGAACTCGTGTGTTCGTCCCATGGAGCAGTGGCATCGACTTAACCCAATCCGACGACTCGTGTATCATCGAATGGGTGTCCTTATATTATCTTATATTTCATATCTTAAATCTTATCTTATATCTTCTTGAGTCGGGAAATACTAGGTGGCCGTAATCGGAAATGAAATGTTCGAAATCCCAGGAAAGAGAGGTGCGGCACGTATATTGGCCACCTTAAATACCAAATCTTTCCTAGCCAGAGATCGAAACAATTCAAATTCCTTTTACTCTGTTTCCTTTCTTTCCCTTTTTAATATCTTATCATATCTTATTATAACTTGTCCCTACTGATTCCTTAATAATAATAATAATAATAATAATAATACTAATAATAATAATATTAGTAATAATAATAGTAATAATACCTATCCCTTCATATTACAACTTATTCCTGATAAATCCTTTAATTCCTTTTATTATAATAATTCCTAAAGTTACCTTCTAATATTATTATAGGTCAAAAATTAACTAAAGTTGATCTATAATAAACTAAGCCATTCGACATTTTCGTAAAATAACAATAATTAATCTAACTTCATTAAACAATCATATAAAAATTACTTAAAACATGATAAAAAAATCCTACCTTCCATATTTTAATTCACTCGAAAATTCCAAGTCAACAATACCGAAAATTAACACAATTAATTAAATACAATTATCAATGGTTAGCAATTACACTTAATAATATTAATTAAAGATCATACTTCAAACATTAAAATTATCAAGATTAGATTCAAGAATTCAATGATAACATGTTTTAATAATTTAATCACACTATTTTACACAGTCTGATTTTAAAGAATTAAATTAGGAACGTCCGTTTAAAGGTCTCTAATAAACTGGAAATTTTGATGGGAGTTAAACATGAGTTCAAGGTTTAACGTGCATAAATTTCGTCCAAAAATAACGTCGTTTACTATTTTTAAGTGATTTTACAACTAATAAATCAGATTAGTCTGAAATCAGTTTCATATTTTTCTGCCATAGCAAACGAACTTTAAAAATTACGAAACTTTAACAAAAGATGTAAAACATTATTACTGACTTCCACCTAAAATTTCGTAGCCATCCGAATTGATTAAGTATCTTAATAAATTCGTAAACCAAATCTGGACAGTTTTACCGGTTTGAAAGATTAAATTGTTTCAAGCAAGAGAAGGACGAATTTCGCCATGAAATAAATCTTGATTAAATATCAAACAGTAAAGAAGCTCCTAAAATTATTCCAAGACACTCGACATTTTAGAACAACAAGAAAAATTAATTCTTTTTAACTCAAGACTTTAATATAACAATTAAATAATCAAGATTAACAATAATAATTCAAGAAACAACATAAAAATAATCAAATCATCATCATCATCACTCAACTTTCATGAAAATAATCAAGATCATAATTCCATAATTTAACATGCAATCATTCATCATAAACATACAATTAAACAATTTAATTCATGATTAAAATTAATTTAACAATTCAAGATTAAAAACATCAAGAAAATTTCATAAAATATCATCATATGGTTCAAAATTCCTAGGTGAACATGATACTAATTCCTAGCAATTTTCATGATCTTAATCCTAATTAACTATGTGAATAACTTGTACCAAAATTAAACAGAAAAGCGTAGTTACCTCAAATTGCTAAAAATTCCAAGGAAAATTCACCACTTTGGTGAATAAAATGCTCGGCCAAGAGGAGAGGAAAAGAAGAGAAATTTCTTTTTAGGGTTTATGAACTTTAGAATAAGGTAAAGAATACAATTGATATTCTTATTTAAATAGAATAAATAAAATAAAAATAAAAATAAAAAAAAAACAACAATAGCTATAAGGGGGAGGGGGTTGCCGTGAGGTGTGAGAGAAAATAGGGTAGTTGTGGACTTAGTGATTAGGGCTAAATAGCTTAGGTTGACTAGGATTTAGCAAATTAAAAATAATTAATTATTTAATTAATTTAAATAATAGAATTATCCCAATTAATTAAATAAATAAAAAGAAAAAAAATAATTATGGGCCATACTTGAGAGGGGCCGGACAAGAGGAAAAATAATTGGGTCATCGGCCCAAATTCGAGATAAGCCAGAAGATTTAATTTGGCCCAAAAATCATATCAAAAGGCTATTCAAGTCCGGTTACCAAGAAGGGACTAAAATTACTTCTAACCCCTACTTAGCCGATCCACTATTAATTCAACATAAATTCTGAGTCGGTCCACAACCATGAATAACCATAAGGTGAAGTTCTATGTACCTAGTGGGTTGAGGTTAAGAGAAAATATACGATAGTCAGATTAGAGGAAAAATACTTTGACAACGTTATAAAATATTAATAGCATAAATTCCCGAAAAATAACTTTTAAAGAATTTTCCATTTGTAAAACAGAGAATTTATTAATAGTTTTCGAAATAAATTCTTAAGACGACTGGAAAGACGATTTACTTTCCGGAAATTCCAACCCCAAAAATACGGGGTGTTACATCAGGGGCCTTCCCTGGCCATCAATGAAGGTGAGGCCCTGGCAGGTAAAAGGTCCAGGTCTCCAGGTGGCGAGGAGGTGAGCCGGAAAGGAAAGGAGGTCGTGACTGTTGATGACGAAGACGATGATGATGATGAAGATGATGAGGAGCCTTTGAGGCTGAGGAGGATGAGGGTTGGACTTCACACTGCCATGGCCATCCATGAGGATGACCTGGCTCGAGCAGACCTGGGCTCTCCTATTGGTAGAGATGAGTTCCTTCTGGGGAGCCATCCTTCTGACAGGGCTGGGCTTTCTAGCATGCCCTCTTACTCCCAACTTTCCAACTAGAGTGGGAGGTCTGCTGAGATGGCTGGCCCTGTCAATTCCGTTACCCCTGCCCCCATGTGGGGGTAGAGAAGTTAATTTCGGAGGCACCTGGTGCCTCCACATCTAATGACCAAGCAACAGTAGCAGTAGCAACAGCAGCAACAACAGTCCCAACACCAACAACAACAACAGCAACAACAACAACAACAACAGCAGCAGCAACAGAAGCAGCAGCACCACCACCACCAGCACAAAATACACTTCCCTCATACAACCTGCCCTCAGAGCTGGCAGCCTTATTCAGCTCAGAGTTCCCTGTTCCTGAAGAGGGGAGCTTTGATGCTGCCCCTGGTGTATCCTCTGATAGGTACATCAGGGGGATGTTGCACAATGCTCTACGTCCCCAGGACAGGCCCTCCAGCTCGGTGGCAGACCCTGGGATTACCCTAAGATGGGTGATTGGCCTGGTATGAAGTTTCCTTGCTTTCTTTTTGCTTTAACCAGTCTGATGTGTCTTTCATCTGAGACTTGTAATTTGTTGTTTTCTTATAGGTGGTGAAGTATGGCTGGTAGCCAGCGAGTTCCTGACCTTTGGCCTACCTTATCTAACCTATGTTGGGGACAAGATAAATGGCCTGCAGGAGGAGGTGGTCTCTGTCAAGCAGAAGTACCTGACTCTCCTCAATGAACAGTCCCGGTCCTTTGAGGCCTTTCATGAGAAGATTGCTGACACTGAGAGGAACAGGGACGAGGCTTTGGGCCATCTGAGAGAGGCTCGAAAGCAGCTTGCAGGGGCCAAAGAGCATGCGGAGCAGGCCAAAGCCGAGGCTGCTGAGGAGAAGACCCAAGCTGACCAGATCAGGGAAGGCCTTCAGTCCAGGGTTGAGGACCTGGAGGAGGTTGGAAGGAGCAAAGACGAGAAGCTGGTGGAGCTTGAGGAGAACAACCATGCTCAGACTGAGGAGCTCCAGGCCCTTAGGGCCAGCACAGAAAAGATGAAGAACCAGCTGGAAGGGCTTGAGGGGGAGCTGGAGTCTAGGGCTCACCTCACCAGGACAGACCAGGATTTCAATGATTATTTCTTTGACGTCTGGTTGTCTGCCTTCAGGTGTGTTAAGCATAGATATCCTGATGTGGATTGGGAGGTGGTGGAGGAAGGTTACAGAGCTGGCCAGGGTTCAGTGCCCCTGGCTGGTGAAGTGCTTCCTTCCTCCATCCAGGAGTATTTACATCCTTTGACTCCTGGGACACCTGCCACTCCAACACCTGAGGATGCTCCAGCCCCTTCCCTTGCTCAACCAGTTGCTGTAGAGGAGTCTGTCCAGCCTGAAGTACCAGCTGCTGATCCTGCTGTTACCCAATCTACACAAGGAGATGCCCACCACAGTGCAGCCCACAGTTCGAATGTTCCCCCTGCTGAGGTGGAGGTTAGTGGTGGAGCTGGCGACCAGGACAAGTTGGCTCCTGAGGGTGATCAGAGTGCTCCTGGTCAACAGGATAGCAGGGGGTCTCCCCCTGCCTAGGAAGTTTGGCGATCACCTGGTAACTAGGGGAGTGCCTCTTCCTGTTCTAGCACATCTGGTCATGCTTTTAGCTGACCTGTTCTGGAGCATGCTGGTGGTGTCCCTTTGTGCCCTTCTAAGCTCTTTTTGTTTTTGTATTTAAATTGTCTTCCTCTGCTGTAAGAACAATTTCTTTTGGCCTCTGCTTGGGCATATTCGAGCCAGGTGGTCGTCGACCTTATTTGTACCAAACTTGTATAATGTTTCTAACATTTTTACCATTCACCATGGGGTGGATGTGTTTTATTTTGCTTTCAAACATTCATTTGATATTTTGACTTATATAAATATGTGGTTTTTGCAAGAATTTTTGCCCCTGCAAATATTTATATGTGCTATATATGTTGTGTATACTCTCTGCCCCCCCTGGTTGGAAGGTGACGAAGTGACCTTCTGACCAGATACAGGTTACAAGAGTTTTAGCAGGTGGTTGAGTAAGTTGGTTTGTTTTGCAAGTTTTGTGCTTACTGCTCTTTTGTGAATGCATGTGCTTTTGTATGACCAGGGGCCAAATGAACACATGGACTGGCCAGGGTGTTTGAGTAAGTGTTCTTGCTGTGCAAACTCTTTGCACTACCCCACCCAGGGCCAGGTCATTTAAAGCATATCCCTTTGTATGACCTGAGGCCAAATAGGTATATGGACTGGTTAGGGTATTTGGGTAAGTGTGTTTGCTGTGCAAACTCTTTTCACTACCCTACCCAGGACCAGGTCATTTGAAGCATACCCCTTTGTATGGCCTGAGGCCAAATAGGAATATGGACTGGACAGGGCATTTGGTAAGTGTGTTTGCTAGGCAAACTCTTTGCACTACCCAACCCAGGACTAGATCGTTTAGGGCATGGACTTTTGTATGACTTTGAGTCAAAGAAGTGCATGGACTGGGCTAGGAATGGGACTAGGTGTGCTTGCTGGGCAAGCCTTTTTCACCTGCACCCACCAGACCAGAACTTTTGGTGCATGTATTTTTGACCTTAGGTCAACAAATGCATGGACTGGGCTAGGAATGAGACCAGGTGTGTTTGCAGAGCAAACCTTTTTCACCTGCTCCCACCAGACCAGGACTTTTTTGATATTCCTTTGGACAAAGATTTGTAGGAGCAAACTTGAATTTTCATTGATATTTGAAATTTTGTTTGTACATATCTACTTTACAATGACTTTTGGAAGTAATAATTAGGAGAAAATTCTAGGCATAGTATTTCTTAAGCTGGTCAGCATTCCATATGCTGGGAAGTTGATTTACTTCCAGGTCCATGAGACGAAATGTTGATGTGGACAATTCTTCATAGACTTGATAGGGGCCCTCCCAGGTTGCTAATAGCTTGCCATGAATTTCATCTTTCTGAACAGCTGCAGCTTTTCTTAAGACCAGGTCACCTGTTCTGATGGGCCTGTTCTTAACCTTTCTGTTGTAATACCTGCTTATCCTGTTTTGATAAGCAGCTAGCCTGATTGCAGCTTCTTCCCTGACCTCGTCGAGCAGGTCCAAGTTCTCAGAGAGGACCTGGTCATTAGTTTTGGCTTCATAGAGGTGAACCCTTAGAGAGCTGCTTCCTACTTCTATAGGGAGCAGGGATTCAGTTCCAAAGACAAGATTGAATGGTGTCCTGCCTGTGGATTCCTTAGAGGTGGTCCTCAGTGAGCACAACGTGCTGGGAAGTTCTCGTAACCATCTTCCTTTTTTGTCGTCCAGTCTCTTTTTTAAAGCATTCAAGATTTGTTTATTGGCTGCTTCAGCTTGACCGTTGGACTGAGGATGACATACTGCAGAGTAGGCAAATTTGATGTGGAATTGGGTGAGGTAATCTCTGAGGGGTTCGTTGTCAAACTGCTTCCCATGATCAAAAACCATACACCTGGGCACTCCATATCTGGTTATGATGCTTTTCCAGATGAACTGCCTGACGTTGCCCTCTGTGATGGTAGTTAGTCCCTCTGCTTCTATCCACTTGTTGAAGTAGTCAATGCTCACTATCAGCCACCTCTTCCCCCCTGGGCAGTGGGGAAAGGACCTAGCAGGTCCATACCCCATTGAGTAAACGGAATAGGGTTGAGGATGGGACAGAGGTCGTTTGCTGGCTGGGATATGGTTGGTGAGAACTTCTGGCACTTTGAACATTTCTTGACCAGGGCCCTTGAGTCTGCTAACATGGTTGGCCAGTAATACCCGGCTCTGAGGGCTTTGTGGGCTAGGGTTCTTCCTCCCATGTGGTGGCCACAAATGCCCTCATGAACCTCTCTTAGGACATAATTTCCATCGTCAGTGTCAACACATTTTAGCAGGGGCTGGTCTGTGAATGATTTTCTGTATAACTCTCCATCGACCAGGGTATACCTGGTAGCTTTTCTTTTGATTTTTCTGGCCTGGCTCCTTTCAGTTGGGAGCTGGCCTGTTGTTTTGAAGAGGATGATTTCACTCATCCATTTTACTGATGAGTCCACCTGGCAGGTGTACTCCTTTGTTTGCTCTATTGACTTCGTGGGCAAGATATCCACGAAAACCTTCCTGGTCAGCTCCTGAAGAGTGGAGCTGGCCAGCTTTGCCAGTGCATCAGCTTGCACATTTTCTTCCCTGGGGATCAGCTGTACCACAAATTCCTCTAGCTTGGAGGACCGGTCTTTCATCACTTTCAGATATTCGATCAGGGCTGGTTCCCTTGCTTCGTATACTCCATTGAATTGATTGGCAACCAGCTGTGAATCTGTAAAGAGGTGGACCTTGTGGAGCACAGTTGAATACCTGCTAGGGCTGCTTCATACTCTGCTTCATTGATTGTGGCAGTGAATTGAAATCTTAGAGCATACTCAATCACGTTTCTTTCTGGTGAGATCATGACTACCCCTGCCCTTGATCCTTGTTATTGAGATGAGCCATCTGAGTAAACAATCCATGGACCAGGGGCTTCTATTGCCTCCTCATGATAGGAGCATTTAGCAAGGAAGTCAACCAGGGCCTGTGCTTTGATGGCATGCCGTGGTTGGAACTTGATACCAAAGGCAGTCAATTCCAAGGCCCATTTTGATATTTGCCCTGACCTGTCCAGCTTTTCCAGTGACTTCTATAAGGTCATGTCTGAGAGTACCACTACTTCATGAGGATCGAAGTAGGGCCTGAGTCTTCTTGTTGCTAGGACCACTGCATAAGCTGCTTTCTCGATCAGGGGATACCTGGTCTCAGCTGAGACCAGGGCATGACTCACAAAGTAGATTGGTTGCTGGATTTTTCCTTCTTCTCGAAGGAGCACTGCACTGACAGCTGCTTGGCATACGACTATGTACACGTATAGGACTTCACCTGGTACAGGCCTGGCCAAGGTAGGAATTTTTGTAAGGTGGCTCTTCAATTGCTTGAAGGCCTCTTGTTGTTCTTCGCTCCAGGCGAATTGCTTGTTGCCTTTGAGGACTTTGAAGAAGGGCTGGGTTTTTTCCGAGGATTTGGCGATGAACCTGGACAGGGTTGCCATTCGTCCAGTCAGCCTTTGAATGTCTTTGACTGATCTGGGCTCTGGCAGGTCCAGGGTTGCTTTACTTTATCTGGATTTGCATCAATTCCTCGCTGACTCACCAGGAATCCCAAGAACTTGCCTGATCTGACCCCAAATACACATTTTTTGGGGTCCAATTTCACATTGTGCTTTCTCAGGTTGGCAAAGGTTTCTTGAAGATCCTTGACATGATCAGCTGCGTGTACACTTTTGACGATGGAGTCATCCACGTACACTTCAAGGTTCCTACCTCTTTGGTCTTTGAAGACCCTGTCCACCATTCTTTGATATGTTACCCCTGCATTTTTCAGGCCAAACAGCATCATGGCATAATTGAACACTCCACAGCTGGTGATGAAAGCTGTCTTGTGTTTGTCTGCAGGGTGCATGAAAATTTGGTGGTACCCAGAATAGGCGTCCATGAAGCTCAGTATAGCATATCCATTGGTTGAGTCTACCAGCTGGTCTATCCTTAGCAAAGGATAGAAATCTTTGGGGCAGACCCTGTTCAGGTCTGTGAAGTCTACACACATTCTCCATGTTCCATTGGACTTCTTGACCATGACCACATTGGCCAGCCATTCAGGGTAGGCGCAGGGCTCAATGAAGCCTGCCTTGATCAGCTTGTTAACCTCTGCCTCGACAACCTTGTTCTTCTCAGCAGAGAAGTTCCTCCTTTTTTGCTTGATGGGCTTTGCCTCTGACAGGACACTCAGATGGTGGGAGATGAGACCAAGGTCTATACCAGGCATATCACTCGCCTCATAGGCAAAGATATCACAGTTTGTTCTGAGCAGGGTGATCAGATTACACCTCTCCTCTCTGTTCATCTCTGTCCCTATAATGACAGTTTTACCTGCCCCCTCCTCCAACTGAATTTCTTCTGTAGCTTGACCAGGTTGGATGGCCTGGTCCTTGACTTGCTCTTCAGTTGGCCTGGCCTCTGGGTCCAGGTGCGGGTCTATCTCCATTGATGTGCTGGGAGTATCGTGACTGGTGGTGAAAATTTTGTTTGGTTGGGGCTGCTCTTCCCCTGTTAGGCGAACTTTGTTGGGGCTGTTTTTAGCTAGCTCAGATAGTTCCTAAGCCAACCTTCTGGTCCTGGCCACCTCCTCAGGCCTAGATTGCCTGATTTGGGTCAGGTTGCAGCTTCTGGCAGCCTCTTGAGATCCCCTAAGGGTGGCTACCCCCCAGCATCAGTCACATACTTGAAGCATAGGTGGAAAGTGGATGCTACACCTTCGAATTGATCCATGAAAGTCCTGCCTAGAATGGCGTTGTATGGTGAAGGTGCATCCATCACATGGAATCTTACCATGCAGATTCTTTCAGAATCCTCCTGTTCCAGCTTGACAGGTAGGTTGATTTCTCCCCTGGGCACTATTGATTCGCCCATGAAGCCCGATATCGGTCCAGGGGAGGGGACCAACATGTTGTCCTTTAGGCCCATCTTGTGGAAACACTCCGCATATAGAATGTTGATGGAGCTGCCTCCATCAATCAGGGCTCTTCTCACCAGGCTGTGAGAAATTTGAACTGAGCAGATCAGGGGGTCGTTGTGGGGATAGGATACTCCCTCACAGTCCCCTGGTCCGAATGAGATGGTGGGCAGCACTCAGGGCCTGGTGTTTGGCAAGTCTCTAACTGAGTATGACCTGCCTGATCCCATTGCTCGCAGGTCTACCCGCAACGAGCTGCTGGAAGGTTGGTCTCCAAAGATAACCACAATGATGTTATATGGTGTCTCTTGGGCCTTCTTCTTTTGTGGCTCCTGGTCACGTTTTTTCTCGTGAGCAGGGCCACCTTTTTCTCGGGCAGCCTTCCAGTCTTTGTATTGTTTGAAGTACCCTCTATTAATCAGGTCTTCAATATTGTCGCGTAGGGTCCTGCACTTTTCTGTAGCATGACCAGGGCAATCGTGGAAATCACAGTACAGGTCCCTCTCTCGACCAGTTGTTTTCATGGGTGGTGGCCTTCGCCACTTGTCTTCATTCTTGTGGGCAGCGTAGATCTCTGCCACAGATACTGTCAGGGGGGTGTAGGAGTCAAAGGTTGGAAAATCACGTTTCCTTGGGTCCGTTTGCTCCTTTTTCCCCTTGTCTCCTTTCTTTTCTTGTTGTCCTCTTTTCTCACCAGGGGGAGCTCTTAAAGCTTTGTTGAACTCCTCTGTCCTGATGAACTTATCGGACTCTTGCATTGCCTCCGTGAGGGTGGAGACATTTTCCCTGACCAGGTGGTCCCTATAGGACCCTGGTTGCAAGCCATGTTTCAAGGCCATCATTACTATGTCTGGTTTGAGGGGAGACACAACAATGGCCTCCCTGCTAAATCTTGCCAAGTATTCCCGCAGGCTTTCCTCCCTGCTCTGCTTGACACTCATGAGCTCCATCGAGCTCTTTTCTCTCTTCTTCCACTAATGAAATGGTCAGTGAACTGCTCAGTGAGTTGGGTGAAGTCGTAGATGGTACCTGGTGGCAGATTCTGGAACCAGGATTGGGCCAGGCCTGTCAAGGTGGTGGGGAAGTATTTGCACCAGGTAGCGTCTGTGTAGGGGCCCAAGTACATACGGCCTTCATAGAGTTGAATGTGGTTGTTGGGGTCCCCTATCCCGTCATATTTGATATGACCAGGTAGCTTCACCCTTTGAGAAGGTTCGAATATCACCGAAGCATGGAACGGTGACTTCGTGGGGGTTCTTACTTCTGGCCTTGGCAGCCGTCCTGCTCGAAGACTTGCAGATGGCCCTGGAGTCCCATGTTGGGTAGGCTCCAGACCTGATCTAGCTGCTGAGGTTTGGCCCAGCCTATCCCTGACAGATCTCGGCTCTCCCAACCTGTCCTGGATGGAGGGTGGTGGCCCCAACCTTTGATGTACAGGCGTTCTCACGCCTAGCCTATCGTACATTGTGGTCCAGTAGGAAAACCCCATGTTTGCTTCCTCCCGGACAGTGATACGAGGCGACGGAGACCGCTGATGACGGTGCTTCGTCTCTCGAGCAGTTGGTGGTCTTCTTGCCACCTCATGGGTTACTTGGACAGTATCGTCCAGCACCCTTGTTTTATTTGAGGTCGAGAACCAACTTGGGTGGTCTCTTACTTCTCTCGTCGTATCCCATTCGCTTTCTTCCCACTCCCCTGGTAGAGATGTAGGTGGAGTGGGTCTATGCTTGTTGGTTGAGACCCTTTGACTACCCGACCCCCGTGAATAGCTTAGCTTTCTACACACACGAGGTGGTTTTGGGTCGTCCTTGGATGGAGCTTTCGAAGTGGATGGCCTTTTCGTGCCGACGGAGGAGGATGGTCGTGACGGGGATGCTGAGTAGTCCTCGTCTGAAGACTCATCCTCATCCTACGATCGTTTGCTCGCACTGGGCTCACTTTCTTCCGTTTCCTCCTTCAGTAAAGAGGCAGCTCGAAGGACTCGAAGAGCTTCCTTTACCTGAGAGGGTGTGGGCGCATTTGCACTGCGGTTACTTCGTGCCACCTTGGGTGTGTGAACATTACCGCTTTTCTTCTGGTTTGAGCGTTGTGGTTGCTTGCTCGGATGGTCACCGGAGTCACCGTGTTGAGACATGATTCAAAGGTGTTTGGAGGTGGAAAATGAACTGAATATGGCACTCGTACCCTCCTTCTAGCGCCAAATTGTTGAGGTGATTTTTGGGTCACAACAATGTAAATGTGTTTATGGGCTTGAGAGCTAGTCCAGATTCCACGTAGTGTGCTCGTTGATCTGCACAAAGAACAAGCGTGAGCTACCCTCGGAGGTGTTCCGGGGAAAGACTCTCCAACGCTCAAGTCAGTTAGGTGTAAGAGTATAAGAATGTAGAGAGAGAAAGTGAGGGAGAAGTTTGAGGTGTGTTTGGTATTCTTTGGATACCTTTGCATGTGCATGGTTAGGGGGTATTTATAATACCTTGAGAATATAAGAGGAAAACTGCCCCTGGTGGGTTGAACTGGACCTGGTAGGCTGGGCTGGACCTGGTCAGTAACCCTGGACCTGGTAGGCGTTCATTTAACCTGGTTGGTTGGACCTGGACCAGGTTGCTGTTCTCAGGACCTGGTAGATATGGTCTTGACCAGGTAGGTGCTTGAGCGTGGATTTAGGTGGCCAGGTCCCCTGTACAGACTTTATCTTGTACTTGGGCCTGATCTTTTTTGTGGGCTTTCCTTGTGGTGTGCCTCTTTCATTCGTTGATGGCTGGATTGGGCCTTAGCTTTGTATATGGCTGGCCCAATAACTAATGGGTGCATTTTGCCCCATCAGTATCTATTTCATGTTATGAAAAGAATTTTACACCCGTTTATTATCAATCTTGATATAGTGATGTTGCTTATTCAGATGCAAGCAAGGACGGTTGTCTTGATAATAGGAAATCTACTATAGGTTTATGCTATCTTTTGAAGGTCTAAGAAACAACTCATCATCACTCCAATGAATCAATTTGATTTGAATATATTGCTTTTGTTGAAGAATATACCTCCCCTAGCCACCGATATTATGTATGGTTTGACTCTCCTCAGCTTAGGCTTATACCCATTGACGATTAAAATGGCATTAGAGTCAGACCCACACTATGGGACTGTAACGACCCGACTTTTTAAGCTGTCGTTTGACGAAGGAAAACGACTTGCGGATCATTACTTAAGCATTGAATTAGTCATTAATTATAAATTTAAAAATAAAAAAGTCTTTTATTATCTTAAAAGTCTGAAAATAATCCCAAAAGTCATTAAAGGTAAAAATACCTAAAGTATTACATAAACTGAAAATATTGTCTTTCCAACATGCTGGGATCATATATATAAAATAAAGTAATACTGTCTTAAATCACTCTAGTAAAACTAAGGTAAAACTAAACTCTGCCACGCTTAATGTAACGACCCGGAATTTTGGGCCAGAAAATTTCGCGGTTATTAATGATATGTCTTAATTCTAAGTCCAAAAGGCCCATTATTTTTGGACTGTTTTATCTTATTTACTATCCTTTATTCTAAATTGGGCCAATGACCCAATTCTTTTCCTCTTGTTACCATGGTCGGTTCTCTCTTTTAAATTGGGCCAACATTAATTTTGATTTGATTAATTAATATTAATTATGGATTTTGGATAATTAAATTAATTAATTAATTAATTGATTTTACCCATTCAACTATTGTGTAACAAACTAACTAACACTCCCCTAATCCTCCCCAAACTCACGGCCCTCCTTGACAAATGGTTAAGGTTTGTTTTTTTTATTTTTCTTTAAATAGGACCTATTCTTTCATTTGGGTTCCTATTTTTGCTAATTGTTCAACTTAACCCTAAAAAAAATTATTTCTTTCTCTCTTTCTCTCAAAAAAGTCGAATGACATGAAATTCACCCAAGGTGAATAATTTTTGTGTTTTGGAATTTATTAAGCGAATTAAGGTAACTTCGCTTTTCTATTTAATTTAAGGGTAGCTAATCACATAGTAAATTAGGATTATATCATGAAAATTGTAGGATTTATGTTTGCTTATTTATTCGAAAATTTCGAACCATATGAAATATTGATCATGTTATTCTCTTGATGTATTCATGTAATATTTATGAATTATTATGAAATTTCTTTTGATTATTTTATGTAGTTTATTGAAATCTGAAATTGTTGAATAATTACTTGTATGAATTTATTTCTTAATCAAATCTTGTTATTTCTTGATGAATTTTTCGTGGCAGTTTGTTTACTGTTTTATTTTGAATCATAATTTATTTCCTGACAAAATTCGTCCTTTTATTGCTTGAAATAATTTAATCTTTCAAACCGGTAAAACTGTTCAGAATCGGTTTACGAATTTATTAATATACTTAATCAAATAGAATGGCTACGAAATTTTAGGTGGAAGTCAGTAATACTGTTTTAAAGCTTGTGTAATTTTTTCGTAATTTTTAAAGATCGTTTGCTATGGCAGAAAATTCTGAAACCGAATTCAGCCTAATCTGACCGGTTAGTTATAAAATCACTTAAAAATAGTAAAAGATGTTATTTTTAAACGAAATTTATGCAAGTTAAACCTTTAACCTATATTTAACATCCATTAAAATTTCCAGACTATTCGAGACCTTTAGATGGTTGATCTTAATTTAATCCTTTAAGATCAGATTGCGTAAAATAGTGTAATTTAAATTGTTTATATAAGTTTATGTGATTAATAGATGATTATTGTACTTGATTAAATTAAAGAATGAATTTTGGGTAATATATATAAATTTCGAGTAGATTGAATAAATAAAAAAATAGGATTTTTATTATGTTTTAGGTAATTATTGTTGTTAGTTGTTATTTTACATGATTATTTAATTTGATTTATTTGATGTTTGATGATTGTGTTTAATTGATTTAAAGTGTGAACTTTTGCTAAATTATATTTATATATATGTCAAGTAGGTCAAATTTATGAAAGGTGGAATTTTTATCATGTTTTTGTGCAATTTTTGGTGACAATTATTAATTATTCGAATTATGGTTAATATAATTGACTTGGTTGATTATTATATTAATGAATTTTACTTAATCATCAACTACCCCTAAAATGTCGAACAAATGGTTATTATTGACTAATTTTTAGGTTAACTATTTTGACTTATAATAATATTAGTATAATTTTAGGAACTGTCATTATTTTATTATGATTATTATATATTAAAGGAATTATAATTATTATTATTATTATTAAGTACCAGTAGGGATAAGTTACAATAAGAAGTTAATAAGATATTACTAGGGATAAGAAAGGAAACAGAGTAATAGCTATACATGTCATGTTTCGGTCTCTGGCTAGGAAAGACTTGGTATTTAAGGTGGCCAATATACGTGCCGCACCTCTCTTTCCTGGGACTCCGAACATTTCATTTCCTATTACGGTCACCTAGTATTTCCCAATATATGATATGATATGATAAAGGTATAAGATATAATATAAAGAATTGAAAGATAATAAGTTAAGATCGCCCCTGCGATGACGCAAAGGTCATCAATCGGGTTAATAAGTTAAGATCGCCCCTGCGATGACGCAAAGGTCATCAATCGGGTTAATAAGATAGGACGCCCTTGCGATAACGCAAAGGTTATCAATTGGGTTTAGTCGATGCCACTGCTCACATGGGACGAACGCAAAGGTTCCCCCGCGCAGTTCTTGGTTCTAGAATATGGAGTCGTCTAGGTAGTTCTCGCAAAGGAGGACTATTTAGGAGTTATGGCCATAGCTTAGGCTTAGTTCTCGCAAAGGAGGGCTACGGGTGGGACGCAAAGGTTCACCCCGACATGTTTTAGGAAAGTTGCGAACGCAAAGGTTCGCTACGAGCTGAAGAAGACAGTCCGCAAAGATGATATGTTAAGTTAAGATGATATAATAAGTACATATGTAAAGTTAAGAAGATATTATGTTCTTATTATAAGATGGATGTTATGATATAAGATAAGATATGATTATTGATGATAAGATATGTTATATAAGTTAAGAAGGATTATGACAAGTACGAATATGAAATGATAAGTATAATATAAGATGAGTATAATATAAGCTAAGGTTCTGAGTAAATTTAAGTTGTATAATATAAGTATAAGTATTGGTATACTCTAAGACTTCCGCTGTGTATGATTTTGTATTTATGTAAGTATATATATGCGTATGTATGTACATGGAAGGATTGTGTATTTTTGTACGTATTTCTAACCGTATAATGCAGGGTTGATTGTATGTACATTATACGTAGAGATTATGTATTCTAACCGTATTCTGCAGGTGTATTTATACGTATTTTGTACGTATACGTTTATGTATTTGTACGTATTTTATACGTATGTTGCATTGTCGTATGTAAAGCATGTATTAAGTTTCTGTACGGTTTTTATGTGCTTTCCTATGATATTATATGTTTGGTGGTCCCTCGATTAAATGGGACAGCCTAGTTACTCGCCACTGACGGTGGACCCCCCCCTCAGTTTCAGAAGAAGATGCTGCAGATTAACGGGCTTCGATGGATGGGCTTGAGTGGCTGAGGACTTAGTTTAAATAAACCTTAGTTGCTTAGTTTATTTTATGATCCCAGCATGTTGGGACAATTTTAAGTTAATTTATGTATTAAAGGGTATTGAGTTGGATTTGGATAATATTTGATTATTTAATTAAAGTATCTATTTTCCGAGGAATAAATTGATTTATTGTTTATTTTAAGTTGGTAATGATCCGTTTGTCGATTTCCCTTCGTAAATCGACATGTCTAAAAAGTCGGGTCGTTACACTTAAGCCCAACCATTGGAAGCCCATTCTAAGCTGCTGCATCGTCACCTGAAACTGAGGGGGGGTCCACCGTCAGTGGGGAGTAACTAGGCTGTCCCGCTTAATTGAGGGACCGCTAAACACATAATATCATAGAATTATACATGAAAACCACACATAAACATAGTACATCTTATACAAAAATTCATACGAGGTACGTATAAAAATACGTACAAAAATACGTATAAAATACGCATAAGAATACCTGCAGAAATACGGTTAGAATACGTACAAAATACACGTACAATACATCATGGAATACGTATACATTCGGGTATAACATACGAATACATACATTCATACATACATACATACGTTATACAAATACAGATATACACAGCGGAAGACTTATACTATTCGTAGCACATGCATTTCATACTTATCTTATATTATAAATACTTTTAACCTGGTTATCATCATTTCATTAAATCATAACTTATCTTAATCTTCTTAACTTATCTTACATCTTATATTATAACTTATATCACATCATAACATAACTTATATCTTATCATAACTTTCATAACGTATCGTACTTTCATATCATCTTTACCTTAGCTTATATCATATCATCTTATCTTTACTTCATATCGTATCATATCTTATCTTCGTATAATAACATAAATATCTTATCTTGTCATATCATAACATAACATAAACATCTTATCTTAACTTTGCTTAATCCATGGTCGAGTCAACATGCTAGTAGGGGATCTCGTGTGCACCCCAACTTTCCTAGAATATGCCGGGTCAGACTCATGTGTCTTTCCCAAAGTCTAAGTGGGACCCTCACTCCCGAATTAACGGCCCATGTGCCACTAATTCGGACGACAACACAAACTAGAATCAGTAAACCGACCAGAAAGTCTCGGCAGGTCGGTGGCAAAGACTTAACCCCGGTAACGAAGCGTGCATCGTCGGTGGGGTGACCACTTCATAAAACCTTAAAGAAAATATCTTATCTTATATTTCAAATCTTATATCTTTCTTAAATCGGGAAATACTAGGTGGCCGTAATCGGAAATGAAATGTTCGAAGTCCCAGGAAAGAGAGGTGCGGCACGTATATTGGTCACCTTAAATACCAAGTCTTTCCTAGCCAGAGATCGAAACAATTCAAATTACTTTTACTCTGTTTCCTTTCTTTCCCTTTTAATGTCTTATCATCCTCAATTCCTTATTGTAACTTATCCCTACTGACTTCCTTACTTATATTAATAATAATAATAAGTAATAAATAATAATAATAATAATTCCTAAAACTATCCCAATATTATTATAAGTCCCAAAATAAACTAAAGTTGATCAAAATAAAAAGGCCACTCGACATTTCTTTAATTATAACATAATAATCAGATCAGCTCATTAACAATCATATAACCAATTTAACAATTAACAAAATATATTACTCAAAATATGATAAAAATCCTATTTTTATCACAACAAGCCATTCGACACTCTTGAATAAAAAAATACCAAAATTATACTTTTAATCAATTGAATACAATTAACAACAATTGATCAAATAAACTTAATAATAAACAATTTAATTTACTTTAAACATTAAATCATAAAACATGGATTAAAACAAGATCAAAATCATTCCTTTATTTACATCACACCACACGGATATCATAGGGTTCAAACAAGATCAAGATTGAATTCAAGAATTCAAAATAACATGTTTTAATAATTTAATTACACTATTTTACACAATCTGATTTTTAAAGAATTAAATTAAGAACGACCCTTTAAAGGTCTTGATTAATCTGGAAATTTTAATGGAAGTTAAATATAGGTTCAAGGTTCAACGTGCACAATTTTCGTCTAAACATAATGTCATTTACTATTTTTAAGGGATTTTATAACTAACAAATCAGATTAGGCTGAAATCAGTTTCAGATTTTTCTTCCATAGCAAACGATCTTTAAAAATTACGAAAATTTAAAAAAAGTTGTAAAACACTATTAATGACTTCCACATAAAATTTCTTAGCCATAAGAATTGATTAAGTTTATTAATAAATTCGTAAACCAAATCTGGACAGTTTTACCGGTTTGAAAGATTAAATTATTATAAGCAATAAAAGGACGAATTTTGCCACGAAATAAATCATGATTCATAATCAAACAGTAAAGAAACTTACACGAAAAATTCATCAAGAAATAACAAGATTTGATTAATAAATAAATTCATACAAGTAATTATTCAGCAATTAAAGATTTCAAGAAACTACATAAAATAATCAAGAAAATTTCATAATAATTCATAAAGATTACATATTATCACCAAGAAAAATTACATAAAATCCTATCATATGATTCGAAATTTTCTAGGTGATCATGACACTAATTCCTAACAGTTTTCATGTTTTAATCCTAATTAACTATGTGATTAACTTGTACCGAAATTAAACAAAATAGCATAGTTACCTCGATACGCTAAAATTTCCAAGACAAATATTTCACTCTTTGGTGAAATTTAGTTCGGCTCGGCTTTTTTTTGGAAGGAAAGGAGGAGAACAAGATTTTTTTTGGGGGTTTATGAGACAATAGCAATTAGGAACAAAATGAGTGGAATATGTTCTATTTATAGAAAAAGAAGAAAACAAACCCTAAAAATTACTAAAGGGTGCCGTGAAAAGGAAGCCCAAAAATTAGGAAAACTTAGCTAATCTTAGACTAAGTTTTAGGAATTTTAAAAATATAATGTTTAATTAATTTTATCTAATTAACCAAATAAATTAATTAGAAGCAACATAAACTTGGCCCAAAAAAAAATGTGGGGAACCGGCCAAGACCAAGAAAAGGAAGAAATTGGGTCATTGGCCCAATTTAGAATAAAGGATAGAAAATAAAAATAAAACAGTCCAAAAATAATGGGCCTTTTGGACTTAGAATTAAAAAATAATATTAATAACCGCGAAATTTTCTGGCCCTAAATTTCGGGGTATTACAGGGACAATGGTTAAAAAAAAGTTTAAGTTCACTGTACCAAATTGTGAGTAGGTCCATGTGAGGGGGAGTGAAGAAGCACTCTAGCCCGAAAAATTACATTAGATAAAGTTAAAAAAAGAACTTTGTTGAGGATTAGACATTCCAAGTTCACCACACGTAAGTGTCCCACATTGATGAAATATTAGAGAGATGATGACTAATATCTAAGTTCGTTTGGTGGGGTACTCCTTTTTTACCAACTGATTTTATAATAGAACCCCACCGAACTTGTGTATGGTTAATTAGACTCTCCTTGGATATAGGCTCGCAATTAAGCTCAATGAAGATTATTACTTTTGTTTCTACTACATCTAAGACACAACATGGTTAAAGCAACCATTGGCAAAATCTTTGTTGGTTTCTATATATATATATATATATATATATATATATTGTTTAGTTATTCTATATTATGACACTGTTTTTGCTACCTTATATTGGGAAGTGATATGCGCACAACCAATTGAAGAACAATTACATTATGCTTTGGTGTGAATTTAATTTGTTGTGTGCATAACAAATTAAAAGTAACTGGTTGCATATCACTTAGAAGGTTATTGTTTTGGTATGATAATTTTGTATTTAGAATCCGTTTGGTAGGGCGTAAAACATTTTCAATGTAATATGGTTTTCCATGAAAATCATTTACAACAGAAAACTCATTTTGAAAAGAGTTTTTCGTTGTTTGGTTAAATGGAAAATGAGTTATGAGGATAGAGAATAAAAAACAGTTTTTTTTTTTTGAGAGGAAAACATTTTCAACTATGGTGTAAAGCCATTTTACCCTCTAATTTTTCCATTTCAATTTTCAGTCTAACCGGCCGAATAGTGCAAAATGAGGAAACTAGTTTTTAAGGAAATCATTTTACGCCCAACCAAATGGACCCTTAGAGTTTTATTGAGGTTATTAGTTATGTTTAATTTTTTCATGCTAATTAATAGTTAGAATATTGGTGCCACAGTTATGAGTTTTGTATTAATAGATGTGACTTTGTAGTTAAAAGTTGATAAAAGTCGCGGAACTCTAGCTAAAAGTTTTGATTTTTTTTTTTGAAGGAAAAGTTTTGATTTTCAGGTTAAAAGTTATTTTTTTTGGATAAAAAGTTATACTGTATATGATTTTAAGGTAAAAAGTTATTAGTTTTTGGTAAAAAATTACAATCACATGCGTTAATACTATACTGTACTTATACAATTACACCAACGGTGTGAAAGCTACACTCCCATCAAACTGTTTGACAGGAGAGCTATTATATACTATATTTTTTAATTTTATAGTAATTAATTCTTTTTCTTTGTAATCTTTCACATTATCTTATTAAAAAAAGTCATTTTTATTTATGTATATATTTATATAATATGCTACCTCATGTAAGCCAAAATGTTGCCCTTGTTATTCTATTTTATTTTAAAAAAGCAATGAGTCACCTTACCAATCATTTGTATTTGAATGAATTGTGCAAATAATATATAATCTAAATCTATTAAAACTTATTTACTCTTGTTTAGTTTTGACAATCAAGATTAGGTAAGCTTTAATCTTCTTTAATTTACTTATTATTAATTCATTATTCATTGTGAATTTGTGATGTAATTAGACCTCAAAAACTGGCTCCCATGATAGTGATCCTTGGATCAATCTTGTCCACATACATCAATATTTAATTTATATATATATATATATATATGATGGATGTCATTAAGGTTGTTTAACCAGTGATGAGGTATTAGTATGTAGTAAACTGCTACTAATTAATCATAATAATACTAATTAAGGAAATAGATAAAAAACTAATATCTTAATTAATAGAATATTTTCATCAAAATTGAGTGGCTTAAGATATGCACAATTTATTATTTGGTTTAATTTTAAAGCTTCACTCATTTTGGGAAGTCCATATTTCAGCATGACATCAGCTTTAAAAAAAATTCTCCATTAATATATAATGAGGGAGAAAAGTTTAATTAAACATTGTCTTTATCTAGTACTTGTTCCCTTTGTTTGTTACGCTTTGATTATTAAATTATTTTCACTCATATATAAAAGGAGTTCAAACTGTAAAAAATACAGTAAAACGGTGGGAATAGATGTCAGAAGATGTTTCTTTAATGATTGTATCAAATAATCGATCATGTAATATGTAATTCTTATTCAAAAAACTTGTACCACCAGAAAATAAAGTGTAAAAAAAAGATTATTGTAACTCACTAAAAATAAATAATAATCATACCCCCTTTGGGATCTTGTTGGATATACATAATTACTTGATATTTCCTAGACACAAGTTTAGAAATTAAATCAGTTTAGAAAGCACATAGCTATAGGTGCATCACATTATGTAAAAAGCAAAAACTAACAGCCTTTTTTTCTAAATTGTGTTCCAAGCTTTACATTTTTTTTTTAATATAGGATAATGTGTGGGATACTAGGCCTTGGAACCGAGCCCTACTGCAGGTCACCCGGCCCAATTTTAGCCAACACATGGGGGATAATAAGCCTCGTACGTGGAATTCTGAAGCCCTAACCACTGGGCTATGACTTGATTCTCAACCAAGCTTTACATGAGACCTCCATATCACTTACTTCACCATTGGTTAGATATTAAAATAATAAAAATAACGGACTATTGTTTATTTTCACTTATTGTTGTGAAAATTCATAATATTTTCTTGTACTTTTATATAGAGAAAATGAGAGATTTATATATATAATAAATTTATAAGTGGAAATAAACATTAATGCATCAATATTTTGGTTTTTATATTTAAAGCTTAGTACAATATATGATGAGTTAGATGTACATCAGTACATGTGCATTCTTCATAATTTAAGAGTATATGGTGCTTTTTTTTTTTAAAAAAAAAAAGAGTCATATTGTGAAATTTTCCTTATCATATTGTGAAATAGGAATTTCGATCAATGGATATGTAACACTATTTTCCTTAGCACATCGTAAAATAGGAATTTCAAGGGAAAGTGGATTTTTTTGGGAAAAAAAACAACAAATTATGTGAAATAACAACGTTATTTTTGTGCTATAATATTTCATTTACTAAAAAAAACAATGTTATTGTTGATAAACTAAACCAGGAAAATAAAAATTTTATTTGCTCAAAGAAATTGAGGTATAGAAATAATCACAGGAAAAAATTGTTTTATTAGTAATAGAGTATAATACCGGTATTTAAGAATCAATTTTTCCTAAGAATTTTTTAAAACAAACAATTTCCTAAGAAGAACTTTCTTTTAAAAAATAACGTAAGCAGATAAACTGAAATAAGCAACAAATTGAAATTTTTTTAAAAAACATATCATTATGTTGAGAGTGGGATTTGAACCCACGCCCTTTCGGACCAGAACCTTAATCTGGCGCCTTAGACCAACTCGGCCATCTCAACTTTTTGTTATTAATTTCTTTCTTTTTTTTTATTTAATTAAAACATTACGTTTGTTAAACTGACAGCTGGACTTAATTTATAATTATACGGAGTATTTTATAGCAGTCGGACTTTATTACGAGTCTATTGGGCTAGGACAATGTTTGGGCCAAAAACAGGACCCAAGTTTGGACAGTATACATATTGTCAAAAATCTTTTTTTCCACCCTTGGATTAAGCTATACGAAATTACGAATACAACAATAACTCCTCTTTCTTGCCACAAAAAAAAAAAAAAAAAACTCTTCTTTGATTTAGAGTCCGTTTACTTGGGTGTAAAATGATTTTCCATAACTCATTTTAATAGAAATTTTTAAATGTTTATTTGAACAGAAAATATGTTTTACTCTCAAATATGAGGAAAAATGTTTTCAATAGGCTGTAAAATGAATATTTAGCCCAAGTTTTACATTTTAATTTTCCATCCAAAGTAAACGATGTAAAATGAGGAAAAATAGTGTTTTTAGGGAAAACATTTTTCGCTCTAGTAAACGGAGCCTTAGGGGATCAACATCAAACAGAATCAATCAATCCAATATGTTTGGTTGTAGCCTTGTAGGAATGTGTATGGTAGTTGAACTAAGAACTTGTGGTGTTACCTAATGTTGCATGTTTGGAGCCCTTTTCTAAAGTGTAGCTCTAACTTCAATTTAAAAAAAACATGGTCCAACTTTTTCTAATTTTCAAATTATCAACTACGTGCAAGTTGATTTCCCTCCCTTATTTTAGTAGAGAATCTATACTGAGAATAACAATTCAATGTTAATTGGTAGATAAGTTTTTTTATTATTGTCAAAGATAACAATTTAGTTCTAACAAAATCCTCTTATTCAAAGTAGTGGTTTTACATGAGAAAATTTGTAGTTAACTAATAAAAACAATATCAGAAGTAGCAGTTTTATTAGCAAAACTGCTAACCAAACGTAAAAATAATTATTAAGGGTGACACTAGACACTAATACGAGAATAACAAAAACTTCAATTGTATTCTAGGTTTTAACATTCTTTACAAAATTATTGAAGGGAAGATATCTTATATTTTAGGTGACCAATTGGTAGGTTAAGATGAGGGGAAAAAAATTTTGATTAGGATGAGCGAGATCTATGTTCTAATTTTCATGTCAATTTCTTGCCTCGAATTCACAAAGTTCGACTCGACTTGACGAGTCGTTTAGCCAGTATTAGTCTAGTGAAAAATAGTCTAAACATGCTTAAATCTCGTGTTGAAAGTAGTGTTTTGGACTAACATATTTGAAATCATACTAAATCTTGTCAAATCAGACCGTCTAATTTCCAATATTTTAAATCATGTAAAAAATGTGCACTTGATATAAACTATTTGAAAGTATATTTAAATTGACTAACTTTGAACCGATGACCCAAATTTGAGCACTAATTCATGATCATTGAATTGACAATAAACCAAGGTTTTAACCCTGTTCAAAATAAAAATATAATGTCTAATCACTTGAATATATATAATATGATTTTTTTTCTTTTTGTTACAAAAATCTAATTAGCACCCTCAATCTTGGTCATTAAGCTAGGTCTCTCCATAAGTTGATTTGTTGATTCTACAATTGGCTTTGAGTCCAATTTTTTTAGTTAGGATCTTCCCCCTTTTTTTAACTTATTTTAAGATTTTGATATCTAATTTAGGATTAAAAAATCTAAAAAACCTCTCATATTTTCTCCTTGGTATATTCTCAAGAATTTCAACCCTTGATTTAGAAAATAAACTTTTCATTCTTGCAAGAAATAGAGAAGATCTTGTCTCAATTAACAGGACAACAAAAAGAATTGTTTTTTGTATAATAGCTCAAGTTGAGGAGTAACGTTCTTTCGAAAATTACATAAATACTAAGGAGTAATTGACAAAGATTTTCCTTATTTCCTTATTACATATTTACATGCTACTTTGATTTTCTACTTTGTATGTTATTTTAGCAACTCTTTTTTATTTCGTTTGCTTTAGCTTATGGCTAGCTCGTATAGTTTTTCGAGCTTGTAAGACATCTATTTAATTTTAATGCATTCCCTTTTACACTAAAAAAATAGAAAAAATTGACAAAGATTTTCCAATGATCGGTGAAAAATTTTCATTTCAAATTACAAAACCAAATTTTCGAGCTTATGGCTAGCTCGTACAGCGCGTTTTTGGTGCAGCTGGTTGCACCATTATTAAATGGTGTAATCAGCTGTATAAAACTAAATAGAAAACCCCACTTAAACACTTTGTTCATTTAAACACTTTTTAAACAAAAAAAAAACAAAAAAACTTTGTTACCCAGAAAAAAACACTTTGAAACCCTATTTAAACACTTTGCTACAAAAAAAAAAACACTTTGTAACCCCAAAAAAACTTTGTAACACCACTTAAACACTTGTAATCCCAAAAAATACTTTGTAACACCACTTAAACAGTTTGTAACCCAAAAAATAATTCGTAACCCTAAAAACACTTTGTAACCCCATTGTAACTCTAAAAAAATACTTTGTAACCCCAAAAAAACCTTGTAACCCCATTTAAACACTTATTACCCCAAAAAACACTTTGTAACCCCACTTAAACATTTTGTAACACCATTCAAACAGTTTGTAAACCAAAAAATAACTCGTAACCCCAAAAAAACCTTTGTAACCCCATTTAAACACTTATTACCCCAAAAAAACACTTTGTAACCCAACTTAAACATTGTGTAACCCAAAAAATATTTTGTAATCCCAAAAACACTTTGTAACCCCACTGTAACTAATAAAAAAAAACTTTGTAACCCCAGAAAATACTTAGGAACCCCACTTAAACACTTTGTAATTACAAAAAACAATTTGTAACCCCACTGAAGACTTTGTAACCCCTAAAAACGGCAGCATCATTTGAAACAATGCAGCTGGCTGCATGGTTTGCAACCAGCTGCATATAGGAATTTGTCATACGCGTAGACGTTTCAATCTATTACTATTGAACCCCATATAGTGCACTAGTGAGTGTCCCGCATCAGAAGATAAGGAGAGATTAAACTAACTTATAAGTCTAGGAGCTATTCCTCCTATTACCCATTGGTTTTAGGAAGGAATCTCCTATGGCTTATAAGTGACCTAATTCTCCTCTTCCATATTGGGTTGCCCAGACCCGTTTCTAATATTCAATCAAATTTAACGTGGTATCAGAGCTAGGTTGTGGGTCTCTTCTAAACTAGGTCTTATTAAGTAACTAGAAAGGGTTTGCATCGACAGGATGTCCAGCCCATAAGAGGATTATTTCTAATTTGCCTTTTCAGTTAGCTCTAAATTCATTCTAAGAACACTCAATAGTGAGGGAGAGTGTTGAACCCCATACAAAATGAGCACCTAGGAAAAAATGACCATATTCAGATAATGATGAACCATAAGACTGAACTACAACTTTGTGCAAAGTTTCCTCCAGTGATATGAGTTACCACCCCTTGATCATTTATACTACTCCAAACATTGGACTGCATTTTCCAACTGAAATGGAATATTACTATCGAAATTGCGTTGTACATCTAGAATAGCCCTAAGAATACATGATCCCACGCAGATACTTGACATGTTCCCCCTCTTCCGGACCCGTCACAAGGGAAGCGAAATCCAAGATTTGCTTTATCCGGTACCTATTACATGTAAGTGACATAACTCACCTTTTCCTTATTGGATTGCCATGCCCGTTTCTAATATTCAATCAAATTAATTTAACAATTACCCAAACATGCTAATTTCATATTGATTTCAAATCAGATCAAACTTTTGCCACCTTGACTAGTACTCATGCATGAGGTTGATTGGAGTGGAAGAACACTACATTTACATATCAATCATCATCATCCTCATTAAATTAAAATCAATCAATAAATCAAACGTGAAGAGCAGCAAGTCTGTCTGACCCAGACAAATCCCCAACCAGCTAACAACACTATCGAACCACATTACATTACATAGACCCATTCCACTTTATTTTCTTCTTTTTTTTATTCATTTTTTCAAATAATCAAAAACCCCTCCACATTCAATTATATGATTGTTTATTAATGTCGTAATCTTAATTTGAATTCCTAAAAAAAGGCGCGCGTGATAAAGTAGCACGTCGTTATTCACGCTCTTCCCCACCTCTCCTACAAAGGGGAAAAGTAGTAATAAGAAGTAAAAAATGTTAATGTGATAGATATTTTAATACTCCTCCCAATTTACTTGCTTCAAGTTTATTTTGGGAACTGTTCATATGTAAATTTTGACTTTATTTAATTTAATATACGTAAGAAAAAACACAGTCATGATGGGCCTAGTTTAATTCGTTTCAACATGTACTTTTCAAATACATTATTTTTATAATTTTTTATTATATAGAGGTAAAGATATTTTTAATATAAATTTGTGTCTCGTGAAGTGTAAAAAGAGAATATCGCGAGTAAATTGAGATGAATTTTTTTTTGATGATGATAATATTACTAAAAAAGAAAATGAGCAAATAAAATTAGACAGACAAATTGAAAATGATCAATTAAGAGTAGATGGAGAGAGTATGTTTTTCCCTCATTCCCTTTTAAGCGCGTTTATATCACGCGCTTCATTCAATTTGAATTTCAACAACATCTAGGCTTTCTCTCTCTTCACCCAACAAGCAATCACAAAATTCAGAACATTTCTTTCTTTCTTTTTTTTAATCTCTCTCAATTTATCCTGGATTGTCCATTTCCGCAAATTCATGCTTTGATTTTTTACCAGCATATATATATTTTTTGTTATTCAATTCTTTCATTTTCTGATAGATATTTCTGATTTTATTTTTTTGAATAAATAAAAAGCTTCAAACACCATCATCAAAATATTCAACATCACAGCGATAACATCCCCCACCTTTCTTTTTGAACTTGCTTTTGAATGTTGTTTTTGCATCTTTAAAGTTGAATTTTGTTGCTCCTTATTGGAATTTGGAAAGCTTTCTGGGAAAGGGGAAGAATAGTTATTTTTTTTTGAAAATTTTAGGGGTGGGAGGTTTAAGGAAGAAAGATAGCTCAAACCCTAATTTGAATTTGGAAGAAAGAAAGAAGGAAAATGAATGTAATTGGAAGACAAATGCAAAGGTCAGGTGCTCCTCGACAGTATTCTGATAACAGTAGTAATAATAATAATAATTACATCGAAATACCTTCAAAGTGGCTTCAACCTCCCAATCTTCCTCAGGTTTGATTTTGTTCTTTTTTGATGATTATATTTTGACGGGAATTTGTATGGAAGAATTATTGTAATGAATATTATTAATTGCTTGAATTGTTCATTGTTTTGGTGGGATGATAGGATTATAGGAACTTGCAGAGGAATAAGAGTGCAGGAGATGAGTTTCCATTGGATCCTCCTTCACCTTTGAGCTCGTCTCGAGCATCCAGTCTTCGAAAAAACGGCAATGATGGAGTTTTTCAGAATGAACGCAGCCCTGGATTGCTTGATCTTAATGCTTTTGATACTCAGCTCATTCCTGAGGTATCTAACTATTTATCATGCCTTGTTTGTTGCATATTCGTATATTCGTGCAATAATGAATATTTGTGTATTCCAATCTTAACTAATATTTTTACGTCCTTTTGGTTGTTGGTAATAGATTGGACTAATGAGAGCGCATTCAAAGTATAGTTTAGCAAATGAAGGGACCTTATGATCGCCATAGAAAACATATTCTCATTTTCAAGCTTTATTTTTTTCCCCAAATTTTCTATTACAATCCATTACTTTTGGTAAAATGGTAAATTGAACATGAGCTAACACCACCTTGGAAATAGACATTGATTTTCCTTCCAAAATCCAAATTTACCTATAAATTTATTCCTATTACCGTCATTTATAACCCGTTACCAAACGGACTGTTAATGTATAGAGACACAATTGCGTAAACGAGCGCCATCGATAAATTTCAAATATTCTTTTTTGAAATGGTATTAAGTTTTTCATTTATGTCAAAATCATGTGTCAGCATAATTAATGTTTATATTTCCATTTTTTGCCAATATTCTAGCTTAATGGACGCTCGGAGCATTTGGACAAGGTTTTTCAATGAGACTTTTAATGATTGCCTAAAAATTTCAATGGGTGCAATAAAAGACAATGAAGAAGATGTGCTTTTGCTTATGTTAGAGCGTATCCAAGAAGATGGAGTAACAATGAGGAAGTGATGGATTTATTATGTCTATAAATGGGTGGTAATGTGTTGAAGTTTTGTGCAGCCCAATAATTTGTAGAGCATTTCATGGTGATTTGGCTCCCAACTGTTTAGTTGTGTATGTCGAGCTATATGATCGTTTTTGCTTTCAAAACTGTGAAGTCCTACCTGTTGACAATGCTTAACCTTCTGCTGCACCTTTTTGTTACTTTGTAGTCTTGTACCTTAGACTGAAAACGTATTTACTAATGTGCTGCTTTACATATAATGCAAGCAGTTGAAAATTTGGCGAGAAATCTTTTGACAAATAGTGGAAAGCCATCTAATTAGTGTGTGCAATTTGTGCAAATGGCGGAATCTAAATTAGACTAAAATGCCTTTCTCTTTGTTTGCCCCGTTTTCTTTATTAGGATGTCTTCCAAATATTTCCTTGTACTAAAAATGACCATGAGGGACCAGCACTACTTTATCTTCACATTTACTATATTGGTACTACCAATTTTTTCCTATCCAACTTAATCCAACAAAAAGTTTTTTTTTTCTTTTTTTTTAGTATTTTCACTCTAATGGTGTAAATAAATAGGGATGGAGGGAACATTTATTAGTTCCTCACTTCCTCCGTTCCTTTATATTAGTTCGTTTGGAATATTTTTTGTGACAGAAAAAGGTAAAACTGTAACTAACAAAGAAAATGGGGGGAGGAGTAGTTAATTTTTGATTTTGCAGTCACATAGTTGGTCACAAGAAAATTAGGGAAAATCTACATGCTATTTGTGTATCTCTATCATTTACTAGGAAGGTTGCCTTGGTTGATTGATTGACTTCTGTGATAACGCATAAGGGTGCTCCAAGGCCCTTGTCAGTTGTCATGCTTATTAAGACATGAAGTGTGGAATTTATTGGTTTGCATTGTAAATTTGTAAGTGAATCATACCTATTGTTCTAAAGCATTCCAGAAGTTGGGAAAACTTATGTCATTAAGAAATCACTTTTTCCTTGCTTGACTATTCTTTTGCCAATAGTCCAATTTTCATGGTCGAGTGTACTAATAGATCTGTAATACATCATTTTGGGAGTAAGAATGGGAGCGCTAAACTGCTTGGATGTGTTGAGTTACTTGAGTAGGATATTATCGATTTTGGCACGAGTGGCCAACACGATGTTCGAATCCTCACAAACTTGAATGCTAAAGAAAGGAAGCATTTGGTGTGAAGAAGAATGATATCATCAGTTTCCACAAAGAGGTTAAAGTAGATTAATACAAGCATACAAATTCGACCATTGTACACTAAAAATGGAGCTAAGGGTCTTCATTCTGGAAGTGCCTAACAAGGATACCATAATCGCTTAGAAGACTATAATTGTAGCCAAGTACAGGCTGTGGCAAAGCAGATTCTAATGCCAATACTCATAAGAAACCTGTTTCTTCACGATCCTGTAAATTTCAAATGAAATGTATATATGTAATTGTATATACACTACTGCAAGAAAATCTGTTGATTCTGGTAAAATTGGAGTTACTGCTGTTGCCCAATCTTTTGCCAGACCGCAACGATTGTCTATATGTTCGACTCTTTTTATCTTTTGCACATGCTAAATCAATTTGCATTTGCATTCGTGTGATGTTTTTGAATTCTTTGTTGTTGCTAGATTCCAGCTCACAACTTGTATGATGGATCTTCTCTTAATCAACATGCGCGTGGTAAGAGCCTTGAAGAGTCAGATACATATCTTGCTGCAAATAGAAATGTGAACAGGGCAAATTCTGTGGCAAAAATCAAAGTGGTGGTATGTCTCTTTATTTTTTTTTGTCAATTTTTTCTTTGATTAGACATGTGGACCTAATTGCTCTGCATGGAAATGCTGAATATTGTGAAACCTGCATGCTTATGGAAGTACATTGTTATTCTGCAGCCTGGTTGTCCTGATTAAATGTAGCCTCATCTTTAAAACACATTGTGATTATGACCAGCAGAGCAGAATGTGCTAGCTGTTTTATTTCAAGAACGTAACTTGCTTTAGTGTCTTGCTATCTTCCTTTAACAGTTGTATGTATTTGATTTAGGTGCGGAAGAGGCCTTTGAACAAAAGGGAGATGGCAAAGAATGAGGATGACATAATAACTATAGAGCCAAATCAGAGCTCTTTGACTGTCCATGAAACAAAACTTAAGGTTAGTACCTTAGATTCAAGGCCGTCCTTGCACATGTGCAAGGTGACCAACAGCACAGGGCCCCCAATTGTAAGGGACCCCATTTTCATATTTAACCCAATATAAAAAAAAAAACCAAAGAAAGAAAGAAACAAATTAACCGTAATCTACAATGAATGTCAACTAATTGCTCCAACTTTCCATATTCCATTTTCACATTAAAAAAAATCATGGGTTTTTCTAAGCTATGCCCTTGAGTTTTTCGACTTTCTAAGTTGTGCCCATGCTTTTTGAAACTTCTAAGCTATGCCCCTCAAATTAAGTTTTTTAATTAACAGTGCCCACTCCGTTAATTCAACGTTAATAGATCCGATGAAAGGAGTTGCATTTCGTGGGAGGGTAATTTCCCTTATAAAATTCTAAGGTTTTTAGCTGATTTTCACCCTTATAATTGATGTATTTCCCTAAAATAAATTATGCATTGCCCTGCAAATGATGGATTTCTCTAAAATAAAGGGCGAAATTCATCTAAAAACCTTAGAATTTTAGAGGGAGAATTACCCTCCCATAAAATACAACTTCTTTTAATGGATCTATTAACGTTGAGATAATAGAGTGGGCACTATTAATTAAAAAACCTAAGTTGAGGGGCACAACATAGAAGTTTCAAAAAACATGGGCACAACTTAGAAAGGCGAAAAAATCAGGGGCATAGCTTAGAAAAACCCAAAAATCATTTATTAATTGCAAATCTTAAATTTCCATGAATTAATTCTTCATCTTCACCTTCATATTTAGGGGCCCAATATTTTTGTATGAGAACGGGGCCCCAAAATTCAATGGGACGGCCCTGCTTAGATTACATGATGTTGTGATATTTTGGAAATAGCTATTCTATATGCGAGTATTAGATAGCCAGTGTCACTTTGGATCATCCCTGTCATTTTCTGTTGATTCTAGTCTCTACAAGAACAATATTTTTATGTCATAGCATCCTTAGAGAAGGATTATCGGATTTATAACTTAGCCCGCTTTGCAATCATTCTTGTCATAATCCTCTGTCTTTTTTCCATATATTTTTACTCCTTCCGTTTTTAAAAGTTCTCCTCAGTTTCCGTCATGGTACGTTTCAAAAAGTTTTCCCCAATCTTTTCATAAATGCTCATTTATTTCTCTTGATACTTAAATAGTTGTAAAATTCTACCGGCTTGTTATGTGTTGGCTTTCTTTACTTTCACTTGTAGTCCACTTTTAGTGACATTATGGTGAGTTGGTGACAGTATTGTTGAATGAGATAGTGGCGTTTCTTGTATAAGAGTATCATTGTGGTGGTTTGATTGTTTTTTGCATTGTGGTAATATCTATCAGGTGTAGAGGTCCAGGATACAATAGAACTACGTAATTACCTGTCAGGTGTTATGACTGGTACTGGTTCCTGCTTTTGGTTGTAAATACCTTTTTGGTGTACAGCTCCAGGAGACACTGGTTTCTGCTTGCTGGTGCTTTGAACTTTGGTAGTTTGGTTAAAGCACATCCTTTTTTGGCCAACAAAGCCCAGCCCTCTTAATAAAAACTACTCCCTCCGTCTTGTATTATTGGCAACAATTGAGTATTTTACCTCTAACAAATAATACCAAATGTTGTCAATAATTCGTGACAGAGGAATACTAAATATTTTCTGTATCCTTGCCATACCCATGCCTTGAATTTTTTAGAATTTGCCATTTCTTGTTCCTGTGGATTCTGCATTCTCCCCTTTCTTTCTTCTTCTTCTTTTTTTTTTTCATGGTCTGAGATTTGGTCAATTGCTATCATGCATGACAGTGTATCTTCAATATGCTGTCCTCTTTTAATGATTCTAAATCATCAAATTTGTTTCAAAAAATGCTTTCCGTTTGGAGCAGCCTAGCCTGATGTCCCCACTCCCCACAATCATTTCGTCTAGGTTGTGAGTTATAAATCCCCCAGAATCTAATTGTTGATTTCTTGCTAGGTTGATCTTACAGAATATGTGGAGAGACATGCTTTTGTGTTTGATGCGGTGCTACATGAAAATGTATCGAATGATATGGTAATTGTTTTCCTTTTTCTTTTCTTTTTTTAATAAAAAAATTCTAGTTAAAAAGTTTGCTTTATTCTGATTTATTCAGAAACTCAGGCTATTCTCTTTTGACATTACAGTTGTACGCTGAGACAGTGGAGCCCATTGTCCCTCTGATATTTCAAAAAACAAAAGCGACATGTTTTGCATATGGTCAAACAGGTAAGTAGATGTTTACTTGGTATATGATGGTTCTCTTGTTTATTGCAATACTTAAAGTAATTCAATAATTGGTTACCAAGTTTAATAACCGCGTCATTGCTTGATCATTATGTTGTTTCTTTTCTTTTCATTTCTGTGCACTAGACCCTTGTATGTTGTGCATCATGTTGAAAGTGATAACTTGGAATTCTGAATTGCATTGATTGCAGATATGATTTGCTGTGCTGGTCTGATCTGTGATTTCCCCCTATTTTGAGATCAATATATTTTCATAGTCAGGTTTTATTTTCATAGTTAGATATGAATTTTTTCTGTCATTGATCACAGGAGAATCGTTACTAAAAGCTATTGCCCTAAGATTCTTTGATAGGACTTTAATAGATGCTTATTTTTCGATTTGTGATTTTAATGACTTGAACACTGCAAGATAGTTGCTTGTTGACACTTGTTGAGATCATGAGATGTATCTCATTTGGTATTTCCCACTCCTAAACTGCTTATAATATGCAAGGTTTTAGCTAGTTGCCTAGTTCAAAGAAGATGAAATTATCTTGTGGTTAGCCATTTTATCTTGGGACATAAAATTATTTGGCTCTAGGCTTCCAAATTGACTAATACAACCAGAGACATTCTTGATAAAGTGTATCTGAAGGTTAATTGGGTGGATCGCTGGATCATGGTTAACTTGTGTCGAAATTTATATTTTTTGTTTGTTTTTGAAACACTGCCTAGTGATTCCTTTTTTTGTGGTTGTGAACTCTCACATGTTCATCATGAACGCTGCAGCTTATGTTTTGCTGTCTGGAGTCCTGGATTGTCTTCTGGAAACCCCAGTATGTATATTCAATGATATCCTTAGGGCAAAAGAGTTGGAGAACATTGTTAACTGAGTTCCAAGTAGCTTCAGCCATTGTGTATCAAGGCTTGTTGATGCCCTGTGCTCAGTTTTGTTGGAAATAGATAAAAATGAAATCTTACTCTGAAATAACTAATTTAGCAAGGCATTCATCTCAATTATCTTCAGTTACTTAACATTTTTTATTTTTTTTCCCACAATAATTTTCTCAATTAATCAAGCTGAATTTCAAGGGCATTCTGCCAGAGTGGGTAAGTTAGGGGCGTGGGGGCCATAATTTTGTATATTAGGATAAAAAAATAATGGCTTTCACTTGAACGTGTAAGATAAGAAATGAAGGTCATTCACCTACTACTTTATCTGCCTTTTGCTTTACTTTGTTGCAAGCATACTATTGCAGTCTTAGGCCCCGTTCTTTTGGACTGAATAAACTGAACTTAACTGAATTGAACTAAACTAAAATCCAGATGAACAGGGCCTAATGATCAATTTAAGATAAATTTCTAACAGCATGGAATATATATATTTATAAATTATTGAGAGTTTACAAAGCAAATTGAAAGGTTACATTTGATGAATTATGAATGCCAAGTTGTTCTAAGATCCCGTTCTTTTGGATTGAGAAAACTAAACTAAAGTGAACTGAAACTAAGTCCAAAATAATAGGGCTTTAATCTCTTTGAAATGTCTGAAGTTTAAGTTGGTCATTCTGCTTGCAGGGAGTGGAAAGACTTACACAATGCAGCCGCTACCCCTGAGAGCATCTCAAGGAATCTTGAGATTAATACATAGTACTTACAGAAATCAAGGGTTTCAGTTGTTTGTCAGTTTCTTTGAGATATATGGAGGGAAACTTTTTGATCTTCTCAGTGAGCGGAAGTAAGTTTTTTCTGCTGTACTTGAAAATTAACATGGAGGATTTTCGTAGTTTGTGCTTGGTTGTAAACTTATTGTTTGCAGGAGCCTTTGCATAAGGGAAGATGGTAAAAAGCAGGTTTGCATTGTTGGGTTGCAAGAATACATAGTAAATGATGCCGAAACCATGAGAGATCTAATTGAGAGAGGAAATGCTACAAGAAGCACTGGTACAACTGGTGCGAATGAGGAGTCATCGAGATCACATGCTATACTTCAGCTTGTCATTAAGAGATCGCCTGCTGGTAGTGAAGCAAAGCTTCCTAGAGCTGTTGGCAAACTTTCATTCATAGACCTTGCAGGAAGTGAACGTGGTGCGGATACTACAGATAATGATAAGCAGACTAGGTAATTAAAATACTTTTGTAATTTAGATTTTTATGTTCTGTTCCTTTTTACTTTTCCCTAATGATTTCTTGTGGAAGAGGAAAGTTTAAAACTTTTTTGGTTTTTATGACGTGACTCTCAGCAGTATAACCTAGTATATTATCTCATCATTTTATACTTCAATCAGGAGCTTTTCAGTCTAACTCATTTAAAATGTAATAAAGTGCTTCACTCAACTGTCATTTTTGTTTGCAGGATGGAAGGGGCTGAAATTAACAAGAGCCTCCTCGCTTTGAAAGAATGTATAAGAGCTCTTGACAATGACCAGAATCATATTCCTTTTAGGGGGAGTAAACTCACTGAAGTTCTGCGGGATTCTTTTGTTGGCAACTCAAAAACAATCATGATATCTTGCATTTCTCCAAACTCAGGGTCCTGTGAACATACACTTAACACACTTAGATATGCTGACAGGTACTTTCCAGTTTCGAAATATAAAATTAATTCATTGTATATAATTGAAGCACTGCTTAACGTTTGTTTGCACGCCAGAGTCAAGAGTCTATCAAAGGGGAACACCTCTAAAAGGGATCTGGCATCATCAATGGTGGTTAAAGAATCGAATTCACAATCATTGAGCACTGGATTATCACAATTATCCAACCTTGAAGACATGAGAGCTGATGGTCTAAATGATAGTGGCAGATTTGGATGGTCCAGAGAGCATGAAAGAGAAGTGTCCTTATCACCCAAAATAGAACGCGTACCTAGTGGAAGGGCAGATAACACTTATGTTTCTGGATATTCAGATTACTACAGGGGCCAAAAAGGAGGTCTAGTTGACACGTATGTGGATGATTATGATGACGTTGAAGAGGTCTTTGAACAAGAGAGGCCTTATCAGATTAAGAATAGGAAATCAGAGAACTATCATGTGCCTGCTACTGAGAATAGGAGGAAGGATCTAATTGACGTCAGCTCTAATAACATGAGTTCAGATGATGATCTTAGTGCATTATTGAAGGTAGGGACGCTGTTGTAGGGCCACATACTGCATGTCTGATTACTCTGATCTATATGATTCTTATGACCCTTGTTTTACTTGTTTGTAGGAAGAAGAGGATCTGGTAGCTTCTCACAGAGGATTAATTGATGAAACAATAAAACTTGTCACAGAGGTTTGTCTGTCAGCTACTATTAGATTGATCCTATGTCCCAAAATTACATCCTGATTGCCACATTTCAATTTGGGCTTGAAGTTTGCATGCTTAATCCCAAGTCTCAACAAATGATTTTCTTTTTAAACCTTTTTTACTTAGTTCCTATGGGAATGGTGAATTTATATGTACTATTTTGTGATATCCAGGCAAAAGCTCATACGTAAACATAGAAAATAATGATCAGGGCTGTTCCAATAGTTATGGGAGCCCTGTGCATTATTGATAAATGGGCCCTAAAACGTTATTGTAGAAAAAATTATTCAAAACAAATAATGATACAAAAAATATTAATTTTAGTAACCTTAGTTATATTCGTGAATTACCGATTCTCAAAATTTGTCAGACCTATTAAGTACATTTGGGAAAGGGGGATAATATTTGTGTATGTAATATTTGTTAAAATCAAAAGGCAAAAACTAACAAACACTCATACGATGCATGCTAGATAAGATGATTAAAAAATAATTAAATAAGCATTACTTATTCTAATTGATGCCTGATTTTAACGTGTATCCCAATATTAATATTATTTTTCAGAATTACATTTAATACCTATGCATGAAAATAAATAAATAAGTAAAAAGTATGTTGGGTTTGGGTGGGTTGCTATGTGGTTGTGGTGTACTCCATACCATACATATTGTACTGCATATTAGTGTATCACTCTTGCATTTGGCCTTAAAAAAAAAGAGAATGTTGTTGGATAAAGAATTGAACCCATGACTCTTGTAATTTTAAGAAAAACATTATGTATCTATTACCACTACTCCATCCTCTCTTATCTATTAGTGAGATACATGTAAAAATATATATAGTAATTTTCAACCGGAGACCCCATTTAGATTGGGGCCCTGTGCAACGGGGCTGCTTGCACAGCCCTAAAAACGGGCCTGTTAATGATGATTAGGCTTCGTATCATGTTTTTGACAAAAGTGTATTTTGAAGAAATATGGTGAATTTTGATGAAATTGGGACAATGTGATAATCATTTTTGGATAGGAACACAAGCTTTACATGCAATTAATGATAAATTAAAATAGTTAGTGACGTTTTAATCACAAAAAATTCCTTTTTTTTTTGTGTGGTTATTTTTTCAAATATTTTGGGAAAAAGGAAGTACATTTCTTTTATATTCAAGTTACTTTTTATGTGAATTATATGCAGGAGATGAATTTGTTAGTTGAAGCCGAACAACCTGGTAATCAATTAGATGAGTACGTCTCCAAGTTGAACTCGATCCTTTCACAAAAGGCTGCAGGGATCATAAAACTGCAAAGCCAGCTAGGCAACTTCAAGCGACGCCTCAACGAGCACAATGTTTTAGTTTCTGCTGGTGCTGCTAGATACTGATTTCATCATTTCACTTCTTCAAGAAGTCAGTAAGTTACATGTTTGATGTTTCAAGTTGGTTTTAACCAGTTGATAGCGTTTCTGATTGGATTGATTGCTGAATTAGAACTATGTAGGGCTCCAAGACCCCCCCCCCCCTACTGCTAGAGCCTTGGACTTGGACCGGTCCAGGTGCTTCATTTTCCTTTGTAAAAGGCGGTTTGGTGCCAGGAGTTGCATCCCTAGCGACTACCTCATGTCCCCCGCCGACACCCCCCCCCCAAACACCCCCCGAACAAGCACACACTCCTGCAGGTAGTGAGGGAGTTATACAGAATTGTAATACAAAAACGACGTTACTGCTGATTAGCAACCTTTTTGAAAGCACTGCAGCAGTTCAATGTATGTTCAATGCTTGGTGCTCTGGTTTGATAATGAAAACAAAGTATTGTTCGATTGTATTTATTGTTTCGTCTACCATTTCTTTTTGGCTGTTTGAGAGCCCCCCAAAATTGTACTTCCTAGTCTACTCTGTTTTGTAAGATCGTTCTTAGTCAAATATTACAAAGAAAGAGGGGACTAAGGGAGTTTGTTCCATAATCCTTCTTGTATTAATCCTGGCTTGAAAATCCAGGGCTTCTTAAGTGTTGAATGAGCATCAGGATCTTCGATACGAGTTCCTACTTAATATTGTACATGTAATTACTTCTTAGAGCTTTATTCTTTTGTGAAGGAAATGGTTCCAGATCCAAATATCATTATATTCCAAGCCATCAACTTCCTCTTCCATTAAACCAGGTCACCTTGTTTATTTAGCAACCTTTTTAAGCATTGAGTGACACATACACACACCCACAAGAGAGGATGTGATGAATTGTCGGTGAAGTAGGTTCTACATTTTTCTTGATCAAATTGCGGGTTCATGTTAAGAATATGTCTGGCCGGTCGTAAAACATTTCCTAGAAAAATATTTTCCTCAATTTTTAATTTTACATTTTTTTGATTTGCAAAGTAGTGTAAAAACATTATCTTTTACAATGATGAAAATTTCTTTCAATCATTTTTTTACTTGTTACCAAACACTAGGAAACTGATTTTGCAATTGAGTTTTCTATTGTAAATTGTTTATGTGAAAATAATTTTACATTAAAAATATTTTTACACCTAACCAAATAGACTAGCTTCTTCTCATAAATAAACTTTAAAACAAAATAATGATATATATATGTACACCTATTATTCCTATCACACGTTAATTTATTAACTAAATTGTGTGTTTCACTAAGAAAAATTATTATAATTAATATATATTGTGCTGTATGAAAAGGCGTATGCACAGATTCACAAACAAGAGAGGTTGTGACAGAATCGGTGAAACAAGTTCTAAACTTTTCTTGATCAAAGTATGAGGTCACATTAAAGCTAATCCATTAGCAGAATGAGAAGGGTTGTTTTAGCCACCAACTAGTTTCTTATCTAAAAAAACTTTACAACAATTCATGGTATATGACTCCAATTATTCCCTATCAAAAGTTTGTAAGTTACAAAAAACTTCAATAAAGTGCCCTTGAAATTCGGGGAAGTATCAATCAATAGTAGATACTGAACAATACTTGTCTTTTCTTTTTCTTTTTACATTTAGGTCATTTAAAAATTAGTACTTCGTATTTTTTTTTGTTTTTTTAGAAAATGTTACAGGAAAATAAAAAATTTAACCATAAAATGACCTCCCTTCTGTGTAATCTTCCTTTCATGTCGAAGAAATAACATGACTTAAACATTAGTAAGTTACACATATATCCTTAATAACACATGTAGACAAGATATACCAGTATATAAAGTGAATAAGGTAGTGAATAGTGACACAACTAGCATAATCAGTGACATAAATAGGATCTTAATTGACAATAACAACTAATAAAGCACTATTTCTTTGAAATTTTAAATTGGTACTTCAAATTTTAACAATTACAAATAGATTCCTATATTAGTAAAGGATGTGCAAATTATACAACACTAATAGCATGGTAAAATACAGTTTTAAAGAGAGTTTTCGGACAACTCTCAAACTGAAAAAGCTGATATATGAAGCTATTTCATTAGAGGATTGGATCCTTTTACTTAATTTAAAACTAAGTGTTACCAAACAAGTTAATACAAAATAAAATTTCAAATCAGAAGTCAAAATTTCTAAACAAAAAGTAAAAAAATTCTATCAATAAACCCTAAACTCTAATAGTCAAACTCTAAAAATCTTTTTGTCAATCAAGGCCAATAGGCCATAGCCTATAAATGTGATAAGTCTATATCACCCCTCTTAAAATTCTTCCAAATACAAAGGGTTGGCTAAGACATGGCACAAGCACATACAATCAACTCATCAAAATCAATCAAAAGTGGGGAAAAGTTAGGAAATAACAGTTTAAAAGACCCCAACAAAGGTTTTTCCCTACACAAAATTAGCAACTTGAAATTGAAGAAGAGTCACAATCGAGTGCTTTTATGATGGTAAGGCCCTCCATTGTCACCTGGCCAATTAGACATTGTCCACCTCTTATGCAATACTTTGGACTCTTGCTTATATGCTCTTTTATGTGTCAGATGTTCCTTATGTGAGTGGTCATTCTTTTAAACATCAATCCTTAATTTCTTTGTTACAAGTATGTGATTTCTAATTTTGTGGGATTAAGACATAAAAAAGAAAAAGATGTTGACAAATGATAAATATTTATGAAAAAAAAAATCTGAATTGATAAACACCTTCCCTTTTTTTTTAAATTAAAACTGTCCACTTTTTGTGTAAAAAGACGAAAACATCTCTAACCGTTTAAGACTTGACACAACTTTCTCAACCACCTCAGCAATGATCACATAAATTTAGAATGATTCGATTATTGTGTATTAGTGAATTATGATTTGTGATTGATATGTTGTTCTTGTAAATAAATAAGGATTGTGGTTATTGATTTATCATGTATGCATGGCTTGAGTATGCTCTATTTATCTTGATCAATAGTGTCATACTATCATGTGTACAAGTATTTGGAGGCTGGGATTAGCCTTTGTTTTAGCGATGGTTTCATTCCACATCTCCTAGAGAATTGATCTAATGATGTGTTTAGATGTATCATTGTATCAACAATAGAAATATTGTTATGATAAAAAATAAAAAATAAAAACTATAGAAATATTGTCTATATACTTTAAAAATAATATCTACTTGTATTTAATATTTTATCCTACTATAAATTGATATACATAGAAAAATATGTGGACAATATTTTAAGAAACATAGAGAATAATTTTTAAAAATATATTTATAAATAATTTTATTATTATTATTATTTTTTTATCAATTCTATCTTTCAAACAAGGGCACCAGTGTCAATTTTAATATAAATTGATTAAAGAAAGTTAGTCTTGGAATCATATTTCCTCAGATCATATGAAGCTTTTCGATCATTCTTAGTTTATTTGAAAGTTAATGTAAAGATAAATGATTTTCTCTTTATGTAAGAACAAAGTAGCTCTTATTAAAAACTTGTTAATTAGTATTCTTAAAAGTGACTGAAGTAACAAAATTTATGAAAAAGGTAATGTCAGTTCAATATTTTCCCTGCTACATCTGTTCAAAATTAATTGTGTATTAAATAAGAGATGACATATACTGTCTTTAGGAAAAGCCATTAGCATTTTAAAAATTAATATTGACATTGTTCCTATTGTGAAAGCACAATGATGTTTATACTTTATTTTACGAGAGGGGTGTTAATTAATATCAAATTGAGGGGTGTTTAAATCGATTTCCTAATTTCCACTGCATGTTAACTTTGGTCTATTTAGATAAGTTCAATTTTTATTTATTTATTTTCACTAAAATATGGTATAATAAGTTTGTATAATAAAATTTTAAAAAGTTTAAATGAGTTAAATATATATATATATATATATGGTTGAGTTCCGGTGAGAAATTTCTTATGGTGAGAAATGTGAGAAAAGATAAATACATCAACTATAACCTAGAGGTACATTAATTAACGACTATAGGTACATTCAAAATATACTATAAATACATTGAGTAAAAATACATTGACTTTATGCTATAGATACATTGACTTCAAACTATAGAAGGAGTAAGAGGGGAAAATCAAATTTAATTTTAGCCATTCATTTATTGATCCAAGGGTTGTGATTGCTTCTCACCCTTCTCACCAAAACTTCATTTCTCACATGAGCTTATTTCTATATATATATATATATATATGGTTGGGTTCCGGTGAGAAATTTCTTATGGTGAGAAATGTGAGAAGAGATAAATACATCAACTATAACCTAGATGTACATTGAGCACCAACTATAGGTACATTCACCATACACTATAAATACATTGAGTAAAAATACATTGACTTTATACTATATATACATTGACTCTAAACTATCAAAGGAGTAAGGAGGGAAAATTAAATTTAATCTTAGCCCTTCATTTGGTGATCAAAGGGTTGTGATTACTTCTCACCCTTCTCACCAAAACTACATTTCTCACATGAGCCTACTTCTATATATATATATATATATATATATATATATTGAACTCATTTAATATAAAAGGTATAAGATAAAAGGTATGGACGACCTTGTATACATCAATAACATTATACTCCATCTGTCCCAATTTACTTGCCCCAAGTTGACTTTGGGCACTGTTCACATTTGAACTTTGACTTTATTTAATTTAATATACGTAAGAAAAAATATAGTCATGATGGATCTAGTTTAATTCGTCTCAACATGTACTTTTTAAATATAATTTTTTTATAATTTTTTATTATATATAGTTAAAGATATTTTTTATTTAAAGTTGTATCTCGGGAGGTGTGAAAAAGAGAATGTAACAATTAGATTGGGACGGAGGGAATGCAAAATAAACCAAGTAATGTCCAAAACTAGAGACAATCAACCAAGCACGAAAAAGAAATAGAGGAATAGTACAAAGAAAGATGGAAGATGTGTGTGTGATTATTAATGACACTAGATTATTAGCACCCGTGCAATCCACGGTTTTAACAAAGTAATTAGTAAATTTAATTTATATTAGTTTTTTTTATTATTATTTAAATGTATTGTAATACAATATTAAATTTTCATTATTCTATTATTTTATATAATGATTTTTTTTGTTAAAATAAAAAATTGAAATTGTAATTTCACATTTTTTTAATTCTAACAAAAAAATCATATAGCCCCAAGAGGCTAAGAGTTTTTTGTTAAATATTTTTTTTTTAATTTTATCAATATTTAGATAATAATAACGAAAATATTCGGAAGTTCCAAGTTGGGTTGATATTATATGAATTGTATAAGAGGCCAACAGTTGGATCCTAAGTTTTCACTACTTTATTTTCTATTAATCCATAAAATAAATAAATAGAATGAACCTAGCTTGTGCGTTGCAATATAAATATAACGCTTCAAATAACTATAAATTGCAAAGAAAAATATTTTTTAATTTGAAATTAACTACGACACTTTTCCATTTAATACTTTTTAAAAGTTTTTTTTTTTTTTGTTGAAAAAAATGCAATTATATTTCTTATTAGGAAACATTTATTATTACATTTTAAAACTTGAGAGAGGTAATTAATTAATGATGACATCATCATTTCTTTTGGAGGGATTTTTTTTTGAGAGTATGACATGTGGCAGTATGTGATGTCAGCATATTATATTTTAGTAGATATTATTATAGATAGATTATAGATTTGTTATTGAACTTTGATGTGAAAATCATATGCATACCCTATATATTTATCTTAACATGTACCACTATATGGGGGCTGGTGGCAGGCGTTGGTCAATCAGGGATTTATTTATTTTTTTTAAAAAAAGTCTTATTGGTATCCTTTGTATGTAAAAACGATACTCATAATTCTATTATTTGTATCGTTTTTACGTACAAACGATACTAATAATTCATAGAGGGCAGGGCCTAACAACTATTGTCAGTATCCTTTTTATTAAAAAACGGTACTAATAAAAGTGCTATTAGTATCGCTTTTTGCAAAAAATGATACTAATAACATCTATTAGTTACGGTTGTGAAAAACGGTACTAATAGCATTTTTATTACTAACGCCTCCAATTCTAACACCCTAGAAACGATACTAATAAGCAAAAAAAATGATACTAATATATAGCATATTATTTCACTAGTGTTTAAAAGTAAATATACCCTTTAATTGTGGGCATACCTTTTATTTTTGTAAACGCCGCCAACTTTGATATGATTTTCAGCAGTTATCAACAACTTTGTGATTTTTAGCCAATCTTTCCCCGTACAAAAAATATTAATATGAGGATGACTAATTAACCTGAAAGGTAGCAACAAAGCCTACACAGAATGACACGAGTTTGATTTGCCTAACACGAGTTTGCTATGAATAAAATCTGTAATATATAGATGTTCTTAATAGAGCACGAGGCACAACACGGAACGTAGATTGGGCCCTACAGGCCTACAAGTATGTATTTTTTAAAAAAAATTAACACAAACACAATACGGCAAGATCTATCTTTTCTTAACCTGTTATAGGCATATATAACACATTATTGTGGCATAAGGTATGTGGACTTCGCACATGGGCTACTGGGCTGTGTCGGCATGGACCCATGTCTACCTTTAGCTACACATGTAATAATAGCAATATGTACTGCTTATGAAAAATAAGACACATGAGCATCTAAATTCCAAACACGTGTGTGATGTAATATGCTACTCCCTCCGTCCACAAATAAGTGCTCCATTTTGATCAAAATTGTGAGAGTTTTTTGGTCAAGATGGAGCACTTATTTGTGGACATCAGAGGGAGTAATATATAAGGCTATAAGCAATACAAATATGCTACTATAAATTTTAAATTTTTTTTTTATCAACATTGGTAGTTGGTACAATAAACCGGGACTAATATTATCTAAAGATCTCGACATAATGTCCTTGATGAGTTTCGAACCCTGGTGAATGATACATTAGGTAAAAACCTTCATCAACCTTCTACCAAATCATATTCCTCATGCCACTGTATATTTGTTGGGCTGATGATGAACCACATTCACACACAAAAATAACAATATTGTTCGTTTTGGGACTAAGTCTTGACGGTTTTATTTTTGGTCTTTTCCAAAAGGCCTTGTTGAAATCAAAATGGATCAAATTAAAATTAATTGACAAAACATAGATCGCTATAAGAGATATCAGCTTGTACAATAACTCATCTTTCACATCGCTGCTTCTTCATACAACTTTTCGCGAGGGGTTCTATCAATCTGTAATAGTTTTAATGTAATTCTTGATTCAATTCTTTTGAATGTAGTGAAAGTACAAAAATCTATTGTGATCTCGCGCGAAACTTTATTGGCAAATTAATTTCCAGGGAAAAAATCACACATGGCCGAAAAAGATCTCATAAAGAAGAATGATAAATCTGATGAATAATAGTTCTCACGAAGAGAATAATAGATCTCATAAAGAGAATAAAATAAGGCTTTATATTAACAATGACAACAAAAGAAAGAGAAGAGAAAATGAGGCTTACCATCAACATTTAAAATATCCTTTTAAAAAAAATCCAACATTTAGAATATTGATGATAGCCCCAGAAAAATAATAGAGGAATGAGAAGAGTTTTTTCTTTAGAGAGAATGGAGAGAATCACTAATATTTTTGGGTTTTTCTATGTAGTACTCTTGTGGTATTGCGTTTTCTACGATGATGTACCCTTCAAATTAAATTGGGACTTCTACATGGTACTAAGAAACTATTGTTCACCACTTAGTACCCCTATAAATTATTAATTACGTAATTAACAATCTAAACTTGATTATTAGTACACTAACCGTCATAATTAATATAATTTGCTGCTAATTATTACTAATTATTACCAAATAATTACCAAAAAATAATATTTAAAAAAAAACAAAAACTATCGAATTTTTTTAAAAATAACAATAATTAGCAGTTGTTTATATTAATCATGAAGATTATTGCACTAATATTCATTTTTAGTGTGTTAATTACGTAATCTATAATTAAATATTTAAAACAATTTTTTTTTTTTGCGAAGTGTCATCTTCTTAAGACAAATTTTTTGTTTACCCATTTCCTTTTTTTTAACAATATTAATTATAAACCTTTTGATTACCTCTTCATCAATTATCATACTCCATCCTATTTGTAGTGTTTTGTGCATTAATTTTGAAGTCAACTTGCATTGAGAATTCTCAAGGTGATCATTAGTTGATTTGGTGTAAACTTTAATAAATAAAATAAAATAATAGAATTCTATATCATTTTCTAAAATTAATTTTTATTTTTGATATTTTTTTTACAAAATAACCCGTGCCTTGCACGGGCTCAAACACTAGTTAATAATTTATAGGGGGGGTACTACGTGGTGAACAGTAGTTCCTCGGGGGTACCATATAGAGGTCCCATTTTGAAGGGGTACAACGTAGCAAACCTTATACTACAGGGGCACTACATACATAGAAAAACCCAATATTTTTTCTTCATTAGGTGACTGGTTTATTCTAACTTATTAGCTAGGTGACTGTAAAATAAGGGTCTGTTTTATTCTAACTTGTTTTGCTAATCTAAATTTGTTGTTGAATTTATGTGATTTTACGTTGGTGCTTTATAGTTTAGACAAACCTTATTAGCCTTACTTTTACTAATCCAAAATTTGCCTTTCCTTAGCTTAATGGGTAAAAAAGAAGGTAAATAAAATAAACCTTGAATTATATAAATTAGTATTAGCATTGACAATTATAGTCCACACAACTTTATAATTAAAATATCAAATAATAATCATGATTATCTACTGGCCTGGAAACTAATATGGCCACAATCGTTCCATAATACTTCTTCGTTTTTTAATAGTTGCAATAAAATTCTTATTTAATTAGTTGATTATCTAATTAGACATGTGGTAACGTATGGATAAACTAAATTAGGAGTTTAAATTAGTCATTAAGGTAGCCAATCAGAGATTTAACCCAAACTTGCTGCTATATATTGCGCTAGATTTTCTCCATATTAGGTCTTGTGGACCCGCATGTACAACGAATACATAGAATCACTACAAAATAAAATGAAATTAGAGACGAAATTTGCAACACAATTGTAATTTCGTCGCAAATTTGAGACAGATTTAAAAATTTTGTCTTAAAATGAAAGAAATACATCTCAAATTTGAGCAAATGTAAAACGGATTAGTGAATTTTTTGTCTCAAAAAATTTGCGACGCCTTCTATGGAGAAGGATGGGTAAAATCCGTCTCAAAATCACTATTTGGGACAGATTTTTCTCATCCATCTCCATAATAGGTGTCGCCAATTTTTTAAAACGAAAAATTCGCTATTCTGTCTCAAATTTGAGACAAATATAGGGTTCTAAGACGATTTTTCTAAAATCCATCTCAAATTTGCGACGGGATTATTATTCTGTTGCAAATTCCATTGCTAAATTTATTTTATTTTGTTGTGAATTTATTTCCTATACCAGATATAGATACACCCATATTTATCTTTTGCTAATTTATTAATTTATGAAAGAATGAAAATTATTGTCAACCAATCATTATGTTAATTGAGAAGTAATTGAAATATTAGATAGAAGTATAGAACATGACGAAAATAAGAGTAAATAAAGTTTAATTCAGAAACTTTTAAAAGTAAAGTTGCTAAAATCAGAAACTTTTCAAATATAGCAACTAACTAATCGTGTAAACTTTCAACTTATGGAAAACTTACTAAATATGATCATAATTACACTTACTTTTTTTAGTAAAAAATTAATCTTACTTTGGTCGATCATGTTTCATGCATAAAGCTAATTATTTAGAATAAAATAATATAATGTCTCATATCAAAACTCACCTAAACTCATTTTTTTATAACAAAAATAGTGCTTTAACTAGATCTCTTCAACATAAATCAAATAATTGTTTCACTTTTTTTTTGATAATATAATATAGACGCTCTTTCATTAAAAAAAATAGTATGGAATATATATTAGAAACATAAAAAAACGAGATGCAACAAATTAAACACACCTTTGAACTTCTAGTTTCATGCATGTACATCATATATTATATATAGCATCAAATCTGTTCTTCTATTCATATTGCAATTCAAGGTCCGTTTACTTTGGTGTAAAACATTTTCGATGTAAAATGATCGATTTTCCATGAAAAACACTTTACGTTGGAAAACTCATTTTCATAGAAGCTTTCCATTGTTTACTTGCATGTACTGAAAATAAGTTTTACTCCCAAATTTGGAGGAAAATATTTCCAATAGGTGTAAAATGAGTTTTCACCCAAAGTTTTACATTTTATTTTTTCACCCAAAGTAAACGATGTAAAATAGGAAAACCGTTTTCAGGGAAAACATTTTTCGCTCTAGTAAACGGACCCTCATTCATTCTAGAAAAAGGTAAAACCTTTAATAATTAACAACCTACCCTAATAGTCTTACGTTGATGAAAATAAAAATCAATTCTTAAACTTAAAAATTTGAAAGACTATAAATTCTAAATATGCTAAGGTACTTTTACCAACAACCTCATAAGCCATGTGACACCAAGTCACAAAGGATCACTAAAAAGTTATTATGATATAGAGATGGATGTTAAAATTAGATATAAAATATACCGCTCTAATTTGAGATTTATAAGAAATTTTTTGGCTTTAAGTAAAAATAGAGACGAAATTTATTGTTTCATTTAATATGTATTGTACGTCTCAAATTTGACATAAAATTATTTAATCTATCTTAAAAAATTAAATTTGCTTGAAACGTCCCCTATAAAGACGAATAAATCAATAAATTGTTAATTTCAAAATACTTGCTTGTTATTGTCTCCAGCTTTTCTCTCTAGCATGGGAATGTAGATATTATTATTAAAAAAACCTTATTATTAATTATAAAAAAAAGGAGTTTACTTATTAATTACTTCGTTTTGGAAATAAATAAAAAATTGAGGGCAAAAATTACTACATAACTATCTTATGAGATTTTTTTTCTTTATTTTTAATAAGTCTAAAGCACGTAAAAAGTTGGCAATACAATCACTAGACCAAATATTGATTCTCTATAAGGTATACTTGATAACTTCTCTACAAGTACTCCATCCGTAACGGGAAAATGGCAACAAACTAGGAGTGCGCGGACTCCTAGGCTTTTTTTCTTAGAGTGTTAATTAGCCATTTAGCCCTAATTAACAAGTAATTAGCTCTAAACACCAACACCGCCAAACATCACTACCACCACAACAGCCCACCAACACCACCAAACACCAGCCCCGACCACCTTTGAAATCACCACCAGCAGCCATGAAATCTGCACGAAATCACCACCACCGGCCACCAAACACCATCAAACACCACCCAACCACGAAATCTGCACCAGAAAAGGACACTATGAAACCCTAGAAATTGACCCACCCCAATCAACCCAACCACCACCACCCAAATCAACCCAGCCACCACCCAGATCCACGGAGAGAGAGAGGCAATAGGGTTCAAGATCGACGGTGGTAGTGATTTTGAGGGAGATAAGGTTCGAGATCGATAAAGCGATAGAGAGACGTTGAGTAGTTTTATTTGTTCATCACGTTCTTTTCTTTTTCACTTTACTAATTAACTAATTACAATTATTGTTCAAATGATGCATAAATACTATTCATAAAAATAATAAATACTAATTAGTTCAGATAAGAAAAAAATTGTTTGAAGAAATTATCCTTTATCAGAATAGGAAATACCAGAATAGAAAATGAAAATTTTATTGATAGTTTAGATATAAGATTCTTATTTTTTTATTTTATTTTATTATTATTATTATTATTATTATTATTATTTGACTTATTAACAATATTATTATCACGCAGTAACTATATGAATCACGTTATCACCAAGGTGATTATGCTTATTCATCCTAGATTCTTTTCTTGGCGGCAAATTAATCAATAAATTAATCAATTGTACTGTATTTGCTAATATTATTTGTTTGCCCTTTACATCGTGATGCTCATGACACATGAGTCATGTCGACTCTCAGGAGTGACATTAAACATATAATAATTTAATTTAATGGCCCCTTAATTGACAACATTACTAATCTAGGTAAACTGGATCTTACTTTACTTAAAGAAGAAACAATGGTTACTTATAACTTATAAATATAGGTTATAAGTGTGAAAAGCGTCCGCATCTTAATTTATGACTCATATATTCATACTAGAGTATTGATAAACCACAAATTATATATTTAGGGATGTTAAGTCGATCTATAGACAAAACAGTATATTAAAATACAAAAACATATCAGCCAGAGCTTGAATCATACTATATACTTCGTATATCATTCACCAGACTATTATAAATTTTATATAAATTATCAAATATTATCGGGTGATCGAGGAACTTACTTAACGTTAGCTTAAAGTCTTTTTAAAAAAAAATAAAAAAATAATAATTTTACTACCTCTCATCTTAATCAAGTGTAATCAATATTAATTAATATGATCTTGCTAATGGACGCCCTAGGGTGTTGGTTAAGAAACAAATATATTACTTTAAATAGTATAAATTTATGGCAAAATTATATGTCAATCGGTGTAATTAATTCATTCTTTCACTTAATATTTCTACTTTTAGTCTTCTTATCCAACGCCCCAAAGACATTCGTTAGCTTTTTTTTTTTATATATATATATAGATTAGTCGCTAAGACTATAGGTTCGTTTGATTGATATGGGAATTGAATTCGCAGGATTTTATATTTCACAAGAATCAAATTCCCAAGTATTATCTTGAGTTGTTTGGTTGTCACGGAGGTATAAATGTAAATCATGGACATTTGCAAAGATGTGTTAAGTTAATGAATTTCAACATTATTCATCCATTTTGTCAATGATGAGAATTTTAATGCCTGCATTTATTTGGCCAAATTTAATCTGTTTATTTTTTCTTTTTTTTTTTTATAATTTTGACTAAACTCTGATCATATTTGTACAATAGTTCATAACAAAAAATAGCAAATGACATATAATTATATTCTTACTGGTAGTAGCATTTTAATATGTAATCTTCATAATCCTTTAAAATTTAAATCAAAAATATTTTTTACATTAATTATTTGAGTGCTTGAATAAATGAGATAAAACATAACCTTATCTGTTTAAGAATAATAAAAATAATAAAATCAAACTTAAAGTATTTTAAAAGGTAGTAATTACTAATATATATATATATATATATATATATATATATATATATATAAAGAAATTTCTAAAGTCAAGCTTAATTGGTTAACAAAATTTTATACTAACAAATATTAAGTCTCGAAATAAAATTGCCACAATACCTCCTCAACCATTGTCACCATATTTGTATTTGCCTAAATAAACAAGTAAAGATATAATGTGAGAAAGAAAACTAGACATGAACTACAACCACCATAATAATTCGTGCACAGATTGTGGAGGGCTCTATCTGGAAAGATGCAAAGACATCGAAAAATCTACTCACATCAAGATAGAAGTGGTGGAATACGAGCTGTGTTTTAATTTAGCAACAAAAATTGTAATTGCTTTGATTCACTACAAAAAATGTTTTCAAGAAGGACAATTAAAATTGCCCTATTTGATACAAATTTTGTCTTCTTAGGTTATAATGACAATTTTAGTATTGCCTTCATGTTGCCCTTGTAGCCCCGTTGTATTAGGTTTCAAAGCCAATTTTAGATGTTTTGCCCTCTTTGATTCAATTCAAAAAGGGCAAACAAAATTGCCTTCATTGATCATCAACAAAGGCAATAAATTTTGCTTTCCTTGATTTAAACACTTTATTTATTGTCAAATAGAGCAAAGTTTCAAAATTCTAAGAGGGCAAAATAATCATATTGTCTTCATTGTTAATATCAATGAGTACAAAAATAATTGCCTTTGTAGGCATTATTAAGTAAAACAATACTCATATTGCCTTTTTTAATCTTGATAAGTTGCCCTCTTTGTGTAAGTTTCTTGTAGTGATTGTAGGAGTTATGTCTTTTCTCTATATCTAGGGTTTTCAGATCTATATCAATATTGTAGATGCTTTATGACTAATTATTAATGATATTGATTTTTCCCCTTAAAAACAACCATAATAATAATAATAATAATAATAATAAGTTAAAAACCTCATAACTTTTTTTTTTATAAAAAGAAGTTTAAACCCTCATCAAATGAAAGAATTATTTTTGATTTTTTTTTTTTTTTTTTGGGGGGGGGGGGGGGGGAGGGGGGGTCCATTTGTGGACTATTAACAAGTTTTGTCAATGATACTTATTAAACATAACATTTGCCTAACTAATATATGGAGCGCCAAGGTATGATATCATAATGACGACTTATCTATAGATTACAACATTTAAGCAAAAGTTAAGATTAATGTCCAACCCTAATTTGCCACTTCAAGCTTTCTTAGCCGTTAGTTTAAGAAATGGATTCTTCATATTAATAGGTCCAAGTGTACTAATGAGTGAGAGAATTGCTCTTAAGCTAGTAATCACTAACATAATTTATTTACTTGACCTACACCTAGAACGAACCTTGACATGTGATGACCTACACGTACCCTTGACTCTTGAGCTCTATTGGGGGATCAAATACCAATAATAATAACAACAAAAGCGATATGTTTATGAAAAATTGGACCACAACATCATAACATGTAATTATGGATATAAAGTTGTATTCTTCTCGAGTTATTTTATCAGTGATTGAGGCTTATTAGGGTTGATGAGCTAGCTAGAGGTGTTTATCGAATAAATCGAACCTGAAATTGTTTTAGCTCGGTTCGTGTTTATTCAGGTTTATTCGAACTCGAGCCGAGCTCAAAACTTATCAAACTGATCGAGTTGTTAACGAGCCGCGCGAGCTTTGGCTAAGAGTTGGTCGAGCTGTTTATTATTTGTCTACTTTACTATTTTATTAATTAATACTTTTGTTTTTGATTGAGTTTATTTATGAATACGGAGTACTAAGATATTAGTTTATCATCATATATATAATATCTACAGCAAATATATTTTTAGATTCATACATAATATAGTTTTTTTTTTAATATATATAAAAATAACCAATCATGTTCACGAAAATTTCGAGTATAGCGTAGCATAGTTAAGCTTGGTTCGTTAAGGTCTCGAGCTAAACTTAACAATCCAAGCTTGAATCTGACCCAAGTCATAATGAATCGAGCTTTGATCAAACTTTGACTAAGCCAAGCTTGAAATGTTCACAACACAAGCAAGCTTATAATCAACCCTAGGCTAAGCATGGTAATCAAGTTAGGTTATGTTAACTCAAGGTTAAGTTCCAATAAGTTCTTATTATATTGTGATTGGGGACAAGGATTATCAATTCTAAACAGTTTTAAATACATCACTAGTCATTTAAGATCTTATAAATTCAGGTTTCATAAGTCAGGACATAACATATACTAAATAAGTTTCAATATATATATTTTTTTTTTGGGGTTGAATTAGAAATTGTGATAGGTTAATGAAAAAGTAAATATCTGTCACCACGCGAAAGCGTGAGGGATCTACAAAAATATCTAAGCCTTGTGGACCAACAACGTGTAACCAAAAAGTGAACAAGAGTACAGGTGTGCACCTTTTTTTTACTATTGTTGCAATACTCCTCATTTCAAAGTCATTTTACATGGCATATATGACTGCCACGTTATCTCTTTGTTACATTATTATTACTTTTTTTAAAAAAAAATTTATTTTATTTTTTTGTTATAATCACATTAGACAAATAAGTTTAAAATACAAAAGGGACTAAAAGCTATTTCAATTATACTTCTTTCGTTCCATATTATTGTTACTCACAAAGGCACAATACACTCATTTTACACACATTTTTAAAACGAGATTTGAATATGTAAATAAACAAATTAATTAAAATAGTTTATACACAAACAAAAATGAATATATAATATACTGGTATTAAAATTATATCACTAAATTTATTTGTTAATCTTTTCAAATAATTTCGATAAAATGCGTGCTAAAAGAAGAATGAATTGAATGAAGTATTAATGGTTAACCCTAGATAAAGTTACCTATCGATTAATGTACTAGAATAACTTTAAATATATATGTTACTTCGTATATGCTAATTTAGTGTACACTTTGTAGAATACTCTTTTATATAAGTTAATCCTTTTTATTTACAATGATCGAGCTTCAGCACAGTGACACTTGGAGTGCTCCTTGCATTGCACCCAAGATGTTACAAATTCGATTCTCACCAACCCTCCTGCTCAAAAAATATATATATAAAGGCAATGTCAGTTCTGTATTTAAATAAGAGAAGTCGTACACAGGGGCCCATTACCCTCACCTGTTTTCCATCAAAGTAGGAGTACTTTTACTTTGTATATATTTATACCTTCATTCAGATGATTTATGATGTCCTCATCTCCAACCGCCTCCTCAAACCTGTCTCCTCCTCTGATCTTCAGTATCCACTCTTTTTTCCTTTCCTCCAAAAAACAAAAAAAAAAAAAAAAAAAAAAAAAAAAAAACTAACTTTGATCTTGTTAGAATAATACACCAAACAAGAAATTAAAAAAGAAAAAAAAAAAAAAAAGGTGGGGGGGGAGGAGTAATAATCGTATGTGAAAGGGGGTAGATATTGATATGATGGAGCAAAGTGGGAATATGGTAGCACCCTTTGTGATGAAAACATATCAGATGGTAAGTGATTCATCTTCTGATCATTTAATCAGTTGGGGAAGAGCTAATAATAGTTTTGTTGTGGTGGAGCCTTTAGAGTTTTCACACCGGATTCTTCCCTCTTTTTTTAAGCATAATAATTTCTCCAGCTTTGTTCGTCAGCTCAACACCTATGTAAGTTTTCTTCTCGATATACCCTTCTTTCATTTCCTTTATTTTTAATTTCTTTCTGTATTGTATTTTATCAGCAACGATTTTACGTTTTTCGTCTCTAATTTATAGGCGACAAATCATTGTAAAATAATTATTAGGCCTTAAACGAACCTTGAAATTTAATATTGTTGAACCCCATATCCTACACTAGTGAGTGTCCGAGAGATTAAACTAACTTATAAGTCTAGGAGTTATACCTACTATTACCAATTGGTTTTAGGATTGAACCTCCCATGTCATGTAAGTGACCTAACTTTCTAAGGACACTAACTAGTCTCGGAGTTACTCCTCTTATGACTTGTAAGTGACCTAACTCTCCTCTTCCATATTGGGTTGCCCAGGCCCGTTTCTAATATTCAATCAAATTTAACAAATATCATACCATTATATTGTTAGTGTATTAAAATTTATAGTATTACATATATTATAATTATTTTAAAAAATATTCCCTAGAGATGTATGATGTATCCCTAATTTCCAACATAGATGTTTTTATATGTACTTCCAATCCTAACATTATCAATTTATTTGTTAATTTTATCTATGAATTTGCCAAAAATAGATATGCTTTACTTTTTTTGATTGTATTTTTATGCATGTAAGGACTATCATAGTCAAAGTGATGTTTTCTTTTTTTCCTTTTTTTTTTTTTTGGGATTGAAAGTGTTGGGTGGTATAGGCCTTGAATTGAATTGGGCCCTACTTCAGATAATAACTCCAATCAATTTATTGCAATTTTCATGTTAAACTGTCTGGTGGTCGAATTTTTCGAAAATCATAACTTTTGAATAATAAATCATAACTCCAATCAATTTATTGCAATTTTCATGTTAAACTGTCTGGTGGTCGAATTTTTCGAAAATCATAAATTTTGAATAATAAATCATAACTCCAATCAATTTATTGCAATTTTCATGTCAAACTGTTTGGTGGTCGAATTTTTCGAAAATCGTAACTTTTGAATAATAAATCACAACTTTTTATATAAAATTTAACTAATTATTTGTAAAAAGTTAAAGATTTGTGGTAGAAATTAAGTATGGTTTTTCAATTAAAAGTTATGGAAGTTGCGAAACGTTATCATAAGAGAAATTGGTACTAAATTTAGCTCACACACAAGTAGGAGAAGCACAAATGTTTTTGAAGTAGGATGGAATATTGGGATAACTGTATTTTGGTTGAAATTCAAGAGTATTCAAACTGATGTTGTTATATAAATCTTTAATCCCAATAATAATGTAATGATTAAACAGAGTATAGATATTATTTTTATTTTCTTTTGTGCATTTCAAGGGAAGAGAGGAGGCAAGAAAGTTTAGATCTCTGGAATCTGGTTTATAAGCCAGATGTGAACAAAAAAGGACCAACTTATCGATGGGTGTTCAATTTACTCATTGATGGTAACAAATCTAGGGAAATTTTCTTTCTTTTCATGTGTATAGATAGAATATATGGAACTATTTTAGAGATCCCACGTGTGGGGTTTTTTTTTTTTTTTTTGGTAATAAGGAAAATTTACGAGCTCAGTAACAGTGACCAGTAAAAATCTTATCATGAGGGGGAGGGGATAAGGGGTGGGATTTGATCCTCACATATGGTATATATGATGAAGCTAGGTACAATATTAAAATGTTTAGTTTTTTTTAAGGGAGCAAAGATGAAAATGTTTGTTATTAGGATCCAATGATTTTAATTTAAGATTATTTGTTTTGAATAATCAATCATTTCCACTTTTGGTAACAAATAATCCAACATTTTAGATTATTAGCGAATAATCCAACCTTTGATTCTAAAATCCAATTAATGAACCTTGACCAGGCCAACAACAACAGGTCATTTCTTTCCTCCTCTTTATTCTTCTTACCTTCCACTTTGTTCACCTCATCAACCCTCTCCAATGATATCTAAAATTGGTATTTTGCCTCCTTCAAAATACCGCTCTCAAGCGAAAAGCTCACATCCCAGGCTACCTAAAATTGAACATTGCATTCTTCATCAACGGCACGGAAGTCTTTGCTGCACCAAAATCTCCGAAAGAATAGATACGTCCCTCTTCAAATCGCCCCATATATATTAACCCCCTAATCTTGTCAATCAACCCATCGCCTAAGCCATTCCTAATCTGGAATTTTGATACTAACCCACTTGACAATTCCCAGTTTTGTGGGACCCATCAAGCTTAGTTTGCCTAGAATTTGACGATGAAAGAGATTTGAAGAGAGAAAAGCTCTTGGATTAGGGTTTAATAAGGAGAGAGAAAATGGGAGTTAAGGAATTGGGGTTGAAATTGGTAGAGAAAGTAAGAGGGGAGTTATGAGGGGAGCCAAAAAGGGCAATACTAGATTTGAGAGAGATTGGAGCAAAATTTGAACGAAGAGAGGTGAGAAGCATCGTCGACAACTATGCTAGTGAGAAAGGGATAATCGGCAATTAATAACCTAAAGGTCACTTAAGCAAACATGTAATTACTTGTTGTTGTTGTAGGTCAAGATTAATTAATCGGATTTTAGAAACAAAGGTTGGAGTATTCACTAATAATCAAAATGTTGAATTATTCATTGCCAAAAGTTAAAAAGTAAGATTATTCAAAACAAATAATCATTTAATTTATGTCAATTTATCTTATAGAAAGATACACATACTATGTACACCTAGTCAACATGAAGACGTCCGCCACATTCTTCGTTTCTATTGTGATAAATAATTAATTTAATATTAACTACTTGTAATTTTTTTAGATAATATCATATAAAGAAACCTACCAACTCACTAGCTAGTGGGGTATGAGAAATTGAATTTCAAATTTCAAAGATTCGATCGAGCAAGATGAGCGTGGAACCATTGCTCCATCCCTGTTTCTTCATCAATTAAAGTTAATAGCAAACACTAATGATTTATTTGACATAATATCAAAATGGAAAAAAAAATGCTCTTACACCATGCTAAAACTGAAGGGCCCATTCGGTATTATTGTGGGTTTTTTATTTTTTGGTTTTCAAAGTTTATGATATTAGAATTCGTCCTATAATTATATAAAAATTAGTCAAATTTATTGAAAATAAAAACTGATAAATTAAACTAAAAAATACGGAGTGAAAACACTTTATCTAATTTTGTATTTTTGTTACCGCTGAAAACTGAAAAACAAAATAAAACAAAATTATCAAACATACCCTTAATTAGCTTATAATTAATATTTTTGATGTGTTAGATGTTGTTGGCAACTTTATTATATTGTAAATATATAAAGAAACGTATTTCTTGACTCAAATAATAAATAATTGGCATGTATTTTTAGGGTTTTCGAAAGGTTGACCCAGACAAATGGGAATTTGCTAATCAATGGTTTTTGAGAGGGCAAAAGCAATTACTAAAGAATATAGCACGCAAGAAGCATACCCCCCGACCCCACCTCCATCAAGATGCTGATGATCATGATTTATTAGTAGAGATCGAACGGCTAAGAGAGGATCAAAAGATTTTAGATGATGAACTCAAGGGTATGAATCAACGGTTGGAGGCAACCGAGAGGCGCCCCCAACAAATGATGGCCTTTTTATGCAAAGTTGCTGATGACCCTGAGATCTTGCCACGTGTCATTATAGAGCGAGATCGAGCCAAACACCAATGTGGGGGTGGTGAAGTTGCTAGTGGTGGAGCGGCTAGTCCCGAAAAAAGGAGGCGGCTGCTAATGACGTCATCTCCGACATCATCCTCGGGCATGGGTCAATCAAACAGCGAAGAGGACGAGGATACTATCCTAGGGGCAGTTTCGCCACCTTACTTAAATTTTAACTTTGATCAATTTTCGATTATTTCTCCTTCACCGTCGAATAATGTTTATAATAGTCCTATGTTGCTAAATGGGTTGCAATCTAGTAATGAACAATTTAATTGTTTTAGTGTCCCAAATCATGACCATTTACAAATGGGAATGGACAACATATGTATGGGACATAACCCTAATTATGTGCCCATAAAGGAGGAAAATCCCTCATATCCATTTTCACTTTTAGAATTTTAGATTAGGGTTTTAGGAAACAAAAATAAATAAAATATTGTACTTTAGTATATGTGCCATGGGACCTTTAATTTGCATTGGTTAATTACTTTATATGCTTTGTCTTATCTTCTTGTTGTAATTGTGATCAATATTAACCTAGCTAATTAATACTTCAAACTTTTCTGTAATACAAAGTATATATATATATATATATATATATATATATATATATATATATATATTAATATTGCATGCACTTTTAAGACCAGTACAAGTCATGTCTAAATCTTATTTTATGAAGTAATTAAGGTCATTATTATTTCCATTGCCATTTATGTATATTGTATATACTCTATTTATATTTATGTATATACTTTATTTATATTCTGTGTTCAGCGGAGTACAAGATAAATTGATGCTTTGATTATTTTTTTTATTTTTTTGAGGGTAAATGTCCACTCTTAAAGGAAAAAAATAATAATAACAAACTCCAGCCTAACACAAAGAAGCTTTAATGAAGTATACAACATGCAATTTTTTTTATTCAACTATATATTGTAAATGACAAATAATATAACACATTAATACTTATTATTACAACTATTTATTTAGGTTTTTCAAAAATAACATTTAAAAATTTCCATATATATATATATCCACATGTACGAAGGTTGCTTTTCGAGGTTCTCTGGCCCGGAAACGAAAATGTCTTTAAATTCTAAGGCAGGGGGTGTTGATCTACGCAGACTCTTTTTTTTATTTAGGCACACCTCCCATCCTTTGTTTTTTGTTGTTGTAAAGTCATGAAAATGGGGGTGTACAAATAAAAATAAGTGTGCGGAAATCTCCTCCTTAAGGCAGGGTTATATGGTGACAGGGATTCCCAGGGTGGATTTCACAAGCATCAGATTCGTATGATAGAGCCGAGTGGCCTAAAACACAAGACAACCCTTAACCCATGGTACTTTATTTTAGAGCCCGAAAACAGAAAATTCTCCCAGTGCTATCCTTGACCCATGATAAAAAGACGGGGCAAAAAAATCGGCTCTCAAAACAACCTTCATAAGTCAAATTTATTAAAGGCTAATCCACGCTAGTTGTGTTCTCAAATTTGAAACGAAAATGTACCGAAACACTTTTTATGGCTTTCGATGGCAAACGTCCTGAAACACTAAGATAGGGTAATTGCATGATGTGGAGTCCTAAGATGGAATCTTGAGCGCATCAGATTCATATATGATGGGGTCTGATGCCTAAAACACTACACGACACATACACCTAAAAGTCACTTTAGTGGGCACAATACATCATTTTAGTGCTCAGAAACATAAGAGGAGTCTATAGATTTTCATGCTACTCTTAAATTAATCATGATAAAGAGACGAGTTGGAAAAATCAAACCTCGGAATGACCTCCTTAATGCCAAAATCAAAGGCTTTAATCTACAATTTTCGGGGTTCTTTGGGTCCAAGAATGAAAAAACAATGAGGAAGGTCCATTTGGTGACCAAGAGTCCCCATGACGTGTTATGGACACATTAGATTCATATGATGGAGCCGGAGCGATGGACCAAAACTTAGCATGACCCAACACTAAAAAGCCCCTCTGGTGGGCACACTAATTCATTTCCATTCCCGAAAATAGATGAATAGCTTGTCGATACTATCCTTAACCCATGATAAAAAAAAGGGGTGAGAAACTGGTCCCTACAACTTCCTTGCGGAAACTAAAATTAAAAGCTTTTCGGGGCTACCAGAATCTGAGATGGTAAAAGTCCGGAAACATGAAGTCAAAGTCATTAAATAACCGCGGGGAGCTCAAGGAAAGATTTCAAATGCATCATATTTATATAAAGGATTAAGGAACTAGATGGCCCAAAATACCTTTTTTTTACATTTAATTATAAGTGTCCTCCAACATCGATCATCTTAAATCGATTTTTTTCACTAAGGTTAGGTGAGTGCTTATTTTTAAACTTTGGGTGCAAAATTGATAATAGTCATTAATTATTTTAGGGTAATACTTGTAGATATATTTTTTAAATTGGAATATAACTGGATAAATCTTATAGAATCGTGAAGATATAGTGTGTTTCACACTTTTACATGGAGTAGTTATAGACACACCCGTTTTTCTTATAGGTAAACCTTCTGTGGTATTGTGAGGCACAAATTTCAATACTTTTCCCACATGAAGGTGTGCAGTGTGCTTATAATAATATGTCTTTATATTCGAATTTAATAGAATTTTAAAAATATATTAGTATTTCTTCTTGATTTACTAAACGACATTTTATCCTATTGTTTTATTAACCTTCATAAATCTCTCTCAAAAAAATTAGTAGAAATTAGTTTCTCCTATCGCTACGTGGAGAGCTCTTTGCAAATGAACACTACCTTTAATTATATGTATATATATTTTACCTTATATAGTGATCAAAATATATATACAGTCAAATGTTTTAACTTTGACCATATAAATAGTAAATGGGTAGAACTGTACTTGCATGGGATACCTGTTTATCTATGTATGAAAATATTGCTACAAAATGATCTGAGGATTGAGCTCCAGTTTGATGGTGTTGGAGCCATCTTTGTATCTTTGAAGTGCGAGGTTCGATTCTCACTTAAATTGAATCATTTTTCTAACCCTGAACAATACCAACATAATAATATTCCTGTGTGAGAAGACACAAAATTAACACATTATAATAACTTACTGTGGCATTGCATACTATAAATGGCAAGTCATAAATCATAATAATTGAGTATGGGTTATGATCAACATAATGACTTATAAAGTCAATTAATGATACTCCCTCCGTCCCATTTTACTTGCTACATTTCATTTTGGAACAAATTTTTATGCAAACCAATTTTCATGTGGGCCCACCATTGGTAAAGGTAAGTGGAAGAAAAAGTTTGGCTTAAAGAGGATAAAAATGACAAAAAAGAGGGTAAAAATGTAAAATATGCGTGGGGCGCATAGACTATAAAAGGAAATGTAGCAAGTATTTTGGGACATACAAATAAGGAAATTGTAGCAAGTAATTTGGGACAGAGGGAGTACAAATTAGGAAAAAATCTGACCAATTAAAAAACGGCTTTCTTGAACCTGGCTGCTGGCATATAGCATCTAATTATGGAAAATTAGATATGGTAGGCCATCTAATTATGGAAAGTCTCTAATTGTGAAGATTACTATTTTTGTGAGGGTTACACTTCTCCTTGGATTACATATCTTTGGCATCTATTACTTGTCTACTCAATTTTGATTTTAAAGAGAATTAAAAGTGATTAAAAACATTCTAGAATTTCACACAAGGAACTTCATGGAGCATTCTACCACTTTCATTTTCCCTTTCTATCACTACCCATCTTTGTTAAATTTAATTATATGCTTAATTTATGGAGAAATTATTAGTGTATAGCTGAGATGTATGTGTGTCAGATACTGCATGTACAAACTTTTTTTATTGTCTTTTTCCAAAGAAAAATGGTAAATTGTGTTTATCATGTAGCCGATATACATATACATATACATATATATATATATATATATATATATAGGGTTGGGTTCCGGTGAGAAATTTCTTATGGTGAGAAATGTGAGAAGAGATAAATACATCAACTATAACCTAGAGGTACATTCACCATACACTATAAATACATTGAGTAAAAATACATTGACTTTATACCATATATATATTGACTCCAAACTATCAAAGGAGTAAGGAGGGAAAATCAAATTTAATCTTAGCCCTTCATTTGGTGATCAAAGGGTTGTGATTGCTTCTCACCCTTCTTACCAAAACTACATTTCTCACATGAGCCTACTTCTATATATATATATATATATAGAAGTAGGCTCATGTGAGAAATGTAGTTTTGGTGAGAAGCAACCACAACCCTTTGATCAACAAATTGATGGCTAAGATTTTGATTTTCCCTCCTTACTCCTTCTATTGTTTTGAGTCAATGTATCTATGGCATAAAATCAATGTATTTTTACTCAATGTATTTATAGTATATTTTGAATGTTCCTATAGTTGTTAATCAATGTATCTCTAAGTCATAGTTGATGTATTAATCTCTTTTCACATTTCCAACGATAAAAAATTTCTCATCGAAACCCAACCCTATATATATATATATATATATGACAAATATGCACCAATAATATCTCAATTTTATGAGTTGAAATTTAATTGGTGTGATTAATTAATTAACCTTTTTGGAACGAATTTGATAATGAAAAATATATAATTAATTAATTACTTCCAAACCTTTATTTTGGCACAAATTAGTTTTGAATTTTTTTGTCTTTGTGTCATTTTCAAGATAAATATGACAATTGACAAAAGTGGCTGGGATAGCATCAACTACGGAAAAAACTTGCTTAAACCACCGTGTAGACTAGGGGTGCTTATCGAGCGAGTCGATCGCGAGCTGGAAGTTGCTCGACTCGTGCTCATTAGGTTTCGAGTCGAGCCGAACTGATCACGAGCTGCTCGTTTAATGTTTTAGTCCTCTTGAATCTTAATTTTTTCAAAAGAAAATCATTGATTATATATTCTTTTCTTTATGAAAATTATATATTGTTTAAGTTTATTTATTTATTATATTAAATATCAAGGTTAATTTTGTTTTTCAAATATTTAACGTAAAAATTTATTGATATTCTGTAAAATTATCGAGTCACGAGCTGTTTCGAGCGAGCTCGAGCTAACTCGAGTCGAGCTTTGACCGAGTCGAACTCGATCTGCTCGCGAGTTACCCAGCTCAATAAGCACCCCTAGTGTAGACTACCCAATGTTAATTGAGAGTACTAAGGAGTAGTGATAGTGGAACCCCACCCAACTTAATAATCAATATTTTAATGTTGTATTAGTAGTGTGTAGGCAACATTGAGAAATAATTACTCCATCCATTCTAAAATAATTGCTCCACTTTCCTTTTTCATCTGTCTCAAAATATCTGCTTCATTTCTTTTTTTGGTAAATGGCCCACATACAACTTTACATTTATACCCTTATTTAATTACCACATAATACTTCTTACCTTTACCTACTTTTACTTACAACTTTACACTTTTACCCTTACTTTTCACAAAAAGTGGGTCCCAACAAATTAAAAATCTCACCCCAAACCATAATGGAGCAGTTATTTAGGATGGAGGGAGTAATATAATTGAGCGATATGCACACCTACCCTTAAAGTTGGTGTTACACTTTGAATCCAAATTAGAATAATCCACATGGACGGCTGGTAATCACCAAGATGACACAATGTAAGTAAGCTAGTTTGAAGGGTGAAATAATAATGGAGAAAATAAATTAAATAAACGAGAAAATTAAATGGAAAGCACCACCAAGGTTGAGATTCACCACAACCAAACTATACTTATGCACATGAACTTTATACACTAATATTAAAAACTTAATAAATTGAGGTAATTAGTCTAATCATATCTTGACAAACTTTGATTAGAAGATTATGGAACCTCAAATTTACATAAAAATCTATATTTCGAGGCGATTATATAGATTCAAGAGTTGATCAAACTAAACCATCAATCACCAAAGAAACTCAACAGGTTTGATGAAGGAAATCTAATCAATACACCGCAAATATTAGTTAGAAGGTCATCGAGCCCCAATTTATATAAAAATCTATATTTCGAGGTATTTAAATAAATTAAAGGTTGATCAAATAACCAAACATCAATCCTCAAAACCATCCACATTAGCAGTAAAACCCATAAACATAAAAATAAATGGTTGGGTTTCACCCAACCTTAATAAAAAAGAGACTACTCACTAAGTGAAAATATGATAAAAGAGAATTCTAACATCATGAAATATTATGGCAGTAACACTGGTTGCTGAGAAGTCCTTAAAAAAAATATCCGACATTTTAAGGTCAAAAGAAGGAAGAAGGTCTAAAAACCGCATGTCCTGAACATCGAGTTTTTTTTTTTTTGGAGAACACAATAATTCATTATAAAAGTCAAAATCAGATAAAGAATTATATACTAATGTTTATCCACATTGAAAATACCTTGTAAACTTCATAATTAGAAGAGGTATCTCATAGGTTTCCGTTAGGAAAATCCAAAGAAAAATTCCCAAACACAAGGAGTTATATACAAATGATACATCAAAATCCGGCTAGTGTTTGGCCCATTACATAAAAAATCTTGACGGGCCTTGAAACAATATATTTTAACGCTTCTGTGGCAAGATTCTGCTGAAAATCTTTGACCAAGGGAGTCTAGAAGTCCATAGCCCAATAAACGTCTTTGGGCGTGTTTGAAGTTATCTTTTTATGACCCGTTTGATTGTTGTTAATAAATTATATTTCCCCCGCTCTACAATAGTTGCAATATTTTGACCAAATATGTGAGAGTTTTTTGGTCAAAGTGTTGCAATTAATATGGAGCCATGAAGTAGTAATAGTAATGAATTTAAGGTGTAATTTTTTTAAGGAAGAAAGCTTATAATTCTCATGGAAAACATATTTTTATTCCCAAACTAGAATTTTCTTCATATTTTATGGGGATGGTGGTATTGGATGAGAATGAATATTTGTGAATAAAATTATATAAATTGGACATAACTTAGCACCAGCATGAAAATAAATATTGATTTTCTTAATTCATTTTCATTAACACCATTTATGACCGGCTACTAAATAGTCCATTAAGGCTACAACTCAATTGCCAACTTTATATAGGAAGGTAGATAGATTTTTTATTGAAGGGGATAGGTAGCTAGATGATTCAATTGAATTATTTTGATATATCTTTAGATTTGGCAATAGTTTTTTCATTATAGGAGTGTTTGCTTTTTTCCTCTATAATTATATGGTCATAGTTTAAGGGTATAACACATCTATACTTAAATATTTGTCATCTATTTGTCACTCCTTCTTACTTTCTTTATTTCATTCATTTAAAATAAAAAACCTTTAATGTCTCATCACTTCTATAACAATCGAGTTCTACTTTGATCTTCAATTCAATCTTGTCAAATCACATATCACAACAAATCAAATTGTCATACTTAAAATAACTCAAAATCAAAATAGAAATTAAATCATGCATTTTGCTTCATATAAAAAAAAAATCCATAAATTTACATAACAATTGGTTTAAATGATCAAAACCGTGCATAGCACGGTGTTAAAACTAGTTATTAATTATTACAAATAAATATTTGTAATTCATTAAATTTCATAGTTTCAATAGATAGTTTTATGGGGGTGATGATTTTGGCACCCCCAAAATTGATTTTGGCACTCTTCCCCCTCTTACATGAATAGTAAGGGGAGGAGTGCCAAAATCAATTTGGACAGTGCCAAAACCATTTCCCTTTTATGGTTGAACACTAATATATTGTCAGAGTACTTATTTATGCCATTACATAATTCCCGAGGAAATAATCAGATTTTTAATATATATTTAAATAAAAAAACTTTTTAGGGTTTTTCTATGTAGTGCCCCTGTGGTATAGCGTTTTTTACGATGTACCCCTCCGAATTGGGACTTCTACATGGTACCCCTAAAAAACTATTGTTCACCACGTAGTACCCCTCTAAATTATTAATTACGTAATTAACAATCTAAACTTGATTATTATTGCATTAACCGTCATAATTAATCTAATTTGCTGTTAATTATGACTAATTATTATAAAAGAATTACCAAAAAATACAATTAAAAAAACTAAAACTACCAATTTTTTTTTAAAATAGTAATAATTAGCAGTTTTTTATATTAATCATGAAGGTTAGTGCACTAATAATCATGTTTAGTGTGTTAATTACGTAATTAATAATTTATAGGGGTACTACGTGGTGAACAGTAGTTCCTCAAGGGTATTATGTAGAAGTCCCATTTTGGAGGGGTACATCGTAGAAAACACTATATCATAGGGGCACTATATAGAAAAACCCAACTTTTTAATACATATTCAAGAAGTACAAGTTATATGAAAAAATACAAGATTATTGATTCATCCGTTCCATATTAGTTATAACATGCATTTTTAACAAGATATTTCAGTATGTAAATAAGAAAATTTAGTAATATATAATTTTTAAAACTGGTAGCTTATACTGTGTTAAAATTATTTTAATTAATTTCTCATTCACATCTCAAATCTCTTTCTTAAAAAGCGTACAAAAGAGGTATGTTGCGACTAATATATATTTATTATAATCGGGGTTTATAGGTCTTTGGCACCCTAATTAATCGATCCAAAAATTGAACTATGCATTCCGTAACAAATGGGGGATAGTGATTCATGACATTTAATTTGAACGTAACTACGCATATTCCATTTCAAATGGGGGATAGCTAGTGGTTCATGACATTTGTGATCACGCTATCCTTCCCCCTAAAAGAGACATTATTGTAATTAAGAGCTATGCAGCATGGGTATTTTATTTCAGCGACATTTTTCTATTCAATTTATTCGTCTAATTAGTATCGGAACGACGGAACCTATATTTTTGGTTAATGTTCATATCATACCAATTGTTGTCAAATTTTTAAATCTGTTATTTTCAATTTTCGTATGGCCGTACTCGTACGTGTTTTTGTCCCCTTCCTTGACTTTGTTCAACCTAGCTTAAAAGTTTTGCATGAATCTATTATCTATACATATGAGAGATAGTTGTAGCCTTGTAGGAACTTATTAATTTTTAATTAATTTTTTTTTCATAGTATCCACCATAATTAGTGCAATGAATCTGTAATACTATGCATACTAGTAGTAGTATATATACCATAAAGTGGTATATAAAGTGATGTTAATATGTATTTAAACAGTAATTTGGACCACCAAAAAGAGAAAAGCAACAGAAATTAATTATTAATAAGCTAACAATATATGGCTAAAGTGGAAATAAAATCACTAGCATTAGTGCATTACTTGCAAATCATACCTCAAATTCTTCCTGAATCTAATTGGCAAATATACTATATATAATTAAACCATCAAAAGGGCATTACTTTCAGTTTCATCCACATGTTTAGTTTAATTTTCAATAAATTAGATAAGAATATTGTGACAGTCCGTTCAATAGTTGGTAATAAATAATGGTGATATGAATGAATTTTAATTATAATTTAGTAAGAGATCATATCCAACATTATCATATTCATCGAAACATAATCTCAGCCTCAAAATTGTATTTTCTTCGGATTATTCATTACCATCCATTATTACATGAAATAGTAGTATTGGGACGAGAATAGAAACTTATGAAGAAAATTAGGGGCATTTTATATATAAATTTATTCTCATTAACTTATGAAGTCTAGATGCTATTCATACTGGATATATATTGATTCATTAAAATTTAGAACAAGAGCTTAGGGATGACGAAACATATTGACACCGAGAAATTACGATGACCAAAATTTCCATGTGAAGTATGTGCAAGCTTAGACTTCTTATACAATAGTAGTTAATATAAATATAATGGAAATGAATTTGATAGAAAGTGAAGTATTACATTTGATATATATATGTTTGGTATCCTAATGGAATGAAAACAAATGAGCAATTTTGATTGAGAAATGAAATGTCATTTGTTTTCACTACTTAGACAAGGGTAATAAATAAGGGGATTTTGTTACCCTTCGAAAATGGATTTTGTTACTTATAGCTCATACCAAACAAAAAGAAATTAAAATAATTATTTGAATCCCTAAGTTGTTAATTGTTAGATTGTTGTTATATATATATATATATATATGTGCAATTATCTATCAAGGATCAATCTCAAAGCTATGAACGATGCATGTTTATTTTGATTTTTTTTTTTGGCATAAGCCAAAGAAGATAGTTGAGGTGTTTGATAAGGTGGTTAAAGGTTCAGATATTAATATTAATTTTAATGGAAAATTCTCAATTTTAGCCCTGAGTTTATGGCTATAGTTAAGAATGTGGTATTAATAATTATTTTTTAATTACAAGTAGCTTTTAAAATGATTGTTTTATAACCAATTAAGATTCCATAAATTGGAAGACACAAGTCTTTTGAAGCAAATTTATGTTACTTTAGATATGGTATATCTTAATTAGTTTGAAAATAATATTATTATCATCTTTTTGTATTGAAGAAATAGTTATTAATACTCATTCTCAAGTGTGGACTTAAACTTAGGGCTACTATTAAAATTTGCAATTATAAATGGTTACCATTCTTAGCCATACCATTTGCTAACCGCAATGAAAAGGTGTTGCTCGAAGAATCCTTGAAGTGCCAGGTTAAATTCTAAGAAACAACGAATCCTTTTCCCTAACTCCTCGCCTCCTCGGAGGACAATACCATATTACCATCAAGATATTCCTATCGGCGAAATCACGAATCGAGAATGTCTATTTGTCTATGTTATCTTGTAAAAAATAAAATTAAAATCCCACATAGAGCTCTTCCAAGTGCCAATGGGCATCTATAAGAAGCTAGGCAAAAATCTCATTGGACATGAAAAAAAATAAGTTCAATTTATTGGCCCCTCAAAAAAAAAAAAAAAAGATCAATTTATTGGATTTCAAACTGTTGAAATATTTAAAATGAAGATGATCCAATACAATCCAGATCGCAACCAATACACACTTAGGCGCATTTTTACGTTGGATAATTTACATTGGCCCACATTTATGAGCCTCTTTTTGTTTGAGCCCATATGTCCAAATGCTTCACAAGACCACTTTTTTTTTTTTTTTTTTTTGAATGTTGTATTACATTTTCCCCCACTATATATATGAGGGAGTAATTCTTATACCCCTGCAAAATATTAATGGCAACGAATTGATATAAAAGTAGAGAAAAAATGTCAAATTGTTCCAATTGATATGTTACGATTTGATATAAACAATTTGACTAGCATTTGATTGTTCGTCACATTTATCAAAGAGTAAACAGACAGCCAATTGGATTACAACTTGCAAGTATCGAGTGGGGATTCTAGTACAATCTTCTTTATGGTAGATTAGGGTTACTATCTTGATTAGAAAGGCTAACTAATCTTATATTACATCCTTTTACCCTATTAAAAATAAAAAATCTTGTATTTTATTTCTTCCATTTGATTGTTCTTGTATACTCGGTTCCCACCTTAAAATCTTAAATTATTTTCTATTTGATTGTTCTTCAAACATTTCACATCTTCTAAAACAACAACCATAGCTTTTACATCTTCCACTTTTTTTAGTAATATTTTCTTATATTTTTATATGGTCTATTATATGGGGTTTGATAATTCTTTTCAACCATTTATAACATTTTTCTCTCCTATCATAACATAAATTGATTCCACTTTGTAGGCTCCGTTTGTTTTGAAGGAAAACAGTTTTTATGAAAATCATTTTCTAAGGAAAATAATTTTCAATGGTAAACATAGATGTATACAAAGTTTTCCTTTTTTTGTTTGATTAGAGCAAAACTTGTGAAGGAAAGAAAAATAGAAATAGAAATGAAGGAAAGATGGGAGGAGTGAATAAGAGAGAAGTAAAGAGTAGGGAAGAAAATGTGAAATTCCTTCTCTACAAAAGGAAAATGGTTTTCCTTTGTCAAAGTGACATTTTCCACCTCAAGGAAAATTGTTTTCCAACCATTTCCAAAACAAACAAAGGAAAATGGAAAGAGGGAGGAAAATCACTTTCCGGGAAAATGTCTTCCATCAAAACAAATGGAGCCGTAATCTTTTACCTCCTCCGTTCCAAAAAAAACGCAACAGTTTCCATTTTTGGATGTTTCAAAATAAATGCAACAAATTTTTATTTTCCTTATATAGTAAACTTTTGCTACTTAAAAGACATAAATACCCTTACTAATTCTTTATTTGTCCCCACCTTTTCTCTCTCCAATTCTTTAATTGTCCCCACTCTCTCTCACAACTCCTTTAATTGTCCCCACTTTTCTCTCCATTTATTTTAATATAACTACCCCTCAGTTTTTCTAATTACCCACAATAAAAAAATACCTAGGAGTCCGTGCCATGACAATTGTTGCGTTTTTTTTGGAACGGAGGTAGTATAATACTTTTTTTACGGTACTTTATAACACTCTTTGGTTTCACTCCAAATAGTATGATCTTTGAAGTATGGAGGAGTATTATATATTCAAAAATTACGAAAAAAAAGGATAAATAAAGTGAAAATGAGTCTTTTATTAATCTTCAATCAGGAGAGCGAGTTGTGGTTAAAAGGAAAAATTACTAGGTCCGTGCAACTAGTGGGGTAAGAAAGTTAATGTAGAAAATGTTTTTTATTTTTATTTTTTTAGAAATTAAATAAGGAATAAATATTTAGGATGCGTTTTTTTTACCTAAAAGTTTTTGTTCGGATAAAGTTTGATCGGGTCCAATCATGTGTGATAAAAGTCTAATTATTTTTATAATTAGGTTTAATTAAATCATTTTGTGACATAAAGCATGTTATATTCAAGTATTGTTAGATTTTGGTTTTTAGCTGTTCATTTGATTTGTTTAGTTTGGTCAAGGGAAAATTTAAGCTCATGATATTGACTCCTAAGTTGTTTGTTTTAACCCATTTAATTATATATTAAAAAAAATAGTTTTTGAATTGGTTGAACTTTTTTTACATTAATTAGATGTATTGGGTTTCAGTTCGTGGATTCACTCACGGCAATATTAAGACCACGTTGCTAGAGCCGGCAATCGGGTATGGTTTTGTATTTGTGTCAATCCACATACATAAAAGTATGGCTTGAACCTTTGACTCAAATTTGACCCATTTAATAAACGTGTTGTCTCGTGTCAATCCGTTTATTCAAATGCATCAATGTTCTTGATTGAAACCCATTAATTTCGAGTGCAATTATATCATATCTTGTGACTCATGTCAACCCGCATGCATAAACAGATTGATACCCTTTGATCCAAACCCGACCAATTATTAAATAATCATGTCGTGTCGCGTCAACCCGCATACATAAACAAGTTGAAACCCCTTGACCTTAACCCGATCTATTTAATAAGTTTGTCATTTCGTGTCAAATCGCTTACTTAAAAGTGTCAAAATTCTTGACTTAATCCTTCTACTTTTGTGTCGTGTTTGGTCACACCGTGTTATCGTGTCATGTCAGTTTTTACCGACTCTAGGCATTCATTATCCTAGGGCCGGAGAAAACGAATCATTTCATTGTTGCTGAAAACAAATCACCCACTTGGAGGAAACGAGGATAACTCCAACCTCCAACACCGTTGCGCTGGAGCTTGATGATAATCATTGTTTGTTTATTGGATAGGCATAAACATTTAAAAATACTTTTAAAAATTGGCCATCCATAAGCAACCATATCCTATGACGAAAACATGCACGTCACTTAAACTATGTCACCTCACCATTATCTACTATTGACAATTTAACTAGACATTTCAATATACTTTCATTTTTCACCCCAAAAAAGAAAGAGAGAAATCATAATGTTGAAAATTAACAATGATGCTTAGATTGCTTACGACCTCAAATTAAAGTTGATATGACATAAATACTTGCATACATCTAATTAAGCCGAGGCGCCACAGAGAAATCCAAAAATTAAAGGGAAAAATGATAGCAACAATGGAAGAAGAAGATAAAAAAAAATAATAATAATAACTTTTAATAGATGTAATAGCTAACAAACAACTTATACCAAAAAATAAATTGATTGACAAACACATAATGGAGACAAAAGTAGGATAAACTTTTCACACTAATGCTTAAATTAATTAATGTGAAGTAGAGAGATTTTAATTTATTAATCTCCTTAATAAATTTATTTGTCATATTTGAAAGTCCTTCCCTGATTTGTGAAGTAATAGTTGTTTAATTTATAAAGTTAACGGACTATTTCGTTTTTCGCCATATAAATAAATTTATGATGGAAACTTTTTGATTTTGTTAGTTGGACTATTCTTTTCCTTCTATTTGGCCATGTGGGGGTGCCTATACTAGTCCATTTTTGTAATTTAATAATTTTTTATTATACTAAATTTTACTCTGTAAGTATTTTGTAATATTGTATAGTATGACAAAATAACTTTTCACCAAAATTGTAACACTTTAGCATTAATTTTTAGTTGCGTAAAAAGTTTAAAAAATTAATGGGAAAATTGTAACACTTTAGTATAATTTATTTTTTAGTTCAAAACTATGTTAGATCTTCGTTTGGTCTATCTCACTGAGATTTTGTAGATATGAACTTATTTAAGATCAGAGAAGGTTCAAATCTGACAATGTAATTAATATTGACTATACATTTCCAATGCCAAAGTTGAAGTAATCGGAAGCTTTTTTATATGACGATGTTAGATCATATCGTCATGTGTGATGACATTTTGTTTGTAACTTTTACTCAATAAATCAATGCAAAAAAACTTTTTTTTTTTTTTATTGTGGTGTTGAAAAACTAAAGTAGGAGGACTCTTTCCCATTTTCTTGGAAAATGTTGTGAAGGATATATACATATTGGTTTCTATTGGTAGTATTTTTTTTGGGTAAGAAGTAATAAAATAGGAAGTAGTATTAAGTTTACATTTTTTTTGTACCTGTTGTAAAGAAGTAATAACTACTCCCTCCGTTGTTCCCATTTGTTTGTTTTGTTTGAAATCTTGACACTATCCATAAGATGAGAGAATCTTCTAAATTACCCTCAATATATAAAACATAATATAGTCATGTGGGATCTTGTTTGATTCGTTTCAATGAATACGTTATTAATATCCAATTATTATAATTTTTACATATATGCAACAAAATATATTTAAGGTCAAACAAATGCATTGACATATGTGCAAAGTCAAGCAGGACAATAATCAACTGGGAACGGAGGGAATAGTTTTTTTTAAAATTGTATAAAAGTTATAAATGGTTTTTTCTTTTTAAGAATGTAGTTTTTTTTTTTCAAGGGAGGTAATAACTTAGACATGTTTTTGGGCACTGTAGCCTCCCTTCCCTTATAAAATAAAAATAAATTTAGATAATTTCAAATAAGTTAAATCGGGTCTAATCAGATCTAGTAAGTTCATCAAATTTATTTAAATCCAATCATAATATGATAGGTTAAATTTTTTGCTAGAATCGATCATGGTTCATGACTAAATCGTTTTAATCAGGCCCAATATCAATAAGTTTCCTTCAGATTTGATAAATTTAGATATATAAGTTCAATTCAACTAACTTGAAAGAATGCACCATTAAAGCATTGGCTATATGAGAGTAATGTAAATGGGGACCAGATCGAGCTTTAACACATTGGCGCTGAAGAGCGGGCACCTTGTAATCGAGAGGTTGCGAGTTCGATTCTTATTAGCCCTGTCCCCCAATAAATGTAAGGGGGCAACGACGTCTCGGTAATCCTGCAAGAGAAGACGTGCATTGGAGCACAATATATATCCTTGTTTGCATAAAAAAAATTTAGAAGGAAAGGTACGCAAGTTCTTCCTTTTAAAAAAAATCTTGATTTATCATTAGCTAGAAAAAAGATATTTGGTGTCCATAAAAGGATCGATATTTACATGCATGTGTAATTGTTCAGTGCCCTTGCAATGCAATATAGTTTGTTGTACGGTCGGCCTCACGGTAAATTTGAGTTGAAGACACTGAATTAACATTGCGAAACAGAATGCGAATATCATCCATAACCAGTAGAATTTTCCATGAACAACTAAAGCAATCCTGCAAAATTATTGTATGGTTGCTGCCTTCATTAAACATAGAAGAAAAATAATGCTCCGTATTATTGAGCAAGAAGAAGACCATTACGAAGTTTGGGCCGCTAAACAGTAGGATGATGCCTGGTATATGCTACTCAAAATTTATGAAAAACCACCCTAATAAAAAAAAAAAGGGGAAGAGAATCTAAAAGAAGGAGCCCTAGATTTAACTAGAAATGTGAGATACTTGGAATCTTTGATACAACAGTGGAAGGAATCTTTCAAACAGTACAATAGTGGGTGGCCTTTTGTAGTTTAGTGCATAGTCGGCGTTAAATTATACTCATTCAGAATCAATATATATACTATAAGAGAAGCACCTAAATCCACATCTTGCCACATGTCGCGCTCTCATTAAAAATTTTCCCGCCCTTTTTCCTTAATCTAAAAAAGCAACTTTTTTATTCTATCTTAATATATTTTCTACCCTAATAAAAATTAATATATAATATAAAATATATTTAGAAATATTGTGTGATTTAATTCCTATAAATAATACTTGTACCTTAATTCTTTTATTATAAGTTATTTAGTTTTGATCATATATTAATTTCCTATATTTTTATGATAAAAAAATATTTTCGATATATTATATATTCATTTATTGCTTATACATATTCTCATAATAAAAATTCCGCAACTGTTTTTTTTTTGTGTCGAAAATGAGTATCATTATTGATTTATTATTTTGACATGCATACCATGACTTTTTATATAATTCAAAGAATCTCTATAATAACTAATCATTTTTTTAGGATTATAATAATTAGAAAATCAACAAAAAAAATGTACATTTTAGTTTTATTTTCCCCTAATAGTTGTGATAAAACAAGTTTTAACTTAATGTATTTATTTTGTATATTTTAATTTTGAGTGTATTATAATTTTTTTTATTTGTATGTATGACTATAATTTTTATAGAAAATAAACGAGAAAATAAATTTCTAAAATTGAATCTATATATTTTTTTTATGGAGAATCTATATTATTGGTATATATGTTTAATTAGAACAATTCTATAACATAATTTTATTCTAAAATTAAATATGGAATAGAATTTAAATTTTTAATTAAATATTAGGTAAAATAGAATGATTTCATTTTCTTACTCATGGAGTATTATACTAGACATATTTTCTCCCACCTTATTTGGGCGCAAGTTTTTTTTTTCATATACTTTATATTTGTCTTCATCATAATATTTTTAAACAATGGTGAAGAAAGAGGAATAAATCATAGTAATATAAAGATTATAGTCTAAAAAAATCGTAATATAGTAATTTATTTCCAAATAGTGCAATCATTAAAATTGACATATTCTAAACAAATAATATTATATGGTAAGTAATTGATTTCTCCCTTAATACAATAAGTTTGAAGATTGCCCTTAATTAATATTATATTGTAAGTCATATTATTTCAAATTATATTATATGTGAAATCAATTTCCTTTTTCCAAATTCGTTTAAAATATGATGAGCTAATTTTTGGTTTTTGTTATTTGAAATATTCATGAATATTTGAGTCATATTTTTATAATATATAGGAATGATTTCCAAATAGTGCAATCATTAAAATTGACATATTCTAAACAAATAAGATTATATGGTAAGTAATTGATTTCCCCCTTAATACAACAAGTTTGAAGATTGCCCTTAATTAATATTATATTGTAAGTCATATTATTTCAAATTATATGTTGTGAAATCAATTTCCTTTTTCCAAATTCGTTTAAAATATGATGAGCTAATTTTTGGTTTTTGTTATTTGAAATATTCATGAATATTTGAGTCATATTTTTATAATATATAGGAATGAAATTTCATATTTAATTATCTTTACTTGCGAATTGTCATATATATTAAACAAATTAAATATGGAAAATAATTTTAATTATTTTTATTAAATATTAGGTAAAGCAGAATGATTTTATTTTCTTACTCATGGAGTATTATACTAGATATATTTTCTCCCAACTTATTTGGGTGCAAATTTCTTACATGTATTTTATATACCCTTTCTCAATAATTTTTTAAAAAATGGTGATGAAAGAATAAAAAAAGTCTATGCATGTATATTACACTAAAAGAGAAGCAGATCAATGTGGAGCTAGCAAGTGTCACTTTCTGATTTGGTTCTCTTATATTATTATTTAAAAAATATAAAAAAATTTATAACAAAACATTTTTATTGTTTTTACCGATATAAGGTCTATATTCAAATTTTAAATAATCTACATATTATACCTCAAAAAAAAATCTACATACTATACTCTGTATTATAAGTTTTATAACATTTATATTGATAACAATACATGTTCATCAAAGTAATACATTAAATTCATGATTATTTTGTTTTGGAATTGTATTTTTTTTTCTTAAATAAATATATTTAGGCCCTGTTCTTTAGGACTTAAAAGCTACAATAATCAGATCAGATCAGACAAACTCAAAATCAGATCAGATAAGATCAGACATTATTACTCTTTATTATTAATTTCGGGCATCGTTTTTCCGCTCGACATTTTTCGATGATGGTTTTCGGACTGACTTTTTCAGCGTTGATTATTCGGCCAGCTTTTCGGACGAGTTTTCCGGCGACGGTTTTCGGGTAATTTTTAGCAGGCAAGATAGAAAGTTATTACATTACATAGAATTCTATAATAATTTTTAGCACAATGGTTAGCTTAGGAAAGTTATTATTTTGCTTATAAAGTACGTATATTTACTGGCAAATAAGTTTTAAAGTTATCATTGTGCTCATAGATTTGGTGAATGCGACGACGGGTAAAAAAAGTTCTTCATATTAGATTAAATAAATTATATTATAACGGTATTATTAATTCGTTTTCCAATTAAATAAATAGCATTATAAAAATAAAATGAAATAAAATAACTGCAAATGTCATAAAATACTATTAAAATCACACGTAAATGAGTATTAGTCATTGTTGCAAATTTGCAATTGGGGAATTGAATGATATTTTAATAATTAATTTATTCATGTAAATAAGTCTTTTATATATACTAAATTTGCTTATTTTATTTACTACTGGATTAATGATTAATAATTTAATTTTTAAACCGTGCATCGCACGGGCACTATGCTAGTATATTACTATGCGAGTACTTGATAGGTTTTTTTATTTTTATTTTTAATTTGCAACATATGTATATTTAGGCTCTTCGAAAAAAAATAGTTGTAAGTGGAAAATGGGATAGAGAGAAAGTGAGAGATAGGTAAAAATAATGTACTTTCTTTGGGTTTTCTTTTATAATTTACTTGATTTTTCATTAAAACTAAGAAAATAATCGGTAGTAGGAGAAAAAAAAAATTGATGATATGATGATTAAAAGTTGTGTACAAAAGTTGAGAGATAATTTAAAAAAGAGATACGAGGTAATTTAATTGAAGTTAATCGAAATTTTAAAAAAATATTATGGAAAAAGGAACTTGGGACTAGAGGTGGTCGGGCAGTGGGTCGTGCCTAGATGGCCCACGTGCCAAGCCTGCGTGCCTTGTGCCACGACGTATTGTGCCTATAATGGGCCAAGAAATTTTGTGTCGTGTTGGGCTCGTGCCAAGTTATAAAATCTAAGGCACATGCACGACCCATCCCACGTTTTGCGTCATGCTGACTCAGCACGTGCTACGTAATACCTAATACAAATTTTTATATATTATGAAATTTTAACCAAAGTAAGCGTGCCAACTTGCGGACCAGATTGTCGTGCTCGTGCCGGGTTCGTGCCAAACTTTTTAAATGTTGTCCATGTGTGGCCCACGATGACCCACCAATCGTGTCCATGTCATGTCATTCTCATAGTGGGCTCGTGCTGGTAATGTATGAATAATGCGAAAGATCCCACGACCACCCATCCATAAATTAACAAATGCAAAAGAATAAAACATTATTATATTTAGCTAATGTATGAAGTGAGTAAATTTTAAAAAAAGATCCCAAAAAGAAAAGTGATATGAGTAAATTAAATAAAAATGAAGTACAAAAGTAGAGAAATACAAATTCATTGGTTAGACGGTCTCTCATAAGACCAAGTCTTGGAATGAAAAGTCGAAGAAAAACTTGTAAAGTTACAAAAAACATATAAATTGTGATATACGGCTGGATAAAACTACGAGTACTTGATAATGTTTTATATGTTTTCAAAAACTTTTACAGATTGGTCTCACTGTTGCGATACAGTCTAACTAGGGACCTACTAAAAAAGCAAATGAAACATTTTTTGCAATTAATATAAAACTTCTAAAATAGATCATTGTTGCAAATAAAAATAAACACCAGAAATAGTACGAGTTAATAATTGAGTGTGCATGGCATGGCAGAAACTAGTTATTCACTTTTCGACTGTAAAGCATTCCAGTATGACAATGCGGCCACTACCAATAATTCCTATTGCAAATTGCAATATTTTGAACTCAAAAATAATTACTCAGTTCTTAGCTTTTTGTTTTTTTTTGCATCAATAATACTTACCATTGCCATATTCCAACCTCCATTTTCTATGAACTTAAATTTTAATTTGTTCTATATCATTGGACTCTTGATAACTCTCAAACATTATAGTGTATAAAACCGACAAAATTAATTCATTAGTAGGAAAAAAAAGGACGACCGAAATTAATTTCATGTGTCTTCCTTAATTCTTGCATCTCACCACCTTGTTGAATAGCACCACTCATTGTACATAAAATTGTTGGGTCCTATCCAACTATCCATCTAGTTGTTTGACAAAAATATTTGTTGAAAAAAATATATATACAGATCACACTGAAAGATATCTATAACTACTGAACGCATTATTATTGTCCTTATAAAATAGGCTAATCGGTCTTTCATTCTTTATAGAAAAATTACTGAACACATTACAATTAGTTACGGAAAGTTTAGTTTTTCGTACTAAATTTGGTGATGAGTTTCTTTAAAGTACAATTTTGTTAAAGAATCCCCATGGAAAACTTATTTTCATTAGCAAGCTTAAATTTACATTAGATTTTCTATTACCAAGGATGAGAAATTGAAAACAGGCATTTGTGAATAAGATTAGACCCTAGAGGTAACCTATCCTAGTACCACTATGCATGGGAGCAGATACTCTTTTTCCAAATTTGCTTATAAATCCATTCTACATGCCTATCAGTACAAAAAATTGGTCTATTAACGACAGATACATATTAATAAAGTGTTATTATCGTCGACTTCGTCGTTTATGACCTGTTACCAACTGTGTCGTTAAAGTTTTAAATTATAAATAACTCTACCATACATAATTTAACCCCATATTTTTTTTCCATTCAAAATTCACTCTCTTAAGTTTTTTCCCTTCCCACCGATTATAACCCTTTATTTTTTAATACATGGCTAAGATTCAACTCTAACATATGCTTAAACTTTTGCTAAGACTCATCATCTAGAAGATCTTGACCTGCACTCAACATATATATATACATATACTCCTATAATTTATAACTTAAATTTTCTTTTCTTTTTTCCATTTTTATTAGTTTAATTTATTTCGAACTAACAAAGTGAAGGAAGGTGAATTGAGAGTTGTTATAAAAAGGGAAAATAAAAAATCATGCTCTAAGAGTCAACTTTCTATTAGGAGACGAATATTCTCTATTTTTTTTAGATCAACATGGCATGACAGTCATCAGTCACCATGTAGCTAATAATAATGCTATGATTTTCTTCCCAAATGTTTGGATATTATATTTCTCTTGTAAGTCCATTATTTTTGGAATAGGTTGTTAACTATTTATAGCTTCCTATGTCCAATCTAACTTATAGCTATAGCCATGTAAGGTTATGAAAGATTTGAAACATAACTTTAAAAATTATCATACTTTTTCACTTCCATTTTGATTGAGTAGTTTTAGATTAATGTTTTGAAATCATATAAAAAGCTAATAACTAATTTGAGACTAAAACTATAATCTTAATTTTTTTGTTCTAATTAGCCACATGACATGGTATCAGAGTAATCATGACAAAAATTATCCTAAATCAGATTCGAGGGTGTTGGGCTACCAAACCACGCTCACGCACACACACAATCAACAATATTATCCGTTTTGGGCCTAAATCTTCACAGCTTTGTTTTTGGACTTCCCCAAAATGACTTGTTGATGCATGTATGTGAGCTCAACTATATAAATTTCTTCCCCAATTCATATTTTTTTTCAATGTAGAATTGGGATGAACTTTCCAATAGAGGGAACCTATGCTACAACCATACTTCAAGCCTAAAGAATATTCATGTGGATAGCTAGAGTATATAACATAATTCCTGGGCCTCAACTATCCGCTTAAGTTTTTGGTTGAAATGATGATCCTTTAACATGGTATCAGAGCCAACTTGACGCAAATGTCACGAGTTAGAATATCTCCTCCATCTCCCATGTATAGGCCTCAATTATCGAATTAAGCTTTTGGTTCATATGATCCTTTAACAAAGAGAAATGATAATGTATTAAAATCACTCAACCATAAACTTAAACTTCGAGTTGGCTGTCCTTTTGAAAATGTTTCCTTATAAGATTGATAAAATATATTCCTATTGATGTGCGACTAGTTAATAAACTACTAAATACATTACAAATAGCATGTCCCACAAATATTAGAAATTTACTCCTTTTGACCCCCCTTCATCATCATATAAATTGACACTTCTTTCAATATTCTCCACCATAATTTAACAAATACTTCGTATATACTTACTTCCCAACACCCTCTTAATCCCCCAAACCACGGCTCTTATACTCTTATATTTCCATATTCATTTTTCTATCATATTTCAATTCACTCTTCCTCAATATTCAGTCGTCAACGAATTTTTTTTCTCTTTTATTTATCTAAAAAAATCCCAAATTTTTGGATAGAATGAAATCACGTTTTCGACGTTGTTAATTACTCGATTATCCATCTATCCTCCCCTAAAAATCTAATTTTGTTAATTTCCCTCTAATATATATATATAGATAATATCTTTTGTTGCATTGATCATCTAGAAAAATCAAATTATATCCCCCTATTTTGTTGTTTTATCTATCTATTTTTTAGATAACTCAACGACAAAATATATATTCTTCCACCAAAATGGGAGCTACCTAATTCACATCACTAGTAGTAGTCTACTACTTCCACCACTACTAGTATATACTATTATTACTTTGTTTTACTTCGTACATGATGGACCCTATAAATGAAATGGGGAGCAAGCTAGCCCAAGACCCAAACCCGCTATCACCAATGGTAAGGCGGGTTTGGGTTCCAGGCTCGGTCATAGTGGGGGCAGGCCCATCGGGCCTGGCAGTGGCAGCTTGCTTAAAGGAGAAGGGGATCCCTAGTTTAATCCTAGAGCGAGCCGATTGTATAGGCTCGCTCTGGAAATACCGGACCTACGACCGGCTTAGGCTCCACCTCCCGAAGCAATTTTGCCAGCTTCCGAACCTACCATTCCCACAAAATTTCCCTACTTACCCAACCAAAGAACAATTCATAGCTTACCTTGAGTCTTATGCCAAGCATTTCAATCTTCGGCCCGTGTTCGAGAGGGCGGTAGTGCGGGCCCACTACAACAACCGGAACGGGCTGTGGCGGGTCCTGGCTTCAGGCCCGAAAAGGGAGGTGGTTGAGTATGTGTGTCAGTGGTTGGTGGTGGCAACAGGAGAGAATGCAGAAGCTTGTGTGCCTTATTTTGAAGGAAGAAAAGGATTTGTAGGGAAATTTCTTCATTCAAGTGAGTATAAAAGTGGGGATGAATTTAATGGGAAGAAGGTTTTGGTTGTTGGGTGTGGAAATTCTGGTATGGAAGTGTGCTTGGATCTTTGCAATCATAATGCTTACCCTTCCTTGGTTGTTAGGGAATCTGTAAGTACTCATACATTCTCTATCTGATCTGATCTATTTTTTTATACTCCCTCCGTAACATATTAACTGTACGACTTGATATATTGTTTCTCTATTTTATGTCAAATTTTTAAAACTAATATGTTACGGAGGGAGTACAGCCAAAAAAAAAAAAAAAACCCTTGATTGGATATATCTCAACTCATGCATTTCTATTTCTCTTTCTCATATTTCAATGATGATTTTCATTTTCATAATTAACTATTATCATTGTTAATAAACTAAGCTTTTTTTTTATTTTTATTTTCAGTGTTATAATTAACTCGATTTATTACTTTGAAGATGTAGTATTCAATATTCCCTCCGCTTTTTTTTTTTTTTAATTTTTTAATTTCTCCCCAATTGGAATCTACTGAAAATGTTAGTGAGGGAATATAAAAGTAGAATCTTGAGTTGAATAGAAAACTTTTGGAAGGTACAAGGTAAAAAAATTGTATTTGTGGTGAACAAAGCATAACATGTGGGTTAAAATAATGTGTAAAAAAATATATATATTTATGAAAAGATTAAAAATAGAAATAAGAACTTTTTAAAACGTTTCAAAAAAGAAAGTGGGATGAACTTTATGAAACGAGATGAGTATATTTGTTTCCTCAATATTTAATCATATAATATTTTATTTTTATAAATTATGTTATTTAATTGGACTTGTCAAAATATAAATTAGGTTAGTTTATGATGTTTGAGTACTTGGCATCTATATGTTTATTAGTTTCCCCTAGTTTTTTGCTTTTAATGGATTAACAATAAATATAGACATCAAGCTCACAGCATGTGGTTTAGTTTAGTTTCACTGAATATTAATTAATTTTGACCTTGATGAGGGATATGATGACTGGCATTAGAGTTGAACTTGGTTTCTTCCTTTTCTTTCCTATTCAAATTGATGGTAATTCAATTGAATGTCCATTTTTATCATATTAGTATTTAATTACTTAGTGGGGAAAAGAGGGACCATTTTCTAAATAAAATAAAAAAAATACTTCTCCTTTTCAAAAAATAAAAAAATACTTCTAATGTGCCAAAATGTTGATTCTAGATGGGAAATTGGGAAGATAAACAAAAACTTTATTACCTAGCTAGGAAAGACAATTATAATCCAAAAATGTCATTTTATAGTTGAGTTCTTGTTTTTTTTTTTTTTTTCAGGATTTTGGTTCATAAACAACCGTTAAATTCTAATTTTTTTTTAAATAACACTCATGAACATCTTTTTATCAACCTTTTTTTAAAATAAACCTCATAAAATATCAAAATATATAAGTTCTACCCCCATTTGCAAACACCATTAATTTCTTCTGTGAAATGTGGGGCCACCTTTTTAATTTTCATCCTAAAACATAAAATGTGATAGAGTATATAACATATTCCTGGCCCTAATCATTAGCTTACTTAAAAGTCATAGAAGATTTCATCCTAAAACCAATTGGTAATAAGAGGAGTAGACAAATTAGAAATAATCTGGTCTTCTTAGGGGTTGGACAACTTGTCGAGGAAAACCCTTCCAGTTGTTTAATAAGACCCAATTTAGAAGAGACTCACAACCTGGGCTCTAATACCATGTTAGAAGACCATCTCAACCAAAAGCTTAAGCTCATGGTTAGGGCTCAGGAATATGTTATATACTCTATCAGAATGAATTGAACTTATTGTTTTGCCCTTGCTTAATTTCTGATCAACTGCTTAATTAGTTTCTCTCCTTCCTCACTTCACCCGAATCACTCCATCATTTCTCTACTCTATAAATAACTCGGTATTCTATTAGTGAGTAGTCACTCCTCGCCCTCATGTCGGCCTAATCCATGCCCACCTTTAGGTGTATATAAGCATTTAATATATATTTTAAAGCAAACATTTATGGAAATGCATGCCAAAATCAAAGTCGTTCAGTGTAATTATTGTTGTTCTATTCAAGTCAATATTTTTAGTTTTAGGATCAGACCTTATAATATTAATAGCATTAGGGTTGTATTTATCATATTTATTTAAAGAGACATTAGTTTCTTCTTTAAATAGAAATGTTTTATTTTGTAGCTTTGGCATGACGCTCAATAACACCACATTTTGTCCTTGGAAAAAGACGACCTAATTATTCATAGGATATAATGGTAGGGAAAAAACTTTTGCAATCTTCTCTTAATTTAATGCTTTTATGCCAATATAGATTATCACTTTCTTAGAGTTCGTTTCAATGCTTGTACTTGGTCACTTGCGGTTTCGCAATCACAAGATATGGCCTTATACTTAATTCCTCGATTTCACTTTTTTTTTTTTTTTTTTGAGTTTTGACAAATTATTCCTTACAAAATAATTTTAAACATTTAAAAAAAAAAAAAAAAACTAGTAGAGTACGATATTAAAAAGGATATTTGTATTTTAGGTAGGAAAATGCTTCATGCATGTAGCCGTAGAGGTTATATATAAGAAGCTCAAAAGAAAAGCTTGATAAAAAATTATGCATTAATTATATGTCTATATATACTGAATAGATATAATGTCACAAATTTTAAAATTTATATCATTTTACAAACATTGTATCGAATTTTTAATTGTAACACACTAACATTGCATAATTTTATCATTAATGCATCTATACAATCTAAGGATTGCACATATATTACTTTATTAGCTCATAATTAAATAATAACAACTTAGTAAAACAGATTTTTGTTGATTAACTAATTTAATTTGTGGGTTGAAAATTATTATGGGTGAACATTTTAGCTTATAAGCGACAAGAATAGCGTAAAACATAGATTTTTTTTAAAGCATTTAGAAATATGATCCAACGATTTCACCGCTAAACCAAGTCCTAGTAAAAAAAAAATTCAGAAAAAGCATTTACATGAAGAATATGAAAAGTTCTTCATTAAAAAAAAATATTTGATAACGTTTTATATATTTTTTTTGTTACTTTTGATGATCTTTTCTTAATTTTCTATTTATTGAAGAGATTTATATTAGGGTGCGTTCTCTTCAACTTATTAAACCTTAACTTATCTGAATTGAACTTATAACTTATTGGAATTTATCTGCACTTATTAAATCTGAAACTTTTTTTTTTCCAGGTGTATTTAATTAGAACTTATTAGATTTGAACTTATCTGAAATGAACTAATCTAAACTTATTGGAACTTATCTGAACTTATTAAACCTGAAACTTTTTTTAAAGGTGAAAAGAAGGCGCCTAGTTAGAAAATTTTAGAAGAACCTTTTGTTAAAAATCATAGTTAGAAACTGAGTATATATGTTCTTTTCCTTGTGCTACTAGCTGTCTTTTTCATATCAGTTGCATGATTTTGTATTTTTATTAGTATTATATTATGCAATTAAACCACTAGTTTTTGGCTCCACTAATGAACCAGTGACTATATATTTCCATATATGTAACATGTAGGTCTACTTAGTACCTATGCCCTTTATTTAATTTTCATTTAATTTTAATATAATTTAATTTAAATTTAAATTACATGTATATATAGGTACATATACTGCCACAGCAAATGCTAGGAAGTTCAACTTTTGGATTGTCAATGTGCTTATTAAAGTGGTTTCCACTGAAGATAGTGGACCAATTTTTGCTTCTCATCTCTCGTCTAATGCTTGGTGATACGGCCCAATTAGGGATAACTAGGCCCACTGTTGGTCCACTTGAATACAAGAGCATCTCTGGCAAGACTCCTGTTTTGGACATTGGGACACTTGCTAAAATCAAATCCGATCACATTAAGGTTTGTTTTTGTTATTCCTTTTTATCATTAACTTAACTAAGGGTATGTTATCTTCAACTTATGAAATCTGTTTGTTTGATTCTGATCATAATTGATTAAACTTGATTGATTGGAGCCAATGGCGGAGCCACAATGTCTTAAGTGTAGTCCCTTGACCCCACTTGAACTTGGATGTGAAAATTTTTCTCTTTTAAAATTTAAATTTTTCGATTTTTTTCCTATTAAATTTTTCGATTTTTTCCCTATAGTTTTGATTAGTTTGTTGACCTCAATAGGATATATTAAATGTATTTTGACCCCACTAAACATGCATTTTTCTAGCATCTGCTACTGATCATAAATGATAAAACTTGATTGTCCTTTATCATAACTGATTAGACTTGATTGACCCTGATAAAAAACTGATTGATCTTGATGGACTACTAATAAGCCTTAATTGAAACTTATTTGACCTGACCTTATTGTTCCTAATAAGTCATAATTAAAACTAATTATATATTATGCGCAGGTTTATCCGGGAATAAAAAGATTAACACATCATGGAGTAGAGTTTGTTGATGGGAGAGTGGAGAATTTTAATGCTATCATTCTTGCCACAGGTTTCAAAAGCAACGTACCATATTGGTTAAAGGTTTGCATTTGCTCCTTTTTCTCAACTATTAATATCCGAGCAGATGATCGGCTTAATTATTAATAATTTAAATAAAAATATTTTGTACAAAATACTCTTAATTAAATCGCATTTTGATCTTACATTTATTAACATTTACTAAATGTTTTCTTCCATTTTTATACAATAACTAATAAAGTGGAGTTGAGAGAACATTTTTGGAGGGAAAATTGGGAAGGTGATTGTTGCTTTAATAGTATTTATAGATAGATAGATACGGATAAATAGATTAAATTTGATGTCACTAGGCTCTAACAAAAGATCTATTTTTAGGTAGTGGAGTAATAGATTATGATTGGACCATCATCAAACAGGCTGAGTTGAGGTAAAATAGTTTCACGTTCGGATTGTAATGGTACAGGTTGAGTATCAACAGTAGGTTGGGGTTAGTCCGTCAATATTAACTTTTTGATAACTCACATTCTTCGGGTTCAGGTCAAATACAATAACTCAGTACAGTCTCCTACATATTATTCTAATTTGAAGTTATAATGGTTTGTTGGAAGTGTTTTCGCCTAGAATTTATCATAAGTTAATTACATTATAATAATTTTCAGATTGGGTCGGATTGAAAGTAGTTCGGGTTAAGTCAAAAGTGAATTGCCTTTAACAAATTCAGATAGTGATTAAAATCACTGTTTTTGAACCGGGTTGGCGTAGGGTTTTGGAGTCGAATAAATTTTTCTATCAACCGGGTCATTAATTAATACTTCCTCCGTTCCAAAAAAAACGCAACAGTCAACATTTTGCACTATTCACATTATATACTTTGACCAAGTTTTGAGCATTATACATAATAAAAAATATAGGCAAGTGAGATCTTGTTAGATTCGTCATGTAAAATACTATCTTAATATCAACTTTTTATAATTTTTAAATATTCATAATTACAGTTATTAAGGATCAAAGTAGTGTCTCGGCATGCGTAAAATGTTGACTGTTACATTTTTTTGGAACGGATGAAGTATTATTATTTTTCTACATAAATAAAATTTTCACATTTAATTAATCTCATAAAATGAATTTTATGAAACAGGACACAAATATGTTCTCGAAGAAAGACGGGTATCCAGTGAAACCATTTCCAAATGGATGGAAAGGTGAAAACGGGTTATACGCGGTAGGTTTTACCAAACGTGGGTTGCTTGGTGCATCTCATGATGCTTTGAGGATAGCAAAAGACATCAGTCAAGATTGGAAAACTAAAGCAACACAATTGATGCAACAAAGATCAATCACTCAACTAAAGACCTAGCTCATCTATTAGAATTATTGGTAAATTATATATTGAATAGATGATCTCAATTTATTTTTTTAGGTTAAAGTACTAGCTATATATCTAAGGTTTGAGATTTAGTCGTCTTTGTTATTAGTAACGCAAATAATGATTTCATGTAAAAATAGGTTTTTATGTGCATAAATTTTAAGTTGTGCCCTAGGTAGGTAGGCAAATTAGAGTTAGCGTAGGTAACATATTACATGATGCATGGTTCAAGATCGCCAATATGAGCATCTGAAAGGAGAAATTAAAGAATCTCGCAATGTATGCAGTGAGATTCGAACTCAAAACACGTTCGTAAAATTTAACCAATAGACTGAGATCGACTCGCACCTCAGTTCAAAATGGAAGCTTGCATATATAAAATACTCCATATATATACTTCGTTATATATATATATATATATATATACACACACGTAGTATGTGCTACCATTCATTTTGGAATGTACCTTTAATTTTCACTTTATTGTTAATTAGGGGGTGGGGGGAATAGATAACTTTGTCAATGTATTAACTCTCTAATAACCTAACTAATATCAATGTGAGAACTTTTTTGTCATGTGTAATGTTTCATGTGAAATGATAGTTTCTTTTTAATTTATGAGCTCATTTGTTGTGTAGCCTGGTGCACGCAGAGTTATGCACATTCAGATTTATATTTTACCCCATTTAATATTCATTTTGCTCATTTAGTATGTATTTTTTCTTATAAAATTGTTTCAGATTATAACTCATTTAGTTTTTTATAGCAAAATTTAAATAAGGGCGTACATACACGGATGTATCCGGATGTAGGATATAAATTTTAGTGACTTATGAAATGGTATCACCTTGTCTTCCACTTTGTTTGTTATATTTGGAATCTTTTTATGATAGAGACTTGATCAAAGCGTAACAAACAAAGTAAAACAGATGGAGCTCTAATTATTTAAACAAAGTAACAATATGTATTTGTATTATTTAGTAGATTTATTAGTTACTTTTGGGTAATATATATACTCCGTAGTTCTTAATTTCTAGCTTATTAAGATATTATTGAGGTCATGATTTTAATAATATTTTAATGGTTAATGTTATTGGTAGTGGAATCCAACACATGATTTTAATAATATTTTAATGTCCCTATTAGTAATGGATAGACTATCCACCACCGGGTAGATGTAGCAATGTCCCAACTAGACTTGGGTACGTTAAATGTAATGATATTGACGGACTCAAATCCAAGTATTCAATGTTTTGAGACCTATGAACTCATTTACTATGCAGCCAGGTCCACGCAGAGTTATGTGCACTAGGTTTCTATTTTACCCATTTAATATTCTTTCTACTCATTTAATATATGTATTTTTGCTTATAAAAGTGCTTCACATTATAGCTCATTTAGTTTGTTATAGCAAAATTTAAATAAGATACACATGGTCGGATGTAGGATATAAATTCTAGTGACATGTGAAATGCATATATGGTGTTGCCGGAAAATTCCCAGTTTCTCAAAAACTGGATATCTCAAAATATATCAAATGACATTTTTGTAATTTTGTTGAAAATATATTACCAAAACACCTCTATTTAGTTGGTGTTTGGATCCCTGCCCCTAAAGTTTTCACAAAATTACTTGAAAATGCCATTTTGAGATACAAGTTTGTATCTCAATTTGAGTAACCTGATATCCCTCTGGTGTTGCCCTTGTCTTTCACTTTGTTTGTTATATTTGGTATCTTTATGTGATAGAGACTTGGTCAAAGCGTAACAAACCAATTAAAGCAAAACAAAGGGATCAATAATTATTTCACCAAAATAACACCACATAGTTGTATTATTTAGCAATGCAAATTAATTATTAGTGGGTAATTTATTTATTTTTTTTGGGTAATTATTAAGATGTTATTGAGGTCTAAAATCTGGAACTTACAACTGGACTTGGGTACATTTAAATGTAATGATCATGACAGACTCAAATCCAAGTATATTATTCAATGTTATCCATGAACCAATAAATGCAAATATCTTCATCAAGTATTCAAGTCTTCTTCTTCTTCTTTTTTTTTTTTGGAGACCAATTAGTAATTTAGTATCCTTGTTTAGTGTAACATATAATTATACAAAACACAAAATATGTGCCACCTGTCCTTCCTTGTGCTTTTATTTTAGTATTACTTCTTCATTCTTTTTCATTAATTAGAGAAATCTATATGTGCATAATTTATCTATATTCTATATATACTACTAAAACCAAAAGAGTTATCATAAATAAAATTTTAAAAAAAATTAAAAAAAATTCCCTCCTATAATACTACCTCCGTTTTACTTTGGCAATATTCACAAAGTATACTTTGATTATCATTTGTGATTTATAAATAAGAAAAAATATAGCCATGTGGAATATCGTTGAATTCGTTTAAACATGTAGTTTTTTAATATCTAATTTTTATAATTTTTACAAATACACAATTAAAGATATTAATCTTCAAAATTTTGTCTCGCCAAATATGAAAAATGGAGTAAGTAAATTAAAAAAAAAAAAAAAAAAAAAAAACATAGAGAGTAGACGAGTAGTATTTTCCCTCCTGAGGTCTTACTTTGTCTCCCACTATTTTAGTTAGAAAAATATACATATATGCTCTTAAGGCTATGTTTAATGAGCTAATTAAAATATATAGTAAGTTGTAGTTAAATAAAATAAAAAAAATTATTACACAGATCTACATAAAATTTCGACATGCATTTCCAAATTAAATGTTTATAATTTTAAAAAATGTAATAATTTCTTATACATAGCATAAAGTGATAAACTGTTGATAAATAAACTTCTTAATTCAAGTCTACGTCCCACATTAAAATATTGGTTTTATACTGTATCGGAATCGGATAGGATACAAATGAAACAAATTGATAAATATAAACGGTATTACAATGCGATGGGGATTGAGTGATTGCAATTGGCTAATTAAGGAGTGGTCCGAAATCACGTGATATCCACAAGGGTAATAATTAATAATTAGGGTTAAACTATTAACTATAGTGAGTGGCCTGGCAGCATGGAGTTTATGCATGTGCATGTGAACATATAAAACGTATGTAATGCCAATTCTTGACTCCAAACTTGAATTTATATTAGTCGTAGACTCGTAGCCGTAGCCCGTAGGGACCTTTTTATTTTGTACCCCAGGCAGGGCTTTTTCTTCACTTGATCTCCATCCTTCCACCTAGAGATGTCAACGAGTCGAGTCGAGCCGAGCCAAGTAGTAAGTTGTTCGAGTTAGGCTTGACTAATATTAATCGAGCTCGAGCATAACCGAGCTTCCAAAAACCTTGTTCGAGCTTGGCTCGTTTAATTTTTCTTGTTCAAGCTCGGCTCGAGCTGCTCATTTACATATTCGAGCTCGGCTCGAGTTGCTCATTTACATATTCGAGCTCGAGCTGAGTTATAAACGAGGATATATATAAATGAGTTTTGTATCTATTGTTTTATTAATTATTTCTAATTTTACCTTTTGGCCAAGCGTAACTAATATAAAATAAAAAAATTAAAGTATAATACAAAGTATGATATTATTCTAAATTTATAACCAAGACAAAGTGTATCTAAATGATATGTAATATAAATAAATATCTTTTAAAATTTGAAGTATAGAAATGAGTTTTTAACGAGCTTTTAACGACTATTAAATGATTACAAACGAGCTTATTAACAAACTTTAACGAGCTGAAAGATATTGAGAAAATATGTAGACCATTCCTATGGTCTGGTTCTGCTTGGTCAAGTAAACCAGGTAATGTTGCTTGGGAGAATTGTTGCTTGCCAAAAACACATGGTGGTCTAGGGATCAAGGATGTGCAGCTATGGAATAAGGCTAATTTGGCTAGACATATTTGGGCCCTTGCTCACAAGAAAGACAATTTATGGGTAAGATGGGTTCATTCTGTTTATTTAAAAAGCAATGATATTTGGTCTTACAGGCCCCCTGTGGACTGTTGCTGGTATTGGAAAACTCTGTGTGGTGTTAGAGATCTGCTGGTGCAGAATGGTGCTAAGCGGGAGGTGATGAGTATGCAGAAGTTCTCTGTTGGTGCTGTTTTTAGGAAGTTATGCCCTCATGCTCAGAAGTATCATTAGAGCAAGTGTGTTTGGCAAAGGCTGACAGTGCCTAAGCACAGGATCATTTGCTGGCTTGTGATGCTGGGGAGGCTCAAAACTAGAGAGAGGCTGGTCAGAATTGGTGTTGCTAACTCTGCACTTTGTGTTCTTTGTAATGCTGAGATTGAGGACCATAGTCATTTGTTCTTCAAATGTCAGTTTAGTGCTCAGATGTTGGGAGTGATGTGCAACTGGTTGGGGCTAAGGACTCAACATTTGGAGTATCCAGGATATACAAAGGGTTAATGAGAAGTGGTGCTATGTCTGGCTTTCAAAAGAATGTATGCCTTGTTGTGTTGAATGCTCTTGTGTATTTTGCTTGGATAGGTATGAATAATAAGCTATGGAAGGGCTCTGAACCTGTGTGTAGTCAGGTTTGTAATGAGATCAAATATCAGACTAGGGTTAGGGTCTCTAGTTTTATGCCTAAAAAGGCTTCTAGGAGTGATGTTGTTTGGTTTGAAAGCTTGTATTAGTTGGTTTGTTTGCGCTTGGAGAGGCCAACCTAGTTGGTTTGTCCTTTTGTGCTCTCTAGGTTGTATTAGTGATGTTTTTTCTGTGATTAATGAAAAGCTTTATATTACTGATCAAAAAAAAAAAAAAAACCTTTAACGAGCTGTCCGTGAACATTAACGAGTCGAGTACTAACTTGTTCGAGTAAAGCTTGTTTATTAATCGAGCTTGAAAATTTTGCTCAGACTCGTTTATTTATATACGAACGAGCTTTGACCGGGTTTGTTCGTGAGTTGTTCACGAGTGTATTGGCTCATTGACATCCCTACTTCCATGGTTCGACCCCAAAATATCATACTTCATCCGTAAATGAGTTCTTGCAACAATTGTAATTTTGGAATGTTTTTGAATTCTTGCAATAAAATACCAATTTCCTCTATTTGGTAAGTTTTTTACTCATTTATCTCTCATACTTTTACTAATCTATCAATAAAATACCAACTTTCTTTAAGGGGGGGACCACTTCATCTTATTTTTCTTTCCTACTTTTACTAATCTACCAACTTAAACATGTGCCAAGCCCCTTTGTTACAAGAATATGTTTATTGAGGAAGTATTACAATTAATAGGTACAATACACATAATTCACTTACTAGATTGCTTGTCCTACTAGTTAATAATTTTCAATATTTTCATTTTCTACACCTCCCTATTCCTAGACTATAACTGTCATTATTGACCCCGTTTCTAACTAGGGTTGAGCAACAGTTTTAGGTACCCACTTAAAGACCAAGAACCGGTTAGGACTCAATGGGTAATTACCCGGGTTCAGTACCGGATCCTAAAATTACTATCGATCACGTATTATTGGGTCCAGTTTCGATTCCAGAAATTCAAATCCAATATTCCATGATCCATGAAAACCTATCGAGTACCCTTTGTACTTAGCCCTATATCTGACTCCATACGATGTAGGTCCCACTATCTCGTATAAGTAGCTAGATTGTTTTGTTCTCCTCAACTTATTTAAACATTTGGGGAAAAAATCAGGTCAAATCGGTTCATTTTTTTTATTTTCTTTTGTTTATATTAATTGTCTTTAATTAACCCCATACTAAAATAAATAATAAAGATTAGTGTATAAAGGAGATAAAATTATTTTAGACCAAATCAAATTTATTCAAACAGCATAAAAAAAAATTCAAATCAGATTAATAGTTTTAGCCGTAGAGATTAGGTTAACAAGGACCATAAATTGAATACAATGGCATGGCTCATGTACATTTGCGGTTGGTATTGAAGTATAACAGCCCCGTGGTCCATATAGCTAATAGCTATTAGCTAGTAGTTCTATCCTATAGCAATGAAAAATCTAGTTGGCTCCCATAATGTTTCTGCTATTACTATTAGGTACATGTTTACTTCAGCTTAAATTCAGTTCAGTTTAATTTTAATTTGTTCAGTTCAGTACTTCAGTTCAATTCATTTCAGTTTAGCTCTCAATTTCCTTCTCTTATAAAATATTACTTTCAGCTGTATTCAGTTCATTTCAAGATAATTCAGTTCAGTTCAAGTGTATCCAGTTGAAGTAAACATACCCTAATACTCGTCAAATTAGGAGTTGCCACAAAAAATGCAAAAAAGTAATAATAAACACACACACAAAAAAAAAGTTAAAAACTGTATATATGAAAAATGAAGTATAAAATATAAACACGAAAGTAAACATCAAAATATAGGCAAATAAAAAAATTGTAAGGAATAAAGCATAAAACATAAAAATTGAACATGATATAAATTAATAAGCATGAAAATGACAAGAATATTAAAAAATGAATTAAGAAAAAAAAAATCCAAACTTGATTTCTATAAAATATAAAATTAATGATTAAAAATCCTAAGCCATACAAAGACATACAAAAGAATACAACTAAATAATAACTAGAGACTACATACATTGAGAAAAAAAATAATTGAATTTATACATGAACTACCTGTTTACTTCAGCTGAATTGAATTATGCTGATACCATGTTAAATTTGATTGAATATTAGAAACGGGCCTGGGAAACAGGCCGAACCCGTCCGGGTATGGAGAGACCCGGCCGAGTATATGAGTGAAACAAAAACAAACCCGTTCGGGCCTCATGAAACCCGTCCGGGTGCATGGCACTAACCAAAAACGCCTAGCAAGCAAAAGCCCAGAGACCCGTTCGGGTTCCCCAGCCCCGTCCGGGTCCGTGGCTCAAACACAGGAACTCCACCGGGAAACCCGCCCGGGGCACTAGTCCACCCGCCCGGGTGTGTGGGTGTTTTATCCTCAACACGGCCCCAAACCTGCCCGGGTCTTTTCTCCCCCGCCCAGGTGCATGGTCATCACATCCATAGCACGGCTGAAAATCGCCCGGGGCCTTTGAAACCTGCTCGGGTGCGTGGAGTCTCCACCAAACAGCTTGCCTTGCCAACTTCTGTTGACTCCAATGCTTCCAAAATACGTCTTGCTTCGCCGAACTACTCCGTAATACCAACGTATAACTTGGTAATACAAGTCACTCCCAAAAACACCTCAAAAAACAATATTTATTTTCATGATGGTGCTAGATTACCTCCAATTAGAACTGAAAGGAAACACAAAATTGGATCTTGAATCAAATATTCAGATTGCATTTTAGATGTGGATCAACTTTGCCAAGTGTAGGTGCGATATAACATAGGTATGACTGTATGAGGCTTGTGCTAGGTTTTGCACCGCCTTAAATATTCAAATCGCCATAACATCTCTTTTTTACAAGTCGAAATTCTAGAAGAAAAATGTACCATTGAAAAGCCCTTAATCCCTAATTTTCAATGCAATCGGAATCGAATCTATCAAATTTGTACATCAAATATTCTGGTCAAAATAGTACACAAGGATAATATTTGGGTTTAATTATTTTCTAAAACATTTTGATTTTTTGTATATTTTTTTCCTTGAACTTGGAATTTGGATAATCATTTTTTCCTTTTATATTTTGATTTTTTGTACATTTTGATTGCAATTGTCTTGACACGGTTGTTTGCAGTTCAGGTTGGCTCATCATGCTCAAAACATGTGTTGTTGGTTGGTTGACCAAAACACATGAATTAGAAATGCCGAAGAAGTTTCATTTTTACAAAATGTAAGAATTTATTTACCTAGGGAGACCTACTGCTGGTCATCCAGCTCAATAATAGCCAACATATGAATTTGTAAGTGGAATAATAATTTAAGTAACCCTCACAAATGCACATACGGTGAGAATCAAACCTAGAACCTTATACATGAAATTCTGAAGCTTAACCGCTACACTAAGACCTCATCCTCAATACATATACAATTAGACTATCTTTCTAATTTCTATACTACATAAAAAAAATGTAATCAAAATAGTCACGCAGTCATGTCACCTAAGAAGCACGGTACTATATGTAGATAGACGACTCAAACTCTATGTCGATTTCTATATATACAACCCAACTTGTCACCATCGACATCAATGCTTATGCATTGTAATTTTTGTTGGAATTGAAGTGTAGAAATTAAACTAAATATATGCATTAAATAAAATCAAATAGATGGCAATTTTAGAATCCCAAATCAAGATCCAGGGATGAATTCCATCAATATTATCCAGGTTGTAACTTCAATTCCATCCCAACATCCCATCATCATCATCACAGCTACAAATCACCTATTTTTATTCCATCTATGTATAGTATCTCCAACTCATCATATACTGTTTCATATAACTAATTAATAAAACTTGATTATTAGAAAAAAGCATATCGTATTCCAATTCAATCCATTTCAATCCAATTCACTTAGGGCTTATTTACTTCAGATTATATTCAGTTCAGTTCAATTAATCTCTATTCAGTTCATCTTTACTTAGTTCAATTAATACACTTCTATCCAGTTCAGTTCAGTTCAGTTAAATACAGTTCAATTCAGTTCATCTCTATTCATCTAATGTAAATGAGCCCTTAATAGTCCAATTCATTCTAAAGTCATGCGAAATATCATTTGATTCGTCTCAATATATATGTACTTTCTAAACATACAATTTTTATAATTTTTTGTTATACATAAGATATTATGGAGTAATATTTAAAATTATCCAATCTTGTCTTAATCCGTGACGAGAACTAGCCCTAATTAGTAAAAAAAATGATGGGTATAATTTTTTGTCTTTTGTGTTAATATATAAGATTGTATTTTTGTCTTTTTGTGCTAATTATTAAAGGAAAAAATATGTTTAGTTGTGTAGTAAAAAAGGATCCCGTTTTCTATACATAAAAAAAGGATAATAAACTTTTTGAAGCATCCCGAAAAAAAATATAATTCATATATAACAAATTGAGGCAGATGACGAAGTATTTAAACAATGAATACAATTAGACATGACACGAGAATACAATCGATTGCAGACTCGCAGCTTCCTATTATTAGTATTAAAAATTCTTTGGTGAGACGATTTCACCGTAAGACCAAATCTTATTAGAAAAAAGTTACCGATAACATTTAAACCATTATGTATGTATAAAACTATGCCATAACTTTTTAAATATTCTTAATAGCTTGTACTGGATTTTTCACAACTTTTTTTTTAGTAAGACCCAGTTTTAATTCACGTAGTGAGACGATCTCATCAGATACCTAGCGATATATAATTAATTACAATTTTACATTTATATATGGATAGATCCGTATAAATTGAGAATCTAATTAATCAGTAATCACCTACGAATTAGATTACGTAGTATCATGATAGTGATATAAGCACAAATTAATGCTTTGATGAATGAAATCAAATTTAATCAAAAATATGATCTAGCTAGCTACTTGAATTGGCATTACCTTAACAGTAATATAAATCAAGCATATTCCCCCCAACCACCACTTTGGACACTTGGACAGTACAAATAGTGTAATGTAACAATCACAGGTATAGCATAGTATATACTGTCAACTATTTAGAGTCAAGTCATAACCCGGTGGTTAGGGCTTCCAGGCACGAGGTCTTGGGTTCGATTCTCACCGCACGCATTTGCGAGGATTCTTTATTATCTCCCTTAACGATACGTGCGTTGGCTAAAATTTAACCGATTGATCTGTAGATAGTGTCTGATTTCAAAGTCTAGTATCTCTCACATTATTCTACCAAAATATGTACTACACTACGATGCATTTATTCCTTGCCACCTATGTATTGATATTTCTCTTGTAGTATGGACCAACCAATCATCAATAGCCTTGAGAATGAAATTACTCACTTTATTATCACAAGTTTTGTTTTGTTTTGTTTTGGTACAAAAAAAATAAATAAAAAAAAAAATAGCCCATCTTTACTGCGTGGGATGTGAAAGGGGCGTGACAAAACAGGGACTCAAAACCTCTGTCTCACTTATTGTGTCTCATTTGTGTTTCACTCATCTTAATTGGTTTAAAAAATTATTATAATACACCTTTCAAACTTTAAAAATCAAAACAATTAGGTTTTGAACCAAACAAAAATAGTTGAACACAAATGAGACACAAAATGTGGGACGGAGAATATTTTTTCCATAAAACAGCGCATTCCAAACTTTTAATTTCAGAAGAGAATCAAGCACAACCAACGGTAAAGGAGACGGCGTACTGAATTGTCAACAGTTTCAGCCAACATACAAGTGATCTACTATCATCGATAGCATGGCCAACCTTAGGCTTTCATTCCCATCTCTATCCTCATGGTGGGTCCGAAATTAATCCTCATTCCTGCCCGACGTACATCAACATAAAATCATCTTTGTTCAACAGCCCACCTCAATATCTAGAGGCGGACCCAAGATTGTTAGAGTAGGGTACCGATAATTCTAATCTTTGTAATTTTTTTAACAACACAATGGAAAATCAAAATTATATATCCTTAATTATTATGTAATCTATCTTCCCGGCCTTTAATTTTGAAGGTGTAAGAAATATTATATATATAGAGAGAGAGAGTTAGGTTCTTGTGAGAAATGTTTATTTGGTGAGAAAGATGAGAAGGAATATTAACCCTTGGATTAGCAAATGTATGGTCAAGATTAGACATTATTCTCTCTTTTTTAATCCTTCCTCGGTTCCTCCCTCTGATCTTTCTTCTTCCTCTCCACTACACACATTCCCGATTAAGCATCTTTTAGATGCATCAAGTGCATGCATTTCATCTCGATCTGCAAACTTCAAATGCAGTAACCTTTCAAGAAGAAAAAAAAAAGAAACTTCGATGCAGTAAATTAATTTTTTTCGCCGTTTGCTTTGTTATTTGAATATAACAATCAACCATCATTATGATATCATTATAAGTTTTCATTTTCTTATGCAATACTACTGTTTGAAGAATCAAATTGTGATCAATAAGAAACGATTAAATTATTATATTTTTTGCTCACACAAACATATGATGTTTTTTGCAATTTAGTTTGGTTGATAGTTACATCTTCACCATTTGATATGGTCAATAATTAATGGATAATATTGTTGATGTATAAAAAAAAATATATATATCTATAGGGTAATGCAATGTGTAGTTTTAGTTATCCTTTAATGTATACACAATGACCTATTATCCATTGTACCTCAAGGGTTTATTTGATGTATTTGTTGTGCTCGTCTGATGTACATGCAATAATTTCATAATGTACTTGTATATTTCTCACCTTCTTACCATAAGCACTCTTCTCACCAGAACCCAACCCTATATATATATATATGAATATGCTACCAGATATTAAAAAAATAAAACTTTGAACTAATGTGACTACATGAATCAACTAATGAAATCTTAAAGTAACAATATGAAGAGTAGGAGAAATAGTGGGCTAAGAATTGAACATAAAACCTAGCAAAACATGAAGTATATACTATAGAAAATTAACTATTCTACCTAATATCCTAGATTAATATGAACTTTTAGTAAAAATAATACTCCCTCCGTTTTTTATTAGATGTAACATTTTGATTTTTCACACTTGCCGAGGCACAACTTTGAACGACTATATCTCTAAATATATAATTATAAAAATTACAAACATATATATTTGGATAGTGTGTGCCGAGACGAATCCAACAAGATCCTACTTGACTATATTTTACCTTATGAATAAATCGCAATTAGTAGTCAAAGTGTATTGGATGAATAGTAACAAAAGTCAAAGTGTTACATCTAATAAAAAACGGAGGGAGTACTCCGTAAAACTTTTAGTAAAAGTTACATATGTAAACAATAATAGTTCAAAAGATTGCATTTTCTGGAGGCCTCCCAAACCTAACCAAATCAAACTTAATTTCGATGGTTCAAAGATTGAACCACATTCCACCTCAATAGGATACATTCTTCCTAACAATGATGGAGAAATGCTCCTTGCAGGAGCTAAACAAATTCATAAAGACTTCTCTATTTTAATGGCAGAATGCTTAGCATTAAAATAGGGAATCAAGGAGGCATTTCCTTAAATATAAAGAATTTAGTTATTGAAGGTGATAATTTAACTGTTATCAATGCTATTAAGAACATATGAAAGATCCCTAGGGAGATCAAAAATTTAATTTCTGATATCCAAAACTTACTTTAGTCAAATCTAAGTCCACCACTGTTATAGAGAGTCAAATCAGACTGCTGATTATATTGCACACAAGGGGCATAATAATTCAAATGTGAAAAAATGGCATCATCCTTTTTCTTCTAGTCTTATCTTAATCCTAAGAAAAAATGCCTTAGGTTGGCTCTATTATAGAAACTAACCTAACCGGAATTTCAAAAAAAAAAATGTCTAATATGGGGTACAATCTACTACCCCTTGTTTCTTCATAAATCTGCCTCTGTTAGTACATCAACCTAACCTCCACATTCCCAACATCACCAACTGGTTAATATCTACAATGTAATTCCTCTGTCCCTAATTGTTTGCTACATAATAACTTTTAGCACTATTTATTGTGTCACTTTGACTCTCTAATTTTATACGTATAAGAAAAGGTATAGTTAAGTGGGATCTCGTTTGATTCGGCTCAATGGGTAGTTTTTTAATATGTAATTTTTATAATTTTTTATTATACACATCTAAAGATATATTCATTTAAAGTTGTGTTGTGGGAGATGTGAAAAAACAAACGTAGCAAACTTTAAGTGACAGAGGAAGTAGTTAGTAGTATGTGCATTGCATATTTTCTTTTTTTTAAAAAAAAAAATCACCTCCACATTAAAATAACAATGTAATCAGTAGTATGTGCGTTGCGTATTTTCATCATGAATTGTACAATACACACTTTAGAAGAAAAAAAATAAATATTAAAATGTTGTAATAGGATTTATCATTTATGTTACAAACTACTAAAGCCATTAATATACTGTAAAATAATATAATGAATAACATATCATTCTTGATTTCTTGTAACTTAAAAAAAACACCTTGTTGATTTTTATTTTTATTTTATATTTTTTTTTATATTAAGCATATTATAAATGGGGCGTGTGGGTGTAAGCAGCCAAGCACATTGAGAACAACATGGAGAAGATGGAGCTAGTACAACTTAAAATCCATTTCCATCCCTACACCTCCATCCTCGCTATTGAGATTGGTCTGACCTAATCTGACCCGACCCACTAATATTCATCTCCTTTTAATCCTCATTATTTTTACTACTTTGGAGTAAACCGATCAAGAGCACCAAACCTTGTCAATAGCTGTTACAATATACTCGATATTGATTTTGTCTTTGCTAGTTGTTAACCTGACAAAGGTAGGCACAAGCGTTTTTTTTTAAATAAGACTAATGTACGGCCCAACCCACACATGGCTACCCACGTGTCGTGTCTCATGCCCTGTTGAGATTTGATAATATCTATATACTGCTCTGGTAAGAGAATATGCTCGACATTAAGAGTTTTATTTAATCATAATATATGTGGGCCAATACTCAAACCAGCCGGTTCAAAGCCCACAACCCATCAGCATGCTTCTAATTCTCATGCCATGCTATTATATTCACCAACCGGGCTCATGTCGGGCTAGGCCCAAGTCATGGCATCTCAATTTAGGGCTGAGCCCAAGTCATGCCATGTCAATTTAGGCCTTGTGCCAACCCAGCCCATGCCAGTTCTACCTTTGCTCATGTTTTCTTGTCGTCCAAATCTCCTAGGTTCAATTGTGATTCTAGAAGACATTGATATCACCCATATTCTATATGCTATGAAACTTTTCCAAATGAGTGAAATGACCCAGAAAAGTCACTGGCCACATCAATAATTCAACCAAAGTTCACAATATCTATAGACACAAATCAGTAGAAATTTGGATGGCACTCAAACATGAGACATCAGATTCGAACTCCTTTCTAAAATAGATCTTCGAAACCTTCATCTATATCAACATTACGACCTCTGATAACAAATAATAAAACAATTTCTAAACAAAAGCGAACAGATAATCAGACCATTTCAGGTTCAGGTGTACTCAATTACAAAATAAAAAAAGTGCTCAGGTGTATACTCGAATACAAAACATAGATTTCCACCTCAACACCAAAATCCTCGTTTAACTCACTGGGATTCAGCAAGAACCTTTTGACGCTGATCAGTTGGACCTGCTACACAACCTCTCTACCGCCGCACAGGAGGCACGACTCCCCTACCAGCAGCACCACGGCCACCAGTCTGAGTCTGCAGAATCAAGAAAAACACAGCCCATCAATATGCTGAAATATAATGCCCGCATCACATATAAGATAGCATCAAATATTTACCTTTGCCCGCATTGCAACAGCACGACCACGACCAACACCAAGCGATGTGCTCTTTCCCTAATACAAATTCAAAAAAGTTAATTACGTGGTCCGATATAGCAAGTCTCCCGTCAGACCATCTAACGGGATAACTTTTCACTAAAAAATTGTAACTTTTAATTTATTTATTTTTTAAATGACTAGAAAAAGCTATAGGTTTATTTTTAGAAGTGTAAATTTTTAGTTAAAAGTGTTGTGAGGCCGTCATGGGATTTTGTAGGTCAAATGACTAAAAATAAAACTACCATACAAGAGACATCATACAGCTTGCTACAAACCTTAATTCTAGCATCTAGACGTTTAAACATAGGAGCATTCTTCAACATATCTGGTATGATCATAAACCTGAAACAATTTTCACACAATTAGCTTCACAATACACACAAACACACAGCATAGCATAAATTAGAGGCTGCTATTTACCGGACTCTGCTGCCTCGAATGAATACATGCTCAAGTTGGGAGACCTTTCCATCCTGTAGATAATATGAGAATGTAAGGGACAGAAAGAAGATATTCCATAACACATCAACTTCTCCCATATGATTGACTAATATCTATGAAGTAACAAGAAACTATAATGCACCAAATGAACAAAACTTGGTTTAATGTCAAGAACACAATAGTGTCTTGTATGGATTACATATTTTTTGAATGAAATGGCTCTAGAGGAGGAAACATTCTTATTTTTTAAAAAAGAACATGCTTTACAAAGATAATAAAGGTGTGTTTGGTTGAGGGTAATAATCAAAGGGAATGGGAATCACCTGCACCCATTCCCTTTGATTGTGTTTGTTATGCAATTTTTGCCATTTTCATTCCCCTTCCCATTCCCCTATTCTAACACTTTCCCAAACTCTCCTCCCCCATATCTTTTGCATTCCCTTTCCCCACCTTCCACCCAACCACCCCAACACCAACCACAACCACCCACCTCCCCCACCCCTCGTCAGCGCAGCCACCCCCCCCCCAAATCACCGGCACCCCAACCTCCCTCAAAACCCTAACCCTGACCACCCAAGTTCAAAAATAACCCCCACCCTGGTTTTCGAACTAGGGTGGTTTTGGCTCGTGGAGGGTGGTTGGGGGGCTGTAAGGGGGTTGTCGTGGCTCCGGCGAGGGGTGGGGGAGGGGAGGAGGCCATTGTGGCGCTGGTGAGGGGTGGGGTAAGGGGTGGTTTTGGTGGTGGTGGTGGTGGTGGGTTTGGGTTTGGGGTGGTGGTGAGGGGTTTATCTTTTTTTAACAAACAACTAATTAAATCTAACACTTTTGCTTTTCATTCTCATTTCTAAAGTGATTCTCTTTCCCCTTTGACAACCAAACGGCCCCTAAACACTTGTGGCCTTTTTGGTTGTTGGTAATAAATTGTGGTAATGGATTTAAAGTTTAATTTTGTTAAGGAAAACCTTATAATCCTTATGGAAATCATATTTTCATTCCCAAACTAGAGTTTTCTTCATATTTCTATTACCATCCATAACCATGGGGGAGGATGGTATTAGATGGGAATGGATATTTGTGAAGAAAATTAGATAAATTAGAGTTAAACTAGCACCACCATGGGAATGAATTTTGATTTTCCTTCCAAATTTAGTTATTAATTCATTCCCGTTACAACTATTCATGACTCGCTACCAAACAGGCCGTTAAGAAAATATATCGTGCACAAGAAGAAATAATAAACTTCAAAAATGCTCTAAAAAAAAGCGTGGAATCTTTGAATGAACATGTAGAGAAAAGGAGTAAGTTGTAATGAAAAGCAGAGATTTTCTTGAATTCCTAATCCTAAAATTTCATCATATCCCTACCTCCAATTTTGTTCCGATCGCAATATTATTGTTTAAACTTTAAATTATGACATCTCAATGTGGTAAGCACTGGTGATGGGTCTGACCGTGTGTTGTGTCATCAAATCAAAGAGGCGACACTCCTTTATGAAGTTATGTAACTGGGCTAGAAAAGTAAGGTTCCATAAGTGGTAATTGGAGATTTCAATGTAATCTTTGCAATGATGTTCGAACAGGCTCTTATTGAGTAAGAGCATATTTACTTGGAACTAAAAGTGCTGGAATTGCACCTTTTGTTGAAGCTAGAGGAAGACTTGAACTGCAAAGAGTAAGAGCATATTTTCTTGGGCTTAAAAACACTAGAATTGCACCATGTGTTGAAGCTAGAGAAGGGCTTGAAATGCAAAGAGTATAAGAGCTTCTGAAGAAAAAGAGTGAGTTTGGACATACAGAAGTTATTTTACGCAGTGAATCTCAAAAGGAGACTGATTCTTCCTCTACGAAAAGAAACTAGTGTCTCCCCTAACACAAGAGCATTTGATGTTGAAGCTAGGGACCAACTAGATCAAGAAATTGTAAGGATGTTCTATATTGGAGGTTTGCTATTAAATCTTGCTAGGAATCTGCTAGTCACAATCTTGCTAGTTATGTACTTACTGGTTACAATAAGTTGAGAACCAACCTTCCTGTAACAAGAAAAAAGCAATGCCGAAAGGTTATCAGAACCAATTAAATTAACATGGAAAGAAAAAGGAATGACTATTGTAACTAATGGTTGGAGTAATCCAACAAAAAAACCTCTAATAAATTACATGGCTACTTTTGGAAATGGTCCTATATTCTTAAGGCTGTGAATTGTTTTTGTGAAGTGAAAAACTGACTGATAATGCAGCAAATTTCAAAAGTGCTAGAGTGCTACTTGAGAACATGTTTCCTCACATTTATAGACAACATCCGTACTCCGTAGTTAATAATCTTGCATTGAAGAAAATTTGTGCAGCAAAGAATGTGAATGGAAATAGGAAACTTATGAAGAGTGTAACTAGATTTCAGAAGTGGATGGTGATGCCTTGAAAATAAAAAAAATCCATCATGAATCACAAAATAAGACTAGCAATCTTTAATAGGTTTTCTCCTCATATATAGCTTAGGATTGCTAATACTCACTATATCTCTATCATCGTGATACTTAGAAAGTTAAAACTTATCAAAATAGGTCTTCACGTCATGGTCATAAGCATAGTTACATAATTCTCTAAACTCCTTGCAAATTGTGAACCGCAAAAGGCAAATTATGGTCGGTTTTAGGCTATTTTTGGCCCATTTTGGGCGAACAGCAAATTATGAAAGCGAACT